>CM033328.1:7618861-8861195 GCA_019359835.1 Pharus latifolius
ATTTTTTAGTCCATCACATACTACTAAAGTATAGGTTCCGCAAATTTTTAAATCTACGAACATACCATCCGTATAAAAATATAATCTAAATCATATCTGAATATACGAGTTAACGATCTAATTATTCTAAATATACAAATTAATGAAAATATACCTCAGTTGATCCGGGAGGATCTCCAAGTCCTGATCGCATACGGCTTCGCGACCAAGTCCTGATCGCATATGGGTCCACGACCTTGGATTGGTCCGCGACCAGGAAAAGGAATTTGTTCCCTGTTCGGAATTGTAATCCAATCCGAATGTGTATAACTAAGCTTATCTGTTTAGGATTAGTTATATGAGTCTAATACGTTTAGGTTATTAAGTCTGATACGTACTCATACGATTGGACTATAAATACCTTGTAATAGGTCTAGTTTAGATCATCGAACTCAATCGAAGAGTCATAGAACTTATTTGAGTTTTAAACACTTATAGTTCATCGACGTAGACAAGTGTGTCTAACGTTCGACGTGTAAAGTCCTCTTTGAAATAAAGAGTTGTGCAATTACTTTGGGTTTCGGTATTTCCGAGTAAGATCCCGTTATTCCGCATATTAGAATCTGGGCGAGCCTAGTGCGAAAACCAAGGCTAGGTCTCAAACGGATCAAGTTGGTATTAGAGCAACTTTCCTATCCTGTGGATGGTGAAGACTCGCCAGGGTTACAAAACCTCCGACGAAACTCCAGGCGATCAATCGACGGTTCCTACAGCTACGTCTCCGACAATGTCTGACGATACCTCCGTTCAAGCTAACCTAGCCGAACAAGTGGCTAAGCTCTCCACCGACATGGAAACCGTGCTTGCTTGGATTAAGCAGCAGGCCATGATTGTACCTCCTGAAGTAGGGAAGGTTATGGGTGAGAAGACTGGTGAAGACTTGCGCAGGGCAGACGAAGATGAAGACGAAGGCGACCACAAGACCGACGACCTCGCCAACACCTCCTTAGCTGTCGGATCTTTTAAAGTTGACGCTAAGATTGATATACCCATATATGATGGGGTGATCGATGCCGAGAAGCTGGATTCTTGGATCGACCAACTTGAGACCTACTTTGACCTGAAAGGGTTTAGTAGCGCTCAAAAGGTCAAATTTGCACCTTTGAAGATGAAGGACCACGCCAAGACATGGTGGAAGGCCCTTGTCGCAAGTGGTGAAGCTGACGACCTTGCGTGGGGTCAATTCAAACGACTTCTGCGACAAGAATTCTATCTAATGGGCTACCTTGAGGAGAGATGGGAGCATTGGCACAGATTGTACCAACGGCGCGACCAGACCGTCCAATACTATACGACAGAGTTTCGGCGACAAGCAATGGTCATTGGCATCTCGCTATCCGACCCTCAGGTATTTCGGAAGTACACATCTGGACTTCAGAAATCGATCAGTACTGGGCTAAGTCTGTTCAGAGTTCAAGACATCTCAACTGCGGGCATGACTGCTTTGGCGATTGAGAAGAAGAAAAAGACCCGCAACGACAAGAACTTGAGGGAGATTTCAACCACGACGAGCTCCGGAGAGGGTACCCACGATACGGGTAACACTTGTGAGCATTGTCATGTTGCTGGGCACACAAAAGAGAAGTGTTATAAACTTCATCCTGAACTGCGTCCAGAAAGAAAAAGGAGGGATGAACCAAGCACACGAACAGCTAAGGTTACTTCTATTCCGTTCGCAGAGGAAATTATCCAGTTGGATTCAGTTGAAAAGGCGGACACGACCTTGTCTCTAATGGCAATGCCGAAGGAGAAAGGTTCGGGTTCATCAATTGACCACAACTCGATAGAGGAATTGTTCACTGTTAACATACAGGTGAAGCACGAGGTGGTCGCAGCCATCTTTGACCCTGGAAGCCAAAAGAATTTGGTCTCCTCCGGGCTGGTTCGACGACTTGGCTTGCAGACGACTCATCATCCTCGACCATATCCTCTGGGATGGTTCACTTCTGACGTGAATCAACAAATCAAGAGTCAGTGTACTCTAAAGTTTGCAATATCTGCTCGTTACATCGACGAGGTTCAATGCGATGTCATCCCCATCGATATTTGCCAAGTGATTTTTGAAAGTCCGTTCTTGTACGATCGTGACGCCCATTACCACTGAAGAGCTCAAGAATACGACCTCACAAAGGCTGGGATGAAATTTATCATCAGCAAAAATGACCACGTCGACACCAAGAACTTGGTGATAGCAAATAAGGCGAAACGGATTGTCAATGCATGCTCCAAGTGTGTGCTGAGCGTGATGCATCCAATTAGCCAAGAGGATTGTGCTGCATCAAGTATGGAAAGTGGTGGTTGTTTAGCAAGCTTGCCGGAAGAAAACAACGAGCTATTCGCAGAGGTACATAGTCAATCACCACAACGACTAGTCGAAGACGACATGCAACTTGTCTCTACGGTGCCACTATTCAAACTTCGCAATCCTAGCTTTGGGATCGGTGATGGTATCAACCTCGACAAGGGGAAGGCTATCCGCGAGTGGCCAAGACCACAATCCATGATGAAGGTGCCAAGCTCCATGAGCGCCTATCCATACATTCGATCCGACGATTGTAGCATTGCTCATCGTGTGTTCGTTCCAAAACTCCCAGTCGTTCTCTACATCTTCACAGTTGGTCACCAACGGGTGTTGGCTCCTTCTCAACAGGGGAGTCATGATCCGGGAGGATCTCAGGTCGAGCTCGCAAAGGATTTACGACCACGAAAAGGTTTGCGACTTTGGAAAGGTTTGCGACCTTGGGAAGGATTCAAACTCTTTGATCCTTCAATGATGGATGATGAGCCAGATACCATAGTACCATCTGTTGAAGACTTGGTCTATCAACGAGACGAACCTCTACGTGAAGATGTGATTCTGGAGAAGAAGGTGACTACCACCCGCAGTGGCACCAAGGAGACTTTTCGAATCGGTCGAAAAGATCAATGAGCATGTGCGGCAAAGTGGTACACCAAAGAACATGGACAAGCCCAATTTCCACATCTCCAGTTTGATCGAGAGGTCGCAACAGGGGTTGGCTCCTTCTCAACAAGGGAGTCATGATCCGGGAGGATCTCCAAGTCCTGACCGCATACAGCTTCGCGACCAAGTCCTGATCGCATACGGCTTCGCGACCAAGTCCTGATCGCATATGGGTCCGCGACCTTGGATTGGCCAGCGACCAGGAAAAGGAATTTGTTCCCTGTTCGGAATTGTAATCCGATCCGAATGTGTATAACTAAGCTTATCTGTTTAGGATTAGTTATATGAGTCTAATACATTTAGGTTATTAAGTCTGATACGTACTCATACGATTGGACTATAAATACCTTGTAATAGGTCTAGTTTAGATCATCGAACTCAATCGAAGAGTCATAGAATTTATTTGAGTTTTAAACACTTATAGTTCATCGACGTAGACAAGTGTGTCTAACGTTCGACGTGTAAAGCCCTCTTTGAAATAAAGAGTTGTGCAATTACTTTGGGTTTCGGTATTTCCGAGTAAGATCCCGTTATTCCGCATATTAGAATCTGGGCGAGTCTAGTGCGAAAACCAATGCTAGGTCTCAATCGGATCATCAGTGAACAGATTTGAGGAACCTTAAAAAAAATTTTCTCCTCCTCTTTCTTCTCTCCTCCTCTTCCTTCTCTTCTCCTCTTCTTTCTCTCTGCTAATTTCTGAATTTTCGAAAAAATGAAATGGCCGTACTGTGTGAAAGCGACGCGCGGTGTTTAAATACCGTTTCAGTCGCTATTGGGCTACACGATTTTTGCCGACAACCCTAAAAAAAATAGCCCCTCTCCCTCTAAACCCATGCGGGAAAGACCAAGACGGTGAGGGCGACAGCGGTGATGACTACGACAACAAGAAAACTAACTCTTAACCCTAACCCTCACTGAAAACTAACCCGACCCCTAACCCTAACAAAAAAACCAACCCTTAACCCTAACCCTAAGTGAAAACTAACCCTAACCCTAACCCTGACTAAAAGACAACCCTAACCCTGACTTTTCAAACTACATATTAACAATCATTTTAATATTCATACTCACAAACGTTTACATCTACATATTAACAAATATTTTAATCTACGTGCATACTAATAAAATTCAAATTTGAAAAACATCACATTTTTTAGTGATTCTTCAAATTTTTTAATCTGCGAACATACACTAAGGTTCTTTCAATTTTTTAAATCATCACATTCACGCATTTACCATCCGTATAAAAATACATTCTAAATCATATCTAAATACTACGAGTTAACGATCTAATTAATCTAAATATACGAGTTAAAAAAATATACCTCAGCGAACAGATTTGAAGAATCTCTGAAAATTTTTTTTCTCCTCCTCTTTCTTCTCTTCTTCTCTTCCTTCTCTCTCTCTAAACAGATTTCAGTAATTTCTGAAAAAATTCAAAAAAAATGAACTCGCCCATACTGTGAAAGGGACTGCTGTGATTTAAATACAGCTTTCAGTCACTAGCCGGGCTAGCGACTGAAAGCTGGCGTGGCACGGCACGTGGGCCAGCGGGGCGTTGTGCCGTGCCACGTCTTCAGTCGCTAGCCCGGATAGCGACTGAAGATCAGTCGTGCGCCAGCGTTCGCGACAGAGGGCTGTTTTTGCAAAATTAAAAAGGTACGGGTTAGTTTTCGAATTTTTTTTTTTTGGGTTATTTGAAAAAAAAATCGATATGTACAACCCATATTTATAGACTAATTTGAGGCATATGAAAAGATATGAAATGCTAAAGGACTGAGAATTGTTTCATAACAGGAGTAATATTTTCGGAATTTTTTGAGGCTTTTAAGGCATAGATGCAGAGGATATTTTTTGTTGCTTTGACACAAATTGACTTGTGTCACTAGTCTTCGGCCTAAGAAACATAATATGCCGGCTTTGGCCCAAGCATGTAAACAAACAAGAATAAGATTGCAAGGCTCAAGCTCAATCAACTTTTCTTCTGTACTACTATATTAGTAGTCCAATCAAAGTATCCCCCTACTTGACACACCATTTTTTTTTTGTTCTTTTTTGTTTTTGCCTCCTAGGTGAAGAATGCCCAATCAACTTGACTTCCAGATCCTAACTTAGAGCAGCACGTAATTATCGAGGATCATTTCGGCTGATGAATTTATTTGTTAGTGGAGAAGCATGTGTGGGAGAAGATTGTCAAAAAGTAACACCAAATTGCAAACATGAGGGGTTTTTATAGGTTTGAACAGAGCGGATCTAGTCTTATATCCTGAGACATAGCTCTAGACTCTATCACTACCACAGAAACAGACATCCTGGACGGCACATCACAGACGGGTATGAACTGTTCAATGGAAAACCGTCTGTGAAGGCCTGTCGGGAGAATATGTTCAAATATCACAGACGGTTCTGACGTCAAAAACAACTGTGACAGTAAACCAGACGGTTCTAAACACAAAACCGTCTGTGATAGTATACTTATCACAGACGGCTCTAACCTAAAACCCGACTGTGATATATACAATCGGTTCCCAGCTAAGAACCATCTGTGATAGTCTAATTATCACAGACGGTTCTAACCTAAAACCCGACTGTGATATATACAATCGGTTCCCAGCTGAGAACCGTCTGTGATAATTAGACTATCACAGACGGTTCGGAACTCAGAACCGACTGTGATTTATACAGTCGGTTGTGAACCACGAAGCGTCTGTGATAGTGTAGTTATCACAGACGGTTCTGATGTCTGAACCGACAGGAAAAGTACCGGCGCTTTGGATTCTCAACTGTGATCATTTCTGTCTCCGATCTTCGCGCGCGGCGCCTAGGAGAACACGAAGCATCGCTTTGGAAGTTCTATAAATTGACAGTGGAAAAATTGTCATTTACTTTACAAGTTTTTATAGTTCTCAGACTGTTTGACTCCTTAGCTTCTCTGCGCCAATGGCATCCTCGATGGCATCGTCAGCCTCGCCCTCCCCAGTAAGAACTCTCAATCTTTTGGACTTACCCCTGTATTGTTAATCCATGTTCAATACATTCTTGACCTGTTGATTTGCACAGGGAAGGGGAGCCGTGGAAGACACTGCCAAAGTCAAGGCCGAGCTGAGGGCCCTCCAGGAGGAGCACAAGCTCCTCATGGAGAAGCACACTCGGCTACGGCTTGACCTTGACGATCTCTTCCAGCGCATTCAGCGCATGAAGACGGATGGTGACAATGCTAGGGCGAGGACGAGGCGTCTTCGCGAGGAGAAGAAAGCCGCGGATATGACCATCGCTGGCTGCGGTTTGACAATGAAAGATACCATCGCGAAGCTGAGGGAGGTCGCAGGCCTTCTCGACGCTGAAGTAGTTGATCCTGAGAAGGATAACTTGTCGCTGGAGGAGTCCTGCGTCCTGGCTGCAAGTCAAACTGACTTTATTCTAGATGCAGCCAGAGCTAAGACCACTCCTTGACCTAGCATTCTGTATTTTTACTTTTTTTTTTGTAAGTGATGAAACAAATTATTGAAAACTTTGTTCTTATGTCAACTTTCTAATTTTCCAGCACATTCTTGGACTGCATGCAATCTTCCCTCTTTCTTTATCTTTCTTTAGCTTTTGTCGAACATTCGACCATACAAAGGTATGTACACTGTGTGCGATCAAGGAACGACTATCGCGATCTTTGGCTTGTGATCGGAGCCCTTGAAATAATATAGAAACAATATAGAAGTCGCAGGTCCCATGCAAATAATATAAAAAGAATATAGAAGTTATATATCAACGTGCTTTGAATATCACAAATGGCTCTGAGGTAAAAAAACATCTGTGATAGTCACATTAGAGACGGTTTTTATGTAAGGCCCGACTGTGATAGTCCCAACAGTGTCCTCGCCTCGAATTCTCAACTTCTATCAATATCACAGACGGTTTTTAACTCCAAACCGTCTGTGATAGTAATATTATAGACGGATTTTATGTAAGGACCGACTGTGATTGTCGAACAGTTATCGACGCTTCAAATTCTTAACTTCTTTCAAATTCTTAGCGGTTCAACTGGAAGCAAAACTCCAGGGAGGGAACAAGTATTTGTAGAAGTCGAACAGTTCAATATTCAACAGACATATTAAAGACGGTTCGGACATCAGAACCGTCTGTAATATTAAAGCAGACGGTTTTGATCTCCCAACCGTCTGTGATAGTCCCAACAGTGCAATTCTCTACATGCAATTGTTGATAACCGCACATAATAACTGAGCAGATGAAGAGACTTAATTATTTACTTCAAATTTAATTTGCATCGAATTATGTAATCTGACTCTTCAACTTCCTTTGCCGTGTTGCAGTTTATCTCCTGAGAAGTTATCATGAATTTATTGACCTTGAAAACCAGTAGTGCGCTTTTTAGAACTCGAGGCACCCACTCATATGAACCGTCACCTTCTGTTTCTATAAATAGCGAGGCTCCTAAATCCCTGTCTTTATTCCCTCCTCAACTCCCACCTTGATGGCGAGCCGAGATTCCAGTGAGGTTATTGAAATTGAGAGTGATGAGGAAGAGATAAGGAATGAACTCGATCAGGATCTTCAGAAAGTAAGTCCTCTCTGAAACTCTAATGCAGATCTTTCTTTTATGACTTGATTACCTCGAAACAAATGCATTTCGAAATCCACAGGTTCTTGAGGAAATGCTCCCTCCAAAGAAGAGACTTAGAAATGATGAAAGATCCTCCAGTGGAGCTGCAGCGAAGACTCTAGAGGGTGCTGAGGCCTGTGTTGCCACATTGCCCCTTGCAACCCCTCCAGTTGCATCGACTCCACCTTTGGAGATCCACAATAATCCTTCCAATATCCCCTCTTCAACACCTTTGTATCATCAGCTTTTCTGGGGTAAGGCTCACACTTCCACTCCGAAGCTTACCAACCATCTTCACCCTCCCAGCATACGTCCCTAGGAGAAGCTGGAGAAGCATATGTGTAGGACGAGAAAGATGCCTTCTGCAGAACTCTCCAAAAAAAAAAAAGAGGCGCTGGAGAAGCATTCTGAGGGGATGTCTTTTGCCATTCTGCACTTGGCAGAGTGCTTTGAGTTGCAGCTTCATCTCCACCGTTGTTGTATCAACTTTAATTTCTTGGATGATCCTACTGATGCCAAATCCACTCCTTTGCTGAGAGATGATGTTGATAGTCTTAGAGCCATTGGTAGTTCTCCTGGGGCGGCCAGTGTAGATCCTACTGATGCCAATACGTCCCTAGGAGAACTTTGTAAATTACTTTCTGTCGGGGGAAATCTCCGCGGGACTAAGTCCAGGTAAGTTGTGTCACGGTTGCTCGGGGACATGGCCTCCGGGGCCTCCCCGGGCGCCGCCTTTTGGCTCCCGGGACGCAACCTCCGGAGCCCTCCCGGGCGCCGCCATCTGCCCGGGGACATGGCCTCCGGGGCCTCCCCGGGCGCCGCCTTTTGGCTCCCGGGACGCGGCCTCCGGAGCCCTCCCGGGCGCCGCCATTTGCCCGGGGACATGGCCTCCGGGGCCTCCCCGGGCGCCGCCTTTTGGCTCCCGGGACGCGGCCTTCGGTGCCCTCCCGGGCGCCGCCATTCGCCCGGGGACGTGGCCTCCGGGGCCTCCCCGGGCGCCGCCTTTTGGCTCCCGGGACGCGGCCTCCGGTGCCCTCCCGGGCGCCGCCATTCGCCCGGGGACATGGCCTCCGGGGCCTCCCCGGGCGCCGCCTTTTGGCTCCCGGGACGCGGCCTCCGGGACGGGGCCCCCGGGGCCTCCCCGGGCGCCGCCTTTTGGCTCCCGGGCGCCGCCATTCGCCCGGGGACGTGGCCTCCGGGGCCTCCCCGGGCGCCGCCTTTTGGCTCCCGGGACACGGCCTCCGGTGCCGTCCCGGGCGCCGCCTTTGACCCCGGGACGTGGCCTCTGGCGCTGTCCCGGGTCTCATTGCCCTCCTAAAGGTAAAGTCTTGAACTGTTTATCACGTGCAGGTCACGCGAGGGGTGCCTCGGGAACTAGCGACCACCTGTCAAGCATCCAAGGCGTTTGACCGGAAGAAGGACGGTCCTGCCCTTCAATCCGACGGTGGCTTCCGGGGTAGTTTAGGTTTTTTGCTGCTTTTTTGGGGCTATAAATAGCTCTTGTACCCCTCTGTTGTAAGGGATCGGTTCTCTTTTATTGGAATAGCTAAACTCACAGACGTGCTCCGGAAGCCTCTCCCCCGGAGAGAGCCTCCCCAGCCGGCTCCGGTCAGGAGCACGTCGACAGGACTAGGGCCCCCACCGGGACCCGAACCTGTATAAACCCGTGTGTCATTTCTTGTGTTTGTCCGGCGGGGGAGGACCGGTCATCCGGTCAACCCGCGCCGCGTAATCTTCGCTAGGAACATTCTCAAAACCTGCCGGGGTACTCGCAATACCACGACAGTTGGCGCCGACCGTGGGGATCTCATGACAAGACGCCATGGCTCCCCCAAGAACAAGGGCTCGCACCCTTCCCGGTGATCCGGGTCTCGGAGACCCGGCGCCGTCCGCCCGGGACACTGCTGTCCCGGCGGTCCCTTCCGGAGGCGACCTGGCCCAGGTACCGCCTCCCTCCTTTCCTCTTAACTTAGGTGCTTCCACCTCCAGGTCGTTCCCGGTGACCCCGGGGACCTCGGCCGGGACAAGCATCCCCCCGACGGTTCCCCCGGCTCCCCGGGACGCCCTGCTCGAAGCTCTCGTGGAAGCCCAGCTCCGTGCCCAGCGCTCTATGGACGAGCTCCTTAGCGTGTTGGCGCGGCCTCCGGCCCCCACATTTGCGCCACACCCGTATCCGGGGAACATGCCCCCGTTTATGGGTTGTATGATCGAGGATGCCGACTAGAGGGGAGGTGAATAGGCGGTTTTTTAATTTTTCTTCTAAGTTAGTGATTAACAACCTAAATTGCAATAACAAGTTTCTAAAGATGTGAGTGACAATTCAACACAAGTTTTGCAATTTATAAAAGATTAAGAACAACAATTCTATCACTAAGAAATTAAAGCAAGTAGTAGAGATAACCAAAGAGATCGAGTTTTTCCCGAGGTCTCGGAGACTCGCCCGGTCTCCCCTACTCCTCGTTGAAGCGCTCTCTCGGAGCCTCGCTTCTATATCCACGAAGGATATCTCACTAGGGTTGCTCCTTCTCCACACCGGATAGGCGAGCACCACACCTTTCACAATCTTTTGCCGGCCTCTCCGACAAACTTCAATTGGAGAGATCTCGGCTCTCCTCCGGCACCGTCTAGGCGAAGGCGATCGCCAAGAGTAACAAGCCGGATGCGCTTTCACTTGAATCAACCACGTGCTAGAAGCTCAATGATGCGAATGATATGCTCAACACTCTAGCACTAGCAATCTAATGGAGATGAAGTGCACTAAACACTCACAAACTCTCCCTCAAGCTTTCTCTCAAATCTACTCAAGATTTGGGCTCAATTCTAGCCTCTAAATGCAATAACTCAAATGCAAATCAATTGGCTAGGTTTTCAGCTGAAGAATGAACTCTTTGAGCACCCAAAAATGAAGCCAAACACGAAGTATTTATAGCCTCAATGAAAAACTAGCCGTTTGCAAGAAACCGGGCCAAAAGTTGTACAGGCCGGACACTGTCCGGCCACTTCAGACACTGTCCGGCCAGTACAAAAATTTCAGCCGTTGCAAATGTGTCAGTGACCGTTGGGCGAAATTTGTGAAGGCCGGACGGATACCATTTGTCCGGACAAAACGTCCGGACAAATGGATATGTCTCTGTTAACTCTCGACTCAAAAAACTTGTACAGGCCGGACAATGTCCGGCCATTTCGGACAAAGTCCGCCCATAACGGACAAATGCCCTGGACGGATACATTTGTCTCTGTTTCATTTTTCGGCTCAAAAAATTTGTACAAGCCGGACAATGTCCGGCCATTTCGGACACTGTCCGGCCATTACGGACAGATAGCCCCGGACGGATGCATTTGTCCGCCCACTGCACACTGACAGTAAAATATGCATAACTTTTGATCTAGAGATCCGATTGAGGTGATTTTTGGCTTGTTAGCAAGATAACTCAGAGCTCTACAATTTTGTCAACAGGAGCAAGACCTAGAAAGGTCTAGAAACTTCTAGAAAACTCAGAAACTTTCCTACTGTCAAAATGTTCAAGCCAAAATCATCTCAAATGCAATTTTAAAGTATTTGCACATACGGATTTGCCGTTTTCTCGCGGATGTGATTTGTGTCACTTAGCAACGACCACGACCACACAGGTCTTGACATCCGATCGAAAACAGGTGGTCGATAGGGTTTGGTCGAGCGTACGCAAGCGAATCGAAGACTGGTACGACCAGTCCGAACTCCTACGACCACGCCCAAACCCTAAACAGAAAGCCGCCAAACAAGCGACACGACCACGACCACGTATCAACACTGATACGATCAGAATATGCAAATACGACCACGACCAGCTCTAGATAAATAAACCAATTTAAACAGCTGGCGATCACGACTAAGTGCAGTTTTCAAAACATTTAATCTAATGCACATGAACTACACTTAGACTCACTAGCAATGCAAGACACTAGTGCAAGATGATATGAATGCATCTGAGCTTCCGCACTAGATAGATTCAAGCTACTAGTTTCCGACCCCTCTTAATAGTACGGTCAAACTAGTAAAAACAAACCTATCAACCCGGTCTATCTCCAAACACCGAGACCGGTAAAATCCTAAGAAAACAATCCTTAATCTTGGATTTTACCTTAGGTGAAGTTCGACCTCGTGAAGTTCGACCGCTAGACGCTTGTCCCCGCAAGGCTCGACCTCGCTAAGCTTGACCTCGCGAAGCTCGACCGTTTGACACTTGTCCTCGCAAAGCTCAACCTTGCTAAGCTCGACCTCGCTCGAGATGTCTCATATTGACTTCATCCTCTTCACACCCTTGCTCGCTTTTATCCTGCAATCAAACTGAGACTACAATACGTACACTCAATGCACAACATTAGTATCGTATATAAGTCGTCATTAATCACCTCCAGAGAAGCTACTCCACACAGGAGTTAGCTCAACGGTTTCTCTTTCAAATGACATGACAAACTATATTCAACGAGTAGCAAATGAGTATAAGATAAAATACAATCATATAGATCGTAGATGATAAACACATACGCACACGATCTATACTACTCATATCATGATATCAATCAACCTAGATGACCAAAGTGATGAGCTCCCCCTCAACATGTGCATCGATATAAAATCCACAACTGGAGTCATCAGTCTCAGATTTAACGTATAACATCTTGATCAATCAATTAGCACAAGCTTGATGCAACCACCGAGCTCATCCTCTACATATGCATCAATATCAAACCCGCAATCGAGGAAAACATCCAATTCAGGGTTTACCGATAATCAATTCAATTTACTTGTGCTAAATCAGGATTTATCTAAATTGTCATTTAATCATCAAATCTGATATTTTCAGATTAACTTTAATCATCATGGATTTATCCAAAACGTTATTAATCATCAAAACCTAGATACTAAGATCTACCTAGATCCAACAATCTCCCCCTTTTTGATGATTGATGACAACACCTTTTATAATCTTAATAAATCCAAAACAGATTATTCAGCTCCCCCTCAATATATGCAATAGTATATCGGAATTGAATACAATATATAATTATATGAGTTTAGAGATATAAATGACAATTGAGCACAAGTTCAATCAAGTCATTTTCCAAAATATCAACTATCTCAATTTTCTCTAACTCAAATATCTCTTCCAAAGATTGATGTTAATGATATCAAATAATATCTCTCCCCAAATATCATTTATCATCCTCAAATATCAATATCAATTCTATCAAATACCAATCTGTACCAATTTGACATCTATCTCTCCCCCTTTGTCAATTAACTCAACTGACTCTAATGTCTCCCAAATTCTCTCTAAATCTCTTCCCCTAAGGCTTTCTCTAAAGCTTATCTCTAAAACATTCTCTCTCAAATACTATCATTCTCTCTCAAATACTATCTCTCCCCCTTTGTCATCAAGCACAAAAAGGAAGTATTGAGAACTTAAATTTGGAGAAACGATATTTTCTAGGGCATGAGATTTTATATGAAATGGTTTTTATGCAAAAGCATGATTTCAAGAAGGTTTGTTTCAAGGGATTTTGAAACCACATTCAAAATATGGAGAAGATATCAAAACAATCAACATATAGTGAATATATCGATGACATTTATATCTATGGCATTTGATCCATTTTCAATCATTCAAAGTCTTGATGCATCTAATTGTTTGATGTGAGGATGTCCACTAGCTGCATGTGTGCCATATCAAGGTCCAACTCTAAACCTCTTCATGCCATAAACTCTTGTATATAATGGTGTCGTATATCAATATACTTTAACCGACAATTTTGAATCAAATTACTCAACATTTTTACGACACTTTCAATATTTCATAAGAGTGGCATCTATTCGAAAGCAATTAGATAATCCAAATGTTTTGTTTTCATCCATAAGAATTTAAGTACAACAACCATCGGATGTATTCTTTCGATTTATCCTTCAAGTCATTAGATCCAAATCCAAATAATCAAGTAATTCAAAATTTGTATTTTTGGATATCAAAGATCTATCTAGGATTGCATTTCAATTACCTAAGAATGCATTTCATGGCAATCATATGACATTCCTTAGGAGATAATCGAATTCTAGTATATTTGCAATCACTAAATATGATGACGAGTCTAAATGCGGTAAAAGAAAGCAAAACTATCAATCAAGAATCAATAGAGTTTAGAATTGACCGCTTTTTCGTGTTCGTCCATGTCGAAATGTTCATTAGTAGGCTTGAGAGTTGTAATGGCTTGATCATCTTCCATTTCTAGGCTTTTGAGCGATTGCTTCACATGCTTGAATTTACTCTTGAACATCGCGTTCTCGAGTTGCTTGATTTGTCGTGCATGGAAGTGACTTTGCTCTTGGATCATCTTGCTTTCCCTAAGTATCCTCTTTGAAACAAGTTCTTGACAGAGGGATTCATTAGTGGTAATGATAATAATGTCATCAATATGTTTTTGACACACAAGAATATAATGTTTCGATTGAATGTTTGATATGATTGTGTCAAACTTTCTCATTTTGAAAATCATTTGATATAAGAAAGGATTTTGAGCTTTTAAAACAACTCAATTGGAAACAATAGATTCAATCCTCAAAATTCACTTCTTTTGGCATTTAACTCAAAAAGAACATACAAATGAAGGATATGCCAAACTAAGGTTTGTCGAAACATTTTTAGGTCACAAGGTGAGATAAATGCATATAACCTAGTGAAAGTTCAAATTTTCACAAAAACACTCAAATCTCAAATTCATGCGAATCATGTTTCAAATTCATAAGAACCATATTTGTTTTGGATATGCAAAAACACAATCACAAGGCCTTTCCAAAATGCCATCATAGGAACAATGCCGAGTTGCAAATATAGGAAAAATGGGAGCAAAGATGTAACCAAAACAGGAAAGGAGAAAAACCAGCTGAAACTTCTGAAATTTTTGATTTTTGCAATTTTGCTTCAACCATTGGTTCAAGTTCCATAAGAGGTTTGAATATCATGACATGAACTTAGTTGAATACCAATTGAATGAATTTTATTTGAAGGAGATCATGAAATCAATTTTCGAAAAGTGAGTTTTGGGTAATAGAGTAAAACAAAAAATGATTTTCATGAAAAGCTTCAATTCTTGAAGAAACTCGGATTTTTCTGAAGTTTTGGACTTAGATGAGTTTGAAATACCATTTCAAACCAAGACATGGAAGAAAGTTTAGTCCAAATAGTCAAAAACACAAAAAATGCACTTTTGGGTATTTTCGGGTCGATAGCCATTTTCGGGCGACCTAGAATATGTGATAATTTGAAAACCATAGGCCTTTTGAGAATTAGTTCAATATTAACTATCTTAGCAAAAATGTAAAAAGAGCTCAAAACTTTTAAAATGTTCAAAATTACTTCAAAACCTTCATAAATACGTTTCAAATATGATTTCAAAGGTTTTGAAAGTGAAACAAAAGAGTTTCGAGCTAAAATGCAAAATTTGGACAAAATTGAAGTCTTCGGGATCTTGTTTTGGCCTAAAAAGATCCCAATTTGTATGGATACAATTTCGTTGTGACAATTATCTTTTTTGTCACAGGGAGGTTGCTTCTCTGAAGAGAAACCTGGCCGCTGACAAGCTTAAGGCGGTCACCGTGATTTCGAATCAAGAGGCCAAGCTCCAAGAACTGTGGTCACAGCTCTCTGATAAGTCAATTCCGACCAGAACAACTAGACCTTGTCATTTAGACTGTTTGTAACAATCCTCTTGTCGCAGCGCAAGCAAAACAAATAAAACTGCTTGATCAGGACAAGACATTCCTCCAGATGACCATCGATTCTACCCGGAGGGCGAACAGAGACCTGAGCCAATCCATCTTCGAAAAGCTAAAGATGGTGGCCCATCTCCTGAGGGCTGATGTGGTCGAGACCATGAAAGACGACCTCAGTTCGAGCGACTGGTCTACACTGGTCATAGCCCAAGCGGAGTCACTACTCGAGTATCTTCCTAAAGATACACAGCGACGACAAGAGGCGATCAGAACTAGGGTTCGATCAGCAGCCTCCGCCATTCTCTACCGGTTTCGTCTCCACCATGGCCCAGACATGGACCTGAATCCACTGGTGGGAACGGTAGAGATCGAGAGTGAAGAGCAACTCGAGGCAATCATGGAGGAAGTCAATCCTCTTGTAGATAAGCTCCTGACCGAGCTCGGGATTATGTAACCCCTGCAGCCGTACAGACATAAACTATAGAATGCAATGCATGTGTTTTTTGATATTGAAAGAAAGTACTTTTTTGTTGTTTCCTATTATAAGCATATCCCCCTAGCCCCCGCCTGTGATTATGGTTACTGAAGGCTTAGTATTATAAACACAGGAGAAATACGAGTGCACGACCAGGGGTGTGCGATCAGGCCAGCAATTATGATCAATGCAACGACTAACCTTGTTGCAAACCGGCAGCCACTCAGGTGACCAAGGACTTACCAGAAAGCCCCGTATGCATTGAGAAACGGCTTATTTAGGAGTGACTTGTCTGGAAATGGTCATGAGATCGGCTAGCGAATCCGATTAGAACGCTATAGTGATATAACCACCGCGACCAGCCCCCGAGTGAAGTTCGTAACACACGGGCATGAAAGGAGATGTTCATCGTATGAAACCAAAAGACTTCTTGTTTTATTAAACAATGCTAATTGAAAAGGAAAAGGGATTGAATACTTACACGTAAAACTTGCATAGTTGATCGATGTTCCAAGTATTGGACAAAATTCGACCATCCTCCATGGCTAATCGAGCTGACCCTGGTCGCGGTACCGAAACAACAGTGTAAGGGCCTTCCCACTTCGGGGAGAATTTGTTGCGATTAGACTGGTCTTGAATTTTTCGTAAAACCAGATCGCCCACGTGGAGACTACATGGTCGCACCCTTTTGTTATGGTACTTGCGCAAAGCTTGAAGGTATACCGCAAACTTGATCAAAGTGTGATCACGCCTTTCTTCTAAGAGGTGAGATCCTATGATCGCTGTTCGGTCTGATCAACTCGTTCGAATTGTTCTGTCCGAACAGATCCAATATTAACTTCCATAGGCAATACGGCTTCAGCCTCGTAAACCAGATGGAAGGGCGTCTCACTGGTGGCTCAACTAGAAAAATAGTTTGCAGTGCCCACAGAACGGTATAGAGCTCGTCAGCCCAAGCCCCCGAGCGAGTTTTAAGGCGATCGAAAACACGTTTCTTGATGCCTTGCAGTATCTGCCCGTTGGCACGTTCCACGGCACCATTGCTCTGCGGATGTGCCACAGAAGCAAAGCACACCTTGGTCCCAATCTGATCGCAGTAATCCAGGAAAAGATCAGTGGCGAACTGGGAACCATTGTCTGTGATGAGATGGTTTGGAACACTGAATCGAGCAACAATGTTCTTATGGAAGAACTTTTGTGCTGCTGATGCGGTAATATTTCGTACCGGTTCGGCCTCAATCCACTTTGTAAACGTATCAATAGTTATGAACAAAAACTTGTATCCATTGACCGCTTGTGGCATAGGACTGACAATATCCATCCCCCAGACCGCAAAAGGCCATGCAAGGGGAATGGTTTATAACGCATGAGCGGGTTGATGAACCTTCCTCACGTGAAACTGACATTGAGGACACATCTTGACCATATGCTTGGCATCGTCGAGTGCCGAAGGCCAGTAGAATCCTTATCAAAAAGCTTTTCCAACCAGTGTCCGATATGATGCGTGCGCACCACATACGCCGTCATGTATTTCTTTCAGGAGGATTTGCCTTCTTCCTGAGATACGCAGCGCATGAATACTCTCTGAGTACCCTTTCTATACAAAACTCCTTCTATGAGCTTGTATAAACGCGCTTTTCGAATCAACCGATCGCTTTCGGTTTCGTCCTCTGGTAGGGTCCCATGTTCAAGATAGACTCTCGATGGATGAGTCCAATCCTATTACTGACTGAGGTTGGTAACGCAGGCTGTTACCGGATCATCCTCGACCGAAGTCATGATCGAAGGACGTTCCAAGTGTTCAACGAACACTCCTGCCGGAGCGGATGTGCGTGAGGACCCAATTTTGGATAATTGGTTTGCGAGAATGTTGTCCTTTCGCGGGATGTATTGGACTTCGAAATGACTGAAGTGTTTTTCCAATCTCCTCACTTCCCCCAGGTAATGAGCCATTGTCTCATCGGAGGTGCTGTACTCCTTGTTTACCTGGTTTACGACCAGCTGTGAGTCTCGCCTCACCACTAATCGACGGACTCCGAGAAATTTTGCTGCTCGGAGCCCTGCAAGAAGACCTTCATACTCTGTTGTGTTGTTGGTCGCAACAGAGTGTAGTTGAATGACATACTTAAGCTGTTCGCCCTGAGGCGTAACTAAGACCACTCCAACCCTCGAGTGTTGAAAACTACGGGAGCCGTTGAAGTACATTATCCAGTGATCGGGGCATTCCAATTCCTCGGGCACCTGCACGGGTGGCTCAGGATTGGTCCATTCGACCACAAAGTCGGCCAAGACCTGAGACTTAATGTGGGACCCTCATTTGAGGATTCCAGTGGCAACCGCCCAGGTGGATTGCACTCAGAAATGGCACATTGCAGCTCACAACAACAAGATGTATTATATAAAAATGCGAGTAATTAAAAACAAGTGCTGATCACAAGGACCAACATTACAATAACTTAGCGCCAAAATGACGCATTTAAATGTTGATACAAATTAAGGAGTTTTCGACACAAAGGTCGGCACAAAATAAAACAACGATAGCAAGCAAAAGAACTTCATCAGTCTTCTTTTTCAGCAGCAGCGGTATTGTATAGGCCTTCTCCACATCGAACTCCATCTTGGTGCGTAACCCTCTAACAAGCTGGGTCTTCAGTTTCTTCTTCTTGTTCCACATTGGGTTCAAGACCATAAGATTCAGGGTCGACGAATCCTTCTTCTAAATTTGTTTGTAAAAGCAAGGGTGAGCACATTGTCCACATGGAGCTCAACAAGTCCCAAGTAACAATGCATGTACATATAGATGAGGGGGAATTTCTCAAGGAATAGCTCTTTGGCTTTATATATATATATATAGAGTAGATTTTCACACACAGTTTTGACGAAAAGGTCTTTATTTTCGAAAGCGAGGCTTTTAAAATCCTAAGCTAGATTTTCAGAAAATGTTGTGTGTGGCGGTCTTTCATGAGTCACCACTTTACTCATATTTTGTGAAAAACCTTCCAAAAGCTACTTGTGCTGCATCGACGTGAATAGAATCCACAGCGCGTAGACTCCATAACCTGGGAGCTCAGAGTATCCGATACTTTTTAAACTTTGCAAAGGTGTACCACCTTAATCCACCAATCATTCGGCTTTCAAGTCGGATCAGCTTCATGCGACTTTTACGCATGTGACAAGGCCGAGATGACACAACAGTTTACAGTCCTAGTATTAACTATTTCCCTGCCCGGTAAATAGACAGTTAAGTCTCAAGTACCGTTGTGGGTCCTCCCCACTGCCTTACTTCCTAGCCTGGGTCTATGTTCTCGCAAGACACATAGCCTCTCTTGATTACAGTCGCGCACGACTTAATATGGCTTAGGGCGTCTTCCTTCTTTCCACCTTTTCCTCTCATAATTTTTCTGAACTCACATCACTCATGGCCTTCTGCGGCCCACCAGTTCTCGCAAGAAACTGGACCGACAACCATTGCAGGGAAAAGCTAACACTAAAGAAAGCTACTAAGTTGTGCCCGTCCCATAAACAGGCAAGTGGTTGGTACCTTTTTCATGCCGCATAGAAGCACAACACAAGGTTCTAGTCCTTATGAATCTCTAGTGAGGAGTCTTTCGCATTCCCAGTGCGCACACAGCACCATCCAATCAAACCATCCTCACTATCGATTCCAATCACATTTTCTTTCACAAAAGGGGTTTTGAACATGCTTTTCTCACATGTGACCATTCAACATTTATCATATAATCTTTAAACATAGCATAGCCTAAGCATGATATTTTAGGGTGACAAGGGTGCAGGGATATTCAATGTCAAAAGGGGCTTTACAATCATTTAGGTCATATCTAATCACTTTATTTGAACATAGTTCTTACTTGAATATAAGGCATGCATATACTTGAAAATAGTTAACATACTTTATTTCAAAATAGTAGGCTAGACATGATCAAGGGATTGAGACTTGCCTTGCAGTGATGGGTCTAGCTGCTCAGATAAATCCTCAAAGATCTCTTCTGTTCCTTCAACGTCTGGTTCCACGGCGGGTACAAACAACACATACATACTATATAAGCATACAAGCACTAGAAAATAATACGTAAATACATCATGCATGCATGGAAATGGTTTGGACAAGGTCACTTGACATTGGTCGAAGAGATGGGCTCAAAAGGACTTGAATGTCGAAGGGCTGACATTCGGCTCATGGCTTAACATAGCCCTAAATTGGTTCTAGGTCTGTTTTCTGGAGATGTGATAGTAGGGAATGTTGTAGAACATGGCTCAAAAGGCTTTGTGGACAAAGTGGCATTTCAATTGCTCAAATGTAACAGGTCTAAATCATCCAATGCCACTGGTGGACATGCATTGACATAGTGCTAGACATGGCCAGAAACTAGGGCATTGCATAACTTTTGACTCAAGACTCCAATTGATGCACAAATTTGTCTGGGGTTTAGGCCTTGATAACAGCTACAAAACTCTCAACAGGCTCAAGGGCAGAATGTGGCCGGAGGGTTGTCAAATTCGGTGAGCAAACACGGTGGTCTGGACATGAACTGAACCACTGGATAGCAACCTTGGCATTGGAATATCTCTTGATTCAGGTCGATTCAGAAGTCGGGCTAGTAGACAAAATTGCTCAGGGGGTTGAGGCCTAGCTAAATGACAAAGTTTCATCGGCTGGTTTGGCCGGAAAATGAACTCCGGCGATCGGGGCCGAAGACGAAGGCACCGATTTGGACGTTTTCGTTCCAGGGCGTTTGAACTCAATTCCACGCTCGGGAAGCATCTAGGGGCTGTCACGAAGCTATTGGTGAACTCAATTTTGCCAGAGAATGGCTGGAGAAGCACGGCGGCGTTCTCCGGGGAACTGCCGAGGCTTGAACATGGAAATTCGGCGCTTGGGGCAAAATTGGCGATTCCAAGCTTGCAGGCTCGTTCCTCCTAGCTCACTGGTCATTATTCTCTACTGGCACAAGGATCAATTTGGCTTGAATCACTCGGCATTACGGGAACAAGGGATTACGGCTTTTCCGGTGATTGCCGGCGTTGAGGTTCGTCGGGGGTCAATTAACAGCTATGAAACATACAGGGGGATGAGGGGACCTTACTGGCGGTGTTGGTTTGGAGGGGGAAGCTGCGGGCGAAGCTGGCGCCGTGAGCTTCAGGAACTGCTCGCCGGGGAAGATGGTCTTCGCGGCGGCGCTGAGGAACTAGGCTGTTCTCTGGTGGTGGAGACTAAAGCTTACAACTGCGGGTGGTGTGAAGAAATGTTGGGCAAAGGGGGGCTTTATATAGCTGCGGGATTGAGCTCTCGGGAGTTGCAGCAATCGCCGGTGAGATTTCTTTTGGCGCTGGAGCGGTCAACGAGGCACTTCGGGACATGGCGGGGCTCTGCCAGAGACGGTGAATCGCGTGGAATCGGGATTTTGTCAGGGCGGCGAGACGACGATCTCCGGGATGGCAGCCATGTGGCGTGAAGCTCCTGACAACAGCAGGCACACGCGCGCGGGGAAGAACACGGCACAGCGCGGTTGAAGTGTTCCACGGTGGCGGTACAGCTGTGCGCGGTGGAGGCTACGTGGCTGTGAAGGTGGCAGCGCGAGGAACTTCGCCGGCGACGGGTTCAATGGCGAGGCAAAACGGCGGGCTCTGGTCGAACTGCTCTGGTCAAATTGCTCTGGTCGAAAATGGCATAGGGGCCTGGTTGCAAACTTTGGACTGATTTGCGAAGATTTGGACTAAACTGCGAGGGTTTTGGCTCGGGAATTTGGGCCTATTTGCAATTCTGAAGATCTGAAGGGCTGATTTGAATTTTGTCTTTGCAGCAGAGTGTTAATAAATGTCTTAGACTCATCCAGCAGGAAAAATGGTAAAATCCGACAAGATCTGGTGGTTTTGACAAAAATCAAAAATAGGGTAATTAGGGTAAACAGGGTAATTAGGGTTTGAAACTTTTGTCGGGGCTGAAACTAGGGTTTCGGTTGAGATTCTGGAATTCTTCCAAAAGGGAAAAATGTTCAGAAAAATGAAAGAAAGGTAATCACTTGATCATATTTGGATTTGGAGATGATTTGGGACTTTTAGCCTTTTTGGGCTTTCTGAAACTTCTGAAAAGGACTAAATTGAAACACTTTTGGACTGGAATGTGAAAACTATCTCAGAGATGAAGTTTAGCTGCCAAATTTTTAGGTTAAGGTAGTGGCATACCTAAGATGAAGATAGGGTTGAGACATCAGGGATTCCAAAGAAGATATGCTGATTCGCAATCAGAAAAGATAGCCAAAAATTGGGATGTTACACTTAACCGCCGTGCGGGGCGTGAAATGGATATCAAAAGCACCGAGTTCAACCGCCCATTTGGTGATTCGACCAGATTTCTCTGGATTTCAGACAATATCCCCCAAAGGAAAAGAGGAGGGTACTGTGATCTTGTGAGCTTGGAAGTAATGTCGTAGCTTACGGAAAGCCATCAGTAGCGCGTAAAGTATCTTCTGGACCTCAGGGTATTGCTCCTTAGGACCATGAAGTACCTCGCTGACATAGTAGACGGGTCTGTGTGTTCCTTCCCTATCCGTGATCAGGACAGCGCTGACCGCGTGCTGTGTGGCCGCCAAATAGAGAAGTAATGGTTCTCCTTTGTCGGGAGACACCAAGACTGGTGGACTGGACAAATATGCCTTTACCTCCTGAAATGCTTTTTCGGCCTTATCGGACCATGTGAAATTGTGTTTCCGCAGGGTCTTGAAGAAAGGTAATCCCTTTTCGCCTAGTCGCGATATGAACCGACTTAAGGCCGTCATGCGACCAACCAAGCGTTGAACATCTTTCATGGTCGAGGGAGACCTCATTTGTTCGATAGCCCTGATTTTTTCAGGATTGACTTCAATGCCTCTGGAACAAATAAGGAAACCAAGAAGTTTTCCTGAAGAAACCCCGAAAGAACACTTCTCCGGGTTCAATTTTATTCCAAAGCGATTTAAATTACAGAAGGTTTCGGCGAGATTGTCCAAATGAGACAATCTCTTAGTGCTTTTCACAACCAACTAGTCTACATATGCTTCGAGATTACGCCCTATCTGGGAAAGAAAGGTCTTTTGCATCAAGCGCTGGTACGTGGAACCTGCGTTCTTGAGACCGAACGGCATTCTGACGTAGCAATAGGTGCCGAACGGGGTGATGAAGGCAGTCTTCTCTTCATCTTCTTCTGCCATACTAATTTGATGGTATCCTGAGTAAGCGTCCAGGAAACTCATCAGTTCGCAGCCCGCGGTTGAGTCGACCAGCTAGTCGATGCGGGGAAGGGGAAAGTCTTCCTTCGGACAGGAATTGTTGAGGCTGGTGTAGTCGACGCACATGCGCCACTTACCATTTGACTTGCGGACCATGACCGGATTTGCAAGCCATTCCAGGTGATCGACCTTGCGAATAAACCCGGCTTTTAGGAGTTTATCCAACTCCTCTCAGATGGCTTCTTGTCGGTCAACAGCAAAACGCCTGAGCTTTTGCTTTATTGGTCACTGTCCAGGTCGAATTGCTAACCTGTGCTCGATTACTTCCCTTGGGACACTGGGCATGTCGGACGGTTTCCACGCAAACACATCTGCGTTAGCCCGGAGGAAAGTAATGAGCTCGAGTTCCTATTTGTCATCCAGGCCTGATCCAACCCGAATCGTCTTGGATGGATCATCTGGGTACAAAGGAACTAGTTTGAGTTTCTCATTTGGTCGAGGAGCAGCCTTGATCGCGTTAGTGGCGACTGTGGCGACCTGAGCGTCTCAGAGGGGAAGCTGGTCGACCATCTTCAGAGATAGCCGGTCGCACGTTAGTGCCACGTTGCGACTGCCTCGGATCGAGATGACACCTTTGGGGCTAGGCAACTTGCCGCACTGATAGGCATAGTGCGTTGCCATCATGAACTTAGCAAGAGTTGGCCTGCCAAAGATTGCATTGTAAGCCGAATCACAATCAATTACATCAAAAGTAACCAATTCTGTTCGAAAGTTATCCGGTTCTCCCAGCGTGACCGGGAGAACCACCTGTCCCAACGGCATCATGGAGGGACCTAGGGATTATCCCATAAAACGGATGGATTATGGGTTTAATCTTCGAACAGGAATTTTCATCTCGTCGAGCGTCTTGACCAATAAGATGTCCAAGGAGCTTCCTCCGTCGATCAGGTCCCTTTCGACTCTCGCATTACTGATGATCGGGGTAATGACCAGAGGGAGCCTCAGTGGTCGAGTAAGCCCCACAGGACAATCAGTACGATCAAACGTCAAAGGTGTATCCGACCAACGGGGATACTGAGGTTCACCAAGGGATGTCTCCGTTTGGTTAACCTCTCGATAAAAGGCTTTAAACTGCCTTTTCGAAACAAAAGAGGAGGAACCTCTGAAAATAACATTAACATGATTATGAGGTACCTGGTAAGACATCTCTTCGTCCCCGTCGGCGTCTCTAAGCCCGCACGCTTGTTTCTTAGTTGGCAAGGTCGGCATTGGTCCAACCCCTTGGTAAAAGTTATCTAACTGCTTCAACCAACTCCTGCAGTTCTTGAGGTCGTAGCCTGCGGAGTTGTGGAGTGGACACTATTTCTTGCCTTCCTGCGGGTTAGTCGACTTCTCTGGCTGGTCGGCACTACGACCACCAGAAGCAGTTTTATTCTTAAACGAAGGCTTGTTACCTTTGGTCGAAGGAGGCTTCTCTGCAACTGCGACCTCGCGGTACTGTCCAGAGCAATTCCTTTTCGACTTCCTCGACTTCCCGCCTGACGAAGATTCCGGCTTCTTGCTTGAATCTTCTTTCCTAGTGTCCTTGAGCCTGGTTGAGGCGGGAGGTTACCTTTATCGACCATCCGGTTCCATTCGACCGCGTCGGAGTATCGATCAGCCATATCAAAGAGATCGGCTACTGATCGAGGAGGATGGATAAGCAAGTCTTCGGTGAATCTCCGATATCGAACTGCATGTTTAATGCCCTAATAATGGAGCTGTCAGATATGTTCGGGATGGTATTCCTCACCCCGACAAATCTCTTGACAAACTGACGAAGGGTTTTAGTCGAAGTTTGCCATAGTCGATGGAGGTCATCCTCTTTACCTGACTTCTGATAACAATTTTGGAAATTGCTGAGGATAGCGTCGCACAGCATTTCCCAATTATAAATAGAACCTTCGGATTGATTAAACAACCAGGTTCTTGCCGGTCCTTCAAGGACTATTAGCAGGTAGTTGGCCATGACCCGGTCATCGCCTCCTGCTGCTTGGATGACAGTAATATAGATTTGAAGGAACTCGGATGGGTTCTGAGTTCCGTCGAACCTTTCTATAGCCCTTGGTCGAAACTTGTCCGGCCAAACGACCACGCCGAGGCCGGGCGAGAAAGCTTTACAACCAATGTAGGGTCCGTGAACTGTCCTGTGACTTTTGACTGGATCGCGAGCGACTTCACGCAATGGAGAAGTCACTCGTGGTCCTAAGCGAGAGTGTACAGGGACTCGATCCCTATCACAAGAATCATGTGCCCGCCTGGACTTGTCCTACCGGGACGGTACAGGCGGCGGGTAACTTCGTCGACCAGAACTAGAGTGAGAATGCTCTCGGTTGTGGGAACGTGTTACCGACCAGGAAGAGGCCGTGGGGGTCGCCTCAGATGCAACCTCATCCAACCTCTCCGCCAGGATTCTGGTGAAGGCCGGTTTCTGCGCATCCGTGACCGTAGGAGGAAAATTACGCATGACCTCCGCGATAGATCGGAGTCTGCCATGTGTACTCCTAGGGGCACCAGGTGTCACTGTTTCTTTGTCCACAGGGAAACGCTCTGGAGGCAAAGAAGGGATCTAGTCGCGTTTGCTACCACGTGATCGTCGGGAAGAACTCGGGGCAGCATCGTAATGAGCCTGCGCATCTTGAAGAGCCTATAGGGAAGTTTTGCGTAGTTCATTGTCTTGTTGCTCGAGATCTTGATCCTCCTTCTGTTTGCGTTCCTGTTCTTCCCTAGCAGCCCGCTGATCAGGAGTTTCCTCCGATAAAGCAGCAAACTGTCTAGGGAGAGAGGTCACCGAAGGAGAAAACATCTCAGTTTGTTCCGAGTCAGACTCGAAATCAAAGAGACGATGGAGGTTATCAGGGTCGAACCTCCCCGGGCTGACTTCCTGGTCGATATCATCCTTCCCCTCAGCGGGGTCGTATGACGGACCGGACTCACCCTCTAACGCATTAAGAACCTCGGTGGGTTCCGACCTTGCGCTGGTCACCCCCTGGTCGATGGATAGGACCTGGAGGGTCTATTCGACCTCTGGAAGATTTTCGCCTCCAATTTCCTCCATCGGAACAGGATCGCTCGGAGAAGGCATCGAAATGTGAGCATAATCCGCGAGATCAAAATCATTCTCGGAATCATATGCCCCAGCCATAGTTCAGCGAACCTCCGGATGAAAATTAGGATGCCTTGAGAAAGGCCCCACGGTGGGCGCCAGCTGTCGACAATTCAGACTCAGGGTCCTTAGCCGAACTTATGCAAAATTTGTAGGTTGTGAGACCTTTCAGGGTGTCCCTCCGGGAAGGTATGTAGAATTATGGAGAACTAGAGCACACAGAGATTTATACAGGTTCGGGCCCTCAATGGTGGGAGTAATAGCCCTACGTCCTGTTGGGATTTCACTATGTATGGTAAAAGGATTTACAAAGTGATGGAAAGATCTTCACAGGCAAAGATTTTTCCTATATGATTGTACAAGATGAAGCCTAGAAGGCTTATGGAAGCTACCTAATCTAGGCTATTTTCTTTGAGTTGGTTGTTCGATCAGTTGATCTCTGGGTGAGATATCCTCTATCTCTCGTTTGATGCACCAGGCTACCCCTTTATACTGGTCGAAAGGGCGCCAAGTCGTAACGGCATCAAACAGTTGCTTGGATGCGGTTTCGTCAACTGCTCTCAACTCCCACGCAGGTTTAACACGTGTTATTCATGGATAACCGCACGTATTAACCTCCTGACGATTGTTTCTCTACGTGGAAGAATCTTTGGGATACTTGGGATATCCCTGTTTTAGGGTCAGGTTAATCCCACGTTCTTTGGTCGAGAGTGCTCTGACCGCGCGATGTTGGCTGACTGCGCAACATCTACAGCTTTCTGTTCGCGTATAGCATACGAACCCCTGACCGCGCACTAGCTACGGTCTGATCGCGTAAAGCCTGCGACCTCGGACTTGTGCTTCTCAGAATGACTTGAGTTCGCACCGCCAGGCGCATGTCTGGTTCGAATCTATCTTGAACCAGTCGTAGATTCATTTGAATTGATTCGGGTGTCAATCCTGATCAGTGACGAAGATGATCCTGAGGACCCTCATCCCCCTCAAGATGATGACAATGGCAACATTGAAGATTTGGACATGGAAGATCCTGCTGATCAAGGTGATGCTCCAGGAGACATGGGAGGAGGGGGTGATCCGATTTGGGATGCCTTGGTTCCTCAACGTCTTGAAGTTTGGGATACTTGGGTTGAGATGGAGGATTCTTCATCTTCATCTAATTTGGATCAAGCTTCTGTGATTTTAGTTGAAAATTGTGCCCTGTTGTTGAGTTGGAAGGTTCCTTATTTAGGTTCTACTATCCAATCTCTTAACTCTTCTCTATGCCTGAGGAGCTCCTGGAATTTACTCAACCCTTTTGCGACAAGGATCTCATCTCCCCTGGGCTTTAGTCTAAAGTTTAAGAAGTGTGTTTCTCCTCCTCATTTGGATAAAGAAAAAGGCAAGACTCCTCTAGCTATTTCTGGTCTGCGCAGAAGCCCCAGATTGGCAGCAAAATTTAAAGGATTCAAACCAGGGACCTCTACTTTCGCTGCTCCTGAGCTTCCTATTGATATGCTTCAAGCTATTGGTTCGTTTTGTGGGATTCCTCTGGAGTTGATCTCCAAGGAGAAGTTACAAGCTCCTCTGATTCAAGGTTTAGATGATTAAGATGGCTATAATTCTTCCTATGGGTAGTTTCAAGTTATTTTGTTGGTTGTCTAACTGTTTGGTCTGGATGGCTTGTAATGCTTCTTATCTAAACTTTGGTTTTTGGTCTTTTGGTAGCTGTCCAAACATGGCTTTGCCATGTGGTCATGTTATTTGGATGATATTATCGTGGTTTACTAATGAATGCTATTAAGAAATTTGGTATTCTTGTTTGGAATATTAGAGGTCTTAATGCTTCTGACAAAAAGATTGTTGTTCGTTCAAAAATTACTAAAGATAATTGTTCTATCTTATGTCTTCAAGAGACCAAAATGGAAGAGATTAACTCTTTCTTGATTAAAGCCATTTGTCTGAAGGACTGGGATGAATTTGATTTTATTCCCTCCAGGGGTAATTCAGGGGGTATTTTGACTGTTTGGAATTGTAATCTGTTCCAACGGATAGATGTTGTCCATAATGAATTTATCTCATTGTTTTACTTAAAAATAAGCGCTCTGGAACTTCTTGGATGATCTCCAATGTTTATGGCCCCTGTTGTCCCCAGAAAAAGATTGAATTTTGAACTGGTTTTGTGATATTTCTATTCCTTCTCATACGCTCTGGTTAGTCTTGGGAGATTTCAATCTCTTGAGATATTCTTCAAACAAGAACAAAGGGGCGTTCAATTCAGGGGACTGATCGTTTTAATGAAGCTATTAATCATCTTCTTCTTGAGGAATTGCCATTAACTGGATATAAGTATTCTTGGTCCAATATGCAAGCTCAACCAATCCTTGAGAGGTTAGATTGGTTTTTTGCAAATGAAGGATGGCTTAATGCTTTTCCCAATACTATGGTCAAATCTTCTTCTAGGATTGTTTCTGATCATTCTCCGAGTACCATTGTTATTTCTTCTTCTATCCCTGCTTCGAAGGTGTTCAGATTTGAAAACTTCTGGACTTCTAGACCTGGTTTTTTGAATCTGGTGGAAAGTTCCTAGAACTTTGGTTCTTCTAATATTAATGTGGCGAGAAGAATCAATAATAAGTTTAAGTTACTTCGAAGGGTTTTAAAGCAATGGAATAAGAAATTCAAGATCTCTCAATTTCAGGTGGATTATTGCCAAAGCACTCTTACTCTTCTTGATGGTCTTGAAGACAAGAGAGATTTATTTCGACCGGAATTTCATTTTAGAGGCATTTGAAAGAAACATCTCTACAATTTACTTTAAAATCAGGAATGATTATTGGAAACTAAGAGGTCGTCTTAGATGGGCGAAACTGGGTGATGAAAACACTAAATTCTTTCACTTTGTTGCTTCAAATAACTTTAGGAGGAATCATATCATCTCTTTGAAAGATGATTGCAACATGGATCTTTCTTCTCATTCTGACATTGCAAATCATTTGTGAATTTCTTATAAAGATAGATTTGGTTTTTCGGATTTTTCAGGAATGATGTTTAATCTCAATGAGGTTCTTTCATCTTTTGAAGATGAGCTCTCTTGTCTGGATTTGCCTTTTGGTTCGCTTGAGATTGATTATGTTGTTCTTCGATTACCAACTAATAAAAGTCCAGTTCCGGATGGTTTTAATGGAAATTTTTATCGTTCTTGCTGGTCTATCATAAAAGATGACTTTTATGATCTTCTTCATAGCTTCTTTGAAGGTCATGTGGAACTTGATAGACTTAATGCTTCTTTTGTTACTCTTATCCCTAAGAAGAAAGGTGCAATGAAAGTTTCTGATTTTAGGCCCATCTCTCTGCTTAATAGTTCGTTGAAGATCATGCACTAAGCTCCTTGCTAACCGTCTTCAATCGGTGATCTCGTTGGTTATTAGTCGTAATCAATATGGTTTCATAAAATCTAGATCTATCCAGAATTGTGTTGCTTGGGTCTATGAATATCTTCATCTTTGTAAGTCCTCACAAGGGAATTCGGTTTTGTTGAAACTGGATTTTGAAAAAGTTTTTGATCTTATTGAACATGAAGCTATTTTGGAGGTCCTATTATCCAATATGCTAATGATACTTTGATCATTGTTAAAGCTGATGCAAAAGAAATTTTCCTATTGAAGGCTCTTCTGAACACTTTTGCTAGTTCTACAGGTTTAAGAGTTAACTTTCTTAAATCCTTCTTGATCCCAATTAATTGTTCTGATGATTTGGCTTTGAATCTTGCTAGTATTCTTGGATGCCCTGTTGGCTCTTTTTTTTTTCACCTACCTGGGGATGCCTCTTGATATCTATAAACCAAAGGTAGAAAATTTTGAGATGTTAATTAAGCAGATTGAAAGGAGATTGTCAGGTTGGCAATTCTTTTTTCTTTCTTTTGGAGGAAGGTTAACTCTTATCAATTTGGTGCTCTCTTCCTTACCTATGTTCTTGATGTTGACTTTGAAAATTCCTTCATCAGTTTTTGGAAGAATTGACAAGATTAGGAGAGCTTTTCTTTAGAAAGGACAATCCAGTTGCTTGGGTGGACACTGCCTGGTTGCTTGGGATAAAGTTTGTAGGCCAAAGATTAATGGAGGACTTGGGATCATTAATTTAAGATCTCAGAATTTGGTGCTATTACTTAAGTTCCTGTTCAAATTTTCAACAAAATTCCTACTCCTTGGTTTCAACTTCTTTAGAATACTTACTACACTCTTAATTTGCCCCTTGATTCTCAGTTGGTTGGTTCTTTTTGGTGGAAAGAGATTTTGCATTTGTTAGTTATTTTTAAAGGACTTTCCATCTGTTCAATTGGGAAAGGAGACACTTGTGACTTTTGGAATGATCTTTGGAATTCAGAATTGTTTTCTCACAAATGGGCTGAACTGTTCTCTTTCTCCTCTAGAAGTTTCAAAGTGCAGCAATTCTGGAATTTAGATTTGGGTAACAATTATTTTCAATTTCCCCTATCGGAGAAAGCGTTTCTTCAATTTCAATAATTGCTTGCTCTTCAATCAGATCATCTGGGTGATGATTCCAATAATAACTGTTGGCATATGATTACTAGTAACTCTTTGTCCTTTCAAACTAGCAAGGTTTACAAAAGCTTGATGGGGACTTGTCATATCCATCCTATTTTCAAAGGATGTTGGAGAAACCGTTGTATGATTAAACTCAAAGTCTTCTTTTGGATTTTCCTCTGGGACCGGTTGAATACTAGAGAAAGGATTGCTAAAAAGAATTTTGATATTTCTTCTTTGGACTGTGAACTCTGTGCTGGAGGGATTTTGGAAACTCAAGCTCATATGTTTTTTGAGTGTTATTTTGCTAAGCAATGCTGGAGCTTAATCAGTTTGAATTGGTCGTTAAGTTCTTCTTGGATGGATGTTATTTGGAACTTTAAATCCGTTAATTCAAACATTAATTAAAGATTTCTACATGGAGGTTATCATTGTTGTCTTATGGAATATCTGGAAATGTCGTAATATAAGATTTTTCAGCATTCAGTTCCAACTCCTGCGTTTTTGAGAAGAGCTTTCATTGATGATATGAAACTTGTGGGTGAAAGAACTCCACAGAGGATCAAATTTCAAATTTTTAGTTGGATTGACTATTTGTAATTTAACTTTTCCTTCCTTTTTGTTCACTTTTACCTCTTATTATTAATATATTATTAGCAGTAGGCTTCTTGCCTACTGCATTTCGTCAAAAAAAATGTCTTGGAAGAATTGGCCCTCTGGAAGCTGGAATCCATATCTCAAGAAATCCTAAAAAATCACCAGTTCACCCTCTTGAACGATTGGGGTTTCTTCTTTCCCCGCAGGACACCATTTGATTAGCAGCTGAGAAGGAAAATCACTTCTTTCCTAACATTGTCAAACTTTCACTATCACAATGGTTTGATTGGCTCCAGGATGCCACTGCAGTGATCAAATCTTTGAAAGGAAAGGGTTTCTTGGTGGCGGAGTTCGCACGGAGAACAAATGAGGGTTTTTTGCAGCGAGGCAAAAGGTGAACAATAGGGTTTTTGTGAAGCTTCTCAAGCAAGGTAACTGCTTATATAGCCTCCCAACCTACTACCTGCTACTGTTCACTATTTTAATATATTGGATAGTGGGTTTTTGCGGGATACCCGAAATCACCTCCAGGACCCTAATAGAAATTGAAACAAAATGTATCTTTTTGGAATCCAAAAAAGTCATTTTATTTCAAATTCGAGGGCTACAAGATAGATAATCATATTATAATGGAATTCTGTGGTCTCAGTACTACTTGTGTTCTCAATGTAATCCTGGGATTTTAGTATTTTTATCACCACAAAGACCTGGACTATAATATCTTATCTATGAAAATTATGGTCACGGAGGTGGTTTCCTGTGATCATTTGTTTGTTATGGCCTCGATTTATTGTCGCGGCGACCATCACTACTACAGAAATGCATTCCACTAAGCCATATCTTCTAACGGTTATAAGCAATCTGGGAAAAATCTGATAGAATAGGACGATAGCGGCGGAGAAGAGGCTTTTTACTATCGGTTACACACTGGTCCACCGTTAGTGAAATACAAATATTTTTTACTATCGGTCATTACTGTACAAACCGATATAATATATGAAATAGTACTATCGGTTTTCCATTCGTAATTGATAGTAAAATTACGCACTCTATACTATCGATTCTTACTGTACCAACCGATATAATATATTAAATAGTACTATCGGTTTTTTATTCGTAACTGATAGTAAAATTACGCACTTTATACTATCGGTTTGTACTGTACCAATCGATATAATATATTAAATAGTACTATCAGTTTTTCTCGCATAACTGATAGTGAAATTACGGACTTTTTACTATCGGTTATTATTGTACAAACCGATATAATAGATTACAGTTTACTATCGATTATATAAAACAAACTGATAGTAAAATGACGTCATATAAACTAATTGTTATGACAGTGGGGCCCTTATTTTACTATCGGTTTGTGTTTTTGAACCGATAGTTAAATTGTACAACTTAATTAGGTCGACCCTTGCTCTGCGCTCTGCATGTTGGAATCATTTCTACCGTACGTGCATCCATGCTCCAAGCTATAGTGATCTGGAGAAGCTAGCTGAGAGGTTGATCATAATTCCATCCCCCTCAGTATTGTCATCTTCTCATCACGACTCTCCCTCTCTCTCTCTACTTGCAATTCATTAAACTAGATACATGTAGCTCCAAACTAGCTAGAAGGCTAGGTTGGCTAGCTAGCTATAGCTTGCTGAAGTTAAGCAGCTAGCTAGCTGGCTCTTCCAATTAATGAATCAAGTTAATTAGGGTTTCATATATACAAATCCATTTAATGTAATTAAGCAGCTGTACACACATATGGCCTAGCTAATTATGTTTCATGCATATATGCATGCCCTGAGTCATTAATTATTTATTTCAATTTGTCAATTTTTTGAAATAATTGTAGATGGACCGAGAATATTGGATGTATGGAATAAAACGTACTACTGTTGAGTATTTGGAGGGTGTGAATGGGTTTATTAAATTTGCTGAGCAAGAAAAGGCGAAGAAGGGAGAGAAAGATATGCATTGTCCTTGTATAGATTGTATGAACTTAAAAAGGTTCGGCAACTCTGATCAGATTAGGAGTCATTTGATTCGTCGTGGTTTTAACGCACGCTATACCCGTTGGATATGACATGGTGAAGATCTTGAGGAAACGAGCACCGCTACCACTCAGCAGCACCCAGAAGTAGATTGCAGTAATGATTATCATGATCAGAACATTGGTAATGTTTGGAAGTCCATGTAGATGACGACAATTTAGATGAAATGTTACCTGATGTAGAAGAAGACTACAGCAAAAACGATTTAGCTAAATTTGAGAAATTAATTGTTGATTCTGAGAAGCCTTTGTTCCCCTGATGTGCAAAATTTACAAAGTTGTCTTCTGTGTTGAGATTATATAACTTGAAGGCAAGCAACGGTTGGAGCGATAAGAGTTTCACGGCACTATTGGATCTGTTAGCAGACATGCTTCCAGAGGGAAATGAGTTGCCAAGATCGGTTTACCAGGCCAAAAAACTATTGTGCCCGTTGGGAATGGAAATCGAAAGAATACATGCATGCCCAAATGATTGTGTTCTGTACCGTAACGAGTACGAGGATTTGCATGTTTGTCCAAGATGCGGTGCATCGCGGTATAAGCATGGGGACAGAATTTATCACAATGGATGTGATGAGGTAAAGAACGGGCCTCCGGCCAAAACTGTGTGGTATTTTCCTGTGATTCCTAGATTGAAACGGTTGTTTGCAAATCCGAAAGATGCGAAGTACTTGCGTTGGCATGTTGAAGGTCGGAAACAAGACGGAAAACTAAGACATCCAGCTGATTCCATTCAATGGAGAAACATTAACAGAACATTCGGTGAGTTTGGTGGCGAAGTGAGAAATATAAGGTTTGGGCTGAGTACGGATGGTATGAATCCACACGAAAATATGAGCAGTCGACATAGCACTTGGCCGGTTCTTTTATGCATCTACAATCTTCCTCCTTGGTTATGTATGAAGCGCAAGTACATCATGATGTCGTTACTAATTTCAGGACCCAGACAACCCGGGAATTATATTGACGTGTTTCTATCACCGTTAGTCGAGGACTTACATAAATTGTGGAGCGAAGGGGTGCGGGTGTGGGATGCACATAAGCGAGAGAATTTCATGTTGCGGGCCATGATATTTTGCATCATAAATGATTTCGCGGCCTATGGAAATTTATCGGGGTATAGTACGAAAGGAAGCAAGGCTTGTCCTATTTGCCTGGATGAAACTGAAAGCATGTGGTTATCGAACTGCAGAAAAACAATGTACATGGGTCACGCAGATTCCTTCCGATGCATCACGCCTACCGTAAGAAGAGGAAGTCATTCAATGGGAAGCCTGAGAAAGGATCAGCCCCAGTGTTTGTGACTGGTAAAGAGCTCTACTTGCGCGTGAAGGACATCAAAGTTGAGTTCGGTAAATGTTCTAAACCTCCAGGAAAAAATGTTTGGAAGAAGAGATCGATTCTTTGGGATCTGCCATATTGGGAGCACTTACAAGTTTGACATTGCATTGATGTTATGCACGTAGAGAAAAATGTTTGTGACAGTTTGATTGGTTTGTTGTTAAACATTCCAGGAAAGACGAAAGATGGCATCAACGTTCGCCGTGACATGCTCGACATGAGCATAAGGACTGAGCTTGCACCGTTGGAGAAGGGAAAGTGGACATACCTCCCCCCGGCCTGCTATACTTTGTCAAAAAGAGAAAAAACAGAACTCTGTCAGTGCCTACATGGTGTCAAAGTTCCATGCGGGTATTATGCGAACTTGAAAAAACTTGTGTCCATGAAAGACTTGAAACTGGTTGGTATGAAGTCCCATGATTGTCATGTACCGATGTCACAAATGCTTTCCATTGCTATCAGAGGAATTCTCCCAGTCAAAGTCAGAGAGACAATTACAATGCTATGTTATTTCTTCAATACAATATCTGTCAAGGTACGTAGGCGTGTACTCCTAGCAAGTTAATTAGCTCCATTCGTGGAACTTGTCCGATTTTTTGGATCTGAATATTTGCTGCAACTGTGTCCTTGCAGGTAATTGATCTGGATGGACTGGACGATTTGCAACGCGATGTGACTACAACTCTTTGTCAGCTGGAGATGTATTTCCCTCCATCTTTTTTTGATGTTATGGTCCATCTAATTGTTCACCTTGTTAGAGAAATTAAGTTTTGTGGACCCGTGTTCCTGCGCTACATGTATCCATTTGAGAGATTTATGGGTATCTTGAAGGGATATGTAAGGAATCGACATCGGCCTGAGGGCAGTATCACTGAAGGTTATGCCACCGAGGAGGTGATCGAATTTTGCACCAACTATATAGCCGGGGTTGACCCAATTGGCGTTCCTACGTCCCGGCATGAGGGCAGGCTTCAGGGCATTGGAACGATTGGATTTAAAGCAGTCGTCCCCTCTAGTGATATGTATGCAAAAGCCCATTTTTGGGTCTTACAGCACATGACGGGGGTGGAGCCATACATACATGAGCACAAGGAAATGTTACAGAAACAGAATCCCTCGAAGCCAGAGATTTGGGTCACCAAAGAACATAATAGGAAGTTTGCTGGGTGGATCGAAAATAGAGTCCTGCAAGCTTCTGAGGGCGACGTAGATGAAGTTGTTACATGGTTGGCCAGAGGGCCTAGATTTACTGTAGGGACTTGGCAGGGGTATGACATCAACGGCTATTCATTTTACACAAGAACTCAGGACAAGAAGAGCACTATGCAATGTAGTGGAGTGACACTACTTGCTATTTCGGAGGATGCCAGGGCAGTAAGGGCACTCGACTCATATTACGGTGTTATTGATGAAATATGGGAGCTCGATTATGTATTACTTAAGATTCCTCTGTTTCGATGCCAATGAGTCGAAATCCCTCGAGGTGTTAAAGTCGACAATTATGAGTTTACTCTCGTCGATCTCAGTAGAGTCGCACACCAAGATGATCCATTTATACTTGCTGAGCAAGCCACACAGGTGTTCTACATCGTTGACCCAGCCAACCCAAAGTTGCACTTTGTCCTTCACAGTAAGAGACGTATTGTTGGGGTCGAAGACGTTGTGGATGAAGAAGAGTATGATCAGTTCGACGAACTACCTCCATTTTTAGATGGAATTCTTCAATCTGTCCCTACCGAAGATATTGACGAAACAAGTTACCTGCGAGACGACCACGAAGAAGGATTATGGGTGGACAACCATTCTTGACTAATTTGCAATATGTAAGTGACGTATATTACTTGGATCTTCAATCGAAGAATTCTTCAAATCATTTTTCAAAAATTCTTTGGGAAAACATACGTGATGCATTGAGAATCATTTATGCAAATTTTCATTTCAATTGGAGTATATACTTGATTTGAGCAATAATTGATTCTTTTCACAAATCAATATGAAAACTGCAAATTTTCATTCCATGATTGGTCTTTACTGTTAATTTATTTCAAAATTATTGGAAGTCATTTCCATGGGGTTTCAGGTGTCTTTACAAGTGCAAAATGATGTACTGAGACCCATCTGTAATTGTTCTCAGGAAATCCCTTTAGGTCAATAACACAGTATTCTACTATCGGTTTCAACTTCCAAACCGATATGAAATTAACATATACTATCGGTTTATTGTTCATAACCGATAGTATTTCATTTTGTGTTATGAGACCTTGTTCTACATTTTGGTTTGCTCTTGTACAGTGGATTAATTTACTATCGGTTAATAATCATAAAACCGATAGTGAAATACAATGCAAAATGATGTATTGAGATCATCTGTAATTGTTCTAAGGAAAATCCTTTAGGGTCAATAACATTGTATTTTACTATCGGTTTCAACTGCCAAACAGATATGAAATTAAACTCTACTATCGATTTATTGTTCATAACCGATAGTGATTTATACTGTGTTATGAGCCCCTGTTCTTAATTACTATCGGTTAGTAATAATAAAACCGATAGTGAACAATGCCAACACTCCAAACCCTAACTTACATTTATTTACTATCGGTTTTGTGGTTATGAACCGATAGTAAAGATTCATATATTAGGGTATAACCTCGCACGATTTTCCCTCTAGTGCAACTGATCACATTCCAAATACTCACGCGCGAAAAACCCTAGCTTCCCCAACGTTCGCTTCTTCGCTCCTCTGCGCCACCATTGCCGATCGCAATCGGGTTCTCCACCACCTCCGGCCATTGCATCGCGCCACCGCGTCCGGCCACTCCACGAATGACTGTAAGTGTTCTTGACCAAACCGCTTGCGTCAATTGCTTAAATTTATATGCAATGGTTCATATGTGGTTCAATGGTTTACAAATATAAAACTAGAGTAAAATTCATGAACTACAAACTTGATAGTTATGAAAATGACAGACTTGATGAAAATCACTAGCAATTTGTCATACAGTGTAGTCCACTATCGGTTTCTTATTTAGAACCGATAGTAAATACCATAAACTGAATTTTCTGTTAATTATTTCCCATTTTCTAATTTTCATCTGAAATTTTGGTTCATTTAAATTTTAACAGACTTTATGTTCCTGCAGAGAAACTAGCATAGTTTGCATTGCTAATCTTATATATTTTACTGAATACAAACTTGAGTACTATCGGTTTTTACTTGAAAAACCGATAGGAAATAGAGTATGTCACTGCTAATCTGAATTTTCTGTTAATTGCTTCCCATTTTCTAATTTTCATCTGAAATTTTGGTTCATTTAAATTTTAACAGACTTTATATTCCTGCAGAGAGACTAGTATAGTTTGCACTGCTAATCTTATAAATTTTCCTGAATACAAACTTGAGTACTATCGGTTTTACTTGGAAAACAGATAGGAAATATAGTATGTCATAGTTTGCACTGCTAATCTGAATTTTGTGTTAATTATTTCTCATTTTCTAATTTTCATCTAAAATTTTGGTTCATTTAAATTTTAACAGACTTTATGTTCCTGCAGAGAGACTAGCATAGTTTGCACTGCTAATCTTATACATTTTGTTGAATACGAACTTGAGTACTATCGGTTTTACTTGGAAAACCGATAGGAAATAGAGTGTATCATATTGGTCTGTTATTGTCAACCGATAGTACATTGAAAAGTCTAAATTTTGCAGAGTTCATATTTCATTTGTGAAAAGAATAAACTATTGCTCAAATCAAATACATTTGAAATGAAAATTTAAAGAAATGATTTTCATTGCATGAAATATATTTTTCTGATGAAATTTTCCAAATAGGATTAATTTTACAATCAAGAGTTATCGAATGACCTTTATGTTGAGCAAGAAGGTATCAGTTCGATCGACAACCCTTTGCAAGTTGAGTTTACAAATTCACTTTAAATCTATTTTGGAGACCATGTTGATAGGAATTTATGATTTTTGGCCTTTTGAATGAAAATTTGACATTTTAACAAAAAGAGGTGGTTCAGCATTGCCATTCCATTTTAGTTATGAACTTTGTCATGTACCTTTCTTCATATCAATTGATCGTCTGTTCATGAAATTTTAGGTAAAGCCATGTTAGCATCTTCCTCGGCTGATAGTAGTGATTCGGCGAGGGCGAACATAGATGGCGCTGCCTCGTCCCAGCGCAAGAGGAAGGCGCGAGGCGCGACGATGTTGGGCCGTTTGGCCAAACGCGCGGATCTTTCATGTGAGTTCAACCAGTTCGGGAGACCGATCGGGAAGAACGCCGGCCACTATGCTGCATATGTTGGCTTGTTAGCGAAGGAAAGGGTGAAGATCACCGCCCAGAGCTGGAAGGACGTTAAGGCCGACGAGAGGGATAGGCTGTGGGCGGAAATGAAGGTAAAATTAATCAAAATCACTGAACTCTTGAGTAATCACATTCCCTTGGTTTATCCCAGAGATTAGGTAAGTCCTACTTATATGCACCATTTGAAACAGGCCAAGTGGAACATCCCCGACGATGGTCCCAAGATAGCTTGCTTGAAGGACATGAACAACACGTGGAAAACCTTCAAGAGTGTCCTCGTCAGTACCCTCCTCACTAAAGGCAAATCTCCATGCGAGAAGTACCCCTTCATAACGGAGGAGGTATGGGAGCAATTCACCCAACAGAAGGGGACTTCTGAGTTCAAGGTATGTATGGTTCCTTTGCTTGATTACACCATTGTATGCAGTAAGCAGCAGTGCATTAATTTTCTTGTTTTTGGTACGAAGGCCCTCAGTGAGAAGAACAAGGCAATCTAGAGGAGGAACGACCACCCACACCAGCTCGGCTCTCGCGGCTATGCGGGGAAGGAGGAGTAGTGGAAGAAGGCTGAATACAAGGCGTCGAATTTTGTCGACTCCCCTGACCTACCACTCTCCGAGATCCGTGATCAGCGATGCAAGCGCTGGTGGCTGGCCAAAGGGACCATGTCGGCCACGGGGACTGTGGCATTCCCAAACCCCAGGGACGTCGAGGTCGTGCAGCGACTCGTAAGTTGGCTAACTTCCTAGTTGGAATCATAGAGTGTGGTAGAAAAAACTATGATCACTAGTGTGCGCACAAGTTTGTATATATTTCTTCCTCACAATGGAGAGCTTTGAATGTAACAAATCTCTTGCTTGAAGGAGGCGACCGAGGGATTGTTCACTCCCTATAGGGAGAACGACATCCTTACCCGGGCTCTAGGGAACAAGGAGCATCCAGGGCGGACGCGAACCGTGCGGGGTGTGGTGCCATGGAAGGAAGGCTTCTCAAAACCCGGGCAAAAGGCGAAGAAGGCTCACAGCTGGAAGGAAAGGGTAGTGGAGCTATCTCAGAAGATACGGGCAAATGTGACTGCACAATTCGTGGACATGTTCGCTCAAATGAACGAGAAGTATGAACGCCTCAGCCGAGTTGTGCAATCCAAGGGTTTAGATCCAGCTGCCGAGGTCGACGTTGCCAGGCCGAGTAGTTGCGGCTCGAAGGTTCACGTGGATCCGGTGGACCTGATCGAGGTATTGCAACTCTTGAGCTATATATGCAGTTCGGTTGATGCCACTCCCGTTATGTTAGAATTGTTTCGCTAACCTATTATAATTGTTGCAAATTGCAGAAGCTGGAGAGCTGTAGCCTATTGATCAACATAGGCGACAAACCTGTAGTGGTTGCAAACGGAGTTGTATACCAGTCTTGGGAGGATGTTCGGATCCACTGCGTACCTCTGGAGCCTGGATTCGCAAAGGTACAGGTGGACATGGCCCTCCCGGGCTACAGCTCTTTTCCATTGCCCGTCCAAACGGACGAAATGCGGACAATTGGCGAGGCATTGGGCTCGTACATACAGTGGCCCAAGAAGGGTGTTAGACTACAGGAGGTAAACCCTAGCCATTCTAGCTTACAACTCAGTTAATATACTCAATTTGTAAAATCTAACTTATGCGTTTGTAGTTAAAGTGGACGATGGATACCAGCTCACTTCCTGAGGACACCACCCCCGCCACAACGCATGACCGAGCTCCTTCTGCCCCCATGCCTCCTCCGACGGCCTCAAACCCTTCGCCATCAAATGAGGCCGGCGGCACCACACCCCAACCTTCGAAGGTATACAGTCACTCCCCGCCCAAAGGCAAGGGAAAGGCCAAAGGCAAGGCCAAACAAAGCCAGCCGGATACGTTCAAGAACGGGTCCCCACTCGTGTCGGAGTACCTTCTGCGCAATGTGGATCAAATAACCAAAAGTCTCCACAAGTGGTACCTGACCCGGTCTAGGCACCACATCAACTTCTTAGTTCACTTCAGGCCAGGTCATTTTCACCGTGAGGCCGGGAGCAAATCTGATGAGACCATGTACATCATGGTTATGACCAAGACGACATCAACATGGTGGTCATCAAGATGTCATCGTCCGCCACCTTGGCCAGGACGCGAAAGCTGGCAGCACGTACGTCGTCTGGATTTTGTGCTGTTGCCACCACAAGTTCGGCCTCCACCTTGGCCACCTCCCCAAACACAAGACGTGCTCAAGAAAGGCGCCTCTACACCTCTAAGGTCGCACAAGCCACGTCGCTCCAAGGCCAGCCCACAAGTGAGCTCAATTCATCCGCGAGTCCGGTTCGGCCATCTGCGCGTAGTCCAACTTCAAACGGACGTACAGGCCACATACGAAGTCCGTTTTCGACGTTCTTGGACTCTACAGACAAGAGAACGACGAGAGCTTTCCAACGGATCCAGTTCCATGTCCAAATTCCTTACGGATCAACAGGAATCGTCAAAACAAGATTACGACCAGAATCTGACGTGCGCTGCGACGCTCCACTTTGGGCCCAAGGCCCATGTACCCCTAGGGTTTCCTCCTCCACCCCATGGCAGCCCCATACAGTATATATATGGCCGCCATGGCTGCCGTTTAGACTTGGGTTTTGCTTAGATTAATCTGTCAAAGAACAGTTTCGCCGTGTATCGGTTTGTGGAACCCCAACTTGTGAGATTCAATTTATATTTGCAATATTTCAGATTGCTTCTTTCTCGTTCTTGCTTGTGTTCTCGATTCGCATGCAGGGATAAGCCTTCTTGGTGAGGTCAATCGTGTTTGTGCATGGTTGATAACCAACGGAGCCGTGGTGTAGCGATTGCTGGGTTCGGATCGGTTCTGATCAGAAGCCAGATCGTCAACGTCGAGTCTCCACCAATCGACTTACCTCTACCTGTCGGAAGATCGGGCCACCGTGCACATCAAGTGGTATCAGAGCCACGGTTGCCCGTCAGGTATACTTGTATCCCCTTTGTTCATTATTCATCTTTCACCTAGAGTCCAGAAAATTGCCCCACAAAAATATTTGAGTTCGCCGTCATATCCATCGTCCAAGCCACTTTGTGCCCTTCGCGATTTCGTTTTCAGTTTCGTGTTGTTGAATTTGTATCCATCGTCATCGTCTTGTTGCTGGTTTAGAGTAAGTTCTTGATCTAGTTTGAGTCTTGCATCTTGACGTCGAGTCTAACGTCATCACGTCGTCGTCGCCGCCGCGTCCAAATCGGGTGTCAATCTGTCAAGTTCGGTATTTTGCTTTTATCTCCTTATTCTGAACTCCAAATTGGACAAATTCAGAGTCTAAATTGTAGCTTAGAAAATTCTCTACAACTTTGTCCATTGTGAGAAGTTCTAGAAACGCCGTTTTCAAGTCCAAAATCTCGTTGAAAGTGAATCTGGTTGATTTCGGATTTCCTACACAGACTGTATTGCGGGGCCCATATCGCCTAGATCCGTTATCCAAAATTGGTGTTCCATATATGCAAATTGATCAACACGAAACGATCTACAACTTTTCTGTTATACGTTTTAGCGTTTGAGGCCTCCAAAAATCCGAAAACAGCATAGGAAGTTTCTGCATAGTAGATCTGTTTTTCCAGCGAGAGAAAATTGAGTGTTTGTGTATATATCTTGTAATCTCTCATATGCGGCACTATTGATATTAAAAAAAAAAAGGTGAAAAAGGCAAGTGCAAAAAAAAAGAAGCCGCACAAAGATAAAAAAAAAAATAAAAAAAATAAAAAAAATAAAAGCAAGGAAAAAAAAATCAAAAGTACTTGTATCCTTTGTATCGACAGTGTTACGTCATTCGTTTTGCTTGCTTGAGCTAGGTCTGAGAACGAGTTTAGGTCAGCAACTTTGACAAGTACTTTGGATATTTATTCAGCTTTGCTATTCTGATTTCGATGATTGCATATTCCTTGCTACTAAATATTGCATATCCAAGCTCCACAAATACATCCTTCTGATCAGCACAGGTTATTGACCCTTGCAATCGCTTCATCACGCCCTCACGGTGTCACGAACCAGCCACCGGTTGCACCGTCCCTCGCTGTGTTGGTAAGAACCGGGTAAGAACTTGGTAAGATTGCTTGAGAGCGTGAGGTCTAACCTAGTAGTTGATAGGGATAATACTTTTGTGTTATCTTTTGTTTTCTACTGACAATGGCAGGTTCATGGATCATTGGGGAAAATGTACAACTATATCAACGCTGGAATCACGATCGGAAAGATAATGGAGGTGACAATGCCAATGGTAAAATAGCCTTACCTTCTTTTTATGGTGCATATGATGGTGAAATTTACTTTGATTGGGAGATGATAGTCGAGCAGCAATTTAATTCCCATCTAGTTCCCGAGATTCATAGAGTTAGACAAGCCACTAGTGAATTTAAAGATTTTGCTATAATCTGGTGGAATGAACTAGTAAATGCCTGTTTACAACCTGATTCTTGGGCGAGATTAAAAGATGCTATGCGTAATAGATTTGTTCCTCCTTCCTACCAACGTGATATGCGCAAGAGATTGCAACGATTAGATCAAGGTAGTATGACTGTTCAGGAATATTACCAAGAGCTTCAAAAGGGTATGTTACGTTGTGGGGTAGTAGAGGACCCTGAGGATAAAATTGCTCGTTTATACGGTGGTTTGCGTCCAGAAATTCAGGATATTGTTGATTATAAAGAATATACAACTGTCAATCGCTTGTTTCAACTTGCTATGTTAGCAGAGAAGGAGTTGCAGGGACGCCATTCTAAGAGCAGGAGCAACACCGGCAGCACCTTCACGCCCCGAATGACTACGGGACAAGCGAAGACAGTGCCTTCTTCCACCTTCCGACCAGCTGCACCGCCACCTTCGACGAGCACACGACCGGCATCGACGGCACCGCCCGCCCGTGCCGCGGACAGCAGCAAGTCGACCCCGCCAACACCGCTCAAGAGCTCCTCCTCCGTCGCTTCCACGGGCCGTACATCGACGGGAATTCGCTGCCTCAAGTGCCAAGGGATTGGCCACGTCAAGAAAGAGTGCCCCAGCCAGCGGGCATACATCGCCACAGACGACGGAGGTTACATCAGCGCCTCCGATGTTGAGGATGAGATCGACGACACCAGGGTGGACGACGACGAGGTTGATGATGATGCCACCTTTGGCGCCGAGGATACCGCTGCGTACAGGTCCATCATTGTCCAGCGTGTCCTTAGCGCACAAATGGAGCAAGCCGAGCAGCAGCAGCGCCACAACTTGTTCCAGATTTTCTTCGTCATCAACAACCGACGAGCACGCGTGATCATTGACTCCGGCAGCTGCAACAACTTGGTGAGTACAGATTTGGTCAAGAAGCTTGGTAGTTGATAGGGATTATACCACCGGTTGTTTTTGTTTCTTTTGTCTTTCTTTCAACTAACAATGGCAGGTAATGAGGAAGATGAGTGTGTTACACGGAACGAGCTTAACAACGCGCTCAATGACATCAACGCAAACATCGCAAGGATCGGCCAAGATAACGACCAAAGATTGGAGAGGATAGAGCGAAGCATCGCCAATCTTCTTACCAGGTTGGAAAATTTTGAGAGACAGCTGCCTCCCAATGGAGCTCGCAGAGTGGAAGATCAAGAAGAGTCTGTCGCGGGAGATGAAGTGGATGGAGAGGGCCATGATGCCTTTGCCGCTCGCGCCGCTGCACAGGATGTGCGACAACAACAACGCCTGAATAACAACCGTCAAGAAAAAGAATTGCAGGGAAAACAGCAAAGGCCAAGGAGTAATTTCGGCAACATACCCACACCAAAGACGACGCCGGGGACAACCAAATCAGCTCCACCCCTTTCTGTTCGGTCTGCTGCCCCCTCCATGAGTAGGGCGCGTTCAGCAGCACCATCACCGCCATCACGAGTTCCCGAGGTGAGTAAATCTAACCATGTGCAGGCACCAACAAAGAGTTCTTCATCGGTGGCTTCCACGGGTCGAACAACGGAAATTGTGTGCCACCGATGCAAGGGGATGGGCCATGTCATGAAGGATTGCCCAAGTCGTCGAGCGTACATTGCAACAGAAGAAGGTGGGTACATTAGTGCTAGTGATGTTGAGGATGAATATGCTCTTGTAGCTAACCTTGCAGATAATGAGGATGACCATGAGACGGACGACGATGATGAGGAGATTTTAGGGACCGCTGCCACCAAGAATTATAGGACAATCATTGTGCAACGAGTGTTGAGCGCTCAAATGGAGCAAGCAGACAAGCTACAACGCCATAATTTGTTTCAGATGTACCTCATCGTCAAGGACCGTCGTGTTCGTGTCATAATTGATGGTGGGAGCTGCAATAACTTGGTGAGTTCAGATCAGGTGGAGAAGCTTTGCTTGCCCACACGTGCACACCCTCATCCCTACCATATTCAATGGTTCAATAACAGCAGTAAGGTGAAGGTAACACAAACTGCGAGAGTGCAATTTTCCATTGGAACATACCATGATTTTGCTGATTTTGATGTAGTGCCTATGCAAGCATGTTCCCTTTTGTTAGGCCGTCCATGGGAATTTGATACTGATGCAATTCATCACGGTAGAAGTAACAAATACACTCTTATGCACAAGGGGAAGAAAATCACTTTGCTCCCTATGACTCCTACTGAAATTGTGCAATGTGACAAAGAGAGAGCTGAAAATGAGAGAAAAGAGAGTGCGCTTGAATCTGAAAATCAGCAAGTGGCTAAAAATATTTTCCCACCTAAGAAAGACAAGAAAGAACCTAGTTCTAGGTCCGAGGGAATTAAATTGAAGGGTGGTGTTATGCTTGCTACAAAATGTGACCTTGCTGAAATTAATGAGAATGATGCACCGTGCTATGCTTTGATATGCCAAGATGCTTTGTTTTCATTGGATGATATGCCCAGTACTTTGCCTCCTGCTGTCACTAACCTTTTGCAGGAGTATGCAGATGTTTTTCCTGCCGAGATACCTCCAGGACTCCCACCCATACGAGGGATTGAGCACCAAATTGATTTGATACCTGGAGCGAGTTTGCCAAACCGAGCTGCTTATAGGGTTGGTCACTTGAGAAAGGATCGTTTTCCAGAATTGAGAAAGTCTAAATTAATGCCTAGAGCTGATGGTCCTTTCAAGATACTTGAGAAAATAAATGATAATGCATATAAACTTGAGTTGCCGCCCGAATTTGGGGTTAGTCCCACATTTAACATTGCAGATTTGAAACCGTTCATGGGAGAAGAAGATGAGCTTGAGTCGAGGACGACTCCACTTCAAGAGGGGGAGGATGATGAGGACATCACTCCTATGCATACGCCCGAGACTCCTCCAGTTGTGATGCAAGGACCCATCACAAGAGCACGAGCACGGCAATTGAATCAACAGGTGAGCTCGTTCCTAAGTGCCCGTATATATACTTGTGGTGGCAACAGCACAAAATCCAGACGACGTACGTGCTGCCAGCTTTCGCGTCCTGGCCAAGGTGGCGGACGATGACATCTTGATGACCACCATGTTGATGTCGTCTTGGTCATAACCATGATGTACATGGTCTCATCAAAATCGATGGCCCACGAAGATTTGTTCGACCTCCTCAACTGGCGGGAGCTTGATATGTCCATCATACGGACAGGAGTCCTGTGAGTTTGCTGTTGTCTGAAGTTATCACAGTTCGTTTCATAAATCTAATCACTTTGTATGCACTACTTACTAATGTCTACTTTGCATCCAGGTGCATGTATAGGCTGGCGTCGATGAGGGCATGTGACAAGGTGGGTTTCCTTGACCCAGAGAAAATAAGCCTCACGATGCTAGGCACGACCAAGCACATGCGGAGGAATACATATCAAGGGCACTACTAGCGCAGTAGGACCGAGAGTTCATCCTTGCGCCGTACCACCAAAGATTAGTGCATTTCTTACTAATTTAACTCATTCTTGTATGTTACGCCTAACATATGTATGAAACGGTTCGCTTATATATGCAATGTAGGGGCCACTGGGTCCTCGCCGTCATTTGCCCATGGATGAATGAGGTCTATTACCTCGATTCGATGAGCGACAAGGTGGCACATGTTTTCACCCTCACATGGCACATAGACGCATAAGTAACATAGTTGTTTTAAATTTTTCTCTGACTAGCTAATTAATGATAACATATTAACCGGCAATGCTAAATTAAATACAGGGCTTTCAAAAATTATGCTAGTGCTGGAGGGAGGCATGACGCGTCGAAGGGCACAACAATTTCTTGGAAAGAATATGAGGTAATTAATACAGATGGAAGTACTCATGATGAGTCTTTTAATTTAAGTTTAATTAGTTCTTTCGAGTTAATGTGGGTTTATGTCTTTGCATATGCAATTTTCCCAGTGCTATCAGCAGCCACAATCGTGGGAATGTGGCTTCTATGTCATGAGATTCATGTATGACCTGATCAGGAGAAACTTTGCCCAATTCCCTAAGGTAACCATTTTTCCTGACTCAAAGTCGAACTTTAATTGGATGTGACGTACGATCCTAACTTCATACACGCATATATGCAGAGCGCCATGTTGAGAGAGCAATATGAGATGGGTCAATTGAAGAAGCTGTGAACAATTTGGGCTCAATATGTCATGGAAGAAGTGGCTATCAACGATTGATTGTAACCGACTTATGTAATATATATTGAATGTGTTGATTGCTGTATTTGTGAATAAACTCAATATGTGAATAGATTCATTGATGTATTTGTGAATAAACTCGATCAATATGTGAATAAATTCAATCTGTCCAATGCATGTGTATATTACTGTATTAGTGTATTTGTGAACAAATTCAATATGTGAATATTGGTGTATATTTGTAAATATTGGTGTATTTGTGAATGATCCAATGTATCTCTGTATTGTTGTATGTATATGTGCAACATTCTAGTACTAACCGTGTCGACTACATAACCGATAGGAAAAACTACACAGTACTATCGGTTCATATATAACAACCGATAGAATAAAGTTTCCAGTACTAATTGTGTCTACACAATACTATCGGGTTCATATACAACAACCGATAGAATAAAGTTTCCAATACTAACTGTGTCTACATAATACTATCGGTTTAGATCCCAGCCGATAGAAAAAAACATACACATTACTATCGATTTAGATCCTAGCCGATAGAAAAAATCTACGCAATACTATTGGTTTATATCCGAGCCGATAGAAAAAAACCTACACAATACTATCGGTTTAGATCTGAGCCAATAGAAGAAATAGTCGATAGCGATTAGTGAACGTTGGGAATGTAGATGTTTTACTAACGGTTTTCAACTGATAGAAGTGTGCTACGTTTCTACTATCGTGCCGATCACTATCGGTAAGAGAACCGATAGTAGAGTGGATTTTTAACCGATAGTGAAAAGCATTTCTGTAGTAGTGCATGGACATAGTATCGATTACTTATGGATGTTATGGTCGCAGAGGTATTTTCCTGTAACCATTTTTCACGCAGAGACATTTACTTAAGATCATTTTGTGATCTTGAAGGATGGATGTTGAGAAATGATTATAGATCATGCGTAATCATTAATCAAAGTTTTTTGTGTAAAGGAAATAATTTTATTTCTTATAGGAAATAATTTTATTTCTTACAATCTTTAAATGAAAAAGGGATGCAGTCGACCAAAGTGCAATCTGATCCGAAAGCAAATTACCAAATTCTCCAAGAGATAAATTATCATTTGTGGGATTTATACTAGCTACTCCTAGAGAATCAGCAACGCCTCTTAATCTCTCAATTTCATCCCTTGTTAAGGGACCACTGTTGGCCCTTATTTCATTGGAGATATCTCTTTGCTCTTGGACAAGGTCTCTCTCTATACGAGCCAACCTTGCATTCTCAACAACTATATTATGAAGTCCCCTTAGGCGTGCAATGACTTCGAGAGTAGTATCAAGGTTGCGTCCTTGCCTAAGGAACTGCCTTTCAAATTCTTCTTTTTCTTCTTGGAGAGTTCTGCATAAAGTAACCCTCTCCCGCAGAAGAACCTCCATCTTAGCAAGTTGTTTGCTAAGAACCCACAATGCCTTGTCCTCCTATACAAACAAAAGGTGAACTCAAGTTGTACATAAAGTAGATTAAGATAAGAACAAAAAAGATGTTTACCTTAGAGGCAAGAGTTGACTAGACAACAGAAGTTGAATGCAAAATAGAAGCTTGAACCCCAATGGTAGCCCAGACTTCAGTTCCACTAGGAGAAGCAGTGGCAGCTTAGACCTCAGTCTTCATTATGTTTTCTGATGAAGTTCCACTGGATGGCTCCTAGATCAAAAGAGGAGCTTGAGCCATAGTTGCAGCTAAGACCTCTGTCCTCATTAGTTTTTTCGATGAGTATCCACTGGATGATCGTATATCATCACTAGGCTGCTTTTTTGAAGTTGATTCTTCGAATATCTAAAAATATCTCAAAATGTATTACTTTGAGAAAAATCCTTGAGAAAAGGATTCATGCGAGTTATCCAAAAGAGAAATACCTTTTGAAGTATCTGTGTAATATCATCTTCTTCTCTTCATTCTCAACAATTTGTTTAGACTCTTGGTTTGCCATTTGGAGGGAACAGAAAAGAGAATAGAATATGAAAGGGAGTTCTAAAGACTTATCAAGTGAAGGCTTGAAAATCCTAGAACATGAAGGTCAAGTATTTATAGGACCCAGAGGCGACGGTTCACATTCACAGAAGCCTCGAGTTCTTAAAAATATACTTCAGTGTTGCCTCGATTTGTTGCAAAAAGACTTCATAATGACTTGTCAAAATTGCACCCAAAGTTCTTCTTGGGAAATGAACCGGCGCACATTGGAAGCAACGTCTTCAAAGCAATAGAAGAAGGCGAAGCGTCGAATACATTACTCAGGATTTTTTTTAAATTTGAAGTAATAAACTTTTTATCTCGTCAAATTTGGGGGGTTAGCTAACGAGGATTGTTATCCGAGCTAGTCACCTGTTCATTAAATATGTCATGTTTAAGATGTTTCAGATATGATATAAGGCATTATACACTAGCAGACACTTTGGTCTCAGAGGCTATCTTCCTGAGACCAGATGGTCGCGCAGTGAGTGCTAATGGATGGTCGCAGGATATGCGCAACCATGATAATCCCAGAGTTATACTTAAACTAAGTAGTGTTTGAGTCTTCTAAACATGGTTCCACGATAAAGTAACTTCTTTTCCACATATGAAGACAACCATCGAAGGATTGAGGTGTGCGGTTATCCAAACTGCACATGTTAACCGGCGAAGTGATAAAGATTAAAGTGCAGTTACACTTTAGTAAACCGTCCAACCTCCCAAAACTACTCTATGTTGACACCCTTTTGATCGATATAAAAGGGCAATGAGAAGAATGGGAGAAATACAACAAGAATAGCACAACAAAACAAGACAACAAGATAAGAGAGAATCAAGATCAAGAAAGAAGACAAGTGTTGTTAGCATTATTGTTAACCTTTTTTTGTAATACTCTTTTTCTGTAATATTCTACATATAGTGAGAATACCATAGGACGTAGGGTTATTACTCAATCTTTTGAGGGCCCGAACATCATTATATTGCATAAGATCGACTAGGGATCCGACTCTCAATCGTCGACAATTTTAAGTTCCCAGCTTTGAGACATAATAAAAACTATTTGAAAATTCTTCAGTATTTGTCATGATAACCTGACAAGTCACATCCAAAATTTATTGGGATACTTAGCAAATTCTTCAATATTTTCTCTAGAGTTATTGCATAAAAAAGATATAAAATAGCTATATGAATTCGAAACGACAAAGTAATTTTTTGTCATTCAAATTCAGGGGCTAGCTGACAGAGATTATTACCCGAGTTAGTCACTCATACTGTTTTATAGTCGCAAAGACTACAGAACGAGACCTGAGTTATTTATACCTTCCATGATCACAAAAGACAATGGAAAGAGACTGCGGTCTCATATACCCACGAGTACTATGGTCGTAGAGACATTTTCCCATGACCATAGAGATTGCGGAGACAACAGCAAAACCAACACATGGTCATAGCTAGTACGCGACCATGGTTATTGAAGATTCATATCAATCCTGGGTAACGGTTGAGTTCTCCTAGACACGATCTCAGGATCATGTAACTTCCTCATGAACGTGGTAACCGTCAAAGAAGATATGGGTGAGTATGCAGTTATGCTATAACCGTATATCTCAACCGCACATCACAACTGCTGGAAGTTGCCAACAACTATTAAACCTCTCTTCATTGGCACCCTTTCGATGAGTATAAAAGGGAAAGGAGAAGATTGGAGAGGAGATCTGGGGGAAAAAAGGATAGATTGTTAGATTTTACATCAATCTCTCTTTGTAATTTATCACACTAATAGTAAAAGTACAAAAAGAAGTAGGGTTATTACTCAATCCTTTGAGGGCCCGCATTTGTATAAATTTCATGTCATTAGATTCATAGATATCGTAATTTACTTGGTATACGTCTGAAATTGCCTTCATACTAAACAACTCCAATCGTTGACAGCAATCATCCCGCTAGTCGAGGGAATGGTTGGTGAGTGGAACACCTCGGTGTGGTCCCAAATGTGAGTGTATTGGCTCACAGTTGCGATCACAGGAACAACCAATTCTCCAGATCTTGCCTTGACTATGATGAGTTGGTGTGGCTCGAACACAGTCACATCTTCTCTGGCTATGATAAGCACTATCTCCTTCCCGTGAGTTGGTCACCGAATGCGACAAGGCAATTGGAGTTACATCTGATGCAACTCTGTTGAAATTTTCTGTAGGAACTCTTGCAAAAGTTGTAAGTACCAATTTTAGATTCCTGCCCATTTTTGTCTTTACACCACAAGTCCTCTCTGCAATGAACTTTTGATCTTGATAAGTCTAGTGCTTCATGCCATGCTGCAACTTTGTGAAGTGTAAACAATAATGCATTAACAATGCTAGTAGGACCAAAGAGAATAACAAAGAAACCCCATAAAGTTTGAACTCTAATGAACAAAGTCTATCTCTGAGAATATCTAAAGCTTGAGGTCTTGGAAATTGAGGCTGGCATTACCCTCACTTGATTAGTAGGAGCATTTGAAGTTATGAGTTTATAATGGCCTGTTTCTTGCTAAAATGGTGAAGTTGTTAAAGATTAGTGTGAGGTATTTCATACTAAACATTTTGTTTACTAAACATTTCTCTTTAATTGTTGGAGTAAGATCAGGTTACTATGTATATATGTATGTATGTATGTATGTATGTATGTAGCTAGTTTGTAGCTTTATTCCCTGCTGTTACTGACCAGTAACTTCCACTGTTCCAATAGTCAGGATAGTATATATCTAATAATGTTAATGTTTAGTGGTAATGGTAGTTTTAATGTTTAGTGGTAAAATTCTCCATAGTCCAAGCTTGAGTTCCATATTATCCATGAAGCCTTTTCAAGAGCAAGATTTCTTCTTTCTTTAAATACAACAATGATTCATCCTTTGGATTATCTATTTATCCTTTTTCTGGCTTCTCTTCCTTCTTTAAATACAGCAATGATTCATCCTTTGGATTATCTGTTTATCCCATTTCTGGCTTCTAGGACACATTCTCATTGTTCATATCTATTTGTTCAGTAAGCTTATGTTAAATATCTCAAGTTTGCAAACCTCATACCAACTATGTTCTTGTTTCAGTGCACTAAGTGTTCCATGTGGCCATGTCATATGATGGAATTTGCTATTGTAATATGTCCATTTGTCCATTTCAGTAAGAATCTACTTATTAAATCAAACCCAAACTATAATTTAGGCCAAAACCAGATCTCATTTGACCTTTGTACAATAAATTAAACACTTGCATTTCATCAAGATCTTACGGAGAATCCATGAGAGTTAATTAAGAATCTTGTTATCTCCAGGACAAAGTATAAATTATAAGTCTGCCATTTTTTTGTACAAGTAACTCCAACCACCTTGTCTTCTAGTACTATTATTGATGGTTGACAGTTGTCCACTTTTTAATCATTTTAGTAAAAGAGGAGAGATTAGAATGTCCAATCTTTTTTCTGCTCTTCTAGTACTTTCTGTTCTTTTTCTACATGTCTAATCTTTTTTCAGCAGCACTCATTAGTTATGAACATTAATAATGAATGTAACTCTGAATATGACCTTGAACCTCTAGAATGGATTCCGAAGAAGATATTAGTGATCATGAGGAGTCAGAAGATGACGAAATGATGTTGTTTGTTCTATCCACTCTATACCTAGCAGCAACTGAAGAAAAGAAGTCATGCTATACATCAGTATTATCTGGTGCACACTGGATTTGTGAAATCATTGAGGGGCATGAGAATCGTTGTCGCATAGAACTTCGAATGGAACCAAAAATATTCCTAGATTTCTCAGCCACCAATATTCCTAGATTTCTCAGCCATCAATATTTAGTTAATATCTTGTTGGTTGATCTTTGTTGAATGTAATATGTATGACAATATTATACATAATTATGTCTTTTTGGAATGACTTGAAGGATTCTTCCACTAAAATATTGTTTTTGATTGCACATCTTTATAGGTAGACAAACACATCATTTCATCTGCTACATATATTGTTTGGAAATGTCAATGTATCAGGCGTTTTATTCTCATATCATTTTATATGTGTTGAATGGAGACTCTAAAGAAGCACTTACCAGTATCAATGCCAGAGGAGTTGAGTAAACTTCAAAAAATTGCTCTGCAATGTTAAGAGAAGAACAATGCATTAGCTATGAGCTCATCTTGTTTTCTCTTTCTCGATGATCATTTCCAATTCATAAGTCTACCTTGAATTACTCCAGTCCATGTTACATGCTGTTGGATCAAGGATGCCGACTAGAGGGGGGTGAATAAGAGGCTTTAAAAACTTCAAATAAAAACAAGTTTTTATACCAAGAAGAACCAAATGCAATTTAATATATTAAAGAGAGAAGATAGAGAACGAACATAGCAGTTTTTACCGAGGTATCAGAGACTCGCCCAGTCTCCACTAGTCCTCGTTGAAGCACTCAAGTCACTTGAGTTTTGCCTCAATACTCACGAAGAGTATTATCAACTATTGGTTGCTCCTTGTCCACTCCGGAAAGGCGAGCACCGATGCCTTGTACACTTTCGCCGAGCCTCTCCAACAATCTCCAAACTGGAGAGGTCAACGGCCACGCCTCCGAACCGTCTAGGTGAGGGCGCTCACCAAGAGTAACAGGCAGTGAGGTATTCTCTTGACCTCCAAACACGCACCGAGAAACTAAGTGAATGCAAATGCAAATGCAAATGCAAATGAACTGAAGTGCTCGGTGGATCGGAAAACACATGACTTGATCAAAAGATCATGATTTTAAGTAGAAAACTAAAGCTCAAGAGTGTATAAGAAAATGCTACTGCTTGTTATATAAAACTCATGCCCAAAGCCCCTATTTATAGCCTCAAGAATCAAATGAACCGTTGGAGCTAGGGCTGAAAATCAGCAACTCAAACTGACAGTCAGTTTGCCTAACTGACAGTCAGTTTAGTGCACAACGGCCGACAAAATTTACGGATGAAAATTTGCTAGCCGTTCGTGGTCGTTTATGGAAAGCTGAAACCCACAACTGACAGTCAGTTATGCAAACTGACAGTCAGTTCGACCACAGACTCGACCAAAAACAAATAGAAACTCAGTTAAAAACACAGTGGTCGAATCCCCAACTGACAGTCAGTATGGACAAACTGACAGTCAGTTTAGTACAAAAATTTTGAGCACAAAAAAACACCCTCTCTGGACAATTGTCAGTTAACACAAACTGACATTCGAACTGACATTCAAATTGACAGTCAGTTTAGCAAACTGATAGTCAGTCTGAACAAAAACAAAGATAACTTTAAATCCAGAAATCCAAAAGAGGTGTTTAATAGCTCGTTTGAAAGATAATTTCAAGGGCTACATTTTTGTCAACAAAAGAAAAAATAAAATCTGCCTATATCTTTCTAGAAAATTGAAAAACTCTTCTGCTGTCAAAAACTGAACTGAAAATCCAAATAACTCAAATCAAATCCAACCAAAACCAATCAAAAAAGATGCAATGCAATGACCTAAGTTTCTCGGTTTATGTTGGAGATAAAGAGAGGACTTTCACCACCCCTCTTTATAGTACGGTTAAAAGCTAAAGAACAAAGTCCTTAACCGATCTGTCTCCTGACTCCGAGATCGGAAAAATAAAAACGGATTACCTTAGGTCCTTTGCTTTGCCGGCTTGCCTCTAATCTTCATATTCGCGATTTGTGCTTTTTCTTCTTTTGCGTTGGGTTCGTTTTGTTCATCTCAACAATCTTCCCAATGGAGCCCTGTATTAATCAATCTCTAAAGGCACAATTAGTCCTAAACACTATGTTTTCATTAATCATCAAAATTAGGGTTAGGAATGAAGGCCTAGATGCAACAATCTCCCCCTTTTTGATGATTGATGATAACAAGTGTTCAACAATAAAATAAACGAAATAACTCCCCCTGAGTATATGCACAATAAAATAAATGAAACAACTCCCCCTGAGTATATGCATCTCATCATATCAGAGCATAAACCATCACATATACATCAGAGTATCTTATACATACAAGCACTCACAGATATGCATAAGTCATATAAATGTGTACCAAGACATCATATATATCAGAGCATTCAACATCACAGAGTCAGATCATCATATCCAAAGATACACAGATATATCATAAACCAAAAATATCTCCATGATATAAAGAAAATAAACATCTGTCCAAAACATCAAAATACTATAATATCCAAAATACTTCTCCCCCTTTGGCATCAAGCACAAAAAGGGAGACTATACAGAAAAAGTAGAGCCTAATGCTCACATCTGAAGAAACTCCTAAAACATCTGTATCCCCGGAGCCTGCTGGAGATCCAGACGCGTCGCCCACAGGAGACAGGGGCGGAGTAGCTGCTGGAGCAGGAGCAACTGGAACCGGAGCTGGTGCCGCAGGAGCTGGATCAGCTGGTCCGGAAGTTGTGCTCGGTGAAGCTAATCGGGCCCTCTTGCGAGGAGCCCGAGAATCTGAAGTAGGTAGCCGAGCCAGAATCTGCTCCTGCTGGTCGAGAAGGTGAAGCAGGATCCTGTGATGCTCCGCCTGGGTGCGCAGGATCTCCTGTTGAGTCTGCAACACCTGGTGGAGCTGAGAAAGAGAAGCTCAAGATGATCCGGTGCCAGGGACTGCAGGAGGTGCCGGGCCAGACTCCTGAACTGGAGCCTCATCTGCTGACTCCCCCGCAGCATCATCATCTGATGCGGGAGAATTAGGACCAGCAGCCGCCGCAGGTCGGGCACCAAGAAGGCAATCTGCCTGACCAGGAGGATAAAAAAGAAGCGGATGATGGGGCCTCGGGAGCTCAGAGTCGACGGCCCGAATATGCAGGAGCACTACCATGATATATGGAGCGTATATCAACTGACGGCGTGGAGAGAGAAGGACGTGCTGAATCTCACTGATGATGAGAACAGCAACGTCGAAGGGCTCCTCCTGGAAGATAGAAATCAGGACGTGGAGCCCAAGATAGGTGACTCTGGCCCTATCTCCGGTCATGGGGACTAAAGTAAGCCAGAGGATCCGTAGGGCCAGATCAACATCGCGGCGCAAGCCAGCGATGTGACGGAGTTGGAAGGGGCCGAAATAAAGCATGGCCACCTCCCGACGCTCAAGGTCTAGAAGGGTATGGAGCTGGCGGCCAGAAGGAGGGCACACCAGTCCAAGCGCGGACTCCAACTGCTCCTTCATGATGGTGTAGACCTGGAGGCCCGTCATGAAGGTCATGAAGTCGCGCTGAGGGGAGATGAAGATAGTGGAATAGAACTGGCAAATGGGCCCCTCAGCCCAGTGCAGAGAGGAATCGGCGACTAGGTCGCGGATCCCTACAGAGCCAAAAAGATCTGCGAAGGTGGCGATGCCTGTGCGAGAGGCGATCGTACCCCACGACAGAGAGCGGTGGGCGAAGATGGGTGCGCGGCTATAGACGCTGGTGAACAGGTCTAGGTGGAGGTTTGTGTAGCAGGTGAGGACGTCGCACGTGTCACAACCAGTGGGACGCGGTGAGAGGTAGGGGTTTGTGGAGCGGAGCGTGCGAAGACGGCTAGCGTGCCACCGGGAATAATTCACGGGCACGCGCTCAGGTGGAGGCGAAGGCCGGTTCTCAGACGTTTGACCCGATGAACGCTGGCTGTTTGCCGCGTTCTTCCGTCGAGCCACGCGTCGCGAAGATGACGGCTAATCAGACATGTCTAAGAAACGACCGAAAACAGAGGAAAGGAAGAAACGACCTGAACAGAACGACTGAACAGAGTAGACGAGGTCGTAGATGGCAAAACACTGCACGGAGACACACCACGAGGGGGGAAACGAAGAGTCACCGCTGGCGAGCCTCAGCACAACGGCGCACGGAAATGCTCCGGCAAGGGGTGGCGCAAAGTGGTAGTGGCGGCGGCTAGAACGACGGTGGCGCAGATGCGGTGGAGGTGGTGGCACAAAGGGGAAATGGCGACGCACGTCGACGGTGAGGAGAAGACACCGGCAACGAGGAACTGGGCGCACACACACACCGGCGACGAGAGGGGATGAACAACGGCGGCGAAGAGAAGCCGAGAAGACAAGGAAATAAAACGGAGGATTTAGGGTTCTGGAGACCCCAACTGACAGTCAGTTTGATAAACTGACAGTCAGTTCCAAACTCAGAAACATAGAACTGACAATCAGTGTACCACACTGACAGTCAGTTCACAGAACTGAGTTTTGAAACTGACAGTCAGTTTGAGACTCGAACACACACAGGAGCTACGACCAAAGTCAATTGTACATAACTGACTGTCAGTTTGTGAAACTGACTGTCAGTTAGGTCAACAACTTCGACCAGAAGCTAAGACCAGGCTCCTAAGCACTAAACTAACTGTCAGTTATAATAACTGACTGTCAGTTTGGTCAATTTCAACCAGAAGCAGTTTAAGACCAGGGAATAAAATAATATTATTTTATACAAACAACATATTTAGCACATCAACTAGCATTTGATATATCAATAATGTTCAGTTCACCCCTTAAAAAGCAAAATCTTGATTCATCTAGAGGTTTAGTGAAGATATCAGCTAGTTGCATATCAGTTCTAACATAATTCACATCAATATCTCCTTTTGCCACATGATTTCTAATAAAATGGTGCCGTATTTCAATATGCTTAGTTCTATAATGTTGAACAGGATTATTAGCAATTTTAATGGCATTTTCATTATCACACAAGAGTGGCACTTTATCAAAAATAATCCCATAATCCAAGAATGTCTGCTTCATCCATAATAATTGAGCACAGCAACTGCCTGCAGACACATATTCAGCTTCAGCTGTGGAGAGAGCTACATAATTTTGTTTCCTAGATGACCATGATACTAATGATCTCCCCAACAGCTGACAGCTACCAGAGGTGCTTTTACGATCAATCTTGCACCCAGCATAATCAGAATCCGAATATCCAATTAATTCAAAATTTGCATCTTTCGGATACCAAAGTCCTAAACTGGGATAGCATTTTAAATACCTAAGGATTCTTTTAAGAGAAGTTAAGTGACATTCCTTAGGATCAGACTGGAATCTAGCACATAAACACACACTAAACATGATATCAGGCCTAGATGCAGTAAGATATAAAAGACTACCAATCATAGACCTATAGAGTTTAGAATCGACCGATTTACCGCTTTTGTCCATGTCCAGATGTCCATTGGTCTCCATGGGAGTTTTGATTGCCTTAGCGTCTTCCATCCCAAAGCACTTGAGCAGGTCCTTCACGTACTTTGTTTGACTCACGAACGTACCATTCTTGAGTTGCTTGATTTGAAGTCCGAGGAAGAAGCTCAGCTCGCCTATCATGGACATCTCGAACTCTCTAGACATCATATCTCCAAACTCATGACAGAAATGTTCATTAGTAGATCCAAATATAATATCATCAACATATATCTGACAAATGAACAATTCTTTTTCAATTTTCTTTGTGAAGAGAGTTGTATCAACCTTCCCAATTTTAAAACCTTTTGACAAAAGAAAGTCTCTAAGTCGCTCATACCAAGCTTGAGGAGCTTGTTTGAGACCATAGAGAGCTTTTGATAACTTAAATACATGGTTTGGAAATTTAGAATCTTCAAAACCGGGAGGTTGTTCGACAAAAACAAGTTCAGAAATTTCACCATTTAAGAATGCACTTTTAACATCCATTTGAAAAAGTTTGATATTGAAGCATGATGCATAAGCAAGAAGAATGCGAATAGCTTTAAGTCTTGCTACCGGTGCAAAAGTTTCACCAAAGTCTAATCCTTCGACTTGAGTGAAGCCTTGAGTAACAAGATGAGCTTTGTTCCTAATAACAACACCATTTTCATCTTGCTTATTTCTAAAAACCCATTTTGTTCCAATAACATTATGATCCTTGGGTCTTTCTACCAAAGTCCAAACTTCATTTCTAGAAAAGTTATTAAGTTCCTCATGCATGGCATTAACCCAATCAGGATCATTTAAAGCTTCATTAACATGTTTAGGTTCTAAAGAAGACACAAAAGAATGATGTTCACAAAATGCAGCAATACGAGATCGAGTTTGAACACCCTTACTGACGTCACCCAATATTTGGTCTAGAGGGTGATCCTTGGTGATCGTTTGATGTTGCCTTGGTGCTTCATATTGTACTGCTTCATCTTGATCTTGTTCTGGAGGATCAACATGTGAAGATGATGCGTCTTGATCAACATTCTCAACGTTGACATCTTCTTCTTGATCTTCTCTTGGCTTGATGTCTCCAATGGTTATGTTCTTCATAGCTTCTTGAAGATCTTCACCTGAAACTTCACCAGAAACTTGCTCCTTTTGCGAGCCATTAGTTTCATCAAATTCAACATCACCTGATTCTTCAATGCAACTTGTATTCTTATTGAAAACACGATAAGCTTTGCTAGTGGTGGAGTATCCGACTAGAAAGCCTTCATCTACTCTTCTTTGAAATTTACCACCAAAATTCCGTTACTTAAGAATAAAGCATTTGCAACCAAAGACTCAAAAATAAGAGATATTTGGCTTACGCCCAATAAGAAGTTCATAAGGAGTCAAATTTAGAAGAGGATGCAAATAAAGTCGATTTATAAATAGCAAGCGATATGCACGACTTCAGCCCAGAAGCGAGTAGGAGTATCATACTCACTCAACATAGTTCTTGCCATTTCTATAAGTGTTCGATTTTTCCTTTCTACAACTCCATTTTGCTGTGGAGTGTAGGATGTGGAAAATTCGTGTTTGATTCCAAGAGAGTCACAAAAATCAAATACAGTTGAATTAATGAACTCTCCACCATGATCACTGCGGATTTTCTTGATGGATAATTTGAATTCAGTAGTAACATGTTTTGCAAAACTTTTGAAAACATCGGGGGTTTCAGATTTTTGGGAAATAAAGAAAACCTAAGTATAGCGAGTGAAATCGTCAACAATCACAAAACAATAATTACTACCCCCGATACTTTGGAACTCAGAAGGTCCAAATAAATCCATATGAAGAAGTTCCAAAGGTTTGCAAGTAGAAAGAATGCGCTTAGTTGGATGTGAAGTAGCTACTTGCTTGCCAGCTTGACAAGCGTTACAAAGTTTGTCCTTTTCAAAATTCACATCCTTTAAGCCAACAACCAAATCACGTTTTAAAAGTTTTCTCAATTGGTGCATTCCAACATGTGCAAGTCGTCTATGCCATAGCCAACCTTTTGAGGTTTGAGAGACAAGACATGTTGACAGAGATACATCTTTTGAATGAAAATCAACCAAATAAAGATTTCCAAAACGAAAGCCTTTAAAGATCAAGGTTTTATCTTTTAAACTTTCAACCAAAACTTCTTTTGGGAAAAATGTGCAACTAAAACCAAAATCGCAAATTTGTGCAACGGAAAGCAAATTGAAATTCAGAGATTCGACCAACAAAACATTCGAAATAGAAAGATTATTAGTGACGAGGATTGACACCCGAGTCACTTCTAATAAATGGACTTTTGGTTCAAGACAGGTTTGAGCCAGACACGTGTCTGGCGGTGCGAAATCAAGCTATTCTGAGAGGCATCACCATGAGGTCGCAGGGTTTACGCGATCAGGTCGCAGGCTTTGCACGATCAGACTGCAGGCTTCGCGCGGTCAGGAGTTCGTATGCTATACGCGAACAGGATGTCCGAAATGTTGCGCGGTCAGCCAACATCCCGCGGTCAGAACATTATCGACCAGGATACTTAGAGTTCATCTGTCCGGCTGTCCCTACAGCGGAATATTCCAAGTATCTCGAAGATTCTTCCACATGGAAGACCAACCGTCAGGAGGTTAATACGTGCAGTTATCCATGAATAACACGTGTTTAACCTGCGTGGAAGTTAAGAGCAGTTCTCTAAAAACCGCATCCAATCATTCAAGCAACTGTTTGATGCAGTTTTTCCACATGACACCCTTTCGACCAGTATAAAAGGGTGGTATGGAAAAACAAAGACATATCGATTGATCAACAGAGGGATCAAGAGATTCAACACTTCTCAAATAGCCAAGTCTACGGCCTACATTAGATAGTTCTTTATAAGCCTCTTTGGCTTCTTTCTGTCTTTTTACATAGGAAAAACCTTCGCCTGTGAAGGTCTTTCCCGCCCTTTTGTAAATCTTTACTACACATAGTGAAATCTCAACAGGACGTAGGGCTATTACTCCCACCATCGAGGGCCCGAACCTGTATAAATCTCTCTGTGCTCCTGTACTCCATTGTTCTACATACCTTCCAGGAGGGTCGCCCTGAAAGGTCTCACAACTTACAAATTCTGCATAAGTTCGGCTGAGGACCCCGAGTCCGAATCGTCGACAGCTGGCGCCCACCGTGGGGCCTTTCTCAAGGCGTCCTAATTTTAATCCGGAGGTTTGCTAAAACATGGCTGGAGTATATGATTCCGAGAACGATTTTGATCTCGATGATTATGCTCATATTCAGATGCCCTCTCCAAGCGATCCTGTTCCGATGGAAGAAACTGGAGAAGAAAATCTCCCAGAGGTCGAATCATCTCTACAGGTCATGTCCATCGACCAGGGAGCAACTAGCGCAAGGTCAAAACCCACTGAGGTTCTTAATGCACTAGACGATGAATCCGGTCCGTCATACGACCCCATCGAGGGGAAAGATGATGCCGACCAGGAAATTAGCCCAGGGAGATTTGACCCCGACAACCTCCATCGTCTCTTTGATTTCGAGTCTGACTCAGAACAAACCGAGATGTTCTCTCCATCGGCAACCTCTCTCCCCAAACAGTTTGCTGCCATGTCGGAAGAAACCCCCGATCAGCAAGCTGTTAGGGAAGAACAGGAACTCAAACAGAAGGAGGATCAAGATCTCGAGCAACAAGACAACAAACTACGCAGAACGGCCCTAGAGGCTCTTCAAGATGCGCAGGCTCGTTACAATGCTGCTCTGAGTTCTTCCCGACAAGTGCGTGGTCGTAGATGCGACCAGACTCCTTCTTTGCCCCCGGAGCGTTTCCCGGTGGATGAAGAAACTGTCGACGATTCGGACTCGGGGTCCTCAGCCAAACTTATGCAGAATTTGTAATTGTGAGACCTTTCAGGGCGACCCTCCGGGAAGGTATGTAGAACAATGGAGAACAAGAGTACAGAGAGATTTATACAGGTTCGGGCCCTCGATGGTGGGAGTAATAGCCCTACGTCCTGTTGGGATTTCACTATGTGTGGTAAAGACTTACAATATGGGGGAAAAAGCCCTCACAGGCGAGGGTTTTTCCTATATAAGTGTACAAAAAGAAGCCAATAGGGCTTGTAGAAGACTATCTAATGTATGCCGTAGACTTGGCTATTTGAGAGGTGTTGGACCTTAACATGGTTTTGAGGTACCTGGTAAGACATTTCCTCGTCTCCGTCGGTGTCTCTAAGCCCACATGCCTGTTCCTTAGGCGGTAAAGTTGGCATTGGCCTAACTCCATGGTAGAAATCGTCCAATTGTTTCAACCAACTCCTGCAGTTTTTGAGGTCGTGGCCTGCGGAGTTGTGGAGTGGACACCACTTCTTGCCTTCCTGCGGGTTAGTAGACTTTTCTGGCTGGTCGGAACTTCGACCACCAGAGGCAGTTTTATTCTTAAATGAAGGCTTGTTACCTTTGGTCGAAGGCGGCTTCTCTGTGACTGCGACCTCACGGTACTGTCCAGAGCGATTCCTCTTCGACTTCTTCGATTTCCCGCCTGATGAAGATTCCGGCTTCTTGCTTGAATCTTCGTACCTAGCATTTTTTAGACCAGGTTGGGGCGGCAAGTTACCCTTGTCGACCATTCGGTTCCATTCGACTGCTTCGGCTGCGTCGGAGTACCGATCAGCCATGTCGAACAGGTCAGCCACTGATCGAGGAGGGTGGATAAGGAGGTCCTCGGTGAATCTCCGATATCGAACGGCATGTTTGAATGCCCTGATAACGGAGCCATCAGATATGTTCGGGATGGTATTCCTTACCCCGACAAACCTCTTGACAAACTGCCGAAGAGTTTCGGTTGAAGTTTGTCGTAAACGATGAAGATCTTCCTCTTTACCCGGCTTCTGGTAGCAATTTTGGAAATTGTTGAGGATAGCATCACACAGCATTTCCCAATTGTAAATGGAACCCTCGGGCTGATTGAACAGCCAGGTTCTAGCCGGTCCTTCGAGGACTGTAGGCAGGTAGTTGGCCATGACCCAGTCATCGCCTCCTGCCGCTTGGATGGCAGTGATATAGATCTGAAGGAACTCGGAGGGGTTCTGAGTTCCGTCGAACCTTTCGATGGCCCCCGGTCGAAACTTATCGGGCCAAACGACTGCGCGTAGGCCGGGCGAAAAAGCTTTGCAACCAACGTAGGGACTATGAACTGCCCTGTGACCCTCGACTGGTTCCCGAGCGACCTCACACAAGGGTGAAGTTACTCGCGGCCCCAAACGAGAGTGGACAGGAATCCGATCCCTACGAGAATCCTGTGTTCGCTGGTATTTGTCCTGCCGGGACGGTACTGGCGGCGGGTAACTCCGTCGACCAGAACCAGAGCGAGAATACTCTCGTTCATGGGAACGTGTCACCGACCGAGAAGAGGCAGTTGGGGTCGCCTCAGATGCGACCTCATCCAGCCTTTCCGCCAGGATTCTGAAAAAGGCCGGTTTCTGCCCATCCGTGACCGTAGGAGGAAGGTTACGTATGACTTCCGCGATAGATCGCAGTCGACCATGGGCACCGGGTGTTATTGTTTCTTCGTCCACCGGGAAGCGCTCTGGTGGCAAAGAAGGGGTTTGGTCACGTTTACGACCACGTGACCGTCGAGAAGAACTCAGAGCAGCATTGTAACGAGCCTGCGCATCTTGAAGAGCCTCTAGGGCCGTTCTGCGTAGTTCATTGTTTTGTTGCTCGAGATCTTGATCCTCCTTCTGTTTGCGTTCCTGTTCTTCCCTAGCAGCTTGCTGATCGGGAGTTTCTTCCGATAAGGCAGCAAATTGTCTAGGGAGAGAGGTTGCCGACGGAGAAAACATCTCGGTTTGTTCCGAGTCAGACTCGAAATCAAAGAGACGATGGAGGTTGTCGGGGTCAAACCTCCCTGGGCTAATTTCCTGGTCGTCGTCATCTTTCCCCTCAATGGGGCCATATGACGGACCGGATTCATCACCTAGTGCATTAAGAACCTCCGTAGGTTCTGACCTTGCACTAGTTGCTCCTTGGTCGATGGACATGACCTGGAGAGAGGATTCGACCCCCGGGAGATTTTCTTCCTCAGCTTCCTCCATCGGGATAGGATCGCTTGGGGAGGGCATCTCCGGATTAAAATCAGGATGCCTTGAGAAAGGCCCCATGGTGGGCGCCAGCTGTCGACGATTTGGACTCGGGGTCCTCAGCCGAACTTATGCAGAATTTGTAATTGTGAGACCTTTCAGGGCGACCCTCCGGGAAGGTATGTAGAACAATGGAGAACAAGAGTACAGAGAGATTTATACAGGTTCGGGCCTTCGATGGTGGGAGTAATAGCCCTACGTCCTGTTGGGATTTCACTATGTGTGGTAAAGATTTACAATATGGGGGGAAAAAGCCCTCACAGGCGAGGGTTTTTCCTATATGAGTGTACAAAAAGAAGCCAATAGGGCTTGTAGAAGACTATCTAATGTATGCCGTAGACTTGGCTATTTGAAAGGTGTTGGACCTTCTGTTGATCAATCTATGATTAATTGATCTGATCTCTCCTTTTGATATCCCCTGCCACCCTTTTATACTGGTCGAAAGGGTGTCATGTGAGGAAACTGCATCAAATGGTTGCTTGAACGGTTGGATGCGGTTTTTGGAACTGCTCTTAACCTCCACGCAGGGTAAACACGTGTTATTCATGGATAACTGCACGTATTAACCTCCCGACGGTTGGTCTTCCACGTGGAGGAATCTTCGGGATATTTGGTATATTCCGCTGTATGGACAGCCGGACAGATGAACCCCAAATTCCCTGGTCGAAAGTATTCTGACCGTGGGATGTTGGCTGACCGCGCAACATTCCGGACATCCTGTTCGCGTATAGCATACGAACTTCTGACCGCGCGAAGCCTGCAATCTAATCGCGTAAAGCTTGCGACCTCATGGTGATGCCTCTCAGAATAGCTTGAGTTCGCACCACTAGACAGATGTTTGGTTTGAACCTGTCTTGAACCAAAAGTTCATTTATTAGAAGTGACCCGGGTGTCAATCCTCGTCAGAAACGATAACACCTGGTGCCCCTTGGAGAAGCACACATGGTCGACTATGATGTATCGCGGAAGTCATGCGTAATCTTCCTCCTACGGTCACAGATGCGCAGAAACCAGCCTTCATTAGAAGCCTAGCAGAAAGATTGGATGAGGTCGCATCTGAGGCGACCCCAACCGCCTCTTCTCGGTCGATAACACGTTCCCGTGAACGAGAGTGTTCTCGCTCTGGTTCTGGTCGACGGAGTTACCCGCCGCCCGTACTGTCTCAACAGGACAAGTACCGGCGAACGCAGGATTCTCGTAGTAGGGATCGGGTTCCTGTCCACTCTCGTTTGGGACCACGAGTAACTTCACCGTTGCATGAGGTCGCTCGTGAACCAGTCGAGAGTCGCAGGGCAATTCACAGTCCCTACGTTGGTTGCAAGGCCTTCTCGCCCGGCCTACGCGCGGTCGTTTGGCCCGATAAGTTTCGACCAGGGGCCATTGAAAGGTTCGACGGAACTCAGAACCATCTCGAACATATCTGATGGCTCCATTATCAGGGCTTTTAAGCATGCCGTTCGATACCGGAGATTCACCGAAGACTTGCTTATCCACCCTCCTCGATCAGTGGCCGATCTGTTCGACATGGCTGATCGATACTCCGACGCAGCCGAAGCGATCGAATGGAACCGGATGGTCGACAAAGGTAACTTACCATCTCAACGTAGTCTCAAAGATGCTAGGAACGGAGATTCGAGCAAGAAGCCAGAATCTTCATCAGGCGGGAAGTCAAAGAAATCGAAGAGGAACCGCTCTGGACAGTACCGCGAGGTCGCAGTCGCAGAAAAGCCGCCTTCGACCAAAGGTAACAAGCCTTCATTTAAGAATAAAACTGCCTCTGGTGGTCGGAGTTCCGACCAGCCAGAAAAGTCAACTAATCCGCAGGAAGGCAAGAAGTGGTGTCCACTACACAACTCTGCAGGCCACGACCTCAAGAACTGTAGGAGTTGGTCGAAGTAATTGGATGATTTCTACCAGGGAGTTGGGCCAAGGCCAACCTTACCGCCTAAGGAACAGGCGTGCGGACTTAGAGACACCGACAGAGACGAGGAAATGTCTTACCAGGTACCTCAAAATCATATTAATGTTATTTTCTGAGGTTCTTCTTCTTTCGTTTCCAAAAGGCAGTTTAAAGCCTTTTACCGAGAGGTTAACCAAACGGAGACATCTCTTGGTGAACCTCAGTACCCCCGTTGGTCAGACACACCTTTGACATTCGATATTTCTGATTGTCCCGCGGGGCTTACTCGACCATTGAGACTTCCTCTGGTCATTACCCCGATCATTAGTAACGTGAGAGTCGAAAGGGTCCTGATCGACGGAGGGAGCTCCCTTGACATTTTATTGGTCGAGGCACTCGATGAGATGCAAATTCCTCGTTCGAAGATTAAGCCCATAATCCATCCATTTCATGGGATAATCCCAGGCCCCTCTATGATGCCATTGGGACAAGTGGTCCTCCCGGTCACACTGGGGGAACCGGACAACTTCCGAACAGAATTGGTTACTTTTGATATAATCGATTGTGATTCGGCCTATAATGCAATCTTTGGCAGGCCAACTCTCGCTAAGTTCATGATGGCAACACACTATGCTTACCAGTGTGGAAAATTGCCTGGCCCCAAAGGCGTCATCTCGGTCCGAGGCAGTCGCAACATGGCAGTCACGTGCGACCGGCTATCTTTGGAGATGGTCAATCAACTTCCCCTCCGGGACGCCCAGGTTGCCACCGTTGCCACCGACGCGATTAAGGCTACTCCTCGACCAGATGAGAAGCTCAAACTGGTTCCTTTGTACCCAGATGACCCATCCAAGACAATTCGGGTCGGATCAGCTCTGGATGACAAATAGAAACTCGAGCTCATTACTTTCCTCCGGGCTAACGCAGATGTGTTTGCGTGGAAACCATCCAACATGCCCGGTGTCCCAAGGGAAGTAATCGAGCACAGGTTAGCAATTCGACCTGGACAGCGACCAATAAAGCAAAAGCTCAGCGGTTTTGCTGTTGACCGATAGGAAGCCATCCGAGAGGAGTTGGATAAACTCCTGAAGGCCGGGTTTATTCGAGAAGTCGATCACCCAGAATGGCTCGCCAATCCGGTCATGGTCCGCAAGTCAAATGGCAAGTGGCGCATGTGCGTCGACTATACTAGCCTCAACAGTGCCTGTCCGAAGGACAACTTTCCCCTTCCCCGCATCGACCAGCTGGTCGACTCAACTGCGGGTTGTGAACTGATGAGCTTCCTGGACGCCTACTCAAGGTACCATCAAATTAGCATGGCAGAGGAAGATGAAGAGAAAACTGCCTTCATCACCCCATTCGGCACCTACTGCTACGTCAGAATGCCGTTCGGTCTCAAGAACGCAGGTTCCACGTATCAGCGCTTGATGCAAAAGACCTTTCTTTCCCAGATAGGGAGTAATCTTGAAGCATACATAGACGATTTGGTTGTAAAAAGTACCAAGAGTTTGTCCCATTTGGACGATCTCGCTGAAACCTTCTGTAATTTGAATCGCTTTGGAATAAAGTTGAACCCGGAGAAATGTTCTTTCGGAGTTTCTTTAGGAAAACTTCTTGGTTTCCTTGTTTGTTCCAGGGGCATTGAAGTCAATCCTGAGAAAATCAGGGCCATCGAACAGATGAGGTCACCCTCGACCATGAAAGATGTTCAACGCCTGGTTGGTCGCATGGCGGCCTTAAGTCGCTTCATATCGCGACTAGGCGAAATGGGATTGCCTTTCTTTAAAGCTTTGCGGAAGCATCATAATTTTACATGGTCCGATGAAGCTGAAAAAGCATTTCAGGAGGTCAAAGCATATCTGTCTAGTCCGCCAGTACTGGTGTCTCCCGAGAAAGGAGAACCATTGCTTTTTTATTTGGCGGCCACCCCACAAGCGGTTAGCGCTGTGCTGATTACGGAAAGGGAAGGAATACACAGACCTGTCTACTATGTAAGCGAGGTACTTCATGGTCCTAAGGAGTGCTACCCTGAGGTCCAGAAGATACTTTACGCACTACTGATGGCTTCCCGTAAGCTACGACACTACTTCCAAGCTCACAAGATCACAGTACCCTCCTCCTTTCCTTTGGGGGATATTGTCCGAAATCCAGAGAAATCTGGTCGAATCGCCAAGTGGGCGGTCGAACTCGGTGCCTTCGATATCCATTTCACGCCCCGCACGGCGGTTAAGTCTCAGGTTTTGGCCCACTTCGTGGTCGAATGGACCAACCCTGAGCCACCCGTGCAGGTGCCAGAGGAATTGGAATGCCCCGACTACTGGACAATGTACTTTGATGGCTCCCATAGTTTTCAACACTCGGGGGCTGGAGTGGTTTTAGTTACGCCTCAGGGCGAACAGCTTAAGTATGTCATCCAACTACACTTTGTCGCGACTAACAACACGGCAGAGTATGAAGGTCTTCTTGCAGGGCTCCGGGCAGCAAAATTCCTCGGAGTCCGTCGATTAGTGGTGAGGGGAGACTCACAGCTGGTCGTAAACCAGGTAAACAAGGAGTACAACACCTCCGATGAGACAATGGCTCATTACCTGGGGGAAGTGAGGAGATTGGAAAAACACTTCAGTCATTTCGAAGTCCAATACATCCCGCGAAAGGACAACATTCTCGCAGACCAATTATCCAAAATTGGGTCCTCACGCTCATCCGCTCCGGCAGGAGTGTTCATTGAACACTTGGACCGTCCTTCAATCATGACTTCGGTCGAGGATGATCCGGTAATAGCCTGCGTTACCAGCCTCGGTCAGGAACAAGATTTGACTCATCCATTGAGAGTCTATCTTGAACATGGGACCCTACCCGAGGACAAAACCGAAAGCGATCGGTTAATTCGAAAAGCGCGTCTGTACAAGCTCATAGATGGAATTCTGTACAAAAAGGGTACTCAAGGAGTATTCATGCGTTGTATATCTCAGGAGGAAGGAAAATCCCTCTTGAAAGAAATACATGACGGTGTATGCGGTGCGCACGCGTCATATGGGACACTAGTCGGAAAAGCTTTTCGACAAGGATTCTACTGGCCTTCGGCACTCGATGATGCCAAGCATATGGTCAAAATGTGTCCTCAGTGTCAGTTTCACGCGAGACAGGTTCATCAACCTGCCTATGCGTTGTAAACCATTCCCCTCGCATGGCCATTTGCGGTCTGGGGGATGGATATTGTCGATCCTATGCCACAAGCGGTCAGTGGGTACAAGTTTTTGTTTGTAGCCATTGACACGTTTACAAAGTGGATTGAGGCCGAATCGGTACGAAATATTACCGTATCAGCAGCACAAAAGTTCTTCCATAAGAACATCGTTGCACGATTTGGTGTTCCAAACCGTCTCATCACAGACAATGGTTCTTAATTCGCCAGCGGTCTTTTTCTGGACTACTGCGATCAGATTGGGACCAAGGTGTGCTTTGCTTCTGTGGCACATCCACAAAGCAATGGTGCTGTAGAACGGGCCAATGGGCAGATACTGCAAGGCATCAAAAAACGTGTTTTTGATCGCCTTAAGAGCCGCTCGGGGGCTTGGGCAGACGAGCTCTACACTGTTCTATGGGCACTACGGACTACCTCTAGTCGAGCCACCGGTGAGACGCCCTTCCATTTGGTCTATGGGGCCGAGGCTGTGTTGCCTATGGAAGTTAGTATTGGGTCTATTCGGACTGAACGATTCGAACAGATCAATCAGTCCAAACAGCGATCACACGATCTCATCCTCTTAGAAGAAAGGCGTAATCGCGCTCTGGTCGAATCCGCGGCATACTTGCAAGCTTTGCGCAAGTATCACAGTAAAAAGGTGCGACCACGCGATCTCAACGTGGGCGACTTGGTGTTACGAAAAATCCAAGACCAGTCTAATCGCAACAAGTTCTCCCCAAAGTGGGAAGGCCCTTACACTGTTGTCTCAGTGCCGTGACCAGGATCCGTGCGGTTAGCCATGGAGGATGGTCGAATTTTGTCCAATACTTGGAACATCGATCAGCTTCGCAAGTTTTACGTGTAAGTACTCCACCCTTTTTCCTGTTCAATTAGCATCTTTTCATAAAACAAAACATGTTTTGCTTTCATACGATTAGTACTTCTCTTTAAGCCCAGATTATATGAATTCGACCCGGGGGCTGGTCGCCGGCGGTCAGATTACTACAACGTTTTAATTGGATTCGCTGGTCGATCTCATGACCACTTCCAGATAAGTCACTCCTAAATAAGCCGTTTCTCAACGCATACGGGGCTTTCTGGTAAGTCCTTGGTCATCTGAGACTTCAGTATTTATAATACTAAGACTTCAGTATTTATAATACTAAGGCTTTCTGGTAAGTCCCTGGTCGTTACACTTATGTTTTCTCTTATGCTTATAATACTAAGACTTCAGTATTTATAAGCACAGGCGGGGGCTAGAGGGATATGCTTATGGTATGAAACTTATGATATGAAATTGCAAAAAAAAAATTTCTTCCAAAAAGGGTTTTTAACATACATTGCATTATATATACAACTGTTTTTCTTTACAGAAGTAGGGATTATTCGATCCCAAGCTCAATCAGGAGCTTATCTACAAGGGGCCTGATCTCCTCCATAACGGCCGCTAGCAGTTCTTCACTCTCGACCTCAACCGGTCCCACCAATGGGTTCAGATCCGCATCTGGGCCATGGTGAAGTCGAACCCGGCTGAGAATGGCGGAAGCAGCCAACCGAACCCTGGTTCTGATCACCTCTTCTCGTCGCCGTGTATCCTCAGGGAGATACTCGAGAAGTGACTCTGCCTGGGCCATGACTAGCGTAGACCAGTCATCTAGGCTGAGGTTATCTCTCGTCGGTTCGATCACATCAGCCTTCAGGAGACCAGCCACTGCCTTCAGTTTTTCGAAGACTGAAAGGCTCAACTCTCTGATCGCCTTGTCGGAGAGGCGAATAGAGGTCTCGAGGAGCCCCTTGTCCTGACATGAGCTGCGTTATTTGACCCGCTTGCGCTGTATGAAGAGAAAAGATTACTCACATGTTATGGATTTAAGTCTTCCCAATCAGGAATCGACTTACCAGCAATTTGTGACCGCAGTTTGTTGTTTTCGATCTCTTGGTTTCTTGCCACTGAGACCGAATGGAGCTTAACTGTGGCCACTTCCTTCTTCAACAATGCCACCTCTCTGTAGCAGAGTTGAGGGAATGGTCATAACTAAATTGCATCCATACAAACCGAAGAGTAATGATCTTTACCTGCGCAAGCTGTCCCGTTCTCTCTGTATGGCCTCCATGCTTGCCATCGTAGCACGAGACTGGGCCATCATCCAGGATAATCCCTGTGATGCAAAGAATTAAGAGTGTCCTATGTACAATTCAGGCGCCAAGGCAGAAGTTCATCATACCTTCATAAACTTCTGTAAGGAGGCATCTTCCGGACCAACGGGAAGACTCGGTGAAGGCCCGGATGTGCTTACAGCAGGGGCAGTTGGTGGAAGTGCCAGCTGGACACTACCCCCAGACGCCGTTGGTCGCGACTGGGTCCCCGTGCCTGCTTCTCCCCTCATGGTCTGGACGACTTCTTGGACCAAGGGGGTGGAGCGCTCCTCACTGGAGGCTCCTGCACCAGCAGCAACTTCAACCCTCCCCGAGGCGGTTGAAGGGCTGGACGATGTCTCTCTTTGCCTGACAAAGAGAAGATGATCCAAGCAATCGTATTTTGTGGTTATCATAGTTTATTTCAATATAACTGAGATAAAGGTTCTTACCTTATTTGAAATCCCATCTGCTTCTGGGATTTCAGGGAAGGCTCTCCTCGAGAAAGAAGACTGTCGTCAGTCCTGATCTTCCTCTTGGAAAATAAGGCGCCTCCCCCCTGGGTGTGTTCTGCTGTGAGCACATTTCTAGGAAAAGATAAAGACAAATGACAAGTCTTTACCTGGGCAACCGGACCGGTTGGCGGGGCTGCATCCGAAGGCCTTGATGGCTCTTGAGTTTCTGGAGCCGGCACCTCGTGTGCAACCACAGCAGGCCCCTGTTCGACTACCTCCACTTCTGCCCGTGGAGGTGGAGGATTTTCCTCCCTGGGACTCACAGGAGTCGCAGGGGGAAGCTCTTCTCCCTGTATAAACATTAACTTATCAAATGTACAGAAGGAATTGAAGAAAACGCGACTGTGGGAAAATCTTACCATGGTCGTCTCTTCGACCAGGGAAGCAGAGGCAACTGACCCTAAAGCCTCGGGGGCTTTAGGGGCTGGGGTGTTATCCGCGACCACAGGGCTCTCGGTGGTCACGGAGTCTGCTATGGCCGCCTCTGCGGTAGTAGTTGTTTCCGCAGAACGAGCTGGAGCGTCACCGGATGGAGAGACAGCAATCCTCCTCCTCCGGAGAACTAGGGGGACGTCGTCATCTTCCTCCTCACTCCCCTCTCCCTGTACGACGAAGAAGTAATTCCAGTCCGCACCTGGAAAAACAGAAGGGATATGATATCTTACCGCAGTCTTCCTTGCGGTAGGAGGAACGCTTCGTGAAGACCCTTCCCCGGGACTTGGCTTGGCCTTCTTGGGGGAAGGACTACTTGTCCTGGGTTTCGAAGAAACATTCTTCACATTTTTCATCGTCGGCTTCCCCAGGGAACCGACGTTCTCACTTGGGAACGTCGCCTCGGCGAACTTCCCTAGGAGCTGATTCACATTCCGATGGAATTGATTAAGTGCTGGACATACATAAAACCTGCAGAACAGAGGCCAAGTGGGAATTTACCTTTCGGCGCTCCTGTTTGAGGTCGTCGCCGGCATGAATCAAGCTCTGGGGGCGAGGCGATCCCTTGGGGCCCTCTACCTCGGTGTTGTAGGCCCTGAGGAGGGAGTTAGTCCACCTCTCAATCTCGGATGAGGGCAGGACTGTTCCCAGATACGAGTTAAAATTGGTGTATTTCAGAAATGATAAAACTCAGTGCCAAAAATAAATACCTTCATTGTAGTCCAAGGTACTGTCTTCCATGGACTTGATCTCCCAAGCCGGATGAGCCCTTTCACGCAGGGGGCTCACCCGATTCTTCACAAAGTCGCGAATAACGTCGCGAGCTGTTAGTCCCTCTTGGACTAGGTGAAGAATGACCTCGGCGTGCTTTATGAACTCTGAGTTCATCGCCGGGAGGGTGTCCAACTCGCTTGGCTTCTCTGGCCGCGAGTTCTCAAACCATAACCTGCTCTCGGATGGAGGGGTGCAGTAGAACCATTTCTGATGCCACCCGTGCACCGAGTCACGCAGGGGCGGGAAGGGATAATCCTTCTTATCCCTCAACCGGAAGTAAATGCATCCGGCGGCGTTGGCGCTCTTCGACCACGCTGAGAAGTAAAATCGCCGGAAAAGATCCACATTGGGATATACTCTGACGAACGCCTCGCACAGGTGTTGAAACACCGCCAGTATCAACACCGCATTTGGGTGGAGGTTGATTAGCTCCAACCCGTAGTGCTCGAGGATGTCCTTCAAGAACCGACTCTCGGGGAATCGAACCCGCAGAGCAAGTATTCTTCGAAAACCACCAACTCGCCCTCTTGAACAGTTGGGGTTTCTTGGTCCTTCTCCGCGGGCCGCCAGTTAATTAGCAGCCGCGGAGGAAGAATCTCCTCCTTCTCCAACGCCAGTAAACTCTCCTCAGAATGGTGGATGGATCGCCTCCAGGACGCCATTTTTTGGTGGAGAGTCGAAGGAAAAGTTGGCGATTTTTGAGAAGGCAAGGGCTGAGAAGAATGAGGGTTTTGTGCGGCGGAAATGTTGAGGATTTTTAGCTGAGTGGCTTCCTCAAGAAGACACCTGCTCCTTTTATAGACCCGAGGAGATGCACTAATGAGGGTAACGTTCCATTCAAACGTTCCATTGAGTATTTTATTTATTTCCCATAATGGATACTATCTCTGGTGGACCCTTTAAAGCGTACCGGGCATCGGATCTGAAATAAAAAGACTTCTTTGTTCAGAAACTGAAAGTGCAAAAACCTGAAAAGTTTTTCAGAGCTTTTCAGAGGGTGTTTTTCCTTTATATGCCTTGGACATTTTCATGAAAAAATCCTATGACTCAATTTTTGGACGTACGGATGTATTTCTGACCGGGTTGTGGTTTGGTCGAAACCATGCTTTGGACTAAGCTCCGATTCTAATCGAAGTGACGGTCTGACCGAGCCTCAATTCTGGTCGCAATTCAGTTCTAACCGCGGCTTTAAGTCTGATCGCGGTATCGGAGCTGGTCGCGGTGCTTTTATAAAAGCGTGATTCTGATCACAGAACTGAAATTTCCTGTGTATGAGTGGTCGCGAACATAATGTTTATGGCCATATTTTCGCACAGAAGATGTGAAGAATATTCATATAAAGAAGAAAGTTTTATTTCTTGCATTCTTTACATAAGAAAGGAATACCGACGACCAAAGCATCAACCTGATCCGAGAGAAGTTTACAAAGTTCCCCTAGGGACATATTGTTGTCAGTAGGATCTACACTGACAACCCCCAGAGAACTAGCAACTAATCTAAGTCTATCTACATCGTCACTAACAAGAGACTCACTACTATCCCTAATCAAGTCAGAGAGTTCTCGCTGTTGCTGAGCGTGATCCCTCTCTCGACGGAACTGGTGCGCCTCTTCACGGGATCGTTCAAAACATTCTGCCAGATGCAGAATCGCCGAAGACATCTCTTCGGTCTTCTTCTCTAGGGCATTCTTCTCCTCCAGAAGGGTCTGCCCGGAAGGAAGAGATGGAGTAGCAGAAGGCTGATTGCTGGAGCCTCCAATCTCCTACATTTGCAACAAGTTAATTGCGCTGACTATAACTATCAGCGAAAGGAGATAAGATTATTACCTGTCCCTGCCTATGACACGTTGATATAGGCATCCTGGGAAGTAAATCACCCGATGAAGTCGGATGATCACCAGATGGTGGAAGTGCAACCTTCCCACCATATGATTGCTTCGCCAACCCAAGATGGGAATCATCTGGTCGAGGGATAGTCATCGCTTGCCGACCAGAATATTGATCACCCAAATAAAGGTTGGGAACATTGGGATGAAATGGAAAAAGCGGAGAAGAACTTTTCTCCAAAGTCGGAAGCCTAACTTGTCGAGATGCATGAACAGGAAGAGTTATGGGAACTGAAGGAAGAAAGAAACTTGCTACATCTTTCACCTTCATTCTACTGGAAGATCCCTAGTCAACCTTGGGTTTCTTCCTTGAGGGAGATAGATCTTCAGGCATCTGAGGCCCTTGTTCGACAACTTTCTCTTCATCACTCTCAATCTCGATGATGCTGTGATCTGCCATCAGGAAGTGTATGAAGAGAAGGATGAGGGTGATCTAAGAAGGGACTTAACCAGAAATTGTGAAGCTTTACAGATTCAAGGACCCGGTATTTATAGCCGCCAAGGTGACAGTTTGCATTCCAGGTGCCTCGGGTTTTTACAAAGCATTTACAATTTTACCTCGGGTTAAAAAACATTTCAACAGCGCCATCATTACCCGTCACATAATGCCCAGAACCCGTCTCGGGGAACCAACCATCTCACTTAGTGCGCCACTAAGTGGAGAATTTGAAGAGTTGGGTTAAAAATCCGATGCATGACTTTAAATTCGAAATAAACACGTCCCTTCGTTTTCTTCGAATTGGGGGCTAGCTGACGACGATTGACACCCGAGTCACTTCTAATAAATGGACTTTTGGTTCAAGACAGGTTCGAGCCATACACGTGTCTGGCTGTGCGAAATCAAGCTATTCTGAGAGGCATCACCATGAGGTCGTAGGGTTTACGCGATCAGGTAGCAGGCTTTGCGCGATCAGACTGCAAGCTTTGCGCGGTCAGGAGTTCGTATGCTATACGCGAACAGGATGTCCGAAATGTTGCGCGGTCAGCCAACATCCCGCGGTCAGAACATTATCGACCAAGATACTTAGAGTTCATCTGTCCGGCTGTCCCTACAGCGGAATATTCCAAGTATCCCGAAGATTCTTCCACGTGGAAGACCAACCGTCAGGAGGTTAATACGTGCAGTTATCCATGAATAACACGTGTTTAACCTGCGTGAAAGTTAAGAGCAGTTCTCTAAAAACCGCATCCAATCATTCAAGCAACTGTTTGATGCAGTTTTTCCACATGGCACCCTTTCGACCAGTATAAAAGGGTGGTATGGAAAAACAAAGACATATCGATTGATCAACAGAGGGATCAAGAGATTCAACACTTCTCAAATAGCCAAGTCTACGGCCTACATTAGATAGTTCTTTATAAGCCTCTTTGGCTTCTTTCTGTCTTTTTACATAGGAAAAACCTTCGCCTGTGAAGGTCTTTCCCGCCCTTTTGTAAATCTTTACTACACATAGTGAAATCCCAACAGGACGTAGGACTATTACTCCCACCATCGAGGGCCCGAACCTGTATAAATCTCTCTGTGCTCCTGTTCTCCATTGTTCTACATACCTTCCTGGAGGGTCGCCCTGAAAGGTCTCACAACTTACAAATTCTGCATAAGTTCGGCTGAGGACCCCGAGTCTGAATCATCGACAATTAGAGATTGCGATTTTACTCAAGCCTACCACATTTCCTTGACGATTGTCGCCAAAGGTAATCTTTTGGTTCTCGCTTTAGTTGTCTTTAAGTGAGGTGAACAACTTCTTGTTACCGGTCATGTGTTCGGAGCATCTGCTATCTAGCACCCAATGTCTCCCACCGGTCTTGTAGTTCACCTGCATACAAAGAATTAAGTTCTTTTAGGTACCCAAATCTTTTTGGGTCCTTCAATGTTAGCAATCAAAGCTTTGGGCACCCAAATAGATTTCTTCCTTTTATTTAACATGGGTGCACCAACATACTTTGCTATAGCATAACCTTTCCTCGACTTTTGAAGCATGTAGCAAGTATCAAAATAATTTGGAGTCATTAAGGGACATGCTTCATGTGAATGATCAGTTTCATGGCATTTATGACAAAATGTGTTGCATGCTTTAACAAATATAGTTTTAGAGTTTTGTTTCTTTCCTTTCTTTTGAAAATATCCTAATCCTTCTTTTCTAAAAGAACATTTTTGTTTACTAAGGATTAGATCAAGAGATATTTTGCCTTTGTCGCAATTTTCTAAGCCTTTTCCAAGTTTTTCAACTTGTGCCTTAAGTTCATTATTTTCATTTAAGATGTTATCATTAGAAACACATGGAGTATGATGACTATTGGAAAGAGAATCATCCAAATTACATGAAGTGGAAACATCTACCTTAGATGAAGCATTTGTAACATCTTTTATGAGCATGCTTTCATATGAATCTTTTAGTTCAGAGTATTGAGCGTGTAGGGAAGAATGTTCTTCCTTAAGCGCCTTATACTTCTTTTTAGTTTTTCCAAAGACTTCATTTAATTCGGTGATCATTTCGACTAAGTCATTATATGATGGATCGTTAGAGTGTACCTTTTCATCGCCTTTAGCCATAAGACAAAGGGATGATGTGTTGCCGTTGCCAAGAGCTAATCCGGCTAGCTTCTTGGTGCATCTATCTTCATCATCGGAGTCAGAGTCGGAGCTCTCTCCGCCGGACATCCACTCTCCAAAGCAGGCTTCTTTGATTTCTTCATTCTTCTTCTTGAAGAACTTCTTCTTCTTGTTCCACGCCTTGTTCTTGTTTGGACATCTTGATGCTATGTGTCCCTTCTCATGGCATCCATAGCAAATGATGTCCTTGAAGTTGTTTTGCTTTTGTCCCTTTGGTCATGTGTCAAGATTGACACCCTTTTTATGCAACCTGCGAAGAAGTTTTTGAGTATTTTTTACCATGAGTGCGAGGTCTTCATCGGATGAGCCATCGCTTGAATCGTTCTTGCGTTGGCTTTGAAGGCCAAAGCTTTCTTCTTTGTCTCCGAGGGTTCAGCTGCTTCTTTCTTCTCCTGCTTGTGCATCTCATGGGTGATGAGATTCCCATAAAGATCGGTTGGTGTTGTGGTCGATAAATCGGAGTTTGTGAGAACCGTAACCAAGGTGTCGAAGCTTTCCGGTAAGGCCCTAAGCATCTTTCTCACAATCTCAAGGTCAGTAAAAACAACACCAAGACCCTTGAGTTCATTCACAATGTTATTCAACCGAGTAAACATGGAATCCACGGACTCAGTTGATGACATGGTGAATGTCTCGTATTTTTGCCTCACCATTAGTAACTTTGCCTCTTTAACCTTTGTTGTGCCCTCGTAAATTTCTTCGAGGGTGGTCCAAACCTTATGAGCAGTCGTGAGATTGCTCACACGGTTGAACTCATTCAAGGATAAACCGGCAAAGAGTGCATTTTTCGCACAGGCGTTTAAATGCAGTTTTCTCCTGTCGTCCTCAGACTGACTTTCCGGATCATCCGGAGGAGTAAAACCGAGTTTAACAATATCCCATACATCAAGCCCCATAGCTTCTAGGAATACCGACATGCGCACTTTCCATTAAGGATAGTTTGTCCTATCAACAATAGGCGCACGACCGGTATGACCAAGAAGGAAATCTCCACTTGACGATATCCTCTCTCTAGGCGGTAAAGCCTAATGAATCGAGAGACCGAACTCTGATACCACGTGTTGGATCAAGGATGCCGACTAGGGGGGTGAATAGGAGGCTTTAAAAACTTCAAATAAAAACAAGTTTTTATACCAAGAAGAACCAAATGCAATTTAATATATTAAAGAGAGAAGATAGAGAACGAACATAGCAGTTTTTACCGAGGTATCGGAGACTTGCCCAGTCTCCACTAGTCCTCGTTGAAGCACTCAAGTCACTTGAATTTTGCCTCAATACTCACGAAGAGTATTATCAACTATTGGTTGCTCCTTGTCCACTCCGGAAAGGCAAACACCGATGCCTTGTACACTTTCGCCGAGCCTCTCCAACAATCTCCAAACTGGAGAGGTCAACGGTCACGCCTCCGAACCATCTAGGTGAGGGCGCTCACCAAGAGTAACAGGCAGTGAGGTATTCTCTTGACCTCCACTTCGGCGATGGTGATGGCGGTTCGCCTGGTGTCTCGCTCAGTCAGTGTCGCATACAAGACTCTTCTCCCAGAGGCGGCCTTCTTCTAAGGTAACAAAAATTTCTAACCAAACTACTTGTAGATCTGCTTGGTCTGTGCATTTGTAGCTTTAGATCTGCAATGTCTATGTTAGTTCCGCTAGACTGGATTCCGATAGGAGTGGCAAGTTCTTGAAGCTTAAGTTCTGCGACTTGGATTATGTGAGAAGTGCAACAAAGTGTGTAAAGAGTGGCGCTTTTCCTTGCTTGGCCTGTAAAGATTGCAACTTTCCATGACCAATCTATTTATCAGTTCTGTGAGTTGGGTTATTGGAAGAGTTTTTGGTATTTCTGCAAAATTAGGAGTTTGGAGCAGCAAAATTTGGTGCAAATCTTAGTATCTTAATATGGAGGATCACCGCTAACATTATCTAGTTATAATTCTAGTAAAGAGAAAGAAAACAACTCCAAATAGATTGGCTTCCATTATCTTGTGAAGAATGATCTTGTGAGCTTCATAAATGTGATTCTAAAGATTACTGTTAGATCAAATGTGCTTGTGAAGAATGGCCTGGTTAATCTGATGCTAAAGATTAGAGATCTGAAACAACGAGTTTGTGAAGAATAGGTACTAATATATTAATTCTAGTATATTGCATGTCAGCCCCCCCCCCCACCCCCTATTGTTAGTTTCTGGTTCTACCACTACATAAGTGGTATCAGAAAATTAAGAACATGTGGAACCTAATGCACCCAAAAATAATGTGGTTGATTAACTCTAGACGAGTTAGCTTCAATCAGGAGGTGTGGCTTTTGCTCTTAAACTTCCCGCTGGATTTTTGGTCAGTTTCTACTCTGAACAAAGCTGTTTCATCTTTCGGTTTGCTTCGAGAATGGGATAGTGACTATCTAAGGACTGGAGATAGGTCTCATGCTTTAGTCAAGTGTCTGGTCACGAACCTTGTTGATATCCCTCGTTTTCTGGGAATGAGGATGATCCGGATGATCCGCATCCTCTGATGGACAATGCTAATGATAACCTGGAAGATTGGGACATGGACGACCCTAATCATGAGCAGGATCCTGATCATGATCCATGGACGACCCTAATCATGAGCAGGATCCTGATCATGATCCAGATAACCTGAATGAGGTCGATGAGTAATATAATTTGAATGTTGGAGATCCAGTCTGGGATGCACTTGTCCCCCAACAATTGGAAGTCTGAGATGCCTGGGTGAACGTGGAGGATTCTGCTTCTTCCTCTGATATTTCTCTTCTTCTAGCCTACTTGTTGGAAATAATTTGTTGGATTTTTGTGGAAAGACTGGATCTAGTCTCTTATTCATTAATACTCTGGTTTGCTTGAGGAGCTCTTGGTCGCTGTTTAACTCTTCTGCTGCAAGGGCTTCTTCTCCTTCGGAATTCAAGCTGTTATCTGAGAAGTCTGTCCTGTCTTCTGGTTCATCCAGGAACAAGAATAAAGCTCCTTTGGTGGTTTCTGGTTTACGCCGTAGCCCTAGATTGGCGGCAAAATTCAAAGAATTCAAACCTGGATCGGCCTTGCTTCCTGCGCCTCAACTCTCGACAGAAATGCTGCAAGCCATTGGATCGTTTTGTGGGATTCCTCTGGAGTTAATCTCCAAGGACAAATTGATGGCACCTATTATCCAAGATTTAGATGATTAGTGAAATGTATTGGGTTTTTAATTATAGTTTCATAGCATCCTTTTGGACATCTTTTTGGATGGCTTGTTTATGTAGCCTGCTGAATGTTTTGCTAAGTTATTTTGATGACTGGGTCAACATGATCTCGTTTCGAGCTCATGTCTTGGATGTATTTTGCTCATTAACTGATGACTTCTTTTAAGAAATTCAGTATCCTCAATTGGAATATTCACTACTACAGAATTCATCATCACAGTCGGGTCAAAACAGTCATCACAGACGGTTCTTACCCATCAGTGATATTCGAGTCAGTGATAATCATGTACTATCACAGACGGTTTTTGATGCTTTCAACCGTCTGTGATACTCATATTTCACAAACTGTTATAAGGTCAGAACCGTCTGTGATATTTCAGTATACACAGACGGTTTTTACATCAGAACCGCCTGTGTTAGTATGAGTATCACAGACGGCTTTGATGTCATAACAGACTGTGATACTCAGATTACCAGAGACGGTTTGGATATCAGAACCGTCTGTGGTACTCAAGCTTACCAGAGACGGTTTGGATATTAACACAGACGGTTTTGACCTCAGAACCGTCTGTGATACTTATATTATTACATACGGCTTGCAGGTTAAACCGTCTGTGATAGTGTTATAATCTCAGAACCGTCTGTGATAGTGTGATATCACAGACGGATCTGAGATCAAAACCATCTGCGATGGGTTATTATCGGAGACTGTTATAATCTCAGACGGTTTGTAAGATCAAAACCGTCTGTGCATGCACAGACAGTTTTGATCTTACAAACCGTCTGAGATTATAACAGTCACAGATGTACGTCCTCTGTACAAATTGCATTTTCATATATACAGTTCATGAATTTCATACATGCATAGTACTCAAATATATACAGTCTCATATATATTTGTACAATTGAACTCAGAATTATATTTGTACAGTACTCAAATATATATAGTTTCATATGCACAGATACTCAAATATATTTGTACCCCTCTCTGTATAGCATTTCATATATATAGCACATAACTCAGAAATATGTACAATTGAACAAATAAATGTAATCGACAATTAAAGTGTGTTAGATGTACAAATAAATGCAAGGCCGCACTAATACGAACCTTGTGGGTCCCTAAACTTCCCCTTGGGTGATATGACCTCCGAAAGGAAAAACTCAGCGAGCAGCCCTCGGACATTACCAATCTGCCGAGGGTCAAGGCTTTCTGAAGGGAAGTCGACCCCCTGCAGCAAGAGTTGGTACATAAAAAATTAGCTCATGAAGTTGTAAATTCTGTCAAATCGAGACAAATGCAGTTGTATACCTCGGGGAAATCTGGCCGGTGAGGGGTGATGATCAGGTCATACATGTGACGCATCACGTAGAACCCACATGTATTGTCGTCCGGCTGCTGATGACACTGCCAATTTACAGACCAAGAGTTAGGTGGGGACAAGTTATAAAGTAAAACAGATACCAGTTGAAATTTGTACCGAAAATTGTAACCACTGAAACTAATCGGCTCGCCGCTCGTGTTGTCTCCCTACCTCGGCAAAGTACTTCGTGAAAGCCCTGTAGATAGTCAAAATTGACAGTTTGAGGATAGCCGAAATTGACAATTTGAGGACAGTAAATCTAGATGCATGCAAGACAGGTCCACATCACCTGCCGAATACATCTCGTGCGCCGCAATACGAGTACCCTTTCCTCTGCAATGAGTCAAGGTAGAACACCTTGTTGCTTTTCGGAATAAGTAGCAGCAGGATCCAGTGATAGCTACATATTACACGTAGAGAATTAAAAATTTAATCTAAATTTGGGGGTGTGCACATGGAGACACTAATCTACGGGTGAAGTACTCATGAAAGCACTCACCTCTAGTTGTAGGGTACAAGTATATACTCCTTGTCGACCTGAGCAAGCAACTCTCTTTTGATGTAGTCGACAACGAAGTCTGTGTCGGTCCTAAACATCACCTCGGCGACCATCTGGGGGTCCAAGAAACCAACAGGTATGCCCTTGGATTTGGCATAGTTGGCCATGCAGCTGCACGGAAGTAACCAATTAATAAATGACATATATCCGTATATGCACGGATAGTAGGATACTTACAGCATCCAAGACTGTAGGATTGACAAGTCGAGCGCATCTTTGTTCAGTAAATTGTGCAGGTCTTCGAAGGTCACCGAGTAGGTCCCAACGTCGTTATGGAACTCTGCCACGGTGTACTTGACCATGAAGTGCGTCGGACGCTGCGTCCTGGTCTGGTTTGTCCTCCTCATGTACCATGCATGCAGGCTCTGGCATGCTAACTCCATGCTCGAAATTGCGGTATCAGAGGCCATGGGCATCCCCAGAGAGAACGGCATGAGAGCTGGCGCACTCTTCTCGCTCTCCTTCGCCGGGCTCTTCTTTGCTTTTCCCCTCATAGCCAGCTTCTTGAATGGTTGCCTCTTACTCGGAGTCAGCTTCGTCATCGGAGGGGTATGCTGGCTAGTAGGCCGCGTGTCGGTCTGTGATGTCTGTGATGTAAGAACCTATGTATTAGGACACTAACTCTGAGGGCTATTATTACAGTACAAATTATGAAACTGGTGGGGGAATTACCTCGTACAGGACGATGTCTTTCTTGGGCCATTGGACGAATGTGTGCACCGCATCCCCGAGAGTGGTAATCTCGTCGTTCGGCAGCTTCTCCAACGGAAAACCACTGCAATGGTCAAAGACACTGTCCACCTGGACCCGTGCAAAACCCTCACATAGAGGGGCACCATGGATTGTGGCCCCCGCCGTGCATGGCTGCGCCATCCCACGGGCAGCCTCAATCGGGAAGACACCGGCCAGCACCATAAGCTTGCAGGAGGCGGGTTCCTACAAACAGTGCGCATTAACATGTTGAATTTCACCACTTCTCACTTTCGAATGAATTAACATAGACAAACAGTGCGCATTAACGGTCATTACCTGCAGAGAGTCCACTGGATACTTTGGAGAGGGCACCGTCTGCGAAGACCCCGGCGCAGACGCGCAACTACTACGGTGGCCAAGAATGGGGGTCGGTACTTCCGCTGCTAGAACGGCGGTGCCCTGGGTCGCCTTTTTTAGCTCTTCATACATGGACCGCATCTCTGACAACTGCTGCAGGAGTGCTTTGTCCCGAACAGCGAACTCCGATCGCATCTCCTCCTTGAGCCGTTCATCGCGGGCTTGGTGGGATCTCTTTCTCCTCTTAGCCGCCTCCTCATCATCAGGGAAACCATGCCTCCAAGGCACAGTGGCGCCGAGGCCGCGCACGCGGCCTGGATGCTCCTTGTTTCCTAGCGCTGCTGTGAGGATATCCCTGTCCCTCCTCGGGTTGAACTCTCCGGATGCCGCCTACGCACTCAGCGTCACCTGCAATAGGAGAACTTAGCAATACAGCCCATTGCATGCGTGTTATGAGGATAGTACGTGATCGGACAATCTTACCAGCCGATCGATCACTTCCCTGTCCACAGGGTTACTCACGGAGACGCTTCCGGAGGAGTTCATCGTCGATCTTTCTCGGCACCAATTGCGGGCGCGCACATCCGTTATGCCCGCATAAGGACTGCCGGCCGAAGACTGTGAAGCCTCCTCGTCCTGCTTCCTCCATAGCGCCTTCTTCCCCACATACCCACCGGTGCCTAGTCTGTGTGGGTGGGTGTTCTTGGCCTGGTTAGCCTGGCCCTTCGCACTAAGCTCCTGGAACTCAGGCTTGCCCTTCATCTCCACGAACTGCTGCCATGCCTCGGGAGTCACGAAAGGGTAGTCATTGAAGGGGGTCGTCGACTCCTTCACATAGTGCCTGACAAGTTCGCTCTTGAAGTTCCTCCACGCCTTGTTTATTGACATAAATGTCCTCCGGCGGACGGTGAACTGGCGATCCTCCGGAATGTGAAACGCCGCCTGCACTTCTTCCCACAGCGCATCCTTGCACTCTGGGGGCACTTGACCCCAGTCGGAGGTGGTGATGGGCACCCGCTCCCTTGCCACTTTGCCGCATAGTGAGCGGTACTGACCGACAAGTTTGGGCGGAGCTTCCGGCACACCATTGTCGTCGAACTGGACGTGCTGCTTTTCCCGCTTGTTCAGACGCGCGCATGTCGTCCGGCCTCGCCCCTTTCTCTTCTTCTGGGGGGTCACGGCGGACGAGGCGACCTCCGGCCCAGGCGTCTCATCGCCAGCGAGGTCACCCTGACTCTCCGAGTGGTGCATTTCGTCACCAGACATAGTTCCTAACATAAGTGAAAGAGAGAACAGTTTAAGTAAATATGCAACTAATAATTCTATAACAAAACCCATACAAGAATGACAGAAACGGTGGGGAGGCGATGGAGGTGATCGCGTCGGAGGCGGGAGGGCGATGGAGGTGATCGCGCCTGACGGTGGAAAGGCGATGCAGGTGATCGCGACGGACGGAGAGGAGGAGAAGGTGGGAGGCGATGGAGGTGATCGCGACGGACGGTGCGAGGGCGGAGAGAGCTAGGGCAAACAGTTGCGAACTAGAATGAGCGGGATAAAGCCCGCCTTGAACTATGTACCGCGACGATATTATCACAGTCGGTTCTCACATCTGAACCGTCTATAATAATCGATATCACAGACGGTTCTCACGTCTGAACCGTCTATAATAATCGACATAGTGATAGTCACCAGAGAGATTATCACAGACGGTTTTGAGTTGAGAGCCGACTGTGACTGAGATTATCACAGACGGTTTGGAATTGAGAACCGACGATGCACGTTAAGAACTCGAAGAGTCGGACACTGTTGAAAATATCACAGTCGGTTTTATATATATAACCGTCTGTGATAATATTATCACAGTCGGTTCTCAAATAAAAACCGTCTGTGGTAATCTACATAGAGAGAGATTATCACAGACGGTTGTGAGTTGAGAACCGACTGTGACTGAGATTATCACAGTCGGTTCTATAATCATACCCGTCTGTGATAGGTCAAAACTGTCCTTGATAATATCTCTATTGAACGTTAGTTTTACAACTTGAAACTGATCTGTAGCTAGCTTTCAACTCTGAATGCTCGAAAACTTGTTTTAAATGAACACTCAGATATTTCAAATGTAGTCCAAATGCTCTGTAAATTGGTTACAGTGTACGTAGATCCGATAATTGGTTACAATGTGGAGCATACTCAAATAAATTTAACATACAATGTACGTGGAGCATACTCAAGTTAATGTTACATACAAATGGGAACTTTCACCGACAATTTCCACGTACACAGCCATGTTATCCTCAACTTTCCACTTGCCGCGGCCCTGCAAAGACGAGAATTACAGGAGATATAAGCTATACCGATGGAAACAGAGAGATAAGACGTACAGTTGATTACCTTTAAAGTATAACCCTTCCTGGTGATCCATACGCACGTAACTGGTTTCGTCGGTGTCTTCAGTATCGACCTGTACGCCATCTCCAAATGGAGGAATCTCATCAAATTGATTGTATTCCTCCTCGTCTACGACATTTTCAACTCCAACAATCCTTCTCTTGCCATGAAGGACGATGTGCCACTTCTTATTGGCCGGGTCAGTGACATAAATGACCTGAATGGCTTGATTTGCAAGTATGAATGGCTCATCTTTATAAGCAACACGATCCAGATCCACAGAAGTGAAACCGTAACTGTCAACCTTCACACCCTGTGGGATTTGGACCCATCGGCATCGAAACAGGGGAATCTTGAACAGTACGTAATCGAGCTCCCAAATTTCTTCAATGAACCCGTAATACGAGTTCAATCCACGTACTACCCTTGTTGGGCCTGTCTTGGTGAACCCCTCATGGAAAGCTTCTACGCTGACTCCACTCTTTTGCACAGTGCTCTTTCGATCTTGAGCTTTCGTGTAAAATGTGTACCCATTGATGTCGTATCCCTGCTATGTCTGTACAGTAAACGTGGGCCCTTTTGCCAACCATTTAAGGTTCTCACTTGCGGACTCTCCGGTGATTCGCACCTTCATCCACGCGTTGAATCGACTGTTATGTTGTCCCGTGATCCAAACCTCGGATCGGCGAGGATTGTCTTGTCGTAGTATCTCCTTGTGCTCGTCGATGTACGGAGACACCTCCGTCATGTGTTGCAAGACCCAAAAATGAGCTTTCGAGTACATATCGAAATCAGGAGTGATGGCTCTCCGTCCGATAGTGCCAACACCATCAAGCCTCCCCTCGTGACGAGACACAGGAACTCCTATTGCTTCTACCTCGGCCATGTAATCGACGCAGAACTCAACAACCTCTTCCGCTGCATAACCTTCGGCAATGCTACCCTCGGGCCGGGACCGATTCCTCACGTAGGCCTTAAGTACACCCATGTACCTCTCGAATGGATACATATAACGTAGGAACACGGGTCCACATATCTTGATTTCTCTGACAAGGTGGACAGTGAGATGGACCATGATATCAAAAAACGATGGAGGAAAATACATCTCAAGTTGACAGAGAGTTCGAACCACCTCGCTCTGCAAAGAATCCAGTCCATCGGGATCAATGACCTTGGAAGAAATTGCATTGAAGAAAAAACATAGCCTCGTGATCGTCTCTCTGACCTTATGCGGCAGAATACTCCGGATGGCAACAGAAAGCATTTGTGTCATCAACACGTGACAATCATGAGACTTCATACCCAGCAATTTCAAATCGCCCATGGACACAAGCTTTTTCATATTTGCGGAGTAACCCGATGGAACTTTAACACCATGGAGACACTTACAGAGTTCTGTCCTCTCAGCCTTGCACAAAGTGTAGCATGCGGGGGGGAGGTATATACGGCCTTTATCGTCCTCTCTCGGTGCTAGCTCGGGCCTGATTCTCATTTCGATCATGTCACGCCGCACATTGACGCCATCCTTTGTCTTCCCTGGAATGTTTAGCAATAGGCCGATTAAACTGTCACAAACATTCTTCTCTACATGCATGACATCAATGCAATCACGAACCTCTAAATGCTCCCAATACGGTAAGTCCCAAAATATCTATCTCTTCTTCCAAGTGTTCTTCGTGCGGGGTTTCAATTTACCACCCTTTCCAAACACAACGTCTATGTCCTTCACCCGTGAGTAAACATCTTTCCCGTGCGTAGGCTTCGGGGCTGAACCATCTTCGTTGTGGCCGTCAAATTCCCTCTTTCTCTTACGGTACGCGTCATTCTTCGGAAGAAACCTACGGTGACGCATGTACACTGTTTTCCTGCAATTCTTCAGCCACACGCTCTCAGTCTCATCTTCGCAGTGGGGGCAGGCTTTGGCTCCTTTCGTAGTACGGCCCGACAAATTTTCAAGGGCAGGGAAATCGTTGATGGTGCAGAATATCATAGCACGTAGGATGAAGTTCTCTCGTTTGTATGCGTCCCATACCTGCACCCCTTCGTTCCACATTGTTAGGAGATCCTCTATCAATGGTGCTAGGTACACATCAATATCGTTTCCGGGTTGTTTTGGTCCTGAGATAAGTAGAGACATCATGATGTACTTGCGCTTCATACACAACCAAGGAGGAAGGTTGTAGATACACAAAAGAACCGGCCAAGTGCTATGCCGACTGCTCATGTTACCAAAAGGATTAATGCCATCGGTACTCAACCCGAACCTTATATTCCTCGATTCTGCTCCGAAGTTAACAAATTCCCTGTCGATGTTTCTCCACTGCGAAGAATCAGTGGGGTGTCTCAGCTTTCCATCCTTCTTCCGGTCTTCCGAGTGCCAACGCAGTAATTTTGCCTCTTTACGGTTTGCAAAAAAACGCCGCAAGCGGGGAATGACTGGCAAATACCACAACACCTTAGCAGGAGGTCCTTGCTTTATCTCCGCGCAGTCGCCGTCGTCTGTTCGGTCCTTAGTACACTTATAGCGGGATGCGCTGCACACCGGACAAACATGCATATTGTTGTAGTCGTTACGGTAAAGGATGCAATCATTAGGGCATGCGTATATCCTTTCTACTTCCATTCCCAAAGGACACAACAGCTTTTTCGCTTGGTAGGTGTTTTTTGGCAACTCGTTTCCTTCCGGGAGCATGTCCGCCAAAAGATCTAACAGTGCTGTGAAACTCTTGTCGGTCCAGCTGTTGCTTGCCTTCAATTTTAACAGTTCAATCACAAAGGCCAACTTTGTGTACTTCGACTTGCAACCAGGGAACAACGGCTTCTCTGAGTCCTCAATCAAGCGCTTGAATTTGCCAAACTCCCTTTCACTGTAATTTCCTTCCACATCACGCAACATGTCATCTAAATGGTCATCCTCTGGCATATCCTCGTCGAAGTCGTTGTTCGGATCCGCCATGTCCTGTTCCTCAACCTGAGTGGCAGTTGTTTCTACAGTTGGCTCTTCTCCATGGTGGACCCAACACGTGTACCCAATTTTGAAACCACGTCGGATCAAGTGGGCGACAATTTGAGATGAGTTGGTGAACATCTTAATATTCTGGCAGTCTACACAAGGACAGTACATATATGATAAACCCTTCTTCGCCATGTCTTGCTCAGCAACCTTTTCGAAATCAAAAACACCTTTCATGTATTCCTCACCCACTCGGTTGTCATTATACATCCAGTCTCGGGCCATCTGCAATTAATCAAATTCATACACATGCTAATTAGTAAATCAATGGAGATCGATATTGATGATGAAATCAAGTAATGTGTATGCCTTGGGAGCAAGTACCAACCTTGGTTCGATCCTCAAATTTTTGCCCCCAAATGCTCCCCCGGCCTTTCGAGATTTCACTCTTCCTTGCCCCAAATCTCTTCGAACTGGACAGTGTAGGTCGAGCAAGAGAGTACGACTAGCTCAAAACATCCGCCAAAGGACCTTTTTATACCAGGTTCAATACAGACGGTTCTATATAATACCGTCGGTAATATCGGTGCATTATTGAACAACAGAATATTACTGACGGGTTTCACTCTATTAACCATCGGTAATATCGGTGCAATTTGTGTAACTATGAAAGAAATATCAAAGACGGTTATGAACTCCAAACCGTCCGTGTATTTGATTATCACAGTCGGTTTTTACCTCAGAACCGTCTGTGTAATTGATTATCACAGTCGGTTTTTACCTCGGAACCGTTTGTGTTATCACAGACGGTTCTGAGGTCCGAACCGTCTATGTGATTATCACAGACGGTTTTTACATCAAAACCATCTGTGTATGTGGTTATCACAGTCGGTTTTTACCTCAGAACCGTCTGTGATATCCCGGAGTATTTTCTTGTTAACATTTTTACACAGAACATCATTTGGTGATTATCAGTTACATAATCAATCGAAAAGCCAGATATATAAGGAGAAGAAATTTCTTATTTCTTACAATCTTTCCATACATAAGAGATACTATTAATTAAGCGACCAATTGATTAGTGTCGACCTGTTCCGAAAGTAATTTACAAAGTTCTCCTAGGGACGTATTGGCATAAGTACGATCTACACTGGCCGCCCCAGGAGGACTACCAATGGCTCTAAGACTATCAACATCATCTCTCAGCAAAGGAGTGGATTCGGCATCAGTAGGATCATCCAAGAAATTAAAGTTGATACAACAAAGGTGGAGATGAAGCTGCAACTCAAAGCACTATGCCAAGTGCAGAATGGCAAAAGACATCCCCTCAGAATGCTTCTCCAGCGCCTCTTTTTTTTTTTGGAGAGTTCTGCACATCAGCACAAGGCAGCTTTCTCCTCCTGCACATATGCTTCTCCAGCTTCTCCTAGGGACCGTATGCTGGGAGGGTGAAGATGATTGCCAAGCTTCGGAGTGGAAGTGTGAGCCTTACCCCAGAAAAGCTGATGATACAAAGCTGTTGAAGAGGGGATATTGGAAGGATTGTTGTGGATCTCCAAAGGTGGAGTCGATGCAACTGGAGGGGTTGCAAGGGGCAATGTGGCAACATAGGCCTCAGCACCCTCTAGAGTCTTCGCTGCAGCTGCATTGTAGGATCTTTCATCATTTCTAAGTCTCTTCTTTGGAGGGAGCATTTCCTCAGGCACCTGTGGATTTTGAAATGCATTTATTTCGAGGTAATCAAGTCATAAAAGAAATATCTGCATTAGAGTTTCAGAGAGGACTTACTTTCTGAAGATCCTGATCGAGTTCATTCCTTATCTCTTCCTCATCACTCTCAATTTCAATAACCTCACTGGAATCTCGGCTCGCCATCAAGGTGGGAGTTGAGGAGGGAATAAAGACAGGGATTTAGAAGCCTCGCTATTTATAGAAACAGAAGGTGACGGTTCATATGCGCGGGTGCCTCAAGTTCTAAAAAGCGCACTACTGGTTTTCAAGGTCAATAAATTCATGATATATAACTTCTCGGGAGATAAACTGCAACACGGCAAAGGAAGTTGAAGAGTCAGATTACATAATTCGATGCAAATTAAATTTGAAGTAAATAATTAAGTCTCTTCATCTGCTCAGTTATTATGTGCGGTTATCAACAATTGCATGTAGAGAATTGCACTGTTGGGACTATCACAGACGGTTGGGAGATCAAAACCGTCTGCTTTAATATTACAGACGGTTCTGATGTCCGAACCGTCTTTAATATGTCTGTTGAATATTGAACTGTTCGACTTCTACAAATACTTGTTCCCTCCCTGGAGTTTTGCTTCCAGTTGAACCGCTGAGAATTTGAAAGAAGTTAAGAATTTGAAGCGTCGATAACTGTTCTCCAATCACAGTCGGTCCTTACATAAAATCCGTCTGTAATATTACTATCACAGACGGTTTAGAGTTAAAAACCGTCTGTGATATTGATAGAGGTTGAGAATTCGAGGCGAGGACACTGTTGGGACTATCACAGTCGGGCCTTACATAAAAACCGTCTCTAATGTGACTATGACAGATGTTTTTTACCTCAGAGGCGCCGTTTGTGATATTCAAAGCGTATATAACTTCTATATTCTTTTTATATTATTTGCATGGGACCTGCAACTTCTATACTGTTTCTATATTATTTCAAGGGCTCCGATCACAAGCCAAAGATCGCGATAGTCGTTCCTTGATCGCACACAGTGTACATACCTTTGTATGGTCGAATGTTCGACAAAAGCTAAAGAAAGATAAAGAAAGAGGGAAGATTGCATGCAGTCCAAGAATGTGCTGGAAAATTAGAAAGTTGACATAAGAACAAAGTTTTCAATAATTTGTTTCATCACTTACAAAAAAAAGTAAAAATACAGAATGCTAGGTCAAGGAGTGGTCTTAGCCCTGGCTGCATCTAGAATAAAGTCAGTTTGACTTGCAGCCAGGACGCAGGACTCCTCCAGCGACAAGTTGTCCTTCTCAGGATCAACTACTTCAGCGTCGAGAAGGCCTGCGACCTCCCTCAGCTTCGCGATGGTATCCTTCATTGTCAAACCGCAGCCAGCGATGGTCATATCCGCGGCTTTCTTCTCCTCGCGAAGACGCCTCGTCCTCGCCCTAGCACTGTCACCATCCGTCTTCATGCGCTGAATGCGCTGGAAGAGATCGTCAAGGTCAAGCCGCAGCCGAGTGTGCTTCTCCGTGAGGAGCTTGTGCTCCTCCTGGAGGGCCCTCAGCTCGGCCTTGACTTTGGCAGTGTCTTCCACGGCTCCCCTTCCCTGTGCAAATCAATAGGTCAAGAATGTATTGAACATGGATTAACAATACAGGGGTAAGTCCAAAAGATTGAGAGTTCATACCGGGGAGGGCGAGGCTAACGATGCCATCGAGAATGTCATTGGCGCAGAGAAGCTAAGGAGTCAAACAGTCTGAGAACTATAAAAACTTGTAAAGTAAATGACAATTTTTCCACTGTCAATTTATAGAACTTCCAAAGCGATGCTTCGTGTTCTCCTAGGCGCCGCGCGCGAAGATCGGAGACAAAAATGATCACAGTTGAGAATTCGAAGCGCCGGTACTTTTCCAGTCGGTTCATACATCAGAACCGTCTGTGATAACTACACTATCACAGACGCTTCGTAGTTCACAACCGACTGTATAAATCACAGTCGGTTCTGAGTTCCAAACCGTCTGTGATATTCTAATTATCACAGACGGTTCTCAGCTGGGAACCGATTGTATATTTCACAGTCGGGTTTTAGGTTAGAACCGTCTGTGATAATTAGACTATCACAGACGGTTCTTAGCTGGGAACCGATTGTATATATCACAGTCGGGTTTTAGGTTAGAACCGTCTGTGATAATTAGACTATCACAGACGGTTTTGTGTTCAGAACCGTCTGGTTTACTATCAGAGTTGTTTTTGACGTCAGAACCGTCCGTGATATCTGAATGTATTCTCCCGGCAGGCCTTCACAGACGGTTTTCCATTGAACAGTTCATACCCGTCTGTGATGTGCCGTCCAGGATGTCTGTTTCTGTGGTAGTGATTAGAGGTCTGCATGCTCTGGATAAAGAGGTTGCTATTCGAACCAAAATTTTAGATGAAAAGTGTTCCATTCTTTGTCTGCAAGAGACTAAATTAGAGGAGATTAATTTGTTTTTGATCAAATCCTTTTGCCCTAAGTCTTGGACGGATTTTGATTATGTTCCTTCTCGAGGTAACTCAGGGGGGATTTTGACTGTCTAGAACTGCTCTTTTTTTCAAAAAGTGAGTGTGAATCACTCTGAGTATTGTCTTTCGGTAACACTCTGTAACATCCTGAGTTTTGGGATGAAAAGCTTCTTTCTTAAAAATCATGCATGCATATGTCTCTTCTAGATCAACCAAATCAACCTCAGCTTATTTCTGTTCTAGCCCTAAGATCTCCAAAATCTATCCTGTGACCCCATATCAAGATCAGATTGTTCAGATGTGATCTATCAGTTATCCTGAACCTAAAAGCCTTCAGAACCCAAATCCAATTCTATCTCTAACTTCCAGATTTTTCAACTCCTTTCTGTTTTCGAAAACAGAAATATCTTATATTATCTAAATACCCTAAGTTTCAGAAATCCAGATTTAATCAAAATCTTAACCAAGTTTAGATCAGATTTGTCTTGGATTATGATCATAGGTATGCCAAAACCTTAATCCAGAAAGTTGGCAGCCAAATCATATCATCTAAGTATTTTTCACATATCAGTCCAAATTATATCGCAATTTAGTCCTTTATCTAATATCTAGAAACCCAAAAAGGCTAAAATCTTCAGATCAAGTCCAAATTCAAGATTTCTTCAGTAAATCATTTCTAAATGCTATTTGATACAATTTACCCTTCTGTCCAGATTACAAAATCTCATCCTAGATGTCAGAATTCGAAATTGATAAAACTCAGATTCTATTGTACCCTAAAGTACCCTATTTTCGATTTATGTCGAAAATCATCAAATCGTACCAGATTTCATCAAATCTCTTGCTAGATGAGTATAAGGTATAAGTTTATACTCAGCTGTGAAATCAGATTGCAAATCAACTACTTCTAAGTCAGAAATTACAATTCAGTCCAAAGCAAATTTCTGGATTTTACAATTTAGTCCAAATGGCTGTTTCGACCAGCAGCCACCAGCTGCTGCGACCAGAGGAGTAGCTGCTCGCGACCAGGGAAGATGCAGCTCAACCAGTGCATGCCATCAACCTCGGCCAGCGATGCACGGTGCCTCCCTTCGACCGCGACCACAGCACAGCGTAGCTTCGACCTCGATCGCGACCAGAACTCGCCATCGACCTCGTCACTGTGTTTCAAGTCTCGCCGTTGAACAGCGCTGCTTTAGCCATGATTTTGCAACCGCCTTTGTATGCACACGTGTTTGCATCTCAGTTGTTGCTGTAGCCATTTCCATCCAGCTCACCAACTGCTACACGCCAGAGAGGAGCTTGCGGCTCACCGTGCTTCAACCTGAAGCTTCTCCTTCACCGGCACAAGCAATTTAGCTTCAAGCCGTGAGCCAGAGCTTCGCTTCACTTTGCTTTGCCTATAAATAGCAGCCCCATACTACCAGTACTGCTTTTCAGAGTTTCTTAGCAATTAAACGAAGTTCTATTCACTGTTGCCTTCTTCTCCGACGAGCCGCCGAGGAGGTCAACGACGCCAGCCTTAACCGCAGCCTCAATCCTCAAATTGATAGCATCAGTGAGTTTCTCCTACCTACCTCATCGTGCTGTAGTATTTAATTGAACTCTTATGCACTTCATCGCCGGTGATCGCCGGAAATTGCTGAAATCAGTGAAATGCCCTGTTCCAGTTGCACAAGTCAAATTAGCCCGAATTAGCCTTGATTCAATAGACAAAAATGATGAGTGAGTTATTTTAAGCAAGCCTGTGAAGTTGAATTGTGAAATTGACCAAGAACTGAAGTTTTTCGCTAGCCCGAGCTTCACCAGCCGCCGGCGAACGTCGCCAGCCTTCTCCGGTGATTCTCCGGCCAATTCAATCATGCCAGAAGCTTTCTTATACCTTCTAGATGCTCTCCAAGCAAGGAATCGAGTTCAAACATCGTGTAGCCAAAACCCCCAATATCAGTGTCTTCTTCTCCGGCGCCGGCCACCGGAAAACCATTCCCGGCCGATCCAGCTCCCGAAACCTTGTCCACCAGATGCGCCTTGATCTCCTAAGCAACTTTGCCTACTAGCTCGACTTCCAATTCGGCCTAAATCAGAAGATATAGCTATGCCCTAATTTATGTCCAGTGCTGTGATTTGAAACTTCAGCCATCGAGTTCATCGCCGGTTTTCATCACTTTCCGGCCATCTCCTGCCCTAGATCCAGTTGTGTGAATTGTTCCTGTTACTGAGGCCTACCTCCCAGACAAAGTGGTGTATTAATTGGAACCCTAGATCAAAAGTTATAGCAAGCCCTAGTTTCTGGCCATTTCAGATTCAATGCCAGACTATGTCAGTCAGTGGCATTAGCCCTTTTCACTCCCTTCCAGATGTGGATTTTGAGCATAACTTTGTCCCTTAAATTCCTGAGATTGTGAACTACAATTTCTTCTTCTATCACAACTTGATTTGAGCCCTTGAACTGCATTTTATGCTTAGCCCTAGATTATGACATTGTCAGCCCTATGCCAGAGCATGTCAGCCAGTGTCTTTAGCTCTTTTCACCTCTTTCCAGTTGTGCAAACTGAAAATAACCTTGTCCCTTAGACTTGTGGAATTGTTCTCTACATTTTATTCTACTGCCACAAGTTGAGATAACCCCTCTGTCATCCATCGACCCTATGTCAATGCTTTGAACCGAATGTCAACCTAAAGACGTTCGCTGTTTTTGAGCGAACCAGTCGCAACTTTGATATCATTCTGATACTTTGAGACATTTGGAACCTTGTGAACCTTTGACAACTAATCTTAACCTTGGTTTCCATATCTTAACCCTAATCAGCCTCTAAACCCAATCATTTCAGAATCACCCAATCATTTCAGAATCATCGAGACATTCATCTTTGCATTATTGCATATAGTATATTAATGTATTGAAAAGATTTGTGATTCTTGGTTACTTGTTTGATTGGAGAGTAGATCCAGAGCCAGAGCTCAAGGACTTCACAGCTGATCCTACATCAACTGCTGTTTCTTACGACGTGGAAGGCAAATCATATCCTTGGACATCTTGAACCTATATTTTAAGAGTTGCTATAACATAACCTTGAATATAGATAATATTGCATGTGAAAGATTGAGAATGGTTGAATTATGAATTGGCAGTACTAGACTGGTTATCTTTGAAATGTGAAATAAACAAGTTTTGAGCCATGAACTATTATATATGTATTTATATATATATTCATGAAATAAAACCCCTAGCCGTGACCAGGATTTTGGTATGGAATAGTGGTATTAGCACTGGTTGTGCTTGGTTGCGCTGGATGTGCAGGCACTGTAGGTGCATGGTGTGTGTGTGGTATGGTCTGGTCACTGGCATATAAGGACTAGAACCTTGTGTTGTGCGTCTAGTGGCATGAACAACGTGCTAACCGCAAGCCTGGTATGGGACGGGCATGACCAAGTATCCTTGTCAAACTATTGCCCTAGCTCTGCATAGAATAATAAAGATGCACTAAATTGTCACTAGTCGGGGAGGGAAGATCCCTCTTGGCTCACTTACACTGACGGTTGGGATGAGCCCAACCGATTCGTCTGAGTGAAAAATCGTGCAACTGATGTAGTTCCAGGGCACGAGTGCTGGATGTAGTTCCCAGCACAAACCCCTCGTGTGTCCGCTCACTATTGGTGGAGAGGGTCTCCCACCGCGGCCCAATACTGAGTGAGGGGTAGGGTGAAGGTATGAGAGGGAAGATCCCTACAATGCTTCACAACTGTATTAGGAACCCCACCCGGAGGTGGAATTCCTGAGCCACTGACCGGAGGTGAACCTTTTACGGGGCAGAGCTAGTATAATGGCAAGGCAGGGTGAAAAGCGTGTTATTCTCAACTCAGTGGCACGCTTAAAGCAGCGTGATCGAACCTGGCATAGGAGACTCATATGCTTAAAGTAGCGTGATTGGGCAAAAGCCTATGCTCGTGGTCAACAGTGGTAGTTGAGAAATCTTGTGGGTAAATTGGTACCTCTCTGCAGAGTTAAAAACGTATTCGAATACTCCGAGCTCCCGGGTTTATAGGAGTCTGCTGCGGTGGATTAAATCCACGGGGTGCGACACAAGTATATTTTCTAAATAAATTATTTGTTAAATCAAGATTACCCAAATGACATGTGTTGTCATGATAAGGGGTACTGCCGTGGGCTGTCATGTGTTGACGTGTCGCGGTAGTGCTATAATTTAGTGAACATGAATAATGATGCTATATTATAAAAGGTGCTGCCATAAGATGAGACGAGATGAGGTATGAAAGAAAAAGGTTATTTTATAAACATCCATAATTCTTGACTAGTCTAGGTTCATGTCATCACTACTATATGTATCTACTCTTACCTATGACTTGCTGAGTACGTAAGTGCTCACCCTTGCAACCTACAAATCAGTAGATGAAGCGTTCAATGATCAAGATGAAGGCATGGAGAACTTCTTGGATCCAGAAGGAGGTGAGTCAATCCCGTCATTGCCCTGATGTGTTGTTCTGCCGTCCACTTCTCATTGTGGGTGGGTCACCTATCTTCTGCTGTATAGATGTTATTTTGCTAAACCATGTATGCCGCGAAGGCATTGTAATCTTCTTATGTAATATTAAGGCCAGCAGGCCACACTGCTTAAATATTTTGTAAGTTACTCTGTTGCAATGTGAATATACTCCTGTGCTTGACTTATCCTGGGAAGTCAAGGGTATGTGTATGCTATGCATATATGGGACTAGTTGTAGCGAGCTAGGTCTCTACAGGAGTAGTCGTAGTCCCAGTGTCGGGGCGCGACACACTCATGAATAAAGTTTCTGGAAAACTGTGGATGATTTCTAATGTTTATGGCCCTTGTTGTCCCAGAAAGAAAATTGAATTTTTGAACTAGTTCCGTAGCTCTTCAGCCCCCTCTGATTTGCCCTGGTTGATCATGGGTGATTTTAACCTTCTGCGTTTTTCCTCTAACAAAAACAAATGTTTATTCAAATCTGGGGAAGCTGATCTTTTTAATGAAGCCATTAATCATCTTCTTTTGGAAGAGCTGCCTGTTAAAGGAAATAAATTTACTTGGTCTAATATGCAAGCACAATCGGTAATGGAAAAGCTTGACTAGTTCTTTGTTAATGGTGCCTGGCATAAGGTTTTTCCCAACACAGTTGTTAATTCTTCTGCCAGGATGGTTTCGGATCATTTACCATGTATCATTTTGATTTCTTCTTCCCTTCCATCGTCGAAGTTATTTCGATTTGAAAATTTCTGGGCCTCCTCTCCTGATTTTCTAAATGTGATTCAAAGTTCTTGCAACTCAGGTGTCATGGATTCTAATGTGGCCAGAAGAATCAATTCCAAATTTAAACTTTTGCGTAGAGCGTTAAAACAGTGGAGTAAAAAGTTTAAATTCTCTCAAGCTTTGTTGGATTATTGTTACTGCGCCCTAAATCTTCTGGATGGACTGGAAGAACAAAGAAATCTATTCAGGCAAGAATATAACTTCAAGACTATTCTCAAAAAACACATTTGCGATCTTCTCAGAATCAGAAATGTCTTTTGGAAACAAAGGGGACGTATTAGATGGGCGAAATTGGGAGATGAGAACACAAAATTCTTTCATTCTGTGGCCTCTAACAATTTTAGAAGGAACTACATTATTTCTTTGAAGGATGACAATAATATGAATCTGCTTGATCGAGCTGATATGGAGAATCATCTTTGGGTCTCTTTCAAAAATAGATTTGGTTCTTCAGAATACTCTAATATGTGGTTTAATCTTGAGGAGATGGTCTCTGCCTTTCCTGGAGAGCTTTCTTGTCTTGAGCAGAATTTTTCTTCCCAGGAAATTGATCGTGTGGTGCTTAGCATGCCTCAAAACAAAAGCCCGGGTCCTGATAGTTTTAACGGAAACTTTTTCAAAGCTGCTTGGCCTCTCATTAAGTATGATTTTTATGATCTTGTCAGATTTTGTTTAATGGTAATTCTGATTTATCCAGATTGAATACATCTTTTGTTACTTTAATTCCGAAGAGACAGGGAGCTGTAAAAGTCTTCAATCTATTATTCCTATGATTATTCATCGTAATCAATATGGCTTTATTAAATCCAAAACAATTCAGGATTGTGTTGCTTGGGCATATGAATATGTTCATATATGTAAGACTTCTTCGAGGAGCTCTGTTTTGTTGAAACTCGATTTTGAGAAAGTCTTTGATCTGATTGAGCATGAATCCATTTTGGAGGTGTTAAGATCTAAAGGTTTTGGAGATAGATGGCTGAATTGGATTCGCCTCATCTTGAATTCTGGATCCTCAAAAATTTTGCTAAATGAAGTTCCCGGAAAACAAATTTCATGTAGAAGAGGTGTGCGGCAAGGTGATCCTATTTCCCCGATGCTGTTTGTCATAGTTGCTGATCTGTTATAATCAATTCTGAATCGTGCTAAGAACTTGGGTCTTCTTAGTCTTCCGGGGACTATTGTGGGAAATGATGATTTCCCCATTGTTCAATATGCTGATGATACCCTCATTATAGTCAAAGCGGATGCTAAGGAATTATTTTTACTTAAAACTCTACCTAACTCTTTTGCCAGCTCTACTGGTTTAAGAGTTAACTTTTTTAAATCATTTTTAATACCAGTCAACTACCTTGAAGATTTGACCAAGAATTTGGCCGGTATTCTTGGATGTCAAATTGGTTCCTTCCCATTTACTTACTTGGGGCTTCCACTTGGAGTGGCTAAACCAAGGGTTGAACATTTTGATAAAGTCATTGATCGTATTAACAAGAGATTATCCGGTTGGCAATTTTCCTTCCTTTCTCTAGGAGGAAGGTTAACCCTTATTAACTCGGTGCTCTCTTCTCTTCCTATGTTCCTTATGTCAACCTTGAGATTACCTGTTTCTTTCATTAATAAAATTGACAAGATTAGAAGAGCCTTTCTATGGAAAGGTCAGACCAGCTGTTTGGGAGGCTACTGTCTGATTGCTTGGGACAAAATTTGTAGACCTAAGAAGAATGGTGGTCTTGGGGTTATCAGTTTGAGAACTCAAAATATGGCTCTTCTTTGAAATTCCTGTTTAAATTTTTTAATAAGGATTCAGCTCCCTGGGTTCAGCTTCTTTGGAATGCTTATTACTCTCAAAGTTTGCCATCAGAGACTCGGATGGTTGGATCTTTTTGGTGGAAGAACATTTTGCATCTTTTGGTCATTTTTAAAGGTCTCTTTTCTTGCTCCCTAGGGAAAGGAGATACTTGTGATTTCTAGAATGATCTTTAGAGTGCAGAAATTTTATCTCATAAATGGCAAGAATTATACTCTTTCTCCTCCAGAAATTTTAAAGTTCAGTATTTTCGGAATTTAAACTTGGAGGCTGATTGTTTTCATCTTCCTCTCTCTGATTTGGCTTTTTCGCAATTCCAGAAAATGTTCCTTCTTCAACAGAGTCATGAGGTTAATAATCATTCAAATGATGGTTGGTTTTTGCTCTCTAGCTGCTACTTGCGTTTTCAAACAAACAAGGTCTATAAAAGTCTGATGGGGGTTTGTCCTTTGCATCCCATCTTCAAAGTCTGTTGGAAGAACCGCTGTCGTATGAAACTCAAAGTTTTCTTCTAGCTCCTCCTTTGGGAACGTCTGAATACCAGAGAGAGATTATTCAAGAGAAATCTGGCTATTCCTTCCTTGCACTGCGAATTATGTGAGGAGGAATGTATGGAAACTCATTCACATATCTTCTTTAGATGTGACTTTGCTAATCAGTGTTGGAACTTCATTGGAGTAAATTGGGCTGTGGACTGGTCAGGGAACCCCTCCCTATTAGATATTATTGGAAATTTTCGTGGTAACTCTATTCACACTAAAGAATTTCTCTCGGAGATCATTATCATTGCCTTGTGGAACATCTGGAAGATTAGAAACAAGAAAATTTTTCAATCTCAATCTCCTAGCTTTTTGATTTGGAAGCTGGCCTTCAAGGATGACTTGTTCCTTTTGGCTCAAAGAGTCCTGGATAGAATTAAAATCCTTATTTTCTTTTGGCTGAATCTTTTGTAATCTGCAGCTCGTTTTCTGCAGTTTGTAATTTGTTTTTTTCTAGTCTTTTGTAATCTTTGACTCTTTTGCACTATATTTATATATATTAATATATTGTAGCAGTAAACTTCTTGCCTACTGCCTTTCATTCAAAAAAAAATGTGGTTGATTAAGAACATGTTAAGAAGATTGTTAGATTTATGTTGAGAATTGTGTAGCAGATAGGTTATAATGGGACCTTGTGATTTGCGCTCTTGTTCGCCTCAACTAACAGAGAGATTGGAACTTGGAAGTACATAGCTGTCATCAAATGGTTGCATCATAATTTAGCTGTGTTGATCTTGAATTATACTACTTCCTGTGTTTGCATGTATATGATCTCAACAATGTCCTCTCTTACATTCAATTTGTTCGCGATGATTTGACACAAATTTTGTAATCACTAATGCAAGTGAAATTGAACTTATATGCTATGGGCTTAATGTGCTAAATATTGCAAGTTCATAGTAAATGTCTTTACTATGTGCTTGAAGTTGTGTAATTTTTTTTTCATTATTGCGTCTAAAGTAATGATTCTATGTGATTATTTAAAATCCCACTCGGGATCAAATTCTCTCTGGTAATATTTTCCCTAGTACCCAAACGAGCCCTCATAGGACACTAAGTTCCTATTTGGAAATACAACATTTGAAAAACCGCAATATTTTAAAACCATGGCTTTAGAATTGTCATGCAATCAAAACCACAGTATTTTGTAGTATTACAAAACCACATTTTTGAGAAAACTACAATTTTGTTAGGGTTTGGATACACAGTTTTTTTTCAAAATTTTCAGTTTGGTGTTTAAATAACTAAATAAACTAGCTGTTATGACAATTTAAAAAAAATAACCGTTACACATTCAAGTATCGGATTGAAACATAACTAGAATCGATTTGTTTTGCAAGTATCTGAACAGCAAAATGTCTCTCTAATCCTAAACCAAATCGAACTCCAGATAAGATCAAAACAAATTTGTATTTGAATCAGACAAAATTCATATCCCCTAGCTTCAAATGGAGTCAAATTTTGGATGGAATCGGAATCAATTTGGGCTCAAATCCTCATTTATTCGAATCAAAATTCAAAACAAGCGCAAAATCTCCCAAAAATTCTAAACAGCCACCATCCAAATTGAAAATATCACCATGTCGCATGCCATGCAAGGCCAAGAACGGTGTAGTCACCTCACCGAAGCTCGCCTGCAGCAGTGCCGTGATGAACGCGAGCTCATGCATCATTCCCACACCGGTGAGGTGCAACACCCGCCGGTGAGGTGCAACATTGGCATGCAGACGTGAATGGCATATTGTAAGATCGAGGATGCCGATTAGAGGGGGTGATTAGGAGGCTTTTAAATTTTCTCCCCCACTAATTAATTTCAACAAGATAATTGATTGAACTAGATTATAAAATGAGGGTTAAAACAATTTAATCAACTAATTGCATTCAACTATATGAAATATTTAACAATACATGCAACAATAGTGATATAAGCAATTGTGTCAAGATGAATATAAAGCAAATAAGAATTACGCAATTGACACAATATTTTTGCCAAGGTCTCGGAGACTCGCCAGGTCTCGGAGACTCGCCCGGTCTCCCCTACTCCTCGTTGAAGCACTCGCTCAGAGCCTCGCTTCTATATCCACGAAGGATATCTCACTAGGGTTGCTCCTTCTCCACACCAGATAGGCGAGCACCACACCTTTCACAATCTTTTGCCGGCCTCTCCGACAAACTTCAATTGGAGAAATCGCGACTCTCCTCCGGCACCGTCTAGGCGAAGGCGATCGCCAAGAGTAACAAGCCAAACACGCTCACTTGAACAAATCGAGTGCTAGAAGCGCAAATATGCAAATGATATGCTCAACACTCTAGCACTAGCAAGCAAATGGTGATTCAAATGCACTAAGCACTCTTAACTTCACACACTTTGCTTTCTCTCACAAATCACTCTAGATTTGGGCTCAATTCTAGCCTCTAAATGCAATAACACATATACAACTCAATTGGCTAGGTTTTCAGCTGAAGAATGAAGTCTTTGAGCACCCACAAATGATGCTATACACGAAGTATTTATAGCCTCAAAGAAAAACTAGCCGTTTGCAAGAAACTGAGCCAAATTTGTACAGGTCGAACATTGTCCGGCCACTTCAGACAGTGTCTGCCCAGTTCAACGAAAACAGCCGTTGCAATGTGTTAGTTACCGTTGGGCGATTTTTCTGTAAAGGCCGGACATTGTCCGGCCATTTCGGACAAAGTCCACCCATGACGGACAAATGCCCCGGACAGATGCATTTGTCTCTGTTTCATTTCTGGGCATAAAAACTTTGTACAGGCCGGACATTGTCCGGCCATATCGGACAATGTCCGGCCACTTCGGACGGATAGCCTCGGACAGATGCAAACGTCTCTGGTTTCTTTTGGCGAAAGGCTGAAAAATTTGTACAGGCCGGACAATGTCCGGCCATGCCATGACAAAGTCTGGCCACTGTACACTGACAGTAAAATAAGCATAACTTTTGATTCAGAGATCCGATTGAGGTGATTTTTGGCTTGTTGGAAAGATAAATTAGATCTCTACAATTTTGTCAACAGAAGTAAGACCTAGAAAGGTCTAGAAACTTCTAGAAAACTCAGAAACGTTCCTAATGTCAAAATGTTCAATCCAAATCATCTCAAATGCAATTTGGGGAATTTGCACATACGGATTTTGCCGTTTTCTCGCGGATGTGATTGCTGTCACTTAGCAACGACCACGACCACACAGGTCTGACATCCGATCGAAAAAAGGTGGTCGATAGGGTTTGGTCGAGCGTACGCCAGCGAGCCGAAACCTGGTACGACCAGTCCGAAACCTAAGACCACGCCCAAACCCTAAACAGAAAGCCGCCAAACAAGCGACACAACCACGACCACGTATCAACATTGATACGATCAGAATATGCAAATACGACCACGACCAGCTCTAGATAAATAAACCAATTTAAACAGCTGGTGATCACGACTAAGTGCAGTTTTCTCGCGGAGATCACGACTAAGTGCAGTTTTCAAAACATTTAATTTAATGCACATGAACTACACTTAGACTCACTAGCAATGCAAGACACTAGTGCAAGATGATATGAATGCATCTAAGCTTCTGCACTAGATAGATTCAAGCTACTAATTTCTGACCCCTCTTAATAGTACGGTCAAACTAGTAAAAAGAAACCTATCAACCCGGTCTGTCTCCAAACACAGAGACCTGTAAAACCCTAAGAAAACAATCCTTAATCTTGGATTTTACCTTAGGTGGAGTTTAACCTTGTGAAGCTCGATCACTCGACGCTCGTCATTGCAAAGCTCGTCCTTGCTAAGCTTGACCTTGCTCGGGATGTCTCATATCGTCTTCATCCTCCACACGTCCTTGCTCACTTTTATCCTACAATCAAACTGAGACTACAATACGTACACTCAATACATAATATTAGTCTCAAATATAGGTCGTCATTAATCACCACCAGAGAAACTACTCCACACAGGAGTTAGCTCGACAGTTTCTCTTTCCAGTGAAATGACGCAACCATATTCAACGAGTAGCAAATGAGTATGAGATCGAATACAATCATATAGATCGTAGATGATAAACACATACGCACACGATATATACTACTCATGACAAGATATCAATCAACCTAGATGATCAAAGTGATGACCTCCCCCTCAACATGTGTATCGATATCAAATCCACAACTGGAGTCATCAACTTCAAGATTTATCATATAACATCTTGATCAATCAATTAGCACAAGCTTGATACATCCACCGAGCCCCCCCTCTACATATGCATCAATATCAAATCCGCAACCAAGGAAACATCCAATTCAGGGTTTACCGATAATCAACTCAACTTAATTGTGCCAAATTAGGATTTATCTAATTTATCATTTGATCATCAAGTTTGACATCTTCAGATTAACTTTAATCATCATGGATTTATCCAAAACGTCATTAATCATCAAAATCTAGATACTAAGATCTACCTAGATCCAACACATATCCCTCCATGTCGCCGAGCAAAGCCCAGGGGCTGGGCCAGCCGTGCTGCTCATCCACGGCTTCCCGGAGCTCTGGCTCTCGTGGCACCACCAAATGGCTGCACTCGCGGCCCGCGGCTTTCGCGCCCTCACGCCCAATCTCTGCGGCTGCGGCGGAGGAGGGGGAGGCCATGGCACCGACGATTATGTGGCCTTTTCCTCCGGTCGGTGACGCTGGAGACGCAGCAGGACCAGATCCGCGCTTTGAAGCGGTTCAACGTCGATGAGGACTATCCCGTCTTCGACAGGCTCTACAATTTCTGCCAAACCGACGCTGGCGGCTCCGTCGGTGGCGCCGTCAAGCTCAACCACGGCCACGACATCGCCGTCAAGCTCAACCACAGCCATAACTTCTGCCAAACTTACTCCGACGCCCCCGCCGACCCCAGTGCCTACTCTGTCCTCCATGTTGTTGGCGACCTCGTGGCCCTCCTTGACTCTGATGCCCCCACCGACCCCGCTGCCTACTCCGTCCTCCACGTCCATGCCCTTTCCTCTTCAGGCCACCGCCGACAACCCTCCCCTTTGGGCCACTACTGCCGCCGCTGCCGCCCCTCTCCTTCAGTCATCGCCCCTCCTCTACGGGCCGCCGCCGTCCATCCTCTAAGGGCCGCCGCCGCCGCCCTTCCTCTATAGGCCGCCGCCCCCGCCCCTTCTCTACAGGCCGCTGTCGTCGCCCCTTTCCTTTGGCCACCGCCGCCGCCCCTCCTCTACGGGCCGCTGTGTATCGTCGAAGCCTTCCTCGAGAGAGAGAGAGAGTATTGTGAGAGGCTGTGAGCCTGTGAATCAGTTGGTCAAAGTTTTTTTCCAAAACTTTGTACCAAAACCAAGTTTGCAAAACTCCCAAAAACCCATGGTTTTAAAAACCATAAAGGCCCTATTTGGAAACAAAGGTTTTTTTTGGAGTTTTTGTCCAATACTGTGGTTTTCAAAAAAACTATGGTATCAAAAACCAAAGCTCTGTTTGGTTACAAAGTATTTTATGGTTTTTGAAACCATGGTTTCTTCAAAATTATGGTTTTTTGGAGTTTTGCAAACTTGGCTTTGGTACAAAGTTTTGGAAAAAACTTTGACCAATTGATTCACAAGCTCACAGCCTCTCACAATACTCTCTCTCGATGAAGGCTTCGACGATACGCCGCGACCCGTAGAGGAGGGGCGGCGATGATAGCGGCGGCCCGAAGGGGAGGGTTGCCACTGGCGGCGGCGGCGGCTCAAAGAGGAAAGGGCGTGGATGTGGAGGACGGAGTAGGCAGCAGGGTCGGCGGGGGCGTGAGAGTCGAGGAGGGCCATGAGGTCGCCGACGACGTGGAGGACGGAGTAGGCAGCAGGGTCGATGGGGGTGTCGAAGTAGGTTTGGCAGAAGTTGTGGCCGTGGTTGAGCTTGACAGCGATGTCGTGGCCATGGTTGAACTTGACGGCACCGCCGACGCAGCCGTCGGCGTAGGTTTGACAGAAGTTGTAGAGCCCATCGAAGACAGGACAGTCCTCACCGACATTGAACCGCTTCAGCGCGCAGATCTGGTCCTGCTGCGTCTCCGGCGTCACCGACTGGAGGAAAAGGCCGCATAGTCGTTAGCGCCATGGCCTCCCCCTCCTCCGCCGCAGCCGCGGAGATCGGACACAAGGGTGTGGAAACTGCGGGGCGCGAGTGTGGCCATCTGGTGGCACAACGAGAGCCAGAGCTCTGAGAAGCCATGGACGAGCAGCACAGCCGGCCCTGCCGCAAGGCTCTGCTCGGCGATGTGGAGGCATATGCGACATGGTGATGTTTTGAATTTAGATGGTGGTTGTTTAGAATTTTTGGGAGAGTCTGCACTTGTTTTGAATTTTGATTTGAATGAATAAGGATTTGAGACCAAATTGGTTCCGATTCCATCCAAAATTTGACTCGGTTTGAAGCCAAGGGATATGAATTTTGTCTAATTCAAATATAAATCTGTTTTGATCTTATCTGGAGTTTGATTTGGTTTAGAATTAGAGAGACGTTTTGCCGTTCACATACTTGCAAAACAAATCGATTATGTTTCAATCTGATATTTCAATGTGTAACGATTATTTTTTTTAAATTTGTCATAACAGCTAGTTTATTTAAACACTAAACTGAAAACTTTGAAATAACATGTGTATCTAAACGCCTATAAAAATTGTAGTTTTCTAAAAAACTATAATTTTTAATGCTACAAAATATTGTAGTTTTGATTGTATGATAATTTTAAAGTCATAATTTTAAAATACTGCGATTTTCAAATACTCTGTTTCCAAACAGAGCAAAAATATTTTATAATCAAATAGGACTTTAGAAAAAAACTTTATTTAGGGCGTCGAGCGTTTAAAACCCTGGCCTTCGCGCTAGTACATATTGAGCCGGTTTAGGGTTTAGGGTTTCCACCTTCCCCTCTCCTGGCCGCTCCCGCCGCCATCTCGCTGAGGACAGCCTCGCCCGTTTACTGCTCTAATGACCTCACCGCCGGCGCCTCGTCCTCCCTCGGGCTCGAGTAGAGCCACACCTCCCCCAGCTCCAGCTGCCGCGCCGACGCTTCCTCCGCTGCTTTCTGTTTCCTCCTCCCTAACCTCTCTGGCCGTCCGCCGTGACCTCGACTGATGCTCCAGCGAGCTGCTGCTGCCGTCCTCGACCAGCGGCGGCCACCCCTTCTGCGCTTACTGCTTCTTCTGTCCCAACTCCCTCTCCGGCAGGCTCCAGCTCGGCGACGATGGACGACGTTCGACGACCTTGGCTTCCTCTCCGGCCATCCCCTGACGACTTCTCTGTTCTTCTCTCCCTTTACTTCTGTTTCTCTCAACCCCTATTTGCTTTCTTCTTGCCTCCTCTTTCGAGGTCCTACTTTCCTTTGCCTTTCTGTCATTCTAACAATCGTTGATCTGGTTGTAGACTAGCAAATTGATTTTAGTGCTTATCTTCGTAAGGCGTCCACCAATCCAGGTTCCAATCAATCCTCTTCCATTACATGATGATTGATTGGTCTATGTGGTATTGACAATTGTTATATATTTCATTTTTTATCATCTTTAGTTTGTTATGTTTGGTATTATTGCCTATTTTATTTTAAATTTGTATAGTCTTTATACAGGTTGTCAAATGGTTGGGTGTTATAGTCTCCAGCATGATCTATGTGTCTTTAGGCGAGTACTTCGAGTTGAAAGTGCTGGACCGATAGATCGTCATACGAATTTCTTTCGAGGATGTGAGTGGCATTTTAATTCTATAATTTCTAATATGTGTTTATTTTTCTTTTCAGTTCTTTATTTTATTTCGCAGTTTTCTAATACTAGTTTTACTTTCAGTTTTTCGACAAACATGTTCTTCAATTGCTTATCCTAAGTGGAAAAGGATTGGTCGACAGCCAAAACATCAGAATATCTGTTCAAGACTCCTGCACTGTGTTATGACAACCACAATTCAAAAGAATACTATTGTTTCTCGGATTTATCAAGAGAAATTTTTAAGTAAGCCTATACTTATCCTATAATTTTAGGATATTTTGTAATACTTATAAGTAGCAACAGCATTGCCACTTGTGTGACTCCCCTGTCACCTATGTGAGTAGCGGCAGGATTGCCACCAATTGCTGTTGTTCGAACTTGGACTCGAATAGCTAATTCAGGAGTGTTAGGTGAGAGAAAGAGCGTGGAGAAAGATCGAGATGTAGCCTTGCCATTGCCAGATACACCATGTCATAACCATGTGACATCTTTCGCTAAAATATTTAAAAAATGGAGTGAACTTAGCTAGAATGGAAGATGGAGAGATTGATTTTGCCCATTTTGAGGTAGATGGATCTAAATAAGCTGCATTGAAAACTATATGACCAAATATGCATTTATCTTACAAATTATTATTTCAGCTTATGTAGGGGGGTGTATTTGGTGCGCCCCTTGTTTAGCGTATGTTGCTCCCCCTATTGCCACGACTAAAATGAATCGAGAAAATTCTCAAAAGAATCTATTAAGAAAGAGGTGCACTGCGGAGACAAAATTTCAAATTCGAACTCAATCTACAATTGTAGTTGTGAAAAAGACAAATTTAGGATGAACAGTGATTTTTATTAATTTATGATCTTAATTTGTATTTTTTTTTGGTACATGTTACTGAAGATCTAATTTGAATTTCAAATTTGAGACTGGGTAGGAGACTTACTCTTTTTTTTTAGAACTCTGAAGACCTTTTGAATGAGTAAGTGCACTTAATAGGAGGAATCCCCTTTGATATTTTTTCCTCATATGCAAGCTAGTCTTTATTGTTGTGTAAATAAATATTTGTACAACTAACTTAACTTTTGACTGGAAATTGATTAATATTTCATACTATCAAGCTAAATGTCATCGTCGTTATTTATGCTTCAACGCTCATGATATTTTAATAAAATTGGAAGGGACTGATCTTGTCTATGTTGGTGTTCCCACTACACAGATTGTAGGAGGTAATTATTTTTTCTTATAGCCATACGTAAATATTTGCTCAATTTTTATTTTCATGACTAATGTTCTAATTTTATTTTTTTAAGGTACACCGATATATAAAGATAGAGTAATTGGGTCATTCGGGCAATTACTTTTTTCGTTGCACTGTCCTCGATTTGATTTATCTTCCTCCTCCCCAAAGTACACACCTTATAAGGAAGTACTTAATCTACTCTATCAGGCTAGGGAGGGACAATGGTGGTATGTAAATTACAAATTTTTAGAATTCAGTTTTGCATTTTTTAATTTCTAGTATAATATAAATAAAATTCAAATTTTTTGTGTGTAATTAGGTATTCATTGGACGATATTTTAAATCACCCGATTTTCTTGTCTATGGATCAGAAATTGACAGCCATCATATCTCTTAAGATATGGACAATATCTGGTAAATCAAAACTATGCCGTGGGATCACAAACATTCTTGGTACTTATCGAACATTCTATACTTAGATAAAATTTTATTTCATAATAGTAATTAGTTTGTTTTAGGGGAAATTTCAAAAACCCTGTAAAGTTAGTGGTAGTCTAAATTCTGTTAAAACCTAATTGTGGCTACTAGGAAGTTTGAAAATTATTATCACTGACATGTCCAACCCACGTGTCAGCTAGTAATATTTTTTTAAGTTTTTGTTTCAACACTCTGTCTCTTTGCTCCTTGCCCTCTCTATCTCTCTCTTCTCTAGTTCTCTCTATCATCCACAACAATGATGAGACGCGGTGGTAGCCAGTGGAGCACTTCAAATTTTTTAATAGCCACCATTAGGTTTAACGGAATTTAAACAGAAGGGAAAGACTTGTGGGGGGCTATTGAGATTACCACTAACTTGTGGGTTTTTTTAAATTTTCACATTATTTTATTATTTATTATTGGTTAATGTAGTTTGCAGCGAGAGTTCATTCGATAAGCGCACTGGATATCCAACTGGCTTTTCAAAAATATGATTTATATAATTTGTATTATAATTGGCGAATCCAGACGAGTGGTGAAGTTGAAGTCGAGGTCGTTACAATACAAAACGATTGGAGATTACATTTCTAAATTTGTCGTTTGGCCCGTATTACCGATATGGCTATGGGGTTAATCAATCAGATGATATGCTTAATTTTACAAGAAATATACTTGTGCATTTTGTCGACGAAAATATTGATGCATATGCGGTGAGTTTTAAATTTATAGAAGTTTATTTTTATATTAATAATGCAATTTAGTTTCTTATTTGGTTTTTATTTTTGCAGCACTCGTTAGGTAAATTGCAGATGCTGAAAACTGCTCTAATTAATCTAGACTGCTGTTTTAGCCTATCACTCACTATTTATTATGCTATGCGATCCTTGGGGCAGCCACAACAGTGTTGGCATGTTAGTTGATTATCTTTTTTTAACACAGGTCTATACTTAGCAAATCTCGTCTATTAAATTTTTTAATGAAATTAACTTTTTAATTGAATACATTACATGTCTCTTTTCCTTTAATTGAATACTTTTCATTTAATGGTCTATGCGGTTGGATAATTGCTAAAGTTGTAAAGTTGTACCATGCAGGGACTTCTACAATGTCAAGAAGGTCGATATCCTTGTCTATCATTCGCATTCATGAATTGAATTGTTTATTTGAATAACAAAAGATAAAAATAAAATTACGAAAATAACTCATAGTTTGACGACATTGCGAAAATAACTCACCACATCATCCTCTCGCGGCTCGGAGATGCGACAAGGCTGGAAATGTCCTATAATTTGGGACATAGAACATGCACTCTCTAATTTATCTGTATATTTTTAAATTTGCTAGAAAGACATACATAAACGAAGAATAGTATTTTCGTCAATTGAATCACAAATAGTATTTTCGTCAATTGAATCACAACCATATATTATGATTTTTTGGTTCTAAGTAGAGTATATGGGCTTACATGAATTTCATTACACACTTGTGCCTAGATTTAATAGGGATTTTGCAATGATGCATTCTGCGAGCACGGCTACTTTATGTTTTGGAAAAGAATTCTGTTTGGTTTTTAGATAGATTCATGATATTATAAAAAATGTGGTTACAGCCTTAATTAAATAGCACTTATTGAAATAGCATCAGCTACTGAAATAGCATCAGTTACTTTTTAGGGGTATTTGTAGCATTTCTGTTTTGTGAGGGTAAATTTGAAATATGCATCTTTTGCAAGGGTAATATGTGGGCTACAGTAATGGACCACAGGCGCAAAATAGATAAAAATAGATATCATGACAAATTAATTCTGTAACTTGAAAACACAAATTGGTCGAACCTTATCTGAATCCATGAGCTGTAGTAAAAAAAAAGGGTATATCCAATAGGCATATCATGACATATCAATTGCACAACCCAAAACTTATATTAATCAAACTTGTCCAAATCCAATAAACTAAACGCGAGGTCAGGCGCAATGCCTTTTGTCCCAGGTTGTTGTGTCTTGGATGAGGAGTTCTTGACATTTTGTCTTCCTACACTAGCAAAATTGCAAGAAACATGTGAATTATAATACTCTGTTTTGGCAATCCAATATACTAAATGTGATAGCGAGTTGCAATGGTGTGGCGGTGTTGTGCATGTGTGGTCATTGGTGGTGGTGCGCAGGTGTCATTAGAAGAAATTGAAGCTAACTACGCGAATTAGTCTAGATGATAATTTTTATAGTGAAATTTCATATGGTTATATCTGAATTCAAAGGTAAGAGTGAGCTGTTGGAATGGTCATAATAACTTAGGTGGTTGTCAATGCTGTAGTGGGGCCCTTATCACAAACCAATGCTTTTGAAGACTTTGAAGCTTGGCGGGCCTTCCGTTCCACTTGTTATTTGATGTTTTGCTCACCAAAGCATTTCGCTTAATCAGCCCTGAATTAGTTTTTTTCTGCTCATTTGTATGTGCTCTCTATGCAATGTACAAGTTTAGAGTGGTCGAACCTGTTTGTTTAGTGATAGCTAGTAAAAGGATGAAGCCTGATCTCCTATGGTCGAACTTGACAATGTGTTTATGGAGCTCATATTTTCTTACCTTGATTTCTCATTCTTCCCTTTAATGTATTTTTGACTGAGCAGTTTGTTGAAAGAGAAATTTCTTGCTTTGAGTTGATTTGTTAGGCCGGAAGCACCTCTATTGGATTGTGCTTTATGACCCGATACTGCGATTCTGCGATTCGTGATGATGCATTAATGTCCCATATATGTGTAGTGAAGAATTATATATGCATTCATGTTTGTTAAGTATCTGCAGAAAATTCTTAATAGAGCTCTTCTTGAATGCAGCCCAAATGGCTTGCCACGACCAAGTTCATGGCACACTCACTAGGTGAACTAGGTTATCGCACACGGGCTCATCGTGCTGGAGTTACTCACAGAGCTGGTCGACAATCTGACAGATAGCGTTTAGGTGAAAGGCTTGTTTCCTCTGTAATTTTCATTCTTTTAAGATTTAGTTCATGTCATTTCTGAAGTATGTGGACATGTTTCTCATGTGCTAGGTAGCACCATGGTTCGTTAAAGAATATCGGGTAATGTTGCATGAGTTGTCTCCCCAATGGCTTCATGGTACGTTGTTGATATCAACTTTTCTCCAATAGATTCTTTAATATCTCGTGTACATGGCTTGCTGAGCATGTTGACATTTTGGTAGCAATGGTTTATCCACCATGCTGCCCTCATTTGTTTGATTGAAGACTTTCTAATTTTCATTTTATTTATCAATCATCGAAATATTGTGCATGCGAGACATGAATTCTACATCATTCTAAAATATTCTGACGCCTAGGGGATGTTTAGCATTAACATATGATGCTGTGGAATTCGGTTAAATGCCTAGAAGAGGGTACCTTTAATAAATGTTGTTGTGAGTTTTTTCTATTCTGAACTCCTCCTGTTTGGACTTTAGAGTAATAGGTTCATATGGTGGATGTACTCAAACCAATCTTGGATATGATAATAGGATATTATGTTAATTACTAAGGATGTACTTGTAATAAGTTATGAACAAAAGGCAGTTTGCTCCAACACAAAAACATTACATTCCTTGTTTCTAATGTCTCTAGCAACATTACAGCAGTACATGCATTTTCCTGATGATAACTTTTTGGTTATTAGTTTCTTTGTTTGTCCTAAAAATCAGTCCAAGAGGCTATATAATCGTCCACTTAAGTGGTAATAAATGCCCTTCCATCACACACTTTTTATACAATGAGTTGAACAATAAATAGTTTTGATGCTTAAGTGTACTAAATAAGCGGTTAAGTGCCCGCTTTAGTAGTTAATCACTCAAGAAGACCTACACTTAAAACAATTAAAAAAAACCATTATCTTTCTCTGTTCTCATGATGAAAAGGCAGTTTTGTTACGGTGTTTGAGCTTTAGATTGTGTCAAGAATTTCTATTATCTTTCTCTGTTCAACTATAACTTTGTGAATTTTTTTATCAATAAAAATAATTTCAAAAATAACTGAAAACTTTTTAAAATCTCAGAAATAACCTTCAGTCGCAGTTCGCAACTGATCTTCAGTCACGGTCAGGCTCGCAACTGAACACGTGGCGCAGCCCATTTGCCCCACTGGCCCAGGACCCTCCACATCCACTTTAAGTCGCGACCCGGGCTCGCGATTGAAACTTACAACGTTTCAGTCGATCTGAAAGCTTGGGTTTGGGTGTGTTAGGGTCTGAAATGCACACAAATTGAAAGTTAGGTTTTCACCCGATTCGGAAGTTCGAATTCATAAAATATTTGATAAGATTATTCAGTAAAACACAGAGAAAGCTTAGGGTTTTGTTTTTCATTATATAGTTTGAAACACAGTTAAAGTTCATTACCCTAGCCCAAATTGGCTCGCGATTGAAAGTTAGGGTTTCGGTTTTCATTACATAGTCTTGATGCTGAAGATAAAATAGAAAGTTACAAGCATTTGTGACAGTTGCAACAGCAATTGGAGCCAGGTCTACAGCAGCAAAAGGCGATCAAACTGTGGTGGGCCACTTGATCCGAGTAGAGAGTGTCCATCTCGCCTAGAAGAGTATTTATAGTGTTCTTCTCTACCTCATCCCTCTCTGGGTTGAGCTACCAGATGTAATTGCATCTATCTCTCTTCTCTTTGCAGCCACAATGCAAAGTCTCTATCGACAGTGTTGTAGGTCCAAGACGTACTGACTATAACATCACCTTGACATCTACACATAAAGTCATCTGTGTCGGAGGCATCACCGAGCCAGTTGAACTCTTCCGCAGGACGCGTTGTTGGGTACGTGTGTCCATGACAAGAGCAAAAGCAAGGACGTCTGTAGCAACACATGTGTTGAACATCGTGCATGTTGATTGACAGCTCCTCCATGAAGTCGAGCTGCTCACGAAGTCTCTTCTTTCTGTAGAGAAGATGAAGTATCCTATGTGCAATCTTTGCATTCCACTCGGGGTTGAGCCAAAGCAGGAAAGTGCACTCAGGATGTAGTAGTCTTCGGCAACAAACTGCAGCTGCAATGACATGACCTTGAACTTTGTCCTTCATCCCACGAACGGAAGAGAATAACCCAAAAAGTAATGCATAAATTGCCGCTTCATTTATGCGAGTTGATTATGTACTTACTTTGGTGCGCCTTCTTCTCCGGCCATGGCTATTGTCGCCCGCCATGTTCGGATAGATGTGTTAGTGAAGTGTGAGTTGTGTGTTTGGAGCACAATGACCTAATTTATAGAAGTGCAATTTATGAAGAGTTTAATCATTGATTGGACTTGTAGAAAAGCTGAAAAGTGAAAAGTAGAAAAGCTGAAAAGTAGAAAAGTTGGAAGGCACAATTGTACAAAAGTAGAAAGGATGTATCGTATAAATGTTGGAAAGCTGACAAAAACCTACAGAAAAGTTGAAAATCTTATAAAATCCTACATAAATCTACAGGCCCCTCCCCTTCTTTGGCCGGCCATGGTACTTTGATGGTATGTAGCGAGAGGGGGCTGATGGTTCCTAATGCGCTGTCTCACTGGTGGTGTTTGCGCAGATGGCAGAGCTTGCGAAGGCTGTGTCGGCTGCGTAGGTGGTGGGGCATCGTTAAGGTGCGAAGACTGCGTAGGATGCTGGCGTGTTTGGATTGGAGGCTGGTGCCACGCAGGAGGTCGCACTTGGATATGAGCCAAGATCTCTTGCTGCGTCGCACTGTCTCTCGTCCGCCGCTAAGTCTTGAGCCAAACCATAGTCTAGCTCACATATGCGTAGTAATATCCAGCTCTTCATCTAAAGAGCTGTCGGCAGGCACGACATGCGTCTGTGGAGGTAGAGGGCGCGATGACAATGGGCGGTCCATTGTCGACATATGCGGCGAAGAAGGACTGGGCGTTGACGGTGATGGTGGAGGAATCACGGTCAAGTGAGGTGGTAGCAACACTCTGAAATCGACTAGAATTTGATCGAGCCACCGCTCACATCTACACAAAATGCGTAGATGTCGTCGCTGTGCACACCCCCACTATTGCGGATCCTGAGCATCATGTCACATGCACTGGCAGAGATGGCACTGATGTTGTTGAAATGCTCGTACGATCACATCTACAGGAGTATGGCGCACCTCGTGAACAGAGAGCTCACCTGGTCTCTGCTCGTGGCATCGCACAATCCCTTGTAGGTGTGGCAGAGCACAGCAGATCCGAAATTGAACTGCGGCACGTGCCGTAGCTCAAAGTCAGCAATAAGCCTAGCGAGTTGAACGAACTGTCTCTCGCAGTTGTCTCCATGGGTGCCAGGGAACAACAGTCACCTGAATAAGTAAAGCAAATACGCCTTGAAGTGATGTCTAAAGACCTCTTCTGGAGCAGCCACTGGGAACACATCTCGAACGGCGTGTAGGTAAGTCTGTGGAATGCTCGTCGTCTATACAAACCCTTCCAATGGCCCTATACCCTTAAAGCGATGTAAGAAATTGAGACGTCATGCAGCTCTATCGGTGGTCATGGGAACATATATATCCCCTTTGATAGGCAAGCCGAGCAGCATGCTGACGTCTTGAAGCGTGACAATGAGCTTGCTGAAGTTGAACTGGAAAGTGTGCGTCTCCGGCCTCCATCGGTCCACAAGCGCATTGACCAGGGCTCGGTCGAAGGGGAATTGCCGAGCCCGATCCACCATACGTGCGAACGGAAGCAATCCGGCCACATCTCCCGCGGTGTCCTCATATACAGAGTTGGCAGAACGGTGCCCTGTAGAAGGTGTCGAGCACAGTGACGCTGCTGATGGTGCTGTGCAATCAACTTAAGAAGCTGCTGGTCGTCCGCCATACCTGTGGTCATCACATATTGGTCGATACATTGAAACATTTCATTTAACATACATTTAGTATTACTTAAGAAAATTGAAACAATTACATTACAACATTACAGTATGAAGGAAATTCACAACATTAAATTGCAACATTACAATTTTATTTAAGGAAATTGACAACTCATATAGATAAAAGTGAATTGCTTCAGTTTCTCGAAGATGACGTGCTTGCCACTTGCGGGCATCGGTTTCTGGTGTGACCAAGCTGCCTGCAAACGGTGCATCTACGGAGGTCATCTTCACGCTCCGCTGCATCCATATTGTTGTGTATCTGCCTGACTCGACGTTAGCCTTCATGGCTCAAAAGGAGCCTCTTGTCTGAGATCTACGTGACGACATCTTCCAGCGATAGCTCTCGATAGTTTCTTGCCACTGCAAACCCGTGGAAGACACTCAAGTTTTTGACAAGTACTACAGACTATAATATTTTAAGATGTATTGTGTCGAATTGATTCCAGGAATTGAGTAGGTAGCGATAACATGAGAGTAAGAAATGTGCAGCAGCTGAGGCTTCTTGGATGTACATTTTGTATCCGCATTTGTAACTACATTTCTGGACCCGACCTGCTCTCAATGTGCCATGAACAAATTTGTGCCTTAGCCGAACCTCGTAGTTTCCATTTAAACGGCTTAGCATTGAGACATCGTGTGTCAATAACTTCCTCGTCTAAAATTCAAGGTAATCATTAATCTTTTTGGGTCAGTATACTAAAGGGTCGTGCACAAGTACTGATGTCGCTAAACTCTGACTGTCGTAGTATGCTATTGTGTGATAGAATGTCATCTCAACTATGTCAGTTAGCGTTAAACATCGTACACCTTTCGGGGCAAAATTGTACACCTCGGCAAGATTTGTCGTCATGATTCCGTATCGTGCCCTGTATGTGTCGTGTAGCAACTACCACTTCTTTGGTTTGGGCTGAATCTATTGACTGAAACTTAGACACCTCTTGCAATTTCCCTCGCTGGTAATGTCACCAACTTCTGGTTCACCTGGCTCGTACCTTTGCTTCAATGTAGTCTCGTTCAACGGCTTCCATATAGCTGAGAACTTTGAGTCTTGGTTCTGCTTGGCAAGCCGTTTGAACACCTGCATCAGTGATAATTCGTGCTAAAATGCCGAGAGCACCAATGACTCTGCAGGTCATCCCAGGTCAGTGATGAATGTATTTCAGATTGCATGTACTTGATCTAACTCAACATTCCTCTGTTTGGATCGTGAATTAGGCACACGCGCGCCCGATCTTTGTCCACCTCATTCTTCAGTTTGCCCAAGAATCGTAGTCAGTTGTTGTAGTTAGCCCCCTCGACCGCTGCATATGCTATGGGGAGAAGCCAGTCGTTGGCATCAGTTGCCATGATAGTTAGTAGGGTACCCTTATATTTTTCGGTCAAGAATATTCCGTCAATGCAAAGCACGGGTCTCATGTACCTCAATGATGCAACACACTACTGGAATGCCCAAAAAAATCTTAGCAATACCATGCATCTAGGTATTACAACACCATCGAAGTCGATTGCCGGTGTATCAACAATTTCGGTGATTGTGTCTGGATTTGCTTCGCATATGCGCCGAAAAAATCTTAGTATGAAGTTGTATGCCTCAACATGTCTCAAAAAGCTCCTCCAGTGCGCTCTGTTTAGCCCTACATGCCTTCCCGTAGTTGATCTTGTACCTGTACTTTTCTGTAACATGTGCAATAATCACTTTCGGTGCCATTGTCGTATTTTTCTTTACTACTGATAGTATCAAACTGGCAATAAAACCAGAGGTGATATTTCTGTGCTGCTGCAACAGGCCCGCCGCCAGACATCTGTGGTCTGCGACTCTGGTCACCAAAAATAAAAGCTCATCTTGTGGCTGTGTGGCACGTATGTACTACGGGGCAGTTATGAACTAAGCACCTCAGTCTACAAGCTCAGATTTGATTTACCTACTCGGAATGGCATATTCAGTGAAACAACCCACGTAGTGATGGTTTTTTTTTTTTCATATTTTTCTTAGTCCGAAATAACTGCCCAAGCTGGATGGTTGCGTCATTATAAGACCATCGCGAATTCAGCTCTTCAGGAACCACAGCGGACATCAAAGATGATGGATCAGTTCATTCATTTATAGGATTCTGTTGTTCTGTGGGTTTCTCGATCCAAAACGAGTTGTACGCGACTCTTGCTGTCTCTTAAGCACCCATTTATTTTCCTTGGCACCATGCCTTCAACCCTAACACTATCTGTCACAGGATTAAGTTGTAACAGATCGATTAACCAAACCTCCAAATCATTGAAAGACATTAACTGTGTTGTGACATTTGATCATAAACATGCAGACACGCATTTAGATCATTATCGTTTGCTCCATTACGAATTATAACAACTCCGTAATAAATGCAAACCATACTGGGTTGCACTATAACCGAATCAATTTGACTTCCCGTGTTAGATCAAACTAGGACAATATGTTTTTTCTATCTCAAACAAAATAATATTTTAATATGATGATGCGGAAGTCCTAGTGCGAACCGGATATTAGTCTAAACCCTGGGATGAAGCAGAATATTTGGGGTCCTACAAAAATAGAATTTACAATCTGGACACTAAAAAATTTCTCTAACCTAGTGTCATCGGAACACCCCACGAGTGATATGCCAAATCCTAAATCATACGATTCACTCCAAAAAAATTTCCTAAACCCTAGAGTGAACCAGGAAATGAGAGTGAAATTTAAAATCATACATTCATATTGGATAATGCATATAATCTTAAACCCGGGGTCAATCGAAAAAACTGAGGGTAATATAAATTAACCTAAATCAATAGCGGACACTGTCACTGCACAAAACTATTTGACCTATATCCTAGGGTGAAGTGGAAAATTAAGTTTTTATCTGTCCTAAATCTCAGGGTTACGCAAAAAATTAAATTTCTAATTATCTGTAACCCTAGAATAATATAAATAATAAGATCTAAATATTTTCTACTAGTTAAGAAATATGCACCTTAATGAACAAATAATCATCGAAAATTGGAATTTTCTGAATTGGTGAAGTTTTCTTCCTCTTTCTTTTTTTCCTCTTCTTTTCCTTCCTCTTCTCTTTTTTCCTTCTTTCTTGCTCCCCCTGCTTCTACTTTCTCTGTATTTGCTTTTTCGGTTTTTATTTGGTTGTAAAATGATTGACAATGACTTCTCTACTGAGGATTTGGTATATATACATGTTTCAGTCGCAAGTCCGACTCGCAACTGAAAGTAGACGTGGAGGGTCTTGAGCCAGCGGGGCAAATGAGTTGTGCCACGTCTTCAGTCGCGAGCTTGACCCGTAATTGAAGATTAGTCGCGACCACCAGCTTGCCACTGAAGGCCATTTATGAGATTTTAAATGTTTTGAGTTATTTTTGAAATTATTTTTTTATTGGGTTATTCGTAAAAAAAATTCTAACTTTGTTAATTTGACAACTTTGGTTCCCCTTTTACAGTCTGAAATTTTTAACATTTTTAAAACTTTGCCAACTGATAGATCTCTAGTCTAGATGGATTCAATGGAAAGTTTCTCAAGAAATGTTGGATTTTCATAAAAGAAAAAGATTTTTTTTGACTCTTCATTAAGATTGGTTTTTTATTTTGGACTCCAATCTGTGTCTGATGAGTATCAACAGCTCAGGTATCACTTTAGTCCCTAAAGAGGATACTCCAGAGACTACTAATGACTTTAGGCCAATCTCTCTTCTTAATAGCTCTTTAAAGTAATTGATGAAGCTTCCTGGCGGATAGGATTCAGCAGGTTATTTGCCAATTACTTCATAGAAATCAGTTGGCTTTATTACAACTCGTTTCTCAATATTTTCACGCATAGCTCTATTCGGGATTGCTTATATTCATGCTTGTGGTAAATCTGTTCATGTAACATATTCAGCATTCAGAAATTGATTACAATGAACGTATTGGAACAAAATAGATCTAAGCATGGACTCTAGCTGTATAAGATTCATCTACAAGAGATGAATGCCTAGCATGAAAGATAAAGAGTGAATGGAGGATCTATTTTTGTTCACTGGGGCATCTATTTTTAATTGTAAAAGAAAGCAATTACAATAAAAATGTACCAGATGAGGTATATGCATGAATATGGTTTAATTCAGGTGGATGGGAATAAAAGATTGGGAAAAAAGAAAAACTGGCTGCGGACAGCAAGAAAAACGCCGTCTAGAATAGCTTCAAATCAACTGACGTCAGCTCAACATCTAGTGACATTAGGCGTTGGGGATATTCCAAGTCTTGCCTCACTGCCCTTATCGATCGAGGGGCACTTCCTCTATGCCATCACGACCGCCATCGGCTCGCTCCTCGTCACTACCTTCCCTTCTCGACCTTCACATCCCTCTTCCTCACATCACATCCAAGCTCCTCCCCTTCCTTGTGACCTACGACCCACTTGGAGGCCGAGGTGTTGGACTCTGATCAGAGACCTCATCGCTCTGGTAATGTGCACATGATTGGTCGCCAACCCCCTCCATGTGGCAACGCTGTTCCAAAGCCCCCAAGAACATACTAGGTCAGATGGTTAGGGTTTTCTGTAATTCTTTGGTTGCTGGGGTCCATCCTAAATCCTTGCATCGCTGCAATCTCCCCCAAAATTCTAAGTCCTTGTCTCAGCACCTCATCGACCGGGGGGCACTTCCTCCGGGCCGTGGCGGCCGATGCCAACGAGGAATGTCTTTTGTAAGTCATACTTGTTTAGAAATCAAACAATCTCATTAGTGTCCCGTTTCATCTTTTGGTTTAAACATGTCCTAGATGGTGCCTTAATTTTCCTATTTTTTTTCTTGACGTTTGAATTTTTCTATGCTTTGTTTGGTTTTGCTTTGCTCAATGTTGTAATTCGATGGAGAACACTAGGAATTACCATGTTTTCTTAGTTCAATGTGCTACAAATTTAATTGGGTGCTTCTTTAAAATGATGTTTTGATGGTTAATAAAGTTGTGCTAATTAATGTGACTGACGAAATTCTAATGAAATAATTTTATGGTTGCCTAAAATAGCAGTCTTCTACAAGGAAAAAACCATAATTATATCCTCAGATCTTCTCTTTTGTCCTGTGGTATATATTTGATTCAAATATTGCTTTTCCCCTACTCCTTGCCATTTCTTTGGCTATGTTTGGTGCTAATGTGCTGCTTTCCAGCTCCTGCTACTCTTTTTTGTCCATGTTTGTAATTGTCCTGTATAAAAAAAATCTTTTATTTAGGTTCTAGAATATATCATATGAAAGGTTCAGCCACAGGACCTACTGAAGCTGATTCTACCCAGTTCACAAAAACCAGCTATTATGTTGAATATTCGAGCATAGTTTCAAAGATAAATCAACTTTCTATCATATTTTTTGGACTAATAGAGAGTTTAGTTCATTTACAGAGTTCATAATACAGCTTGTAGTGTACTTGAAATGTGGTTCCTTTGTTTATTTCCACAAGAAGTTGTATACTTAGATTGATTAGAATGGCAGCAAATTTGAGATTTTTGCTTTTTATCTAGATTCTTTGATTCACAGTGAGTTTATTTATTCAATAGTCCTATTTTATTTGGTTCCTTTGTTTAGTTTCATAAGAAGTTAGCAAATTTGCCACTATTCTTCATTTCCAGCAAGCTGATGGATGTACTGTTTATGTTATATTATAAAAATATAATACTAAGTCCCACAAATTTTCAATATTAATCCTATTTGCCTTTTGTTTTTTATTCAGTTCTAACATATGCATGTGCAGGAGACGGAAATTCCTGGAGCCTCCAGCGACCAACTTGCTAATGTCTAAGCTTTTGGTAAGAGTGTAGTCATCTATTATGCCATGCCTTTGTATTTTAGCCTGTTTGTTTCATTTTAGTTGCCCAGATTATCCTATGATATAGGATGTCCTGCACATCTAGAAAAATGATTTTTAATTATGAAAAGTTGGGAATCATTGTTTTGTTATGGATGATAAATTGTGAGCTATTAAATAGTTAATAAACAGAAGAACTCATTTGTCATATTTAGCTCACTAATTTATACCAATCTTGATAAGTTTTAACTTATGGGTTTAGGGAGTGCTTGTCTTACTTTGGCTCATTAGTTTATGCTAACATTGGTCAATTTCTAATATGTTTTGGTGCTGATTAATTGTACTATAGTTTATTGATTTATGCAGAAGAAAAAAAAAACAGAAATAGCAGAAGTAAGAGAAACTAAGAGAGGGAAATGGGACAAACAAAAAAGCAAACAAAAGTCAAAAGTAACAAGAAAACAACGAGAATCCTAAACCCTAAAAACTATACTCTGCTCCCTAAAATCTGAAACCCTAAACAAAACCTCGAAGCGTCGTGCCATTTTGCTGGCGGGTTCGCTCCGTAGTGGGGCCATCTGAGATTCTGACTGTCCAATCTGATTTAGACGCTCCAGATTTAAACCCTCAGCCGCCGCCTGCCCGCGTTTCTACGCCCGTGCCCTACCTCCGCCTCCCCACCAAGCATTGCCGGCTGCCGTTGCTACCTCCGGGCGCGCGACCTCGTCTATTTATCTAGATACTCGCATCGAAACCACCAAAACCGAAGCGTAGTGGGGAGGAGAGAGACACCCACACACACGGGCCTACACATCAGCGACATAGCTCCCACCATGCCCTCCTCCTCGGGCATCGGCGATGGCGACCCGATTGCTGTGGTCCAGGGCTGCGACGCCGCTGAGCTCGCCATCGCCGGCGAGTTCCTCACCATATGGCTGCCCTTCCTCTCCGCTGGCCTCTGCCCCTCCTGCTCCTCTTCCCTCCGCCACCGCGTCTCCTCCCTCCTCCCCAAAGGTAAGCACCGACCCCCCATATCTTACACTCTTGGCGATTCCCCCTTATTTCATCTCATCGTCTCTTTCCCAGAAGACGAGTCAGCACCATCGCCTCCGCCGATAGATCAGTTCGAACCCACGTGGTCGGAGTCGGATCCGGCCCGCCCGCGGCACCCGCCGTTCCAGCCCAGCGGGTGGGACTCGGATCTGCCGCCGCCGCAGCAGCCGCGGGCGGCGGAAAAGGTGCGGATGTCGTGGACAGACATGGCGCAGGAGGACGTGCTCGCGGCTGCGGCGGAAGATGACGTGGCGGCCGCAGCCGCCGATGACGGGGACGAGGCGGGGAGGCCGCGGGCGCAGCTGACGAGGGAGCAGCGGGAGGAGAGGCGGCTCCGGAACGTGGTGCGGCAGAAAGACTTCATGTGCTTTGAGAGGGTGGAGAGGCGGCTCGTCAACGTCATCACCGGCCTCGAGCTTCACACCAGCGTGTTCAGCACCGCCGAGCAGCGCCGCATCGTGAACTGTGTGTACGACCTCCAGGAGAAGGGCAAGCGCGGTGAGCTCGGAGGTGAGGCTTCCCGCCATATTGATGCGGCATTAGTTGCTTAGTTTTAGGTCCAGGAGAAGGGCAGGCGTAGTGCTTAGGTTTTGGTCCTGTTTAGAGATAAGCATTGCGTATTGGTGTGACTAAGGCCAGCTATAGGACACGGAGGATGTTGCTGTATTGGGGATGAAAAACCTTTCTAGCTTTTGGTGTGCCATGTCATCCACTGGGTCTCTAGGATGAGACTCTGAAGCCTGTGTTTATATTGAGTTGATTTCTTGAGGAATATGACTCTTAGTTGGGTATTCACCTATTTAGGTAGGTTTGTGTGTGTTTAATTTCAAAATAGGAATTTACAAAAATCCCTATTGACTTATATATGTTTTTAATTTATGTTACTCTCCATTAAAATGGGTTAGTTTGAGGTGAGGTGACAAAGTTGGGAGGTGGGTGGATGGGAGTGGAGGCAAAATATGCCCCATTTAGAACTCTAGCTAAACCAGTTTACTTCGGTTGGTCATAAAATAATTTCCCCCTTCATGTAAATATTCTTTCTGCTCTTTACTGCTTTTATATTTTTCTTTGGCATACCTTACACAATTTTTCCTTTGACAGAGCGTACATATTTAGAACCATAAAAATGGATGCATGGTAAAGGGCGGGTGACAATCCAATTTGGATGCTGTTATAATTTTGCCACGGTACTTGTCTTGTGGAGCTTTGTACTTCCATCATATTGTGAACTACACCTAAGCACTATTTTCCAAATAAACCTAATATCTTAAAGTGAAATATGCCATTGCAGGATCGGGATGGAAACCCACCAGACATTATTCAAAGTGTTGTTTCAGATCCAATACCTGACCTTTTCAAGCTCATGATTAAGAGATTGGTACGATGGCACGTCCTGCCTACAACCTGTATACCAGACAGTTGCATTGTCAACATATACAAACCTGGAGATTTCATCCCACCACATATAGATAGTCATGATTTTGTTCGACCGTTTTGTACTGTTTCATTTGTCAGCGAATGTAACATACTTTTTGGACCTATTCTGAAAGTTTCTGGCCCTGGACAATTCACTGGTTCAGTTGCAATTCCTCTACCTGTTGGGTATGTTAATTATACTTCTCATGCTTTATACATATGATAATATGTTGCTAGTGATGGTTACACCTGGCTCTTTTTTTTTTTCAATCTAGTGACTTTGTGAGTGTATTGGAAATTCCTTTGGTTGAGTAGAACCTCATTTTGTAAAAGGATACTGCTGCATAGTGTAGTGTTGCACTAAAATAATCTCCTTTTGTTCCAAAGGTGCTAGATTATACTATTATGGGTTGGATAAAACATGACGTTCTCATTATTTATTGCTGGTTTGTCTTGCTTTCATTCTTACTAGTCATAAATTGTACCTACTTTGTGAAGTATATCCCTTAAATTGTTCAACAAGTCAATTCATAGATCTGTATTTATGTCCCATAATATCTTGAGGTTCGTTCTGCATTTCTTTGGTTTATTTCTGATTAAATGTGAACTTTTGTAGGTCTGTGCTTGTCTTGAATGGCAACAGTGCTGATGTAGCAAAGCATTGTGTCCCAGCAGTCCCATCTGAAAGGTTCTAGCAATGCATTGCTTTGTTTTTCTAGAAATGACATTCTCGACTTGTTTTACATTCAAATTCTAATGCATTTAATTGTTAAAACACAGAATATCCATTACATTCAGAAAAATGGATACAGCAAAACGACCATTCAGCTTTATAGATGATCCAGAATATCCCTTGGAGACAAATGTATCAGAGACTGGCAGGATGTCAGAGGAAGGCGAGGGCAAGCAACCTGGCGTACAAATCAGAAATTTGAACAAATATATCAGAGACTGGCCAGATGCACGCAAGGGGTTCCGGATGGCGCCGTGGCCGCTACCGTCCAGGAGGCGGGAGGCTGAGGCCATCACACGGTGGAACCCTATGATGGTGGCAGCCATCAGGGGACATGGAGATGGAGATGGAGATGGTGATCGGAGAAAGCGTCAGTGCCAGGGACCCAGGGTATATTGTGAGATGAACAATTGAGTAGCTGCTTAAATATCTATTGAACATTATGAACTACAAAAATACTTTGGAACAGAAAGTATGCAGGTATGTATGTTCCATCAAGCAAAAAGTATGTAGACATGCATATGCTGTCTATTTCAATTTTACCTAAGCACAAAAACTCCTGTGCTTTTCCTTGGCACCTCAAATAGAATTTTTTTTAATTTTGAAATAAAGGTTCTTACATCATGGGGAATGGTGCACAAAGTTTTAGAATCTAGTGCAATAGGTATAATCCCATAGAACTATGTTTTCTTTGTCTTATCAACTAATCAATAGAACCTCATAAGATAGGTTTTGATTAAACTCAGGTACTTTTTTGAAAATTTGTTTCAGATATAAAACTTTGGGTATTCAAGGAAGCCCTTGTTATTCGCAATAAGATTGCCCAATATTAGATAGGTTCATTCAAAGCTCACTATGCTCATTCCCCTCGCAATAGTCCAATTAATGCCGCTGGTGAAAAAAAAAATTATACAATCCATATTTGGAAACACTTTTGATGTTACTTGATATACAATTGGCAATAGCGACATAAATCTTCTTGATCGCAAAAAGTGCCTGCAAGTGCACGGGGTCATTGTGGTTTGATTGTTCTTGTACGAGGATTGTGAATAATGATTATTGGTGATCGACTAAAGCTAGGCTAATTGGAGGTTAGGATTTTCTAAATAACAATTGATCCTAAACTAAAATTAAATAAGTAAATTCTCCTTTTGAGAATCACCAATAGTGAATCAATTGAATGCGCTTCAACGATTTGTTCAACTTTTGGAAGAATTTGCATTATGTTACTATATCTCAATTTTTCATAAATAAACATAATTAATCTAGTCTTCTTTGTGAAGGATTTCTCCATAATGACTATGAATAATCGCTCTGTAGTGGTCAAATAAGATTTAGTTGCTCTTATAACAAAGGAATCAATACTAACAATGCTCTTATAACAAAGGAATCAATATTAATAATGAAAATTTGATCAGATTTTTTTATGTGTGATTACAGACATACATTTTTGCAAATAAATTGTCCAAGGCGAATTATTGCTGATAGTGCCAATTCAAATTGATAAATAAACCAAAAAAAAAAATCTCAAATATCATTCATAGTGTGACCTATAATCATCACTATAAATAAGAACCAAGATTCCTATAGTAGTCATTAGTATTAACATAATACCAGTAAGCAGTCAATGAATTGATGGGTCCAAGACTATAAATATTGATAGATAGAACTTTCATTTATACGTTGAATAGACATGTGAATTGAGAATACCATAGTTATACTTAAAAGTGAAACATTACCCAAAAAAAAAACCATATGCAATGGAGATTTTTTGTTGTTGTCGGAATAAGAATAAGTCCAAACCCAATTGATATAATAACTGAAAGTGGGAGAAGGATGATTCATGCATATTGATACGTATGTTCCATAAGAAAGGAAACTGTAATTTCTACTTGAAATTTGTACATCAATTTTTCTATAGAATAGAAATTTGTACATCAATTTTTCTATAGAATAAAATTATTTTTGATTCACTAATTTCTTATCTCCTCAAGGAATTAAAAAGACCAAAGATAAGAGAAAATTGACAATGGAAGCCGATGAGTTTGCATTTGCACATAATGATGTTTATCAATTAGTGGAAGGAGTTGGTGATAACCATGTGACAGACATGGACGTCAATTTAGAAGACAGTAGAGATGATGACATTTATGAATCAAAGGAGAGCAATAGTGGGGATGGAAGATAGGGTGAGTCAGAAGAATGGCATGACAAAAGCAGATTCTATAGAGCCATCGTCAGTCAAGAGCATAATTCTTTATGGGATTTAAATGAGAGCACCATTCGTCTCGGACAAATTTTTAGGAATAAAGAAGACTTAAAAAAAGTAGTTACCAAATGCCAAATGGGCTTTGTCACTGAATAGGCAGTACACAATGGTGAGGTCTAGTTCGTGTTTGTATGAGATGTGTTGTGTGGGATCCTCATTTGAGGAATCCCGTGGCAACCGCCCAGGTGGATTGCGCACAGGTTGGATCATTACAAACTCACAACAAGCGGAAAGCAGTAATTACATAAAACATAATTAAACAGGTACAAGGTCACAGGGACCAATATTACATTAACATAGCGCCCAGAATGACGCTACTTAGAGTTGTTAAGAAAATAACAAATTTGTCCATACAAGAGTCGGCATAAAGATACTAACACACAAAACTAAGCAGACAGTAACAACGAAGATCTTCACTTATGGCAGCAAAGGTTCTAGTAGGGCTTCCTCCACATCAGATTCAACTCAGCGCGAGACCCTCCTAGAACTCCGAATCATCTGGGACGTTCCCAGCCTCTGCTTCATCTTCATAACCAAATGAATCGGGATTGGCGAATCCCTCTTCTGAATTGTTTGTAAAGGCAAGGGTGAGCATACTTTGACACAATGCTCAGCAAGTCGTTTATTTACAAATGCAATTATATAGATGAGGAGTGATCAAGAAAAGGGGTTAAGTCTTATAATCATACATAGTATAGATTTCAATCCTTTGATCTTTCAAATAAGAGTTTTATTTTCCCACAGCGGGGTTTTTGGAAATCTTATAATAGACTTTAAGAAAATATTGTGAATGGCGATCCTCCATGATCCACCAATTTGAATTAACCATATTATGAAAACTTTCCCAAATATTACTTGTGTTGAACCACATGGATAAATCTACCGCGAACATACTTGTCGCGCCTCGAAACTGGGACTACGACTACTCCTGTAGAGACCTAGCTCGCTGCAGCTAGTCCCATATATGCATAGCATACACATACCTTGACTTCCCAGGATAAGTCAAGCACATGAGTATATCACATTGCAACAGAGTAACTCACAAAATATTTAAGCAGTGTGGCCTGCTGGTCTTACTATTACATAAAGAGGTTACAATGCCTTCGCGGCATACATGGTTTAGCAAAATAACATCTACACAGCAGAAGGTAGGTGACCCACCCACAATGAGAAGTGGACGGCAGAACAACACACATCAGGGCCCTGGCGGAACTGACGCTCCTCCTTCTGGATCCAAGAAGTTTTCCATGCCTTCGACTTGGTTAATGAACGCTCCATCTACTGATTTGTAGATTGCAAGAGAGCACTTTCGTACTCAGCAAGTCATAAGTAAGAGTAGATACTTATAGTAGTGATGATATGAACCTAGACTAGTCAAGAATTATGGAAGTTTATAAAATAACCTTTTCTTTCTGATCTCATCTCATCTTATCTCATGGCAGCACTTTTCATAATATAGCATTGCTATTCATGTTCACTAGATTATAGCACTACCGCGACACGTCGACACACGACAGCCCACGGCAGCACTCCTTTTCATGACAACACATGTCATTTGGGTAATCTTGATTTAACAAATTTTATTTAGAAAATAATACTTGTGTCACACCCCGTGGATTTAATCCACCGCAGTAGACTACTAAAACTCGGGGGCACGAAGTATTCGAATACATTTTTAACTTTGCAGAGAGGTACCAATTTACCCGCAAGATATTCCACTTTCAAGCCCTTCCCATCAAAATGATTGGACCCCTGACTCACTTCATACTGTGAGCGGCAAGGTAGAGATAAAAGAACTTTTATTATGTTTCACTTACAATTCACCCCTGACCCTGCAGTTTTTTTCACACAAACTGCAGTTGTGGCGGGATTACCCCCACTCCCTAAGCCTCTTCCCATTACTGGGTCAGCGTGCTTGATCATAATACGTGGAGGAGCTGAACCCCGTGAGTTTAGTGTATTGTTTTCCATCTCATGCAGGGGTTTCATGTGCGATCCACATAAGTACTCGTTCAGGCCTGTCCCATACCAGGCTTGCGGTTAGTACGTTTGTTCATGCCACTAGACACACAACACAAGGTTCTAGTTCTTATATGCCAGTGACCAGACCAGCCACAACCCTGCACCTTCAGTGCCTACATATCCTTTGCAGTCTAGCACCTCCAGTGCTACCACCATTTCATACCATTTTTCTGGTCACGGTTAGGGGTTTTATTTCATGAATATAAGTATATAAATACATATATAATAATTCATGGCTCAAAACTTGTTTATTTCACAATTTACAGATAACCAGTCTAGCACTGCCAATTCATAAGTCAACCATTCTCAATCTTTCACATGCAATTTTATCTATATTCAAGGTTATGTTGTAACAATTCTTAAAATATAGGTTCAAGATGACCAAGAATATGACTTGCCTTCCGCGTTGTAAAATACAGCAGTTGATGTCGGATCAGCAGTGAAGTCCTCGAACTCGGGCTCTTGATCTGCTCTCCAATCAAACAAACAACCAATAATCACAATCTTTTCAATACATTATTATACTATATGCAATAATGAAAAGATGAAGTTTTGCTGATTCTGAAATGATTGGATTTAGAAGCTGATTAGGATTAAATTATGGAAACCAAGGTTAAGATTAGTTATCAAAGGTTTACAAGGTTCCAAATGTCTCAAAATATCAAAATGATATCAAGGTTGCGACTGGTTCACTCAAAAACAGCAAACGTCTTTAGGTCGACATTCGGTTCAAGGCATCGACATAGGGTCGATTGATGATAGAGGGGTTATCTCAACTTGTGGCAGTAGAACAAAATGTAGAGCACAACTCCACAAGTCTAAGGGACAAGGTTATTTTCAGTTTGCACCACTGAAAAGAGGTGAAAAGGGCTAATGCCACTGGCTGACATGCTCTGGCATAGGGCTGACAATGTCAAAATCTAGGGTTTTAGCATAACTTGCAATTCAAGGGCTCAAATCAAGTTGTGATAGAAGAAGAAATTGTAGATCACAACCTCAGGAATCTAAGGGACAAAGTTATGCTCAAAATTCACATCTGGAAGGAAGTGAAAAGGGCTAATGCCACTGACTGACATAGCCTGGCATTGATCTTGACATGGCCAGAAACTAGGGCTTGCCATATCTTTTGATCTAGGGCTCCAAATGATGCACCACTTTGTCTGGGAGGTAGGCATTAATAACAGGAACAAATGATTCCATAGGCTCCAGGGCTGAAGATGGCTAGAAGGTGATGAAAATCGGTGAAGAAAAGTGGTGGCGACACGGCACAGTGAAGCCATTGGACAAGGTTTTTGGCATGGCTATAACTTGAAATCTGGACAGTTTCAGAGATCGGGCTAGAAGACAAAAATGCTCAGGAGGTTGAAGCACATCTGCTGGACAAGGTGGTTGAAGCTGGATCGGCCGGGAATGGATTTCCGGTGGCCGGCGCCGGAGAAGAAGACACTGATATTGGGGGTTTTTGATACAAGAGGTTTGAACTCAATTCCAAGCTTGAAGAGTGAAAGAGAAGTATGAGTAAGTTATCTGCACAATCAATTTGGCCGGAGGATGGCCGGTGTGGCCTGGCGACGATCGCTGGCAACTGGTGGAGCTCAAATTTGGGGAAACCTTTGATTCGAGCTCAATCTGGAAATCTGGAAGCATAGGCTTGCTAATTAGAGGTCACTGATCACTTTGTTCCACAGATTCAAAGGCTAATTCGGAGTAAATCGAGCTGTATTGCCGGAACAGGGCATTTAGCAATTCCGGCGATCACCGGCGTTAGGGTCCACCGGAGAGCAATTAAATGCAACAGTACAATCAGGAGGATGAGAGGTACTCACTGCTGGCTTCAATTTGGCAAGAGATTCAGTGGGTGAAGCTGGCACCGTGAAGCCTCGAGCTGGTCTCGTCGGAGAAGAAGACGACAGCGAGGAAATTTCGAATTGGCTAAGTTCTGGTGCAATGAAGCTAGTACAGAGTATGGGGCTGCTTATATAGGCCAGAGGCGGAGCTTGCGAGGAAGTAGCAGCAAGGGAATTGGCACCGGTGACTTGACTGGCCCGGCGCAGGCGCGACAACAGTGACGGTGAAGTGATGGCGCACAGGCGAGGTGACTGCTGATCAAACTGTTGCTTCATCGGGACGCAATGCTGTCGGGCGGTGCAAGGCAGTGGCGACAACGGCTGGCAAAGCAAGCAACGTGGCGAAGAGTTGCTGACAACGGTCGTGCGCGGGAGCGAAGCTGTCCAATGGCGTTGCGACGGCGATGGCTGAGGCGTGGACGCGTGTGCACATGCAACTCAAGTGAGCACGAGCTCAGGTGCAGGCGAGGCGTGGCTGGCGGCGAGCGAGCATGGCGCAAGGACCACAACGAGCTCTGGTCGAATGCTAGCTGCTGCCCTGGTCGAATTAGGGCCTGATTGCAATATTTGATTCTTGACTTTGGACTGAATTGTAATTCTGGAGTTTTAGGAGATTAGAGTTGAATTTGATTCTGCTGATTTGGCAAACTTGATTCAACAGATGATTTGGCATAGATTGAAGATAAAATTTGAGATGTTTGAATGATTTTTGATATAGATTGAAAATAGAGTAGATTAGGGTATTTGAAATCTGGATTTCAATTGATTTCGAATTTTGGGATTTAGGATCTGATTTTGAGATACTCATAAAAGGAGATTTTGTGTTGAAAAGCATTTGGAAGGTGTTCCCTGAATCAGATTTAGATTTGGAGATGATTTGTAACATTTTGCCTTTTCAGGCTTCTGGAAAATCTGGAAAATGACTGATTTGTGATACTTTTGGACTGATTTGCGAAAAAGGTTTAGATGATAAAATCTGATTGCCAACTTTTTGGTTTAAGGTATTGGCATACCCATGATCATAATCCAAGAATAATCTGGTCTGAACTTGGTCAAGATTTTGATTAAATCTGAACTTTTGAAACTTAGGGTAATCAACTTAATTTATGTTTTCGAAAACAGAAGGAGTTGATAAATCTGGAGGTTAGAGATAGAATTGAATCTGGAATCTGAAGGCTTTTAGGTTCAGAGTAACTGATAAATCACATCTGAACAATCTAATCTGGATTTGAGGTTCACAGGAAAGATTTGGGGATTTAGGGTTTGAGATAGATACTGATCTAGCTACTACTACAGATACATGCATGCTGTTTATGAAGAAAGTTTTCACCCGTAAACTCAGGGTGTTACAATACTCCATGACCTGGGAGTACAGAGTATCTGATACTTTTCTTACACTTTTCAAAGGTGTACCTCTTTTTAAATCCACTTCTTCACTCGACTTTCAAGTCGGGCCAACTCCATGCGACTTATACGCATGTGACAAGGCCGAGATCACACAACGCTTTTGCAGTCTAGTATTAATAGTATCCCCGCCCGGTAAATAGACAATTAAGTCTCAAGTACCGTTGTGGGTCCTCCCCACTGCCTTACTTCCTAGCCTTGGCCTATACTCCCGCATGACACATAGCCTTGGTATGTCCACGCGAGACATCTGACCTTTCATGATTACAACCGCGCATGGCTTAATCAGAGGCATAGGGCGTCTTCCTTCTTTCCACCTTTTCCTCTCATACTTTTTCTGAACTCACATCACTCACGGACGAACTGCGTCCAACCAGTTTCCACACGAGAAACCAGACCGACAAACCATGCAGGGAACTGTTAATACCAAAAAGCTACTAAGTCGTGCCTGTCCCATACCCGGCAAGTGGTGGGTACGTTTTTCATGCCGCGTAGAGGCACAACACAAGGTTCTTGTCCTTATGAATTAATAGTGAGAAGACATCCACATTCCCTGGTGCGCATGATCCGTTTGAGACCTAGCCTTGGTTTTCGCACTAGGCTCGCCCAGATTCTAATATGCGGAATAACGGGATCTTACTCGGAAATACCGAAACCCAAAGTAATTGCACAACTCTTTATTTCAAAGAGGGCTTTACACGTTGAACATTAGGCACACTTGCCTATGTCGAAGGAACTATAAGTGTCTAAAACTCAAATAAGTTCTATGACTCTTCGATTGAGTTCGATGATCTAAACTAGACCTACTACAAGGTATTTATAGTCCAATCGTATGACTACGTATCAGACTCAATAACCTAAACGTATTAGACTCATATAACTAATTCTAAACAGATAAGCTTAGTTATACACATTCGGATCGGATTACAATTCCGAACAGGGAACGAATTCCTTTTTCCTGGTCGCGGACCAATCCAAGGTCGCGGACCCATATGCGATCAGGATTTGGTCGCGAAGCCGTATGCGATCAGGACTTGGTCGCGAAGCCGCATGCGATCAGGACTTGAAGATCCTCCCGGATCAGCGCACTGCACCCTCACCACACAAACCAATCCTCACTATCAATACTAATTTCACATTTTCTTTCATAAAAGGGGTTTCAAATTCATTTCTCACATATTAGCCATTTCACATCCAACATGTATACTTAAATAAGAGTAGAGTTTAAGCATAGCATCCTAGGGTGACAAGGTTGCATGATGATTCAATCTCAAAAAGGGGTTTCCACATAAGACTTGGGTCATATCTATTCACATGTTTCTAAACATAGTTCTATCAAATACTCAACATGCATATATCTTTAAAACAGTGAATCTACTTTATATCAAAATACTAGGTGAGACATGATCAAGGGTGACGACTTGCCTTGCCAAGTTGGGTCTAAGGAATCTGCCGGGTCTTCAAACGTTTCTTCCAAATCTTCTGCTCCTTGCTCTGCATTCGGACGAAGGCACACACAACACATACAATACATAAGCATCCAGAAAATAGGCTTTATACAAAAGTATAAGTAAAATATAAACATGTATGCAAACGAGGGGATTTGGGCAGAAACAGAACGGCGGAGAAAAGGATTCTAGGGTTTGGTTCACTGGACAAGACTCGAATGAGACGAAAGCCAAGGGTTGGCATTCGGTTCGCGAACAGACAATGTTCGAAAAGGACACAAGAATGGTTTAGGGTTTCTGGGTGATCAAAATTGGTGCAAGAGGTGGCATTGTGTGCCAAATGCTGTGAGGGACCTCAATGACAAAGTGGGTTTTTCAGAAAAGCCCTTGAATTAACAGAAAATCACAGCAAAGCTCAGGACACAGGGAATCGAATGCCACTGTACAGCAGTGAACTAGGGCACATGCGTCTGGACGAATCACGCATGCGTTGCTTCGCCAATTATGTCAGGGAGGTAGGCGGGATCAAGAAAAGGTTGATGGTGTAAGATCGAGGATGCCGACTAGAGGGGGGGGGGGTGAATAGGAGGCTTTCAAAATTTCTTTTCAATTAAGCAATTTTAATCACGATAATTGTTTGAGCTAAATTATACAATGAGGCTTAAAAGCAATTTAAACAATTTGTTGCATTCAACTAAATGAACTATTCAATATGACAAGCAAGAATGGTGAATTTAGCAATTGTGTCAAGATGAATATAAAGCAAGTATGAAATACGCAATTGACACAATATTTTTACCGAGGTCTCCCCTACACAGTATTTATAGGCTCAAAAAACTTGTACAGGCCGGACAATGTCCGGCCATTTCGGACAAAGTCCGCCCATAACGGACAAATGCCCCGGACGGATGCATTTGTCTCTGTTTCATTTTTCGGCTCAAAAAATTTGTACAGGCCGGACAATGTCCGGCCACTTCGGACAAAGTCCGGCCACTTCGGACAAATAGCTCCGGACGGATGCATTTGTCCGGCCACTGCACACTGACAGTAAAATATGCATAACTTTTGATCCAGAGATCCGATTGAGGTGATTTTTGGCTTGTTAGAAAGATAACTCAGAGCTCTACAATTTTGTCAACAGGAGCAAGACCTAGAAATGTCTAGAAACTTCTAGAAAATTCAAAAACTTTCCTGCTGTCAAAATGTTCAATCCAAAAATCATCTCAAATGCAATTTTAGAATATTTGCACATATGGATTTGCCGTTTTCTCACGGATGTGATTTGTGTCACTTAGCAACGACCACGACCACACAGGTCTTGACATCCGATCGAAAACATGTGGTCGATAGGGTTTGGTCGAGCGTACGCAAGCGAGTCGAAGACTGGCACGACCAGTCCGAACTCCTACGACCACGCCCAAACCCTAAACAGAAAGCCGCCAAACAAGCGACACGACCACGGCCACGTATCAACACTGATACGATCAGAATATGCAAATACGACCACGACCAGCTCTAGATAAATAAACCAATTTAAACAGCTGGCGATCACGACTAAGTGCAGTTTTCAAAACATTTAATCTAATGCACATGAACTACACTTAGACTCACTAGCAATGCAAGATACTAGTGCAAGATGATATGAATGCATCTGAGCTTCCGCACTAGATAGATTCAAGCTACTAGTTTCCGACCCCTCTTAATAGTACGGTCAAACTAGTAAAAAGAAACCTATCAACCCGGTCTGTCTCCAAACACCGAGACCGGTAAAACCCTAAGAAAACAATCTTTAATCTTGGATTTTACCTTAGGTGAAGTTCGACCTCGTGAAGTTCGACCGCTCGACGCTCGTCATCGCAAAACTCGATCTCGTTAAGCTTGACCACGCGAAGCTCGACATCTCGACGCCTGTCTTCGCAAAGCTCGTCCTCGCTAAGCTTGACCTTGCTCGGGATGTCTCATATTGTCTTCATCCTCTTCACGCCCTTGCTTGTTTTCATCCTGCAATCATTCTGAGACTAGAACATATACACTCAATGCACAAACGTTAGTCTCATTTGCAGTTCGTCATTAATCACCATCAGATAAATCACTCCACACAGGAGTTCACTCAACAATTTCTTTCTTCGGTGAAATGACAAAACCAATTTCAATTGAACAACAAATGAGTAATGGATGAATCTCACAATCATATAGATCCATATATGATACAAGAAATGCGCACACGATCCATACTACTTAAGTTATGATATCAATCAATATGGATGACTAATATCATGAGCTCTCTCTCAATCATACATAGAGATATCAAATCCAGAACACGAAGTCATCAACCTTTTGCACAAACATGGATAACTAATCATCCTGAGCTCTCCCTCAACATGTGCATCGATATCAAATCCACAACTGAAGTCATCAACCTCAAGATTTAACATATAACATCTTGATCAATCAATTAGCACAAGCTTGATGCAACCACCAAGCTCCTCCTCTACATATGCATCAATATCAAACCCGCAACTGAGGAAACATCCAATTCAAGGTTTACCGATAATCAATTCAATTCACTGGTGCTAAATCAGGATTTATGTAATGTGTCATTTGACCATCAAAACTGACATCTTCAGATTAACTTTAATCACAATGGATTTATCCAAATCGTCATTAATCATCAAAAGCTAGATACTAAGATCTACCTAGATCCAACAGATGGTAGAAGGAATTTGGCTGTGGTGGCTTGTCGGCGACGAACGGCGAGGTTGAAACCTTCGGCCGCCTGAGACATGGACGAGCCACGGTGACAGAGAACAGGAGTGGATTGAACTTGAAATTGATTGAGGGGAAATACTCCTGGGGTGGTGCTGATTGTTCTGGAGAGAGGAATTGGACAGAGGTGGAGTGTGCGAGCTCGTCGACGTTGTCACCGGACTTGAAGAAGACGGTGAACGACGAACTGACTCCACACAAAAATGTAGGTTAAGAGCTCTGGACTACACCATCTAGGGGTTACAGGGAAGGTGTAGGAGGCTTTAGTTTGGGGAGAGTTGCAGCGAGGCACGCTGGCGACGTGAGACGTCCACGGTGGCGCGCGAAAATTGGGAAAACGCACAGCACTGCGTCAATTTGAAATCTGGATGAATAGGCTTGCTAAGGAAAGGCTAAGGATCATTTGATTCTACTGGAGTGAGTGATGAAAAGCATTGGAGTGGGATTAATTTCAGGAACAGGGGTCTTCTGGTTTTCGGGCGATCACCGGCGATGGGGGTCACTAGGGTGCAGTTGCTTGCTTAGACAAGGGAAGATGGGTGTGGGGAACTTACTGGTGAGCTTAGATTGGAGAGAGGCTGTGGTTTGCTCTGGCAACGATGACCTCAAAATCGGCTCGTCGGAGAAGAAGAAGGAACAGCGCGAGAACGGGAAATTGGCTAAGTCCTGGAGGTGTGCTTCTTCACAGCGCTGAGGGGGTTTAAATAGGCACAAGGACGGAGCCAATGAGGGAGAACAGCGAGGGGAATTGCGCCGGGGACGAGATCGGCCGGGCGCAGGCTCGACAGCGGTGACCGGCGATGTGATGGTGCACTGGCGGTGTGGCAGCTTTGCTGGCATTGTTAGGTGCATTGGAACTTTGCCTGGGACGGCGCAGATGCGGAGGCAGCAGCACAGCTCCGGCAACGACACGTAACTGCATGCAATTGCCCCGGCAACGGGCGTGCACGCGCGAAGACGGTGCTGGAGCGCGGGCGTTTAACTGCTGGTATTAGCAGGGCACTGGTTGCTGGCATGTGCGCGCGGGGTGGCTCAGTTGATCACGAGCGCAGGCGACAAGAGGCGATGGCCGGCGGCGAGCAAATGCGGCTAGAAACACGGCGCGGCACCGGCGAAGTGCGCTGGTCGAAGGCACGACCAGGTGCTGGTCGAAAACAGCAGAAAAAGGATAGGAGGGCTGATTTGCAATTACAGAATCTTGATTCCAGGGACCAATTTGTAAATCTGGCATTTGGCTTAGGTAGAAAGGGTTTTGACTTTGCCAATTTAATCCACAAAGTCTAAGAAATTGCTCAGCAGCTAGGGATGATAAAATTTTGGAGATTTAGACAAGTTTTGAGATGAACTGAAAACAGGGTAATTAGGGTAATCTGGTTTTTGAAAATTGACAAGGCTGAAACTAGGGTTTCGGGCGAGATTTGGAAATTCTTCCAGAACGGAAAAATGCTCAGAAAAGTGAAGCGAAGATGTTCACTGAATCAAAACAGAATTTGGAAATGATTTGCGACTTTTAGCCTTTTTGGGCTTCTCAGAGATCTGAAAAGGACTTATTTGTGAAACTTTTGGACTAATCTGTGAAAATGACCTGAATGAAGGAATTTGGCTGCCAACTTTTCTGGGTAACACTTTGGCATGACCAAGATCTCATACTGAAATGCAGATAGTCAAGGCAGGCTAGGGTTGGGAAAAATAGGGGTGTTACACCGCCGAGGAGGTGATCGAATTTTGCACCAACTATATGGTCGGGGTTGACCCAATTGGCGTTCCTACGTCCCGGCATGAGGGCAGGCTTCAGGGCATTGGAACGATTGGATTTAAAGGAGTCGTCCCCTCTAGTGATCTGTATGTAAAAGCCCATTTTGGGTCTTACAGCACATGACGGGGGTGGAGCCATACATACACGAGTACAAGGAAATGTTACGGAAACAGAATCCTTTAAAGCCAGAGATTTGGGTCACCAGAGAACATAACAGGAAGTTTGCTGGGTGGATCGAAAATAGAGTCCTGCAAGCTTCTGAGGGCGACGTAGATGAAGTTGTTACATGGTTGGCCAGAGGGCCTAGATTTACTGTAGGGACTTGGCAGGGGTATGACATCAACGGTTATTCATTTTACACAAGAACTCAGGACGAGAAGAGTACTATGCAGTGTAGTTGTGGCACTATTTGCTATTTCGGAGGATGCCAGGGCAGTAAGGGCACTCGATTCATATTACGGTGTTATTGAGGAAATATGGGAGCTCGATTATGTATTACTTAAGATTCCTCTGTTTCGATGCCAATGGGTCGAAATCCCTCGAGGTGTTAAAGTCGACAATTATGGGTTTACTCTCGTCGATCTCAGTAGAGTTGCACACCAAGATGATCCATTTATACTTGCTGAGCAAGCCACACAGGTGTTCTACATCGTTGACCCGGCCAACCCAAAGTTGCAAGTTGTCCTTCACAGTAAGAGACGTATTGTTGGGGTCGAAGACGTTGTGGATGAAGAGGAGTATGATCAGTTCGACGAACTACCTCCATTTTTAGATGGAATTCTTCAATCTGTCCCTACTGAAGATATTGACGAAACAAGTTACTGCGAGACGACCACGAAGAAGGATTATGGGTGGACAACCATTCTTGACTAATTTGCAATATGTAAATGACGTATATTACTTGGATCTTTAATCGAAGAATTCTTCAAATCATTTTTCAAAAATTCTTTGGGAAAACATACGTGATGCATTGAGAATCATTTATGCAAATTTTCATTTCAATTGGAGTATATACTTGATTTGAGCAATAATTGATTCTTTTCACAAATCAATATGAAAACTGCAAATTTTCATTCCATGATTGGTCTTTACTGTTAATTTATTTCAAAATTATTGGAAGTCATTTGCATGGGGTTTCAGGTGTCTTTACAAGTGCAAAATGATGTACTGAGACCCATATATAATTGTTCTCAGGAAAACCCTTTAGGGTCAATAACACTGTATTCTACTATCCGTTTCAATTGCCAAACCGATATGAAATTAATCTCTACTATCGGTTTATTGTTCATAACCGATAGTATTTCATTTTGTGTTATGAGACCCTATTCTACATTTTGGTTTGCTCTTGTACAGTGGATTAATTTACTATCGGTTAATAATCATAAAACCAATAGTGAAATACAATGCAAAATGATGTACTGAGATCATCTGTAATTGTTCTCAGGAAAATCCTTTAGGGTTAATAACATTGTATTGTACTATCGGTTTCAATTTCCAAATCGATATGAAATTAAACTCTACTATCGATTTATTGTTCACAACCGATAGTGATTTATATTGTGTTATGAGACCTTGTTCTTAATTTGCTATCGGTTAGTAATAATAGAATCGATAGTGAACAGTGCCAACACTCCAAACCCTAACTTACATTGTATTTACTATCGGTTTGGTGGTTATGAACTGATAGTAAAGATTCATATACGAGGTTATAACCTCGCACGATTTTCCCTCCAGTGCAACTATCACATTCCAAATACTCACGCATGGAAAACCCTAGCCTCCCCGACGTTCGCTTTTTCGCTCCTCTGCGCCACCATTGCCGATCTCAATTGGGTTCTCCAACGCCTCTGGCCACTGCATCGCGCCACCACCTCCGGCCACTCCACGAACGACTGTAAGTGTTCTTGACCAAACCGCTCTCGTCAATTGCTTAAATTTATATGCAATAGTTCATATGTGGTTCAATGGATTACAAATATAAAACTATATGAAAATTCATGAACTACAAACTTGATAGCTATGAGAATTACAGACTTGATGAAAATCACTAGCAATTTGTCGTATAGTGTAGTCCACTATCGGTTTCTTATATAGAACCGATAGTAAAGACCATAAATCAGTTAAGACTAGCATAGTTAATTACTATCGGTTTTAGTTGTCAAACCGATAGGAAATAGAGTATGTCATATCGGTTTGTTATTGTCAACATATAGTATGTTGAAAAGTCTGAATTTTGCAGAGTTCATATTTCATTTGTGAAAAGAATCAACTATTGCTCAAATCAAATAGATTTGAAATGAAAATTTAAAGAAATGATTTTTATTGCATGAAATATATTTTTCTGATGAAATTTTCCAAATATGATTAATTTTACAATCAAGAGTTATCAAATGATCTTTATGTTAAGCAAGAAGGTATCAGTTCGACAACCCTTTGCAAATTGAGTTTACAAATCCATTTTAAATCTATTTTGAAGACCATGTTGATAGGAATTGATGATTTTTGGCCTTTTGAATGAAAATTTGATATTTTAACAAAAAGAGGTGGTTCATCATTGCCATTCCATTTTAGTTATGAACTTTCTCATGTATCTTTCTTCATATCAATTGATGGTCTGTTCATGGAATTTTAGGTAAAGCCATGTCGGCATCTTCCTCGGCTGATAGCAGTGATTCGGCAAGGGCGAACATAGATGACTCTGCCTCGTCCTAGCGCAAGAGGAAGGTGCGAGGTGCGACGATGTTGGGCCGTTTGGCCAAACGCGTGGATTTTTCATGTGAGTTCAACCAGTTTGGGAGACCGATCGGGAAGAACGCTAGCCACTATGCTGCCTATGTTGGTTTGTTGGCGAAGGAAAGGGTGAAGATCACCGTCTAGAGCTGGAAGGACATTAAGGCCGATGAGAGGGATAGGCTGTGGGCAGAAGTGAAGGTAAAATTAATCAAAATCACTGAACTCTTGAGTAATCACATTCCCTTGGTTTATCCTAGAAATTAGGTAAGTCCTGCTTATATGCACCATTTGAAACAGGCCAAGTGGAACATCTCCGACGATGGTCCCAAGATAGCTTGCTTGAAGGACATGAACAACACGTGGAAAACCTTCAAGAGTGTCCTCGCCAGTACCTTCCTCTCTAAAGGCAAATCATCATGCGAGAAGTACCCCTTCATAACGGAGGAGGTATGGGAGCAATTCACCCAACAGAAGGGGACCCCTGAGTTCAAGGTATGTATGGTTCCTTTACTTGGTTACACCATTTTATGCAGTAACTAGCGGTGCATTAATTTTCTTGTTTCTGGTACGAAGGCCTTCAGCGAGAAGAACAAGGCAATTCAGAGGAGGAACGACCACCCACACCGGCTCGGCTCTCGCGGCTATGCGGGGAAGGAGGAGCAGTGGAAGAAGGCTGAAGACGAGGCATCGAATTTCGTCGACTCCCCTGACCTACAACTCTCCGAGATCGGCGATCCGCGATGCAAGCACTGGTGGCTGGCCAGAGGGACCATGTCGACCACGGGGACTATGGAGTTCCCAAACGCCAGGGACGTCGAGGTCGTGCAGCAACTCGTAAGTTGGATAACTTCTTGGTTGGAATCATAGAGTGTGGTAGAAAAAACTATAATCACTAGTGTGCGCACAAGTTTGTATATATTTTTTCCTCACAATGGAGAGCTTTAAATGTAACAGATCTCTTGCTCGAAGGAGGCGACTGAGAGATTGTTCACTCCCCATAGGGAGAACGACATCCTTACCCAGACTCTAGGGAACAAGGAGCATCCAGGGCGGACGTGAACCATGGGGGGTGTGGTGCCATGGAAGGAAGGCTTCTCGAAGCCCGGGCAAAAGGCGAAGAAGGCTCGCAGCTAGAAGGAAAGGGAATTGGAGCTGTCTCAGAAGATACGGTTAGATGTAACTGCACAATTCGCGGACATGTTTGCTCAAATGAACGAGAAGTATGAACGCCTCAGCCGAGTTGTGCAGTCCAAGGGTTTAGATCCAGCTGCCGAGGTCGACGCTGCCAGGCCGAATAGTTACGGCTCGAAGGTTCACGTGGATCCGCTGGACCTGATTGAGGTATTGCAACTTTTGAGCTATATATGCAGTTCGGTTGATGCCATTCCCGTTACGTTAGAACTGTTTCGCTAACCTGTTATAATTGTTGCAAATTGCAGAAGCCAGAAAGCTGTAGCCTATTGATCAACATAGGCGACAAAACTGTAGTGGTTGGAAACGGGGTCGAATATCAGTCTTGGGAGCATGTCCGGATCCACTGCGTACCTCTGGAGCCTAGATTCGCAAAGGTATAGGTGGACATGGCCCTCCCGGGCTACAGCTCTTTTCCGTTCCCCGTCCCAACGGACGAAATGCGGACAATTGGCGAGGCATTAGGCTCGTACATACAGTGGCCCAAGAAGGGTGTTAGACTACACGAGGTAAACCCTAGCCATTCTAGCTTACAACTTAGTTAATATACTCAATTTGCAAAATCTAATTTATGCGTTCGTAACTTAAAGTGGACGATGGATACCAGCTCACTTCCTGAGGACACCAATTTCTTGGAAAGAATATGAGGTAATTAATACGGATGGAAGTACTCATGATGAGTCTTTTAATTTAAACTTAATTAGTTCTTTCGAGTTAATGTGGGTTTATGTCATGAGATTTATGTATGACCTGATCAGGAGAAACTTTGCCCAATTCCCTAAGGTGACCATTTTTCCTGACTCAAAGTTGAACATTAATTGGATGTGACGTACGTTCCTAACTTCATACACGCATATATGCAGAGCGCCATGTTGAAAGACCAATATGAGTTGCCTCAATTGAAGGAGCTGCAAACAATTTGGGCTCAATATGTCATAGAAGAAGTGGCTATCAACGATCGATTGTAACTGACTTGTGTAATATATATTGAATGTGCTGATTGCTGTATTTGTGGATAAACTCAATATGTGAATAGATTCATTGATGTATTTGTGAATAAACTCGATCAATATGTGAATAAATTCAATCTGTCCAATACATGTGTATATTACTATATTAGTGTATTTGTGAACAAATTCAATATGTGAATATTGGTGTATTTGTAAATATTGGTGTCTTTGTGAATGATCCAATGTATCTCTGTATTGCTGTATGTATTTGTGAAAGATTCCAGTACTAACCGTGTCGAGTACATAACCGATAGGAAAAATTACACAGTACTATCGGTTATATACTACAACCGATAGAATAAATATTACAATACTATCGGTTCATATACTACAACCGATAGAATAAAGTTTCTAGTACTAACTGTGTCGAGTACCTAAACGATAGAAAAAACCTACACAATATTATCGGTTTGGATCCGAGCCGATAGAAGAAATAGTCGTTAGCGATTAGTGAACGTTGGGAATGTAGATGTTTTACTAACGGTTTTCAACTAATAGAAGTGTGCTACGTTTCTTCTATCGTGCCAATCACTATCAGTAAGAGAATCGATAGTAGAGTGGATTTTTAACCGATAGTGAAAAGCATTTCTGTAGTAGTGCTGTCAACTCAAATGAATCGTTAACTGGACTTATATATCTTAAATATAATAAGATATGATATTTTGTGATATATAATTCTGATTGATGATCCATTTATATCGATCTAATCGTTTGGACCTATAATTCCACTGATTCAAATGGATCATTAATTAGAATTATAATATAAAAAATATCGATGCTGAAAAATTGAAAAAACATGCGTAATTGAACACATACATGCATGTGTTGTTGGGCTTTTGTCACGCCTCCAAGCCACAATAGACCCCTGTAGCACCTATTTTGGGTCATTTTTTCTATTTCACAAAATTGTTGGTTAGTTTTTGTTGGGGGAAAATATCAGCCATGCCAAGAGCATTAGTTGGGGACGTGAGAAAGGCGTTCTCGCCTCCGCCGGGCTAGGGAGTGGCTTCTCCCGGAGCCCCTTCTCTGGGCTGGCCTTCTCCGGGCTAGGGGGAGACTTCTCCCGGAGCCCCTTCTCCTCCGGGCTAGGGGGAGACTTCCCCCGGAGCCCCTTCTCCGGGCTAGGGAGAGATTTCTCCCGGTACCCCGATTCATCCACTCCTGAGCCTGTCTTGGAGAAGGCACTGAATTCAAGGGCCGCCACGTGTCCAAGATCGGTGCCCCGGACCTTGCCAAAAGACTATCCAGCCCTCGATCCGACGGTTGTAGCTGGGTTAGTTTAGTAATTTGCGTCTTTTGGGGTCTATATATACCCTTGTAACCTTCTTTTGTAACCCAAGACACTCATTTGTACTCAATCCAAAAAACGAATAGGTGTGCTCTGGAGCCCTCTCTCCGGGAGAGAGCCCCCTAGCCGACGCTCGTCGGGAGCACGTCGACAGGACTAGGGCTTCCATTGAGGCCTGAACCTGTATAAACCCTTGTGTCAATCTCTGAGATTGTCCAACGCGGGGTGACCCGTTACACGGTCAGCTCGCGTTGAGGAATATGTGTTGTGCACGTCATCAAACCTGCCGAGGTATTTTTTATACCATGACAGTTGGCGCCGTTCGTGGGGACCATGACAAATAGTCATGGCTCTAAGGAGAACGAGGCACTTGACCTCCATCTCCAACGACGCCGGCCCTAGCAACCCTGCACCACCAATGCAAGGGGCTGTCGTCGCGTCACCTCCTCCCGGGGACACCCGGGGGGAGGCAACACTCATCTCTCCCGTCACCCTTGGCGGGGGAATGGCTCCTGCGAGCCAACCTGAGGGTCTCGTTTTGGGGGGAACAAGCGTCCCTCGGGCGGTACCTTCGACTTCAGGAGATCCGCTACTTGGGGCGCTCGTGGAGGGCCAACTTCGCGCGCAACACACTCTCGAGGAGTTGTTGCTCGCCATATCACGGCCTCCGGCCCCCGCGTACCCACAACAGTTCCCGTTCATGGGAATGCCACCGCCATTCATGATGGGACACCCAGGAGCGTTCTTCGCGCCAGGAGCTTATCCCTTCCCGGGAGGTGCTCCCACCTCTGGAGAACTTCTACTCCCGGGGGGTACGCCCGTCTCCGGGGGCTATCCCCTCCCGGGAGGTGCTCCCACCTCCGGAGGACTTCCCCTCCCGGGGGGTACGCCCGTCTCCGGGGGCTATCCCCTCCCGGGAGGTGCTCCCACCTCTGGAGGACTTCCCCTCCCGGGGGGTACGCCCGTCTCCGGGGGCTATCCCTTCCTGGGAGGTGCGCAAGTCCCCGGGGGACTCACACTCCCGGGGAGCACGCCCGTCTTCGGGGGCTATCCTTTCCCGGGAGGTGTGTTCGTCTCTGACGGACCTTCTCCCCCGGGCGCTGGGGGTGCTATCGCATCCGGCGGACCCTCTCCCACACGGGGCATCCCTTCTCCTTGTGGACATCCTCCCCCGGGAGGGGCTCCCTCCCCCGGTGGACTTCCTCCCCCAGGGGATTCTACCTTCCCGGAAGGGCCCCCGTTCCCAGGAGGCCCTCCCATCTCCGGATTGTCCCTTGCCCCGGAAGGGATTCCCTTCCCGGGGACCACACCTGTCCCAGGAGGTGTCTCCGGCGCGGTCCCCATGATGCAGGCCGTTCCCCCGCTGGAAAGTTTTCCCACTCCGCGGGTCGTCTCCATCGCCGGAACCCTTCCGGCTCGCTACTCCTCTCCCGCGCTAGCAGCGGGTGTGCATCAGCTCCCTTCCCCGGGGCCCCCTCCCCGGGCTCCCCCGGTGGACCAAATGCGGTTCACTCGGGAGGAGGTAGAGCGCATGCGCGCGGCAAGGTCTGAAGGTGCCCCGTCCCGACGCGGCCAGGGATCACTCCTCGCACGCGGGCGTGGCTCTCGCGTCCCAACGGACAAGGGTAAGAGATCCATACGAGAGGCCTCCGTCACCTCCGGGGACCTCCTCGAGGTGCAAGAGGTGAGCTCCACCAACCCTGAAGAAGGAAGGCGGTACCGAAAGGTAGGAGGTCCAGTGGGACCCCTTCCTGATTCGGACAGTGAATGCGCATCCCCCGTAAAGGGGGATAACGACGCGGATTTCTCGAAGGAAGTAGAAGGGGCCAATCAACCCCTTTGCCGCCGCCTCCGGTGTGTTCGGTGGCCGAAACCGTATCGGTCACCCCATATCGAGCACTACAATGGGGAGACCGACCCCTACGAGTTCGTGCAGGTGTACTCCACGGCCATCTCGGAGGTGGGAGGGGACGAAAGCGTCCAATGCAACGTCTTCCCCCTATATCTCTCCGGGATAACCCGGTCGTGGTTTTACAACCTCAAGGCCGGGTCCATCAAATCCTTCGCGCAATTGAAGCGCGAATTTTGCGCAAACTTCCAGGGGAACTACATTCGTCCCCTAGACTCGTCGCAATTGTACACCGTTCGCCAGCGGTCGGGGGAGACGATATGGAGCTTCTTCAAGCGCTTCGCCTAGATCAAGAGCAAGGTGGCTCACGTCCCCGACTCGACGGTGATTGAGGTGTGCAAAAGCGGCATCCTCCCAGAAGACCTCCACCGGAGGCTCTCCAGGAGTTGCCCTTCCTCCGCCGACGAGCTCTTCAACGTGCTCGAAAAGTACGCAAGAGCTGAGGAAGACGACCTCTGGAAGAAGAATCAGGGGACCCCCGGCCTTGGGGAGAGGGACTCCTCCCACAAACGTCCCCGGAAAGGACCCTGCAATGAGCCAAGGCCTCAGGACGCTTTCGTCCTCGAAGGCGAAGGCGGCTCTCGGGATCCTAACCGGGGACAACCAATCTTCTCCAAGCCCAAAGGCGGCGGGGGAGGCCAATCCTCCCGCGCGCGAGAGGCTCCCCAGCCAGTGGGCAAGGAGGCAGGAGCCACCCCGTGGTGCGCTTTCCACAAGTCCAACTCCCATGCCACCCGAGAATGCCATGCGCTCCTTCAACACTTCGCGGCATTTCTCGAGCAGCATGGGCCGGGGGGAGGAGGCCCTACCTCCTTACCCATTCCATCACCGGCCCTGGCAGCACTCCCCGCTCCGCCGGGGGGACACCAGAGGCAAGGCCAGGAAAGGAGCTCGAACGATGAGCTCCCTTTCCAAACCTCCTAGAGGCATGTCAATGTTATCTTGGGAGGATCCGCCTCCGGGCGAGACTCAAAGAGCCAGTGCAAAGAGTATGCGTGAGAAGTGAAGGCAATAGGGATCGTCAACACGTCCCGGCCATCGAAGTGGTCGGACGTCCCACTAACATTCACCGCAGAAGACGCGCGGGGGGTGTGCTTCCCCCATGACGACACGCTAATCGTCTCCGCCACCATGTTCAACTGTGGCCTTGGCCGAATCTTGGTCGACGGCGGGAGCGCTGCGGACGTCCTTTATTTAAAGGCGTTCAAACAAATGCAGGTGGACGAAAAGCTCCTGCAACCCGTGGCAAGGCCTCTGCAAGGCTTTGTCCCAGGAAAAACCATACACCCCATGGGGAAGGTCGATCTCCCAATGACCTTCGGCGCCCCGGATAATTACCGAACCGAAATGGTTCGGTTTGATGTGGTGGATCTCCCCTCCTCCTACAACGCCATAATAGGGAGAACCATCATCAACCGCCTAGGAGCGGCGGTCCACCACAACTACCTGTGCATGAAGATCCCTGGGATGAACGGGGTGATCTCCGCGCAGGGCGACCAGGATATGGCTCGCTCCCTCTACAAGTGCGCCACCGCAGTGATCGGGGGCATTAACTTGGTCAAGGCCCCGGGGAGAGGGAGCTCCTTCCCGACCCCGGACGCGCCGGTCACGCCCCCTGGGAAGTTCCTTCCCAAACCTCGCCCTGAGGGGGACCTCCGAGAAGTCCCTCTCTCCCAAGACAGGGGGAAGACAGGCAAGATCGGGGCCGACCTCCAAGCAAAAGGAAAACTCAGCCCAAAATGGGAAGGGCCATACAGGATCTCCACGATCCTTGGCTCGGGGGCTTATAAGCTGTCCACTCTCGAAGACAAAGAGATTTTATACTTAGTCTCCAAGCCTCCCCCCCTTCCCCTTTGGCGACTTCGCAAGGGGAAGGCGCGGCGAGTTGAAACAATGGCCTCAAGGCCTTTTCCTCCCCCTTGTGCGATTCCGCGAAGGGAGGATGCGTTGTATCAGTTCATTTTGATCAATGCAAATGGTTTTTCTCTGTTATGCGGTCTTGTGCAGAATGTCTTCTTTAAGCGCCCCTGAGGCGATGCCCTCATCCCGAGGATGCCCTCCCGAGGATGCCCTCATCGCGAGGAGGCTACGGGCTCCAGCTTAGCCTTAAAAGTCCCGATGGCGGGAGCCTCATTCCCCCTAGGGCGGCTTACAATAGCCCCTCGTGGACTGAGGGTGTAAGCGGCAACCCGGTTCCCAAGAAACCGAGGTAACGAGTCACTTTGGGGGATTAGTCACCCCCCAAACACTTCAGAGCTCATTTTTACGCTCTTCCTCCTCCGGGAGCGATCTGGGTCACACGACCGATGGATCGTTTATCCCCACACTCGCTCGCACGAGGATAACCCCTTGCGGGTGCCCCCCTCAAAGGGAGTGGCCGGGATTTATGGCTTTAGCGCAGGCCACCTATGTCTAAGTCACCCCCCGCTGTGGGGGGAGGAGATTAAATACCCCGCTAATTTCGGGAGGCATCTAGAATTCTCATGGGATTTTCTCAAAAGCTTCTATCTCCCAGACCACTGCTCCCCGAAGCAGGGCTTGTCCGGGACCAAGGGCTCCCTCTCCCTCGGGTCTTGTCCTCCGGAGTAAGAGTTATTGTCCTCCGGAGGTGGAGCCTCGCTCTCCCCCAGACTCTCGTCCTCTGGAGTAGGAATCTCCTCCGGAAGCGGAGCGTTGCTCCCCCGGACCTTGTCTTCTGGAGTAGGAGTTATCTCCTCCGGAGGTAGAGCCTTGCTCCCCCGGACTTTCGTCCTCCAGAGGTGGAGCCTCTCTCCCCCAGATCTTGTCCTCTGGAGTAGGAGTTATCTCCTCCGGAGGTGGAGCCTCGCTCTCCCGGACTTTCGTCCTCCGGAGGAGGTAGAGCCTTGCTCCCCCAGATCTTGTCCTCCGGAGTAGGAGTTATCTCCTCCGGAGGTGGAGCCTCGCTCCCCTGGACTTTCGTCCTCTAGAGTAGGAGTTATCTCCTCCGGAGGTGGAGCCTTGCTCCCCTGGATCTTGTCCTCCCGAGGTGGAGCCTCGCTCCCCCGGAGTTCATCCCCCAAAAGTAGAGTTCTCCTCCAGAGATTTAAAAGTGCTAAACAAGCGAAAACAAGGCACCAAGTGCCATCTCTTTATTAATGGAAAACAGGCCGGGAGACAGCCTCTCCCGGTAGGCCTAAGAAGTACATGTCCGGGAGTTGAAAACACCTGGGGAACTAATCCGGAGAACTACCTACTCTGGCTAGCACGGGAAACTAGCGCCCTCCGCGTTCTTCATCAAGCTCCCGCCATAAGTCCCGGTACAGACTCCGAATCCTTCGCTTCGCTGCGTTGAACATATCCTCCGGCCAATATCCATACTCCGCAGGAGGTCGGATTCGCAAGGGAATTATCTCCCTTACTCCCAAGGGAGGCTCAGGCAACTCCGCGCAGTGGTTGTCAAAATTCGCCAAGTGCCAATCAGGCAACCACCGGAGTAAAGCTTATTCCCCCCGGGGAACATTGGAGACGAGAGTTCCGGGGAAAGGAAGGTTCCCCAGGCACTCTCTTGGGACCCTCGTCTCGGACACATGATGATAATGAGACGTGGACTTAACAAGTCATTTCATTTAATGAATGATTTACAGTTCTCCGGGGTTCCCCCTACGGAACTACCGGGAGCAAAAACCTATGAAAACAAAAAATCCCCTGATCTATCCAGGGGGGATAGGAGGCTCATACTTGCTCGGCGTCGTCCCCCCCGGAGGAGGCGTCGCTCGGAATCTCCCCGTCGGCCCCTTGGGAGCGCTTCGTCTGTGGGGGCTCGATCACTCAGTCATAAAAGGCCTCCGCCAATTCCTCAAGCGACCCCTGGCGGGGCTCGTAGAACTCCCGGAAACTCCGGGGGACGAGGCTCCCGATCGCCCAGGCGCCAACCCCCTGGTACTCCGCCAAGGAGGCCGCGAGCGCGGTGGTGGTGGTTGCCAAGGCCCAGGCTCGGACGTCCGCGGCCTCCGGGATCGCCGTGATGTGCCTGGCGAGGAACGATGAGCCTCCGCCAAGGACGCCAGCAGGTTGCGGGGATTCTCCTCTGCCCGGAACTCGACTCCGAGCCCGATCAGTGTGGCCTGGAGTCGATTCCCGGTCGACACGAGAGCGCGAGCCCCCTCGGACTCCGCCTCCCGTAGCGCCCGGGAGTGAGCGTGCTCGGAGGCGGTCAACTGCTCCCGGACGCTTCCCAACTCCCGGACGGCGGCGTCCCGGGCAAGCTCCGTGGGATTCAATAGCTCCACCCGGACACGCTTCAACTCCCGGGTGGCCGCGTCCTCCTCCCGGACAAACTCCTCACGGGCCCGGACAGCCGCGTCCCGCTCCAAGACGGCCGCATCACGTTTCGTCTCGACGGCGGCTAGGGCTGACCTCAAGTCCTCGCTCTCCCGGGCGAGGCGAGTCTGGACGGCGTGGGCTACGGCGGTCGTCTAAAGAAAAGTAAAGGTTAGCAACGGTTCACACGGTAAATGAAGGAAAATGAATCCTCACCTGTAGTGCTAGGGAGACGACCTCCCCGTAACGGTCGTCGACGCCTTCCTCCCAGACGTGAGCTCGGACCTGGGGGGTCACGACACTCAAGGAGAGCTTGCGCGTCTCCTCTGAGGAGAAGAGGGACGCCCCCCTCGCTGGGGAACGGGGGTCACCTCCCATGGGTAGGCCCCTATCGCCAGCCCCGCTTGGGGGAACATCGCCACCCCCGGAGCCTCGGTGGGAGTCCTCCGGGAGAAGGGTGCCAAGACCATCATCACTGATTGGAGCTGAGCACCGGGAAGTTCGGGGAACTCCCCTCACTGAGCGCGGTGTCGCTGAGGCGCTACCCCCGGCGGGGACGTGAGAACTCGCTCCCCCGGGAGGTGGCGCCGGGGAAGGGGTGAATTCGGGGGCGAACAAGGCGTCCGGGCGCGGGAGAGCCCCGTCACCCCAGAAGTACACGCCTGGGGGATCCTCCTGGAGGGCTTGCTCCTGGGAAGGAGTGGAGCTGTAGTCCTCGGAGGTGGACTCGTTCTCCTCAATGACCACATGGTCGTACACACCTGATGCCCACAAGGCATCAAGTTCGGCGACCAGCGTGGCCATGTCCGCTGGACTCACCTCATACTCCGGCTCCGAGGGCTGCAGTTCCCTCGGGGGAGTCACTCGCGCTGGAGATGGCCTCATCTTCCCCGGCGTCCGAGGCGTCCCCATGGGAGTTTCCATGGCTGGGGGAGGCCTCACTCCCGCGGAGGAGTCACTTTCTTAGGGGGAGATCTCCCCCTCATCGGGGATCGAAGAGCCCCCAAGGCCCTCCCAGCCGGGGCAGGCCTCGCCCTCCCCGAAGCTCGAGGCGTTTCCGCCGGCCTTCGCGCCGGCATCGGCGATTGGGCGTGAGCTTGATTGGAGCTCTCCCCCGGAGCTCGCGCGGTCTTGGCGCGCTTCGCTGTTGGGAGTGCCCCCGCCTCCCGCCGCCTGTGGGAGCTCGGAGTCGGGAGAGGAACCCGCTCCGGGAGAGTCATCCCGAAGGCCTCGACCACTATGTTTCGGGGAGGACCCTCCCCGATGACAGCAAGGCACCGGGAGTGCTCGTCCTAGGAGTATCTCCCGAGGAGGTGCTCTACCTTCTCCCGGGTTGACTCGTAAGACCTAACTGTGAAATGCAGACATCAGCGAAATAAGTTCCAACGAAGCGCCCAAAACACGGGGGGAGAACTTACGTCGCGACACCGGGAACCTCGGGGGCCGATACTCCGGGCCCAGTCCCGGGCCCCTCCTACTCCGGCTGAAGGGACTCAGCCGGAGAAGAGGCAACTCCTCCGCCAAGTCCCGCATGCTCCTCCGGGAGCGGGCTTATGTCATCTTGGCGACGGAGGTCATCTCCTCAACCGTCAAAGGCGGAGAACCGGAGGAGCGGCTAAGAGTAGCTGGCCTCCGGGAATAAGTCACCTCCGGATCTCGTGCCCGGAGATAGAACCACCTCCGGGTCCAACCCTCCCAATGTTTTTGGGAGGCCACCACGGGATACTCCTCCGCCTGGGATGGGGCGTGCTTCAACATCACTGAACCACAGGTTGACTTCGGTCCGTTCTTTACCACCGGGAGCTCTTCGCCGCCACCCGGTAGTAGTAATGGAAGAGGCGGAGGGTTCTTTCCACTCCTGCGGCTGTCTCGCATAACCACAAGAACAACCCCATCCGGACGAGGATGTTGGGTGTCAAGTGGTTCAATGCGATCCCATGCTCCCGGAGGAAGTCTCAGAGCAGGGGGTGGATTGGGAGGCGCAGGCCCGCCTCCACGAAAGCCGAAAAGGCCACCACCTCCCCATCTCGGGGGCTTGGAGTAACCTCCTCGGCCGCCGGGACGCGGATGTACCCCTCCGCGAAAACTCTCCGGGAAACAAGGGTGTCCCGGTCTCCCGCGGAGAACTCCATTACCCCGAGGTAATCGGAGGTCTCGTTCTCTGGGGGATGTTTGAGGCCTTCCCACGCGCTTTTGAAGCCATCTCTTTTATCTCTCCCGGGGAGGTTTTTAAGGCCGGGAAAGAGGTCACTCCCGAGGGATATGTGGAAAATGAATGTGTAGGAGAAGAAGGCTTGCCCTTCTCAGGGGCGGGCCCCTCTTTATATAGAGGGATGAGATGCCCCCAATGGCTGCCACGTGTCAGCTCCAGGGATCTCCGCCGTGAATGCGAAGGGTCACACGAAGATCGAGGCGATACGCGGTTGATTTAAGTAGCATCCTCCTCTCCTAGAGAAGGATGAGGTACGTCCCAAAGAGCTCTCCGGGAGAGGGGGGTTTCCCCTAACTAATCGCACCCTCGACGACATCAAATGTCCTCCGGGGTGAGGGGGGCTCCTGTTAGGGGAAAATATCAGCCATGCCAGGAGCATCAGTTGGGGACGTGAGAAAGGCGTTCTCGCCTCCGGGCTAGGGAGTGGCTTCTCCCGGAGCCCCTCTCCCAGGCTAAGGAGTGGTGACTCTCGGAGCCCCTTCTCCATGCTAGGGAGAGACTTCTCCCGGAGCCCCTTCTCCGGGCTGGCCTCTCACGGAGCCCATTCTCCGGGGCAGGGAGTGGCCTCTCTCGGAGCCCCTTCTCCGGGCTAGGGAGAGACTTCGGGAGAGACTTCTCCCGGAGCCCCTTCTCCGGGTTAGAGAGTGGCTTCTCCCAGAGCCCTTTCTCCGGGCTAGGGGGAGACTTCTCTCGAAGCCCCTTCTTCGGGCTAGGGAGAGATTTCCCCCGGAGCCCCTTCTCCTTCAGGCTAGGTGGAGACTTTCCCCGGAGCCCCTTCTCCGGGCTAGGGAGAGATTTCTCCCGGAGCCCCGATTCGTTCACTCCCGGGCCTGTCTTGGAGGAGATGGCACTGAATTCAAGGGCCGCCACGCGTCCAAGATCGGTGCCCCGGACCTTGCCAAAAGACCATCCTGCCCTCGATCCAACGGTTTTAGCTAGGGTAGTTTAGTAATTTGCGTCTTTTGGGGTCTATATATACCATTGTAACCCTCTTTTGTAACCCAAGACACTCATTTGTACTCAATCCAAAAAACGAATAGGCGTGCTCTGGAGCCCTCTCTCCGGGAGAGAGCCCCCTAGCCGACGCTCGTCGGGAGCACGTCGACAGGACTAGGGCCTCCACTGAGGCCTGAACCTGTATAAACCCTTGTGTCAATCTCTGAGATTGTCCAACGCGGGGTGACCCATCACACGGTCAACTAGCGTTGAGGAACACGTGTTGTGCACGTCATCAAACCTGCCGAGGTATTTTTTATACCACGACTGTTTCACAATTTTTTATTTTGGATTATTTAAAAAAAGTCATTAACTAGGTGGCAACCTCTTTTGTATACCGGTGACATATATTTTACTAGAATCGGTAAAGATTCTCTATATGAAATCATTTCCTCTCCGGTACTTCAAATGTTCTTCACATGAACATCTATCCATCTGAAAGATCAATTTAGATGGAGTTTTTGTTGCGTTGCTCTCTCTCTGAAGCTGTTGTTCGCTTGACGGCCTTCCTCCAAAGATGGCTCTAGTGAAGATACAAGATGATAAAAGCAATAGGGAATGGGCATCTAACAAATCTAGACTAAGTGAGGGTAGAAAGGTAATCTTGCATCACATTCAAACTGAAAAAACGGTTACATGTGGTCATGGTTATGAGTATCACTTTGAATCATCTTAGATGGACATTTGTGATATTTTTAGATTAGGGGGGTGTGTATTTGTGAGATGTTATGACTTATAAAGATCATCTATGTCATTCTCTCAAATAAATATAAAAATTGGAACACAAAATTTTTAATTTTTGAAATTTTGTGTTACAGTTTTTAAAAATTAAAAATTTTGTGTTGTAGTCTTTCTTTTATTTAAATCATGATTAAGTCTAACTATAGAGCAATTAGTAGAAGTATTTTGGTTATTTTTCTGAATTAACAGGTCAAAAATGACATATAACATTAAGACAAAAACTAATATTATTTAACAAACAGTCAAAAAATTAATAACACCAAAGTTTAGTGGAATAAAATCAATTTCCCTTTGAATCCACCAGCAACCGCAACTATAACTCTCACTTGATGAGTTTCTTAGTATATGATAATCATATTTGATCATGAAATTTTGTAGCACACTGTAACAACTCTGTCTTTATATATTCAATTTCAAAGTGTCCTCATTGTGTCGCCGCTGCTTTAGTTGCCAACGGTGGCGAACTCGGAGCAAATGCGAGGGACCCGAGACTGTTTTTAGTTGCCAACAGTGGCCAACTCGGTGTTTTTTCCTTTCCGACGATCGGAAGGCTGTTACTCGTTGTTCCTGGCCGTGATCCTTAATTGGATCGGAACGGGGTTAGTAGAGTAAATCAAGTTATGTACCAGACTTAATAGCCATTATTACAGACTATTAATTATGTAGATCCAAATAATATATCTATTAGTCTACTATATTTATCACAATATTTAAGAGTAAAATTATAATCTTATATTATTTTTTAAAGACTATAGAGAGATAAAATGACAAGTAAAAAAACAGTGAAATATTTAAAAGGCGTGGCTTTTGGCTGTTTAAATATTCTCTTTTTGTATTGTTGGAAGAAATATTAATGACAGATGACACCACAGTTAACGTTAATCATGAAACTAATCACACCTATTGGTCGGCCACGCAAGGTTGTCAAGGACCCAAAGGAATCCTAACCCTAGGAGACTCTTTACGGACGGGAACGCAGGCTAGGAAGGCCATCCAAAGTCCTTCGATTGTAGATAGTGAACGGTTCGGATCAGTTAAGCTCATCTATAGAAAAATATTTTTTATAACATTTAGTCGATGTGACCGTCTATCATATTTTAACTAGATAGTTGAGCCTAAATCCCTACATTTTTATTAGAAAAAAATTTATAAATAACCCAAAGCAAAAAGATAATTTGAAAAATAACCCACACTTTATGAAAATTGCGAAACTATACCGCCACCTCATCTAATCGCGTCTCACCACCGCGACAATATGCCACTGGGAATCTCTCGCGCCTGACGACCGCGACATAGTCCCAACGCCACTTCTCGCCGACCACGACCGCGAGAACCTTTTATTCCCAAACTTGTGCGCGACAAAGGCAGACCAGTGGTCTTTTCCAACTCCTATCTGCGACCGAAAGTTGTTTTTCTTTGTCGCATCTCCCACGCGCGCAGTAACTTCCATCGCACAATCTCGCGAGTTTTCGTGTGTTCGGCCAGCTTTTAACCCTCCCCATCCGGTCACTCTCTCTCTCATTCATTTGCCCTCTCTCCCACACTTGCTGTACTTCAAAATTTGTGTGTTTGAGCTAATTTTTCTTCAAATCTGATCGTTGTTTGAAGTCAGTACAGTTGAGAAAGTTATAGCTTGAAGAAAGATCTTCCAAACGTGGTAACTTTCGTTGAAATGCAATTATTTTGCTAATCTATTTGCTAACTATGTGATTAGTAACTAAGTTGATGTTAAAAGTTAATGTTAGCTGTTATATTTACGTTAGATGTTAATTAAGTAGATGTTAACTAAATAGATGTTAAAAGCTTATGTTTAAAACACCTCTTCTATGTTTATGTAAGTATTTATGGTAGTTTATGACAGTTTTCTTCGGCTCTGTAAATCTTTCTTATGTTAAAATTTATTTTAGCATCAGGTGGATAGTTGGTGAAACTTGACCAGCAGGTGAATGTGGGTATTTGGTCATTATACTGTAGCATTAGTAATTTTCTAAGGCTTAAAATGGTCATTGTACTGTATCATTATATTGTAGCATTATTCTATCATTTTATGTGACTCAAACTCTTTTAACCTAATTCTAAATAGAAGGGTTTACTTGAAATTTTCTCGGCATTTCCTATATAACCAAAGCTTTTGTGAAGAGAAAAGGAATCGAAGTGAAAGAATTTTGGTCAAAGTACTGTTCATTTAGTGTATTATTAAATATATTTTAGTAATATTGTAGCATACAATCATTAAATACTAAAACTTTAATTATTTTTTAGGGCTTCCATGAAAAGGGGTCTTTTGTAGATAAAGTCTTCATACCATGGTCATTTTTGTAATAAAAATTATAAAGTTTTTGCCACATGGGCCTCCTTGTAATTTGATTCTCTTTTTTATTCAATAAGACTTTTCTTTTCATGATGCAATTAATTAAGGGGATAAATTGTAATTATTCCTTTTGCAATTAAATCATAAATTGGTGTAACATTAGTAATGAGGTTTATTTCAATTTTTTCACAATTTTTGGAGGTCTCTCTTGGGCATAGCTTAGCTTTAGGTTTAGGACTTGTTCTATCGTTTTATGTGACTCAAATTCTTTTGACCTAATTCTAAATACAAGGGTTTACTTGAAATTTTATCGAGATTTCATCTAGAATTTGTACCTTTTCTATATATCCCTAGAAAATAGAAAGCTTTTGTAAAATGAAATGAAATCAAAGTGAAATAATTTTGGTCAAAGTACTGTTTATTTAGTGTATTTTAAAGATATTTTAGTAATATTGTAGCATACAATCATTAAATATTAAAACTCTAATAATTTTTTAGGGCTTCCATGAAAGGGGTCTTTTGTAAATAATCTCTTCATATACATGGTCATTTTTGTAATAAAAATTATAAAGTTTTGCCACATGGGCCTCCTAAATTATAAAGGTATTGTAGGACTTGTTTTATCATTTTATGTGACGCAATTTCTTTTAACCTAATTTTAAATAAATGTAGGGTTTGTTTGAAATTCTCCAGATTGCTCTACTTTCTCACATTACAGGTTTCTATATGATCAACCAATGAAATGCAAAAGAATTTGAAATTTAAAAGCTTTTTTAAACATCAAGATATTTGGGGCATGACAAGGGACCAGTTTGAGTCCAACTCGGCTAAAACCAACCAAAACCTGATCCAACTCTACCAGTTCGACCAGTTCCGAGTCAAACTCGCTCAAACCAACCAAAACCCAGTGCCATTCGACCAATTTTGCGCCCACGAAACTGACTCGAGCTGAGCATGACACGTGACCCCATGTGAACCGTCCAAAAAATCAATCAAACGGCCGAAAACACGGTCGTGCCCTAGTCGAGCTACATTTCGACCGCGGGCGCGTTTTGTGTTCGATTGTCCTCCTTTTCGACCACAGGCGCCGATTTTGCCGCGAAAAGTAGCTCGACCAGGACTGAGCTCATGTAATGTCGACCAGTTGTGTTATTCTTGTCCCTTTGGTTTTCTTGGTCGTTGGAGGGTCAAAACTGGTCGAATTGCTCCCAAATTTGGCAGGATTGTTCCTTGGAACATGGTGATTACAACCGTGGAAGAAAATTGTGAAAATAACGAAATTTTACACATAAAATATCGCATCAGAGGAGTTTTGAGCATGAGATGCATGTTCTTTTTGTTGTTTACCCTGTTAGACATCAATCACATTAAAACAGAATGGTGGATTGATGATTCAAATGCCCATAGTGGTTGGTCACCTGTACACCCTTCTTGGCAACATGTAAACCTTGACCTAGATTATCACTGGACAACTAAAATAGAATTTTTTTTGTAGAAATCATAGCAATATTAGTTGGTTTTGGAAAAGATGGATGCATTAAATTTCCATTATGATAGTCCAGATTATCCACTTTCTCAATGAGATGGTACAGTTAATTAAGGGTTTTGTTACTAGCTTCACCATACACATTGATAAATTGATTAATATATGATTTACATCATGTTTTCCTAGGACCACCAATTGTTCATATCAGTTTCTTTAGGTTTGTGAGCTACAATTTGTTGCCTGCATCTTGTTGATCCATTTAAGAATATAATCATGTCTTTATTATTTAATTCCAAAATTTTAATTATTTTGTAGGACCTCTGTGTAAAGGGTATTTTTAGAAATATTTCCTTTAATTCATGGGTCATTTTGGTTTTTCACTTCATGAGCCACCTTGCAATGTAATTATTTCATTTTTATTTCATCAAGTACTTTCTTTTATAAATAATTGGCTAAGGCTCAATTGTGAATATTCTTTTCACAATTATATTCTTAAATTGGTAATTGGATTTATTTAAATTTTTCATGAATTTTAGATATTTTTGTTGTACATAGTTTAAATTTAGGTTTTGAGCTTTATTTTATCATTTTATGTGAGTCAAATTCGTTTGACCTAATTCTAAATAAATAATAGGGTTTACTTGAAATTTATTCAGCATTTCATTCAAAATTTCTACGTTTCCTATAGATCCCTAGAACATAGAAAGCTTTTGTAAAGCAAAAAGAATCAAAGGGTATTCCAAAGAAACATACGTTTTTTCAACAATATCGTCGTGCCTGTTTTGCATTTTGAAAACCGGCATTATCCATGAAACAAATGCTAGAAGTTACAGGAGAATGGAGCGACCAAGAAATTACGTATAAATATGTTGATTATGTTAACTATGTGATTGAAAAATCATCATATGTTTACTTATAATTGTTGCGTAAATATGTTCCATAGGGAATGGAGCAACCCGAAAATTTTTGCATATTTTATGGCGACGGTTTGATTCGTGATGGGCCAAACGGTGTAGATATGAGTCATTGCAAATATGTTATGGCCAATTTGAACATACATAACACATCTTTCACGGATCTTAAATTATGGATACTTAGTTTGTTCGGCAAGAGTGTAGAACATGAGACAATTCAAGTAGAGGGGCTCATTGTGAAGGAGACAGTCAACGGCCCATACTGGGTGTTGTGCGAACTGAAAGGGAACAACTCGTGGGGGTCCTTTGTGAGGAGAGTGAAGGACCCTTATGGCGGTTTGGGCGGTCGGTTTTTTGTTTATGTCCAGTTCGGTGACCTAGAAGAGCTGGAGGGTGACATTGGAGCCGGCCCTAGTAGCGACGCACGGGCGGGAGAAATGAATGCACTGATTCCACCACCATTCAGGGCTAGTGACTGGTCAGAAGCTTTTTGCCACACACGTGTTGATGTGTGTGAGTTCTTGGAAGGTGTTGGAACTGTGTCTGACGAAGATGATGAAGATGACTTGACAGACTCTGAAGCATCTGAAGACTGTGATGAAGATGATTTCAGGACCCCCCAACAATGGATTGATGAATCTGGATTTAGTTCGGCAATGCTACCGACAGACCAAAACTCAAGATGGTTTTTTGAGCAAAGTAGCATCCAGCTCGAGCAAGAGTTTCGAACAAAAGAAGATGTGCAAAATGCCATGGCTAGATGGTCTCTTGCACTCAATCGACAGTACAAAGTGGTGAAGTCTACCCCCAGGTTATACGATGTCGCATGTCTTACACTAGGCTGCGCATGGAGGGTTTGTGCCATGCAACCAAAGGATGACATTGGTTTTGTGGTCACGAGAGTTAACGCCCACACATGTGAGCTTATTGAGGCATTGGACAGCCATAGAAACATGACTGCGGCATATGTAAGGAACATCATCCAGCCCGCAGTGCGGGAGAACATATCGATAATGCCAAGAGAGATCATCAAGCAAGTGGCAGATCGATGTGGTTATCGTATTAGCTACAACAAGGCATGGAGAGCAAAGCAGAAAGCAATTGAGGATATGTATGGCACATACGAGGATGCATACAACACAGTGGTGCGGTTGCTTCGAAACATTGCACTAACGAACTCAGGCACATTTGTGGATATGCTCGATCAGACAGCTGTTGCCCCGGATGGCAATACCATAGAGAACACAAGAGTTCTGCACCGTTTGTTCTGGGCATACCCGCAGTGCATAGAGGCATTCACATGGTGCCGGCCGGTGTTATGTGTGGATGGCACATTTTTGACTGGGAGGTAGAAAGGGACACTACTGATTGCGGTTGCTGCAGATGCTAACAATCAATTGCTTCCATTAGCATATGCAGTTGTAGAAGCCGAGAGCACGGAAAGTTGGTTGTGGTTCTTGGTGAACATGAAGCGAGCGGTTGTAAAGGATCGTGAGAAGATCTGCATTATTTCTGATGAACACAAAGGCTTGCTCAGAGCCATTGAGATCATGCAGGGCGCTCCCGATCCACCTTACAAGTGGGAGGACGTGCTGAGCCGTTGGTGCATGTGACACCTTGCAGCCAACCTCTTCACCAAATTCCGAAGCAAACAAATCATGGACCTATTTAAGAGGCTATGCTCGCAGAACCAAGTGAGCAAGTACGACACTATCTTCGAGAAGCTCGAGGAGTTGACACTGAAGTACACAGCTAATAAAGGGTCCGGGGCCGGCGATGGGGATGCTATAAGCAAATTTTCACAGTGGATCAGCGACAAAGAGAAAGAGAAGTGGTCGTTGCTGCATGACGAGGGTGGGGCATGGTATGGCATCATGACGACAAATCTATCTGAAGTTTGTAACTATGTTTTGAAGGGGGTGCGATGCTTGCCATTGACCGCGATTGTGGAGATGACATGGTATCACATTGCGCAATATTTCAACAACAGAAGCCTTGCAGCCAAGATGCTGGTCGACGATCCATTTAGAACCTTACCGGACGTGGTGCAGGAATACATGAATTTCCGGATAAATAAGGCCCAGACGCACGAGGTGGAGATCATCAACCGATTACACAAGATAATTTCAGCCCGACTGCTCCAGAAGCGGGTTAACGGCCATCTCAGAGCCAGTAGGGTACACGAAGTCATTCTGGGAGATGTTGCGGAGTGCACATGCAACAAGGCCATGTTATTACACAAGCCATGTTCGCATGTCATTGCTGCATGTGCGGCACTCGGTATAAGCCCATCTCCATACCTTTCTGAGTTCTTCAGCCTTCATAACCTTCAGCAGACTTGGAGTGGTATTTGGAGGGTCTTCATGAAGGTTGGTGATTACAAAGTAATTCCATCCGATGAGACCAGGTGGATCCCACCTTTCAACCTCAGGAGAAAGGGACCTGGTCGTCGGAAGACGCGTCGCTTGCACAATGACATGGACGAATCACAGAAAGAGAGCACTCGAGGTAGAAAATGATCGATTTGCAAACAAGCCGGGCATACCAGAAAGAATTGTCTACATGCACCCGGCCCATCCACCTAGTATTCACACATGTAATAGTGACGCGTAACGAGTCATGTGATCGTTCATGAGTTCTGTATTCTGTCGTTTTTTAATATTTTCCAATATTTTGGTGGTCCTTTCACATTCGTAACAGTGGATGTTCTATGGATACTCTAATTGAGCCAGAAACTTCTCTATTTATAGTACACAGGTAAACATGCCCAAAAAAAACTCCTTGACAGACTCTTGGTATTGCAATGAAACATTGCACATGAAATGTCGTACAAAAGGTGTTTGAAGCGTGATTTTTACATGTTTTCAGAACTAAACTTGGTAGGCCTGATCCCTGCAACACAGAGAACACAATTGGGAATGAATCTTGTAGAAATAATGAAACTTTGCACATAGAATGTCGTATGGAAGGAGTTTTAAGCGTGATTTTTGCACGTTTTTAAAACTAAACCTACGGTAAAATTCTACCAAATTAAGACTTATGAGGTGTCAAACCCAAACTCATTTCTTCGTTATATTTCGAATTGTTATGCTAACGGTAATTAATTTATGCAGAGATGGCTCACGAGGATGTACGGCTTCCAGAGCTACTCAGTGGCAGGTGGGACAATGCTCATCGTGGGCGTGTATTGTCGCGAGGTGGACATCTTGAGCCACTTGTAATGAGGGCTCCCATGGAGTACTGGCCTCTTGATGCGAGATACATCCCTAGTCTCGCAGAGGCGGGTTTACTACCGTTTGCTCGTATGCTGCAAACTGGTCATGGCCTCACATTGGATCGGTCGTTGGTCACCGCATTGGTGGATCGATGGCGCCCCGAGACACACACGTTCCACTTACTATGGGGGGAGATGACGATCACGTTGGAGGATGTGGGTATGCTCCTAGGCCTACCTGCCGCAGGAGCACCCATCGTTCCATCACCGCCGCCTACAGACTGGCGCACTCAGGTAAACCTTAGGTTCAACATCGTTCAAAGGGAGATCAGATCCCATCAACTAGGCGTGGTGTGCTGTATAGGTTTTTGTTGCGCTACCTTGGCTGCCCGCCTGATGCGCTGGAGCATGTTGTGCGCCAGCATTTGTTCGCATACCTATTGGTAATGTTCCAGTATATCCTGTTCCAATCTACACACGGGGATACAATTCACCCATGGTTCATTCCATTGGTGGAGAGCATTGTCGATGCCCAACCAGGGCATGTTCCCCAGTACAACTGGGCCATGTCCGTGCTTTGTGGAACATACCGGGGGTTGTGCGATGCATGTGTCCGGACTGCCCCAGAGTCCGTATTGTCGAGATACTCCCTCCTGCTGCAGCTATGGTCTTGGGAGCATTTTCCAATTGGCCGGCCATGCTTGGATCGACCGGTGCATCCGTACCCCGAGCCTGATGGTGTCCCTGATTGGGTGGATCGCCCCACCATGGGCACAAGATGGATGCACGGTCGACCGAGATGGTCTGCGAACCAGGTTCGCCGGTGCTACGTCTTGTACCAGGGGGATTTCGATCTACTCCACGAGTCGCGAGTCGTATGGTGTCCGTGGACACCAGATTTCATTGAGAGCATTGCACCGCATGGCATATCGATCATGTGCACAGCGGGCAACGATTGTAGGATGACACGACGTCATCTTGTGTTCTCTCATATGGTGGAGCCGTACTACCCGGAGCGGGTGATGCGTCAGTTTGGATTATATCAGCACACCCCACCTCCGGAGAGAGAACGTGACAGGGATCTCCCCAAGGAGGTGCACAGGTACACCCATGCGTGCATAAGATTTGAATTCTGTTTTTCTGTTTCGATACCTACCATTACCTCCATTTTATTTTGTAGGCAGAGTAGGCAAGGAAGGCAGCCCGACAATTAGGCACACAAGAATGGCAGATGGGTGCAGGAGTGGAATGAGCTTGCACAGACCGATGTAATTGCAGAGGTTAGAGTGTACGATCACAGTACGTACCAAGCGTATCTTGATTGGTACATGCCCCGTACCCGCACGCGGCTTTCTCGTGTGCCTGAGGATACACCAACACATATACCACATTCGGAACGTGTGCAATTAGGGTTTGATTCTGATTGGCCGGGCCGGATACATCGCTCAGTACGTTTTTATGATATTTCCCCTTTTGCATCTGTCATTTACTCATTTTACTAACTAATACACTATTTGTCTTTCTCAGTTCAACGTTGCAGTTGCCATCGAGCGGCAGACTAGATCGATTTTGTTGAGCATCGCACGCGGAGGTCGCTGGTGCCGTACTGAGTTTACTGGAGCCATCCGTGCGGTGAACACTGCTGCCCGACGAGTCATGAGCCATCCACACATTCATGCCAAGACAGCCTATGGCGCGCCCACCAAGCCCAATGTCTACTCGACCCTCCTTTGCACGCCCCAGTACCTCGGGCACACGTCCTACCCGACACAGCGCATCATCGAGGTGGGGTACTGACACAGTGGCCCCATCTAGCACCCCATCAATTCTTCCACGCTCATCGTCAATGTTTTCTCGTCGTGATGGATCACTACATATAGGAGAGCCATCGACACGTCATAGCCTAGGAGGCAATGATTCCGACGACTCAAACGACCCGGAGGACATCAGAAGAGCTCAAGAGGCTGCTGATAGGACTTTCGCAGAGCAACTAGCCACAGACGATCATCGTTGGGATCAGCAGGATTTGGACCGGGTGAACCAGCTTTACTCTGCTCCTTGGATGCCTCCGCAGCGAGCACAACCTGCTGAGGGGGCATCTTGGGCATCTTGGGGTCAGTCGTCGGAGTAGAAAATACATGCACCACAGGGGGCTGAGGCTGAGTGGGTGGCACAACAGAGGGAGCATCACGATTGGGTGTCCAACATGCTGGGGATGGATAATCCCTATGCACATCAGCACCGCACGCATGACGAGCTTCAACCGAGTTAGCTCCATGATGCTCCGCCACCCACACAGCCTTCACAACCATTAGGGCCGTCAGACCGCTACAGACCTTCTACTGCAGCTGGTCGGAGACCACATAACCCGCCTGATACTTATTCACCCTCGCCTTTTCAGAGAGATATGCATCAGAAAAGAGGGAGGCGATTTAATAATTAGATATGTTAATGGGTCAGCACACCATGGGATGTACTTCTAAATAATATGTAATGATGGTTTGTTTCGGCTTTTCAGTGTGGTGTTCCATCTTTTCAAACAATTAATAATTTCCAAATATCGGACTTCAAATTTAAAATTGGCCATGCCAATGCCCGTGCTGGGCTCTGTTGCTTAGGGTTTGGGCCCTTCAGAGCCCCGGTTCGTCCAATTTTCATCGTCTTCTTCGTTCTTTATCCAAATAAACTCAAAATTCTTCCAAATTTTGTATAAATTATCTCTGAAACATAACAAACACAATCATGAAGGCGGATTGTAAAAATGATACAAAAATTCACATAAAATATCACGTCAAAAGAGTTGTTAGCATGAATTTAGATGGAAACTTAGGGCAAAAGCTATACCAATTAAGCACTAATCAAAGATTTTCTCATCTTTGAAGGTTAATTATTTGAAATGGAAACGACCAGAGAAGTATAAACGACCAGATGATAAATGGACAAGGAAAGTATAAAAAAAGTTATTATTTTATGTGACATTACACTGGAAACGACCAAAGGAGAAATTGAGAAAATCTCTTTTCTGTCGCGGTTCCAGAATGGAAAAGGCTATTATCGCATGGAAAAGGCTATTGTCGCGGCTCCAGAATGGAAAACATGAGGTCGAAAACAGTATCAAGTGATTATCCTTCTGTCGCGGCTCCAGAACGTAAAAGATTAATCTCGCTGGTCGAAAAAGGAAAAGATGGAATAGCTTACTGTCGCGTCTCAAACCCGCGATAAATGTCTTCTTGCGGCCGACCAGGTTAGTCTCGCAATTTCGTTAAACTGTGTGTCATTTCTCAAATTAGTTTTTTGCTTTGAGTTATTTATAAATTTTTTTCTTTTTATTATGGAAAGTTTCAAATGAAACTGTTGTTCAGAATTTTTTTTTATAAATAACTCAAATTAAAAAATCAATTACAAGAATATCCCACAGTTGCAAGATTTTACAAAACAAGTCTCTAATCGACCACGACTTTAACCAAAAAGGGTTTTAATTGCAGGAGCGGAGATTCGAACCGGACCAACGATGTGGGAGTGTGGTTAGGAACAAGTTGGGTTAGAGCCTTTAGCTGTCCTAAAGGCCCTGGCCTTTTTAATATGCATTTAGTTGTCGAGGGCCTAACACTCGACAAGCAGGGAAAAAAGAGTTTTAATTGCGGGAGTGGGGACTCGAGCCAACGACGTGGGAGCGGAGGGTGGGAACCAGCTGGGCTAGAAGCCTTTGGCTTCCCTAGTCTCACTGGACTTTTTAATATTGTTTTACTTGTTCAGTGCCCAGTACTCGACAAGTTGTTAGTCCCCATATCATATCTCTCTGGTCCCCTTCTCCCTCAATTATTTTTCTCAGTCTCTAGCACAGACAGCACACACACACACACACACACACCTCTCTCTCTCATTTTCCTCTCAATTTTCAAGTTTAGATCTAGCAAAATCCGTCTGGTAAATTGATTCGGTGTAGAAGAGAAACTTGTAGAGGATTCCGAACTCTTCGAAAGGAGGTATTTTTTGAAATGCATTTAAGATTCTGTTAAGTATGTTGCTAATGATGTTATTAGGGTTTATGTTTATGTGTATAAAACCACTGGAGTTTATGTGTAAATGTAGGTATTATCTTTTTAGGATATATGTTTAGAAAATATGTGCATGTTTATGTATGTTTGGAAATTAGGTTTTTTTAAATGTATGTGTGTATGTTTGGAAATGTATGTTTTTTATAAATTAGGTTTTTTAAATGTATATGTGTATATTTGTAGAAATTATGAAATTAGTTTATTTTTAATTATGTGCAACTATGTTTATAAATTAGGTTTTTTAAATGTATAATGTGTATGTTTTTAGAAATTATGAAATTTTAGAAATTATGAAATTAGGTTATTTTTAATTATGTACAACTATGTTTAGAAATTAGGTTTTTTAAATGTATATGTGTATGTTTTTAGAAATTTTGTGCATGCGTGTATGTTTTTAGAAAATATGAAATTAGTTTATTTTTAATTGTGCACATGCATACTCTATGTCTAAGAATTAGATTTTGTAAATGTATATGTGTATGTATTTAGAAATTATGAAAATATGTTATTTTCAATTACATGCATGCATGCATGGTCTATGTTTAGAAATTAGGTTTTTCAAATATATATGTGTATGTTTTTAGAAACTATGTGCATGTGTGTATGGTTTTAGAAAATATATAATGAGGTTATTTTTAATTGTGCACATGCATGCTCTATGTTTAAGAATTAGGTTTTGTAAATATATATGTGCATGTATTTAGAAATTATGAAACTGGGTTATTTTCAATTACATGCATGCATGCATGCTCTATGTTTAGAAATTAGGTTTTCAAATGTATATGTGTATGGTTTTAGAAACTATGTGCATGTGTGTATGTTTTCAGAAAATATAAAATTAGGTTATTTTTAATTGTACACATGCATGCTCTATGTTTAAGAATTGGGTTTTGTAAATGTATATGTGTATGTATTTAGAAATGGGTCCGTAGGGTTGTCAGACATAATGGTGTCATGTTATTTACGCGTGAGATGAATGTGTGTAGGGAATGGAGACTCCGGAAAAAATTAGCATATTTTATGGCGACGGCTTAGTTCACGAGGGGAAAAGCGGGGTTGATATGAGCCGTTGCTAGTATGTGACGGGTGAGCTGAGCGTATATAACACCTCATTCCTGGAGCTGAATTTATGGATTCTGAATATGTTCGGGAAGCGGCCTAGTGATGAAATGGCTTTAATTAAAGGGCTCATCGTACGGGATGTAGATAATGAGCCATATTGGATGCTGCGCAAAATTAAAGGGGACAAATCTTGGAGTTCTTATATTCGAAGAGTGAAAGACCCCCATGGCGGACTGCTCAGCCAGTTCGCGATGTATGTGCAGTTCTGTAACGTAGGAGCAGCCGAGCGTGCGGTGGAGCGTGAGCCAAGCGTCGTGTCCGGTCCTGCAACATTCAGGGCTAGCGAGTGGTCAGATGTATTCTGCCATACTCGTGTAGATGTGTGCGAGGTATTGGATTGCCTTCCATCAATGTCTGACGAAGATGATTCAATGGACTCGGAGGCATCCGATGGCTCTGATGACGATAATCCTGGTCCCCCACAAGAGTGGCTAGATCATTCAGCATATAGTCAAGCTGTGTTGCCAACGGATCAGGGTTCGAGATGGCCTTTCGAGCGAGGTGGCATACAAGTAGAGCAGGAGTTTCAGAGCAAAGAAGATTTGAAGAATGTCGTGGCGAGCTGGTCTTTTGCAATGAACCGGAAATACAAGGTTTTGAAGTCAAACCCCAACCTATTTGTCATAGCCTGCATAACACCAGGCTGCCCATGGAAGATTCGTGCCATGCGGCCGAAGGACAACATTGGTTTTGTGGTGACAAGAGTTACCGCACACACATGCCTGCTTACGGAGGCGCTGGACAGACACAGGAACCTGACGTCGTCGACGTTGGTAACATCATCCAGCCGGCCGTGGGAGAGAACATTTCAATAATGCTGAGAGAAATAATGAAGCAAGTTGCCGATATGTGTGGGTACACTATATGGTATGCAAAGGCCTGGAGAGCAAAATAGAAGGCCATTGAGGGCATGTTTGGCATTCGACCAGGCCTACAACAATGTAATGCGGTTGCTGCACAACATCATTCAAACCAATCCAGGCACATTTTTGGATGCCTTCGATTAGCCAGCTGTATGTTGAGATGGTAGCCCCATATAGAACACTCGGATGCTCCATCGATTGTTTTGGTCATACCACCAGTGCATCAAGGCATTTGCTTATTGTCATCTGGTTGTATGTGTGGATGGTACATTCTTGACCGGAAAGTACAAGGGCACGCTTCTCATTGCTGTTGCTACGGACGCTAATGACCAGTTGCTTCCATTGGCGTACGCTATCGTCGAGTCTGAGAACTCAGAAAATTGATTGTGGTTTCTGGTCAATGTGAAGCAGGCGGTTGTTGGTGATCGAGAGAAGGTCTGCATCATATCAGACTGCCACCGAGGATTGCTCCACGCCATTGAGGTAATGCGCGGGGCCCCAGATGCTCCTTACAAATGGGAGGATGTGCGCAACTGTTGGTGCATGCGGCACATTGCGGAAAACCTTTTCACACACTTCCACAGCAAACAAATCATGGATCTGTTCAAGAGGCTATGCATGCAAAATCAACCGAAGAAGTTCCAAGCTGTGTTTGACAAATTGGAGGTAATGACAGTGAAGTACTCCATGAGGAGGGCCAGCAATGCTGCAGATGATGCAAACGTTAGCAAATTCTCCCAATGGATTCAAGATAAGGACATCGAGAAATGGTCCTTGCTGCACGACGAAGATGGCGCAAGGTTTGGGATAATGACGACCAACCTTTCAGAGGTGTGCAATTAGGTGTTGAAGGGATTGAGGTGTTTGCCGGTGACTGCTGTAGTGGAGATGACATGGTACCGCATAGCCGAGTACTTCAACAACAGAAGTGTTGCTGCCAAAACGCTAGTCGATGATCCCATGATAACCTTGCCCGATGTTGTGCAGTCCTACTTGACTGCTCGCATAGACAAGGCCCAGCGGCACTAGGTGACAGTAATAAACAGATTTCACCGAATAATTCAAGTCCGCCTTCGGTAGAAGAACATGAGACAGGAACTTAGGCCTGGATGAGTGTACGAGGTCATTCTTGGGGATGTCTCTGAGTGCACATGTAACAAACCGAAGCTACTACACAAGCCCTGCTAGCATGTCCTTGCTTCATGTGCGGCGCTCGGTGTGAGCCTTGCACCTTATTACCTTTCGAAGTAATTCAGTCTTGATAATCTTTTAAAGACGTGGAGTGGCATGTGGAGAGTTTTTGTGACGCTCGGTGACTACAGAGTTATCCTTGCTGGCAAGACTACTTGGATCCCAAATGTAAATCTAAAGCGAACGGGTCCTAGGCGATGGAAGACACGCCGAATACACAACGATATGGATGAGTCACAGGGGGTAGCTCATGAGCTAGGAAATGCTCGATCTATAGGCAGCCCGGACATAGTAGGAAGGATTGTTTGAATGCACCCGGACCATCTGTAGGATCAACGATGCCGACTAGAGAGGGGTGAATAGGAGGCTTTTAAAAACTTTAAATTTAAAACAAATATTTGCAAATCAAGAACAAATAATATAAGCAAGAAGAGAAGAGAACGAACACAGCAATTTTTACCGAGGTATGTGTCCCTTCTCATGACATCCATAGCAAATGATGTCCTTGAAGTTGTTCTGCTTTGGTCCTTTTGGTTGTGTATCAATGTTGACACCCTTCTTGTGCAACCTGCGGAGAAGTTTTTGAGTATTTTTTACCATGAGTGCTAGATCTTCATCAGAGGAGCCATCACTTGAATCGTTCTTTGCGTTGGCTTTGAAAGCCAAAGCCTTCTTCTTCGTCTCCAAGGGTTCGGCTGCTTCCTTCTCCTTTTTGTGCATTTCATGGGTGATAAGGTTCCCATAGAGATCGGTCGGAGTAGTGGTCGACAAATCAGAGTTTGTGAGTACTGTGACCAAGGTGTCGAAGCTTTCAGGTAAGGCCCTAAGAATCTTTCTCACAATATCAAGGTCAGTAAAAAAGACTCCAAGCCCCTTGAGTTCATTCACAATATTATTCAACCGAGTGAACATGGAGTCCACGGACTCAGTTGATGACATGGTGAATGTCTCATATCTTTGCCTCACCATAAGCAGCTTTGCCTCTTTTACTTTAGTTGCGCCCTCGTAAATTTCTTCGAGGGTAGTCCAAACCTTGTGAGCAGTCGTGAGATTGCTTACACGGTTGAACTCGTTTAGAGACAAACCCGAAAAGAGTGCATCGTTCGCATGGGCATTTAAATGCAGTTTTCTCCTGTCGTCCTCAGAGTGACTTGCCGGATCATCCGGAGGAGTAAAACCGAGTTTAACAATATCCCATACGTCAAGCCCCATGGCCTCTAGGAATACTGACATACGCACTTTCCAATAGGGATAATTAGTCCCATCAAAGATCGGCGCATGGCTACTATGACCAAGAGAGAAACCATCAGTAGACGACATCCTCTCTCTAGGCGGTAAAGCCTAATGAATCGAGAGACTTAGCTTTGATACCACGTGTAGGATCAAGGATGCCGACTAGAGGGGGGTAAATAGGAGGCTTTTAAAAACTTTAAATTTAAAACAAATATTTGCAAATCAAGAACAAATAATATAAGCAAGAAGAGAAGAGAACGAACACATCAATTTTTACCGAGGTATCGGAGACTTGCCCAGTCTCCACTAATCCTCATTGAAGCACTCAAGTCACTTGAGTTTTGCCTCAATACCCACAAAGGGTATTATCAACTAGTGGTTGCTCCTTGTCCACTCCGGAAAGGCGAGCACCGATGCCTTGTACACTTTTGCCGAGCCTCTCTGACAATCTCCAACTGGAGAGGTCAACGGCCATGCCTCCGAACCGTCTAGGTGAGGGCGCTCACCAAGAGTAATAGCAGCGAGGTCTTCTCTAGACCTCCAAACACACCGAGAAACTACGAGTATGCAAATGCAAACAACTGAAACTCTCGGTGGATCAGAAAAACACTCGACTTGATCAACAGATCAAGATTTTGTGTAGAAAAATAAAGCTCAAGAGTGTATAAGTGAATTTTGCTGCTTGTTATATAAAACTCATGCCCAAAGCCCTTATTTATAGCCTCAAGAATCAAAAGAATCGTTGGAGCTAGGGCTGAAAATCAGCAACACTAACTGACAGTCAGTTTGCCTAACTGACAGTCAGTTTCGTATACAATGGCCGACAAATTTACGGATAAAAAATTGCTAGCCGTTTGTGGTCGTTTATGGTATCTTGAAACCCACAATTGACAGTCAGTTATGCAAACTGACAGTCAGTTCGACCAAAAACTCGACCAAATCAAATAGAAACTCAGATAAAAACGACTGTGGTCGAATCCCCAACTGACAGTCAGTATGGGCAAACTGATAATCAGTTTAGTACAAAAGTTTTGAGCCCAAAATACACCCTCTCTCGACAAATGTCAGTTTAACTGAACTGAAATTCAAACTGACAGTCAGTTTAGCAAATTGACAGTCAGTTTAAACAAAAATAGCTATAACTTTAAATCTAGAAGTCCAAAAGAAGTGTTTAATAGTTCTTTTGAAAGATAATTTTAAGTGTTACATTTTTGTCAACAGAAGCAAAAACCAGATCTTCCTAGATCTTTCTAGAAATTTGAAAATCTCTTCTGCTGTCAAAAACTCAATTGAAAAACTAAATCTTTCAAACCAAATTCAAAACAAACCCAACCAAAAAGATGCAATGCAATGACCTAAGTTACTCGGTTTATGTTGGAGATGAAGAGAGGACTTTTGCTACCCCTCTTTATAGTACGGTTAAAAACTAAAAACAATTTTTCTAAACCGATCTATCTCAAAACTCCGAGATCGGAAGAAAATGAAATTACAGATTACCTTAGGTCCTTTGCATCTTCACGTTTGCGTCTTGTCTTTGATCTTCTGCACTTCGTGCTTCACTTCATGTTGGGTTCATCTTGATCATTTCATATTTCTTCCCGAACAAACTCTGTATCAAAAGTCTCAGAAGCACAGTTAGTCTAAAACACTTTGTTTTCATTAATCATCAAAATTAGGGTTAGGCATGAAGGCCTAGATGCAACAATCTCCCCCTTTTTGATGATTGATGACAACAAGTGTTCTTTTTAAAAAAATATAAATGAATTAACTCCCCCTGAGTATATGCATCTCATCGTATAAGCAAAAATCAGAGCATAAGCCAACACATATACATCAGATCATCACAAAATATCATCAAGTATCAGAGCTACATAAAACAGAAATCACAAATCAGAAATCACCATATCCATATCTAGAATCTCAAAAGGAATCACGAATCATAGAGACACATAAACTAGAAGAGACATATATAAACCAATATCCAATAACCATACAAACATGTCTCCAAAACATAAAGCATATACTATCCAAAATACTTCTCCCCCTTTGGCATCAAGCACAAAAAGGGAGGCAATACATAAAAGTAGAGCCTAATGCTCATCATCAGAGGAAAATCATAGGACGGCTGTATCTCCGGAGCCTGCTGGAGATGCAGTCAGGTCAAAGGCTGGAGATGCCGGAGGAGTAGCAGCTGCAGCTGGAGCCGGAGCATGTACCACAAGAGCTGGACCAGTAGGTCCTGAAGCTGTGCTCGGAGAAGACGAAGCTAATCAGGCCCTCTTGCGAGGAACTGGAGAGCCTGATGTAGGCAGCCGAGCCAGAATCTGCTCCTGCTGGTCGAGAACGACCAGGAGCTACAACCAAAATTAATTGTACATAGCTGACAGTCAGTCTATGAAACTGACTGTCAGTTTGGTCAACGACTTCGACCAGAGACTAAGAACAGGCTCCTAAGCACCAAACTGACTGTCAGTTTGGTCAATTTCGACCAGAAGCAGATTAAGACCAGAGAGGGAATAAAATAATATTATAATACTCTTTAAAGACATTTAGCACATCAACTAGCATTAGATATATCAATTATGTTCAGTTCACCCCATAAAAGCAAAATCTTGATTCATCTAAGGGTTTGGTGAAAATATCTGCTAGTTGCATATCTGTTCTGACATAATTCACATTAATATCTCCTTTTGCCACATGATCTCTAATAAAATGGTGCCGTATTTCAATATGCTTAGTTCTAGAATGTTGAACAGGATTATTTGTAATTTTAATGGCACTTTTATTATCACACAAGAGTGGCACTTTATCAAAAATTATTCCATAATCCAAAAATGTCTGCTTCATCCATAGTAATTGAGCACAACAACTGCTTGCAGACACATATTCAGCTTCAGCTGTGGAGAGAGCTACTGAATTTTGCTTCCTAGATGACCATGATACTAATGATCTCCCCAACAGCTGACAACTACCAGATGTGCTCTTACAATCAATCTTGCACCCAGCATAATCAGAATCCGAATAACCAATTAATTTAAAGTTTGCATCTTTTGGATACCAAAGGCTTAAACTGGGATAGCATTCTAAATACCTAAGGATTCTTTTAAGAGCAATTAAATGACATTCCTTAAGATTTGACTGAAATCTAGCACATAAGCACACACTAAACATGATATCAGGCCTAGATGCAGTAAGATACAAAAGACTACCAATCATAGACCTATAAAGTTTAGAGTCGACCGATTTTCCGCTTTTGTCCATATCTAGATGTCCATTTGTCGCCATGGGAGTTTTGATTGCCTTAGCGTCTTCCATCCCAAAGCGCTTGAGTAGGTCCTTCACGTTCTTTGTTTGACTCATGAACGTACCATTTTTGAGTTGCTTGATTTGCAGTCCAAGGAAGAAGCTCAGCTCACCAATCATGGACATCTCGAACTCCCTAGACATCATGTCTCCAAACTCATGACAGAAATGTTCATTAGTAGATCCAAAGATAATATCATCAACATATATCTGGCAAATGAACAAATCATTTTCAATTTTCTTTGTAAAAAGAGTTGTATCAGCCTTCCCAATTTTAAAACCTTTTGATAAAAGAAAGTCTCTAAGTCGCTCGTACCAAGCTCGAGGAGCTTGTTTGAGACCATAGAGAGCTTTGGACAACTTGAATACATGGTTTGGAAATTTTGAATCTTCAAATCCAGGAGGTTGTTCAACAAAAACAAGTTCAGAGATTTCACCATTTAAAAAAGCACTTTTTACATCCATTTGAAAAAGTTTGATATTGAAATAGGATGCATAAGCAAGAAGAATACGAATGGCTTCAAGTCTTGCTACCAGTGCAAAAGTTTCACCAAAGTCTAAACCTTCGACTTGAGTGAAACCATGAGCAACAAGACGAGCTTTGTTTCTAATTACAACTCCATTTTCATCTTGCTTATTTCTAAAAACCCATTTTGTTCCAATTACATTATGATCCTTGGGTCTTTCTACTAAAGTCCAAACTTCATTTCTAGAAAAGTTATTAAGTTCCTCATGCATGGCATTTACCCAATCAGGATCATTTAAAGCTTCATTAACATGTTTAGGTTCTAAGGAAGATACAAAAGAATGATGTTCACAAAATGCAGCAATACGAGATCAAGTTTGAACACCCTTACTGACGTCACCCAAAATTTGGTCTAGAGGGTGATCCTTGGTGATTGTTTGATGCTGTCTTGGTGCTTCTTCCTGTGCTGCGTCTTCTTGACTTGGTTCTGGAGGATCAATGTTAGGTGGTGGTACACTTTGATCAACATTTTCAATGTTGACATCATCTTCTTGATCTTCTTCTCTTGGCTTGATGCCTCCAATGGTTATGTTCTTCATGGCTTCTTGAAGATCTTCACCTGAAACTTCACAAGAAACTTGCTCCTTTTGTGAGCCATTAGTTTCATCAAATTCAACATCACAAGATTCTTCAATACAACTAGTATTTTTATTAAAAATGCGATAAGTTTTGCTAGTGGTGGAGTATCCGACTAGAAAGCCTTCATCTACTCTTCTTTCAAATTTACCACCAAAATTTCTTTTCTTAAGAATATAGCATTTGCCTCCAAAAACTCTGAAATATGAAATATTTGGCTTACGCCCAATAAGAAGTTCATAAGTAGTCAAATCAGAAGAGGATGCAAATAAAGTCGATTTATAGAATAGCAAGTGGTATGCACGGCTTCAGCCCAGAAGCGAGTAGGAGTATCATACTCACTTAGCATAGTCCTTGCCATTTCTATAAGTGTTCGATTTTTCCTTTCAACAACTCCATTTTGCTGTGGAGTGTAGGATGTAGAAAATTCGTGTTTAATTCCGAGAGAGTCACAAAAATCAAATAGAGTTGAATTGACAAACTCTCCACCATGATCACTACGGATTTTATTGATGGAAAGTTCGAATTCAGTAGAAACATGTTTTGCAAAACTTTTGAAAACATTGGCGGTTTCAGATTTTTGAGAAATAAAGAAAACCCAAGTGTAGCGAGTAAAATCGTCAACAATCACAAAGCCATAATTGCTACCCCCGATACTTTAGAACTCAGAAGGTCCAAATAAATCCATATGAAGAAGTTCCAAAGGTTTGCAAGTAGAAAGAATGTGCTTAGTCGGATGTGAAGTAGCTACTTGCTTGCCAGCTTGACAGGCGCTACAAGGTTTGTCCTTTTCAAAATTCACATCCTTTAAGCCAACAACTAAATCACGTTTTAAAAGTTTTCTCAATAGATGCATTCCAACATGTGCGAGTCGTCTATGCCATGCCAACCTTTTGAGGTTTGAGAGACAAGACATGTTGAAAGAGATGCATCTTTTGAGTGAAAATCAGCCAAATAAAGATTTCCAAAACGAAAGCCTTTAAAAATCAAAGAATTGTCTTTTAAACTTTCAGCTAAAACTTCTTTGGTGTAAAATGTGCAACGAAAACCAAAATTGCAAATTTGTGCAACAGAAAACAAATTAAAGTTCAGAGATTCAACCAATAAAACATTCGAAATTGAGAAATCGTTAGAAATTGCAATTTTACCCAAGCCTACCACATTTCCTTGACGGTTGTCGCCAAAGGTGATCTTTTGATTCTCGCTTGAGTTGTCTTCTAGTGATGTGAATAACTTCTTGTTGCCGGTCATGTGTTCGGAGCATCTGCTGTCTAGCACCCAATGCCTCCCACCGGTCTTGTAGTTCACCTGCATAAAAAGAATTATGTTCTTTTAGGTACCCAAACTTTTTTGGGTCCTTCAATGTTAGCAATCAAAGCTTTGGGCACCCAAATTGATTTATTCTTTTTATTTAACATGGGTGCGCCAACATACTTTGCTATAGCATAACCTTTCTTCGACTTTTGAAGAATGTAGCAAGTATCAAAATAATTTGGAGTCATCAAAGGACAAGCTTCATGCGAATGACCAGTTTCATGGAATTTATAACAAAATTTGTTGCATGCTTTAACAAAAACAGTTTTAGTGTTTGGTTTCTTTCCTTTCTTTGGAAAATTTCCTGATCCTTCTTTTCTAAAAGAGCATTTTTGTTTACTAAAGATTAGATCAAGAGAAACTTTGCCTTTGTAGCAGTTTTCCAAGCCTTTTCCAAGTCTTTCAACATGTGCCTTAAGTTCATTATTTTCATTCAAGATATTATCATTTGAAGCATATGGAATATGATGACTACTAGAAGGAGAATCATCTAAATCACATGAAGTGGAAACATCTACCTTAGATGAAATATTAGTAACATCTTTTATGAGCATGCTTTCATAAGAATCTTTTAGCTCGGAGTATTGAGGGCGTAGGGAAGAATGTTCTTCCTTAAGTGCCTTATACTTCTTTTTAGTCTTTCCAAAAACTTCATTTAATTCGGTTATCATTTCAAATAAATCATCATATGAAGGATCGTTGGTGTGTACCTTTTCATCACCTTTTAGCCATAAGACAAAGTGAAGAGCTAGTTGAAGTGTTGCTGTTGCCGAGAGCTAATCCAGCCATCTCCTTGGAGCTGCTTCTTTCGTCGTCGGAGTCGGAGTCGGAGCTCTCACCTCCGGACATCCACTCTCCGAAGCATGCTTCTTTGGTTTCTTCATTCTCCTTCTTGAAAAATTTCTTCTTTTTGTTCCATCCCTTGTTCTTATTTGGACATCTTGAAGCTATGTGTTCCTTCTCATGACATCCATAGCAAATGATGTCCTTGAAGTTGTTCTGCTTTGGTCCTTTTGGTCGTGTGTCAATGTTTACACCCTTCTTGTGCAACCTGCGGAGAAGTTTTTGAGTATTTTTTACCATGAGTGCTAGATTTTCATCGGAGGAGCCATCACTTGAATCGTTCTTTGCGTTGGCTTCGAAAGACAAAGCCTTCTTCTTCGTCTCCAAGGGTTCGGCTGCTTCCTTCTTCTCCTTTTTGTGCATTTCATAGGTGATAAGGTTCCCATAGAGATCGGTCGGAGTAGTGGTCGACAAATCAGAGTTTGTGAGTACCGTGACCAAGGTGTCGAAGCTTTCAGGTAAGGCCCTAAGCATCTTTCTCACAATATCAGGGTCAGTAAAAACGACTCCAAGCCCCTTGAGTTCATTCACAATATTATTCAACCGAGTGAACATGGAGTCCACGGACTCAGTTGATGACATGGTGAATGTCTCATATCTTTGCCTCACCATAAGCAGCTTTGCATCTTTTACTTTAGTTGTGCCCTCGTAAATTTCTTCGAGGGTAGTCCAAACCTTGTGAGCAGTCATGAGATTTCTTACACGGTTGAACTCGTTTAGAGACAAACCCGCAAAGAGTGCATTGTTCGCGCGGGCATTTAAATCCAATTTTCTCCTATCGTCCTCAGAGTGACTTGCCAGATCATCCGGAGGAGTAAAACCGAGTTTAACAATATCCCATACGTCAAGCCCCATGGCCTCTAGGAATACCGACATGCGCACTTTCCAATAGGGATAATTAGTCCCATCAAAGATCGGCGCACGGCTAGTATGACCAAGAGAGAAACCATCAGTAGACGACATCCTCTCTCTAGGCGGTAAAGCCTAATGAATCAAGAGACTTAGCTCTGATACCACGTGTAGGATCAAGGATGCCGATTAGAGGGGGGTAAATAGGAGGCTTTTAAAAACTTTAAATTTAAAACAAATATTTGCAAATCAAGAACAAATAATATAAGCAAGAAGAGAAGAGAACGAACACAGCAATTTTTACCGAGGTATCGGAGACTCGCCCAGCCTCCACTAATCCTCGTTGAAGCACTCAAGTCACTTGAGTTTTGCCTCAATACCTAAAAAGGGTATTATCAATTAGTGGTTGCTCCTTGTCCACTCCGGAAAGGCGAGCACCGATGCCTTGTACACTTTTGTCGGGCCTCTTCGACAATCTCCAAACTGGAGAGGTCAACGGCCACGCCTCCGAACCATCTAGGTGAGGGCGCTCACCAAGAGTAATAGGCAGCGAGGTCTTCTCTAGACCTCCAAACACACCGAGAAACTACGAGTATGCAAATGCAAACAACTGAAACTCTCGGTGGATCAGAAAAGCACTCGACTTGATCAACAGATCAAGATTTTGTGTAGAAAAATAAAGCTCAAGAGTGTATAAGTGAATGCTGCTGCTTGTTATATAAAACTCATGTCCAAAGCTCCTATTTATAGCCTCAGGAATCAAAAGAACCGTTGGAGCTAGGGCTGAAAATCAGCAACACTAACTGACAGTCAGTTTTCCTAACTGACAGTCAGTTTTGTATACAACGGCCGACAAAATTTACGGAGAAAAAATTGCTAGCCGTTTTTGGTCATTTATGGAGACTTGAAACCCACAACTGACAGTCAGTTATGCAAACTGACAGTCAGTCCGACCAAAAACTCGACCAAATCAAATAGAAACTCAGATAAAAACGACTGTGGTCGAATCCCCAACTGACAGTCAGTATGGACAAATTGACATTCAGTTTAGTGCAAAAATTTTGAGCCCAAAATACACCATCTCTGGAAAATGTCAGTTTAACTGAACTGACATTCAAACTGACAGTCAGTTTAGCAAACTGATAGTCAGCTTGAACAAAAAGAGCTATAACTTTAAATCCAGAAGTGGAAAAGAGGTTTTTAATAGCTCATTTGAAAGATAATTTTAAGGGCTACATTTTTGTCAACAGAAGCAAAAACCAGATCTGCCTAGATATTTCTAGAAATTTGAAAAACTCTTCTGCTATCAAAAACTCAATTGAAAAACCAAATCTTTCTAACCAAATTCAAAACAAATCCAACCAAAAAGATGCAATGTGATGACCTAAGTTTCTCGGTTTATGTTGGAGATGAAGAGAGGACTTTTGCAACCCCTCTTTATAGTATGGTTAAAAACTAAAAACAATTTCCTAAACCGATCTATCTCCAAACTCTGAGATCAGAAGAAAATGAAATTACAGATTACCTTAGGTCCTTTGCATCTTCACGTTTGCATCTTGTCTTTGATCTTCTGCACTTCGTGCTTCACTTCATGTTGGGTTCATCTTGATCATCTCGTATTTCTTCCCGAACAAACTCTGTATCAAAAGTCTCAGAAGCACAGTTAGTCTAAAACACTTTGTTTTCATTAATCATCAAAATTAGGGTTAGGCATGAAGGCCTAGATGCAACACCATCGACCTAGCTATGTTGTGTGTGTTCGATGAACTTTGTAATAAACTTTGTAATACGCTTCTCATTTGCATTGGATGGTTGTAATCCATATGTTATTTTATTTCGTCCTGTCCTATGGACATCTTAATTTCAATAATGGTTCCTGTTGTATGTTATGTTATTTTCATGTTGTGCGCTATCCATGTCTATGTATTTTATTTTCATCACTAATGGATCAAAGTTTTGACAGGCATGGCCGGCGGGGACAGAGATCTTCCAGAGCTGCTGACCAGCATATATGATCGTGGACATCGCGGCCGCATGTTGTCTGAGGGCCGAGACCTGGAGTCGCTGGTAGTGCGTGCTCCCTTGGAGTACTGGCCTCTCCATGAGGGCTACATCTCCATCCTCTGGGATGCAGGTTTATTGCCATTCGCTCGTATGCTACAGATAGGTCAGCATATCACACTGGACAGGTCATTGATCACCGCATTGGTAGATCGATGGCGTCCAGAGACCCACACTTTCGACTTTCGCTGGGGGGAGATGACGGTCACGCTGGAGGATGTGTGCATGCTGCTTGGTTTACCTGGCAGTGGACATCCCATCGTCCCCCGGTGTAGCTTCTAGGCCCCTAAAGAGTGTTTTTAGTAATTAATGACAATTACAAATGTTGAACTAACGTTACCTGTTAAGTTGTGTCAAGAACAAACTCAAAAGACAGGATAATGAAAGGCAAAGAAAGAGCTACATAATGAAGAAAGGACATTGAGCAAAGAGGCAAAGGTACAGAATAGGGTCTTTTTTCTTTTACCGGTCTAAGGTGATTACAGAAGAATTTTGACCGGATTATAGGATAGTCGCCGTACTATTAAGAGGAGCATGTGGTGTATCACTAAATAGTTCATCTATGTGCCACAAGTCATAAAAACAACTTGCATTGCATACTAGAAGGTCATATCCTTTGAAAAATGCTTTCATCCATTCAAAACAGCCAAGTTCAGTCTCTGTCGGTCTAACCAATTGTTAGCCGGTCTGACCGCAGAAACGGTCTGACCGAATGTTGTTTCGAACTGACCGACAGTTATGTTAAAGTGTGTTTACTTTCTTAAAAAAGGTCGGTCTGTCCGTAGTTATACCTCAAGTCAGACTCCTGGAGCTTCATGATCACTTTTTAAGGAACTTTGTGTGTTAAGTCGGTCTGACCGATTGTTGGTCCAGTCTGACCGCTAAAACGGTCTGACCGTGTGGCCGGTCTGTCCGAAGTTTTCGGCCTGATCGTAAATCATGTCCAGAAACAATGTCGTCTCTGGAAGGTTTCATGGTCTGACCGCCATTGGCTCCGGTCTGACCGTGAGAGTGCCCGACAAGGGCAGGTGAGCATTTATTGCACATGTTTAATGCCGTTGCAATTGCAGCGGTCTGATCGGGCTTATACCTGCGGTCTGACTGCCAAGTGATCTTTTTCTCCCAAAGGCTTGTAACGGCTATATTTATTGTGAGGGTATATATACTCCCATGCATGGTCCTGTTTAGGACCCTTGGCTTATTTGTGAAAATTGCCATCATCCTTGAGAGCTAAAACAAGTTTCATACACTCTAGTGTTCAATTTCTTGAATTTGAGAGAGTGTGCATTTGAGATCTTCTAGTGCATTGCATTTAGATCACTAAATCAAACTTGTGGCACTAGAAGAGCGTTAAGTGATCATCACCGGCTTGTTACTCTTGGAGCTTGCCGACTCCTAGACGGCTAGGAGGAAGGTTTTGGAGAGCTCTTCAAGGAAGATTGTTAAGAAGCCTCAAAACATCTTGTGAAAGGGTCGAGCACGCCTTGCCAAAGCGGTAAAGTGCATCAATAGTGAAATCGAGGTTTGGATAACTCATCATACTAATCCGGCTCAAGATCTAAGTCACTTTTTGAGAGGAAGTCGACTAGATAGAGGAGCGGTTAGAGATTTGAGTTTGCCTCAACGTGGATTAGGGGTGATCGGCAAATCACCGAGACCACGGGATATATCATTGTGTTAAAATTGCTTGTTGTTCATCTTGTTTTAGTTATTTGCTCTCATTTATTGTTAATTGCTTGATTAGTTGTTAAATTGTCAAAATCGCCTATTCACCCCCCCTCTAGTCGATATCCTAGATCCTTTTCAATTGGTATCAGAGCAAGGACTCCATATTTAGAGGATTTAACCATCCCGGAGTAGGATAAAGATGGCTAGTGAGGGTCGGATTAATATTGGCAAACCACCACTCTTTGATGATCAAACTATACTTATTGAAAAACTAGGATGATGGTCTATCTTAAAGCCATGGGTGGAAAAATTTGGAAAGTGGTGGATGAGGGCTTCACAATTCTAGATGATGATGACATGACTAACCTGATAGAGAAAATGCCTTAGCAAATGCTCAAGCCATGAATGTTCTTTATAGTGCTTTAAATCTAAGTGAATTTAATAGAATTTTTAAACTTGAAACGACTCATGACATTTGGAGAAATCTTATGGATATTCATAAAGGAACCTCAATGGTCAAGGATGCTAAATTATTCATCCATAAGGGACAATTTGAAAAGTTTGCTATGTTGCCCAATGAGGATGTCTCGGAGATGTTCAACCGATTAAATGTGGAGTTTTGTCATAAATTTCTTAGAGCTTTACCTTCAAAATATGACACTATTGTGACCTTACTTGTCCAATCAAATTTGAAGAGTGTGACTCCTTTGGAGGTCTTGAGTGAAATTCTCACTCATGACATATTTAAGAAATCACAAGAAGAAGTGCAAGATGAGACTTCCGACTCCAAGAAGAAAAATATAGCACTCAACGCTCAAGCCTCCAAAAGGGAAGATATTGAAGAAGAAAGCGAAGAGAGAGACACCGATGAGGAAATGGCTCTCTTCGTGAGAAGGTTCAAGCGGTTCATGAAAAATTGATATCAAGGAAAGTCCTTCAAGAAAGGACAATCATAAAAAAGGAACGCATTTGAAGGAAGAAGATGTTTTGATTGTGGTGAAAAGGGCCATATCTCCGCACAATGCGAAAACAAGGAAGAAGAAAAATCGGTGAAAAAGAAGAAGTACGAAAAGAAGGAGAAAGCAAGAAGGTTTTCAAGAAGTATTACAAGAAGAAGAAGGACGGACAAACTTGCTTCATTGAATGGGATTCGGATGCGTCAAGTTCCGATTCCGAAGATGAAGATGAAGCATCACCTAAAGGACTCGCCGGAGTAGCTATCAAGGAAGCTCCATCTCTATTCTCCACTCCTCATTGCCTCATGGCTAAAGGAGAATCTAAGGTATCATGTGACGAAGATGAATACTCTTATGATGACTTAGTTGAGATGATCACCGGTTTTGATGACTATATGAGTAAAGAAAAAGAAAAATTCAAGGAATTGAAGAAGAGATACAAAACTCTTCAAAATTCCTATGAGGAGCTAAAAACATCTCATGAGAGTCTCAAAGAAACTCATGAGATGCTCAAGGAAGCTCATGACTCATTAATTACTCATAAAGCCAACAAAACGGGTAATGACATAGGCATCACTTGCAATATTCTAAATAACTTGCCTATGATATCTACTTCTAGCATATCTACATCTTGTGAAGATTTAATGGAATTACCATCTAGACCTAAAGTTGATGACCATGTGCTTAGTCTTGAAAACAATGAACTTAAGGACAAAATTGAAAAACTAACAAATGATCTAACTAAATTCTATGTAGGGGAATCAAAATTAAGACATCAACTAGATAGTCAAAGGTTCTCCTTAAGAAAAGAAGGACTAGGTTATATTCCGAAAAAGGGCAAATATGCATTTCTCTCATCTAAAACCGTATTTTTAAAAGAAAAGGGATATTGCAACAAATGTCAAAGTTTAGGTCATATTGAGAAATATTGCCATGCTAGCAAAACTAATTCATCTCTTATATTCAACTCTTGCTATGTTTTGAAGAAAATGAACAATGGCGGTGTTAAAGCCAAATTTGTTGGAACCCCTATAAATGGTGCCAAAAAGGAATCCATTTGGGTCCCAAAATCCTTGGTAACTAACCTCTAAAGACCCAAAAATATTTGGGTACCTAAAAGGAACTAACTTTGTTTTGTAGGTAAATTACAAGGCCGGAGGACAACATTGAGTACTCGATAGTGGATGCACTCAACATATGACCGGTAATCACAATATGTTCTCCTTTCTCAATAACGAAGGTGCGGAATATGACAAGATCACATTTGGAGATAATAGCAAAGGAAAAGCAAAAGGTTTAGGTAAAATTGCCATCTCAAATGACCTCTCCATCTCTAATGTATTGCTTGTCGAATCTCTTAACTTCAATCTCTTATCCGTAGCTCAACTTTGTGATCTTGGATTTATATGTGCCTTTTATCCAAAAGATGTGATCATCACTAGTATTGATGATAATAGGTTGATCTTCAAAGGTTTTAGACATGTCAACCTCTATTTAGTTGATTTCAATTCAAATGATGCAAATCTTGGTACATGCTTGTTCTCTAAATCTTCTAAAGGTTGGCTATGGCATAGAAGGCTTGGACATGTTGGAATGAAACAACTAAATAGATTAGTTAAACATGACTTAGTTGTTGGCTTAAAAGATGTAAAGTTTGAAAAAGATAAATTATGTAGTGCTTGCCAAGCCGGAAAACAAGTTGCAAATTCACATCCAACTAAAAGCACAATGTCAACTTCTAGTCCACTTGAGTTATTGCACATGAATTTAATTGGTCCAACTACCTATATTAGCATTGGTGGCAATAGTTATTGTCTTGTCATTGTAGATGATTTTTTGAGATATACATGGATATTATTTTTACATGACAAGTCAATTGTATTTAACACTTTCAAAAGTTTTGCACAAAGGGCCAAAAATGAATTTAGCTTCAAAATCAAGAAAGTGAGAAGTGACACTGGCTCCGAATTCAAAAACACCAAGGTTGAAAACTGGTGTGATGATAAGGGCATCAAACATGAGTTTTCGGCCAAATATACACCGAAGGAAAATGGAGTAGTCGAACGAAAGAACCGGACATTGATAGATATGGCAAGATCCATGCTTTCGGAGTACAATGTTTCGGACACCTTTTGGGCCGAAGCAATCAACACCGCATGCCATGCATCGAATCGACTTTACTATCATCGGCTACTAAAGAAAACTCCTTATGAGCTTTTCATCGGAAGGAAACCAAACATTACCTACTTCCGAGTGTTTGGATGTAAGTGCTACATTTTACGAAAAGGTACACGCTTATCTAAATTTCAAAGTAAATGTGATGTAGGATTTTTATTAGGATACTCATCAAATAGCAAAGCATATCGTGTCTACAACCAAAACTCCGGTTTGGTTGAGGAGACGCATGACGTAGAATTTGATGAGACTAATGGCTCTCAAGAAGAGCAAGATAACTTGGATGATGTAGGTAATGAAGGGTTAAGGGTGGCGATGAAGAACATGACCATTGGGGATATCAAGCCAAAAGAAGATAGTGATCAAGATGAAGATCCATCCACTCAAGCCATCCCCTCTTCATCAACACCTCAACCTGAAGATCAAATAGTTGAAGTGGTCAATGTGGAAGATTCGCCTCAACAACAACCGGAAGTAACGTCTACCTCTACTTCACAAAACCCGGTTGATCATCCAAGAATTCATCACTCAATTTCTAAGGATCACCCCGTCGATCAAATTGTTGGTGACTTGCGTAAGGGTGTTCAAACTCGTTCTCGTCTTGCTTCATTTTGTGAAAATTTCTCTTTTGTTTCCTCTTTTGAGCCCACACATGTAGATGAAGCTTTAAAAGATCTGGATTGGGTGAATGCTATGCATGAAGAATTAAACAACTTCACCCACAACAATGTTTGGGAATTGGTCGAAGAACAAAATCCGGATGAACACAACGTCATCGGAACCAAATGGATTTTCAAGAACAAACAAGATGCAAATGAAGTGGTAGTAAGGAACAAAGCAAGATTGGTGGCTCAAGGATATACTCAAGTTGAAGGTTTGGACTTCGGTGAAACCTTTGCTCCCGTAGCTAGACTTGAAGCTATTAGAATCTTGCTTGCCTTTGCTTCGTCTCATAATATTAGACTTTATCAAATGGATGTCAAAAGTGCATTTTTAAATGGTAAAATTAATGAATTAATGTTTGTCAAACAACCACCAGGTTTTGAAGATCCTACAAAACCAAACCATGTTTATAAACTCTCCAAGGCTCTTTATGGTCTTAAACAAGCACTGCGTGCTTGGTATGAAAGACTTAGAGACTTCTTAATTTCAAAAGGTTTTAAAATTAGGAAAGTTGATACTACCTTATTTACTAAGAAAATTGGAAATGATTTCTTTGTATGTCAAATTTATGTTGATGACATCATATTTGGATCTACTAACCAAGACTTTTGCGAGGAATTTGGTAACATGATGTCCAGGGAATTTGAGATGTCCTTGATAGGTGAACTAAGTTTCTTCCTCGGACTACAAGTTAAACAACTCAGGGAAGGAACTTTTGTCAGTCAAAGAAAATATGTGAAGGACCTGCCCAAGAAGTTCGGACTTGAAGAAGCAAAGCCAATCAAGACATCGATGGCCACAAATGGTCACCTTGTCTCTGACGAAGGAGGTAAACCGGTATACTCAAAGCTTTATAGATCTATGATTGGTAGTTTACTGTATCTTACTGCTTCTAGGCCCAATATCATGTGTAGTGTTTGTATGTGTGCAAGATTTCAAGCCTCTCCTAAAGAAAGTCATTTAATGGCCGTTAAGCGCATTTTGAGGTATCTAAAATATTCATCTAGTATATGGTTGTGGTATCCAAAAGGTGCTAAATTTGAATTAATTGGATATTCTGATTCCTACTATGCGGGATGTAAAGTGGATAGAAAAAGCACCTCTGGCAGTTGTCAACTATTAGGAAGATCTTTTAGTCTCTTGGTCCTCCAAGAAACAAAACTCAGTAGCTTTATCAACCGCCGAAGCAGAATATGTTTCCGTGGGTAGTTATTGTGCACAATTGCTTTGGATGAGGCAAACTTTGTTGGATTATGGAATCAAATTTGAAAAACTGCCTCTTTTGTGTGATAATGAGAGTGCAGTGAAAATAGCCACAAATCCAGTTCAACACTCTCGAACCAAGAATATAGATATCCAACACCACTTCCTTAGAGATCATGTTAGTAAAGGATGTGTTAGTGGAAAATGTAAGGACCGAAGATCAATTAGCGGATATATTCACTAAGCCCTTAGATGAAAACTGCTTTTGTAAACTCCGAAATGAGCTTAACGTCATTGATATATCAAATGTGGCTTGAAATGTTGAACTCATATTGGTTGTGCTTAAAATGTCACTTGATTGCATGAACTTCTCATTTTAGGGCATTTTAGGCTCTTTTCTCGGCAATTGAGTAAAATTAGCTAAATACATGTTGATTTATAATATGGATACTTCCCCTTTGGCGATATTGTCTATATCTTACTTATAGTTATCCTGTCGGGGGAAATCTCCGCGAGACTAAGTCCAGGTAAGATGTGTCACGATTACCCGGGGACGTGGCCTCCGGGGCCTCCCCGGGCGCCGCCTTTTGGCTCCCGGGACGTGGCCTCCGGTGCCCTCCCGGGCGCCGCCATTTGCCCGGGGACGTGGCCTCCGGGGCCTCCCCGGGCGCCGCCTTTTGGCTCCCGGGACGTGGCCTCCGGTGCCCTCCCGGGCGCCGCCATTTGCCCGGGGACGTGGCCTCCGGGGCCTCCCCGGGCGCCGCCTTTTGGCTCCCGAGACGTGACCTCCGGTGCCCTCCCGGGCGCCGCCGTTTGCCCGGGGACGTGGCCTCCGGGGCCTCCCCGGGCGCCGCCTTTTGGCTCCCGGGACGTGGCCTCCGGTGCCCTCCCGGGCGCCGCCGTTTGCCCGAGGACGTGGCCTCCGGGGCCTCCCCGGGCGCCGCCTTTTGGCTCCCGGGACGTGGCCTCCGGTGCCCTCCCGGGCGCCGCCAGTTGCCCGGGGACGTGGCCTCCGGGGCCTCCCCGGGCGCCGCCTTTTGGCTCCCGGGACGTGGCCTCCGGTGCCCTCCCGGGCGCCGCCATTTGCCCGGGGACGTGGCCTCCGGTGCCCTCCCGGGCGCCGCCTTTTGGCTCCCGGGACGTGGCCTCCGGTGCCCTCCCGGGCGCCGCCATTTGCCCGGGAGCGTGGCCTCCGAGGCCTCCCCGGGCGCCGCCTTTTGGCTCCCGGGACGTGGCCTCCGGCGCCGTCCCGGGCCTCATCGCCCTCCTAAAGGTAAAGTATTGAACTGTTTATCACGTGCAGGTCACGCGAGGAGCACCTCGGGAACTAGCGACCACCTGTCAAGCATCCAAGGCGTTTGACCGGGAGAAGGACGGTCCTGCCCTTCAATCCGACGGTGGTTTCCGGGGTAGTTTAGGTTTTTTGCTGCTTTTTGGGGGCTATAAATAGCCCTTGTACCCCTCTGTTGTAAAGGATCGGTTCATTTTATTGGAATAGCTAAACTCACAGACGTGCTCCGGAAGCCTCTCCCCCGGAGAGAGCCTCCCCAGCCGACTCCTGTCGGGAGCGCGTCGACAGGACTAGGACCCCCACCGGGACCCGAACCTGTATAAACCCGTGTGTCATTCTTTGTGCTTGTCCGGCGGGGGAGGACCGGTCATCCGGTCAACCCGCGCCGCGTAATCTTCGCTAGGATCACTCTCAAAACCTGCCGGGGTATTCGCAATACCACGACAGTTGGCGCCGTCCGTGGGAACTCGTGACAAGACGCCATGGCTCCCCCAAGAACAAGGGCTCGCACCCTTCCCGGTGACCCGGGTCTCCGAGACCCGGCGCCGTCCGCCCGGGACACTGCTGTCCCGGCGGTCCCTTCCGGAGGCGACCTGGCCCAGGTACCGCCTCCCTCCTTTCCTCTTAACTTAGGTGCTTCCACCTCCAGGTCGTTCCCGTTGACCACGGGGACCTCGGCCGGGACAAGCGTCCCCCCGACGGCTCCTCCGGCTCCCCGGGACGCCCTGCTCAAAGCTCTCGTGGAAGGCCAGCTCCGCGCCCAGCGCTCTATGGACGAGCTCCTTAGCGTGTTGGTGCGGCCTCCGGCCCCCACATTTGCGTCGCACCCATATCCGGGGAACATGCCCCCGTTTATGGGTTACCTGACGGCCCCCCCGGCTCCCGGGGGGTTCTCCGCCCCGCATGATCCCGCCGGGGGGTTCCCTCCTCCTGCGGGATACACGTCCGGACCCTTCCCGGCACCCGGGCCCGTCCCGGTGCCGGGAGGTTATTTCATGCCAGGGCCCTTCGTGGCACCAGGGGGGTACCCCGTCCCCGGCCTGATCCCGGGGCCGGGAGCCCACTTCTTGCCGGGGGTTTACCCTGCACCGGGAGCCAGTCCCGCCCCCCGCGTTGCGTTTACCGCACCGGGGGCGGTCGACAGAGCGGCCCCCGCCCCGCAGCGGACTTCCCCTCGCATGGGCTCCCCGCTTCCGGACGCCGCCACCAGGGCTCCCCCCTCACCGGTTCCGGGTGTTACAGGGCCTGCCCCCTTCCCGGTTCCGGTCGTGGCCACTGGGGCCCCCTCCACTTCGATTCCAGGCGTCGCCGCGGGCGCCCCCTCCCCGGTTCCGGATGATACAGGGGCTTCCCCCTTTCTGGTCCCGGGGGTCGTCGCAGGGGGCTCACCCCAACCGGCTCCTGAAGCTACAGCGCATGAGCTCCCTCCCTCGGCGGGACAGGTCCGTGTCGTCCCGGGGGAGGTCGAGCGAATGCGTTCACCAGAGCGCGGAGAAGGACTTCCCCCCGGCCGCGGGCGCGGGGAGCCTCGCTCTCGCACCGGCCGGAGGAAGAGACCCGCTGAGGAGCCAACCTCTCCCGCGGAGAGCCCGGATGTCCGGGAATTCAGCCCTGTTCCGGAGGAAAAGCGTCGCCACCGCCATTCTGGCGGACCTCTCGGACCGCTTCCAGACTCAGACAACGAAGGTCCCGTGAAAGAAGATAGCGACCGTGGCTCTCCCCGGGAAGTGCAGGGGGCCAACCAGCCCCTGTGCCGAAGACTTCGCAGCATCCGGTGGCCGCGGCCCTACCGCCCGCCACACATCGAACATTATAACGGCGAGGCAGACCCTTACGAGTTTGTGCAGGTCTACTCCACTGCTATCTCCGCGGCCGGGGGGGACGAGTCAGTACAGTGCAACGTCTTCCCCCTTTACCTCTCCGGCATCGCCCGCTCCTGGTTCTACAACCTGAAGGCCGGCTCCATCAAGTCTTTCTCGCAGCTCAAGCGGGAGTTCTGTGCCAACTTCCAGGGGAACTACGTGCGGCCCCTGGACTCCTCGCAGCTGTACACTGTCCGGCAGAGGACTGGGGAGACCATCAGAAGCTTCTTCAAGCGCTTTGCCCAGGTGAAGAGCAAAGTGGCCCACGTCCCCGACTCTACGGTCATCGAAACCTGCAAAAGCGGCATCCTCCCGGGGGAGCTCCACCGAAGGCTCTCCCGGAGCTGCCCCTCTTTCGCCGACGAGCTCTTCAACGTGCTCAAAAAGTACGCTCGGGCGGAGGAAGACGATATCTGGAAGAAGACCCAGGGGGCTCCCGCCCCCGCCGACCGGGGGGCCAGGGATCCCCCCAAACGCTCCAGGCAAGGGGGGCGTAGCGAGCCACGGCCTCGGGACACCTTTGTCCTCGAGGGCGGAGGCGGCTCGCGTGACTCCCCGAGGACCAACCGCCCCTTCCCCAAACCGAAGGGCCATGGGGGAGGACAGTCTTGGCGCGGCCGGGAAGGCCCCGCGGGGAGAAGGCGGGAAGGACCGTGGTGCAGCCTCCACAGGTCCAGTACCCACGCTACCCGAGATTGTAGCCAGCTGCTGCAGCACTTTGCGGACTTCCTCGACCAGCGTGAGCAGGGGGGGGCTCCGGCCTCCTTGATCCCTCGGCCAGCTGTTCCGGCCCTTCCCGCTCCCACGGGGGGTCAGCAAACGCAAGAGGGGGAGCCTTCAGAAGCTCTCCCCTTTCAAACTTCGCAGCGGCGCATCAACGTCATCGTGGGAGGATCTGCCTCCGGGCGGGACTCTAAGCGCCAGCGTAAGGAGTACGCGCGCGAAGTCAAGGTTGTGGGGGTGCTTCGCACGTCCCCGCCACCAAAGTGGTCGGACGTCCCCCTTACCTTCACGGCAGAAGACGCGCGGGGGGTTCGCTTCCCCCACGACGACGCGCTCATTGTCTCCGCGACCATCTACAACTGCCATCTGGCCCGGATCCTGGTGGACGGCGGGAGCTCCGCCGATGTCTTATTCCTGAAGGCCTTCAAAGAAATGCAGGTGGATGAGAAGCTCCTGCAGCCCGCTGCCGGGCCCCTACAAGGCTTTGTCCCGGGGAAGGCGATCCACCCCGTGGGCAAGGTAGATCTTCCAATGACCTTCGGCACCCCGGAGAACTACCGGACCGAGCTGGTCCGCTTCGACGTGGTAGACCTCCCCTCCTCCTACAACGCGATTATGGGGAGGACGACAATCAACCGGCTGGGGGCTGCCACCCATCAAAATTATCTCTGCATGAAGATCCCCGGGCCGCACGGTGTGATCAATGTCCGGGGAGACCAAGACATGGCCCGTGCTCTATACGAGCGCGCTGCGGCCACGATCGGAAGCGTCAACCTCATAAAGACGCCCGGGGGGGAGGCTCCTCCCCCGGAACTAGATGCTGCTGCGCCACCGCCCGGGAGGCCCCTCCTCAAGCCGCGTCCGGAAGGGGGCCTCCGGAAGGTCCTGCTGTCCCCGGGCAACGAAGACAAAACCGTCCGGATCGGGGCGGAGCTCCCCCAGGAGCACGCAGCACAACTTGCGGCTTTTCTGCGCGAAAACTCTGATGTTTTTGCGTGGAAGCCGTCAGACATGCGGGGCGTCGCCCGGGGGGTCATTGAGCACAAGCTTGCAGTGGCCCCCGGCCACCCCCCGGTCAAACAGAAGTTGCGGAAACTCTCCCTCGAGCGCCAAGAGGCAATCAAGGCGGAGATCACCCGGCTTCGAGAGGCGGGGTTCATTCGGGAGGTCCTGCACCCCGAGTGGCTCGCGAACCCCGTCCTCGTCAAGAAATCAACCGGCAGGTGGCGGATGTGCGTGGACTTCACCGACCTTAATCGCGCCTGCCCCAAAGACAACTTCCCGCTCCTGCGGATTGATCAGCTCGTCGACTCCACTGCGGGGTGCGAGCTCATGAGCTTCCTAGACGCCTACTCGGGCTACCATCAAGTCCGGATGGCGGAAGGGGACGAGGAAAAGACGAGTTTTATTACTCCCCTCGGAACCTTCTGCTACGTCCATATGCCCTTCGGGCTCAAGAACGCGGGGGCGACCTTCCAACGCCTTATGACACTGGTTTTCAAAGAGCAAGTCGGCCGCAACGTTGAAGTCTACGTAGACGACGCGGTTGTCAAGAGTCCCCGCGCAGCCTCCCACATCGACGACCTGGCTGAAACCTTCCAGAACCCCCGCTCATTCAGGCTCAAGCTGAACCCGGAGAAGTGCGCCTTCGGGGTGCGCGGGGGGAAGCTCCTAGGTTTCCTCGTGTCCCAGCGGGGCATTGAGACAAACCCCGAGAAGATCCGGGCATTCCTAGACATGCCCCCGCCGCGCTCCGTCAAGGATGTCCAACGGCTCTCCGGCCGCCTAGCCGCACTCAGCCGCTTTGTCTCCCGGTCGGGGGAGCGGGGCCTCCAGTTCTTCAAGATCCTCCGAGGGCTCGAGGGGTTCCGCTGGACCCCCGAGGCCCAGGAGGCGTTCGACGACCTCAAGAAGTACCTCACGAGCCCTCCAATGCTCGTGAGCCCGTCCCCGGAAGAGCCCTTGCTCCTCTACCTCGCCGCGACCCCTGTCGCCGTCAGCGCAGTCTTGGTGAAGGAGCAAGGGGGGCAGCAGCGTCCGGTGTACTACGTGAGTGAGGCCCTCCAAGGGGCCAAAACTCGGTACACGGAAATGGAGAAAATCTGCTACGCCCTCCTCATGGCGTCCCGGAAGCTTCGGCATTACTTCCTGGGGCACCCCATCACCGTCCCGTCGTCCCTCCCCCTTGGGGAGGTACTGCGGAACAAAGAAGCCACCGGCCGGATCAGGAAGTGGGGGGCTGAGCTCGCCCCCTTCTCCCTGTCCCTTACCGGCCGCTCCGCCATCAAGTCGCAGGTCCTCGCCGACTTCGTCGCAGAGTAGACCCCCGCCTCTGGGTCCGGGGACGAAGATCTCCCTGTGCCGCCCCGACGCAATGATCATTGGACCCTTATGTTCGATGGGTCGTTGTGTCTCGCCGGGGCTGGCGCGGGAGTAGTCCTCCGGAGCCCCGAGGGGAAGGAACTCGAGTACGCCGCGCGGCTCGAGTTCCCCGCAACCAACAACGTCGCCGAATACGAGGCTTTGCTCCTCGGGATGCGCCTCGCGCGCTCCCTGGGGATCCGGCGCCTCCTAGTCAAGGGAGATTCTCAGCTCGTAGTTTGCTAAATGGACAAGTCTTACCTGTGCCATGACGCAAACTTAAGTCTTTATTTGCAGGAAGTGCGAAAGATGGAGAGGCATTTCGACGGCCTCGAGGCCCGGCATATCCCACGTAGGGACAATGACCGGGCCGACGCCTTGGCCCGGGCGGCCAGCGCCCGGGAATCGCTCCCCAAGGGGGCTTTCCTGGAGATCATCACGAAGCCCTCGGTGGCCTCCCCAGACACGGACGACGAGCCTCATGTCCCGGAGGTCGCCGAGATCACCCGGACTCCGTCTTGGATGGACCCCCTCATCTCCTTCATCAGGGGGGAGGGGGACCCTCCTAGTGAGACCGAGGCTAAACGTCTCCGGGCTAAAGCCCGGGCATATCTCCTCCTGAAGGGGAGGCTCTACAAGCGGGGGGCTTCCGCCCTCCTGCGCTGCCTCCCCCGGCCGGAGGGACTTCAACTTCTCGAAGACATCCACGCGGGGAGCTGTGGTTCTCACCTAGCCCCGCGTGCCATCGCAGCAAAGGCCCTCCGGCAGGGCTTCTACTGGCCCACGGTCATGCGCGATGCGCGAGACCGCGTCTCCGCGTGCGAGGCATGCCAGAAGATGGCCAAGGGCTCGAACCTCCCCCCTATAGCGCTGCAGACGATCCCCATCACTTGGCCCTTTGTGCGCTGGGGGATGGACCACTTAGGGCCCTTCCCCCCAGCGCCCGGAGGATACAAGTATGCGGTAGTCGCAGTCGACTATTTTACAAAGTGGGTTGAGGCGGAGCCTTTGGCCAGCATCACGTCCCGGGCCGTTCAGCGGTTTTTCTGGAAAAACGTCGTATGTCATTTTGGTGTCCCCCGGGAAATCACCGTGGACAATGGGACCCAATTCGACTCGGCTTATTTTCGGGAATTCTGTGAAGGCCTGGGGCTCGTCATCCACTTCGCCTCTGTAGCCCACCCCCGGAGCAATGGGGCTGTCGAGAGGGTCAACGGCGTGATCCTACAGGGATTGCGCCGGAGACTCGAGCAAACCGCTTCTAAGCGGGGTGCATGGGCAGAGGAGCTCCCTAGCATCCTCTGCTCCATGCGCACGACCCCGTCCCGGGCGACGGGGCGTACTCCCTTCTCCCTGGTCTACGGGGCGGAGGCAGTCCTCCCCCCGGAGATTGGCTTCTGGTCGCTGCGGGTGGAGCTCTTGGAGGGAGCCACCCCCTCGGCATATCAGGCCAACGAGGCCAATCAGCGGCTGGAGATCGACCTCGTGGAGGAGGAACGCGACCGAGCGCTCCTCCGCCACGCCATCTACGAGCAAGAAATAGCGCGCGCGTACAATCAGCGCGTGCGCGAGAGAGCTTTCCGCCTTGGGGATCTTGTCCTCAAGCGCGTGACGGACCCCCAGGCCCAGGGTAAGCTCTCCCCCAAGTGGGAGGGCCCCTACAGGATCTCCGCGGTCCTGGGCTCGGGGGCCTACAAGCTCTCCAACCTCCAAAAGCAGGAGCTGAAACACACGTGGAACTTGCGTTTACTTCGCAAGTTCTATGTTTAGCCTTACGGGCATGTCCCCTCCCCCGGGGCGTTCACGCCGGAGGGGGAGGAGGGACGCTGTATTTTCCTCCCCTTTTGCGGCTTCGCAGGGGGAGGCCCTGTACTTCATTTCATTAGCAATACATAGGTCTTGCTTTGCAAACTGTCTCATTGCAGGTCTCTTATTACCGCCCCTAGCGGCGATGCCCTCCCCGCGAGGAAGCCCTCTCCGCGAGGATGCCCTCCCCGCGAGGATGCCCTCCCTGCGAGGAAGTGGGCCAGCCCCAACAAGTCCCTACAACGGAGCCTGCACTCCCGTAGGGCGGCTTACGATCAGCCCTCGTGGACTGAGGGTGTAAGCGGCAACCCGGTCACAGTGGCCGTGGTAACGAGTCACTTTGGGAGACTAGTCCCCTGCCCAAACACTCAAGTCCCGTCTTCGGGCATTTCCTCCTCCGGGAGTCGACGTTATTCCAGGCTCCCCGTTTTCACAGCGACCGGAAGATCCGCCCCTTGCAGCTTGATTGGATCTATCTTCCTCCTCCGGGAGTCGACGTTATTCCCGGCTCCCCGTTTTCACGGCGACCGGAAGATCAGCCCTTTGCGGCTTATTTGGATCCATCTTCCTCCTCCGGGAGTCGACCTTATTCCCGGCTCCCCGTTCTCACGGCGACCGGATGAATGCCTCCCGGAGACCCTATCCCCGGCTCCCCGTTCTCACGGCGACCGGACGATTGTCTCTCGGAGAAGTCGGATTTCTCGGGCACTTTCTTCCTCGAAGACCCTATTCCCGGCTCCCCGTTCTCACGGCAACCGGACGAATGTCCCCTGGGAAGCTCGCCTCTGGAAATCTCATCGGGTTCTCTTGGACATTCCTTCCGCTTAAGGCCTTATTCCCGGCTCCCCGTTCTCACGGCGACCGGATGATTATCTCCCGGAAGGTCTTCTCCTTGAAAACCTCGCTTTAAGATTTTCTAACTTGGAAAATTTCCTATGCTACAGGTAACTTCTATCCCGGGGGCCTTGTTACCCCCACAGTGCGCGGAGCTATCCTCCGGCCCGCTGTGGGCGGGGGGGATAAGGAGCCCCCGGGTGTCGACCGCACCGCCCACGAGGAAACTTAGCTCATCCTTGTTAAGATGAGTCGTCCAGACCATCCAAGAAGAAAAAATAAAGAGGCGCAGTAAAAGGAAACAACAACAGCGCTTTATTGATCAGCAAACCCGGAGGACATCTTCCCCCTCCGGTGGGCTTCGGAAACGATACAACCCGGGTTCTAACCCGGGGGATTCTCTAAGCCCTAAGGCTCCTACGCCTAATACTCCCGGAGGCTCTCCGCTAGCTCCCGGGTCAAGTCCCGGTACAACGCCCGTACGCGGCGCCGAGCGTCCCGGAGCACATCTTCAGGCCAAAACCCGTATCCCGCCGGTGGAAGTATCCGGAGAGGAGGGATCATCCGGAGCCCCGGTCGCGGAGGGGACAATTCGGCGCGGTGATTATCAAAGTTGTCTAAATGCCACTCCGCGCGCCACCTCAACCGGATCGGCTCCCGGACACTATCCTCGCCGCGATTCCCGGAGAGAAAGCTTAGCAAAATCAAAGCCGCTTGGGCGTCCCCCGGGGAGCCCCTCCCGGACCTTCGACCGGGAGCAACCTCCCGGGAACCCTGGTAACAGTAAGTTCAATTCAAAGACTTGGAAAAAATTCTAACTTCATTGCGTTAAAAATTTTTATGTACAAGTGCCCGGGGCTTCTTCTAAGAAGCTACCGGAATCAAAAAATCCTAAAACAAAAAAGGGCCCTAGCTAAGACCCGGGGGGAGGCTCATACGTGTTCATTGGCGTCCTCCCCCCGGGGGGTTTCCTCCGAGGCCGGGGCCGGGGCGTCTCCCGCCGGAGGCACCAGAGCCGGGAACCACGCCCGGATGATCCGGTCGTAGAACCCTCCGGCGAGCTGCTCGACCTCCCGGCGCGAAGGCCCGAAGGAGTCCGAGAAGCTTCGAGGGATGCGGCCCCCGATCGCCCGAGCGCCGACCCCCCGGAACTCGACGAGCCCCGCAGCGGCCGCGACGACGGGGATCGCCCGACCCCGCGCCCGAACATCGGCAGCCTCCGGGATGGCGGAGACCTGTGCGTTAAGGAAACGCACATCCTCCGCGAGGGTCGCCGGTGGCACCTCTCTGCTCCCGGAGCCGAGGCTTACGCCAAGGCCCTCGAGGGCCGTCCGGACGGAGCGGCCCGCGTCCGCCACCGCCCGGACGCTTGAGCTCTCGAGCTCACGAAGCGCCTCCTCCCTCGCCTTGGCCTCCTCCCGGAGGCGGGCGTTGATGGCCTCGGAAATGTGAACCTGGGCCCGGACCCGGGTCAATTCCGCGAGCGCCTTGTCGCGTTCCCGGAGGGCCTCCTCGTGCTGCCCTACGGAGGCTGCGGCCCGGCCCTCCGTCTCCTTGAGCAGCCGGGCGACCCGCTGCTCAAGGCCCGAGGTAACAGCTGCCACCTACAAAATACATAAGAGTTAGAAAAATTTCAAAGTGCAGGGGATGAGCGAAGGTGTTATCGACGGGTTACCTGGGCCCCGAGGGACTGAATCCCCTCGAAACGCTCATGGAGCGTCCCTCCCGCGACAAAGGCCTGCACCTTCCGGGTATGCAGGCCCTCCGAGTAGCGGGCGACCTCCCCCGCGGGGAGCAGGGGGGTCTCCCGCCCGGAGCCGCCGGCGTGGCCGACGGGGGGTCCCCGGACCTCGAGGTCCGGTAGTGCGGCTGGCGTCTTCGTCGACGAGGTTGTGCCCCCCGAAGACGTGGCCGAGGAGCTCTCGGCGGGAGCCTCCGCCCGGGGGGGAACCATCAAGCCCTTCCCTGCCCCGGGCCGGAAGGTCCTCGGGGCCCCCTCCTCCGGAGGAACCTCGTAAACCGAGGGGCTCCCCCCCTCGTCCACCGGCCAGACCCGCGGGGGCGAGGCCCCCGCGAATCTCACCTCCAGCCTCTCCGGCTCCAGAGAAGCCAGAAGGGGCGGGAGGAGCTCCACCGCGAGCGGCGACGGGGCGTAGTCCGCCGAGTCGGACGCCGCCCCGCCCGCGGTCGCCTCCTTCCCCCGCGCCTCGACGGGGCCCTTCGGGGGGGGAGGCGTTGCCTCCTTCCGGGACGGTGCCCGGGCACGCTCGCCCTCGGGGGTCTCGTCCCGGGGTTTCGCCGGTGTCGCCGCCGGCATCGTCGATGGGCCGGGGGTCTTCTGAACCCGGGCCTTCTTGGGCTCCGAGCCCCCGGCCGCCTCCTTCCCCCGTTTATGCGACCCGGGAGTGGGGAGAGGCTTCCTTTCCGGCAACTTTAACCCGAAGGCCGCCGCTACCAGGTTCTTGGGGGCGCCCTCGCCCACGGCGCGCACGACGCGCTCGTGTTCATCCGCGAAGTACCTCCCCAAGAGGTTCTCCGCCTTCTCCCGCGCCGCCGGGTACGGCCGGACTGTAAGAGGTAAAGAGTTAGTCAATTTCATTAAAATTTTGTAAGAGCAATGCAGCGGGTTCCCGGAGCTTACGTCGCGTCATCGACTTCACCGGGGGCCGCTGCTCGGGGCCCATGCCGATCCCCCTCTTCCCGCCGGTGAAGGGGGAGATCCGGAGGAGAGCCATCTCCTCAGCCGCGTCCCGCATCGAGCGGGTCTTCTTGGAGAGGATCACCTTGCCGAGGAGCTCGTACTCCTCGTCCGTCCACACCGGCTGCTTTGGTGCGGACGACCGGCTGTAGGTGGGGGCCTCCGGGGCGTACACCACCGCGTCATCTCGGACCCGGAGGTAGAACCACCTCCGGACCCAATCCCCCCAGTGGTCCCGGGAGGCCGCCGCCGGGTAGTCGATTACCCGGGCCGGCAACATTTGGACCATAACCAAGCCAAAGGGGGACTCGGGGCCTCCCTTCACCAGGTGGGAGGTCCGCGCCGCCGGTTCGTAGAAATACCGGAAGGCGCGAAGGTCGGGCTCCCGCCCGGTCGCTGTCTCGAAGAGCCAGATGAAGAGGCCCATCCGGACGAGCGCGTTCGGGGTGAGGTGGTTGAGAGCCACCCCATATTCCTTGAGAAACTCCCGGAGCATGGGATGCACCGGGACCCGGAGCCCCGCCTCGATGAAGGCCTCGAAGGCCACGATCTCCCCAGGCCTGGGGCGGGGGGCTCCGTCCTTCTTCACCGGGACTCGGATGTCCCCGGCCGCAACAATGCCCCTTTCGGCCAAGGACTCGGCGTCCTCGGCCGTGAACTCGGACACCCAGAGGAAATCCGAGGGGATTTCCTCCGGGGGCACCTCTGTGGTCTTCGCTCGACCCTTGGGTGCCATGAGGTTAGTTTTCTTTTTGGTGGCTTTTGCAGGAGGCTACTACTAGAAACTCCCGGACGCCAGCTACCGGAAAAAGCTACCGGGAGAGGGCTACCGGGAGAGCAAAAATCGTGGGGCTGAGGATTTCGAATGAGCTTCCGGGCCACCCCAAGGTCCTATTTATAGGGGCGGGCCGTGGTCTAGATGCACGCCACGTGGCACCCGCGGATCAATCTACACCGTAGAAGTTCAAACCGTGCGCGGGAAACGAAGGGACGGGCGCGTGAATCGAGGCGCCGGTTCGAACCGCGCGCGCATTTATGGCGAAACGGCGCGGCTTTAAGTGTGGGGCACGGAAACCGAAGCGTCGCGGCTCCGGTAGCTTGGCCCAGAGATCTTCCCGGTGACCTGAACCATACCCACCGGGGACTCGAGCATCGTCCACGGCCGCCATGGGGGGCTGCTGTCGGGGGAAATCTCCGCGAGACTAAGTCCAGGTAAGATGTGTCACGATTACCCGGGGACGTGGCCTCTGGGGCCTCCCCGGGCGCCGCCTTTTGGCTCCCGGGACGTGGCCTCCGGTGCCCTCCCGGGCGCCGCCGTTTGCCCGGGGACGTGGCCTCCGGGGCCTCCCCGGGCGCCGCCTTTTGGCTCCCGGGACGTGGCCTCCGGTGCCCTCCCGGGCGCCGCCGTTTGCCCGGGGACGTGGCCTCCGGGGCCTCCCCGGGCGCCGCCTTTTGGCTCCCGGGACGTGGCCTCCGGTGCCCTCCCGGGTGCCGCCAGTTGCCCGGGGACGTGGCCTCCGGGGCCTCCCCGGGCGCCGCCTTTTGGCTCCCGGGACGTGGCCTCCGGTGCCCTCCCAGGCGCCGCCATTTGCCCGGGGACGTGGCCTCCGGGGCCTCCCCGGGCGCCGCCTTTTGGCTCCCGGGATGTGGCCTCCGGTGCCCTCCCGGGAGCGTGGCCTCCGGGGCCTCCCCGGGCGCCGCCTTTTGGCTCCCGGGACGTGGCCTCCGGCGCAGTCCCGGGCCTCATCGCCCTCCTAAAGGTAAAGTATTGAACTGTTTATCACGTGCAGGTCACGCGAGGAGCACCTCGGGAACTAGCGACCACCTGTCAAGCATCCAAGGCGTTTGACCGGGAGAAGGACGGTCCTGCCCTTCAATCCGACGGTGGTTTCCGGGGTAGTTTAGGTTTTTTGCTGCTTTTTGGGGGCTATAAATAGCCCTTGTACCCCTCTGTTGTAAAGGATCGGTTCATTTTATTGGAATAGCTAAACTCACAGACGTGCTTCGGAAGCCTCTCCCCCGGAGAGAGCCTCCCCAGCCGACTCCGGTCGGGAGCGCGTCGACAGGACTAGGGCCCCCACCGGGACCCGAACCTGTATAAACCCGTGTGTCATTCTTTGTGCTTGTCCGGCGGGGGAGGACCGGTCATCCGGTCAACCCGCGCCGCGTAATCTTCGCTAGGATCACTCTCAAAACCTGCCGGGGTATTCGCAATACCACGACATATCCTATATATATATATATATATATATATATATATATCTCTTACCTTATATCTAAATCTCATATGAGCATCTATCAAACAAATCCCCCAAGTTTTTCAGTCCTTCCAGCGGTTTGACCGAATAACAATTGCGGTCTGACCGAATGCATCTCCAGAGAAGTTTTCAAAATCTCTTCTTCCAGTGGTCTGACCGGTCTATTGCCTACGGTCTGACCGAATTTACTCGACCAGAGACTTTATATTTCGAATCCCTGTCCTTTTCACTCTCTCCCTCACCTTTGTCTCTTTCACGTGCGCCCCAAAATCTTTTGGAGTTTTCTTCTCCGGTCAAACCCAAGCGAAGCACGGACAAACCATTGGTCAAGATCTCATCCAACCATGTCTTCTAGGTATTCTTTCTCGGATTCATCTCTAGTTTATCAAAACTTTCCTCTCTATTTCGGGATTCCGAGAAACTTTGACAAATTTAGTATGAATCTGCTAATAACCTAAAATTGATACATTCTCTTGATACTCTAAGTGTTTATCCTTGAGTATCAACTCACTTTGTGCTCTGAAATCAAGTGAATCCCAGTATCTCCTCAAACCCTAACTCTACGGTTGCGCCGGTCTGACCGACCCCAGTTCCGGTTTGACTGACAACAACAGCAGAGCCAGGGCTTGCAGATCTCTTGTCATCTCGATTCAATTCTTACATTCTTGTCTCTTAGAATCTTATCTGTTTTATATCTTGCCAATCTCCTAGCAGTCGAGGTCCTCAAGGGAATGTCTCCGTCCGGACCAATAAGAAGAAATTGGCGAAGCGGCCAAAAAGAGCTCAACCTTCGAGCAGTAGCGACACTCAAGATGTTGATTGGGTGCCCTCGCCCGGAGACTCAAAAACGGAACAATCCTCTCACCGTGGCAGCTCCGAGCACATGGCGATGGATATTGAGAGTGAGGATGATGAGATCAACGTCCATGCATATCAAGGACCACTAGTACAGAAATGCAGTCTACTAACTCCTATCTTCTATCGGTTAATTGCGATTTAGCATAAAACTGATAGAAAATGTGCCTCGCGGTCATAAAAGCCCAACGGGTGTATTTTCCCTATCGGTTAATAAGAAACTTACCGATAGAAGAAGCAGTATGATTTACTCTAGCGGTGATGAACATATTTGCCGTTAGAAGATATGCATAAGTACTGACGGGAGAATGTTGTGCGCCGATAGGACTGGTCGACTTCTACAACTAGACTTATTCTATCGGTCATGTATGCGTATACCGACAGAGTATCTACAAAATTTCCTATCGGCAATATGTAGTGTGCCGATAGAACCGTTCGCCTTCTACAAATATTTTTATTCTATCGGTAATGGATAATTGTACCGTTAGAATATATCAAAAATTGCTTACAACTGTTCGTCATCAAATAGTTTTATTCTATCGATATTGAATGTTTATTCCGTTAGAATATAGCAAAAATATTTTAGAACTGTTCGCCTTCTACAACTACTATTATTCTATCGGCAATGTACGTATATACCGACAGAGTATGTACAAAAATTCCTATCGGTAATATATATTGTGCCGATAGAACCATTCACCTTCTACAGATATTTTTATTCTATCGGTAATTTATTTGTATACCGTTAGAAGATATATAAAATTACTAACGGTATGCAGTTTTTTTACCGATAGAACTTATCTAGTACTATAAATACACGGGTGTGTCTCTTTCATTCTCACAGTTCATCTGGCGCTCGTAGTCCTAACCCGTAAGCTCCATGGACGGCCGGCGCACCTCTACAGGCGACCACTGCACCTCCGCACCTCCATCGATGCCCTCTAGACTTCGGCATCTCAAGCAAGGTACGTAAAATTTCGGCAATATTGTTAGATTATTCTAATCCGATTATGGCAATTATTCTGCAATTTTTGTATCCTTCATTTTGATGTGTCTTCTTTTCAATATGATTATGATCTGTGCAGGTCCTTGGATGATGCTCATGAGGGGCAACGTATTTCACGGTTCTTCATCGCAGTACGCTGCCTACATTGGCTTGTTGGCGAAAGAAACGGTGAAGATCACCGTCGAGAGCTGGAAGGGCGTGAAGGGCGAGATCTTGGTTGGCTCGGTCAAGAAGATCCTTAAGCCCGGCGTGTTTCTCAAATCAGGACCTATAGAAAGCATCTTACATTTTTTTGCATGCACCAGCTTGTGGCCAGATGCTAACCTGCTTGGAGAAGAAGAATTGTTGTCATTTGCACAGCCATTCTACACCATCACTACACAGAACAACATCTTGGAAGGTAGGTTCTTTTTGTTAATGGAGTTGAGTTGAGTTGAGTTGAGTTGATCGAGTTTGAGTCCGAGGAAATCACCAATACAAATGAAACTCGACGGCAGTTCTAGCTCCTCGGGCGTCTTCGAACTGAACTCCTATGGTTAAGTCCAATGTGGTTCAGACATTTGCTGTTTTGGATGAATGGATTTGTGATGTATCAGGTCTAACTTGTAGTCGGTAGTTGCATTGTCGCAACCTGCAAAGGTTCTCTTTTATGTAAAATGTATGGGCCACTGGGTCCTCGTCGTGATCTGTTGTTAATTTCATACGTGGCTTTTCTAATATACATCGAATGTGTGAATTGTTGTATTTGTATATTGCTGTATATTTGTGTATCATGTATTGCTAATTGGGACATGAACTTGAATGTGTAGGGAGTATCTGTGTATTTAATTGTATGAGTAGGTAGGTGTGTATTTGTACTGCTGTTTCAGACATGCACTTGACTTTGTGAACTGGCATGTGTAATTTCTTTGGCAAGATGAAGTCCCAAGTACCTAAGAAAAGTATTTTTGTGTCTCCTAGTTAATCCACAAATTAGTATTTCTTGAAATATTGCTTTATCTTCTAGTTAAGATCCGTTTGATGTTACATTGATATTGTAACACCCTGAGTTTAGGGCTAAAAACTCTCTTTTTCATGAACACCATGCATGCATGATACCATGTATATGTAGTAGTAACAAGATCAGTTCAACCCTTTTACCCCAATCTATCTGAAACCCTAAAATCTCAAGATCTATCCTGCAAGCCTAAATCAAGATCAGATTACTCAGATATGATCTATCAGTTACTCTGAACATAAAAGTCTTCAGAAGCTAGATTCAATTCCATCTCTAACTTTCAGATTTATCAATTTCTTTTTGTTTTCGAAAACAGAAATTCAAATTAATATTTTAATTACCCTAAATATTCTGAACTCAGATTTAGCTAAATCTTGACCTAATTCAGATCAACTCCAAATTCAAGATTTCTTCAGTAAATCATTTCTAAATGCTATTTGATACAATTTACCCTTCTGTCCAGATTACAAAATCTCATCCTAGATGTCAGAATTCGAAATTGATAAAACTCAGATTCTATTGTACCCTAAAGTACCCTATTTTCGATTTATGTCGAAAATCATCAAATCGTACCAGATTTCATCAAATCTCTTGCTAGATGAGTATAAGGTATAAGTTTATACTCAGCTGTGAAATCAGATTGCAAATCAACTACTTCTAAGTCAGAAATTACAATTCAGTCCAAAGCAAATTTCCAGATTTTACAATTTAGTCCAAATGGCTGTTTCGACCAGCAGCCACCAGCTGCTGCGACCAGAGGAGTAGCTGCTCGCGACCAGGGAAGATGCAGCTCGACCAGTGCATGCCATCAACCTCGGCCAGCGATGCATGGTGCCTTCCTTCGACCGCGACCACAGCACAGCGTAGCTTCGACCTCAATCGCGACCAGAACTCGCCATCGACCTCGTCGCTGTGTTTCAAGTCTCGCCGTTGAACAGCGCCGCTTTAGCCATGATTTTGCAACCGCCTTTGCATGCACACGTGTTTGCATCTCAGTTGTTGCTGTAGCCATTTCCATCCAGCTCACCACCTGCTACACGCCAGAGAGGAGCTTGCGGCTCACCGTGCTTCAACCTGAAGCTTCTCCTTCACCGGCACAAGCAATTTAGCTCCAAGCCGTGAGCCAAAGCTTCGCTTCACTTTGCTTTGCCTATAAATAGCAGCCCCATACTACCAGTACTGCTTTTCAGAGTTTCTTAGCAATTAAACGAAGTTCTATTCACTGTTGCCTTCTTCTCCGGCGAGCCGCCGAGGAGGTCAACGACGCCAGCCTTAACCGCAGCCTCAATCCTCAAATTGACAGCATCAGTGAGTTTCTCCTACCTACCTCATCGTGCTGTAGTATTTAATTGAACTCTTATGCACTTCATCGCCGGTGATCGCCGGAAATTGCTGAAATCAGTGAAATGCCCTGTTCCAGTTGCACAAGTCAAATTAGCCCGAATTAGCCTTCGATTCAATAGACAAAAATGATGAGTGAGTTATTTTAAGCAAGCCTGTGAAGTTGAATTGTGAAATTGACCAAGAACTGAAGTTTTCGCTAGCCTGAGCTTCACCAGCCGCCGGCGAACGTCGCCAGCCTTCTCCGGTGATTCTCCGGCCAATTCAATCATGCCAGAAGCTTTCTTATACCTTCTAGATGCTCTCCAAGCAAGGAATCGAGTTCAAACATCGTGTAGCCAAAACCCCCCAATATCAGTGTCTTCTTCTCCGGCGCCGGCCACCGGAAAACCATTCCCGGCTGATCCAGCTTCAGAAACCTTGTCTACCAGAGGCATCTTGATCTCCTGAGCAACTTTGTCTACTAGCTCGACTTCCAATTCGGCCTAAATCAGAAGTTATATCCTTGCCCTAATTCCTGTCCAGTACTGTGATTTGGAACTTCAGCCACCGAGTTCATCACCGGTTTTCATCACTTTCCGGCCATCTCCTGCCCTAGATCCAGTTGTGTTAATTGTTCCTGTTACTGAGGCCTACCTCCCAGACAAAGTGGTGTATTAATTGGAACCCTAGATCAAAGGTTATAGCAAGCCCTAGTTTCTGGCTATGTCAGTGCAATGCCAGGCTATGTCAGCCAGTGGCATTAGCCCTTTTCACTTCCTTCCTGATGTGCATTTTGAGCATGAATTTGTCCCTTAGACTCCTGAGGTTGTGATTTACAATTTCTTCTTCTATCACAACTTGATTTGAACCCTTGAACTGTATTTTATGCTTAGCCCTAGATTTTGACATTGTCAGCCTAATGTCAGAGCATGTCAGCCAGTGGCATTAGCTCATTTCACCTCTTTCCAGTTATGCAAATTGAAAATAACTTTGTCCATCAGACTTGTGGAGTTGTAATCTACATTTCATTCTACTGCCACAAGTTGAGATAATCTCTCAATCATCCATCAACCCTATGTCGATGCCTTGAACTAAATGTCGACCCAAAGACATTCATCGATTTTGGGCAAACCAGCCGCGGACTTAATGTCAATTCCCATATCTTGGAACCCTAGAAGTCCCTAGCACTCATTTTCAGTATGAGTTAGCCCTAATCAGCTTCTATGGTACCTAAATCCAATCATTTCGGAATCATCAAGACATTCACCTTTGCATTACTGCATGTAGTATAATAATGTATTGAAAAGGTTATGATTTCTGGTTGTTTGTTTGATCTTTGCTCAGAGTCAGAGCCAGAGTTCGAAGACTTCACTGCTGACCCGACATCAACTGCTGTCTCTTACGACGCGGAAGGCAAGTCATATCCTTGGACATCTTGAACCTATATTTTAAGAGTTGCTATAACATAACCTTGAATATAGATAATGTTGCATGTGAAAGATTGAGAATGGTTGATTTATGAATTGGCAGTACTAGACTGGTTATTTGTGAAATGTCAAAGAAACAAGTTTTGAGCCATGAACTATTATATATGTATATACTTATATTCATGAAATAAAACCCCTAGCCGTGACCAGAAAATGGTATGGAGGGCGGTAGCACTGGAGGTGCTAAGCTGCAAAGGAATACAGGCACTGAAGGTGCAGGGTTGTGGATGTTCTGGTCACTGGCATATAAGGACTAGAACCTTGTGTTGTGCGTCTAGTGGCATGAAACACGTGCTAACCGCAAGCCTGGTATGGGACAGGCCTGAACAAGTACTTATGCGGATCGCATATGAAACCCCTGCATGAGATGTGTTGTGATGATTGACTTGGAGGTTGACTCCTATTATCACATGAGATGTGATGAATGATTGACATAGGGACGGTTCCCGCAATATCACTGAAGGTGATCTGATACGTTGACCCAGCAATGGGGAAATATGAGTAAGGGTGGGGGTATAGCCCGCCACAACTGTGTTTCGCGAGAGATCCACAGGGTCAGGGGTGAAATGTGAGTGATACATAACAAAAGTTCTTGTTATCTCCACCTTGCTTCTCACAGTACGAAGTGAGTCAGGGGTCCAATCCTTGTGATAGGAAAGGCTTGAAAGTGGAATACTCCGAGCTCCCGGGTTTATAGGAGTCTGCTGCGGTGGATTAAATCCACGAGGTGTGACACAAGTATATTTTCTAAATAAATTATGTGTTAAATCAAGATTACCCAAATGACATGTGTTGTCATGATAAGGGGTACTGCCGTGGGCTGTCATGTGTTGACGTGTCGCGGTAGTGCTATAATCTAGTGAACATGAATAGCAATGCTATGTTATGAAAAGTGCTGCCATGAGATAAGATGAGATGAGGTATGAAAGAAAAAGGTTATTTTACAAATATCCATAATTCTTGACTAGTCTAGGTTCATATCATCACTACTATACGTATCTACTCTTACCTATGACTTGCTGAGTACGTAAGTACTCACCCTTGCAACTTACAACCCAGAAGATGGAGCGTACCAAGATCAAGAGGAAGGCGTGGAGAACTTCTTGGACCAAGAAGAAGGAGAGCCAGAACCACCAAATCCCTGATGTGTTGTTCTGCCGTCAACTTCTTACTGTGAAAGGGACACCCATCATCCGCTTTGTAGAAGTTTTATTTTGTTTTAACTAAACCTTGATGCCACGAAGGTATTGTAATCTTTTTATGTAATATTAAGGCCAGCAGGCCACACTGCTTAATACTTTGTAAGTTTTTCTGCTGCAATGTGAATATACTCCTGTGCTTGACTTATCCTGGGAAGTCAAAGGTATGCTTGTATGGGACTAGCTATAGCAAGCTAGGTCTCCACAGGAGTAGTCGTAGTCCCAGTTTCAGGGCGCGACAGATATGATTCCTTGGATGTGAGAACTGGTGTCATGTGTGTCCCAGTTTGGTACAAGTACCTCCTCTAACGGTAAGTACACATATTTACCGGTAGAAATCACATATATTTGCTCAGTCATGCATCATCTAACGGTAAATACACATATTTACTGATACAAAAACTCTTGTTCGTGTGTCAAGCATCATCTAACGGTTAATACACATATTTACCGATAGAAAAACTCATGTACGTAAAGTGTCATGCATCATCTAACGGTCAATACACATATTTACCGATAGAACAAGACCTGTACTTGCTCAGTAATGGACATTCTCTAACGGTATATGTGTGTTTTTACCAATAGAATATGTGAGCGGCGAATTACCTTAGTTGGTCTAACGGTTATTTCATGTATTTACCGTTAGAAAAAGGTCCATTATAAGGAAAACCCCACTCGACCATTGCTGAGCTGCTCTTTAATTTGTTCTGTTACACTCTGTGTCCCTCTGTTTGTGATGAAAGTTCCACGCTCGCAGCTACACTGCTAGGGTGATCAGCGCAGGCTGGAGGGAAGTTGATTGCGCCCCTCTCTTTAAGGTATGCTTAATTGTCGACACTTATCTCTCTCTCCCTCTAGATCTCCCTCCCTCTCTACTTGCAAGCTAGCTGTATTGTGTAGTTCCAAGTTTGTAGCTCTAAGCTTGGGAGCTTGGTAGCTGGAAATGCATCATGTTTTAGGAGCTAACTAGCTTGTATTGTGTAGTTAGCTAGGTTAATTAGTGTTAATTTCGTCAGGCAAGGGTTCAACACATGTATCTGTTGTAAGAGGTTGTACATGTACATATACATAACTTAATCGGGCAGGTTTCATGCATTGCTGACTCGTTAAATTTTGTTAATTGTAGATGGACAGGAAATATTGGATGTATGGAATAAAACGTACTACTCTTGAATATTTGGATGGTGTGAATGAGTTTATTAAATTTGCTGAGCAACAAAAGGAGAGGAAGGGAGAGAAAAATATGCTCTGTCCTTGTACAGATTGTATGAACTTGAAGAGGTTTAGCAACTCTGATCAAATTAAGAGTCATTTGATTCGTCGTGGTTTTAACGCGCGATACACCCGTTGGATATGGCATGGCGAAGATCTTGAGGAAACAAGCACCACTACTACCAATCAGCAGGACTCGGATGTGGATTGCAATAATATCGATGATCATCCGAATTTTGATAATGTTCATTCCGATGTGCACGTAGATGATGATGATGACAATCTAGATGAGATGTTACGTGATGTAGAGGAAGATTACAACGAAAACGACTTCTGTGAATTTGAGAAACTGATTGCTGACTATGAGAAGCCTCTGTTCCCTGGATGTGCAACATTTACAAAACTGTCTTCTGTGCTGAGATTATATAACTTGAAGGCAAGCAACGGTTGGAGTGATAAGAGTTTCACAGCACTATTAGATCTTCTAGCGGACATGCTTCCAGAGGGAAATGAGTTGCCAAGATCTACTTACCAAGCCAAAAAACTGTTGTGCCCGTTGGGAATGGAAATCGAAAGAATACACGCATGCCCAAATGATTGTGTGTTGTACCGTAACGAGTACTCCAATTTGCATGTTTGTCCAAGATGCGGCGCATCGAGGTATACGCGTAGGGACCGGATTGACAGTGAACATCACGAGGTAAAGAAAGGACCTCCGGCGAAAACTGTGTGGTACTTGCCTGTGATACCTAGATTGAAGCGGCTGTTTGCAAATCCGAAAGTCGCGAAGCACTTGCGTTGGCATGCTAAAGCCCGAAAACAAGACGGAAAACTGAGACACCCAGCTGATTCTATTCAATGGAGAAACATCAACAGAACATTTGCTGAGTTCGGCGGCGAACTCAGTAATATAAGGTTTGGGCTGAGTACAGATGGTATGAACCCACATGGTAATATGAGCAGTCGGCACAATACTTGGCCGGTTCTCTTATGCATCTACAATCTTCCTCCTTGGTTATGCATGAAGCGCAAGTACATCATGATGGCGTTACTAATCTCAGGACCCAGACAACCCGGAAATGATATTAACGTGTTTCTAGCGCCTTTAATCGAGGACTTACAGAAATTGTGGAGCGAGTGGGTGAAGGTGTGGGATGGATACAAGAAAGAGAATTTCATCTTGCAGGCCCTGATATTTTGCACCATAAATGATTTTCCGGCCTACGGCAATTTGTCGGGGTATAGTACGAAAGGAGCCAAGGCTTGCCCTATTTGCCTAGATGAAACTGAGAGCATGTGGCTGCGAAACTGCCGGAAAACAGTGTACATGGGTCACCGCAGGTTTCTTCCGGTGCATGCTTGCAGATCATAATCAGTATTCACACATGCTTGCAGATCGCCATGTCGAAAGACCAATACAAAAATGCAAAGATTAGAGATCTTCGACAAATCTGGGCTCAATATGTCATGGAGGAAGTTGCGCCCAACCATCCGCCATGACAATTTTCTCTTTTTCATGTACTCTGTGCATAGACTGTTTATATACGTGTGAATAAATATATGTGAATAAATGTCCACATTGGATTGCAATTTGTATTTGTCCATATATATGTGAATAAATGTGAATAACCGTCTAATGTGTCAATCTGTTCTGTGAATTTACCCTTTGCATATGTACTGTATTGTGTATCCAATCTATACTGTATTGCATCTGTACTGTATATGTGAATGTACTGTATTGTGAATGTACTGTATATGTGAATGTTCTATCGGTAAATTCATTCACAACCGAGAGACTACTACCACTTTTCTATCGGTAAACTCATCCACAACCGAGAGACTACTACAACTTTTCTATTGGTAAACTCATTTCCTACCGAGAGAGTACTAAGATTTTTTTCTATCGGTAAACTAGAAATTAACCGTCAGAATAGTGTGACTTTTCCTGCCGGTGAACTCATCCACAACCGAGAGACTACTGTCGTTTTTCTATCGGTACACTCGAAATTAACCGTTAGAAGAGTGTGATTTTCCCTGCCGGTGAACTCATTTACACCCGAGAGAGTACAATAGTTTTTTCTATCGGTAAACTCATTTCCAACCGAGAGAGTACTAAGCTTTTTTCTGTCGGTAAACTTGTAATTAACCGTTAGAGTAGTGGTACTTTCCCTACCGCTAGACGTAAGACTACGACGGGTTTTCTTTCGGTACACTCCTAATATGCCGATATAATAGTGAAGTTCTTCTATCGGTTATTTACCGATAGAAAATATTCTTGCTTGTTCTATCGTGTCTATCTCTATCGGTACAAAAACCGATAATAAAAGGATGTTTTTTACCGATAGAAGAAAGATTTTCTGTACTAGTGGACCTAAGAAGAACTGGATGTCAAATGATTATACTAAGGCTAGGACCACCTACGCCTACAACCATGAGAATGACGCCACTACTCCTCACTTCCACACGATGACACAGCAGGATGCATTCTATGGTCATCTGGCTCACAAGAATATCTTCGAACACAAATGGATTAATGGGCTTATGTTGTGAATCAGCCCATCATGGCTCCTCTGGTTTAGATCTTCAAGGAAATTGGACTGTATGACTTTGTGGAGCATAAGTGCCCATGGAACACCACTGCCATCCGACAGTTCTATGCTACCATCGAGATCATTTGGACGGAACAAAAGATAATGTGGATGACTGGCACTAGAAGAAATGAGGCTTCATTTGAGGAGTTTGCTGTGGCAAATAAGATAAACTATGAAGAAATGAAGGAAGGCATAAATATGGAGGATGAGGATTATCTTCATGAGGATGACTGGCTCCAGTTCTATGAGCAGCCGGGAGGTGCACAGAGGATCGTTCCTGGCACTGTTACAGGCCTTAAAATCCTCCCAGCTGTGGTCAACAAGATTATCCGAGCCACGATCCATCCAAAGAGTGGAAATCGAGAAGCAATCCGCGACTACTACTGGAACTTCATCGACCACATCCTCAAACGACATCTGATCAACATTGTTACTTTCATCTTGAAGACGATTGAGGATGTCTCGGTAACCACTCTTCCAAATCTGTACTTTGCTCCATACATTATGACCTTGCTGCTCCAGAAGACGAAGTTTCCTCGCGGATCTTGCGATATCAGGCACCTCGGCTATAAGCCATTCAGTGTCAATCCGCGCATCTTGGCCCGAGGCCATGGAGCACAGCCCCATCAGCAGCAAGCTCAGGATATGCCTCCTCCTCCTCAGCCGCAGGCTCAGCAGCCAGCACAGCAGAGCCAAGCCCCCGCCTGGTTTACTCAGTTCTAGCAACAGTTCCATCAGCCGATGATGGATCAAGTTGCTACTCTTCTACAGGGGCTTGAGCTCACACGATCGAACTTGGCGGCTCTCAATGATCAATTCCAGACCTTTTGGTTGCGCCAAGATCAGTTCGAGCAGCGCTTCGACGCCTTCTCTGCTCACTTCTACTCGAGATTCCCTCAGACTCCTCCTTTCAACCCTCCAGATGATGATGCTCCCGCCGATTCCTAGCTTTTCTGGAAATTGATGCCAAAGGGGGAGATGAACTTTAGATGAATGACTTTTGACTGATTTTGGTTGACTGTTGCTGAGAACATTAGACTTTGTATGAATGAATGTCTTATATGTGGATGTTGTTTGAATGTCTTATTTTTGACTTATGTGATGTGATGTTTTTGAGTGTCTTATTACTCTTGTGATACTTCATGTTATATTGAGAATGAATTGACATATTGCCTTATATACATGCTTGAACTCCACCAAAAGGCCAAAATTTTCAGATTCATCTATTTAGAGGGAGTGTGTTTTTCTCTACTATGCCTATTGAAAAATCCTTTTAATGCTAAAAATTCAATCATCTACTCTTTATGTTGTCATCAATTACCAAAAAGGGGGAGATTGTAGCTTCTAGGCCCCTAAAGAGTGTTTTGGTAATTAATGACAATTACAAATGTTGAACTAACGTTACCTGTTAAGTTGTGTCAAGAACAAACTCAAAAGACAGGATAATGAAAGCCAAAGAAAGAACTACATGATGAAGAAAGGACATTGAACAAAGAGGCAAAGGTACGGAATAGGGTCTTTTTCCTTTTACCGGTCTAAGGTGATTAGAGAAGAATTTTGACTGGATTATCGGATAGTCGCCGTACTATTAAGAGGAGCATGTGGTGTATCACTAAATAGTTCATCTATGTGCCACAAGTCATAAAAACAACTTGCATTGCATACTAGAAGGTCATATCCTTTGAAAAATGCTTTCATCCATTCAAAACAGCCAAGCTCAGTCTCTGTCGGTCTAACCGATTGTTAGCCGGTCTGACCGCAGAAACGGTCTGACCGAATGTTGTTTCGAACTGACCGACAGTTATGTTAAAGTGTGTTTACTTTCTTAAAAAAGGTCGGTCTGTCCGTAGTTATACCTCAAGTCAGACTCCTGGAGCTTCATGATCACTTTTTAAGGAACATTGTGTGTTAAATCGGTCTGACCGATTATTGGTCCAGTCTGACCGCTAAAACGATCTGACCGAGTTTTTGTACTACGGTCTGACTGTGTGGCCGGTCTGTCCGAAGTTTTCGGCCTGACCGTAAATCGTGTCCAGAAACAATGTCGTCTCTGGAAGGTTTCATGGTCTGACCGTCATTGGCTCCGCTCTGACAGTGAGAGTGCCCGACAAGGGCAAGTGAGCATTTATTGCACCTGTTTAATGCCGTTGCAATTGCGGCGGTCTGACCAGGCTTATACCTGCGGTCTGACCGCCAAGTGATCTTTTTCTCCCAACGGCTTGTAACGGCTATATTTATTGTGGGGGGTATATATACTCCCATGCATGGTCCTGTTTAGGACCCTTGGCTTATTTGTGAACATTGCCATCATCCTTGAGAGCTAAAACAAGTTTCATACACTCTAGTGTTCAATTTCTTGAATTTGAGAGAGTGTGCATTTGAGATCTTCTAGTGCATTGCATTTAGATCACTAAATCAACCTTGTGGCACTAGAAGAGCGTTAAGTGTTCATCACCGGCTTGTTACTCTTGGAGCTTGCCGGCTCCTAGACGGCTAGGAGGAAGGTTTTGGAGAGCTCCTCAAGGAAGATTGTTAAGAAGCCTCAAAACATCTTGTGAAAGGGTCGAGCACGCCTTGCCGGAGCGGTAAAGTGCATCAATAGTGAAATCGAGGTTTGGATAACTCATCATACTAATCCGGCTCGAGATCTAAGTCACTTCTTGAGAGGAAGTTGACTAGATAGAGGAGCGGTTAGAGATTTGAGTTTGCCTCAACGTGGATTAGGGGTGATCGGCAAATCACCGAGACCACGGGATATATCCTTGTGTTAAAATTGCTTGTTGTTCATCTTGTTTTAGTTATTTGCTCTCATTTATTGTTAATTGCTTGACTAGTTGTTAAATTGTCAAAATCGCCTATTCACCCCCCTCTAGTCGATATCCTAGATCCCTTTCACCCGGCCAGCACGCGCAGATGCACCTCTAGTTCGACATCGGTAACCATAGTGGCGAGATCCCTGCATCCAAGCGTGGTGTCCCCCCACCGATTTTTGACACGCTACCGTGAGTGCCCCGATGATGCCCCCGGCGATGTAGTTCGGCGGCATCTTTTCGCCTACTTGCTAGTGATGCTGCAGTATATCCTGTTCCCTTCGACGCACAGTGACACTGTCTACACTTGGTTCATTCCCCTAGTGGAGAGTATCGTCGATGCGGACCCAGGGGCCATGCCACATTACAATTGGGCGATGGCAGTGTTGTGTGTGACGTATAGGGGGCTTTGCGAGGCATGTGGCAGGACCTCGACTAGATCATTGCTGTCCGCGTGCCATGTATTGCTACAGCTGTGGTCATGGGAGCACTCCCCATTGGTCGGCCGCGTTTAGAGTGGCCCATCCATCCATACGGTGCGCCAGTGGATTACGAGGATTGGGTTGATCGACCAACCATGGGAGCCCGTTGGCTGGGAGGTCGGCTGAGGTGGTCATCATCACAGATTCACCGCTATTATGTGGCGTACCTGGGAGAGTTTTATCTCCTGCTGGACACACGCGTCATATGGAGACTATGGACACCGGAGCACATCTCCCAGGTTGCACCGCACGGCATTTCCTTGCATTGCATCGCGAGCCAGGACTGCTGGCGTACGCGTCTGCACATGGTGTTCTCACATGTAGTGGAGTCGTATTTTCTGGAGAGGGTGATGCGTCAGTTCGGGCTACACCAGCAGATACCGCCCTCGGAAAGAAATCGACAACGCCATCTCCAGCGGGAAATTCACGTGTATGCCTGGAATATTTTCTACATCTCAGTTATGTACTGAACATTTGTTTGTTTTCTTGCTTTATGTGCATTGCGTCACCTTCTGCAGACAAACACGTAAAGGAAAACACTCCGACAACTGGCAGAGCAAGAATGCCAAATGGGACGACGAGTGGGAGGACCATGCAGTGATGGATGTTGTGGTGGAGGAGTGGCCGTACGACCCTGCGACGTACTAGGCCTATGTTCAGTGGTACGTGCCGCGCACCCATACGCGAGTTGCTCGTGCGGCCCTACCTTCGCTAACAGAACTATCACATCAAGACAGTCTTCGATCAGGCCTTGATGTTCAGTTCCCAGGTCAGATCCATCGCTCGGTATGTTCATCTTGGTTGGATACTTATGTTGGTCTCTTATCTTATCTATTTTTCTAGAGTCCCCATATGAGTTTCGCATGTGCAGGCTGACATAGCGACGGCCATCGAGAGGCAGGCGCTCTCCCTGATGTCCGGCCTTTCTCGGGGAGGACGACAGTTCAAGACGGAGCTGCATGGTGCCCTACATTCTATCCGCATAGGAGCACGGCAACTCATCTCCGACCTAACTTGTGGCCGAAAGACAGATGGATCGGTTCCACACCAGAGAGGGGCCTGGCCACCTAGCCCGATGTCAGCTCGGCCTAGCCTGAGTGGTGCTCGATAGAGCACTTCGTCGGCACAGCGCAGTCATCGTGGCACATCTTCGACTTGGGGCGGTGACATACCGGGTACGTTTGCTAGCCCGTCTTGGCTTCGTCATTCCTCATCAATGCACACCGCTCGACGCAGAGATCTGCATATTGGGGGCTCATCGAGACATTGCACTCCCGATTGAGATGACTCCGATGAAGAGGACGACATCCATTAAGAGAAGGATGCGAGTAGGGCGTTGGCAGAGCGGCTTGCGGCTGACGAAGATTGGAACTAGACTCATATTGAGCTGGCGGCCCAGGGACAGGGACACTTAGTTCCTTGGGCGGTCTACGTAGCTGAGTTGGGGGGAGCCCGCACACGACCAGATGTATCAACACGATGATCCTAAGTACTATGCTCCGCGGGGGGGCGAGGCCGATTGGGTAGCACAACAGCGAGACAACGAGGACTGGGTCTCAAGCATGCTAGGGATGCACGACCCTCGTGCGCATCAGTACTACCAACCAGATGAGTTAGCGCCTAGCGAGCTTGAAGATCCCCCTCCACCGACACAGCCATCTCAGGGTCATACAGGTACTGAGTGGCATGGTCCTTCTACCGCGGCTGCACGGTGGTCACATGTACCACCTGATCCGTACTAACCATCGCCTTTTCAGAGAGATAGGCATGGGCATAAGAGGGGTCGTCCGGACCCATAGAGAACATGTACTAACGCTTTTATTTTTCAGCGTGTTACATTCAAAATTGAGTAAATACATTATTTTCTGGATTAAATTGTGCTCGGTCATTTTGAGATATGTAACTGCAGTTAATTGGGTTCTCGGTGATCTCATGGTTTGAATGGTCAAAACGAATCATGCAGCCTGCTCGACCGTGCAGCTTTCTGTGACAATGGCTTGGTCAACCTTGCAGCTTTCTGTGACAATAGCTTGCTCGAGTTTTCACGTCAACTTTTCCATCTTTTCAACGTTCCGTCAAAAAAAGCTGTAGAAAGTAGCCTGAGTCGTCACCTCAATTTTTCCATACTTTCATCTTTCCGGGATACAACATCATGCCCAAAGAAAAATGCCTCCCCACCATTCCATAAGTCCTTGCCTCTGGCCTACAAATACAAAGTGCATCCCCCCCTCATTTTCGCACTGAACCTATCTACTTCCTCACAACACTCACAGGTAATTACTCCTTGTCTGATCTTATGGCTGTTTCAGGTTCGTCCTCTGGAGTGGCCAAGGATAAGGGTATGGAGCTATGTGAGCTTCCACCATGGTGCCACTGCAACAAGATGTGTACGATGCACATGTCCGCTGATGAACGGTCGCTCTGGATGAGATTCTATGGTTGCGCGATGTCCAATTACCCTTGGCAAACTGATGTGAGTACTGTACTATTCTTATTGTTCTCTTGTACACTATTTGACCTATTGTCCACCTCACATGTGATCCTCAGATTTACGAGCGCAAGTGTGACTTTGTTCAGTGGATTGATATTGAAATATTAGAGGAAGCTAAGGAACGCGTAAAGTTTCTGCAAGAGGCAAAGGCTTGCCGCAGGAGCTTCGGTCTTGCAGAGGACTGGGGTCCGAATGAGGTTGACCCATACTGTGAGGCCAGATGGCATTTCGCACTAGACCGACTTACCGAGGAACAAAGATTGGAGCGTCGGCACGAAGCTAATCGTACTTTTAGGGTGAAACCAAAGCCTCCTTGCATTTTTCCACGTGGTTGACCCTTCTAGATGATTCCATGCTTAATTTCCTTCAATGTTTTTCACTTACTCATGTACTTTATCTATTTTCAATAATTTATCTCTCACTAAATATACCTCTGCCTCACTCTAAACCCTAACCCTAACCCTAAACCATAAACCCTAACCCCTAAACCCTAAACCCCAAATTATCATTGAAATATCTCAACAAATTACGTAGTTACAAAATCCATTTCGTATGCCTATTGGTTGGGAATAATAGGATCGAACTGGACATGCTCCAAAAAGCTGGTTGTTACTTGTATGAAGTTCTCTATAGTTAATTTATCAATTGCTTCGCCAAGATCGTCTTCCCAAAATTCTTTAATGATCTATGGACTCTTTGGATCGGGGGATTTACTAAAAAAAATTATAGACAAAATTAAACGTCCATTTTTTGTAAATTCCTAATCCAAACAAACCTCTTAAATAGAAAAGTTTTTGTACTGTACTAAGCGAGAGTGAAAAAGTGATCACAACCATCTCATCATGATTGACCAATAGACCACCACATTAGTCATATTCACACATAAACAAAACTCTTATCACATCCCACATTAATATCACTATTCATCTTTAATTTATTGGATCCGTCTAACTCTTAACTAATACAAATTATAAGACTAAATATTAATAAAAATTAAAAATTCAGAATTAAAATTACTAGATTTCTTATATATTTTTATTATATATATACATATATATGTATACATATATATATACATATACATATATATGTATATATATATATATATGTATATATGTATATGTATATATATACATACACACACACATATATATACATAGATACATATACATATACATATACATATACATATACATATATATATATATACACACACACACACACATATATATATATGTAACACCCTAGTTTGGGGGGTGAAAAGTTTTTGCATAAAAATCATGCATGCATGTATCTCAATAGTATAGCCAGATCAGTTAAACCCTAATTTGCCTTAAAAGCTTAGAAATGTCCAAAATCTACTCCGATCATCCAAAACAAGATCTGATTCTTCAGATTTAACCTAATTATTATCTGAAACATAAAAGTCTTCAGGACCAAATTCTACTTTTGTATCTAAACCATCGATCTTATTGCCTCTTTCTGTTTTCGAAAAGAGAAAATCAAAAGTACCCTAATTACCTCAGTTCCCAGATAATTCAATTATCTTGATAAAACCCTATTCAGACACAAGTGTCTTTTGAAATATGTTCCCAGATACATCACCATCTTACTCTAAAAAGCTGGGAGCCAAATTGCTTCATCTAAGCACTTTTCGCAAATTAGTCCAAATTTCATTGCGAATAAGTCCTTTTCTATTTTACCCAAGAGCTTAAAAAGCTAAAATCCACAAATTAACTCCAAATCCAAATTTGATTCAGTGGTTAACTTCTAATCACTATTTGGAACAAGTTTCTCTCCTGTCAAAACTCCAAAATCTTGCTCTAAGACCAAGATCCAAAGCCTCAATGAAATCTAACCCTAAATTACCCTAATCTCACTTAACCCTTTAATTTTGATCAAATCTTAACAAACTTTCTCCAAATTTCAGTTAAATGAGTACTAGTAAAAATACTGTGCTCAACCATGTCATCAGATTCCAGATTAATCATCTCTAAGCTCTTATTTGCATTCAAGTACAAAGCCAAATCAAGAACCATCACAATTCAGTCCCTGGTTCGACCACGGGCTGGTTTTGCCGACCAGAATCACCTAATTCGACCAGGTCTTTAATTTACGACCAAATGCTGTGCAAATCGACAACCTTATGCCCTAAATCGACCCCTCCAGCAGTAATCGACCAAGACCACCTCTGCTGTTTCAACCGTGAGTATTTAACTCGACCAGGACCACCACAGCTGACCAAGACCACTCTACACTTGACCAGATCAGCAGCCTTCGACCTCGAGCACAACCTCCACATTCGATCACTGCCGTGTTCTTTGCTTCGACCTGATGATACAGTGACCCTCCCAATTGCCAAGTGGCACGTGTTTGCTCGTGGCTGCACTGTATTTCTTCCCCAATGCACGTATCGATCGGCCAAATTTTTCTCCTCGGTTTATACCCTCAGACATCAGATTTTCAGCAGCCAAACTACAGAATTATCGTGCCATTTGGCATGCATGCCGGAGCTAACACTCAAATCCACATCAGATCAACTAGACAACTGGGAAAAAGGCTTCACGGCTGCTGGCATCAGGTCACTTCGCCGGCGAGCTCGAGTTGTCAAAATCTAGTCAATTCCTGCCGGTTGTGAGTTCCAGTGCACTTCTAGCCGTTGCACAACTTCCCTCTTCAGCCTATAAATACCCCCTGGTGCTTGCTCATCTCCACGCACTGCAAACTTAACATATCACAACCAGAAACACTGTTGTCTTCATCTTCCCCAGCAAGCAACAAAAGGAAAACTTGAGTTCAAGCTTCTCCAGAGCTCTTCTCTTCAAGCTAACACCTCCAGTAAGCTTCTTGTATCCTCCTTACACTCCTCAATCTTGGGATTAACTTCAATCTCACCAGATGGCCGGAATTTGCTATTTTCTGTTCATCTACTCCGATGAGCAATTAAGCTCCATCCAGAATGATTCAACCATCGAGCCAGTAGTAAAATATGCTTATTATGCTTCACTTAAGACCCCTGAGCCATTAGATTGAACAGATCTGCAGTAATCTAAAACCCCCAAATTCCAGCCATGAACATGAACTAAAACTTGTTGATTCAGATTATCTGTTGCATATTTAACTAATCCAACTTTACCAGTATGTTTCTAGTGCCCTGAGGACCTCACACAAGCAGGGAATTGAGTTCATTCACTGTAAATTAAAAATGCCCAAATCTGAGATTCTTAACTTTCTTCTCCAGCCAATATCTTTCAAATCCAGCCACTCCAGCCTTGAATACCTTTCCATTTAGATTTTTTAGACCCTCCTGAACAACTTTGTCTTCAGGCACGACTCCAAATTCGGCCTGGATTGGAAGTTACAGGTATGCCCAAGTTCCTACACAGTTGTCATTTCATGTGTTCCAGGCCAGCTGATGTATATGTTGGTTTTCATCTATTTTTATTCATTTCTAGACTTAGATCTTGTTTAATTAATTATTTCTGTTACTAATTCCTAACTACCAGACAAAGTTTCATCTCATTTCGAGCTCTATATCAAAAGATATTACAAACCCTAGTTTCAGACATGTCCAGTTCATGCCAAAACTATGTCAGCCAGTGGCATTGAGCCATTTTTCAACCTTTCAGCCATGAATTTTTGAGCTAACCTTGTCTCCTAAGCTTAAAAAGTTGTGTTCTACAATTTTTTATTCTGTAACAACTTCATTTGAGCACTCTAAGACATAGTTAAGCTATGTCGATGACTTAAACCTTGACTTACCTAAAGACTTTATTTGCTCTAACTCAAAACCAGCCATGATCTTGACCTTATCATGATATCTAGGACCTTTGGTAATACTAATATCAATAATTTAACCCTAATTAACCCTTTTAATCTTCTTCCTTCCATAGTTTAGTCATTTCTTGCATAACCACATGTAGTGTATAATTGAGTGTAGATATGGTTGTAATGCCTGTTTGCTTGTTTGATCTACGACCAGAGCCAGAGCCAGTGTTTGAGGACTTCGCTGAAGAACCAACTTCAACTGCTGAACCTCTAGACACTGAAGGCAAGTCATTTCTTGAACATCTTGAACCTATATTTTGAATTGTTATACTATGCCATGTCTAGTTACTTTTATATTAGTGCATGAAATGAGAGAAGATTATGAATGGCAGTATTAGGCTGAATGCCTGTGAATCATGACATTGATGAGTAGTAAGCCATGAGATAATATTTATATGTATGTAAATCTATATTCATGAAATAAAACCCCTAGTTGTGACCAGGCTATTATGTTGGAACAATGCTGTTGTTATTTTGTGAAGAGCACTGGATGTGCGTGACAAATGTTATGATCTGGTCACTGGCATATAAGGACTAGAACCTTGTGTTGTGCATCTAGTGGCATGCTTAACGTGCCGACCGCAAGCCTGGAATGGGACAGGCCTGAACAAGTAGTCTGTGGATCACACAATGAGCCCCAATAGGACAAATACATGATTTACACGGAATGCGCTCCTATACCAATCACTGTATATGATGATGCAGGATGACCCTGTATGGGAAGATGCCAATTAGTGGGGCCTGTGTAACCTCGCCACAACTGTAGTCCTGAGAGGAACTGTAGGGTCCGGGGTGAATTGTGTGTGAATCATGGCAAAAGTTCTTGTTATCTCTACCTTGCCAGCTCACAGTATGAAGTGAGTTTTGGGTATAATCATCTGATAGGATGGGCATGAAAGTGGATGTACCTTGTGGGTAAATTGGTACCTCTCTGCAGAGATTTTCAAAAGGTATTCGAATACTCCGAGCTCCCGGGTTTTATAAGAGTCTGCTACGGTGGATTAAATCCACGGGGTGTGACACAAGTATTGTTTTTCTAAATTAAAATGTGTAAGTCAAGATTACCCAAAATGACATGGGTTGTCATGATAAGGAGTGTTATCATGGGCAGTCGTGTGTCGATGTGTCGCGATGGCACTGTAAGTTAGTAAATATGCTATTTTAAGTGGCGCATGGTGTGTGCCCTAAGAATATGTAATTACTACCATGATCAATAGATTTGAGAAGCATGAAAGAAAATAATTTTGAAAATCCTCATCCCTTTTTTCCTCAGTAGCTTAGGATCATGACATTATACTATATGTACCTCTACTTTTCCCCATGACTTGCTGAGTACGTAAGTACTCACCCTTGCAACATTTTCATCAGTAGATGTATCCGCCTACGACACTGAAGGCTATCTGGAGGAGCCAGTCACTCAAGACGAAGAGCCACTTCCCTGATGTGCCTGTTGTTCTGCTGTCAACATCTGATTTTGCTTGTGGGGTGGTTCCTGTTTCCGCCGTGTAGACTCTTATGCTTTTACTATTGTGCCTGTGTGCACTTGAACCATGACACTTTTGCACAAAGGCCTGAAGGCCACTTGCTACAATTACATTTTGTAATATTTAGTTGTTGAAATTCACAATCTTGTGATTGACTCATCCTAGGAAGTCAATGATCTTTGGGACCAGCTGCACCGAGCTGGGGTACCCACAGGAAGTGGCGCTGTATGTTGGATCAAGGATGCCGACTAGAGTGGGGGGTGAATAGGAGGCTTTCAGAAACTTTAAACTTAAACAAATATTTGCAAAGTAAAAACAAATAATAAAATGAGAAAGAGAAGAAGAGAACGAACACAGTAATTTTTACCGAGGTATCGGAGACTCGCCCAGTCTCCACTAGTCCTCGTTGAAGCACTCAAGTCACTTGAGTTTTGCCTCAATACTCACGAAGAGTATTATCAACTAACAGTTGCTCCTTGTCCACTCCAGAAAAGCGAGCACCAGTGCCTTGTACAAACTTGTTGCGCCTCTCCAACAATCTCTGAACGGAGAGGTCAACGGCCACGCCTCCGAACCGTCTAGGTGAGGGCGCTCACCAAGAGTAACAGGCAGCGAGGTCTTCTCTAGACCCCCAAACACGCACCGAGAAACTAAGTGAATGCAAATGTAAATGAACTGAAGACTCTCGGTGGATCGAAAACACTCAACTTGATCAAAAGATCAAGATTTGAAGTAGAAAACTAAAGCACAAGAGTGTATAAGAGAATGCTGCTGCGTGTTATATAAAACTCATGCCCAAAGCCCCTATTTATAGCCTCAAGAATCAAATAAACCGTTGGAGCTAGGGCTGAAAATCAGCAACACAAACTGACAGTCAGTTTGCCTGACTGACAGTCAGTTTAGTGTACAACGGCCGACAAAATCTACGGATAAAAATTTGCTAGCCGTTCATGGTCGTTTAAGGAAACTTGAAACCCATAACTGACAGTTAGTTCATCTAACTGATAGTCAGTTCGACCAAGGATTCGACCAAAATAGATAAAAACTCAGTTAAAAACAACTGTGGTCGAAACCCCAACTGACAGTCAGTATGGAAAAACTGATATTCAGTTTAGTACAAAAATTTTCGGCCCAAAATACACCCTCTCTGGACAATTTTCAGTTTAATTAAACTGACATTCAAACTGACAGTCAGTTTAGCAAACTGACAGTCAGCCTAAATAAAAATAGCTATAACTTTAAATCCAGAAATCCAAAATAGGTGTTTAATAGCTCGTTTGAAAGATAATTTTAAGTGCTACATTTTTGTCAATAGAATCAAAACCCAGATCTGCCTAGATCTTTCTGAAAATTGCAAATACTCTTATGCTGTCAAAAACTCAACTGAAAATCCAAATAAATCAAATCAAGTTCAAATCAAATCCAACCAAATAGATGCAATGCAATGACCTAAGTTTCTCGGTTTATGTTGGAGATAAAGAGAGGACTTTCGCCACCCCTCTTTATAGTACAGTTACAAATAAAACAAAGTCCTAAACCAATCAACTCCAAACACCGAGATCAGTAAAAATAAAAACAATGTTACCTTCGATTTTTTGCATTTTAGCGATTCGCGTCTTGTCTTTTGCTCTTCTGCATCTCGTGCTTCACTTCATGTCGGGTTCATCTTGATCATCTCGTAATTCTTCCCGAACAAACTCTATATCAAAAATCTCAGAAACACAATTAGTCTAAAACACTTTGTTTTCATTAATCATCAAATTTAAGGTTAGGCATGAAAGCCTAGATGCAACAATCTCCCCCTTTTTGATGATTGATGACAACAAGTGTTCAAAAATAAAATAAATGAAATAACTCCCCCTGAGTATATGCATCTCATATAAGCCAAAATCAGAGCATAAACCAATACATACATCAGAGCATCTCATAATCATACACAGATATGCATATATATCATCACCAAGTCATAATGTGTATCAGAGCATTCAAAGAATAAACGCATCATATCCAAAAACTCCAAAAACACAGAGACATATATGATAAGCCAAACTCAGGCAAAAACATCATATCCATAAAAATATATCATCCAACATCCATCCATAAAAATATATCATCCAACCATAAAAAGTCATACATCTCCAGAGTCACAAAACTATAAACTACTTCTCCCCCTTTGGCATCAAGCACAAAAAGGGAGGCAAAGTACAAATCAAAGCCTAAGGCTCATCATCTGAAGAAAGTCCTAAGACAGCTGTATCTCCGGAGCCTGCTGGAGATGCAGTCGGGTCGATGACTGGAGATGCCGGAGGAGTAGAAGCTGCAACAGGAGCTGGTGCTGTAGAGGCCGGAGCAGATGGTCCTAGAGCGACTAGAGCTGATGCAGAGCTCAGAGAAGATGAAGCTGGTTGGGCCCTCTTGCGAGGGACCGGAGAACCTGAAGCGGGCAGGCGACACAGTATCTCCTCCTGCTGAGCAATCAAACGAAGTAGCAACTGATGATGCTCCGCCTGGGTGCTGAGGATCTGCTACTGCACCTGAAACACCTGATCGAGTCGGGAGGTGAAAGAGGAGGCAGATCCGGTGCCAGTCCCTACAGCCGGTGCTGGAGCCGTCTCCTGAGCTGGAGTCTCATCCTCTGACTCCCCCGCAGCATCATCATCTGATGCGGGAGAATCAGGCCCAACAGCTGCAGCAGGGCGAGCACCAAGTCGGCGATCAGCCTGGCCCGGAGGATAGAATAGCAAAGGATGATGGGGCCTCGGAAGCTCAGTATCGACGGCCCTAATGTGCAGATGCACCGCCATGATATAGAGCGTATATCAGCTGACAGCGCGGAGAGAGAAGGACGTGCTGAATCTCACTAATGATGAGATCAACAACGTCAAAGGGCTCCTCCTGAAAGATAGAGATCAGGACATGGAGGGCCAGATAAGTGATCCTAGCCCTGTCTCCGCTCATAGGAACAAGTGTGAGACGGAGGATCCGCAGGGCTAGGTCAACATCACGGCGCAGGCTAGCAATGTGACGGAGCTGGAAGAGGCCGGAATAAAGCATGGCCACCTCCTGATGCTCAAGATCTAGAAGGATGTGGAGCTGGCGCCCAGAAGCGGGACGAACCAGTCCTAGCGCAGACTCAATCTGCTCCTTCGTGACGGTGTGGACCTGGAGGCCCGTCATGAAGGTGATGAAGTCGCGTTGAGGAGAAACGAAGACTGTCGAGTAGAACTGACGGATGGGTCCGTCAGCCCAGTGAAGGGAGGAATCTGCGACAAGGTCGCGGATCCCTACGGAGCCAAAAAGGTCTGCGAGGGTGACGATGCCTGTGCGAGAGGTGATCGTACCCCACGATAGAGAGCGGTGAGCAAAGATGGGTGCGCGGCTGTAGACACTGGTGAACAGGTCTAGATGAAGGTTTGTATAAAAAGTGAGGACATCGCACGCGTCGCGACCAGTGGGACGCGGCGAGAGGTACGGGTTCACTGAGCGAAGGGAGCGAAGGCAGCTCGCGTGCCACCGGGAATAATCCACTGGCACGCGCTCAGGCGGAGGCGAAGGCTGAGTCTCGGATGTCTGACCCGATGAACGCTGGCTGTTTGCCGCGTTCTTCCGTCGGGCCACACGACGAGAAGGTCCCGGCTGATCAGACATGGCTAAGAGAGACAGGAAAAATAGAGGAGGGAAAAAAGAAACGACCTAAACAGAGGAACTGAACCGGGAGGCTGAAGACGACGAAGCTCCACGGCACGATGACACACTTGTGAGGGGAGGAGCAAACGCCGGCGAGCCTCGGCACAATGGTGCATGAAAAAGCTCCGGCGTGGTGCGGTGTTGGCGACTAGAACGGCGGTGGCGCAGATGCGGTGGAGGCACAAAACTGAGGCGGCGGCGCTTGTCGACGGCGAGGAGGAGGCACCGGCGACAAGAGCGAGGGAAAGAAAAGGTGAAGAGGTGCACCGGCGACGAGCTAAACGGGGGCGGCGAGAACGGGGTTTTTAGGGTTCGAGATCCCACAACTGACAGTCAGTTCCAAACTCAGAAACATGGAACTGACAGTCAGTGTACCACACTGACAGTCAGTTCACAGAACTGAGTTTTGAAACTGACAGTCAGTGTATGAGACTGACAGTCAGTTTGAGACTCGAACACACAGAGGAGCTACGACCAAAGTTAATTGTACATAACTGACTATCAGTTTGTGAAACTGACTGTCAGTTAGGTCAACGACTTCGACCAGAGACTAAGAACTGGCTCCTAAGCACTAAACTGACTGTCAGTTAGATGAACTGACTGTCAGTTTGGTCAATTTCGACCAGAAGCAGTCTAAGACCAGAGAGCGAATAAATAATATAATTTTATACAAACAACACATTTAGCACATCAACTAGCATTTGATATATCAATAATGTTCAGTTCACCCTTTAAAAAGCAAAATCTTGATTCATCTAGGGGTTTAGTGAAGATATCAGCTAGTTGCATATCAGTTCTAACATAATTCACATCAATATCTCCTTTTGCCATATGATCTCTAATAAAATGGTGCCATATTTCAATATGCTTAGTTCTAGAATGTTGAACAGGATTATTAGCAATTTTAATGGCACTTTCATTATCACACTAGAGTGGCACTTTATCAAATATTATTCCATAATCCAAAAATGTCCGCTTCATCCATAGTAATTGAGCACAACAACTGCCTGCAGACACATATTCAGCTTCAGCTGTGGAGAGAGCTACAGAATTTTGTTTCCTAGATGACCATGATTCTAATGATCTCCCCAACAGCTAACAGCTACCAGATGTGCTTTTACGATCAATCTTACACCCAGCATAATCCGAATCTGAATATTCAATTAATTCAAAATTTGCATCTTTCGGATACCAAAGGCCTAAACTGGGATAACATTTTAAATACCTAAGGATTCTTTTAAGAGCAATTAAATGACATTCCTTAGGATCTGACTGAAATCTAGCACATAAGCACACACTAAACATGATATCAGGCCTAGATGCAGTAAGATACAAAAGACTACCAATCATAGGCCTATAAAGTTTAGAGTCGACCGATTTTCCGCTTTTGTCCATGTCAAGATGTCCATTTGTCGCCATGGGAGTTTTGATTGCCTTAGCGTCTTCCATCCCAAAGCGCTTGAGCAGGTCCTTCACGTACTTTGTTTGACTCACGAACGTACCGTTCTTGAGTTGCTTGATTTGGAGTCCAAGGAAGAAGCTCAGTTCACCAATCATAGACATTTCGAATTCCCTAGACATCATTTCTCCAAACTCATGACAGAAATGTTCATTAGTAGATCCAAAGATAATATCATCAACATATATTTGACAAATTAACAAATCTTTTTCAATTTTCTTTGTAAAAAGAGTTGTATCAACCTTCCCAATTTTGAAATCTTTTGATAAAAGAAAATCTCTAAGTCACTCATACCAAGCTCGAGGAGCTTGTTTGAGACCATAGAGAGCTTTAGACAACTTGAATACATGGTTTGGAAATTTTGAATCTTCAAAACCAGGAGGTTGTTCAACAAAAACAAGTTCAGAGATTTCACCATTTAAGAAAGCACTTTTTACATCCATTTGAAAAAGTTTGATATTAAAACATGATGCATAAGCGAGAAGAATACCAATAGCTTCAAGTCTTGCTACCGGTGCAAAAGTTTCACCAAAGTCTAATCCTTCGACTTGAGTAAAACCTTGAGCAACAAGACGAGCTTTGTTCCTAATTACAACACCATTTTCATCTTGCTTATTTCTGAAAACCCATTTTGTTCCAATAACATTATGATCCTTGGGTCTTTCTACTAAAGTCCAAACTTCATTTCTAGAAAAGTTATTAAGTTCCTCATGCATGGCATTTACCCAAACAGGATCATTTAAAGCTTCATTAACATGTTTAGGTTCTAAAGAAGATACAAAAGAATGATGTTCACAAAATGCAGCAATACGAGATCGAGTTTGAACACCCTTATTGACGTCACCCAATATTTGGTCTAGAGAGTGATCCTTGGTGATCGTTTGATGTTGCCTTAGTGCTTCATCTTGATCTTGTTCTGGAGGATCAACATGTGATGATGATACGTTTTGATCAACATTCTCAACGTTGACATCTTCTTCTTGATCTTCTTCTCTTGGTTTGATGTCTCCAATGGTTATGTTCTTCATGGCTTCTTGAAGATCTTCACCCGAAACTTCACAAGAAATTTGCTCGTTTTGTGAGCCATTAGTTTCATCAAATTCGACATCAAAGGATTCTTCAATACAACCAATATTTTTGTTAAAAATGCAATAAGCTTTACTAGTAGTAGAGTATCCGACTAGAAAGCCTTCATCTACTCTTCTTTGAAATTTACCACCAAAATTCCTTTTCTGAAGAATAAAGCATTTGCATCCAAAAACTCGGAAATAAGAAATATTTGGCTTACGCCCAATAAGAAGTTCGTAAGGAGTCAAATTCAGAAGAGGATGCAAATAAAGTCAATTTATAGAATAGCAAGCGGTATGCATGGCTTCAGCCCGGAAGCAAGTAGGAGTATCATACTCACTCAGCATAGTCCTTGCCATTTCTATAAGTGTTCAATTTTTCCTTTCTACAACTCCATTTTGCTGTGGAGTGTAGGATGTGGAAAACTCATGTTTGATTCCAAGAGAGTCACAAAAATCAAATAGAGTTGAATTAACGAACTCTCCACCATGATCACTACGGATTTTCTTGATGGAAAGTTCGAATTCAGTGGAAACATGTTTTGCAAAACTTTTGAAAACATCGGGGGTTTCAGATTTTTGGGAAATAAAGAAAACCCCAGTATAGCGAGTAAAATCATCAACAATCACAAAACCATAATTGCTACCCCCGACACTTTGGAACTCAGAAGGTCCAAATAAATCCATATGAAGGAGTTCCAAAGGTTTACAAGTAGAAAGAATGCACTTAGTGGGATGTGAAGTAGCTACTTGCTTGCCACCTTGACAAGCGCTACACGGTTTTTCCTTTTCAAAATTCACATCCTATAAGCCAACAACCAAATCACGTTTTAAAAGTTTTCTCAATTGATGCATTCCAACATGTGCAAGTCGTCTATGCCATAGCCAACCTTTTAAGGTTTGAGAGACAAGACATGTTGACAGAGATGCATCTTTTGAGTGAAAATCAACCAAATAAAGATTTTCAAAACGAAAGCCTTTAAAGATCAAGGTTTTATCTTTTAAACTTTCAACCAAAACTTCTTTTGGGAAAAATGTGCAACTAAAACCAAAATTGCGAATTTGTGCAACGGAAAGCAAATTGAAATTCAGAGATTCGACCAATAAAACATTCGAAATAGAGAGATCATTAGAGATTGCGATTTTACCCAAGCCTACCACATTTCCTTGACGGTTGTCGCCAAAGGTAATCTTTTGGTTCTCGCTTGAGTTGTCTTTAAGTGAGGTGAACAACTTCTTATTGCCTGTTATGTGTTTGGAGCATCCGCTATCTAGCACCCAATGCCTCCCACCGGTCTTGTAGTTCACCTGCATAAAAAGAATTAAGTTCTTTTAGGTACCCAAACCTTTTTGGGTCCTTCAATGTTAGCAATCAAAGCTTTGGGCACCCAAATAGATTTCTTCCTTTTATTTAACATGGGTGCACCAACATACTTTGCTATAGCATAGCGTTTCCTCGACTTTTGAAGCATGTAGCAAGTATCAAAATAATTTGGAGTCATTAAGGGACATGCTTCATGTGAATGACCAGTTTCATGGCATTTATGACAAAATGTGTTGCATGCTTTAACAAATATAGTTTTAGAGTTTGGTTTCTTCCCTGTCTTTTGAAAATATCCTAATCCTTCTTTTCTAAAAGGGCATTTTTGTTTACTAAGGATTAGATCAAGAGATACTTTGCCTTTGTAGCAGTTTTCTAAGCCTTTTCCAAGTCTTTCGACTTGTGCCTTAAGTTCATTATTTTCATTCAAGATATTATCATTAGAAACACATGGAGTATGATGACTACTAGAAGGAGAATCATCCAAATTACATGAAGTGGAAACATCTACCTTAGTGACAACTTTTATGAGCATGCGTTCATAAGAATCTTTTAGCTCGGAGTATTGAGCGCGTAGGGAAGAATGTTCTTCCTTAAGCGCCTTATACTTCTTTTTAGTCTTTCCAAAAACTTCATTTAATTCGGTTATCATTTCAACTAAATCATCATATGAAGGATCATTGATGTGTACCTTTTCATCGCCTTTGGCCATAAGGCAAATGGATGAGCTAGTTGAAGTGTTGATGTTGCCGAGAGCTAAACCGGCCATCTTCTTGGAACAACTTCTTTCGTCGTCAGAGTCGGAGCTCTCGCCTCCGGACATCCATTCTCCGAAGCATGCTTCTTTGGTTTCTTCATTCTTCTTCTTGAAGAATTTCTTCTTTTTGTTCCATCCCTTGTTCTTGTTTGGACATCTTGAAGCTATGTGTCCCTTCTCATGACATCCATAGCAAATGATGTCCTTGAAGTTGTTTTGCTTTTGTCCCTTTGGTCGTGTGTCAAGATTGACACCCTTTTTATGCAACCTGCGAAGAAGTTTTTGAGTATTTTTTACCATGAGTGCGAGGTCTTCATCGGAGGAGCCATCGCTTGAATCATTCCTTGCGTTGGCTTTGAAAGCCAAAGCTTTCTTCTTTGTCTCCGAGGGTTCAGCTGCTTCCTTCTTCTCCTTCTTGTGCATCTCATGGGTGATGAAGTTCCCATAGAGATCGGTTGGTGTCGTGGTCGACAAGTCGGAGTTTGTGAGAACCGTCACAAGAGTGTCGAAGCTTTCAGGTAAGGCCCTAAGTATCTTTCTCACAATATCAAGGTCAGTAAAGACGACACCAAGCCCTTGAGTTCATTCATAATGTTATTTAACCAAGTGAACATTGAGTCCACGGACTCGGTTGATGACATGTGAATGTCTCATATCTTTGCCTCACCATAAGCAGTTTTGCCTCTTTTACTTTAGTTGTGCCCTCGTAAATTTCTTCGAGGGTGGTCCAAACCTTGTGAGCAGTCGTGAGATTGCTTACACGGTTGAACTCGTTTAGAGACAAACCCACAAATAGTGCATTTTTCGCACAGGCATTTAAATGTATTTTTCTCTAGTCGTCCTCAGACTGACTTGCCGGATCATCCGGAGGAGTAAAACCAAGTTTAACAATATCTCATACGTCTAGCCCCATGGCCTCTAGGAATACCGACATGCGCACTTTCCAATAAGGATAATTTGTCCCATCAAAGATTGGCGCATGGCTAGTATGACCAAGAGAAAAACCATCGGTAGACGACATCCTCTCTCTAGGCGGTAAAGTCTAATAAATAGAGAGACTTAGCTCTGATACCACGTGTTGGATCAAGGATGCCGACTAGAGGGGGGGTGAATAGGAGGCTTTTAAAAACTTTAAACTTAAACAAATATTTGCAAAGTAAGAACAAATAATAAAATGAGCAAGAGAAGAAGAGAACGAACACAATAATTTTTACCGAGGTATCGGAGACTCGCCCAGTCTCCACTAGTCCTCGTTGAAGCACTCAAGTCACTTGAGTTTTGCCTCAATACTCACGAAGAGTATTATCAACTAACGGTTGCTCCTTGTCCACTCCGGAAAGGCGAGCACCAGTGCCTTGTACAAACTTGCTGCGCCTCTCCGACAATCTCGGAACGGAGAGGTCAACGGCCACGCCTCCGAACCGTCTAGGTGAGGGCGCTCACCAAGAGTAACAGGCAACGAGGTCTTCTCTAGACCCCCAAACACGCACCGAGAAACTAAGTGAATGCAAATGTAAATGAACTGAAGACTCTCGGTGGATCGAAAACACTCGACTTGATCAAAAGATCAAGATTTGAAGTAGAAAACTAAAGCACAAGAGTGTATAAGAGAATGCTGCTGCTTGTTATATAAAACTCATGCCCAAAGCCTCTATTTATAGCCTCAAGAATCAAATAAACCGTTGGAGCTAGGGCTGAAAATCAGCAACACAAATTGACAGTCAGTTTGCCTAACTGACAGTCAATTTAGTGTACAACGGCCGACAAAATTTACGGATAAAAATTTGCTAGCCGTTTGTGGTCGTTTAAGGAAACTTGAAACCCACAACTGACAGTCAATTCATCTAACTGACAGTCAGTTCGACCAAGGATTCGACCAAAACAAATAAAAACTCAGTTAAAAACAACTGTGGTCGAAACCTCAACTGACAGTCAGTATGGAAAAACTGACAGTCAGTTTAGTACAAAAATTTTGAGCCCAAAATATACCCTCTCTGGACAATTGTCAGTTTAATTAAACTGACATTCAAACTGACAGTCAGTTTAGCAAACTAACAGTCAGCATGAACAAAAACAGCTATAACTTTAAATCCAGAAATCCAAAAGAGATGTTGAATAGCTCGTTTGAAAGATAATTTTAAGGGCTACATTTTTGTCAACAGAAGAAAAACTCAGGTCTGCCTAGATCTTTCTGAAAATTGCAAATACTCTTCTGCTGTCAAAAACTCAACTGAAAATCCAAATAAATCAAATCAAGTTCAAATCAAATCCAACCAAATAGATGCAATGCAATGACCTAAGTTTCTCGGTTTATGTTGGAGATAAAGAGAGGACTTTCGCCACCCCTCTTTATAGTACGGTTAAAAATAAAAACAAAGTCCTAAACCGATCAACTCCAAACACCGAGATCGGTAAAAATAAAAACAATGTTACCTTCGATCTTTTGCATTTTAGCGATTTGCGTCTTGTCTTTTGCTCTTCTACATCTCGTGCTTCACTTCATGTCAGGTTCATCTTGATCATCTCGTAATTCTTCCCAAACAAACTCTGTATCAAAAATCTCAGAAGCACAATTAGTCTAAAACACTTTGTTTTCATTAATCAGCAAAATTAGAGTTAGGCATGAAGGCCTAGATGCAATACTGTCCCGCTAAGGCGGAACAGCGTCACAATATATATATATATATGCATACATATGTCCAGTCCTGATTCAATAAAACTTCTATTGATTTGGGTCGTATCGAAGTCGTCCTAACTCAATGGCTTTGCTTCGATCGCCAAAATTCATTATATATATATGTATATATACATATATATATATACATATATATATATATACATATATATATATATACATACATATATACATACATATACATACATATGTCCAGTCCTGATTCAATAAAACTTCTATTGATTTGGGCCATATCGGAGTCGTCCTGATTCAATGGCTTTGCTTTGATCGCCAAAATTCGTTATATATATATATATATATTGTGTGTGTGTGTATATGTATGTGTACATATCTATATATATCTATATATATATACATATACATATATATACATACATATACATATATATATACATATATATACACACACACATACTGTAACACCCTGGTTTTGGGGGTGAAAACTTCTTTTCATGAAAATCATGTATGCATGTATCTGGTAGTTGTAGCCAAATCTTTCAGCCTAAACCTGGGCTAATATATACCTACATATATACAATCAGGTCCAAACCCCAAAACAAATCTTTGCATTTCAGTCCCTGGGCCAATCGACCACGACCAGGAGCTGTGCCGTTTTCGACCGCGACCAGCTACGCCGTGCCACTGCATTCTTCGTCGCCGATGAAGCCCCGCCGTTGCCACCTTTGCCACCATCTCGCCGCCACGTGTGCACACTCCATCAGCCACCGTGGAGCCACCGCGGCCGCGCCAGTGCCATTAATTCTCTCTCGCGCGTGCACGGCATCAGCAGCAGCAGCGGCAGCGCAACAGCAATTTCGCGCCACGTCGCAGCCATGCTGGGAGGGGACCTTCACATCGCCGTCACGTCGCCGCTGCGCAGGCACCGGCCACCTGCAAAGTCGTCAGAGTCGCTGCAGCTGTCGCATCGCAGTTGCCTTCGTCGACCAGTCAAATTGCCGTCGAATCGATCACTTCAATTCCCCAGCATTGTCGGCCATTATCCCTCACCCGTGCCTATTTAAGGCCACCACCACCCTGCTGAAGCTCCACAACCACCAGAAACCAGCCAAGTCATGAGCTTCACCGATCTCATCTTCTTCTCCAGCGAGCCCAGAAGAGGGAGCATGGTGCCAGCTCAATCTGCTACACCAAACTTCAAATTGAAGACACCATTGAGTACCACCTCCCTTCTCACTTATCGTGTTGTAGCAACCAATTGACTTCCAATGCATCACGCCGCCGATGATCGCTGGAATCCTCAAAATCCATGTTTCTGCAATGCTATTCGATTTAGCTCGAATTAGCTCTTGTATTAGTAGAACAAAATGATCAATAGCTCATTCTTAGCAACCCTGTGAACCTGGATTTCAAATTTGAGCTTGGATCAAGGCTCTTCCCCATTTTCGTGCCCGGCCGTGAATGGCTCACGTCACCAGGCATGCCGGTGATCCCCCGGTCAAATTGACTTCACCAGTAGCTAACCCTTACCTCTCTAATGCTCTCACAGTAAGGAATTGATCTCTAAAGCATTGTAGCAAAAATGCCCAAATCCAGTGTCTTCTTCTCCGGCGCAGTTCACCGAAATTTGTTTCCGGCCATCGCCGTCGACACCACCTTGTCAAGCGTCTTTGCCTTGACCTCCTGAGCACTTTTCTCTACTAGCCCGATCTCTGAATCTGCATAGATTGCAAGATTTAGCCATGCCAAGAAACTGTCCAGTGCCTATGTCTTGCCATGTGGCCACCGTAGTTCATCGTCGCCGTCTAGCCATCTTAATCCTTGAAACCACCACCAATGAGTTCCTGTTATCTTCGCCTACCTCCCAGACATAGTTGGTGAAGCAATTGAGGTTTTGAATCAAATCTACAGTTATGCCCTAGTTTTTGACACTATTAGCCCTATGTCAGTGCATGTCAACCAGTGGCATTAGCCCTGTTCACCCACTTCTGGTTGTGCAATTTGAAAACCACTTTGTCCATTGAATTTGTAGAGTTATGATTTACATTTTCTTCAACTATCACAACTTGAGATAAGCCCTCTAGGGTTTGATGAGCCTATGTCGAAGCCTTGAACCGAATGTCGACCTAAAGACGTTCATCGTTTTGAGCGAACCTACCGAGAAGCCATTGTCATTTCGATACCCTGGAACCCTAAAAATCTCTAGCACCCATCCTCAGCCCTAATCTCATAAATTCAACCCTAACCAGCTTCCAGATCTATTTGTTCCAGTATCGCTGAAAGCATTTTCTCCTTTGCATGTCGCATATAGAATAATTAAAGTATTTAAAATAGTTTGTAATTCCTGTTTTCTTGTTTGATCTTTGTTTAGAGCCAGAGCCTGAGTACGAGGACTTCACTCCAAACCCGTCAGCGACAGCAGTGCCCTACGACGCAGAAGGCAAGTCATATTTTGATCATCTTGAACCTATATTTTATGTGTTGCTATACTATCCCTTGTTTATATGTTAATAATGCATGTGTTGAGAAAGAGATAATTTGGCAACACTAGGTAGGATGCTTGTTAAAGGTGGAATATTATATTAGTAAGCCATGACTATTCAAAGTATATACTTATGTATATTCTTGAAATACAACCCTAACCGTGACCAAGGTTCGGTATGGAATGGTGGTACTAGCACAGGATGTGCAAGGATGTGGAATGGCCTAGTCATTGGCATATAAGGACTAGAACCTTATGTTGTACTTCTAGTGGCATGAAAAATGTGCTAACCGCAAGCCTGGTATGGGACAGGCCTGAACAAGTAGTATGCGGATCATACATGAAACCCCTACATGAGATGAGATGCTTTGCACAATTTGACACGGAGAGAGACTCCTACACATATCACTGGATGTGATGATGCAGGGAAGATGCAGTTTGGGTGGTGGTATAGCCCGCCACAACTGTGATGTGTCGAAATCACAGGGTTAGGGGTGAATTGCATGTGAAACATTGCAAAAGTTCTTGTTATCTCCACCTTTCCACTCACAGTATGAAGTGAGAAATGGGTCTAATCATCTCGATAGGATGGGCAAAAAAGTGGAATATCTTGCGGGTAAATTAGTACCCCTCTACAGAGTTAAAAATATATTTAAATACTTCGAGCTTCCGGGTTTACAGAAGTCTGTTGCGATGGATTAAATCCACGTAGTGTGGCACAAGTATATTTTTTTCTAAATAAAAATTGATAAGTCAAGATTACTGACGAGGATTATCACCCGAACTAGTTCAAAATAATATACATTTGGTTCAAAGACAGAATCGGATTAGACGTGTGCCTATAAGTCCGTCTCTATGGTCTCAGACGATCTGAGGAGCGCGGACACAATGATGATCGCAGCCTTTGCGCGATCATGAGGCCGCAGACAGTGCGCGGTCAGAAGGTCGGTGATTATCTGCGACCAGGGTAACTCGGGAGTGTCTAACTTTTAACGGGCACATCCCTATGATCATGGTGATTTCTCCACGTATGAAGACAACTGCCAGGAGGTTAACATGTGTGGTTATTCCTTGATTGCACGTGTTTAGCCTGCGTGGAGGTTAAGGGCGGTTATCAAAACTACATCCTAGCAACCGTCGAAGGCCGTTTCGCATTGGCGCCCTTTTGTCCGGTATAAAGAGGTGGTTGAATGCACGATGCAAGAGGGCAGTTAAGTTGACAAGCACTCCCAGAAGTCAGCATAACTTGAAGACTTAGACATAGTTAGGTAAACAATAATATATAAAAGGACTTCTTCGCCTGTGATCATCTATTCTTCCCCTTTGTAAACATCTTTTTCCTACATAGTGAAATCGTAATAGGACGTAGGGCTATTGCTCCCACCATCGAGGACCCGAACCTGTATAAATTCTTTCGTGTCCCTACAGATATTACTTATCATACCTCCTCGGAGGAACACCCTGAAAGGTCTCACAACCCATAAATTTGCGTAAGATTGACTGAGAACCCCGAGTCCAAATCGTCGATAGCTGGCGCCCACTGTGGGGCCTTTCTCAAGGTGTTTCCCCTTCATCCGAAGGTTCGGTGAGCCATGTCTGGGGCATATAATTCTGAGAACGACTTCGATCTCGACGATTATGCCCATATACAAATGCCTTCACCTAGTGATCCTGTTCCAATGGAAGAGATCGATCGCGAAGACATTCCTGAGGGACTTCAGGAGGACACATCTTCCCCTACCCAGGTCATGTCTATTGACCAGGGGATGGAGGAGATAGATCCGGAACCTAACGTTGGTTCCACCATATTGGAGATTGAATCCGGAACACCATGCGCCCCTGTCGAGCGTAGAGACGATGGTGACCAAGAATTCAATCCGGGGAGGTTTGATCCTGATAACCTACATCGTCTCTTTGATTTCGAGTCTGACTCGGAACAAACAGAGATGTTCTCTCCTTCGGCGACCTCGCTCCCTAGGCAATTCGCTGCCTTGTCGGAGGAAACTCCCGATCAGCGAATTGCTAGCGAAGAACAGGAACGCAAGCAAAAGGAAGAACAAGAACGTAGGCAAAAGGAGGATCAAGACTGCGAGTGACGAGATAACGAACTCCGCAGGGCAGCCTTGGAGGCTTTGCAAAATGCGCAATCTCGTTATGACGCCACTCCTAGTTCCTCCCGTCACCCACATGGTCGCAGGCGCGGCCAGATGCCTTCTTCACCCCTGAAGTATTCATTGGTGGATGAAGAAACGATGACGCCTGGCGCACCAAGGAGAAGCACGCACGGCCAACTTCGATCTATCGCGGAAGTCCTGCGTAATTTTCCTCCTACTCTCACATACGCGGATAAACCGACTTTTGCTAGGATCCTGGTGGAGAAGCTAGACGAGGTCGCATCCGATGCAACCCCGACGGCTTCCTCCCGGTTTACGATGCGATCCCATGGAAAGGAGTATTCTTACTCTAGTCATGGTAGGCGTAATCGACTACCACCAGGATCACTTCGACATGACAAAGCCAAATTAGTGGGAAATTCTCATGATCGGGAGCGGATTCCTGTCCACTCTTGTTTGGGACCACGTGGTGTGTCACCATCGCGTGAGGTCTCCTGTGATTAGGTTGAAAGCCGCAGAATTCCCCATATTCCTTATGTCGGTTGCAAAGCTTTCTCGCCCGGCCTCCATGCGGTCGTCTAGCTAGACAAGTTTAAACCAAGGACAATTGAAAGATTTGACAGAACCCAGAATCGGTCGGAGTTCATTCAAATTTACATCATCGCTATTCAGGCAGCGGGTGGAGATGATCGCGTCATGGCCAACTATTTGCCCATGGTTCTTGAGGGACCGGCAAGAAACTGGCTGTTCAATCAGCCCGAAGGTTCAATATATGTGGTGACTACCGCCCCGTACCGAACACCACGGCACGGAACAGCGATCCCCTGTCACAACTTCCTAGGATCAGTTGCGAACCACATGACAAGTACCACAACAACCAGGAAGATACATAAATAAATTACAACACATTACAGGCACTACTACAGAAATGCTTTTCACTACGGTTTAAAATCCACTCTACTATCGGTTCTCTTACCGATAGTGATCGGCACAATAGAAGAAACGTAGCACACTTCTATCGGTTGAAAACCATTAGTAAAACATCTACATTCCCAACGTTCACTAATCGCTAACGACTATTTCTTCTATCGGCTCGGATCTAAACCGATAGTATTGTGTAGGTTTTTTCTATTGGTTAGGTACTCGACACAGTTAGTACTGGAAACTTTATTCTATCGGTTGTAGTATATGAACCGATAGTACTGGAATATTTATTCTATCGATTGTAGTACATAACCGATCGTATTGTGTAGTTTTTCCTATCGGTTATGTACTCAACACGGTTAGTACTGGAATCTTTCACAAATACAGCAATACAGAGATACATTGGATCATTCACAAATACACCAATATTTATAAATACACCAATATTCACATATTGAATTTGTTCACAAATACACTAATACAGTAATATACACATGCATTGGACAGATTGAATTTATTCACATATTGATCGAGTTTATTCACAAATACACCAATGAATCTATTCACATATTGAGTTTATTCACAAATACAGCAATCAACACATTCAATATATATTACACAAGTCAGTTACAATCGATTGTTGATATCCACTTCTTCCATGACATATTGAGCCCAAATTGTTCGCAGCTCCTTCAATTAAGGCAACTCATATTGGTCTTTCAACATTGGCGCTCTGGATATATGCGTGTATGAAGTTAGGAACGTACGTCACATCCAATTAATGTTCGACTTTGAGTCAGGAAAAATGGTCACCTTAGGGAATTGGGCAAAGTTTCTCCTGATCAGGTCGTACATAAATCTCATGACATAGAAGCCACATTCCCACGATTGTGGCTGCTGATGACACTGGGATAATTGCATATGCAAAGACATAAACCCAAATTAACTCGAAAGAACTAATTAAGCTTAAATTAAAAGACTCATCATGAGTACTTCCATCTGTATTAATTACCTCATATTCTTTCCAAGAAATTGTTGTGCCCTTTGACGCGTCATGCCTCCCTCCAGCACTAACATAATTTTTCAAAGCCCTGCATTTAATTTAGCATTGCCGATTAATATGTTATCATTAATTAGCTAGTCAGAGAAAAATTTAAAACAACTGTGTTACTTACGCGTCTATGTGCCACGTGAGGGTGAAAACATGCGCCACCCTGTCGCTCATCGAATTGAGATAATAGACCTCATTCATCCATGGGCAAATGACGGCGAGGACCCAGTGGCCCCTACATTGCATATATAAGCGAACCGTTTCATACATATGTTAGGCGTAACATACAAGAATGAGTTAAATTAGTAGGAAATGCACTAACCTTTGGTGGTACGGCGCAAGGATGAACTCTCAGTCCTGCTGCGCTAGTAGTGCCCTTGATATGTATTCCTCCACATGTGCTTGGTCGTGCTCTAGCATCTGAGGCTTATTTTGTCTAGGTCGAGGAAACCCACCTTGTCACATGCCCTCATCGACGCCAGCCTATACATGCACCTAGATGCAAAGTAGACATTAGTAAGTAGTGCATACAAAGTGATTAGATTTATGAAATGAACTGTGATAACTTCAGACAACAGCAAACTCACAGGACTCCAGTCCGTATGATGGACATATCAAGCTCCCGCCAGTTGAGGAGGTCGAACAAATCCTCGTGGGCCACCGATATGCTCCCAACCTCACGGTGAAAATGACCAGGCATGAAGTGAACCAAGAAGTTGATGTGGCACCTAGATCGAGTCAAGTACCACTCGTGGAGACTTCTGGTTATTTGATCCATATTGCACAGAAGGTACTCCAACACGAGTGGGAACCCGTTCTTGAACGTACCCGGCTGGCTTTGTTTGGCCTTGCCTTTGGCCTTGCCCTTGCCTTTGGGCTGGGAGCGAGTGTATACCTTCGAAGGTTGGGGCGCGGTACCACCGACCTCATTTGATGGCGAAGGGTTTGAGGTCGTCGGAGGAGGCATGGGGGCCGAAGGAGCTCGGTCATGCGTTGTGTTGGGAGTGGTGTCCTCAGGAAGTGAGCTGGTATCCATCGTCCACTTTAAGTTACGAACGCATAAGTTAGATTTTGCAAATTGAGTATATTAACTGAGTTGTAAGCTAGAATGGCTAGGGTTTACCTCCTATAGTCTAACACCCTTCTTGGACCACTGTATGTATGAGCCCAATGCCTCACCAATTGTCCGCATTTCGTCCATTGGGATAGGAAACAAAAAAGAGCTATAGCCCAGGAGGGCCATGTCCACCTGTACCTTTGCGAATCCAGGCTCCAGAGGTACGCAGTGGATCCGGACATCCTCCCAAGACTGATATATGACCCCGTTTGCAACCACTACAGGTTTGTCGCCTATGTTGATCAATAGGCTACAGCTCTCCGGCTTCTGCAATTTACAACAATTATAACAGGTTAGCGAAATAGTTCTAACGTAACGGGAGTGGCATCAACCGAACTGCATATATAGCTCAAGAGTTGCAATACCTCAATCAGGTCCACCAAATCCACGTGAACCTTTGAGCCGCAACTACTCGGCCTGGCAGCGTCGACCTCAGCAGCTGGATCTAAACCCTTGGACTGCACAACTCGGCTGAGGCATTCATACTTCTCGTTCATTTGAGTGAACATGTCCATGAATTGTGTAGTCACATCTGACCATATTTTCTGAGGCAGCTCCAATTCCCTTTCCTTCCAGCTGCGAGCCTTCTTCGCCTTTTGCCTGGGCTCCGAGAAGCCTTCCTTCCATGGCACCACACCCCCACGGTTCTCGTCTGCCTTGGATGCTCCTTGTTCCCTAGAGCCCGGGTAAGGATGTCGTTCTCCCTATGGGGAGTGAACAATCCCTCGGTCGCCTCCTTCAAGCAAGAGATCTGTTACATTCAAAGCTCTCCATTGTGAGGAAAAAATATATACAAACTTGTGCACACACTAGTGATAATAGTTTTTTCTACCACACTCTATGATTCCAACCAGGAAGTTAGCCAACCTACGAGTCGCTGCACGACCTCGACGTCCCTGGGGTTTGGGAACTCCACAGTCCCCGTGGTCGACACGGTCCCTCTGGCCAGCCACCAGCGCTTGCATCGCGGATCGCGGATGTCGGAGAGTTGTAGGTCAGGGGAGTCGACGAAATTCGACGCCTCGTCTTCAGCCTTCTTCCACTGCTCCTCCTTCCCCGCATAGCGACGAGAGCCGTGCCAGTGTGGGTGGTCGTTCCTCCTATGGATTGCCTTGTTCTTCTCGCTGAGGGCCTTCATACCAGAAACAAGAAAATTAATGCACCGCTGGTTACTACATACAATGGTGTAACCAAGCAAAGGAACCATACATACCTTGAACTCAGGGGTCCCCTTCTATTGGGTGAATTGCTCCCATACCTCCTCCGTTATGAAAGGGTACTTCTCGCATGGAGATTTACCTTTAGCGAGGAAGGTACTGACGAGGACGCTCTTGAAGGTTTTCCACGTGTTGTTCATATCCTTCAAGCAAGCTATCTTGGGACCATCGTCGGGGATGTTCTACTTGACCTGTTTCAAATGGTGCATATAAGCAGGACTTACCTAATCTCTGGGATAAACCAAGGGAATGTGATTACTCAAGAGTTCAGTGATTTTGATTAATTTTACCTTCACTTCCGCCCACAGCCTATCCCTCTCGTCGGCCTTAACGTCCTTCCAGCTCTGGACGGTGATCTTCACCCTTTCCTTCGCCAACAAACCAACATAGGCAGCATAGTGGCTGGCGTTCTTCCCGATCGGTCTCCCGAACTGGTTGAACTCACATGAAAGATCCGCGCGTTTGGCCAAACGGCCCAACATCGTCGCGCCTCGCACCTTCCTCTTGCACTGGGACGAGGCAGCGTCATCTACGTTCGCCCTTGCCGAATCACTACTATCAGCCGAGGAAGATGCCGACATGGCTTTACCTAAAATTCCATGAACAGACCATCAATTGATATGAAGAAAGGTACATGACAAAGTTCATAACTAAAATGGAATGGCAATGATAAACCACCTCTTTTTGTTAAAATGTCAAATTTTCATTCAAAAGGCCAAAAATCATCAATTCCTATCAACATGGTCTTCAAAATAGATTTAAAATGGATTTGTAAACTCAATTTGCAAAGGGTTGTCGAACTGATACCTTCTTGCTTAATATAAAGATCATTTGATAACTCTTGATTGTAAAATTAATCCTATTTGGAAAATTTGATCAGAAAAATATATTTCATGCAATGAAAATCATTTCTTTAAATTTTTATTTCAAATGTATTTGATTTAAGTAATAGTTGATTCTTTTCACAAATGAAATATGAACTCTGCAAAATTCAGACTTTTCAATATACTATCGGTTGACAATAACAAACCGATATGACATACTCTATTTCCTATCAGTTTGACAATTAAAACCGATAGTAATTAACTATGTTAGTCTTAATTCAGATTATGGTCTTTACTATCGGTTCTAAATAAGAAACCGATTGTGGACTACACTGTACGACAAATTGCTAGTGATTTTCATCAAGTCTGTAATTCTCATAGCTATCAAGTTTGTAGTTCATGAATTTTCATCTAGTTTTATATTTATAATCCATTGAACCACATATAAACTATTGCATATAAATTTAAGTAATTGACGTGAGCGGTTTGGTCAAGAACACTTACAGTCATTTGTGGAGTGGCCGGAGGCGGTGGAGAACCCAATTGCGATTGGCAATGGTGGCGCAGGGGAGCGAAAAAGCGAACATCGGGGAGGCTAGGGTTTTCCGCGCACGAGTATTTGGAATGTGATCAATTGCACTGGAGGGAAAATCATGCGAGGTTAACCTAATATATGAATCTTTACTATCGGTTCATAACCACCAAACCGATAGTAAATACAATGTAAGTTAGGGTTTGGAGTGTTGGCATTGTTCACTATCGGTTTTATTATTACTAACCGATAGTAAATTAAGAACAGGGTCTCATAACACAATATAAATCACTATCGGTTATGAACAATAAACCGATGGTAGAGTTTAATTTCATATCGGTTTGGAAATTGAAACCGATAGTACAATACAATGTTATTGACCCTAAAGGATTTCCCTAAGAACAATTACAGATGATCTCAGTACATCATTTTACATTGTATTTCACTATCGGTTTTATGATTATTAACCGATAGTAAATGAATCCACTGTATAAGAGCAAACCAAAATATAGAGCAGGGTCTCATAACACAAAATGAAATACTATCGGTTATGAACAATAAACTGATAGTAGAGATTAATTTCATATCCGTTTAGAAATTAAAACCGATAGTAGAATACAGTGTTATTAACCTTAAAGGGTTTTCCTGAGAACAATTACAGATGGGTCTCAGTATATCATTTTGCACTTGTAAAGACACCAGAAACCGCATGCAAATGACTTCCAATAATTTTGAAATAAATTAACAGTAAAAACCAATCATGGAATGAAAATTTGCAGTTTTTATATTGATTTGTGAAAAGAATCAATTATTGCTCAAATCAAGTACTCCAATTGAAATGAAAATTTGCATAAATGATTCTCAATGCATCACGTATGTTTTCCCAAAGAATTTTTGAAAAATGATTTGAAGAATTCTTTGATTAAAGATCCAAGCAATATACGTCACTTACATATTGCAAATTAGTCAAGAATGGTTGTCCACCCATAATCCTTCTTCGTGGTCGTCTCGCAGGTAACTTGTTTCGTCAATATCTTCGGTAGGGACAGATTGAAGAATTCCATCTAAAAATGGAGGTAGTTCGTTGAACTGATCATACTCTTCTTCATCCACAATGTCTTCGACCCCAACAATACGTCTCTTACTGTGAAGGACAACGTGCAACTTTGGGTTGGCCGGGTCAACGATGTAGGACACCTGTGTGGCTTGCTCAGTAAGTATAAATAGATCATCTTGGTGTGCGACTCTACTGAGATCGACGAGAGTAAACCCATAATTGTCGACTTTAACACCTCGAGAGATTTCGACCCATTGGCATTGAAACAGAGGAATCTTAAGTAATACATAATCGAGCTCCCATATTTCCTCAATAACACCGTAATATGAGTCGAGTGCCCTTATGCCCTGGCATCCTCCGAAATAGCAAGTAGTGTCACTCCACTACGTTGCATAGTACTCTTCTCGTCCTGAGTTCTTGTGTAAAATAAATAGCCGTTGATGTCATACCCCTGCCAAGTCCCTACAGTAAATCTAGGCCTTCTAGCCAACCATGTAACAACTTCATCTACGTCGCCCTCAGAAACTTGCAGGACTCTATTTTCGATCCACCCAGCAAACTTCCTGTTATGTTCTCTGGTGACCCAAATATCTGGCTTCGAAGGATTCTGTTTCCATAACATTTTCTTGTGCTCGTGTATGTATGGCTCCACCCCCGTCATATGCTGTAAGACCCAAAAATGGGCTTTTGCACACAGATCACTAGAGGGGACGACTGCTTTAAATCCAATCGTTCCAATGCCCTGAAGCCTGCCCTCATGCCAGGACGTAGGAACGCCAATTGGGTCAACCCCGGCCATATAGTTGGTGCAAAATTCGATCACCTCCTCAGCGGCATAACCTTCAATGATACTGCCCTTAGGCTGATGTCAATTCCTTACATATCCCTTCAAGATACCCATAAATCTCTTAAATGGATACATGTAGCGCAAGAACACGGGTCCACAAAACTTAATTTCTCTGACAAGGTGAACAATTAGATGGACCATAACATCAAAAAAAGATGGAGGGAAATACATCTCCAGCTGACAAAGAATTGTAGTCACATCGCGTTGCAAATCGTCAAGTCCATCCAGATCAATTACCTGCAAGGACACAGTTGCAGCAAATATTCAGATCCAAAAAATCTGACAAGTTCCACGAATGGAGCTAATTAACTTGCTAGGAGTATACGCTTACCTTGCCAGATATTGTGTTGAAGAAATAACATAGCTTTGTAATTGTCTCTCTGACTTTGACTGAAAGAATGCCTCTGATAGCAATGAGAAGCATTTGTGACATCAGTACATGACAATCATGGGACTTCATACCAACCAGTTTCAATTCTTTCATGGACACAAGTTTTTTCAAGTTCGCAGAATACCCGCATGGAACTTTTGACACCATATAGGCACTGACAGAGTTTTGTTTTTTCTCTTGTTGACAAAGTATAGCAGGCTGGGGAGAGGTATGTCCGCTTTCCCTTCTCCAACGGTGCAAGCTCAGTCCTTATGCCCATGTCGAGCATGTCACGGCGAACGTTGATGCCATCTTTCGTCTTTCCTGGAATGTTCAACAACAAACCAATCAAACTGTCACAAACATTTTTCTCTACGTGCATGACATCAATGCAATGTCGAACTTGTAAGTGCTCCCAATATGGCAGATCCCAAAGAATCGATCTCTTCTTTCAAACATTTTTTCCTGGAGGTTTAGAACATTTACCGAACTCAACTTTGATGTCCTTCACGCGCAAGTAAAGCTCCTTAACAGTCACAAACACTGGGGCTGATCCTTTCTCAGGCTTCCCATTGAATAACTTCCTCTTCTTACGGTAGGCGTGATGCATCGGAAGGAATCTATGGTGACCCATGTACACTGTTTTTCTGCAGTTCGATAACCACATGCTTTCAGTTTCATCCAGGCAAATAGGACAAGTCTTGCCTCCTTTCGTACTATACCCCGACAAATTTCCACAGGCCGAGAAATCATTTATGGTGCAAAATATCACGGCCCGCAACATGAAATTCCTTCGTTTATGTGCATCCCACACCCGCACCCCTTCGCTCCACAATTTATGTAAGTCCTCCATTAACGGTGATAGAAACACGTCAATATCATTCCCGGGTTGTCTGGGTCCTAAAATTAGTAACGACATCATGATGTACTTGCGCTTCATACATAACCAAGGAGGAAGATTATAGATGCATAAAAGAACCGGCCAAGTGCTATGTCGACTGCTCATATTTCCGTGTGGATTCATACCATCCGTACTCAATCCAAACCTTATATTCCTCATTTCACCGCCAAACCCACCGAATGTTCTGTTAATGTTTCTCCATTGAATGGAATCAGCTGGATGTCTTAGTTTTCCGTCTTGTTTCTGACCTTCAACATGCCAACGCAAGTACTTCGCATCTTTCGGATTTGCAAACAGCCGTTTCAATCTGAGAATCACAGGCAAATACCACACAGTTTTGGCCGGAGGCCCTTTCTTTACCTCATCACATCCATTGTGATAAATTCTGTCCCCATGCTTATACCGCGATGCACCGCATCTTGGACAAACATGCAAATCCTCGTACTCGTTACGGTATAGAACACAATCATTTGGGCATGCATGTATTCTTTCGATTTCCATTCCCAACGGACACAATAATTTTTTGGCCTGGTAAACCGATCTTGGCAACTCATTTCCCTCTGGAAACATGTCTGCTAACAGATCCAATAGCGCCGTGAAGCTCTTATCGCTCCAACCGTTGCTTGCCTTCAAGTTATATAATCTCAACACAGAAGACAACTTTGTAAATTTTACACATTCGAGGAACAAAGGCTTCTCAGAATCAACAATTAATTTCTCAAATTTAGCTAAATCGTTTTCGCTGTAGTCTTCTTCTACATCACGTAACATTTCATCTAAATTGTCGTCATCTACATGGACTTCCGAATGAACATTACCAATGTTCTGATCATGGTCATCATTACTGCAATCCACTTCCGGGTGCTGCTGAGTGGTAGCGGTGCTCGTTTCCTCAAAATCTTCACCATGCCATATCCAACGGGTATAGCGTACGTTAAAACCACGACGAATCAAATGACTCCTAATCTGATCAGAGTTGCCGAACCTTTTTAAGTTCATACAATCTATACAAGGACAATGCATATCTTTCTCTCCCTTCTTCGCCTTTTCTTGCTCAGCAAATTTAATAAATCCATTCACACCCTCCAAATACTCAACAGTAGTACGTTTTATTCCATACATCCAATATTCTCGGTCCATCTACAATTATTTCACAAAATTAACAAATTCAAATAAATAATTAATGACTCAAGGCATGCATATATACATGAAACATAATTAGCTAGGCCATATGTGTGTACATGAGCTACTTAATTACATTAAATGGATTTGTATATATGAAACCCTAATTAACTTGATGCATGCATTAATTGGAAGAGCCAGCTAGCTAGCTGCTTAAATTCAGCAAGCTATAGCTAGCTAGCCAACCTAGCCTTCTAGCTAGTTTGGGGATACATGTATCTAGTTTAATGAATTGCAAGTAGAGAGAGAGGGAGAGTGCAAGTGAAAGAGTGAGAGAGAGAAAGGTGATGAGAAGATGACAATACCGAGGGGGATGGAAATATGATCAACCTCTCAGCTAGTTTCTCCAGATCACTCTAGCTTGGAGTCGTGCGCGGCTGAAATGATTCCAATATGCAGAGCGCAGAGCAGGAGTCGACCTAATTAAGTTGTCCAATTTTATTATCGGTTCAAAAACACAAACCGATAGTAAAATAAGGTCCCCCACTGTCATAAACCATTAGTTTACATGAAGTCATGTTACTATCGGTTTTTTTATATAACCGATAGTAAACTTCACTATATTGTATCGGTTAGTACAGTAAAAACCGATAGTAAAAAGTCAGTAATTTCACTATCAGTTACGCGAGAAAAACCGATAGTACTATGTAATATATTATATCGGTTGGTACAGTATGAACCGATAGTATAAAGTGATTAATTTTACTATCTGTTACGAACGAAAAACCGATAGTATCGTTTTAATATATTATATCGGTTGGTGCAGTAATAACCGATAGTATAAAGTGCGCAATTTTACTATCAGTTAAAAGTGGAAAACCGATAGTACTATTTGATATATTATATCGGTTTGTACAGTAATGACCGATAGTAAAAAGTATTTGCATTTCACTAACGTTAGATTAGTGTGTAACCGATAGTAAAATCCCTCTTTTCCGCCCCTGTCGTCCTATGCTATCGGATTTTTCCCAGATTGCTTATAACTATTAGAAAATATGGGTTAGTGGAATGCACTTCTGTAGTAGTGACATTCAGTGATATGTGTAGGAGCCGCACTCCGTGTCAATCGTGCATCACTTTCCATCTCATGCAGGGGTTTCATGCGAGATCCACATAACTATTTGTTCAAGTCTGTCCCATACCAGGCTTGCGGTCGATATGTTAATCATGCCACTAGACGCACAACACAAGATTCTAGTCCTTATATGCCAGTGAACAGATCATACCACAAACCATGCACCTTCCATGCCTGCACACACAGTGCAAGCAAGCACATCCAGTGCTTCCACCATTCCATACCAAAATATTGGTTACAGCTAGGGGTTTTATTTCATGAATATAAAATATATACATACATATATTAGTTATGGCTCACTAAGAATTCACATTTCACATATCACAATTCACAGGCGTCTTGCCTGGTGTTGCCAATTCATCACTTTTCTCATCACATGCATTATTAATATATATATATATATATATGATCAAACATGACTTGCCTCGATTTCCCTCGAATAGATCTTCAGTTACATCTTCACTTGACTGCTCCTTGATCTTCGAACAAACAAGTTTTAAACGCGAAAGAATCATCGATCAACCAACATGCATAAATATGATGCTATAAAAATGCAGATGTAAATCCTAATATGTCTAAGGACTATAGCCTAAAAGTTGGATTTGATCGAGGATTGAAAAGCTAGAATTTCGAAAATAAGGTAATTAGGGTAAAATTGAGAGCGATCGTTTTCGAAAACGGTTGAAAATGACATATCAGAGATCTAGGGTTGGAATCTGAAGTGGTGGCAGAAGGGAAATAAGTGCCAAAGGTGATTTGTAACAGGATGCTTCAGACGGATCTCGATTTGGAGGTCAGATGAAGGAATTACACATTTTGGCGAGGTTTAGGGCAAATTGGGTAAGATCTGATTTGGAAAAAAAAGGTGAACATGAGATCCGAGACTCGGATCTGAAAAGAAATTACAGATCTGGAAGATTGGAACTGAGACGAACCTGATGGCACAGATAGATCTTCGATCGGAGACTTCTGCGATAAAGTCGGCAAAATCAAGAGTAGGGCACAATCAAGCTCAAAATTGCAGATCTACGATCCGGACAGCGGATCGAAGAACAAAAGGCATATTTGAAAGGTGGACGACAAAACAAACAAAGTGACGTGCTCAGATTTTCGATCGGAGGTCCAAAAGGCAGAGAACGACAAAGCATGTCGCTGCGGCTGACACTGGGACAAGCTCATGTACACTGTAGCAGTGTCAACCCTAGCCACTAGACGCGGCCACGACTAGGAGCTCGCCGGCGGCGATCCAGGCATCGGCCGGGGCTGTGGCTCGGCGTGTCGAGGATTTAAGGCAAGGGGAAGACAATGCCGAGGTAGACACGGCTGGAGGAGGCTTCTACGGCGAGCTTCACGGTGAAGAAGTCAGGCACGGGCACGCCATGGCCGGAGCTCACCGGAGGAGGAAATTCGGCTAGGGAAGCGTTGGGATCGGAGGAGAAACACGTTGGAGGAAAGATAATGCAACCGAAACAGCAAATAGTGGCCGGATTCGAGGGTTAAGGCGCACGGCCGGAGTTGGAGAAGACGAGCTCGCAGGCGTCGGTTCTCCGGCGACGGTGCACTAAAGGGGCTGAAACTCGGTGGGGGAGTTGCTGGAGACGAGGATAGTGCAATTCCATGGCCGGATTTGGCAATGTGCAGCCGGAGAAAGGGGAACGGCGAAGTGGCCGACGGTGGCCGGCGGTGAACAGAAAAGAAATACGGCGATTTGGAGAGCTACAACGACTAATCGGCCAGGGTGTTGTGGAATAAAAGGTGCAAGACAACGAGGCACACACACGATTGACATACCTGGACAAGCAAATGATGGCCGGAGCACGGCGAACGACGGTGAAGAAGTGGCGGCCGGCGCTAGAGCGCGGCCAAAACAGTGGCTGAGCAGCCCGAAGTACCCGCTTTATCATTTTATGTGGAATTTTTGCTCCAAATGCAGTGATTCTAATTGCGTTGTGTGTCTAATTGCTAGATCCAGCTATCTGCAGGAGTATTCGGAGAGAAAGTGCTGGCTGGAGAAGAAACAACTATGTCATCTCTTATATAGCAATGGCATTGAAGAGGTAACTTAATGTTTAAGCAATCCAGCTGAGCTGTAATACATCCACAAGGGGTATTGTGGTCTTTGTACTATGTTTGTTATGGAAGGGGTAAGGGCAAAGATGGAAATGCCCATAAAATATTGGTTTTAGTCAATTCTAGGGTTTATTTGGAATTTCTCAAGACAAGAGAGGCTGAATTGTAAAATGACAGTATATGAGAAGTCGTGGAATCTAATTACATGTGCAAATAAAATATATTAAATATTTTTGCTGACTTTTTCTATGCATTATTTAAATCAAATCAATTCTTTTATGCAATTCTAAATAGAAAATCTATCATTTCATGTGAGCAAAAGGGTTATTTCATGTATAAAATTATGATAAAATGATTTATAAAATGTGCATGCATGAGAATAAGTTAGGCAGATGGTTTAGGGTTTAACTGGTGAAAAGAATCAGCTGATCGGAAGGATTAGATAATGAAACGGAATTTCGGAAAGATTTGCACAGAAGAAAATCTGAAAAGGGGAATTAGGGTTAAATCGCGATTCTGGGATTTAAGCGGCTCTGATTAAATTGAACTTCACAAATCTGATAAGCTTCATTCAGTAGATAATTTGGAAGAAATTAAGGTAAAATCTGGAAGCTTTTGATTAATTTCGGACTGAAGTGAAAACAGAGTAATTAGGGTATTTCAAATCGGGGTTTTGCCGGAATCTGGAAATCTGATACTTAGGATGAGATTTGGATATCCTCATAAAAGAATATTTTATATTGAATAGTATTTGGGAGGTGTTCCCTGAATCAGATTTGAATTTGGAGTTAATCTGTAGATTTTAGCCTTTTCGGGCTTTTAGAAATTTGGAAAAGAACTGATTCGCGATTCAATCTGAACTGATTTGTGAAAAAGGCTTAGATGATAAAATCTTGTTACCAAATTTTTGTATTAAGGTATTGGCATACACATGATCATAATCCAAGAATAATCTGGTTCAGATTAGGTCAAGATTTGGTTAAGTCGGATTCAGATTTACAGGGTACTTAGGGTAATTAGGTCAATCCCTGTTTTCAAAAACAGAAAGAATTGATAATTCTGGAGTTTACAGATGGAATTGAATCTGGTTTCTGAAGACTTTTATCTTCAGGGTGGATAGTGGAATAAATCTGAAAAGTCTGATCTTGGTTTGGGTTTATAGGGAAAACTTTGAGATTTTTGGGTCTAGATTAGGATGAGTTTGACTGATTTGCTGATCTGAGATAGAGACATAAGCAAGCAGGACTTCTGGGTTCAGGGTAGCTGATAGGTCGAATTTGGTCAATCTGATCTTGAATTGAATCGTCAGGGTAGATCTTGAGATTCTTGGGTTTTGAGACAGATTATATATTGGAAAGATCTGGCTAACATATCAGATACATGCAAGCATGACTTTTGTTAAAACAGGTTTTCACCCCTAAAACCAAGGTGTTACAATATATAACTGGGAAATATTGTACGATTCCATCCTCAACAATTTCCAGAATTATTATCAAAAGCCTGGAAAAGAGGACGACCTTCATCGTCTGCGACAAACCTCTACTGAGGCTCTTTGCCAGTTTGTCAAACGGTTTGTCGGGGTGAGGAATACCACCCCGAACATATCTGATAATTCCGTTATCAGGGCGTTTAAACACGCCATTGGATATCAAAGGTTTATGGAAGATCTACTTATCCACCCCCCGGTCAGTAGCTAATCTCTTTGATATAGCTGATCACTACTCTGATGCGGCCGAGGCCATCGAGTGGAATCGGACGGTGGATAAGGGGAACTTACCGCCTGATACATTTGAGACCTAGCCTTGGTTTTCGCACTAGACTCGCCCAGATTCTAATATGCGGAATAACGGGATCTTACTCGGAAATACCGAAACCCAAAGATTGATCGAAACCACAGTTCAAAATAATCGCACAACCCTATATTTTAAAGAGGGCTTTACATGTCGAACGTTAGGCACACTGGCCTATGTCGAAGGAACTATAAGTGTTTAAAACTCAAATAAATTCTATGACTCTTCGATGATCTAAACTAGACCTATTACAAGATATTTATAGTCCAATCGTATGAGTACGTATTAGACTTAATAACCTAAACGTATTAGACTCATATAACTAACTAACTAATCCTAAACAGATAAGCTTAGTTATATATATTCGGATTGGATTACAATTCCGAACAGAGAACAAATTCCTTTTCATGGTCGTGAACCAACCCATGGTCGCAAAACCTTTCCGAACACGGTTAAGGTCGCGAAGCCGTATGCGATCAGGACCTGGTCGTGAATCCGTATGCGATCAGGACTTGGTCGCGAATCCGTATGCAATTAGGACTTGAAGATCCTCTCGAATCATGACTCCCTTGTTGAGAAGGAGCCAACCCCTGTTGCGACCTCTCGATCAAACTGGAGATGTGGAAATTGGGCCTATCCATGTTCTTTTGGTGTACCACTTTGCCGCATGTGCTCGTTGATCTTTCCGACCGATTCGAAAAGTCTCCTTGGTGCCACTGCGGGTGGTAGTCACCTTCTTCTCCAGAATCACATCTTCACGTAGAGGTTCATCTTGTTGATAGACCAAGTCTTCAACAGATGGTATTATGGTATCTGGCTCATCATCTAGCATTGAAGGCTCGAAGAGTTTGAATCCTTCTCAAGGTCGTAAACCTTTCCCAAGTCGCAAACCTTTTCGTGGTCGCAAATCCGTTGCGAACTCGACCTGAGATCCTTCCGGATCATGACTCCCCTGTTGAGAAGGAGCCAACACCCGTTGATGACTAACTGTGAATATTTAGAGAACGACTGGGAGTTTTGGAACGAACACACGATGAGCAATGCTACAATCGTCGGATCGAATATATGGATAGGCGCTCATGGAGCTTGGCACCTCCGTCATGGATTGTGGCCTTGGCCACTTGCGGATAGCCTTCCCCTTGTCGAGGTTGATACCATCATTGATACCAAAGCTAGGATTGCAAAGTTTGAATAGTGGCGCCGTAGAAACAAGTTGCATGTCGTTTTCGACTAGTCGTTGTGGTGATCGACTATATACCTCTGCGAATAGCACGTTGTTTTCTTCCGGCAAGCTTGCTAAACAACCACCACTTTCCATACTCGATGCAGCACAATCCTCTTGGCTAATTGGATGCATCACGTTGTGGGGTAGTGGAGGCTCAAGAGGAAAAGATGGCTCATTTTTATGGGAGTTTACGACGTGAAATTCAGGACATTATTGATTACAAAGATTATAATAACATCAATAGGTTGTTCCAGCTTGCTATGTTGGCAAAAAAAGAATTGCAGGGACGACACGGACAACTAAGGACAAGAAGCAATTTCGGTGGTACCTCCGCATCAAGGCTGACCTAGGGGCAAGCCAAACCAACCCCACCTTCTTCTTTTCGGTCTACTGCACCTTCAACAAATAGGACACAATCAACAGCACCACCTCCACCTCCACGAACTTCGGAGGTGAGCAAAACTTCTAATGTGCAGGCGCCAGCAAATAGTTCTTCATCGGTTGGTTCCACGGGTCGCACGACAGGGATTGTATGCCACCACTGCAAGGGCATGGGACATGTCATGAAGGATTGCCCAAGTCAGCGCGCATACATTGCTACTGAGGATGGTGGGTACATTAGTGCAAGTGATGTGGAAGATGAATTAGTTCTTGCAGCTAACCATGCAGGTGATGATGAGTTTGAACATGATGCAGACGGCAATGATGAGGAAACTTTAGGCACTACGGCGACGGATAACTACCGGACCTTTATTGTGCAGTGAGTGTTGAGCACACAAATGGAGCAAGCAGAAAGAGCCCAACGCCACAATTTGTTTCAGATGTTCATCATTGTCAAAGACCGACGTGTTAGAACCATAATTGATGGTGGGAGATGCAACAATTTGGTGAGTGTAGATCTGGTCAAGTAGCTTGGCTTGACCACACATGCACATCCCCATCCATACCATGTTCAGTGGTTCAACAACAGCGATAAAGTAAAGGTAACACAAACTGCAAGACTACAATTTTTCATTGGATCATACCATGATGTTGCTGATTTTGATGTAGTACCTATGCAAGCATGTTCACTTTTATTAGGCCGACCATGGGAATATGATACTGATGCAACTCATCATGGTAGAAGTAACAAATATACTTTTGTGCACAAAGGAAAGAAAATTACTTTACTTCCTATGACACCTTCTGAAATTGTGCACTTTGATAGAGAAAGAACTGAAAATGAAAGCAAGGAGAATGCTTTGAAATCTGAAAGTAAACAAATAGAGAAAGATGTTGCACCATATAGCTCTAAGGCCGCTGGAATTAAGTTGAAGAGTGGAGTTCTCCTTGCAACCAAATCTGACCTTGCTGAAAATGAAGAGAATGATGTGATGTGCTATGCTTTGATATGCAAAGATGCTTTGTTTTTACTTGATGATATATCTAGCACTTTGCCCCCTCCTATCACTAACGTTTTGTAGGAGTATGAGGACATTTTTCCCGCTGAGATACCCCGGGGCTGCCACCAATTAGAGGACAAATCCAGAGGAGACAAAGGAAATTCAGCGACAAGTCCAAGAGCTTTTGGACTGCGGATTTGAAGCCATACTTGGGAGAGGAAGACGAGCTTGAGCCGAGGACGGCTCCACTTCAAGAAGGGGAGGATGATGAGGACATCACTTCTTCGAATACATACACTAACTGATATTTATCTGATTCACTTTATTTTTCTGCACATTTTCCCCATGCTTTTTGCACATATTAGTCATATACCTCATCATATATGCAGATTATTCCATATTTGCCGCCAAATCGATCAGATCACTTGTTTTACAATTTCTACCGCAGGTTGGCACGAATCGGATGGATTTCTGGCTAGCGGTCGCGCCTCATCGACTTATTCCGACCTTCGGTTGATTCCGGATGGAAGTGCGCGTTTCCGCGGACGCGTAGAAACCAACCGCGCCAAAATCGGAGTCTCCGGGGCCTGGAATCCCAAAACCCTAGCCACCAGGTCTATTCTGCAATTTTTGAAAATCTAGGGACCTAAGTGTAAAAATGCCAATTTGGGCTTTATCTCCTGCCGCCGGCCACCAGAGGAAGCTGAGGCTGGTTCTTTGTATTTTGCCTTCTCCTTCTGCCTCCCCCAAAATTTTCACACCTCCGTCTACCACGCTGACGGCCGCCAGGCCATAGACCGTCGGCGGAGCTCCTTCTCTTCTGCTTCCTTTCTTCTTCTTTGTCCCCTTTGGCTTCCTCTTCTGTCATTTTGCTTACACCACACCTTGCCTCCCTTTCTTAATTTCCCTTCTCCGCAACTCCACACCACCAGATCCACTTGGATCTAACCCATCCCGCTTCCACCACTACTGCGCCCCACGCCGGCGCCTCCCCGATCTCCACGGCCTCCTCGCCAGCCTACGATCCGAGCTGCTGCGCCACCGCCGGTCCAGATCGGGCCATCCATCGCCACCACGCTCCTCCATGTGAGCCTGCACCCCTAAGCCGCGCCGCCTCTCTAAACCGCCGGATCCGAGCTGCTGCGCCACCGAGCTCGCCGTCCCCCGATCTGCACCTCCGGCGCCACCTGCTCTCTTCCTCCGTTGCTGTCTTCATCAGCCGGGGCCTCACACGGCGACGCCGCCGTGCCAGATCTGCTGAGCCGCCTCTGGTCATCCTCCACGACGCTGCCTTCTTCACCAACTCCGGCGCCTTCTTCGTTCTTGGCCTCCTCTGCCCCAAGCCGGCTACATCTTCTTCAACACCGCAACCGGGCTGTTTCTTCAACCACGGCCACGTAGGACGACGGCCACGCTCTTCTTCCACGACCTCGACCAGTTCTCCTTGGCTGCCCGACGACCTCGGCCATCAACTCCAGAAGCTGCCAGTTTTTCCAAAAGCACAAATGGTGACCAATTTCTTCTTCCTCTCCCTCTCAATTGCTCTGTGATGACTGGACAAGCTATTCTGAATGTAATATTGCCAAGATTCTAGTAACAATGATGAATTTGATTGAATCAAGCAATACAGTTCCTAGAATTGCAATCTAGAATCTGGCTTTGTTGGATGCTGAGATGAATTGAATCTGAGTTGGCTTAATTGTTGTTTCTGCTTGACAGCTTCCAATTTTGAATTGTTAAATTCTGTGATCTGTGGGTATAACTTATGATCTGACTTCTAGCTGTAAAAGTGTTTTTGATGCATCTCTCTCTGAACTGGTTGGAAGGTTTTATTTTAGATCTTTATCTGCAGCTATAAGCTATTCCTGTCTTTTCTGTATTGCTGTCCAGACTAGTGATGATGCAATTGTGATTTCTGGGTAAATGTTGTGAATCTCTGAGTTCATTGTTAATCTAATCGCAGTTGTGAGTAACATTGACTTATTGCCTGCTAAATTCTTTGTAAAGATTTGTGTGGTTGCAAGCCAGTAGTGCTGGAGGAAGAAGTTTCAATGTTCAGGAATATTTGTTTGTCTTCTGCCTGTTGTTTGGTTGAGGTTGAGAGGCTGTTGGGGAATGGTTTGTGCTATCTCTATGTGCCTATTCGTTGATAACGTCGAGAGAAGTATTCGCTTTAGTCGCTTTCGCTGCCCTTTTTGTGGAACAACTAAACGATACGACTATCGCATGTATTCACAATGACGCATATAGATCTAGCACTAACTAATGGTCGCGGCATGAATATCTTTCTCTTTCTCTTTATTTCTTCCGACATCTCTCTTTTCTTTCGTCTGATTTATTTTCACTTGTCATTGATTTAGTTTAGTTCTTCACGTTTTGCTTCTCTAGTCCCTGAGGAAAGAACGACTGAATACTCGTCTTACTGCATCGTCCTCGTTCTATTGCGAGACGGTCTAGACCGGTATCACTAACCATAATCCTCCACTTGTTACACAAGGACCAATAATGCGCGATCAAGCCCGATTGTTGCATTGCCAGGTGAACTCGTTCCTAAGTTTATATATATATATATGGTTTTGAGAATGGTTTACTACCTAATGGTGATAATATTGTACTTAAGAACCATGAAGAGGACCATGAAGGACGCGAGGACCAGCAAGGAGCCCAAGTCAAGTTGGAGTCCAAGACGGATTCAAGTTGGAGTCTGGTTCGGCCGTCCAGAAACAGCCTGCCTTCAAACGACCATAACTCCCTCATACGAAGTTCGATTGGGACGTTCTTATAGTCCACGGAGAAGCCCACGACGAGATATTTCCAACGTATCTAGGCGCACATCCAAATTCCTTCTGGATCGGCAGAAATTAACAAAACAAATTTCGACCAAATTCTGATTGGGCCAAGTCGGTGCTGCGACACCTTGTTTCGGGCCTTCGGCCCATGTATTTCCTAGTAGGGCGTGAGAAACCCTAGCCATGCTGCCTCTTCATATACTCAATAGTCGTCACTGTTTAGATTTGGATTATTCTGTCATTGCAATTTCGCCGAACTCGGTTTGTGAAATCCCAACTTGTGAGCTTAATACAATTCGCAATTCAATTGCTTCTTCTTCGTTCTTGCTTGTGTTCTCGATTTGCAGCAGGAACAAGCCTTCGTGGTGAGGTCAATCCGTGCGTGCGCGTGGTTGATAACCAAAGGAGCCGTGGTGTAGCGGTTGCAGGTTTTGGATCGGTTCTAGATCGAAAGTCGGATCGTCAACGTCAAGTTCTCCACCAATCGACTTACCATACCTGTCAGAAGATCGGGCACCATTTCCCATTAGTCCCCTAGCATCATACATCAACCACCCTTTTATACTGGATGAAAGGATGCCAATGCGAGGCAGTTCTGGACGGTTGCCGTAGTGCAATTCGTATAACCGCACCAATCTTCTTCTCTGGTTAAACACGTGCAATTAGAGATAACCGCACATGTTAACCTCCTGGCAGTTTGTCTTCACACGTGGGAAAAGTTATCTTGATTCTGAGAACGTGTTTAGTAAAGGCTTGAACAACCCCGGGTTATCTTAGTCGCACATAACCAATGACCTTCTGATCACGCATAGCCTGTGATCTCATGACCACGAAAGTACTGCAGTCATAGACTAACTCTGTGTCCGCAACCTTTCGGTGTACAGGAAGTTGTCCGTCTGTGACCAGAGTGGCTACTAAGACACAGACACATATATATATTATATCCGAACTCTATCTTGAACATGATATATGTCAAATAAACTAACTCGGGTGATAATCCTCGTCAGTGTGGTCTCTGCAGTATCTCTTAATCGACAAACCAGAAATTAGGTTTGTACACTCCTTTGCCAATTCCATCGTGACCATGGGAAAGCATATCCATGAACTTTTTGGGAGGATTGCCTAAGACCCGACGTGGCAATGACTATCACTTTGTGGTCGTTGATCGGTTCTTCAAAATGATAATTCTCATACCTTGTCGAAAAACTATCACGGGAGAAGAAGCGGCTCGAGTATTCTTTCAGCACGTTTGGATACATTTCGGATTGCCGACTTCTATTGTGTCTAATCGTGATACCTGGTTTCTTAGTTACTTTTGGCGATCACTTTGGACGATGATGGCTACAAAGCTGAAGAGGAGTACTGCTTTTCATCCTTAAACTGATGGTCAAACTGAGGTGATAAATCGCACAGTCGTTCATCTTTTAAGGGGATACAATTCCAAGCATCCGAAGACTTGGGATGAAAGCATACCGTACATGCAGTTTACTTTTAATAGAGTAGTGCATGGTTCAACTGGCAAGTCGCCGTTTGAGGTCTGTTTGGGATTTCTACCACATGCAGAGTCCATTCGATATGGAGTTTTTCATCCTTACGTCAGCACAGAACAGTAAGGAAGCCTCTGATCAGAATCGAACACAAAAGTTCCTGGAAGGTATTCAATGGCTCCATCGTGAGGTTGAACAGAACTTGCTAAAAGCTCAACTCAGGTACAAGGCGCAACATGATCAACACCAAGCTGATGCTCAATTCCAAGAAGGTGATATGGTATGGTTACATTTGAATAAGGAGAGACTCAAATGTGAAGGTAAGAAACTTAAACCCATCCATTATGGTCCTTTTCGGATTTTGCGGAAAGTTGGCTCTAATTCTTGTCAGCTCAGTTACCTCCGTACATGGATATTTACTCGGTTGCCAATGTTGAGCACCTCAAACTCTTCAAGCCTGCAATGTTGGATGATGAGTCAGATACCATAGTACCATCTGTTGAAGACTTGGTCTATCAACGAGAAGAACCTCTACCTGACGACGTGATCTTGGAGAAGAAGGTGACTACTAGCTGAAATGGCACACGAGAGTCTTTTCGTATTGGATGGAAAGATCAACGAGCAGGTGCGGCAAAGTGGTACACCCTGAGAAGATGGTCAATCTCAATTTCCACATCTCCAGTTTTGGTCATGGTCGCAACGGGAGTTGGTTCCTTCTCAACAAGGGAGTCATGATCCGAGAGGATCTTCGGGTCACAGCGTCGCTATGGTTGCAGTGCTACCTGATGTCGCCATCCGAGGCCACAGCCGCAAGGTCGCAGCCTGGGAGGTAAGGTTGAGTACGTAATTGATTCGATCTCTTTGTCATGGTCGGAATTGTATTCTGATCCATCTACATATAACTAAGTTATATCTGTTTAGGGTTAGTTAATTGTCTGGGTCTAATACGTTTAGGTTATTGAGTCTAACATGTATTATTGAGTCTGATATGTATTCATATGATTGGACTATGAATATCTTGTAATAAATCTAGTTTTGATCATTGAATCATCAAGTCTAGATTGAAGTCTTAGACACATAGTTCCTCAACGTAGGCGAGTGCGTCCTAATGTTTGACGTGTAAAACCCTCTTTGAAATAAAGAGTTGTGCAATTATTTTGAGCTGTGTTTTCGATCAACCTTTGGGTTTCGGTATTTTCGAGTAAGATCCCGTTATTCCGCATATTAAAATCTGGGCGAGTCTAGTGCGAAAACCAAGACTAGATCTCAAAAGGATCACGCAATGAGAGCATGTAAATCCCAATAGGACTTATAACTTGTAATTCATTTGAGAATTAATAAAGTATATATTTTCTCTAAGATTATGTGTTCTCTGTGTTCTTTTATATGTATATTTATATATACTAGCACGCCCGCAACACTTTATATATATACACATTATGTACAATTTGTATTGTACTCAACTTGTTGAATCTAATAATTAAATTCCATATTCTTATCATATATTATCTAATCTGTTATAACTCAGGCCACCAGATAGATGGACAAATATTTTTCTCGATTAACGTGAGTATGAAATTAATATTTTTAATTCCAAAATTTTAATTTTAATCAATATCTAGTCTTAGAGATTTTATTAGTTAAGATTTCAGAAATTTAATAATTTTAATTCCGAATTTTTAATATTTTATCTTAAAGTTGTATTAGTTAAATTTTTTTCATAAATCTGTAAATTCAGAAATTTAATAATTTCAATTTTGAATTTTGAATTTTTATTAATATATGGTTTTAGAATTTGTATTAGTTAATGTTTCTAGAAAATAAATATTTTAATTTTAATTAATATTTAGTCTTAGAGATTGTATTATTTATGGTTTAAAAATTTTAATAAGTTTAATTCCTAATTTTTGGTATTTTATTTTACAATTGTATTAGTTAAGGATTTTTAAATATTTTTTGATTCCAAAATTTTATTTTTAATTAATATTTATTCTTAGTGATTGTATCATTAAAGGTTTCAAATATTTAATAATTTTAATTTTGAACTTTTATTATTTTATTTTATTGTTGTATTAGTTAAGGATTTTTTTATACAGAATTTTTAATAATATATTTTTATCTTAGAGTTATATTAGTTAATGTTTTTTAAATATTTTAATTATAAAATTTTAATTTTAATTAATATTTAGTCTTAGAGATTGTATCCTTCAAGTTTAAAATTTTTTGTAATTTTAATTCTGAGTTTTTAATATTTTATTTCAGGGTTATATTAGTTAAAGATTCTTTTATACCAAATTTTTATTATTTTATCTTAGAGTTGTATTAGTTAAGATTTTATTTTATAAATCTGGAATGGTATAACTTGGAACCACTGGATTAGATGGTAAGATTTTTTTCAATTTATGTTAGAATGTTTTGAGTTTTTGTTGAATGTGGGAGTTCGAATTTACTATGAAATTAATAATAATATAAATAGATACCACTCAAATTTATAAACTTAATAAAATACCACTATAAAAATACTCTATTAGTTTTTATCAATGAAGTAATGTAGGTTACTTGGAGAGTTTTGCTCTCGATGCTTAATGTGATATAAGAAACCAAATTATGAGAAATCCTAATGCCGAACTATAACTAGAAATTAAGAACCAAATCTTGAAATTAAGAACCAAATCACAATTACCACCTCGTAAAACACAAACCCATCCATGCAAGAACCAAGCATTGACATCGACTTGCACGAGAATTATTGCTCCACCTAGTACGAGACACGCTACAACACCACCCTTCGAAACTGTCACAGCTGATGCTGACGATGATGGTGGTGATGGCATCCCATTCGTTCCCCGCGGTGCCAGTGTTGGCAACGGTGAGAAGGAATAATTCGCCAGCGGCGACACTGATGGTGGCAGCAAGGCCCATGAAGCTGGCGCACGAACGGGAGGTGGCGGTGGTGCCGACGGCAACAGGGTTGGTGATGCTGATGGCGACATAGGGGTCTTGTCTTTGCTGCGGACAAGAAGGACAATGATGATGAGCCGCTCAACGTACTAGCACCGTTTCGCGTCACCGCTGATGAAGAAGAGGCCGGAGTGGCTGACCACGGACACCAAGTCTCCGTTGAGCCACTCACTCACTGTGCAGCATGGCGAAGACGGCGTCAGTGACGTCGTGGAATGGCGGCGCGCCGGAAACAATGCCATTGCAGCACACGGACCCGGGGGAGGCGCGTCAAGGTCGGCTAGGCGCACAAGCGTGGCGTAGCAGACTAGCAGGTGACCTCCACCAGCCACTACAGGAATTTTTTTATAAATAATATAAAAAAATTAATTATAGAAATGACCCACAGTTTTCGTATTTTACAAAAATAATTCATCACGTCAACCTGTCAAGTTCTGAAGACTCGACAAACAGTTTGTCGAGTGTAGGGATACTACAAACCGCTTGTCACATTCTGGAGCCGCGACAAACTGCTTGTCGAGTGTTGGTCCATCTAGCTTCTATAACGACTCAATCATGGCCGAATCAGTTTAAAATTAGTCGTATCAGTACGAGACTTGGTCGTAATTGTATCAGTATGAACTTGATTTTGGTCGTATTTAGTACACAAACTAGTTATATCAGTATTGAAATTGGTTGTGGTCGTATCAATTCAACACTGGTAGTATCAGGATCAAGCCGTTATAGAAGTCAGAGGGCTGCACTCGACCAGCCTCTTGTCGGGACTGCAGCATGCAACAATCAGCTTATCGTCGATTTCCAACGACAAGTCGCTTGTCGAGTCTCTAGAACTCGACAGGCTGACGTGGCGGATTATTTTTGCAAATACGAAAATTGTGGGTCATTTTTGTAATTAATCTTTTCTGTGGATTATTTATAAAAAAAACTCGCCATTGCAGGCATACAAGATGGCCCCGAACTCCAACATCCAATAGAATAAGTTTGATTAGGGCAAGATTGGTATTTTAAAATAGTCCATCATTAAAAAATCTTAAAATTCAAAAACACCTATTAGTATTTTTGTAGTAGTATTTTTGTAATAGTATTTTACTAATACTAGAAGTTTGAGTGGTGTTATAATAAATTGGCCCATTTATAGAGCTATGAGGGTGATCCCCAAACCCAAAGAGAACATTTGGTTTCACACCATTGAGAAATACCATATTTATAAAATGGTCATAAAAAATAGCTAATTATTTATATGTCACTAGAAATCAAAAGTAATTTTGTATATACCACTATTGACCAATTTTTAAAAAAATACCAAAAATACCCCTCCCCTATCTTTTGTAAAAGTCACACCGGCCTTGCATGGGATATTATGGGCATTTTTTGTCAAAACATTTTTCATCATCATTCACTACTATTTTGAGCAAATTGACTCTTTTCACTAACATGTGTTTTTAGTTTTAAAAAATTGGTTCTCTAGGAAGAATATGTGTGTCATTTTGATTTAGGTCAATTTCTTCGATCTTGTTTTAGTGGTATTTTTCAAATTTTTACTTTCCTAGTAAAATTGGCTCTCCAGTTACATGAGATCAATAATACAAAAAATAATGTTATTTTTCGAAAGTGACCATAGACTTAAAAAACCCACATAAAAAGAAAGCATCGATGACTTAAGGAATAAATGAATTTCATGTACTATGTATTAGTAACAAGTTAACCAGATAATATTTCATCTTATATTATGTTTCTAGAAAAATATTAAAGATAAAGATATTTAGCATGATTATCATGATAGATAAAATTTAAGTTTTTAGTAACCTAACATTATATTTGTTATGGAATATACGTATCAGATACGAAGATTTAATATTAAACTCATCCTGCAGTTCGGATAAGATTTGAATCACATCAGGAAACCTAATCTGTTAGGATTTCTTCTGCATGGGCAGTTCGGATAAGATTCGTATCACATCAGGAAAACTAATATGTTAGGATTTCTTCTGCATGGACAGTTCGGATAAGATTTGTATCACATCAGGAAAACTAATCTGTTATGATTTCTTCTGCATGGGCAGTTCGGATAAGATTCGTATCACATCAGGAAACCTAATCTGTTAGGATTTCTTCTGCATGACCCTATATATAGGGATGTATGATGGGTTTTGAGAATCATCACAAAAGCCATAGCTGCCATCTCTTTTGATAGCCCCTAAACCCTTGTCGTACGCTTTGGTGCTAACACACCATCGTGCGATGTTCAATCCCAGTACGTGTGGATACCGGTAGATGCGTTGCTGCAATTGCTGCGCTGATTAGAACGATCCGTGAGCGGTCGTTGTCATCTACATCTGCTGATCAGAACAATCCGCAAACAGTTGCTGTGAACATTCGATTGCTTCATCAAATCTGCTTCTATTATTGGTAACAATCTAATCGATGATCTATTACTTGCAGCCTTCGAATAAAATTTTTGAAATTCCGCTAGTGTAGATTACTTGATTTCCAACAGTGGTATCAGAGCCATCATGTATAGTATTAGATCTAGATTAATAATATATATGTGATATATGAAGTTATAGTAGATTAGATCTACTAGTTTATTCAATCTGTTACCGTATAAGTTTTGTTATACATGTTTGTATTTTTTGGCCGACTTTAATATGAATTAATGTCTAATGATTCTAGCATGGGCTAGAGGGAGGTGATGTTAGGGTTTATATGACAATAGTAGATTGGATCTTCTAAATCATATGTGTATAGATTGGATCTATATATGACATTAGCTGCCTATTCTAGATATTTATATTGGAGTTGGTATGAATGACTTAAGGGGATTTAAACCAATCAGATTGGTTCGAAAATTTGATTAATGTGACTAATTCAAAATAATAATAATAATAATAATAATAATAATAATAATAATAAAAAGATTATAATTGACAACAAAAAACTGTCAACTTTTGTGTCTAAGGAAAGAACACATGCATTATAAGATTTTTCTTAATAAGCCCCGCCTAGCGGAACGCTTTCCTTCATGATGTGAGCGAAAACAGTCGCGGTCTTTCCTGGCCAAGGTTACTGCCAACGGAAGTTAAATATAGTCATGGTTATGCATGTTAGATCATCTAACTGATGGTTATTTTCATGCATATAGATGTTGTGACATCTTTTAACCCCTCATGAAACATAAAGATTGTACTTAACAACCAGAAACTGTCAATTTTGGTGTCTAAGGAAAGAACACATCATAAGGTTTTTCTTAATAAGCCCCACTTGGCGGAACGCTTTCCCTCATGGTGTGAGCGAAAACAGTCGCGGTCTTTCCTGGCCAAGGTTACTGCCAACGGAAATTAAATATAGTCGAAATTGCACATGTTAAATCATCTAGCTAATTGTTATTTTCGTGCATATTGATGTTTTGTCATGTTTTAACCCCTCATAAAAATTAAGTGTTTATTATGCCTTTCCAATTGCTGCACCTGTCAAGATTTTGATCGTTGCTTGGTGGGTCTAACAAATCAGAGCACCATCAATTATCTTAAGCATAGAATTGGTTTAACTTAACAAGGCCATCGAAACGGTTTTGGGCTTTGGGGCATGGTGTTGGGATGATACCCAACAAACAAGAGTTATATATGATATAATTAGTAAGGAGTTGCTTACCTAAATAACTAAGTTTCTAGCAGTGATGCCAAAGCTCACTAAAACTTAGTGAAATATGGATCTTGGCCTACTATATATATTTCTTTAGGGATTTTTGTTCTAAAATATATAGTTGGTACATCTTTTATTGAATTGTTTAATAAAAGATTTTTCATAAATATAATGCTAAAATTTTGCATTTCTTTACTGTTGTAGACCATGGATAGTGGTAGCTCCTCAAACAATTTCAATTTGCAATCTGTCCTTAATAAAGAAAAGCTCAATGGAACAAATTTTATTGATTGGTATAGAAACTTGAGAATTGTTCTCAAACAAGAGAAAAAGGACTACGTTCTAGAGACTCCTATACCTGATGAACTAGCCGCTAGTGCTGTACGTGCTCAAAAGGATGCTTACAAAAAGTATACCGATGACGCATTTGATGCCAACTGTCTAATACTAGGCACCATGAACTCTGAGCTTCAGAAGCAATATGAGAACATGACAGAAATTGCATGATTGCAAGTTGGCAGAAGGGAGCTCGGTCAGTCCTCATGTGATCAAGATGATTGGTTACATTGAGAATTTAGAAAAGTTTGGTTTTCCCCTTAGTCAAGAGTTGGCTATTGATATGATTCTCCAATCGCTCTCTCCGAGCTATGACCAGTTTATCATGAACTATAACATGAATAATCTGGATAAATCATTGACCGAATTGCATGAAATGCTTAAAACAACGGAACAGAACATTAAGAAAATTCCATATAATGTAATGATGGTTCAAAAGGAAAAAAATTTAAGAAAGAAGGGCAAGGGCAAGGCTAAGGGAAAGGGCAAAGCTCTAAAAAGATTCTCTAGCGTTAAGCCTAATTCCAAAGGAAAGTCCAAGCCAGGTGCCACCCCTACTACTGAATGCTTCTATTGTAAGAAATATGGCCATTGGAAGAGAAATTGCAAGAAATACTTGGAAGATTTAAAGAAAAAGAAGGAAAGTGAGACTCCTTCAGGTATATATGTTATAGAAGTTCATTTAGCCACTTCTCCTTCCGACTCTTGGGTATTTGATACCGGATCGGCTGCTCATATTTGCACTTCGATGTTCAACTTCGCGTTGGCAATGGAACAAGAGTTGTAGTATTTGTAAGATCGAGGATGCCGACTAGAGGGGGGGTGAATAGGAGGCTTTCAAAATTTCTTTTCAATTAAGCAATTTTAATCACGATAATTGTTTGAGCTAAATTATACAATGAGGCTTAAAAGCAATTTAAACAATTTGTTGCATTCAACTAAATGAACTATTCAATATGACAAGCAAGAATGGTGAATTTAGCAATTGTGTCAAGATGAATATAAAGCAAGTATGAAATACGCAATTGACACAATATTTTTACCGAGGTCTCGGAGACTCGCCCGGTCTCCCCTACTCCTCGTTGAAGCGCTCTCTCGGAGCCTCGCTTCTATATCCACGAAGGATATCTCACTAGGGTTGCTCCTTCTCCACACCGGATAGGCGAGCACCACACCTTTCACAATCTTTTGCCGGCCTCTCCGACAAACTTCAATTGGAGAGATCTCGGCTCTCCTCTGGCACCGTCTAGGCGAAGGCGATCGCCAAGAGTAACAAGCCGGATGCGCTTTCACTTGAATCAACCACGTGCTAGAAGCTCAATGATGCAAATGATATGCTCAACACTCTAGCACTAGCAATCTAATGGAGATGAAGTGCACTACACACTCACAAACTCTCCCTCAAGCTTTCTCTCAAATCTACTCAAGATTTGGGCTCAATTCTAGCCTCTAAATGCAATAACTCAAATGCAAATCAATTGCTAGATTTTCAGCTGAAGAATGAACTCTTTGAGCACCCAAAAATGAAGCCAAACACGAAGTATTTATAGCCTCAACGAAAAACTAGCCGTTTGCAAGAAACCGGGTCAAAAGTTGTACAGGCCGGACATTGTCCGGTCACTTCAGACACTGTCCGGCCAATACAAAATTTCAGCCGTTGCAAACGTGTCAGTGACTGTTGGGCGAAATTTGTGAAGGCCGGACGGATACCATTTGTCCGGACAAAACGTCCGGACAAATGGATATGTCTCTGTTAACTTCGGCTCAAAAAACTTGTACAGGCCGGACAATGTCCGGCCACTTCGGACAAAGTCCACCCATAACGGACAAATGCCCCGGACGGATGCATTTGTCTCTGTTTCATTTTTCGGCTCAAAAAATTTGTACAGGCCGGACAATGTCCGGCCATTTCGGACAAAGTCCGGCCACTTCGGACAAATAGCTCCAGACGGATGCATTTGTCCGGCCACTGCACATTGACAGTAAAATATGCATAACTTTTTATCCAGAGATCCGATTGAGGTGATTTTTGGCTTGTTAGAAAGATAACTCAGAGATCTACAATTTTATCAACAGAAGCAAGACCTAGAAATGACTAGAAACTTCTAGAAAATTTAAAACCTTTCCTACTGTCAAAATGTTCAATCCAAAAATCATCTCAAATGCAATTTTAGAATATTTGCACATACGGATTTGCCGTTTTCTCGCGGATGTGATTTGTGTCACTTAGCAATGACCACGACCACACAGGTCTTGACATCCGATCGAAAACGGGTGGTCGATAGGGTTTGGTCGAGCGTACGCAAGCGAGCGAAGACTGGTACGACCAGTCCGAACTCCTATGACCACGCCCAAACCCTAAACAGAAAGCCGCCAAATAAGCGACACGACCACGACCACGTATCAACACTGATACGATCAGAATATGCAAATACGACCACGACCAGCTCTAGACAAATAAACCAATTTAAACAATTGGCGATCACGACTAAGTGCAGTTTTTAAAACATTTAATCTAATGCACATTAACTACACTTAGACTCACTAGTAATGCAAGACACTAGTGCAAGATGATATGAATGCATCTGAGCTTCCGCACTAGATAGATTTAAGCTACTAGTTTCCGACCCCTCTTAATAGTACGGTCAAACTAGTAAAAACAAACCTATCAACCCGGTCTGTCTCCAAACACCGAGACCGGTAAAATCCTAAGAAAACAATCCTTAATCTTGGATTTTACCTTAGGTGAAGTTCGACCTCGTGAAGTTCGACCGCTCGACGCTTGTCCCCACAAGGCTCGACCTCGCTAAGCTTGACCTCGCGAACCTCGACCGCTTGACACTTGTCCTCTCAAAGCTCGACCTTGCTAAGCTCGACCTCGCTCGAGATGTCTCATATCGACTTCATCCTCTTCACACCCTTTCTCGCTTTTATCCTGCAATCAAACTGAGACTACAATACGTACACTCAATGCACAACATTAGTCTCATATATAAGTCGTCATTAATCACCTCCAGAGAAACTACTCCACACAGGAGTTAGCTCAACGGTTTCTCTTTCAAATGACATGACAAACTATATTCAACGAGTAGCAAATGAGTATAAGATAAAATACAATCATATAGATCGTAGATGATAAACACATACGCACACGATCTATACTACTCATATCATGATATCAATCAACCTAGATGACCAAAGTGATGAGCTCCCCCTCAACATGTGCATCGATATAAAATCCACAACTGGAGTCATCAGTCTCAGATTTAACGTATTACATTTTGATCAATCAATCAGCACAAGCTTGATGTAACCACCGAGCTCCTCCTCTACATATGCATCAATATCAAACCCGCAACTGAGGAAACATCCAATTCAGGGTTTACCGATAATCAATTCAATTCACTTGTGCTAAATCAGGATTTATCTAATTTGTCATTTGACCATCAAAACTGACATCTTCAGATTAACTTTAATCACAATGGATTTATCCAAATCGTCATTAATCAGCAAAAGCTAGATACTAAGATCTACCTAGATCCAACAGTATTAGCTGTTGGAACTTTTATATTAGCTTTACCTTCAGGATTAGTTTTAGAACTTAATAACTGTTATTATGTTCCCGCCATAAGCAAAAACATTGTATCTGTGTCATGTTTGGACACGCTGGGTTATGAATTTAGAATAAAGAACAATCGTTGTTCCTTTTATTTAAATGATATGTTTTATAGCAATGCCTCATTGGAAAATGGCCTTTATCAACTAAATCTTGAATTACCTGTCTATAACATATGTACTAAGAGCCTTAGGCCCAATGATTTGAATCCCACGTTTATCTGGTATTGTCGTTTAGACCATACAAATGAGAAACGCATCATGGAACTCCTGAAAGATGGTCTTCTAGACTCATTTGATTTTCAATCATTTGATGTGTGTGAATCTTGTTTACTTGGTAAAATGACAAAGGCACCTTTCACAGATGAAAGTGAAAGGGCAAGTGACTTAGTGGCTCTTGTTCATACCGATGTATGTGGACCATTAAGTTCAACAGTTAGAGGTGGTTTTCAGTACTTCATAACTTTAGATATGGATATGTCTACTTAATGAGGTACAAATCTGAAACGTTTGATAAATTCAAAGAATTTTAGAATGAAGTACAGAATCAACTTGGTAAGACAATCAAAACCCTACGATCTGGTCGTGGAGGGGAGTATATGAGCCAAGAATTTGGTGATCATCTAAAACAACACTGAATTGTTCCACAATTGACCCCGCCGGGAACACCTCAATGGAATGGTGTGTCAGAACGACGGAACAAGACCTTGTTGGACATGGTTCAGTCAATGATGAGTCAAAATAATCTTCCATTGTCCTTCTGGGGATATGCTCTAGAAACAGTTGCGTTCACATTAAATAGGGCTCCATCAAAAGCCGTAGAAAAGACACCATGTGAGATATGGAATGGAAAGCATCCCGGGTTGTCTTTTCTTAAGATTTGGGGTTGTGAAGCTTATATAAAACGTTTAATGTCTGATAAGCTCAAACCCAAATTAGATAAATGCTTCTTTGTGGGCTATCCTAAGGAAACAAAAGGATATTACTTCTATAATCAAGAAGAAAACAAAGTGTTTGTTGCCCGAAACGGTGTCTTTTTGAGAAAGAGTTTCTCTCAAAAGGAGTAAGTGGGAGCACAGTGTAACTTGAAGAAATTCGGGAACCACTGGAAATTGTTTCAGCACCCACTGAAGCTCAGCAAGACCTGCAAACTAATGTAGAAAATGCAGGACAAACACCGGTTACATGTAGGTCTGAAAGGGTACATCACGCACCTGGAAGGTACATATTCCTTACAATGGAACAGTGTGAAGTATTATTGATAGACAATGATGAGCCCAAGACTTACGAAGAAGCGATGATGAACCCTGATTCTGAGAAATGGCTTGGAGCCATGAGATCCAAAATTGAATCCATGCATGACAATCGAGTGTGGAACTTGGTTGATCTACTTGATGGTGTAAAAACCATTGAGTGCAAATGGGTTTATAAGAAAAAGATTGACATGGATGGTCATATTCATATCCATAAAGCATAATTAGTTGCGAAAGGTTTCAAGAAAATTCAAGGTGTTGATTATGATGAAACCTTTTCACCCGTTGCTATGTTAAAGTCAATCAGGATCATCCTAGCTATTGCTGCCTATTTTGATTATGAGATATGGCAGATGGATGTCAAAACGGCTTTCCTAAATGGAAATCTAAGTGAGGATGCGTATATGACACAGTCTAAAGGTTTTGTCGATCCAGAAAATACTGGGAAAGTATGCAAGCTTCATAAATCCATTTATGGGTTGAAGCAAGCATCTCGGAGTTTGGAATCTTCGTTTTGATGAAGTAGTCAAACAGTTTGGCTTCATAAAAAATGAAGAAGAGCCTTGTGTTTAAGTCAAATGGGAGTGCACTTTTTTTTCTGGTCTTATATGTGGATGACATACTTCTGATCGGAAATGATATTCTTATGCTTGAGTCTGTGAAGTCCTCATTGAAAAATAGCTTTTCTATGAAAGACTTAGGTGAGGCAGCATATATTTTGGGTATTAAGATCTACCGAGATAGATCTAAAAGTCTAATTGGATTAAGCCAAAGTACATATGTTGACAAAGTATTGAATAGATTCAACATACAGGATTCCAAGAAAGATTTTTTGCCTATGTCACATGGCATCAGTCTTAGCAAGAGTCAATGTCCTTCGACATGTGATGAGCGAGACCGAATGAATAAGATTCCATATGCTTCTGCTGTTGGGTCTATTATGTATGCCATACTTTGTACACACCCAGATGCCTCCTATGCTCTAAGTGTTACGAGTAGATACCAATCAGATCCATGTGAGAGTCACTAGATTGCCGTGAAAAACATTCTTAAATACTTGAGAAGGACTAAGGATGTGTTCCTGGTTTATGGAGGTGAGGAAAAGTTCGTTGTTAGTGGTTACACCGATGCTAGCTTCCAAACCGATAAAGATGATTTCAAATCGCAATCTGGTTTTGTGTTTTGTCTTAATGGAGGAGCTGTAAGCTGGAAGAGTTCCAAGAAAGAAACTGTCGCTGATTCTACAACAGAAGCAGAGTACATTGCTGCTTCTAAAGCTGCTAAAGAAGCTGTTTGGATTAAAAAGTTCATCTCTGAACTTGGTGTGGTTTCTAGCATTTCAAGCCCAGTAGATCTCTATTGTGATAATAGTGGAGCCATTGCGCACGCTAAGGAACCAAGATCTCATCAGAAATCTAAACATATAGTACTCATGTGTTATCACCTCATCCGAGAAATCGTGAATAGAGGTGATGTGAAGATTTGCAAAGTGTCCACGGATTTGAATGTTGCTGATCCGTTGACAAAGCCTCTCCCGCAACCAAAGCATGAGGTGCATACTAGAGCAATAGGTATTAGATACATTTGTGATTGAGTCTAGTCCAAGTGGGAAGTTGTTAGTGATATGTCCGAGAGAAAATCACAAAATTGTATTTATCTTTGTTATATTTATGAAGATTTAAATAATATATTATTTTTGAATAAATTATCATTTTAGTTTGATCAACAAGTATGTGACTTGTTCGTGAGACTCTAAATTTATTTGATGATATTATTCTAATATAATCTCTGATCCATTATCTTTAAATAGGACATTATAAATTAATGGATCAGCGCATTTATTGATTGATGGTTATGTTTCACGAACCATGAATATAAGATATCAAATCAATAATGTGGACATATATTGGAGAATATAATGTTGGATAGACCCATTTTGAGATACTGTTTGGATTTGTTATTTAAGTGTCACCAATTAGTCTCAAATAATGTTTATGATTGATCCTTAGACTTGAGACCATCATAGTTTCCTACATGTGTAGTAGTATACTTTGATACTACCAAACACTACTTTTAATTAAGTAATAAAGGTAATACTCGGGTATGCTATGAGCCATGCGGAGAAATATGAATGGTTAAGATGAAATTTGTATATCTCATATAATGAGAGAGATATCTCTGGGCCCCTCGATATAGATGAATTGAGAAGTGCATGGCCATGCCGTTTGTGGTTGAGTGTCAACTACAGGAAGATCAATTCACTATGAGATCGATAAATGATTGATTGAGCAAGGGTGGTACATTTCCTACCTTGGGTTTAATCTGGTATCGTATGACAAGAGAATCAACATGAAGACATTATATAGGTTTGTTGATTATGATCTTTGTGTGTATTTGGATAGTCGTTATGTCCTGCTAGGGGCCACTACTGACTTACAATTCGGGTAAGTATTTCCGGGTCGTGACTAAATATACATGAACCTACAGGGTCACACACTTAATAGGTTGGAACAATGCAATTCGGATTAAGTCTATTTTAAGGTTTTCATGTCGGATTCGGAAACTTAATATTAAACTCCTTATACATTTGGATTTGGTTTGGTATGGGTTTCCGTATCAGATTCGGAAACTTAATATTAAACTCCTTATGTATTTGGATTGGGTTTAGACTCCTTATACATTTTGATTGGGTTTGGTATGAGTTTCCGTATCAGATTCGGAAATTTAATATTAGACTCCTTATGCATTCGGATTGGGTTTGTTATGGATTTTCGTATTAGATCCGGATTGGGTTTGTTATGGAATATACGTATCAGATACGAAGATTTAATATTAAACTCATATTGTAGTTCGGATAACATTTAAATCACATCAGGAAATCTAATCTGTTAGGATTTCTTCTGCATGGGCAGTTCGGATAAGATTTGAATCACATCAGAAAACCTAATATGTTAGGATTTCTTCTGCATGTGCAGTTCGGATAAGATTTGAATCACATCAGGAAACCTAATATGTTAGGATTTCTTCTGCATGGATGTTCGGATAAGATTCGTATCACATTAGGAAACCTAATATGCTAGGATTTTTTCTGCATGACCCTATATATAGAGATGTATGATGGGTTTTGAGAATCATCATATAAGCCATAGCTGCCATATCTTTTGATAGCCCCTAAACCCTTATCGTACGTGTTGGTGCTGGCACACTATCGTGTGACATTCCATTCCGGTACGTGTGGATATCGGTAGAGGCACTGTTGTAATTGCTGCGCTGATTAGAATGATCCGTGAGCAGTTGTTGTCATCTATATCTGCTGATTAGGACAATCCGCAAACGGTTGCTGTGAACATTCGATTGCTTCACCAAATCTACTTCTGCTATTGATAACAATCTAATCTATAATCTATTACTTGTAGTCTTCGAGTAAAATTTTTAAAATTTTGTTAGTATAGATTACTCGATTTCCAACAATATCATCACACAAACTACTCTCAGAATGGACTTTGTATCCGCACAATATGATGTGCAAGGGTCCCGCAGGTGAGTTGCTTCCACTCAAACTCCTCTAACCAGCACTCACGGACCCGCATGTCAATTTATCATCGACCATAATTGAGAAAAGCGGTAGACCGTACTTACCCACAACTGACAAGAGCTCTTCTGTTGCTCGCAACCCTCTCCGTCCCTCCCTCCTTTGTTGGGCATTACGAACACAATACCCACTACCCTCCCTTCCTCCCTCCCTCTCTCCACCAATGGGGCACACGGCGTGGCCATTGGCTAGGCACGCACCAAACCCTAGCCCCACCACCGCTTCGACGGCGGCGGCGGCTGCTCTCCGCACCGACGCGCCACCGACGATTGTGCAGGTGATCTACCCTCTCCATCTCGGTACATGCCGTTTTCCCCCAACCTTTTCGGCGATCGCAGTTGTTTTGGGTTTTTTGTGCAGATTTTGTGGAGTGAAATTACGGGTGCTGGGGTGCACGGGTGTGTGCAATGTGCACTGTTAATTACAGGACTTGTTTTTCCCTACATTTTTTGTGGTTTAATAGCTAGTACCCGCGTTTTCTTCTTCATGTTTTTAAGAAAATCTTTTGGTGATGAGTGTTTCACTTAGATCGCTAGTTTTATTTGTGGTTTTCAGATTTTAATATATAATATTTATACACGAGTAATTTGCAGCCTAGTCGAGTTTTTACTGTTTTTTGTGTCCACCAAGCTTAAGCAAATGGGACTCGTCGCTGGGGTTATCGAGGATTATGCGCTGTAAATTATTTGCATGGTTAAATTATATATAATTATTGAGTCAGCTATCAGGCTTCATTTTGGACCATCCGTGGTAAGTTCTTAGCTTTTTTACATTTAACAAAAATGAGAATATTGGCACCAGCAATAATGGTCCTTTTTCATATTATTACTGAATCCATTGTCTTGAAGTATTCGGGAACAAAGAATATAACATGCAACTGAAGTAGACAAGTAGTTTATGAGTAATTTATGTGTGTATAGTGTGCTCAAGTGGCATAGTGGCAGTAAAGTAGTTTGATAATACGACTCACATGGACATTATTGAAGCTTGATTCTGTACGGATACAAGTGTTTATAAAGTGTTCATAAAGTATACTATCTTGGGAGATCAGTGGAAGTGCCTGCAAAAGATATTTTTGCTTCTTCCATGTTCCCTTTATTCAAATGTATCTTCTTTGTCATGGCTTGCTTTGAAGCTATATTGTGTATTTCGAGCTACTGTGGTGGAATTTCAGCAGTTACATATGCTAGTGCTTTGAGGTTTGTAATTATTTGAGCATTTTGAAGTGGCTCTGAAGTACCGTCATGTACTGTTGTTCATTAGTTGCTTTTCTATCTTGTAGTCTGCATTGCCACCAGAACAAATAGCTTGGTGTGGGTTGGACAGTGTGCTCCTTTACTGGCCTGAAATGCTTTTGATGTTTGGTCCAGAAGGAGATCCAGTGCAGTATAATTATGATGAACCCATAAAACTCATTCCAGAGTGTGAAGGTGTAAGAATCCTCTCAAATTCAAGTATGGAATTTCTACACCGAGTCCCAGATTCTACTACATTAATCTTCGGCATTGGAAGCATGTCTCCAGCAGCATTACTATATGATGCTAGAGATCATTATGACAAGCAAAGTGCTAAGGTACTGTCTGATATAGTCTATGGAGCTTTGGTAATTTGCTTCTTCGAATGTAGACAAATTGTATCAACTCTCAAGTGGTTATTTATTCTCATTTTTATAGTCTATTGGTCTTTGTTTTGTACACTTGTTGCTAGCTTAGTGCTCAGGCATGGCATTGTTTCTTGTGCTACATATTGACTTGTTAGATAGGTTAGATTGTAACTCAATGTTGAATTCTTCTAACAAGGAGTGGAGAAAGGATCATTTTATACTTGATATGATGATAAAATTAGTAAGGAGACACATTTCCGGTGGGGTTTGTCAAGTGGTCTTAGAAACTAATTTACTTTGCTATGCCTTCTCCTGGGATATCAAAGCTCTTATTCCTCACAAGAAAGACAATGTTTAGTTGATAACAAAGGGATACTGAAAACCATTTAAATTTGATAGGTATTTTAGATGGGTTGATTTCTTCCAAATTTTATCTTTCTATGCTGCAGCATAACCATTTAATATTGTACCATCCTACCTATCATATTCAGTTTGCACCTACACATTGCATGAGATACTGAGAAATGTCATCTGTGTTTGTTGCCCTTCTTGGACTCATGGCTTTTGTGTAACTTTCTGGCCTTCCCATTTTAGACATATCACTGGTTGTATTTGCAACTTGTGGATTTTACCTGGCTTGTTGCATATCCTAGTTCTTTTATAAATACCAGTAATCATTTGGAAAATTCTTCTTTTGACATCTCAGAAATTAGAAGGCCTTCTTTCTTTTGAAAACCAAAGATGGAACATTAATAGTAATTTTACTTGCAGGCTTATGATAACTATCAGCTAATCTCTTCTTCATTACCTAAGGCAATTGAGGCTTGTATCGATGCTGTTGGTCATGAGTTTGATGCTTCCCGTCAACGTGCACTACTGAGAGCTGCTACTTATGGCTTGGCTTTCTGCAGGTTAATTTTTATCTGCCTTCAGGATGCTTTGGGTTGTTCTTTGAGTCTTGAGGATTTTATTTTTGGCTTATTTGCAATCTATCAATTGTTTATCTTTCCACTTGATTCTTTATAATGTAAGATGAAGTCATATGAACATACTAGATAGCCTTGACAGGCAAACTTTCTATATTTGAAATTAAATGACATTTAATACAGTACTACCAGTACATTTTGTTTGTGTGTTGGCATGTTTGACAGATCCAGCAGCTGTTGTACTTTGAACTGTTATTTGCGGCCCCCCCCACCCCCTTCTGTAATATTATCCCTAGTGTTTTTGGAGGATGTACTATGGAACACTGACATGGATCATGTTCTAGATTTCCTTGTTCCACTTGGACTGGGATTGTTGCTGTGTGCCTATGCTTGTTGGTTGGTGCCTATATGGTTATATTTGAGTGAAGTTTCTTGCTTTTTTCACAACAATAAGCCTCTCCATGCAAATGAAGCTTAATCTCTCAGAGAAGCCTACTCAGAAGCTTGGTATCTGGCCCGGATTCTCTAAATAAGAAGCCAGTGAAAATGTTAGGCCAAACAAATCATCAAGAACACAACCTGCTTAAGCTTCCTCACTGTATTGATCAGTACACGACCATCGATATGCATGCTTGACAACACCAAACACTGTGTTGGTGTACATCATAACTTGTAACTCGGATTATGGTGTTTTACCTGGTTGCTTATTAGCTTAGATCACCCCTGTCCTGCAAGATTATAATTTCATGCCTCACTGTTGTATTCCACCAAGCTCTGACATTTATTAGTGGTTATTTTAAAATAACTACAATTGACCACTACTTTGTTAAGGGAACTTTTTTTGAATACTACTATTCCTCATAAAGAATAATTTATTCTGATATAAACTTGGCATTGATATCCAGTTGGCTTTGGCAGTAGGTTTCCACATGAACGCTTCCAAGAAATGTGCAAAATGCTTCGCGTTCTAAATGCTGTTCGTGATCCTGAGATTGGCATGCCACTTACCATTCAACAGTACAAGGTATGCATGGCATTTAAATTCTCTAATGAGCATTATTAATATCTTTTTTTAAAAGTTTTATATTTTGTTTACTCTTTTGTTTTGCTTAGCTGCTTACTGCGCCAGTGTTCATTGGACATCTGATTAATGCTAATCAACACCTTTTGGCACTTCGCATCTCTGAGTACCTTAACCTAAATCCTGTAATTTCGTTTTTCCTCTCACTTCTTTATGGGTAGCAAAGTTGCTGTGCTGTGAACAAGTATTGCCACTAAAAGACACACTGCAGTTTACTCAACTTTGTATAAAATAAGAATGAAATGTGCCATTTTCTCATAAACGAAGTAAAGCCATGGAGTTTAAGTTATCTGCTAATAAGCTTCTAAGCTTTACATAATTTTGTTCTCAGTCAATTTTACCTTGTTTTTGTTCTGTTTTGTGTAGAACATAATACCAGACAGCAGAATTCGTTTTTTTTTTTTGGATTGATTAATTGGTCTAAATCTTGTAAATATCATATATTCCAAATAACTTAAGCTAGTCTTAATTTAGTCTTTAACAACTGCTAGTCTAGTGAGGAGATTAAATTCACTTTAAAATTTAGTGGTTTGAAAGCTTAGGTCTGTATTTCTATTTTGAGCACTGCGATAATTCTGATCTTTCTTTTGTGGAATGTTGTGACTTGAGACAATACTTGGTTGTAAAAGACAGAAAAAGGTTGCTAATTTCTTGATCTAGTTACCATAAATTTACTTGTTGAAATGACATCAGTTCCTTTTGAACTTCAAATCCCTTGTAGGAGGTTGTGCTTATGCATTGGGCATGTGAAAAGATAACAGCATCAGATGCTATTCCAGATACTGTCCTTCTTAAGGTTTTACTCGACAAGGTCTGTGTTTACTGTAGTCAGTCTTTAGTTGATACTGTAACCTGGAGTTGCGTTTGTGTTTTCCTTGCTTTAAATGTTCTTTCTGTTGCAGCTTAGGTTATGCAAAGGCATATTGTATGCTGCAGTGGAAGCTCATGCAGATAACAGTGGCCGGCGAAAGTTGGCTGCAATGCTCGTTGACCATGAGTCACAATCTTCCAAGCAGGCAAGTGTACTTCTGCACTAATGATTTAAATTGATGCATGTATATTCGGCTCAGTACTTAACTGAGATTAGCATACCTTTTTTTGAGACTTGCACTGTTACTTGTGAACAGGTGAAAGTGGAACTGGGGGAAAGCTCAGAGGAGCGAGAGGTTTCAAAGAATAGGTTGTTTTCATATATCCTGCGGTTCCCTTCTACCTCTGCTTCTACCTCTGCAAAGGAGAACAGGAGTACTTCATTTAACTCTACACCTGCTTCTACTTTCTTTAGCGGATGCTATATTCCTGGCTCTGCGGGTAAGAACTCTTCTAGCTTGGCTAATACATCTTGCTGTTCCACTGTTGCAACTCCAAGACTTGCTTTGCTTGATCCATGATTTCTTATGGATACTTTCTCTGACTTTACAGAGGCACAATCTGAACTTGCTATTGGAACTCTTGATGGAAAGGCAATGACTTGCATAAATGATGCAAAAAAATTGATACAGGTATTTGCTTTTAACTATTGTATATCTGTTTTTTTGTTGGGTTTGAAGTTGACAAGGATTAAAACACTTTCTCTTGTTCAAAAGTTAATTAAAAGATGTCATATATACTTATTAATTAGCCCACACCTGTATTATGATAATAGTTAGTTCAGAGCTGGTGTGTAGTCTAATATTATGATCTGTTCTGGTCGAGACATGCAACCACATTCTATTTAGGATAAGGCATACGATCATGATTAGTTCTGATCGTAATACCAAACCTAAGCAACTCTTAGTTGAAAGAACTAAGTGTTGAAAACCTTGGTCAAAGCATTAATTACCTACGAACCATGGACACGACATTCCCTCGTGTTCAACGATGTGGCAGTTGACACATGGTTTTGCAAACAACCGACGACACGATTGTTTCTAAGGAGAATAACTGACGGCAACTGTTGACAATCAATGACAGTTCCATGATGGTTAACCACCCTTGTGAAGTTATAAAAGAACACAATGTGGATGATAAAGTAGATAGAACATTAATAAGAAAAGAGTATAGAGTGAAACATTCCTCTTTGGCTTCCTTTCTTTGTAAATACATATTCTCGTAAACAAATCACATCACACAAGATGTATATGTAGGGTTATTGTTCAATTCTTCGAGAGCCTTAACCTGTTTAAAAAAAAATCCTTATGTCATTGTTGTGTTTAATCTCTTTGTTCTTTGCAATTTCTTTTATCTTGTAAGCTCGAGGGTTGTTTATTGATTGTCGATAGAAGTGTATATTTGTTTTTTTAAAGTTTACATCTAATTTTTTTTTGTAGGTGTTTGTTGAGATTTGTGGGCATTTTGTATCGATGCAAGCATATATAAATACAACAACAATAAAAATATTGGTCAAATCTGCTAGTCAAAAAATAGGCGTCAAGATTAATGATCTATTTACGATTCACTGTGGGAAAATTTTGGATGAGAATAAACTTCTATCATCTCTTCCAATTTACAAAGACTCAATCATCACTGTTAGGCCTAGGTTAAGAGCTGGCCGGTAAGTATATATAAAATCCAAATATTTATTATTTTAGTACGTTATTTAGTGTTATAATAATTTAATATTTGTAGGGAAATATCTGTTGTTTGCCAAACATTTGACGATCTTATCAAGAATCGGAAACTTTTTCGTAATGTTCAGCTGTCACAGATGTTACAAAACATCAGTTCTCCGAACACATCGGTCATTTTTTTATCCGATTTTGCTCAGTTTATTATTCATGAGATATTGGTTTGTTTGTGTGGCAAACATCGGAAAAACATAAGTTTTAATGGTGCCTTCGAATCTACCGATATACTTTTTTGTGATGGTCGGGTCATTTTTGATCCCAAGATTGCAGAGGTACAGTTTGATGCGACATCATGTCAGAATGACTATTGGAAACTTCATGATATCATAAGTCAGACTTTTTGGGATCCTGTAACAAGTGGTTTTCCAGTATTTTTGGAGCATTTACTTGATTATCTGTGGTCTTGTCCTGCTGGGGCTGCTTCTAATGATGAGAGATTAGTTGCATTTTTAACTAATCATTGTGCTTTGACATCCTATATGGATAGAATGAAGCAGTACATTTTATTGGAAAATATGGTTCAAGGACTTGATCCCATCCATAAGCGAAATCTTGAACATAAGACTGGAAACCATCGTAACTGGGAGGCAAAGCTAAGGAATGTTCCAACAATGGATTATACTTATATGTATTGTCCAATAGTCAATTCACAAACTGGAGAGTTAGAGTCGAGATATAAGAGTGCTAAAAGATTGATGTGTTTGCACTATTGCGGAAATTTTCTGACTCACGCTGACAATCGGGTTAGTGTTCTTATTCATGTTTTATTATTGTATAGAGACATATTATATTTAATATCTAATCAATATATTATATTGTTTTTGGTCTTATATAGCTGAAGAGCATGGAGGAAATTGAAGCAGCGGTTGCCGTAAACATGCACAATTTTTTACCTGAACTGTTACAAATTATTGCCATCCGCTTTCAAGGTCCCCCAAGCTTTGACCTTATAAAATTGTAAGTTCATAAGCTCTTTTTTTTTCCAGTTTTTTTATATTCAAAAAGTAAAATAAATTGTTGTTTTTGTAGACTTGGAAACACACTTGCTGATAAGCAAACTGGGCAGTAGTGTAATTATTATCTGTATCAGGTACATCGTTGGCTTTCCCTTTTTTACACTTTTCTATTTATTTTATTTTATTTTATTTTATTTTTGGGGGGGGGGGGGGGGGGGGGGGGGGGGGGGGGATTTGAGATTGTGTGTTGAACATAGGGAGATTTTTATTACTTTTTTTTTGCAGGTCTTACTTACAGCTGCTCTTTTTTTGTGGGAAGTTAATTGAGGACTCAAGCAAGCTGTTGGTGAACTTCAGAAGACAGGCGGCGGACCCCAACCTTTTGTTTTTGAAAAGAAATTACCTGTTGTCATCACATGCTTGTAAAGGGTTCAGACTTTAGTATTATAGTTGAACTTCTTGTTTACTAGTGTGGGTCTTTGTTCTTCGGAGCTAACTTCTCACTGTGAATATCACTGTGCTTTCTTATTTTATATTTTGTGATGCTTTCCTTTGGCTTCAGTAGAAGTAGAGATTTTTATTGTCAAGGATGCTTTATCTCATCTTCGATCTTAATAGTTCAATTATGCGAGGACTGAAAACACATAAATCCATGTATTTAAGTCTATGAATGCATTTGTGAATACTAACTTTTCTTTTAAAGCTGCACTCCTTTTCCATGAAGTACTTATTTAATGAAAGACAAGTTTCAGGTCATGTTCCCTTCAACACTACTTGGAATTAGTGAAAAATTGAACAATGATGAAGATCAGAAGTGTTACTGAATATTTCAATTATGAAGCAGGTACATTCTATGGTTGTTACAAATTTTTTTTACCTATTGTTGGATTGATACACAGTTGATGTGAGTTATTAGTATTTGATAAATGCTTGTTTACTTGAGCTGAGGTCCTTATGAACTTAGTGCAGATGCTTGGTCAGTCAATCAAATCCAGTTACATTTATTTGCATCTAACATCTAGCTGGTTTTTCCTATGTTCTGGTTTACTCCCCTGTTGATCTCCTGGTGCTAGAGAATATTAGCATGAAATTGGACTGCATGTACTCATCTCATAAGGTTGATCAGGACGTTAGACTATGACATCTCTAATTTTATTATCCACCTTGCTGTTCTGTTTCTGCTTTTTGTCTCTCAGCCATGCTTCTCCTCAATTGTTGTACTGAACTACCAATTTAAACAAGGATGACTGATAAAAGAAAATTTAAGAAGTGGTTTCTCTTGAATGGCCCAGTGGCATTTGATTCAAATCTTATTGCATATAACTACAGTCTAGTATGTATTTTGGAAATAATGCCATACTGTCCTTTGCATGTGATTCATTAAAAATATGCTATAGTAGATGCATATTTGATATATACACAATATGTACATCTATTTCCTGAAAAATAACTAAATGTTTCTTACACCTATAGGAAAATTCTCCAAGAGTAAAGGTAGCGGGAGTCTTTGGTAATGATGCGAAGGATGCAAATATTCCTCCGGAAGTATGGCGATACTACCTGCTTACGAATTGCTCTGAGGTTAGTATAGAAATTTGTTTAGTTGATCTTCAAGTTTATTTGAGTGCAGGTACATTACTTAAGATATTTGATCCTACTTTTGTTTGGGGGACTCAGGCATCAGATACACTGTTTACTTGGGCTCATTTGCAAGCCAAATTGAACAGCGAGTTGCTAAACAACTTGGGAAACTTCATCAACCGTGTATTAAGCTTTGTTCAAAACCAGCTGGTTAGTCATCAGATAATCTTGCACCAGACATCTCACTGTCTTAAAGGATTATCAAATGTGTTCTGTAATTTTCTCTCAGGCTGATCATCTGTGCTGCATCCCTGTTCTGGTGTTATTTTCTTATCCCCTTTCTCCCACACTTTCTGTGTAAGTGCATGTTGTTCTGTTTTTGTAGGAGCTGGACATGAGTCTGTTGTACCTGGTGCTCCTAATGCTGAGTCACATCCATTGACAAAGGCGCTTGTGGAAATATTAGCAAATGGGTTGATCAATATCTTGATGCGATGGAAAAGGTAAGCAAATTAATTTGAACCATGTGAAATGGCCTGTTTAGGACTCTTCTAGGTTTTACAACATACTATTGATCTTTTTATGACAGCTTAAACTGAGGCAAGGACTGAAGAGTGCAATGGGCATTTCTAGTGATGGAAATGCATATCTGCAAGTAAATCTTTTTTTTTGGGTCTTTTTTTCATTTAGTGTTATTTGTAGTAGCACTGATCTATCTTTGCTTTGCTAACTGAATCTAGGAGAGCCAATTTTGGAAACTTTACAAGGAAGATTCAGCAATATGTGCCATTGTGATGAAAACTGGTCTCATCTATGCCCTTCCTTGTCTACTGGAGCCTTTCATATTCTTTTCTAATGAAGTATGATTCCTTGTTATCATTGAACCTTGTCTGAATTGCTTTGCATAGAATTCTTCCCTGAATCTCACTATTTGTTCTCTTTTGTAAGTGTTACGGCAATTAAATTTGTCCCCAGGAAGAAAATTTGTCATTCTGTGAAGATAAAGGAGAAAGTGCAAAGGCAAAATGTCCTTGGGATCTTGTACAAGCAGGCCACAAAATAGGAAAGCCAGCACCTCTGTTTAAGGAATTGGTGCGCATTTGCATTTTCGAAATATTTTTCATAAGTTGGCATCTCTTAACTTGCAATGAATGCAGAACGATTAAGTAGATTTCCTTATGAAAAAATTTTCAGGCAGACAAGCTGAGAGGAGCTCAAAAGCGGAAGCTGATGTCAAAGCCAAGAAAGTTGCTGACCAGCTCAAAGGCACAAATTATCTGGTAAATTATCTTGGCATTCTGTTATGATCCTGCCCGTTCGAGCGCGTGTGATAAGCCGTGGTGTTAATTCGCACACAAGGGAGTTAGGGTTAGGAGAGAGAAGAAAGAAATGTTAAAGAGATTATTATTATTGCTTGTCTTCATAGGATACTCTTTTTATAGCTCTAACAAAGGGTTAATAAGAGTCCAAATAGAAAAAATAATAAGAATCTTAATAGACTACTAACTATTGGCTCTCTAGAGGTGGCCTTAAATATTCTTTTTACGGATATAAGTCTTTCCAATAAAAGGCGTCGCCCATATCACATTCTTACTTTATTCTTCTTCAGTGCTCACTAAAAACAGGCGGGAAAATGGCTTTTTTGTTGCATGTTCAGAGACAAACAGAAAAATTTGTGTTGGTGGAGTTAATATGGGTTGGGCACTAACGAATGGAATCTAGAAACAGGATCCTATTTATGGGTCAATTGCGTATTTTATATATTTCCTTGCAAAAACTATGGTGCAAGAGCCTCTTTTCATGGCAGAGTGCGACATTTTTGTTCTGTTTTGAAATGCTTTGAATTATTTTCTACAGAAGACATTTCAAAATTTCAGCAACTAATTGGCTAGTTTGTTTTCTCTCTCACTTTTCTTATCCAGAGGGAGGTCCGGAAAAGGACCAGAAGCAACAATCTGGTGGTTCAAAATCAAAGATAGCAGAAGAGGAAATCTCTGTTGCAAAGTTGGATATTCGGGTGGGGCTTATCAGAAAAGCAGAGAAGCATCCAGATTCTGATTCCCTGTATGTAGAGGAGATTGACGCTGGAAAGGGGGCAACAAGATCAGTGGTTAGTGGTTACATTCCTATTGAAGAAATGCAGGTCGGTCTTTCTTAGCACATGTGTACTCACAACATTGATTTGTTCTTGTGGTGTCTTGCATGGGTTATGTAATTTCTGTTGTGAATAAGCAGAACCGGAAAGTGTGTTCTCTGCAATCAGAAACCGGTGACAATGAATTGCATGCACTGCTTTTGGCTGCATCAAATGAGGACCATACAATGGTAAGGAACCTGATGCCTTCTGCATCTGGCAACTTTTACTTCATTAAGCTCATGTGCTCTGGAATTTGAAAACTAGGTTGAGTTGGCGGAGAGGGTGACCTTTGCTGGGTACTCCGGAGAGCCTGAGGCTTACCTTAATGCCAAGAGCAAAGTGTGGGAGAAGTTGCCAGCTGACCTGCGCAGTAATGGCGAGCTTGTGGCCTGTTACAAAGATGTTCCCTTCATCTCTGCGGTTGGAGTGTGCAACGTCAAGACAATAACAGATGGAGAAATTTGCTATACACGGTGCCAAACTGTAGACTCACTGAATTGCTAGTCTGATTTTATTGAAACTAATGTTACTGATTTTTTTTTTTTGGAAACTTTTGATCTTGCCATTTGAAAACTATGTATTTTGAGAAATGCTTGGATTAATACTCTGTACACCATTATGATTAAAAAAACATCTTTCGGATGAAACAAAATGACACACCCAATAGGGTATTCCAATGCTCGCCACATGTTAATCCGCACAAGTTGTCTTTTTGGTTAAGATCCTTAAGTGTCATTTTTGGTAGAAACCTTAAATCACACTTTCAGTTGAGGCTGATAATTTGCACAAGTTGAGTCTTCGGCTGAGACACTTTTTGACAGATATCTAAAATACGCTCTGATCGAAATCAAGTGTTATTTTTGGTCAAAATCTTGAGTTACTTTCGGGCAGAGATCTAAAAATACACTTTGATCAAAATTAGGTTGTATTGTCAGTTGAAACCTCAAGTACTTCCAAGCAAAGACTAGATTTACACTTGGATCAAGATTAGAAGGCAGTATTTGACCACGACTAGTTGCGCCGATTCGATCTAGACCAATTGTATTGATTCGATCAGAGGGCAACATTTGATCAAGATCAAGTAGCGTCATCTCGATCACGATCAAAAGTCAATTTGCACTTCGATCATGATCGAAAAGTTGCACAACGATTAGCTATTGAGTTGCACCATCTCGATCACGATTATAGGTCAATTGGCACTTTGATCATGATCAGAAGGTTGCACAACGATCAGCGATCAGGTTGCGCCGTCTCAATTATGATCAAAGTTCAACTTGTACTTCGATCGATCAGAAGATTGGACAACGATCAACAATCAAGTTGCACCCTCTCGATTACAAGCAGCGGTCAATTTGTGCTTCAATCATGATCAGTCGGTTGTATTCAATCAAGACTAGGTGGTACCGATTCAAGCAGAGGTCTTCATGTCAAGGTTTGACCAGAGACCAAGATGATGCAATTCGACCAAAAAGAGCTCTGTTCAGATAAGTTTTAGTTTGTCCCACGAGAGAAGATTGATAGTAACTTCTCATCCAGATGTCCGATCGACCCCACATTTTTATGTCGGGCAAAAGATCCAACGTGAAGTATGTCCACCAAGTTTCAAGTCAATCATAGGTCGGCAAGTTGCAATTCGACCAGAGTTCAAAAGGGTCACAACAAATGAATTGTTCCCTAATGAATTGCGGTATGATATACGAGAGGGGAGGGGATCGATGATAACTTGTCATTCAGAAGTCCGATCAACCCCAAACTTTTATGCAGGATAGAAGGTTCATGCTGAAGTAATTCCTCTAATGTTCACCTTGATCAAAAGTCAAGAAGATCTCTAGAACACCAATGCAAACAGACTCTGTCTCGCTAAATTCCAGCTTGATGTATGAGCCATGCATTAAAGACAGTTTTCAATCCGACGGTCCGATTGATCTCAAAGTTTGATGACCAATTGAAGATATGTCTAGAAGCTATTTCACTAGGTTTCATGCTGATCAGAGATTAGAAAGACCCCCATCGAGTTAGTCGAAGGGGAGCCAATATTCCAATCATGCCAGAAGTTGTCAAGACATGTCAAAGTATTTCTAAGCTATTGACGAATGATCAGAGACCAGAAAGGCCCCCATCCAGTGAGTGTTTGTATTTAAAGTACATTCCACTCTTCCATATCCAAAATGGATCATTGCCATACCATATAATGTGCATTTCCTGAAGCTAAGGAAGTCGAAGATGTTATCACAATCCACTACCACTCATATTTTTCATGTCGCTAGGTACTGATGAGGCGAAGGCGACATCCTATCTGTGGTTGATGAAGCCGGACACCATTCATGCCGGGTGTCAATGATTGAGAAAAGATCCGAAGCCAAACTTATACGAATATATGTTAGTTAAAATGGGGGATAGTTTCTATCAATCACCAAAGAGAGTTACTGTAAGTATGAAAACAGATACGCTGTGTTTATATAGGTTCGGGCCCTCGAAGTTTGAGTAATAGCCCTACTCCTATTGTATTTGTACTATCAAGGATAATGGAGTATAGAGAGTATATATGCCTTCTCTGGTTTACGTGACTATGTGTTGATCTTTTGTCTCAGATCCCTTCGCTCCAATCTCCCTCCCTTATAAGCCTTAAGCCTCCTTTTATACTTGTCGTGTGGCATCGGTTGCTTCATTGGAGGGGCGCCTGTTGATGGTAGGCGGTTGCTGGTAGTTGTTCCTCACCGGTTGCTTAGTGGTTGGCGTTCGTCGGTTACAATGTGACGGTTTATAGATAACCACACGATTAACCCTCCGAACGGTTACCTTGTCAGTGGAATGAGATTCATATTGCCCTGGGAATATTGGAATAAATCGGTCGAAGAGTGGTTATGGTCTATAAAATACGACAACATAACCGCATGACTTTTAAACCATGGTCGGCAATGTAGGTCTCGACCAATCCTTCTTCTGATTCGAAGGCATTTCTAGGTTCAATATTTATCTTAACTCACTTACATGGTAAAGGGAAAGGAACTACTGTCGGTTCCTGTAACACCCTGGTTTTGGGGGTGAAAAGTTTTTGCATAAAAATCCTGCATGCATGTATCTCTGTAGTTGTAGCCAGATCAGCTGTACCCTAATCTCTCTCAAACCCTAAAAATCTCCAAATCTATTCTCTAGATCCAGATTAAAATTTGACCATCCAGATTTAACTTACCAGTTACCCTGAAGATAAAAGTCTTCAGGAGCCAGATCGAATTCTGACCCTAACTCCTAGTATCTAAACCTCCTTCTGTTTTCGAAAACAGGAAATTCAGATTTACCCTAAGTACCCCAGTTTTTAGATAACTGAGTTATCATGATTTAACCCTATCCAGACTCAAGTGTCTTTTGGAATATGTTCCTAGATATATCCTCAACTTACTCCAAAAGTTGGGAACCAGATTGTTTCATCTAAGCATTTTTCGCAGATTAGTCCAAATTTTACTGTGAATAAGTCCTTTTTTGTTTACCTGTAAGCCTGAAAAGGCTAAAATCCACAAATCAACTCCAAATCCAGAATTTCTTCAAGGAACGCCTCCCAAATGCTATTTGATACAAATTTTCCTTCTGATCAGACTTCAAAATCTCACTCCAATTACCAGAATTCGAGATCGACAAAATCCAGATCTATTTTACCCTAATTCTACCCTATTTTCAAAAATAGGTGAAATCCCTCAAATCTTATCAAACTTTCTCCAAATTTGTGCTAAATGAGTATTAATAGAAATATTATACTCAGCCATGAAATCAAATCCCAAATTAAACCTCTCTAAACCCATATTTACAATTTAGTCCAAAGCCAAATCAAAAACTCTCACAATTATGCCCCTGCTTCAACCACCTCAGCCAAATCGACCAGATTTGCTGCACTAGTCGACTAGAGCTGCAGCTTTCGACCTCTTCAGCTGCTAGTGAACTCGACCACAGCACTTGTGACCAATTTCGACCGCGCCTGTTACAATCGACCACGAGCTGTTGCCTTGGACTTCGACCACGAGCTGGATCCAGTACAAGAGCACGGGAGCTTTCGACCTCGCCACTGCTGCTGTTGTTTTGCTTCGACCTACAGCTACAGTACCTCTCCACCTCACCTGCTGCCACGTGTGTGTGTACTGTTGGCCACTGTGGATCTTCTCCGGCGCAAATCACGACCAACTGTTTCCTCTCGTTTGCACGCCACCAGCAACGGTCGACGTAGGAACTTTGTGCCACGTGGAGACCTCGCCGTGCCCAGCCATCAGTTTGCCGTCAGTTCGTAGCAAGCACCAGCTGTAAAGCCCTCTCGGCCGCTGAACCGAGTCACCTCGACGCCAGCTCGTCGTGAAGTCGCCATCCAATCACATCCAGCCGGCTTCAACTCCCCGTGCACATCTAGCCGTTGAAGAACCTCCAACTTTGCCTATTTATACCCCCTGGGACTTAGCCAACTTCACCACACAGCAAAAACACTAGAAAACCAGCAAGATCACTGTGCTTTCTTCTTCTCCGACGAGCTCAAGAAGAGAGCTTCGGTGCCAAGCTTCTCCACTGCTTCTCTTCTCCATCCAGCTACTCAAGTGAGTTCATCTCTTCACCCTAATACTTCTCAAGCTTGGAATTTAGTTTAAATGTCTTCAGTCGCCGGCGATTTCAGTTTTACTCCAGTAGCTCCGGCGAGCAATTAATCCTCACCCAGACTCGAGCCAGTGATCAAATATGCTCAATAGATCATTCTTATCACCCCTAAGCAACCAGAATTATCAATTTTGCTGAAACCTAGAAAAGCTCAAATTGGAACTTTGCTTGTAAACTGAGCTTGCTGTTTAAGCTTTTCTAGTGCATCTCTAGCCAATCTAACTTCACCAGTAGTTTTCTTATGCCCCAGAGACCATCCACAAGCAGGGAATCGAGTTCATTTGCCCTAAATCGAAAACCTCCAATTTCCATGTCTTCTCCTGCTCTGGTCGCCGGACTTCGATCCCGGCCGATCCAGCTCCAGCAACTTTGCCATCTAGATGTTTTTCACCCTCTAGAACATTTCTGTCTACTATCACAACTTCTAATTCGGCCTAGAACAAAAGTTATAGCTATGCCTAGTTGCTATATTATTTATGTTGTAGGTGCTCCAGGCCAGTCAACTTCATCGCCGGTTTTCATCACCTTCCGGCCATCTCCTGCCCTAGAGCCTGTTTAGTAATTTGTTCCTGTTAGCAAGGCCTACTTACTAGACAAAGTGGTGCATCATTTGGAGTCCTAGATCAAAAGTTATGGCAAACCCTAGTTCCTGACTGTGTCAACTCTATGCCAAACTATGCCAGCCAGTGGCATTAGCCCTGTTCACCCACCTCTGGTCATGAAAAACAAAAACTATTTTGTCAAATAGTTGCCACACTACTTTGTGCACCATATGCTTGAATCAAAACCCATTTTGGCCACTGGGAACTATTCAAACCATGTCAATGCCATTCTTGGGCATTGTCAGCCCTTGTCAGCCTATGTCAGCCAGTGGCATTGAGGCTTTTGACCTACTTCCAACCATGCATTTTGAACATAACTTTGTCCTTTAGACTCTTGATGTTGTGATCTACATTTTATTCTACTGTCACAACTTGAGTTGAGCCCTCTATCATCCATCGACCCTATGTCGATGCCTTGAACCAAATGTCAACCTAAAGATGTTTGCTGTTTTTGGGCGAACCAGTCGCAACCTTGATATCATTCTGATATTTTGAGACATTTGGAACCTTGTAAACCTTTGATCTTAACCCTGGTTTCCATAGTTTAACCCTAATCGCTTCCCAGAACTCTCAAATCTTGTATCACCTAAGTGTCTCTCCTTGCATTATCGCATATAGTGGATCAGTAAGAGTAGGATTGATTGTAATGCCTGTTTGCTTGTTTGATCCTTGTTCAGAGCAAGAGTCCGAGTTCGAAGACTTCGTCGCAAACCCGACATCAACTGCAGTTTCTTACGACGCGGAAGGCAAGTCATATTCTTGAATATCTTGAACCTATATTTTAAGAATTGTTAAGATATTACCTTGATTATAAAGTAGTATTGCATGTGTTGAGAAAAGAATGATTTGGCAGTACTAGGCTGGATGCCTGAGAAAATGTGAAATATGGTAGAGAGCCATAACTAGTATATGTATATATTTAATATTTATGAAATAAAACCCCTAACCGTGACCAGTATTTTGGTATGGAATGGTGGAAGCACTGGATGTGCTTGGTCGCACAGGATGTGCCAGCACTGGAAGTGCATGGATTGTGGTATGATCTGGTCACTGGCATATAAGGACTAGAACATTGTGTTGTGCGTCTAGTGGCATGATTAACGTGCCGACCTCAAGCCTGGTATGGGACAGGCCTGAACAAGTAGTATGTGGATCACACATGGAACCCCTATATGACATATTCATGATTTACACGGGGTGCGCTCCAACACATATCACAGGATGTGATAATGCACGCTGACCCTGAGTGGGAAGATGCCAATTAGTGGGGGCTGTGTAGCCTCGCCACAACTGTAGTTTTTGAGAGGAACTGCAAGGTCCGGGGTGAACTATGTGTGAAACATGGCAAAAGTTCTTGTTATCTCCACTTGCCACTCACAGTATGAAGTGAGTCAGGGGTCCAATCCTTGTGATAGGAAAGGCATGAAAGTGGATATATTTTGTGGGTAAATTGGTACCCCTCTGCAGAGTTAAAAATGTATTCGAATAATTCGTGCTCCTGAGTTTTAGGAGTATGCCGCGGTGGATTAAATCCACGGGGTGTGACACAAGTATTGTTTTATAAATTAAAATTTGTCAAGTCAAGATTACCCAAATGACATGTGTTGTCATGATAAGGGGTGCTGCCGTGGGCTGTCATGTGTTGACGTGTCGCGGTAGTACCATAATCTAGTGATCATATAATAGCTAAGAGGCACATGGATTGTGCCCTAAGTATATGAAATGCTGCCATGAGCATGAGATTTGAAAAGCTTGGAAGAAAAGTATTTTTGGAAAACCCTCTCACCTCTTTTTCCTCAATAGCATAGGAGCATGTCATCTCTACTATACGTATCTCTACTCTTACCTATGACTTGCTGAGTACGTAAGTGCTCACCCTTGCAACCTTTCAACAATAGATGGAGTGCTTCATGACCAAGACGAAGTCTTAGAAGATTTCGTGGATCCAGAAGGAGGAGAGCCAATTCTGCCAGAGCCTTGATGCGTGTTGTTCTGCTGTCAACTTCTTACGACTGTGGGGGTTTCGCCTAGCTAGCTTCCGCCGAGTAGTTGTCTTTTTGTTTTATTTAGACCATTTGCGCCGTGAAGGCATTGTATCACCCTTTTATTGTACCAGGCCAGTAGGCCATACTGTTTATGAATGATATTTTGTAAGTTACTCTGCTGCAATGAACTCCTGTACTTGACTTATCCTGGGAAGTCAATGGTATGTATGTATGAGGCCAGCTGCAGCGAGCTAGGTCTCCACGGGAGAGTCGTGGTACCTTGTTCGGGGCGCGACAGTTCCCTTGCTGTGTTGTGATCGCATACTGGCTGATGGGCCTTCGTGTTGGGCCAATTTTAGTCCATAATATCTTGGACTAATGTTCTCTTTCTGTGGTCAAGGCGGCCACGGAAAAGGCATAAACTATCTCTTTCTATGGTCAAGGGCGACCATGGAAAGGTATAAGCAGATAAACTAAGTAATAATCTCTATCATCTAGCCCCCAGATGTGAAACAAAAAGATTATTTTAATTGAGGAGGCGTTTTGAGTTCCCCAACGTTTCAAATTCTAACAAAGCCCAAGGAGATCATTGTGCATTTGTCAGAATCATCATGACATGCATTAAATGAAAAGCATCTCTATCGTGTGAAAAGGCCGTTGCTTAAGGGATGTGACTTGTGCTTAAAAACCCAAGAAACTCTCCCTGGTAACTTTGCACTCTTTAGCCTTCAAGCTTTTCACCTCCAAGCCTTCTTTCTTGTTCAAGCTTCTTCTATTCTCCTTCAACCCTCAAATCAAATGGCTTCCTAGACTCGTTCTCACCACCGCACAATTGAGAACATGTTTGCCTTGGAGAAGGAGGGATATCTTTCTTCAAGGGTGCTGATCCCATGGCACCCGATCGGGGACGAAGAAGAGAGCCCTGTGGTGCAACCGGGCGAATTGGTAGTTTTTGAAGACTTCCTTCACTACGGGTTTTGCCTTCAGAGAGCTATTTCTTCTGGAGTGTCCTCGCAAATTACGGCTTGGAGTTGGTAAATCTCAACCCCAATTCGATTCTAATTATTGCTGTCTTTCAGCATCTGTGCGAGGCATATGTTGCGGTTTTGCCCAGTATTCCTTTCTTTCGCAAGTTCTATTTTCTGGCGTGGTTGAAAAGCTCCATTGCTTGCAACTGCGTCTATTTACAACTTCGGGAGAAGAAGGACTATCCGTTTCTCCCCTTCTGTGATTCCGTCAATGGATGGTATCAGCGGTGGTTCTACTACTTGGCTCCTAATGAGAGCCATCTCTGGTTAGAGAATCGTCGACCAGAGAAGAGCAGGGAGAAAGACACTACCCCCCTAGACGACGAGCAGAAGAGGCAAGCCCAGGTAATCCAATACCTGGTGAGTGAGGGCCTGACCGCTCGCAATGTGATCCTAGATTTCATGAAGAACATGATGAGTCCTCTGAGGAAGAGGGAACACCCTACCTGGGAGGTCAGGGCCATGGAGGACATCGGTAGAGACTATCGTCCTGGTATTAGCTATAGCCAAGCTGTTCCAATCAGTACATCCTTAGAATCTGTTCTTTACCTCATCTGAACAAAATTCTTTTGAATGCTCTTGACTGTTCTTTTTTCTTTGACAGTTCTGTCTATCTTTGAAGTGGACAGGGGGACAAATTTCCTCTTGAAAGCCTATAATGCGGCTGCTGAAGGCAATATTAACATGCCTAGGCTACAGAGCATGGTTGGGAACTCCTCTGACTTTGCTCAGGAGCGCCGAAAGGTATTTCTCTTTCGAGTGATCAATTCACATTTGATCTTGTAAAGATTACCAAAGTAATGAATTTTGGTTTTGTATAGTTGTTTGAGTGCCAGGCTGCCCAGAAAAGGCAAGCCAGTGATGATGTGGGACCTTCAAGTGGGTCCACATCAAAGAAGCTGAAGAAGGCCCCCCTACGACCAAAGGTTTGGCCAAGACTGGGCTTTATGAATTTAGCCCATCTCTCCTCCCACAACAGTGCCTGCGACCACTACAGCGGCTGTGTGGCCCATACCGCCGGTTGCAACCTCGGCGATACCCATTGTGGTGACCTTAGCCTCAGTTGCGCCCACAGGCATTCCTGCAGCCACGACGACTGTTGCAACCATAGAAGTTCCTGCAACCACGGAAGTGGTCACAGTTGTGAGTCTACTGGGTCCCACTGTGATCACGACCACATCTGACCCTCTGGTTGCAACCACGAGGGTCATTTTGGTAAGGACTCTTCTCTCCCAAATTTTATTAAGTACAACTAGGAATAATCTCATTGTTATACAGAGAGGGGAGCGATGTGGAGGAGGAATAGGGAGCTTCTGTGTTCTATGTGAGGAGGAGGTCTTCTATCGACCTTCCCTCATTGCGTTTTCCTTGCTTCTGTCTCACAAAGGAGAGGTTTCGAGTTCCCGAAATTTCTTGGGACTCAGCATTGTAAGATCGAGGATGCTGATTGGGGGGGGGGAGGGGAGGTGAATAGGAGGCTTTTAAAAATTCTTTTCAACTAAACAATTTTACAAGATTATTTAGGATAACCTAAACTTTGCAAAGGGGTTCAAAGCTATCTAATCATCTAGTTGCAATTAATCAATATGGAGTATTCAATTCAACATGTAACAAGATTAATTTAAGCAATTGTGTCAAGGTAAGTATGAAATGAATAAGAACGACACAATTGACACAATGATTTTTACCAAGGTCTTGGAGACTCACCCGGTCTCCCCTACTCCTCATTGAAGCGTTCACGCGTGAGTCTCGCTTCTATATCAACGAAGGATATCTCCACTCGGGTTGCTCCTTCTCCACACCGGATAGGCGAGCACCAAACCTTTCACACATTGTTTGTCGGCCTCTCCAACAAACTTCAATTGGAGAGATCGCGACTCTCCTCCAATACCGTCTAGGCAAAGGCGATTCACCAAGAGTAACAAGTTGATCACGCTCACTTGAATGAATCAAGTGCTAGAAACTCAAATGATGCAAATGGATGCTCAACACTCTAGCACTAGCTTGCAAATGGTGATTGAAGTGCATTAAACACTCTTAACCTCACACAAATGCTTCTCCTCTAAATCACTCAAGATTTGGCTCAAATCTAACCTCTAGATGCAATATATCAAATGCAATGAACTTGACTAGCTTATACACTGTGTTTTCAACTTCTTGAGCAGCCACAAATGCTGGCCAACACGAGGTATTTATAGCCCCTCAAAGAAACTAGCCGTTTGTAACAAATTGAGCCAATTTTGTATTGGTCGGACATTGTCGGGCCATACTGGACATTGTTCGGCCAGTGCAAGTAAATATGACTGTTGCAAACGTGTCACTTACCGTTGGGCCATTTTTGTGAAAAGCTGAACAAATGATCTTTTGTTCGAACAAGAAACCCGGACAGATGCATTTGTCTCTGTTTCACTCTCAAATATGAGGCTCACAAAATTTGTATAGGCTGGCAATGTCCGGCCTACCCTGGACAAAAGCCCTCAGACAGATTTAAATGTCTCTGGTTACATTTCACACAAAACTCTCAAGTTTTGTACAAGCCAGACAATGTTCGGCCATCACGGACAGTGTCCAACCTTCCCCGGACAAAAGCTTTGGACATATTCATCTGTCTCTGTTTATGATTTGCATTTGCCACTAGAGTTTTGTATTGGCCGGACAATGTCCAGCCATCATAGACAATGTCCGGCCTGTGCAAACCGAAAACAAGACTTTACCATTTTACTCAAAACCAGATTTTGGTTATTTGCACATGCAGATTCTTCTGTTTTCTCACGGATAAGTCTATTGACACTCAGCAACGACCACGACCAATATGATTTTGGAACATAAAGCCACAGGTTGCATATCCGGTCGAAAACAGGTGGTTGACGAGGATTATTACCCGATCTAGTTCAATGTAATGTATTTAATCCAACTTAGCCTCAAGCTGGGCCTTATCTGGTGGTCCGCTGTTATGGTCTCAGACGACCTCAAAAGGGCGGACACAAGAGAATTCTATGATCGCAGGCTCCATGTGATCATAAGACCGCGGACTATGCGTGGTCAGAAGACCGCAGACCATGCGCGGTTAGAAGGTCGTTGACTACCCTCGACCAGAGTAACTCGGGATTGTTTATCTCTCTAAATAAGCATATCCTTGGGATCGCAATGATTCCTCCACGTATGGAGATAACTGCCAGGAGGTTAACATGGGCGATTATCCCTTAATCGCACGTGTTAGGCCTACGTGGGAGTTAAGTGCAGTTACCAAAACTGCACTTCTACAACCGTTCAAGACCGTTATGCATTGGCACCTTTTTGATCGGTATAAAAGGAAAGCCAATGTACAAGGCGGGACAGAGAGAGACGAACAGAAGCAAATACAAGACAAGAGATTAAGAATAGGATTTGATAAGTTAGTTGATCTTAGTCATATTTAGATAGACAATAAGAATAGGAAAGATCTTCACCTGTGATCATCTTTCCTTCAACCCTGTAAACATCTTTTCATTATACATAGTGAAATCACAACAGAACGTAGGGCTGTTATTCCCACCATCGAGGGCCCGAACCTATATAAATCTCTTTGTGCTCCGACAGACATTGCTGACCTTACCTTCCCAGGGAAACACCTCGAAAGGCCTCATAACTCACAAAAATCTGCATAAGATCGACTAAGGACCCCGAGTCCAAATCGTTGACAACTAGCGCCCACCGTGGGGCCTTTCTCAAGGCATTCTTTTTCTTGCCTGGAGGTCTGGTGAACCATGTCCAGAGCATATGATTCCGAGAACGATTTTGATCTCAAGGATTATGCTCATATATGGATGCCTTCACCCAGTGATCCTGTTCCAATGGAGGAAACCGGAGGTGAAGACGTCCAGGAGGTCGATTCGACCATGCAGGTCATGTCTATCGACCAAGAGATAACAGACGCAGAGCCAGAACTTGATGTTGTTCCTACTGTGTTATCGGTTGAATCTGGTCCATCGCACGCCCCTGCCGAGGGCATAGCTGATGTCGACCAGGAATTCAGCCCGGGGAGGTTCGACCCTGATAATCTCCACCGTCTTTTCCATTTCGAGTCTGACTCGGAACAAACAATAATGTTTTCCCCATCGGCGACCTCGCTCCCTAGGTAATTCGCCGCTTTATCGGAGGAAACTCCCGATCAGCGAGCCGCTAGGGAAGAACAGGAGAGCAAGCAAAAGGAGGATCAATATCGTGAGAAACAAGATAATGGGCTTCGCAAAACGGCCCTAGAGGCTCTAGAGAGTGCGCAAGCTCGTTACGATGCTGCCCCTAGTTCCTCCCGTCGTCTGCATGATCGCAGGTGCGACCAGACACCTTCTTTGCCCCCGGGAAATGTGCCAGCGGATGAAGAAACGGTGACACCTGGCACACCCAGGAGAAGTACGCATGGTCGACTTCGATCCATTGCTGAGGTCCTGCGTAAATTCCCTCCTACTGTCACGGACGCGCAGAAACCGGCTTTCGCCAAAATCTTGGCGGAGAGGTTAGACGAGGTCGCATCTGAGGTGACCCCTACAGCCTCTTCTTGATCAGCAATACGTTCCTATGACAGAGAATATTCCAACTCTAGCTTTGGTAGTCATAATTTCCCGCCACTAGCACCGTCGCGGCATAACAAAACCCGACGGGGGGGAAATTCTCGTGATCGGGAGCGAATTCCTGTCCACTCTCGTCTGGGACCATGCGTGGTATCTCCTTCATGTGAGATCGCCCGAGATCAGGTCGAGAGCCGCAGACCACTCCATGATCCCTATGTTGGTTGTAAAGCTTTTTCGCTCGGCCTCCGCGCGGTTGTTTGGCCGGATAAGTTCAAACCAGGGACTATTGAGAGATTCGATGGAACTCAGAATCCATCAGAGTTCCTCCAAATTTACATCACTGCTATCCAGGCAGCAGGTAGTGATGACCGCGTCATGGCCAATTATCTGCCTACAGTCGTCGAGGGCCCGACCAGAACGTGGCTGTTCAATCAGCCTGAGGGTTCGATATACAACTGGGAAATGTTGTGTGACGCTATCCTCAAAAATTTCTAGAACTGCTATTAGAAGCCGAGCAAACAGGACGACCTCCATCGGTTACGACAAACCTCGACAGAGACTCTTCGTCAGTTTGTCAAGAGATTTGTCGGGGTGAGAAATACCATCCCGAACATATCTGATAACTCTGTTATCAGGGCATTTAAACATGCCGTTCGATACCGGAGATTCACTGAAGATCTACTTATTCACCCCTCTCGATCAGTGGCCAATCTCTTTGATATGACTGATCGATATTCCGATGTGGCTGAAGCCGTTGAGTGGAATCGGATGGTGGATAAGGGAAATTTACCGCCTCAACCAGGTCTTAAGGATGTGAAGAAAGAAGATTCGAACAAGAAACCGGAATCTTCAGCGGGCGGGAAGTCAAAGAAGTCGAAAAGGAATCGAACTGGACAATACCGGGAGGTCGCGGTTACAGACAAATCTTCGACGACCAAAGGTAACAAATTTTCATTTAAAGGTAAAAATGCTTCTGATGGTCGCAATGCCGACCAGCCAGAAAAATCGACTAATCCGCAGGAAGGCAAGAAGTGGTGTACACTCCACAACTCCGCGGGCCACGACCTCAAGAATTGCCGGAGTTGGTTGAAGAAGTTAGATGACTTCTACTAGGGGATCGGGCCAATGCCGACCTTGCCGCCAAAAGAACAGTCCTGTGGGTTAAGAGATGCCAGCGGAAACGAAGAGATGTCTTACCAGGTACCTCGTAATTATGTTAATGTTATTTTCGGAGGTTCCTCCTCTTTTGTTTCTAAACGTCAATTTAAAGCCTTTTATCGAGAAGTAAACCAAGCAGAAACTTCTCTTGGCGAACCTCAGTACCCCCTTTGGTTGGATACTCCCTTGATGTTTGATCTCTCTGATTGTCCTGTGGGGCTTACTCGACCACTGAGGCTACCTTTGGTCATTAGCCCCATCATCAGTAATGCGAGAGTCGAAAGGGTCCTGATCGACGGAGGTAGCTCCTTAGACATTTTATTGTTCAAGGCGCTGGACGAGATGCAAATCCCTCGTTCAAAAATTAAGCCCATAATACATCCATTTTATGGGATAATTCCTGGTCCCTCTATGATGCCATTGGGACAGGTGGTACTCCCGGTCACGCTGAGTGAACCTGATAACTTCCGAACAGAGTTGGTTACCTTCGATGTAATTGATTGTGATTCGGCTTACAACGCGATCTTTGGCAGGCCAACTCTCACTAAGTTCATGATGGCTACGCACTACGCCTATCAGTGCGGCAAGCTGCCTGGCCCCAAGGGCGTTATTTCAGTCTGAGGCAGTTGCAATGTAGAATTGACGTGTGATCGGTTGTCCCTGGAGATGGTAGATCAGCTTCCCCTCCGAGAAGCCTAGATTTCCACGATGTCTATTGATACAATCAAAGCCGCTCCTCGACCAGATGAAACATTAAAATTGGTTTCGTTGTGCCCAGATGATCCGTCCAAGACAATTCGGATTGGATCAGGCTTAGATGACAAATAGGAACTCGAACTCATTACTTTCCTTTGGGCTAACGCAGATGTGTTTGCGTGGAAACCATCCGACATGCCCGGTGTCCCAAGGGGGGTAATTGAGCACAGGTTAGCAATTCGACCTGGACAGCGACCAATAAAGCAAAAGCTCAGGCGTTTTGCTGTTGATCGGAAGGAAGCCATCCGAGTGGAGTTAGATAAACTCCAGAAGACAGGATTCATCCGTGAAGTCGATCATCCGGAATGGCTTACGAATCCGGTTATGGTCCGTAAGTCAAATGGCAAGTGGCGCATGTGCGTCGACTACACCAACCTAAACAGTGCCTGTCCGATGGATGATTTTTCCCTTCCCCGCATCGACCAACTGGTTGATTCGACCGCAGGTTGCCAACTAATGAGTTTCCTGGATGCTTACTTAGGATATCATCAGATTAGTATGGCAGAAGAAGATGAAGAGAAGACTGCCTTCATCACACCATTCGGTACCTACTGCTACGTCAGAATGCCGTTTGGTCTCAAGAACGGCGGTTCCATGTACCAGCGCTTGATGCAAAAGACCTTTCTTTCCCAGATGGGGCGTAACCTAGAAGCTTATGTGGATGATTTGGTTGTAAAGAGTTTGAAAAGTTCGTCTCACTTAGACAATCTTGCTGAAACCTTCTGTAATTTAAATTGGAATGGAATAAAATTAAACCCAAAAAAATGTTCTTTCGAGGTTTCGTCCAGGAAACTTCTTGGTTTTCTCGTTTGTTCCAGAGAAATCGAAGTTAATCCTGAAAAAATCAAGGGTATTGACCAAATGAGGTCTCCCTCGACCATCAAAGATGTCCAGCGCCTAGCAGGTCACATGGCGGCATTAAGCTGAATCATATCGCGACTAGGCGAAAGGGGATTACCTTTTTTCAAAGCTCTACGCAAGTATAATAATTTTGTTTGGTCGGATGAAGTCGAGAAAGCATTTCAGGAGGTTAAAGCATATTTGTCCAGTCCGCCGGTTTTGGTGTCTCCTAATAATGGGGAACCATTACTTCTTTATTTGGCGGCCACACCTTATGCGGTCAGCGTTGTGCTGATCACGGAAAGAGAAGGTGTACACAAACCAGTCTATTACGTAAGTGAAGTACTTCATGGTCCTAAGGAGCGATACCCTGAGATCCAGAAGATACTTTATGCACTTTTGATGGCTTCTCGCAAGTTACGACATTACTTCCAAGCACATAGGATCACAGTGCCCTCATCTTTTCCTTTGGGGGACATTATCTGGAATCAGGAGAAATCTGGTTGGATCGCCAAGTGGGTTGTGGAACTCGGAGAATTTGACATCCAATTCACGCCTCGCACTGCGGTCAAGTCTCAGGTCCTGGCCGACTTCGTGGTCGAATGGACTAATCCTGATCCGCCTGTGCAAGCAACTGAGAACTTGGAATGCCTCGATCACTCGACGATGTATTTTGATGGCTCTCGTAGTTTTCAACACTGGGGGGCTGGAGTGGTCTTAATCACACTTCAGGGTGACCAGCTCAAGTACGTTATCCAACTACACTTTGTTGCGACCAACAACGCAGTAGAGTATGAAGGTCTTATTGCGGGGCTCTGGGCAGCAAAATTCCTCGGAATCCATCGATTAGTGGTGAGGGGAGACTCACAGCTGGTCGTAAACCAGATAAACAAGGAGTACAACACCTCCGATGAGACAATGGCGCATTATCTGGGGGAGGTGAGGAGATTGGAGAAACACTTCAGTCATTTCAAAGTCCAATACATCCCGTGAAAGGACAACATACTCGCAGACCAATTATCCAAAATTGGGTCCTCACGTACATCTGCCCCAGCAGGAGTGTTCGTTGAACACTTGCAACATCCTTCGATCATGACTACGGCCAAAGATGATCCGGTAACAGTCTGTGTTACCAACCTTGGACATGAACGGGATTGGACCCATCCATTGAGGGTCTATCTCAAACACGGGAGCTTGCCCAAGGACGAAACCGAGAGTGATTGGTTAATTCGAAAAGCGCGTCTGTACAAGCTTATAGAGGGAGTTTTATACAGGAAGGGTACTCAAGGAGTATTCATGCGCTGTGTTTCTCAGGAGGAAGGAGTATCCCTCTTGCAAGAAATCCATGACGGTGTATGTGGTGCACATACGTCATTTCGTACACTGGTCGGAAAGGCTTTCCGTCAAGGGTTTTATTGGCCTTCGGCACTTGATGATGCCAAATATCTGGTCAAAAAATGTCCCCAGTGTCAATTTCATGCGCGACAGGTTCATCAGCCTACCTGCGCTTTACAAACCATCCCCTTAGTATGGCCATTTGCAGTTTGGAGGATGGATATTGTTGGTCCTATGCTGCAAGCGGTCAATGGGTACAAGTTCTTGTTTGTAGTCATTGATACGTTTACAAAATGGATTGAAGCCGAGCCGGTACGCAACGTCACTCTACTGCTGCACAAAAGTTCTTTCATAAGAACATTGTGACCCGTTCGGTGTTCCAAACCGTCTCATCACTGATAATGGATCCCAGTTCACTAGCGGTCTTTTTCTGGACTACTGTGACAATATTGGAACCAAAGTGTGCATTGCTTCTGTAGCTCATCTGCAGAGCAATGGTGCAGTAGAACATGCCAATGGTCAAGTCTTGCAGGGCATCAAGAAACGCGTTTTTGATCACCTTAAAACTCTCTCAGGGGCTTGGGTAGACGAGCTCTATTCTGTTCTGTGGGCACTACGTACTACTTCTAGTCGAGCCACTGGTGAGACACCTTTCCATTTGGTATACGGCGCTGAAGCTGTGTTTCCTATGGAAATTAGTATTGGTTCTGTCCGAACAGATCAATTCGAACAAGTTGATTAGAGCGGACAACGATAACAAGACCTAATCCTCCTAGAAGAAAAATGTGATCGAGCCTTGGTAAAGTCCGCGGTGTATTTGCAAGCTTTACGCAAATACCATAGCAAAAGGGTGCGACCACGTAGTCTTCACGTGGGAGATTTGGTTCTACGAAAAATACAGAACCAATCCAATCGCGACAAGTTCTCTCCTCAATGGGAAGGCCCTTACATTGTTGTCTCGGTGCCGCAACCAGGCTCAGTTCGATTAGGGATGGAGGATGGTAGGATCTTGTCTAATACTTGGAACATCGACCAACTGCGCAAGTTTTACGTATAAGTTTCTAAACCTTTTTCCCTGTTCAATTAGCATGATTTTACTAAAATTGGTGCTTTTAGGTTGTTTCGTGTAACAATCATCCCCATCCCTCACGAGTTGCGAACTTGGCTTGGGGGTTGATCGCCGATGATTATCTTGGTATAACACTTTGATTGGATTCGTTGACCGATCCCGTGATCACTTCCAGACAAGACACCCCTCAATAAGCCGTTTCTCAACGCACACGAGGCTTGCTGGCATGACCTTGATCATTAGGGAGGCTGTCAGTTAGTAATAAGGTCAGATGTTGCATTGAGACTAGTTATCGGTCTGATCGGATGATCTTTCTGGTCGTCATTACACCCATGTTTTTCCTACGCTTATGTTACTAAGTCTATAGTACACATAACCTCAGGCGGGGCTAGGGGGATATGGTCGTAATACGAAACAAAAAGAAGTGCTCCTTTTTCAAAAAATCGAAGCATACATATGCATTGTATAAATATATTTGTACAGGTACAAAGTTTTTCATAAGCCAAGCTCTGTTAGCAGATTTTCAACTAAAGGTTTAACTCCCTCCATAATGACCGCAAGCTGGTCTTCACTCTCGATCTCTGCTTCTTCTACCACTGGATTGAAGTCAAGACTTGCGCCATGTGGAAACGAAGTCTGTAGACGATGGCTGAGGCTACGGATTTCACATTCTTTCTCATTGCCTCTGTTTGCCGTTTCATATCTCCAGGAAGATCCTCGAGTAGTGATTCAGCTTGGGTCGCGACCAGTGTGGCCCAGTCGTTGAAGCTAAGGTCGACCTTTTGAGTTTCGACCACGTCCGCTTTCAATAGGCTGGCCACCATTTTCAATTTCTCGAAGATGTCTTGTTGAATATTGCCGCAGGTCGAAAACGTTGCACTTAAACTCTCATTTTCCTTGTGAACAGATTCAATTTTCGAGCTTTGCAACTCGATGGTCACCTGGAGATCTATCTTCTCTTGAGAGAGCTGGCTTATTTGGTTCTCTTGTGCTGCAGCAGGGAATCATCACAAACAATTCACATTGTTACAATTAATTCATTCTGGTCGAAGATATTCTTACATGAGAGCTGTAGTCGCAACTGCTGGAGTTCCTCCTCGAGGGAAGAGCTCTTCGTGGCTGTCCTGGTTTCCTTATCTTCCTGGTCAGCGAGGCTTTTATTCAGAAAGGCGTTTTCTCTGAGAAAAAGCAAACAATTGTTAGGAATAAGTTAAACCTCAGGCAAATAAGAAAACACCCTCCTTACCGCTGCAAGCGATCCATCTCTTGTCGTGCAGCCTCGATGTGCTTCACCACAGCCATCGACTTGGATGCCACACGAGATAAATCCTGTAATATGCAAGGAGACCAGTGTGTATAGTCTGAACGTTCATATGCAATTGTGGATTCAAAAGAGGATGGAAGGTATTCAGCATACCTCAATATATTCACTAATTGAGCCGCTCGCGGATTCCGTCACGAGCTGAGTCTCTAGACTCACCCTATCCTCAGCAGGAGTGGCAGATGGATCTTCCTACCGAGTCTTCTCCACGACTGGGGGCTCAAAATCCACTCCTTGCGATTGGATCTCCACGGCCAACCCCTCTATAAGGGCGTGGATGACTTCCTCGACCCTAGGGGTAGGGCTTTGTTCGCCCATGGCTTTCGTCACAGGAGAAGCACCAATGCTAGCGGAGGTCGCTAGGGCGCTAGGTCCAGCATCCTTGCTCCTAACATAAACAAGCATTGGGAATACAGGTCAGGATATTCTCAGTCGATTGTACCGACATGACAAACAGAGGGGATTATCACCTTATTCGAAACACTATAAATTTTTGGGTTTTCAAAGCCGACCTTCTGGGAGAAAGAGGTGAATCATCCTCTATCCTGATCTTCCTCTTTCTGAGCAGGACATTGTCTTCTTCTCCTTGCTTGTATACAATCCTATAAGTATGCATCAGTAGAATGTAAGAAAAATAAGGCTGTAAGGATCCTTACTGGAGTCGCTTCTTCCGCGGGTAAGGATGAAGTCGTCGGCCCCGGGGCGTCATGAGCCACCGGTGCTATGACTTCCTCTGTGACCACAACATCGGTAGTGGTCGCAGGATCCTGTGCGGTCATTTTCACTCTTGTCGTCAGGAGTGGGATACTCGCTGCCCCAGGGTTGGCAGGAGTTCTCTTCCGGTGAATAAGCGGGACGTCGTCTTCTTCGACTTCGCTCCGCTCGCCCTGTACAACTAGAAAATAATTTCCGCTCATACTTGGAAGAATGGGGGGTAAGGTATATCTTACTGCTGTCTTCTTCGCAGAGGAGGGCTTCTTTTGCGAGGCCCCTCCCGAGATCTTCTTCGGTTTGCCGGGAGTTAGCTCCTTAGTTTTGGGCCTCACGGGGGTTCTCTTCGCCTTCTTCTTGGTGACTTCCCCCGAGGATCCGGCTTCGCCCGGACGCTTTGTTCCAGTCGTTTTCTCCAGCGGCTGCACGACATATTTTGGAGTGACTTGATCTCCATCAACTAATGTCACGCTCGGTCAAGAGAACAATATACCTTTCGGCGTTCTTGTTTCAGTTCCTCGCCGGTGTTGATCAAGCTCTGGGGGCGAATGGATTCTCTTTCTCCCTCTACCTCTGCATTGTATGGACGTAGAAGGTAGTTTGTCCGTTTTTCTATTTCAGACAGGGAAAGGACTGCACCAAAACACAAACAAAGGTTATTCGACATAGCAGTTTCTTGTTAGTAGATTTGTGTTGTCTGCAAACAAGAAGACACACCTGTGTTGTCGTCCAATGTGTTGTCCACCATGGACTCCACTTCCCAGGCTGGATGTGCCCTTTCACACAAAGGGCTCATCCTGTTCTTCACGAAGTCACAGATAATGTCCCGCGCTGTCAGTCCCTCCTGGACTAGGTGAAGAATTGCCCGGGCCTGTTTCTTCAACTCCGTGTTGAGATCAGGAAGGAGTCCATCTCACTGTCTTTCTCTGGTCGGATGTTCAAAAACCAGAGACCGCTCTCCGTCGGGGGAGAGCAATAGAACTACTTCTGGTGCCATTCGTGCACCGAGTCTCGAAGAGGGAGGGCCGGGTACTCTTCCTTCTCCCTTATCCGGAAGTTGATGCACCTGGCGGCGTTGTTGCTCTTCGACCAGGCCGAAAAGTAGAAATGCCGGAAAAGATCCATACTTGGCAGCACTTCGACAAATGCTTCGCACAAGTGTTGGAAGATCGCCAAGATCAACATCACATTTGGGTGGAGATTGATAAGATCCATCCCATAATGGTTGAGGATCTCCTTCAAGAACTCGCTCTCCGGGATTTGAAACCCGTAGCGCAAGTATTCTTTGAAAACTACTAGTTCGCCTTCACGAACTGTTGGGACTTCCTCATCTTTCCCCACCGGCCTTCGGTTGATCAACAACCGCGGGGGGAGAATCTCCTCCTTCTCCAAGGCCAACAACTTCTCTTCGGTGTGGTAAACGGATCAGCTCCAGGATGCCATTTCGAAGAAGGATGTGAAAAAGTTGGAATTTTTAGGTGAAGAAGAAGAGGAGCAAAAGAGGGTTTTTGTGCAGCCTAAAAACCTAAGGCAGATGAAGGGTTTTTGGCTGTGAAGCTTCCCCAGGAAGCTACCTTCTCCTTTTATATGCCCGAGACACCACCTCGTCGAGTATTTTATTAATTTCCCATAATGGGTGCCTTCTCTGTAAACCCGTTATGCACTCCCCACAGTGAATCCGAAGCAAAATATATTTTCATTTTTTGTTTCGAATTCGGGGGCTAGGGTGTGTACGGAATATGAAAAATTTGCAAGTCATTCGCTCATGATTTTGTAAAATCAATTTTTTTCATGTGGATCACAAGGTAATTCTATGACCATCCGAATTTTTGCATATCGGTCATAATGCAATTCTGTGATCATTGCAAAGGACTGATCGTGACATGTACAATCCTTACTCGATCAAAGTATTATGATCTAATTGCGGAATCAGTTCTGATCGCTGTACTAGTTCTGATCGCGGTGATAGTTCCGATCACAGTAATAGAGCATTTCTGATCGAAGAACTATGTCACAAAGTTGTATCTATGCACGACTGGTCGCAAGAATATCTTTGTAACCAAGTTTTTGCATGGAGATTTTAAGGAGCTTTTTCTCAAGATTATAAGTTTTACATAATCGTTCTGAGGAAGTAAGATATGCATGGACAATAAAACTTTTATTTCTTGCAATCCTTGCATACAAAAGGGATACAGGTGACCAAAGCGTCGACCTGATCCGAAAGAAGTTTACAAAGTTCTCCCAAGGACATATTGACGTCAGTAGGGTCTACACTGACCACCCCAAGAGAACTGGTAACTATTTTAAGCCTATCTACATCGTCCCGAAGCAAAGAAGCACTGCTACTCCTGATCGTATCGGAGAGTTCTCGCTGTTGTCGGGCATAGTCCCTCTCCAGTCGAAGCTGTTGCACTTCATTGCGGGAATTGTCAAAACATTCTGCCAGATGCAGAATGGCCGAGGACATCTCCTCACAATGCTTCTCCAGGGCCTCTTTTTCTTCTTGGAGAGTTGAACATTCGTAGGCTGGTCGCTGGGGGCTCCAAGAATTTTAATCTTCTGCATACATCTATGTTAGTTTGGGATGAAATGACTCGTGAAAAGGATTGAGATAATTACCAATTCTTGCACTGGAGCCGGCTAGGGAGATGCAGAACTTCCTACAAAATGCAAATCGCCCGACGAAGGACGAGGACCATGAGGTCGCAGAAGTGCAACCTTCCTACGAGAAGGTTGATCGTCCTGAGAAATCTGAGGATCAAGAACAGCTGCATTGTCCACTTGTGACGATGTGGGGATTTATCCTGGATTGTTATGAATTCCCAAAGCTAGAAATGACGTTCCTACTTGTGGAGTTGCATGCACAGGGAGAACCACTGAGGTCGAAGGAAGAGAGAGCAATGATGCATCCCCAACCTTTGCACCTACAGCTGCAACCTTATTGGAGGATCCTTCATCAATCTTTGCCTTTTTCTTCGGATGACTTTGTTCCTTGTTCACCTATAAGATTTTGAAGTACACTGCTTTGAGAGCAACCAAGAAAACAAGACAAAGACTAGAACCAGATCTCTTGAAAGGAACATATCTCCTGTTCAAAGCTAAGCTCTAGTGAGTCGTCATCACTCTCAATCTCAATGATGTCTTTGGAATCCTGATTCGCCATTGAGATGGAAAGCAGAGAAGAGAAGAAGAGATAGCTCTGGAAAAGACTTAGCTGAGAAAAAACTTGTGAAGTTTTAGAATGAAGGGGCTTCGATATTTATAGCACCCAGAGGTGATGATTCGTGTGTTCGGGTGCCTCGAGCTCTTAAAATGTATTTATAGTTTTATCTTAGGTAAAAAATCAAGTCAACAATGCTATCATTACCTGTCAAGAAAACCTAGAACCTGTCTCGGGGAATAAACCGCCGCATGTAGTGTTAGGCCTACGTGGGAGTTAAGTGCGGTTACCAACACTGCACTTCTACAACCGTTCAAGACCGTTATGCATTGGCACCTTTTTGATCGGTATAAAAGGAAAGCCAATGTACAAGGCGGGACAGAGAGAGACGAATAGAAGCAAATACAAGACAAGAGATCAAGAATAGGCTTTGATAAGTTAGTTGATCTTAGTCATATTTAGATAGACAATAAGAATAGGAAAGATCTTCGCCTGTGATCATCTTTCCTTCAACCCTGTAAACATCTTTTCATTATACATAGTGAAATCACAACAGGACGTAGGGCTGTTACTCCCACCATCGAGGGCCCGAACCTGTATAAATCTCTTTGTGCTTCGACAGACATTGTTGACCTTACCTTCCCAGGGGGACACCTCGAAAGGCCTCATAACTCACAAAAAGCTGCGTAAGATCGACTAAGGACCCCGAGTCCAAATCGTCGACAATGGTCGAGTGGATTTGGTCAAGCATACACAATCGAGTTGAAAACTGCTACGACCAGCTTGAACTCCTACGACCACGACCAAACTCCAAACAAAGATACGATCAGAATGTGCAAATACAACCACGACCCGCTCTAGTAATTAAACAGATTGCTTTAGCTGGCGGCCACGACTAAGTGCAGTTTTCAAAACATTAACTTTAATGCAAACAACTATACTTAGATTTTCTTAGCAATGCAGGAGGTGATTAAGCACTAGTGCAAGATGATATGAATGCATTTGAGCTTCCACTAGATAGACTCAAACTACTAGTTTCCGACTCCTCTTAATAGTATGGTCAAACTAGTAAAAAGAAGTCCTATTAAACCGGTCTATCTCCAAACACCGAGACTGATAAAATCCTAGGAAAACAATCCTTAATATTGGATCTTACCTTTGGTGAAGCCCAACCTTGTGAAGCTTGTCCTCGGAAAGCTTGACCTCGGTCAAGATGACTCATATCGGCATCAACCTCCATATGCTCTTCCTTGCTTTCATCTCGCAATACACCTTGAGACTACAACACATACACTCAATGCACAACGTTAGTCTCATATTTAGATTTTCATTAATCACCAAAGAAATTACTCCACAAAGGAGTTAACTCAACAATTTCTCTTTTCGGTGTTTAATGATAGAACCATATTCGATAAACCACAATAGGATAAGAGATGAAATTACGCAATCATATAGATCCATATATGATAAGAAATATGCACACGATCTATACTACTCATGTCATGATAATCATAAGCTTGATGTAAGCACAGATGACATACATGATGAGCTCCCCCTCAACACATGCATCAATATCAAACCACAACGAGGAGCCATCAAAATTCAGGATCTAACACATGACATCTCACTTAACAATTAGCACAGGATTGATGCAACCACTGAGCTCCTCCTCAACATATGCATCGATATTAAAACCACAATAAGGAGTCATCGACTTCTAGGGTTTAACAAATAATAATTCAATATACTTGTGCTAAAACAGGGTTTATCCAAGTTTTCATTTAATCATTAAAGCTATCATTATCCAAATTAACATTAATCATCAAGGATTTATCCAAATTGTCATTAATCATCAAAACCTAGATCGGCCTAGAGCCAACAAGCATCAAGTGTTTGTCTTTAATTTGATGGTACTTAGTTAGGAATAAATTTCTCTAACTAGAAATTGAATGTATAGGGCTCCTTCGACCATGGAAATGTCTTCTGCCGTGATCGAGGTTGATACATCTGTTGTTGTGCCAGCAGCAACCATTGTAGCGAATTCTCCTCCCACATGTAAAGCGGCAGCAGTCCCAGGGACTGTTGATGATCAGATTGAGACCTAGACTAAGTGTTAGACTAGATCCGCTCTGATGATAATTGCTCTGATTGAAATATAGACGGACTTCGTCTATATTCAACCAGATGTTAATATACGGAATAACGGGGTCTTACTTGGAATTATCGAAACGCAAGTTGATCGAAAATACAGTTCAAAAGATAGAACAACTCTTTATTGAAAAGAGAGAACTTGAATACGTCAAACAATAGGACGCACTCACCTACGTCGATGAACCATGTGTCTGAGACTTAAATAAGTTCAATCTAGACTTGATCTATTCAATCTGATATTTGATGATCTAAACTAGAACTATTACAAAGTATTTATAGTCTGTCGTGGTATTAAGAATACCCCGACAGGTTTTGAAGATGATCCTAGCGAAGAATACGCGACGCGGGTTGACCGGGTGACCGGTCCTCCCCCGCCGGACAAACACAAGAAGTGACACGAGGATTTACACAGGTTCGGGTCCCGGTGGGGGCCCTATTCCTGTCGACGCGCTCCCGATCGGAGCCGGCTGGGGAGGCTCTCTCCGGGGGAGAGGCTTCCGGAGCACGCCTGTGAGTTTAGCTATTCCAATATAAATGAATCTGATCCTTTACAACAGAGGGGTACAAGGGCTATTTATAGCCCCAAAAAGAAGTGAAAAACCTAAACTACCCCGGACGCTACCGTCGGATTGAGGGGTAGCAACATCTTTCTCCCGGTCAAACGCCTTGGATGCTTGACAGGTGGTCGCTGATTCCCGAGGCGTCCCTCGCGTGATCTGCACGTGATGAACAAACAGGGACTTTACCTTTTAGGAGCGCGATGATGTCCGGGACATGCCCCGGAGGCACGGTCCCGGGAGCAAAAAGGCGGCGCCCGGGGCAGGCACCGGGGGCCACGATCCCCGGGCAAATGGCGGCGCCCGGGGCAGGCACCGGAGGCCACGGTCCCCGGGCAAAAGGCGGCCCCCGGGACCTCTCTCGGAGGCACGGTCCCGGGAGCCAAAAGGCGGCGCCCGGGACATGCCCCGGAGGCAAGGTCCAGGGAGCCAAATGGCGGCGCCCGGGACATGCCCTAGAGGCAAGGTCCCGGGAGCCAAATGGCGGCGCCCGGGACGTGCCCCGGAGGCAAGGCACCGGAGGCCACGATCCCCGGGCGGATGTGAACTTACCTGGACTTAGTTACGCGGAGATTTCCCCCAACAGCAGCCCCCCATGCCCCCCGGGGATGAAGCTCGAGTCCCCGGTGGGAATGGTTAGGTTACCGGGAAAATCTCTGGACCAAGCCACCGGAACTGCCGTGACGCTTCGGTTTCCGTGCCGGGCGTTTATGACCGCGCCGTTTTTTGCCATAAATGCACGCATGATTCGAACCGGCGCCTCAATTTACGCGCCCGTCCCTTCGTTTCCCGCGCACGGAAACCGAAGCATCACGGCAGTTCCGGTGGCTTGGTCCGGAGATTTTCCCGGTAACTTAACCATTCCCACCGGAGACTCGAGCTTCGTCCCCGGGGGGCATGGGGGCTGCTGTTGGGGGAAATCTCCGCGTAACTAAGTCCTGGTAAGTTCACATCCGCCCGGGGATCGTGGCCTCCGGTGTGGACGGACGAGGAGTTCGAACTCCTCGGGAAGGTGGTCCTTTCCAAGAAGACCCACTCGATGCGGGACGCGGCCGAGGAGCTGATGCTCCTGCTGATCTCCGCCTTCTAGCGCGGGAGAAGGGGGATCGGCATGGGTCCGGAGCAGCGGCCTCCGGTCAAGCCGGTGACACGGCGTAAGCTCCTTCCCTGCGTCTTTGCATTTACAATTTTTAGGAAATTTGACTAACTCTTTACCTCTTGTAGTGCGGCCGTACCCGGCGGCGAGGGAAAAGGCGGAGAACCTCCTGGGGAGGTACTTCACCGATGAACACGAGCGCGTCGTGCGCCTCGTGGGGGAGGGCCCTCCCCGAAACATGGTGGCTGCGGCCTACGGGCTAAGGCTGCCGGAGAGGAAGCCTCTCCCCACCCTCGGGTCGCACAAGCGGGGGAAGGACACGGCCGGGGGCTCGGAGCCCAAGAGGGCCCGGGTCCAAAAGACCCTCGGCGCGTCGACGACACCGGCAGCGACGCCGGTGAAGGCCCGGGACACGACTCCCCGGACCGAACGTGCCCGGGCGGCGCCCCGGGCAGAAGCGATGCCGCCTCCCCCGAAGGCCCCCGTCGAGGCCCGGGGGAAGGAGCAGGTTATTGGCGGGGCGGCGTCCGATTCGGCGGACTACGCCCCGTCGCCAGTCCCGGTGGCGGTCCTCTTGCCCCTCCCGGCAGCTTTGGAGCCGGAGAGGCTGGAGGTAAGATTCGCGGAGGCCTCGCCTCCGCGAGTTTGGCCGGTGGACGAGGGGGGAGCCCCTCGGTCTACGAGGTCCCCCCGGAGGAGAAGGTCCCGAGGACCCTCCGGCCCGGGTCGGGGAAAGGTCTGATGATCCCCCCCGGGCGGGGACCCCCGCTGAAACCTCTTCGTCTTCGTCTTCGTAGGGAACCTCCTCGGCGACGAAGACGCCGGCGACGCCGGCTGCGCTACCGGACTCCGAGGTCCGGGGGCCCTCCACCGGCTGCGACGGTGGTGCCGGGCGAGAAACCCCCCTACTTCCCGCGGGGGAAGTTGCCCGTTACGTGGAGGGCCTGCCCACCTGGAAGGTGCAGGCCTTCGTCGCGGAGGGAACGCTCCATGAGCGTTTCCAGGGGCTTGAGTCCCTCGGAGCCCAGGTAACCCAAGTTGATAACGTTTCCATTCGCTTCCTGTACTTGAGATTTTTCTAACTCTATATATATTTTGTAGGTGGCGACTGTTACCTGGGGCCTTGAGCAGCGGGTCGCTCGGCTGCTTAAGGAAGAGGAGGGCCGGGCCGCGGCCTCCGTAGGGCAGCGGGAGGAGGCCCTCCGGGAGCGCGACGCAGTCCTCGACGAACTGTCCCGGGTCCGGGCCCAGGTGCACGTTTCCGAGGGCGTCAACAGCCACCTCCGAGAGGAGGTGAAGGCGAAGGAGAAGGCGCTCCGGGAGCTCGAGAGCTCGAGCGTCCGGGCGGTGGCGGACGCGGGCCGCTCCATCCGTTCGGCCATTGAGAGCCTTGGCGTAAGCCTAGTGTAACATCCCAGTTTTTCGCTATCTTTTCTGCTTGCGAATTAGCATATCTTCTTTGGAATCCCTGATATTTTAACCCTATCTTGATCTTAGGTATGCCACTACCTTAACCTAAAAAGCTGGCAGCTAAACGCCATCCCCCAGATCATTTTCACGTTTCAGTCCAAAAGTGTTTCAATTTAGTCCTTTTCAGAAGTTTCAGAAAACCCAAAAAGGCTAAAAGTCCCAGATCATCTCCAAATCCAGATCTGATCAAGTGATTACCTTTCTTTCATTTTTCTGAACATTTTTCCCTTCTGGAAGAATTCCAGAATCCCGACCAAAACCCTAGTTTTAGCTTCGACAAAAGTTCAAACCCTAATTACCCTGTTTACCCTAATTACCCTGTTTTCGATTTTTGTCAAAACCACCAGATCTTATCGGATTTCACCACTTTCCTTGCTGAATGAGTCTAAGACATTTAGTAGCACTCAGCTGCAAAGTCAAAGTTCAAATCAGCCCTTCAGATCTTCAGAATTGCAAATAGGCCCAAATTCCCGAGCCAAAACCTTCACAGTTCAGTCCAAATCGTCACAAATCAGTCCAAAGTTTGCAACCAGGTCCCTGTGCCGTTTTCAACCAGCGCCCGCCATTTTGCCTCGCCGTTGAACTCGCCGCCGGCGAAGCTCCTCGCGCTGCCACCTTCACAGCCACGTAGCCTTCACCGCGCACAGCTGTACCGCCAACGTGGAACGCTTCAACCGTGCTGTGCCGTGTTCTTCCCCGTGCGCGCGCGTGCCTGCTGCTGCCAGAAGCTTCACGCCACATGGCTGCCATCCCGGAGATCGTCGCCTCACCGCCCTGACAGAATCCCTTTTCCGCGCGATTCATCGTCTCTGGCAGAGCCCCGCCGTGTCCCGAAGTGCCTCGTTGACCGCTCCAGCGCCAGAAGAAAATCCCTCCGGCGATTGCTGCAGCTCTCGAGAGCCCAACCCCGTGGCTATGTAAAGCCCCCCTTTGCCCAACATCACTTCACACCACCCCGCAGCTGTATTGCTTCACCCCTAGCACCAGAGAGCAGCTACTTCCCTAGCGCCGCCGTGAAGACCTTCTTCTCCGGCGAATTGCTTTTGAGGCCACCGGTGCCAGCTTCGCCCGAAGCTTCTTTCTCCAAACCAACGCCACCAGTAAGCTCCCTTCATCCCCCTCTTCGTACCATAGCATCCAATTGGCCCCCGGCGAACCCTAACGCCGGCGATCGTCGGAAAATCCCAAATGCCCTATTTCCTCAATGCTGCCCGATTCAACCCGAATTAATCCTCGTGCCAGTGATGAAAATTGTTCAGTACGCCCCTTTGAGCAAGCCTACAAACTTGGATTTCAAAATTGAGCAGCGATCATAACCTTTCCGTAGTTTGCGCGCCACCAGTAAACTGGTCCTCGTCGCCAAGCTTCTCCGGCCATTCTCCGGCCGAGTTAACCCTACAAATAGTCCCCTCACCTCACCCTCTCACTCCCTGAGCAATGAATCGACTTCAAACTCCTTAAATCGAAAACGCCCAATTTAGGAGTCGTCTTCTCCAGCGCCGGTCGCTGGAATTTCTCCCCGGCCGATCTAGCCCCTCACACTTTGTCCCTTAGATAGATCTCAGTACCCTGAGCAATATTGTCTACTAGCCCGACTTTTGAATCGACCTGAATCAAAAGTTATGGTCATGCCAAGGTTGCTGTCCAGTGGTTCAGTTCATGTCCAGACCACCGTGTTTGCTCACCGGATTTGGCCATCCTCCGGCCACTTTCAGCCTTTGAGCCTGTTGAGGGTTTTGTAGCTGCTATCAATGCCTAAACCCCAGACAAAGTTGTGCATCAATTGGAGTCCTGAGTCAAAAGTTATGCAATGTCCTAGTTTCTGGCCATGTCTAACACTAGGTCAGTGCATGTCCACCTGTGGCATTGGATGATTTAGGCTTGTTACTTTTGAGCAATTGAAATGCCACTTTGTCCAGTAAGCCCTTTTAGCCATGTTCTACAACATTCCCTACTATCACATCTCCAGAAAACAAACCTAGAACCAATTTAGGGCAATGTCAAGCCATGAACCGAATGTCAGCCCTTCGACATTCAAGTCCTTTTGAGCCCATCTCTTCGACCAATGTCAAGTGACCTTGTCCAAACCATTTCCCCTGCATGCATGATGTATTTACGTATTATTTTCTAGTGCTTATATGCTTATATAGTATGTATGTGATTTTTGTACCCGCCGTGGAACCAGACGTTGAAGGAGCAGAAGAGATCTTCGAAGATTCATTTGAGCAGCTAGACCCATCACTGCAAGGCAAGTCTCAAACCCTTGATTATGTCTAGCCAATTATTTTGAAATGAAGTATGTTAACTGTTTTCAAGTATATGCATGCCTTAGATTGAAATAAGAGTTATGTTTTAATAAAATGATTAGATATGACCTGAATGATTGTAAAGCCCCTTTTCACATTGAATATCCCTGCACCCTTGTTGCCCTAGATTATCATGCTTAGGCTATGCTATGCTTAAGGATTATATGATAAATGTTGAATGGTCACACATGAGAAAAGCATATTCAAAACCCCTTTTGTGAAAGAAAATGTGATTGGAATCAATAGTGAGGATGGTTTGATTGGATGGTGCTGTGTGCGCATTGGGAATGTGAAAGACTCCTCACTAGAGATTCATAAGGACTAGAACCTTGTGTTGTGCTTCTATGCGGCATGAAAAACGTACCAACCACTTGCCTGTTTATGGGACGGGCGCAACTTAGTAGCTTTCTTTAGTGTTAGCTTTTCCCTGCAATGGTTGTCGGTCCAGTTTCTTGCGAGAACTGGTGGGCCGCAGAAGGCCATGAGTGATGTGAGTTTAGAAAAATCATGACAGAAAAAGGTGGAAAGAAGGAAGACGCCCTAAGCCAGATTAAGTCGTACGCGACTGTAATCAAGAGAGGCTATGTGTCTTGCGAGAACATAGACCCAGGCTAGGAAGTAAGGCAGTGGGGAGGACCCACAACGGTACTTGAGACTTAACTTGTCGACGATTCGGACTCAGGGTCCTCAGCCGAACTTATGCAGAATTTGTAATTGTGAGACCTTTCAAGATGACCCTCCGGGAAGGTATGCTGAACAATGGTGAACAGGAGCACAGAGAGTTTAGACAGGTTCTGGCCCTCGATGGTGGGAGTAATGGCCCTACGTCCTGTTGAGATTTCACTAGGTGTGGTAAAAGGTTTACAAATGGAGGAAAAAGTCCTCACAGGCGAGGATTTTTCCTGTAAGAGTGTACAAGGATAAGCCAAAGAGGGCTTGCTGAAATACTATTTAAGGTGGGCCGTAGACTTGGCTAACTTGAGAGATTTTGGATTTCTTGATTAATCTTCCGATCTCTCAGTTGATGTTTTGATCGATCTCCCCCCTGATTGATGCTCCATGCCATCCTTTTGTACTGTTTGAAAGGGTGCCATGTGGAGGAAACTGCATCAAACGGTTGCACGGACGGTTGGATGCGGTTTTTTGGAACTGCTCTTAACCTCCACGCAGGTTAAACACGTGTTATTCATGGATAACTGTATGTGTTAACCTTCTGACGGTCGATTCTCCACGTGTAGGAATCTTCGGGATACTTAGAATATCCCGTTGTATGGGCAACCGAATAGATAGATCCCAAGTATCCTGATCGGCAGATGTTCTGACCGCGGGATATTGGCTGACCGCGCAATATCCCGAATATGTAGTTCGCGTATAGCATACGAACTTCTGACCGCGCAAGGCTTACGGTCTGACCGCGTAAAGCTGGCGATCACATAGCGACGTCCCTCAGAACAACTTGAGCTCGTATCGCCAGATACACTTCTGACTCGAACCTGCCTTTAACCAGAAGTCCAATAGAAGTGGTCCGGGTGTCAATCCTCGTCAACTGTCTATTTACCGGGCAGGGAAATAGTTAATGCTAGGACTGTAAACTGTTGTGTCATCTCGGCCTTGTCACATGCGTAAAAGTCGCATAAGCTGATCCGACTTGAAAGCCGAATGATCGGTGGATTAAGGTGGTACACCTTTGCAAATTTTAAAAAGTATCGGATACTCTGAGCTCCAAGGTCATGGAGTCTGCGCGCTGTGGATTCTATTCACGTCGATGCAGCACAAGTAGCTTTTGGAAGGTTTTTCTCAAAATCTGAGTAAAGTGGTGACTCATGAAAGACCGCCACACATAACATTTCTGAAAACCTAGCTTAGGATTTTAAAAGTCTCGCTTTCGAAAATAAAGGCCTTTTCTTCAAAGCTGTATGTGAAAATCTATTATATATGTACAAAGCCAAAGAGCTATTCTTTGAGAAATTCCCCCTCATCTATATGTACATGCATTGTTACTTGGGACTTGTTGAGCACCATGTGGACAATGTGCTCACCCTTGCTTTTACAAACAAATTTAGAAGAAGGATTCGTCGACCCTGAATCTTATGGTCTTGAACCCAATGTGGAACAAGAAGAAGAAACTGAAGACCCATCTGGTTAAAGGGTTATGCACCAAGGTGGAGTTCGATGTGGAGAAGGCCTGTGCAACACCGCTGCTGCTGAAAAACAAGACCGATGAAGTCCTTTTGTTTATCATCGTTGTTTTATTTTGTGCCGACCTTTGTGTCGAAAACTCCTTAATTTGTATCAACAATTAAATGCATCGTCTTGGCGCTAAGTTATTGTAATGTTGGTCCTTGTGATCAGCACTTGTTTTTAATTACTCGCATTTTTATATAATGCATCTTGTTGTTGTGAGCTGCAATGTGCCTTTTCTGAGTGCAATCCACCTGGGCGGTCGCCACTGGAATCCTCAAATGAGGGTCCCACACCTAGGCTCCGGGAGCGGCCCGGAGGTGCCCCCGGCGACCCTCGCGGAGGCTGTGCGTTTTCTCAACGCACAAGTCTCCGCCATCCCGGAGGCTGCGGACGCTCGGGCGTGGGGCCAGGCGATCACCATAATCACGGCCGCCGCGGGGCTCGTCGAGTTCCCGGGGGTCGGCGCCCGGGTGATTGGGGGCCGCATCCCCCGAAGCTTCCCGGACTCCTTCGAGCCCACGCGCCGGGAGGTGGAGCAGCTGGCTGGGGGATTCTACGACCGGATCATCCGGGCGAGATTCCCGGCACCGGCGCCTCCGGCAGCGGACGCCCCTGCCCCGGCCTCGGAGGAAGCCCCCCGGGGGGAGGACGCCAATGCAAGAGTATGAGCCTCCCCCCGGGTCTTTAGATAGGACCCTTTTATTTTGTTAGGACTTTTGATTCCAGTAGCTTCTTAGGAGAAGCCCCGGACACTTGTAAAAAGACATTTTGGAATGCAATGCAATTTAAAAATTTTTCTAAGTCTTTGTGTTGAATGAAATGTTACCAGGGTTCCCGGGAGGTTACTCCCGGGCGAAGGTCCGGGAGAGGCTCTCCGGGCGACGCCCAAGCGGCTTTAATATTGTTGAGCCTCGTCTCCAGGGAGCGCGGCGGGGACACTGTCCGGGAGCCCGTCCGGTTGAGGTGGCGCCCAGAGTGGCACTTGGACAATTTTGACAACAATCGCGCCGAATTAACCCCCCCCCCCCCCGCGTCCGGGGGTCCAGATGATACCCCCTCTCCGGATACTTCCACCGGCGGGATACGAGTTCTGGCCCGAAGATGTGCTCCGGGACTCTCAGCGTCGCGTGCGCGCATTGTACCGGGACTTGGCCCGGGAGCTGAGGGAGCGCCTCCGGGAGTATGAGGCGTAGGAGCCTTAGGATGTAGAGAATCCCCCGGGTTAGAACCCGGGTTGTATCGTTTCCGAAGCCCACCGGAGGGGGAAGATGTCCTCTGGGTTTCCTGATGAATAAAGTTGCTTTTCTTCTTTGTTGTCTTCTTATTTTTTCTTCTTGGATGGTCTGGTGGACTTATCTTAATAAGAATGAGCTATGTTTGCTCGTGGGTGACCCGGGGGTCCCCTGTCCCCCCCGCCCACAGCGGGCCGGAGGTTAGCTCCGCGCGCTGTGGGGGTAGCAGGGCCCCCGGGGTGAACACAACTTGTGAAATTTTTCCAAGTTAGAAAATTCTAAAAACGAGGTTTCCAAGGGAAGAACCTTCCGGGAGAGAATCATCCGGTCGCCGTGAGAACGGGGAGCCGGGAATAAGGCGTGGAAGGAGCCCGCTAAGATTTCCGGAGGGGAGCTTCCCGGGAGACTTCGTCCGGTCGCCGTGAGAACGGGGAGCCAGGAATAGGGTCTCCGGAAGGCAATCAGCCGGTTGCCGTGAGAATGGGGAGTCGGGAAATAAGGTCTCCGGGAGATAATCATCCGGTCGCCGTGAGAACGGGGAGCCGGGAATAAGGTCTCCGGGAGATAATCATCCGGTCGCCGTGAGGACGGGGAGCCGGGAATAAGGTCTCCGAGAAATCCATTAGACGTCCCGCTGGGGAGAGCGTCTACTCCCAGAGGAGGGGGAGATTCCAGAAAGCCACTAGACGTCCCATTGGGGAGAGCGTCTACTCCCGGAGGAGGAAGTGCTCGATGACGGGTCTTGAGTGTTTGGGTAGGGGACTAGTCTCCCAAAGTGACTCGTTACCGCGGCCGCTGTGGACCGGGTTGCCGCTTACACCCTCAGTCCATGAGGGCTGATCATAAGCCGCCCTACAGGAAGGACTTGCTGGGCAGGGCCCACTTCCTCACAGAGAGGGCATCCTCGCGGGGAGGGCTTCCTCACGGGGAGGGCATCTTCACTGGGAGGGCAGCCTCTCGGGGAGGGCATCGCCTTTAAGGGCGGTAAATGAGAAGAACCTGCAGTGAGACAGTTGAAGAACAAAAGCTATGCATTGATTAACAAAATGTACAGTGCCCCCCCTGCGAAGCCGTGAAGGGGGAGGAAAAAGTAACTACAGTGTCCCTCCTCCCCCTCCGGCGTGATCGCTCCGGGGGAGGGGACAGGCCAGTAAGGCTAAACATAGAACTTGCGAAGTAAACGCAAGTTCCATGTGTGCTTCAGCTCTTGCTCTTGAAGGTTGGAGAGCTTGTAGGCCCCCGAGCCTAGGACCGCGGAGATCCTGTAGGGGCCCTCCCATTTGGGGGAGAGTTTACCCTGGGTTTGGGGGTCCGTGACGCGCTTGAGGACCAGGTCCCCAAGGCGGAAGGCTCTTTCGCGCAGGCACTGGTTGTATGTGCGCGACATTTCTTGCTCGTAGATGGCGTGGCGGAGGAGCGCTCGGTCGCGTTCCTCCTCCACGAGGTCGATTTCCAGCCGCCGGTTGTCTTTGTTGGCCCGGTAGGCTGCGGCTGTGGCTCCGTTTAGGAGCTCCACCCGCAGCGACCGGAAGCCGATCTCCGGGGGGAGGACTGCCTCCGCCCCGTAGACCAAGGAGAAGGGAGCACGCCCCGTTGCCCGGGACGGGGTCGTGCGCATGGAGCAGAGGATGCTTGGAAGCTCCTTTGCCCACGCGCCCCGCTTAGAAGCGGTTTGTTCGAGTCTCCGGCACAACCCCTGTAGGATCACGCCGTTGACCCTCTCGACGGCCCCGTTGCTCTGGGGATGGGCCACTGAGGCGAAGTGGATGACGATCCCCAGGCCTTCGCAGAATTCCCGGAAATAAGCCGAGTCGAATTGGGTCCCGTTGTCCACGGTGATTTCTCGAGGGACACCAAAATGACAAACGACGTTTTTCCAGAAAAACCGCTGAACGGCCTGGGAGGTGATGCTAGCCAAGGGCTCCGCCTCAACCCACTTCATAAAGTAGTCGACCGCGACCACCGCATACTTGTATCCTCCGGGCGCAGGGGGGGGGGGGGAAGGGCCCTAAGAGGTCCATCCCCCAGCGCACGAAGTGCCAAGTGATGGGGATAGTCTGTAGCGCTACGGGGGGGGGGGGGGGGGTTCGAGCCCTTGGCCATCTTCTGGCATGCCTCGCACGCGGAGACAAGGTCTCGCGCGTCACGCATGACCGTAGGCCAGTAGAAGCTCTGCCGAAGGGCCTTGGCGGCGATGGCACGCGGGGCTAGGTGAGAACCACAGCTCCCCGCGTGAATGTCTTCGAGGAGTTGAAGTCCCTCCGGTCGGGGGAGGCAGCGCAGGAGGGCGGAGGCCCCCCGCTTGTAGAGCCTCCCCTCCAGCAGGAGATATGCCCGGGCTTTGGCCCGGAGGCGCTTAGCCTCGGTTTCGCTGGGAGGGTCCCCCTCCCCCTTGATGAAGGAGATGAGGGGGTCCATCCATGACGAGGGCCGGATGATCTCGGCGACCTCCGGGACCGGGGGCTCGTCGCCCGCGTCCGGGGAGGCCACCGAGGGCTTCGTGATGATTTCCAAGAAGGCCCCCTTGGGGAGCAATTCCCGGGCGCTGGCGGCCCGGGCCAAGGCATCGGCCAGGTCATTCTCCTTTCGCGGGATATGCCGGGCCTCAAGGCCGTCGAAGTGCCTCTCCATCTTCCGTACTTCCTCCAAGTAAAGACTTAGATTTGCGTCATGGCACAGGTAAGACTTGTCCATTTGGCAGACAACGAGCTAAGAGTCTCCCTTCACTAGGAGGCTCCGGATCCCCAGGGAGCGAGCAAGGCGCATCCCGAGGAGCAAAGCCTCGTATTCGGCGACGTTGTTGGTTGCGGGGAACTCGAGTCGTGCTGCGTACTTGAGCTCCTTCCCCTCGGGGCTCCGGAGGACTACCCCCGCGCCAGCCCCGGCGAGACACAGCGACCCATCGAACAAGAGGGTCCAATGGTCACTGCGTCGGGGCGGCACAGGGAGATCTTCGTCCCCGGAACCAGAGGCTGGAGTCCATTCGGCGAGGACCTGCGACTTGATTGCGGAGCGGCCGGTAAGGGACAGGGAGAAGGGGGCAAGCTCGGCCCCCCACTTCCCAATCCGGCCGGTGGCTTCTTTGTTCCACAGTACCTCCCCCAGGGGGAGGGACGACGGGACGGTGATGGGGTGCCCCAAGAAGTAGTGGCGGAGCTTCCGGGACGCCATGAGGAGGGCGTAGCAGATCTTCTCCATCTCCGTGTACCGAGTTTTGGCCCCTTGGAGGGCCTCACTCACGTAGTACATGGGACGCTGCTGCCCCCTTGCTCCTTTACCAAGACCGCACTGACAGCGACGGGGTCGCGGCGAGGTAGAGGAGCAAGGGCTCTTCCGGAGACGGACTCACGAGCATTGGAGGGCTCGAGAGGTACTTCTTGAGGTCGTTAAAGGCTTTCTGGGCCTCGGGGGTCCAGCGGAACCCCTCGAGCCCTCGGAGGATCTTGAAGAACTGGAGGCCCCGCTCCCCCGATCAGGAGACGAAGCGACTGAGCGCGGCTAGGCGGCCGAAGAGCCGCTGGACGTCCTTGACGGAGCACGGCGGGGGCATGTCTAGGAAGGCCCGGATCTTCTCAGGGTTTGTCTCAATGCCCCGCTGGGACACGAGGAAACCTAGGAGCTTCCCCCTGCGCACCCCGAAGGCGCACTTCTCCGGGTTGAGTTTGAGCCCGAACGTGCGGAGGTTGCGGAAGGTCTCTGCGAGGTCGTCGATGTGGGAGGCTGCACGGGGACTTTTGACGACCGCGTCGTCTACATAGACTTCGACGTTGCGGCCAACTTGATCTTTGAATACCAGCGTCATCAGGAGCTGGAAGGTGGCTCCCGCGTTCTTGAGCCCGAAGGGCATGTGGAGGTAGCAGAAGGTTCCGAGGGGAGTTATGAAACTCGTCTTTTCCTCGTCCCCCTCCGCCATCCGGACTTGATGGTATCCCGAGTAGGCGTCTAGGAAGCTCATCAGCTCGCACCCCGCGGTGGAGTCAACGAGCTGGTCGATCCGCGGGAGCAGGAAGTTGTCTTTGGGGCAGGCGCGGTTAAGGTCGGTGAAGTCCACGCACATCCGCCACTTGCCACTTGATTTCTTCACGAGGACGGGGTTTGCGAGCCACCCGGGGTGCAGGACCTCCCGGATGAACCCTGCCTCTCGGAGCCGAGCTATCTCCGTCTTGATGGCTTCTTGACGTTCGAGGGAAAGCTTCCTCAGCTTCTGCTTGACAGGGGGTGACCGGGGGTTACTGCGAGCTTGTGTTCAATAACCTCCCAGGCGACGCCCCGCATGTCCGAAGGCTTCCACGCAAAAACATCGGAGTTTTCGCACAGAAAACCTGCGAGTTGCGCTGCATGGTCCTGGGGGAGCTCTGCCCCGATTTGGACGGTCTTGTCTCCGCTGCCCGGGGACAGCGGGACCTTCCGGAGGCCCCCTTCCGGGCGCGGCTTGAGGAGGGGCCTCCCGGGGGACGGCGCAGCGACGTCTGGATCCGGGGAGGATGCCTCCCCCCTAGGCGCCTTGATCACGTTGACGCTTCCTATTGTGGCAGCGGCGCGCTCGTATAGAGCACGGGCCACGTCTTGGTCTCCCCGGACGTTGATCACGCCATGCGGCCCGGGGATCTTCATGCACAGGTAGTTTTGATGGGTGGCAGCCCCCAGCCGGTTGATTGTAGTCCTCCCCATAATCGCATTGTAGGAGGAGGGGAGGTCTACTACGTCGAAGCGGACCAGCTCGGTCCGGTAGTTCTCCGGGGTGCCAAAGGTCATCGGGAGATCTACCTTGCCCACGGGGTGAATCGCCTTCCCCGGGACAAACCCTTGCAGGGGCCCTGCCGCTGGATGCAGGAGTTTCTCATCCACCTGCATTTCTTTGAAGGCCTTGAGGAATAGGATGTCGGCGGAGCTCCCGCCGTCCACGAGAATGCGGGCCAAGTGGCAGTTGTAGATGGTCGCGGAGACAATGAGCGCGTCGTCGTGGGGGAAGCGAACCCCTCGCGCGTCTTCCGCCGTAAAGGTGAGGGGGACGTCCGACCACTTGGGTGGCGCGGACGCATGTAGCACCCCCACAACCTTAACCTCACGCGCGTACTCCTTGCGCTGGCGCTTAGAGTCCCGCCCGGAGGCGGACCCTCCCACGATGACGTTGATGCGGCGCTGAGAAGTCTGGAATGGGAGAGCTTCTGGAGGCTCCCCCTCCTGCGTCTGCTGCCCCCCCGCGAGAGCGGGAAGGGCCGGAACAGCTGGCCGAGGGTTTCGATGAAATCTTTACTACTCTGTCTGGTCTGCCAAATTGAATGATGTATTCATTCCAAAAAAATTCTAATTCAAATTCTTTTATTTTATATTGAATGAATAGATGCAGCAATGAATTTTGATCTGCTTTTCCACGCCCTGCCCCTACGTTGAGGGGGTACCTTTAGGTACCCACAATACCTTTGTTATTGATATTGATATGACCAGTATTTTTTGGTAACGAGAGAATAAAAGTCCTTATTAGAATTAGAAAGGAATTCTTGCAATTCTTTTCAAGAATTGAATTTTGCATTTTTAGGTGTCAAAATAAACAAAACCCATCCTAGTGAATCTGTGTGGTAAGGGGCAAGGAGGCCGGAGTCCCCCCCCCCTGCCCGTGCTGGTCGAGAAACGCCGCGAAGTGCTGCAGCAACTGGTGGCAATCTCGGGTAGCGTGGGTACTGGACCCGTGGAAGCTGCACCACGGTCCTTCCCGGCTTCTCCCCACGGGGACTTCCCGGCCGCGCGAAGACTGTCCTCCCCCATGGCTTCTCGGTTTGGGAAAGGGGCGGTTGCCCTTCGGGGGGTCGCGCGAGCCGCCTCCGCCCTCGAGGACAAAGGTGTCCCGAGGCCGTGGTTCGCTACGCCCCCCCTGCCTGGGGCGCTTGAGGGGATCCCGGGCCCCCCGGTCGACGGGGGCGGGAGCCCCCTGGGTCTTTTTCCAGATATCATCTTCCTCCGCGCGAGCGTACTTTTCGAGTACATTGAAGAGCTCGTCGGCGGAAGAAGGGCAGCTTCGGGAGAGTCTTCGGTGGAGCTCCCCCGGGAGGATCCCGCTTTTGCAGGCTCTGATGACCGTAGAGTCCGGGACGTGGGCCACTTTGCTTTTCACTTGAGCAAAACACTTGAAGAAGCTTCTGATGGTCTCCCCGGTCCTTTGGCGAACAGTGTATAGCTGCGAGGAGTCCAGGGGACGCACGTAGTTCCCCTGGAAGTTGGCGCAGAACTCCCGCTTCAGCTGTGAGAAAGACTTGATGGAGCCCGCCTTCAGGTTGTAGAACCAGGAGCGGGCAATGCCGGTGAGGTAGAGGGGGAAGACATTGCATTGGACGGTCTCGTCCCCCGCGCCGCGGAGATGGCTGTGGAGTAGACCTGCACAAACTCGTAAGGATCCGCCTCGCCGTTATAGTGCTCGATGTGCGGGGGACGGTAGGGCCGCGGCCATCGGATGCTGCGGAGTCTTCCACATAGGGGCTGGTTAGCCCCCTGCACTTCCCGGGGGGAGCCCCGGTCACTGTCTTCTTTAACGGGGGACGCCCCCTCATTATCGGAGTCTGGGAGCGGCCCAAGAGGTCCGCCAGAGTGGCGGTGACGACGTTTCTCTTCCGGGCCGGGGCTGACTTCCCGGACGTCCGGACTTTCCTCCGGGGAGGCTGGTTCTTCGGCGGGTCTCTTCCCCCGACCGGTGCGAGAGCGAGGCTCCCTGCGACAACGGCCCGGGGGAAGCTCTTCCCCGCGGTTGGGTGAATGCATTCGCTCGACCTCCCCCCGGGAGAAACGGACCTGTTTCGCCGGGGGAGGGAGCTCGTGCACTGTAGCTGCCGGCCCGGAGGCTACCGGGGCCGGTTGGGGGGAGCCCCCAGCGAAGGCCCCCAGGACCGGAAAGGGGGAAGCCCCTGTATCATCCGGAACCGGGGAGGGGGCGCCTGCGGCGACGTTTGGATGCGAAGTGGAGGGAGCCCCTGTGGCAACGACCGGAACCGGAAAGGGGGAAGCCCCTGTAACATCCGGAACCGGCGAGGGGGGAGCTCCCGCGGCGACGTCCAGGACCGGGGAGCCAATGCGGGGGGAAATTCGCTGAGGCATGGGAGCTGCTCTGTCGACTAACCCCGGTGCGGTAAATGCGACGCGAGGGGCGGGACTGGCTCCCGACGTAGGAAAAACCCCCGGCATAAAATGGCCCCCCAGCCCCGGGAACGGGCCTGGAACGGGGTACCCCCCTGGTGCCACGAAGGGCCCGGGCATGAAGTAGCCTCCCGGCACCGGGACAGGCCCGGGTGCCGGGAAGGGTCCGGACGTATACCCCGCAGGGGGAGGGAACCCCCCGGCAGGATCATACGGGGTAGACAGACCCCCGGAGGCCGGAGGGGCCGCCGGGTGACCCATAAACGGGGGCATGCTCCCCGGATACGGGTGTGATGAAAATGTGGGGGCCGGAGGCCGCGCCAACACACTGAGGAGCGCGTCCATAGAGCGCTGGGCGCGGAGCTAGCCCTCCACAAGAGCCTCGAGCAGGGCGTCCCGGGAAGCCGGGGGAGCCGTCGGGGGGAGGCTGGTCCCGGCCGAGGTCCCCGCGGCCGTCGGGAGCGACCCGGAGGTAGAGGCACCTAAATTAGGAGGAAAGGTGGGAGGCGGTACCTGGGAATGACCGCCTCCAGACGGAAGCGCCGGAACAGCAGTGTCCCGGACGGGCGGCGCCAGGTCACCGGGACCGGCGTCACCGGGATGGGTGCGGGCCCTTGTTCTCGGAGGAGCCATGGCGTCTTGTCACGGGTCCCCACAGACGGCGCCAACTGTCGTGGTATTAAGAATACCCCGGCAGGTTTTGAAGACGATCCTAGCGAAGAATACGCGACGCGGGTTGACCGGGTGACCGGTCCTCCCCCGCCGGACAAACACAAGAAGTGACACGAGGATTTATACAGGTTCGGGTCCCGGTGGGGGCCCTAGTCCTGTCGACGCGCTCCCGACCGGAGCCGGCTGGGGAGGCTCTCTCCGGGGGAGAGGCTTCCGGAGCACGCCTGTGAGTTTAGCTATTCCAATATAAATGAATCCGATCCTTTACAACAGAGGGGTACAAGGGCTATTTATAGCCCCAAAAAAAAGCGAAAAACCTAAACTACCCCGGACGCTACCGTCGGATTGAGGGGTAGAAACGTCTTTCTCCCGGTCAAACGCCTTGGATGCTTGACAGGTGGTCGCTGATTCCCGAGGCATCCCTCGCGTGTCCTGCACGTGATGAACAAACAGGGACTTTACCTTTTAGGAGCCCGATGGCGCCCGGGACATGCCCCGGAGGCACGGTCCTGGGAGCCAAAATGCGGCGCCCGGGACATGCCCCGGAGGCACGGTCCCGGGAGCAAAAAGGCAGCGCCCGGGACATGCCCCGGAGGCACGGTCCTGGGAGCCAAAAGGCGGCGCCCGGGACATGCCCCGGAGGCACGGTCCTGGGAGCCAAAAGGCGGCGCCCGGGACATGCCCCGGAGGCACGGTCCCGGGAGCCAAAAGGTGGCGCCCGGGGCAGGCACCGGGGGCCACGATCCCTGGGCAAATGGCGGCGCCCGGGGCAGGCACCGGAGGCCATGGTCCCCGGGCAAAAGGCGGCGCCCGGGACCTCTCCCGGAGGCACGGTCCCGGGAGCCAAAAGGCGGCACCCGGGACATGCCCTAGGGGCAAGGTCCTGGGAACCAAATGGCGGTGCTCGGGACATGCCTCGGAGGCAAGGTCCCCGGAGCCAAATGGCGGCGCCCGGGACGTGCCCCGGAGGTAAGGTCCCGGGAGCCAAATGGCGGCGCCCGGGACGTGCGCCGGATGCAAGGTCCCAGGAGCCAAATGGCGGCGCCCGGGACATGCCCCGGAGGCAAGGCACCGGAGGCCACGATCCCCGGGCGGATGTGAACTTACCTGGACTTAGTTACGCGGAGATTTCCCCCAACATAGTCCAATCGTATGAATACGTATCAGACTCGATAACCTAAACGTATTACATTCAAACACTAACTAACCCTAAACAGATAGGACTCAGTTATATGTATATTGATCGGAATACAATCCGACTAGAGATCGAATCCTTCCCGAGGCTGCGAACCCTTTTCAAGGTCGCAAACCCTTTCCATGGTCGGGAATCCTTTCCAAACTCAACCTGAAGCATTGGACCTAAAGATCCACCCGGATCATGACTCCCTTGTTGAGAAGGAGCCAACCTCTGTTGTGACCTTCGATCAAAACTGGAGATGTGGAAATTGAGATTGACCATCTTCTTGGGTGTACCACTTTGCCGCATGTGCTCGTTGATCTTTCGGTCCGATTCAAAAAGACTCTCGTGTGCCGCTACAGGTGGTCGTCACCTTCTTCTCCAAGGGCATGTCGTCACAAAGAGGTTCTTCTCGTTGGTAGACCAAGTCCTCAATAGATGATACTATGGTATCTGGCTCGTCATCCAGCATTGAAGGCTCGAAGAGTTTGAGGTGCTCAACATTGACAACCGAGTAAATATCCATGTATGGAGGTAACTCGAACTGACAAGCATTAGTACCAATTTTCCGCAAAATCCGAAAAGGAACATAACGGATAGGTTTAAGCTTTTTATCGTGACCTTTAAGCCTCTCCTTACTCAAATGTAGCCAGACCATATCACCCTCTTGGAATTGAGCATCAACTCAGTGCCAATCATGTCGGTTTGTACTTGAGTTGAGCTTTCAGTAAGTTCTGTTCAACCTCACCATGGAGCCGTTGAATACCCTCCTGGAATTGTTGTGCTCATTCTTGATCAAATGCTTCTTTGTTGTTCTACGCTAGGTAGGGATCACAAACTCCATGTTGAATGGACTCTGTGGTAGAAATCCCAAACAGACTTCAAAAGGCGACTTCCCAGTCGAACCATGCACTGCTCGATTAAAAGCAAACTGCAGGTATGTATGCTTTCATCCTAGGTCTTCAGATGCTTAGAGTTATATCCTCTCAAGAGATGAACGACTGTTCAATTTACCACCTCAGTTTGTCCATTAGTTTGAGGATGAAAAGCAATACTCCTCTTTAGCTTTGTATCCATCATCGTCTAGAGCGATCGTCAAAAGTGACTAAGGAATCGGGTATCACGATCAGACACAATAGAAGTCGGCAGTCCGAAATGTGTCCAAACGTGTTGAAAGAATACCCGAGCTGCCTCTTCTCCTGTGATGGTCTTTCGACAAGGTATGAGAATTATCATTTTGGAAAACCGATCAATGACCACAAAGAGATAGTCGTTGCCACGTCGGGTCTTAGGTAATCCTCTGAAGAAATCCATGGATATGCTTTCCCATGGTCGTGATGGAACAGACAAAGGAGTATACAAACCTAATTTCTGGTTTGCCGGTTTCGATATGCCGCAGAGACCACAGCCTCGAACAAAACTAGCCACATCCTACTGCATTGTGGCTAGAACACAAGTCGATGAAGATTTTGCAAAAGTCTTCATAACCCTAAAGTGACTAGCAACCTTCGATGTATGCGCTTCTCGCAGCCATTGAAATCGAGGTGCTCCACGAGGTATACAAAGTAAATTGTCTTTGTACAAGAGTCCTTGTTGAACAAACTCTGTAGGTTTCCCTGTTTTGAGTTTAGCCAGTGCCGATCGAAAATCAGGATCTTCACTGTACATTGTGGCATAGTCATCATGGCATGAGGGCTTGATCTGCATAAATGCTGATAAGCAGAGGGTCGTAACTGGTGGTCGTGACAGCATGTCTGTCTGCGATCGGGGCTTTTGGTCCTTAAGTCGAGCTTATGTTAGATATACGATGAAATGTGTGTTGCTTCTAGGCTCTTAATCTTGATTTTGATGATAAATGACAACAAATGTCTTAGACTAATTTATTTTCTTTGAGTATAATCAATAATATTACGTGAAAAGAAGAAACGTCAAATGGGAGTCGCAAGACGGAAGCCGCAAAGACCTAAGAGCCATTTTCTTAAAGTCTGCAAGTAATATGGGAGGATTTGTAGGTCGCAGTCCAAGGTTGTGAGCCAAGGTCGCAAGCGCAAGGTCGCCAAGAAGGAAGTAGCAAAGACCTGAGATAAGTGCTTGTTTATTGTAGCAGTATTGGAATTTAGAGTTTGACTGGTTTTATAAGAAATTTCTTTTTTTTATTTTAATCGTACTATTAAGAGGGGTTGCGAAATCTCTTTTAGTTCCGACAAAAACTGAGAAACTCTTAGGTCATATGTTGCATTCATTCATTCACAATATTGGTCAAGAATCTCAAAGAAGGATTGAAACTGGTCATCCGAGTACTGTTCATTTGACCAGAAACATTGTTCGCTCGACCAAAGGTCACATGAGCACTGTTCATTTGACCAGACATTATTCATACACTATTCATTTGACCAGTTACTATTCATTCAACCAGATACTGTTTATTCGACTAGACATTCCAACGGCAATTTACTTGCCGTTAGAGGTCGAAGCTGGCTGTTAGCTGTGCTGATTTCTTTTCTTATCGACCATAACAGCTAGCTGAGAGGTTGGGTTATAAATATAGGTGCTTTGAGCAGTATTCTTACCCATCTCAAGCCACATTCTCATATACACCTTTAAGCATCATTTCTCTACTCTTTTGAGCAGTTTTTTAAATAGTTTTTGTGTAGTTTTTGTTCACATTTTTGAGCAGTTTTTTAAACACTTTTTGAGCAGTTTTATAAATAGTTTTTGATTAGTTTTTAAAATAGTTTTTGAGCAGATGTTTGAGCAGTTTCTGTTCACATTTTTGAGCAGTTTTATAAACAACTTTGAGCACATTTTGATCAATTTTTAAAACACGTTTTAAGCAGTGTTTTAATACACTTTTTGAGCAGATTTCTAAACAGTTTTGAGCAGTGTTTTTAAACACTTTTTGAGCAGTTTTTTTAAAGAACCAAGAGATATATTTTGATATACACTTGAGCCCATGTGCTAAAATCTTGATCTTTTGATCAAGTATCATTCATTATGATTGAGAGAGATTTTCTAAGAGCATTCATTTGCATCATTTACATCCTTAGAAGCTTCTCGGTGGTTGTTGGGGGTCAAGAGAAGATCTCACAACTTGTTACTCTTGGTGAACGCCCTCAACTAGACGGTTTGGATGCGTGGCCGTTGACCTCTCCATTAACGGAGGTTGTCGGAGAGGTTCGGCATATTTGTGAAAGGTATCGGTGCTCGCCTATCCGGAGTAAAGAAGGAGCAACCTTAGTGAAAAATATCTTTCGTGGATATTGAAGTAAGACTCATTCATTTGAGTGCTTCAACGAGGAGTAGGGGAGATCGGGCGAGTCTCTGAGACCTTAGGATAAATCACTGTGTTTGATTTTCTTACTCTTTCTTAGTACAAAATATTATTAAATTGTTTCTGTTTATTTCCTCTTAGTCTTTTTCTTGCAAAAAATTATTTTTATTTGAAAAGTTTTAGAGCCTCCTATTCACCCCCCTCTAGTCGACATCCTCGATCCTACACGTGGTATCAGAGCGTGGTCTCTCTTTTGAGTAGGCTTCACCGCCTAGAGAGTGGATGGCTTCGAAATGAGGGTTTTCATCTTGGTCACACCGAACGTCTTAGTCCAGTTCGTGTCGAGAAGAAATAATACTCTTGCCGACCAATTATCAAAACTTGGGTCCTCACGCGCATCTGCTCCGGCAAGAGTGTTCGTCAAGCACTTAAAATATCCCTCAATCACTGAGACAACTAAGGCGATCCCTGACGTTGCCATCCTCGAACAAGAGGCAAATTGGATCAAACCATTGAGAATCTATCTTGCAAATGGGACCTTTCCTGAGGACAAAACCGAAGCTAATCGGTTAGTTAGAAAAGCACACATGTACATACTGGTTGACAGCACTCTGTACAAGAACAGTACGCAAGGCATACTAACACGTTGCATTCCTCACGAAGAAGGAAAAACCCTTCTGAGAGAAATCCATGAAGGCATCTGCGACGCACATACCTCCTTCCAAACGCTGGTCAAAAAAGCTTTTCAACAAGGGTACTACTGGCCTATGGCACTCAACGAGCCAGACATTTGGTCAAGACATGTCCCTAGTGTCAATTTCATGCCCGGCAAACACATCAGCCGGCATATGCGTTGCAAACCATCCCATTAACATGGCCATTCACCGTCTAGGGGATGGATATCTTGGGGCCAATCCCCCAAGTTGTCAGTGGATACAAGTTTCTGTTTGTAGCCATTGATACATTCACTAAATGGGTCGAGGCTGAACCAGTCCACACCATTACCGCTGTAGCGGCACAAAAGTACTTACACAAGAACATTGTAACACGGTTTGGCGTTCCAAACCACCTAATCACAGACAACGGTTCCTAATTTGTCAGTGGCCTTTTCTTGGACTATTGTGATGATATCGGTACAAAAGTTTGCTTCACATCCGTCGCTCATCCACAAAGTAATGGAGTGGTCAAACGAGCCAACGGGCAGATCATTCAAGGGCTCAAGAAACACGTATTTGATCACCTTAAGATATGCTCGGGGGCTTGGGTAGACAAACTCTATTCCATCCTTTGGGCAATACACACTACACCCAGTAGAGCAACAGGCGACACGCCTTTCCAACTGGTTTTTGGTGTCGAAGCCATGTTACCAAGTGAAGTTCAACTTGGATCTCCTCGCATGGATAACTTCGGAACAACAGGTTCACCAGAAACATGTGAAAATGAACTCACTCTTCTTAAGAAAAGTGAAATCAAGCATTATTCAGGTCTGCAGCATATTTACAAGCCCTACGTAAATATCATAACAAAAGGGTGCGACCACGTAGCCTTTGCATGGGCGACCTGGTTTTGCGAAAAATCCAAAACCAGTCCAATCGCAATAAATTTTCTTCCCAGTGGGAAGGGCCCTGCACCGTAGTCTCAATGCCGCGACCTGGATCAGCTCGATTAGTTATGGAAGATGACAGAGTTCTTTCCAATACATGGAACATTGATCAACTGCGTAAGTTTCACGTGTAAGTTTTTCTTTTCTTTTCATTTACTTTCCTTTTTAGTATTATACATTTTTGTTTAATATTATTATTATATTCTCATCCTCCCCTCCTCGAGTCACACTCGGGGGCTGATCGCCACACGCACACTAATACAATGATTAAGCGGATTCGCTGGCGGATCTCATGATCGCATCTAGATAAGCCTTTCTTTGTAAGCCGTTTCTCAACACATAAGAAACTTACTAGCATGTCTCTGATCATTCGAGTGGCTGTCAGTTTGCAATAACCTTATGATTTTACATTAACGTGCTCTGTAAGCCGATCACCTACTCGCATATAGCTTGCAAGTTCTACGATCATCATACTCCTTTCAAGTGTCAGCGACCGCAGGAGGGGGCTACGAAAATGTAATTAATTATAGCATTTGGTTCTAAGCACTTTAGATAGTTTTTTAACTTAAGATTATACTAACTATGTATATTTGCAAGGTACCATAAGCGTTAGTTGTATACTTGTCTCTGAAAAAGGTACAACACATAATTATACATCAAGGAAGGCCGAGATCATGCAACAGCTTTTCTACAAGTATTTTGACCTCAGCCCTGGTCGCGTCCAGCTGATCTTCATTGTTGAAAACAACATTTCCCACGGCAGGTCCCAAGTCCAAATCTGGACCATAGTATTGCCTCAGTTTGCAAAGCATGGCGGAGGCCACGTCATTGATGTCCGCCTTCAGTTCCTCCTTGCACTTTCTTAAAAACTCCGGGATATGGGCGACAAGTAGATCAGATTGAACGGTGACTAGGTTGAAAGACTCGGCAAGTAATAGATCATCCCCTTCAGGATTGACAGTTTCTACATCAAATGAGTCTACAACTTCCTTCAGTTTGGCCAAAGTGCTTTTCTCAATGAGATGGCAATTTTGAATGATCTCCTCCAGGCTATCCTTCTCGTTGAGAATTAGCTTTGCCTTTTCCTTGGCCTTTTCATGCGATGACTGGAGGGAAATAATAGTATCATGAAGTTTATCGAGATCATGTCCTCGCCAGACAAATTTCTCTTCAAATTGGTCCCTCTCCTCGGTTAGCTTCTGACTCATTTCGCTTTGGCCTGGTCCGAAAAGGGATTAAGTTCAGTACCATATATCCATCAAGTAGGCATAATGATTTGTGTTACGAAGAACTTATGATCGGCATCGGCTTGCAGGTTCTCCTTTTTGGCCTTAGAGAAGATCGTATTCTCGAGTCTTCTCCTCCAGGGACACGAGGCTCTTTGAGAGTTTTTCATTGCTTTCCCTCAAAGCCTCGGCCACCACAGCTTCTTCACTGCGGTGTGCTGTGGCAATCTTCTATAGCAAACCAGAGTTTTCCCTGCAGCAACAAATCATAAATGGCCATTCAAGATCATTACGCGAGCTAACAAATAAAAGCGAAGTACTTACTGCTTTACACGCTCACACTCCATTTGCGCGACTTTGAACTGCTCTACTAGCCAACCAATCATGGCCGCGATGCGAACAGGGTCCTGTGACAAAGCATAAGGTTAAACAAAAGATGATTCAAAAGGTCTTTATGGGGTTGAAATGTTGTTTACCTCCAAAAGTCGGCAAGTAATCTCTCATGCCCATCGACTGAGCCACAAGAGACTGACATTTCAAGCGTCTACCTCTCCGACGCAGAACACTGGGGGTTGGCAGACTATACAGCCCTCGTAACCAACAAGGGAGCAAGAGCTTTTGTCATTGTCATGGCCGCCGTTGCGACCTCAGTCTCACCATCCTTGGCAAGCTTAATGTCCGCAGCCTCTGGCTCCACCTCACCAAGGACGTTTACCGACTCCCGGGTTGCCCAGTTGTGGAGTGACATCAGTAATCACAGTGCCTTCAGCTGTCGTCACTGGATCCGCTGCGCTCACATGCACGACAGCCACCATTGTGACCTCCTCCCCTTCAACCATGACTGTTGCACCCACATTCATTGAAATCACCATAGCCACGGCCGGGGGAGTCCTGTACGATTGATCCATGATTGAAAACAATCCTGGCTCAGGCACAACAACTCAATTATTATCAAGGAGTTACTTGATACTATCCCAGCACGATCCGGGAGCTCGCTGCCCCACCTTGAGAAGGCAGCAAAGAGGAAAACGCCCTTTCCACAGGCTTTCTTGGAGGCTCCGCAAACCTTTGCCTTCGAAGGATTAAAGGAGTCTCGTCATCCTCCTCCTCCTCGCTCCCTTCCCCCTGTACAGCCAAAATATGATTCCCCATCCTGCTCATCGGCGCAAATGAGGGAAAAAAGGTTACCGCGGCCATCTTCCCGCAGGTTGCAATCACTATTGACGAAGTTGCCCTGGCAGCCTTCAATGTTTTGGACCTTCCAAGGGCTGGCGCCCTGGGCACATTGATTTTCAAGGCGGTCGAGCCTTTAGCTTTTGAGGTCCTTTTCATCTTCTTCGAGGAACTACCAAAAGGACCTTCGTCGGCCGTAGGTCTCTTCGTTCCCACCATCTGGCCCCCGATAAGTTGCACAAAATCAATTTATTTATCAAAAAATCTTACCTCACTACCCTGATTTGGCTCACCTCGTGGCCTACCTTTTATCACACCTGTAGAATTTCATCGACGCTCCCAATGAGGCTCTCCGGCCTCAGTACGTTTGGGTCACCCTCCTCCAGTGGGTTGATAGTTGGCCCTCACCGCGACATCGGCCGAAGCCAATTCTAGGCAATAAAAATATTGACAACAATATCCAAAAGCGAAAAAATGAGACACGTGTCCTGTCAACTTACCGACGCTGCCATCCCTAGTGGCATCGTCCATCTTCCTGACTTCCCACGCAGGATGATCCCTCTTCTTCAATGGGCTCATTTGATTTTTCACAAAATCAAGGATTACGTACTGAGCATCAAGCCCGCATCCATGAGGTACCTCAACGCCTGGGCTAGTTTCCTCTACTCTTCGTCGAGAATAGGCGCAATGTCTTTTTCCTTGCTCTTCTCTGGCCACTGAGTGGCAAACCAGAGATAACTTTCCTCCGGCGCGGTGCAGTAAAACCACCTCTGGTACCACTTGTGCACAGAGTCGTGCAAAGGAAAGGGGAGAAAGTCCTTCTTCTCCCGCAAACGGAAGTACATACAACCCAGCGCCGCCGCGCCCTTCGACATCAGCAAAAAGTAATATTGACAAAATAATGCCACACTGGGCAAAACTCCCAACAATGCTTCGCACAAGTGCTGGAAGGTGGCGAGAATTAGCACGGAGTTGGCGTTTAGATTCACTAGCTCCAAGTCAAATTGCGCGAGAACCTCTCGCAAGAAATCGCTCTCCGGCAGCTGAAAGCCGTAACACAAAAAGTTCTTGAACATTACCAACTCACCCTCCCGCACTTCAGGGCTCTCTTCGTCCTCCTCAGCCGGCCGCCATGAAATCAATGACCTGGAGGGTAGGTATCTGTCGGCTTCCAAAGCCAACAAACTCTCCTCGAAATGGTGGCTGGATTGCGTCCAACAAGCCATTGAATAAAGTTTTGGTGAAAAAAAACACCTACAACTCGAAAAGAGGAATTGAAAAATTAAAAAAAGCTCCAAATGGGACTTTGGCAAGAAGCTAAAGCCTGAAACAAAGTGTTTAAAACCTACTTCCCTCGAGTCTTTCGCGGTTGATTCGCGCCGTGTGACAAAAAGTACCTTTTGCATTGAAAGGACATCAAAAACTCTCCTGACAAGCACACTCAAAAACCCTAACAACGTTCGGCGGGAAACCGAACTGAAAAGGCGCCTTTTCAGTAGCTGAAATGACTTTTCAGTATCGAAAAAAGCCTTTTCACTTTGACTTCAGGGGCTAGTAGACAGATATTGCCACTCCCATGGTTGCACAACCGCCTTACTACAATCGTTCCATGGTCACGAGAAGTAATTCCGTGATCGCACACAGCGCATATACCTTTCTACGGTCACCGAAAGACTAGGAAAGAGATAAAATCCAAGGAAAGGCTGGATATCATTCATCAAAAATCAAAATGTGCACATGACAAAAATTAATTCAAAAGTTAAATTTCCATTAATATTTTTTTGATATTTACAAAAAAATAAATAAATATATAATACAAAGGACCGTACTAAGGATTGGCCTTAGTCTTAACTTCATCTAAGACAAAGTCAGCTTGACTTGCAGCTAGGACGCAGGACTCCTCCAATGACAAGTTGTCCTTCTTAGAGTCAACCACATATGCTCCGATGAGCCCTGCGACCTCCCTCAGTCTTGCGAGGGTATCGTTCATGGTGAGACCACAGCCAGCGATGATAATGTTCGCAACGTGCTTCTCTTCATGCACAAGCTAATGCTCGCAGTCTCCCTGGCCCGGTCAAAACTTGCCTTCAAATGCTTGACGCGTTTGAAGAAGTCATCCAGCTTGAGCCCCGGCCGAGCATACTTCTCCCCAAGGAGTTTGTGCTCCTCCTAGAGAGCGTGAAGCTTGGCCTTCGCCTTGTCTAGTTCTTCCCTGGACTCAGCTTTGTACCATGCCAACAACTTACTTCAGAGTAAGAGCCAATTAACCAAAATAAGCTGAAAAGTTCAACGGTTGTCACCGAGGAGGATAAGGGCAAGGCAGCTGCTGTAGGGCAAAGTGCTTCTTCATCCTCTGTTGAGAAAGGAGAAGAGGGCGAAGCAGCAGCAGTCGGGCCAAGAGCTCTTTCATTCTCTATTGAGAGACGAGGATGATGCAAAACTCGTGTGGCCATAGCTGCAGCAGAACCTAGCGCTTCCTTATCCCCCATTAAACAGGGAGGATGATGTGAAGCCTCAGAGGCCCTGGATGGGTGTGCTTGGAATGAAGCCTGGTACGCACCCGGCATTAGCTTTTTCAATGGAGATCCACCAGACGGTCCAAGATCATCACCACTTTGTTTCATTGAAACAGATGGATGATCAAGTAACTGCAGGGAACTCGGCAATCTTAGAGTCACATTCTAGAAACAAGAAGCCTGCACGAACCTGCCAAGAGAGAATTACCTCTTGAGACGAAGGTGTAGCATTAGTCCCCTGTGAGCCCACGAACTAAATGTCATCCTCCCCATCGAAACGCTCTCGGCTTAGAGACGCCATTAGGACAAAAAGCTAAGAAACTAGAATATTTTCAGACTTAGAAAATCTCTAAGGATAGAATTGAAGTTCCCACCATAGGGAAATGGCTATTTATAGACTTACCTAGGAGATGCTTCAACTTCCCGGCCTTGGGCTTGGAGCAAAGGCCTCGAGATTTTCCCTAGTGCTTGCAGCACTTTCCCCAAGATAGCTCGAAGCTGCCGCCAACGCAATACAACGTGAAAATTCAAAATGATGGAACACTGTTAAAGAATTTGAAGTAACACAAGGTGGGCCTCTCTCACTTCAAATTCAGGGCCTATCTAACGAGGTTTATTAGACGACCTTTCAGCTCCCATGATCGCATAAGTGCCCAGTGGTCACAAGACTACCATGGTCGCGCAATCTTCCTATGGTTGCTAGAGGTCAGTGAGAAAGACATCGGGTGATCCAAGGGCATTCTGGATATAACCCCAAAAATCATACCTATTTCATGTAAAATTCAAGATATATGTTGTCATAGAACTTATGTCTTATGTTGTATCCAAGAGTGACATGGTCACGGAGATGGTTCTTACGACCCTTGTCCCTCATAAGACACAAAGACCAATCTCATTACCGTGGTTGCAGTACTACGCGGACACTCCTAAAACTTTACTTTACTTCGATCCTTGTGATTGACCTAGAGTCAATCTAAGACGCTGACAAGGTAACCGTCGAAGGAGGTTAAGATGGTGAGACAATCCTATGATGACCCAGTCAAGACTGTTAAACTGCCATATACCCATGGATCATGGCAACTACCACCCATGACCTCACTACTCCCACTTCGGGGTGGTTAAGAGAGATCGTGGGGGATGCCTTTAGGAGAACAGCCGGCAACCTCTTCGGCAAGTATAAGAAGTCCTTCGATGGGAGGAGAAAGGGACGAACAAATCAACAGAGAGAAGACTAGGCTTAGCAAGATAGGATTAGCTAGCTACACTTTGTAACACAATCTCTCTGTAACTCTTTTCCACTGATAGTCAAATACACAGGACGTAGGGCTGGTACCCAGCTTAAAGGGGGCCTGAACCTGGATAACTCTTTCCCGTGTCTTAGATTCATAGATGTCTTGAACATCTTGAGAACTTGTCTGATTGGCTCCATCTTTCCTTACACCCTTCTTTGCATAAGTTCAGTAGAGGGACCCCAGGGTTCCAATCGTCGACAAGAAGAACCACAAACTGTTCAAGAAATGGTTGTGGGAACACCAGCCCCGCGTAGGTCTGAAAGGGTCTGTAATGTACCTGATAGGCACATGTTCCTTACCACGGAATGATGGGACATACTATTGTTAGACAATGATGAACCCAAGACTTATGAGGAAGCAATGATGAGCCTAGGCTCTAAGAAATGGCTTCACACCATGAGATCTGAAATAGACTCCATGTATACTCATCAAGTTTGGAACTTGATTAATTGATTTACCCGATGGTGTCAAACCCATTGAGTGTAAATTGGTATTTAAGAAGAAGATTGACACGAATGGAAATGTTCACATTCATAAAGACGATTGGTTGCGAAAGGTTTCAAACAAATTCAAGGAATTGATTATGATGAAAGGAGATGTAGCCTTGAAGTGTTCCTACTGTGAATGGAAGGAGATGTAGCATTCTCTTGAGCCTTGTGGGGTGTTCGGAGGAGTGGTTCCTCTGTTTGAAGTTTGGAGTTGTTGCTGGAATCTTCTTCTCTGATTCATGCTTGGGATTGATGTTTTCTGTGGTTGTTTGAGTTTTCCTCTCATCATTAGTGGTCGATTACTGAAGCAAGAGTGTAGTTTTTGTTCTGGATTTTTGGTTCTTTGATGGTCTTTGCCTCTTGCTTGTTCTTTTGAAGGTTGTTTTTTGATGGCGTTTGTTTCTTCGTCCTTAGATTGGTCTGATGGACATGGTTTTCTTAAAGAAATGTGGTATTTATTTCATAATTTTGTCACTTCGAGTGATAAATCAAGAGATTTTTTCTTAGTGGCCTCTTTTGGTAGGAAGAAATTTCGTCCTTCGGAGTATTCTCTAGGTGTGATTCTTGCAGCCTTTTTTGGAGGGAAGATTAATGATTTCCGTGTTCTTGGGCTAATTGATATCAGTTTTAGATTCTCTGTCTGTGATAAGAGAATTGGTTTTGCCATTCTTAAGAGGAATAAGTTAATTCATAAGGATTTCTCTATTTTCTTTTCGCTTTGGAGGGAAGGTGGTCCTAACTGGAGGAGAAAATTTAACTTATTGCTTTTGGAACAAGAACAAGATTGGACTCTGGTTCGTCGCAAAAAAAATTCCTCAGTTAATCTCTCTCTTCATGTTGGAGTTTCTGTCTTTGATTGGTTACAGTTTCCGTCTGGTTATTCTGATCATGGGCCTCCCTCTTTGAAGCATTCTTATGGTATTTCTGTATTTGATCGGATTAGATTTCCAAATCTTCGTCCTTCTCATCAAGCCTCTCATCGGGCTTCTGATCTGGCTCCTCAAGAATCTACTTGCTGTTTTAATTGTCTTGGCCTAGGGCATTTCAAAAGAGAGTGCGTTTCCACGGTGTGCTGTTTGAACTGTTTTAATTATGGTCACTTAAGGCACTCGTGTTTGAAACGTCCTTTGATTTGGAAGGGGAAGAGTATCTCTATGCCCAAAGCATTTTGTGTTAGTGGAGGTTCTTCTGCTGCCTCTCCTTTTGCGCCTCTTTCTAGTGGCAGAGTTTTTGATCAAACAGTTGATGTTTATTGCTCTTTTGGAACCGATTTAGACCCTATGGCCAGGATTTCTTTGAGCAAGGGCAAACGAGTCATTTTCTACTTTGATAATTTCACTGATTTCTTTGGGTTTCGTGAAAAGCCCCCAGTCAATCATCACGTCGATCAGACTTCCTCCACTTCTAATTCTTCTTCTACTTTTGGACACAAGGTGTTAGTGTCCTTTTTAGCTGGCGTGCTTTTGGCTAATTCCTTCCCCAAAATGGCTAATTACTGGGTTTGGAGGAAATTGTAGTTCATGATCGTCCTCTTCGATCAAGGTATGCTGCCACTAGAAGTGAAGTTAGTGAGAACTCTACTATTGTCAGTCTTGCTCTGGAGGCAGTGGCTCTGATTCAAGTCATCAGGAATTATTTTCAGAACACAAGAGAGATTCTGGTTCATGTTTTTCCTTCTGGTCTAGGAGATGCTACTGTCCGCTTTCAGTTGACTCTACAATGGGATATCATGCTGGATGAAGGTTTACATGTGGAAGTTGACTTTCTGCTCTTCCTGAACCGTCATGATGAGGGTTTGAATGCCAGAAGGGTTAGTTTTAGTCAAGACGTTTGGTTATTGCTTCTAAACTTTCCTCTTAATTTTTTGTCACTACAAACTTTGAGCAAGGCAGTTTCCTCTTTTGGTTATCTCAGAGAATGGGATAACAATTATATCAGAATTGGTGATAGATCTCATGCTCTTGTTAAGTGTTTGGTGACAAAGTTGTTTGATATCCCTCGATACATTGTTGTCTCTGAGCCCAATGAATCTTTAGGAAGAAGCTGGATAGTTCAAGTGGTTATTTGTCATTCTTTCTAGACGGGGGCTTTAGATGGGAATGAGGATGATCCAGAGGACCCTCATCCTCCTTTGGATAATTTTGAAGACAACCCTGATGATCAGAACATGAACCTTGATGATGATCTTGTAGTTGATAATCCTGAAGATAATGTGGCATTTGGTGATCCGGCTTGGGATGCTCTGGTCCCTCAACAACTAGAAGCATGGGATGCTTGGCGCGTAAATGATAACTCTTCAGTTTCTACAGGATCCTCCTCTGACATGGAAATGGAATTTGAAATTGGTTTGCTTTGCTCTATCTGGTTTGATTTACACACTGGAAACTTCATTAGGAACTTAAATTCGCCCCTTTTCTTACAATGTTCCTGGAGTTTGTTTAATTCTTCTGCCCCGAGGAATTCCTCTTCCTCTGGTTATGTTTTGTGGGTTAAGAATCAGCTTGCATCCTCTCAAACCAAGAAAAGAAAGATAAAAATTCCTTTGGAAGTCTCTAGTCTATGTCACAGTCCTAGGTCGGCGGCTAAATCTAAAGGATTCAAACTGGATCTCTTCTGCTTCCTGTGCCAGAAATTTCACTGGAGATGCTGGAGGCGTTTGGGACATTTTGTGGAATTCCTTCAGAGTTAATCTCTAAGGAAAATTTGCAAGCACCTAAGATCATGGAAATTGATGATTAGTTTTCTTTGCATAACCTGGTGGATGAATTACTATTTTTTGTTGGACAAGTTGGTTTACTTTTGGTCCATGGAAACTATGATTTTATTCTAAGTTATATCATAACCTGGTTTGTTATGATGTTATGCTTTTTGGCTCTCTGTTTGATCCATGAATAATTTTAAGAAGTTTAATATTCTTAATTGGAATATCAGGGGGTTGAATTCTATAGATAAGAAGATTTCTATTCGTAATAAAATAATGGATGAGAACTGCTCTATTCTCTGTTTACAATAAACTAAAGTTGAGGTCATTGATCTTTTTATGATCAAGTCTTTTTGTCCTAGATTTTGGAATGAATTTGAATTCATTCCCTTAAGGGGTAATTCAGGGGGAATTTTGACGGCTTGGAATAGCATCCTTTTTCATAAAGAAGATGTGGTGTTTAATGATTTTTGTCTTACGGTTATATTGAAACACAAGCTTTCTCGAAAGTTTTGGATGATTTCCAATGTTTATGGTCCTTGTTGCCCTCTGAAAAAATTGGAATTTTTAGATTGGTTTGGTAGCATTTCGGTTTCCCTCTCATTTCATTTGGATGATTATGGGGGATTTCAACCTTCTTAGATTTCCTTCTAACAAGAATAAGGGCATCTTCAATCATGGAGAAGCAGATCTTTTTAATGCTGCAATCAACCATCTTCATTTGGAGGAGTTGATTATCAAAGGAAAGGAATTCACTTGGTCTAATATGCAAGCTCAACCTATTTTGGAAAAACTTGATTGGTTTTTTTAAATGAAGGGTGGTTAAAGACTTTTACTAATACTTCTGTTAGGACTTGTAGTAGACTCCTGTTTGATCATCTACCTTCTATAATTCAAATCTCCTCCCTTTTCCCTCATGCCAAGATGTTCATATTTGAGAACTTCTGGATTCATTGTCAAGGTTTTTTGGATGTGGTGGCAGGTACATGGAATGCGATTACTTTTGATGCTAATGTTGCTAGGAGAATCAATACTAAATTTAAGATTTTAAGAAGAGTTCTGAAATGTTGGAGTAAACAATTCAAGCTCTCTCAAATTCATGTGGATAACTGTAATTTCATTTTGAATTTGTTAGATGGCTTGGAAGAATAGAGAGATCTTTCTAGGATGGAATTCAACTTTAGAAACATTTTGAAGACTCATTTACTCATTTACAGGACCTTTTAAGGAATAGACATGATTATTGGAAACAAAGAGGTTGACTTCGATGGGCTAAACTGGATAATGAAAATACTAGATATTTTCATTCAGTTGCCTCTAATAACTATAGAACCAATCATATTATTTCTCTGAAGAATGATTTGGGTATTCATCTTTTTAACAATTCAGATATTGCTCAGCACCTTTGGCTTTCTTTTAAGGATAGAATTGGTTCCTCTGAATATGAAGGCATGTTGTTCAATCTTCTTGAGCTTTATAATCCTCTCTCAAATGTTCTTTCTTGCCTGGATTTAAGCTTCTCGGCTTAAGAAATCGACTTTGTTATCTTCAATCTGCCTAAAGATAAGAGTCCTGGACCAGATGGTTTTAATGGAGCCTTTTATCGTGCTTGCTGGATGATTATTAAACACGATTTTATGAACTTGTGCAACATTTCTATGAAGGGCAAGTAGTAGAGCTTTTTAGAAATAATTCTTCTCTTATTACCTTGATTCCAAAGAGAGATGGTGCAGATAAGGTCTCTAACTTTAGACCAATTTCTTTGCTCAACAGCTCCTTGAAGATTATCACTAAGCACCTTGCTAATTGGTTACAACAAGTGATTACTTCCATTATTCATCAAAATCAATATGGTTTTATTAAATCAAGAACTATTCAAGACTGTGTTGCTTGGGCTTATGAGTACATTAATATTTGCAAGACTGGTCATTGTAAAATAGTTTTGTTGAAATAGGATCTTGAAAATTAAAGCCTTTGACATGATTGAGCATGATGCCATTCTAGAAGTCCTTAAGGTAAAGGATTTAGTGATAAATGGATAAGTTGGATCAAGTTAATTTTGGATTCTGGTTCTTCTAAAGTCCTTTTAAATGGGCTTCCTGGCAATCAAATTTGGTGTAAGAGAGGTGTTAGGCAAGGAGATCCTTTGTCGCCTTTGCTTTTTGTGCTTGTGGCATATTTATTACAATCAATCCTAAACTCTACTAAGGATAATGGTCTTCTTAATCTTCCTATTCTAAATGTGGGTAATAAGGATTTTCTTATTGTCCAATATGTTGATGATACTCTTATCATAATTAAAGCAGATGCGAAGAAAATTTTCCTTTTAAAAGCCCTTCTTCATTCCTTTGTTGTCTCCACAGGGTTAAGGGTAAACTTTCATAAATCGTTTATGGCCTATCAATTGCTCGGATAATCTTGTTATAAATTTAGTTCGGATTCTTGGATGTCAAGTGGGTTCTTCCCTTTTACCTATTTGGGGCTCCCACTTAGTGTTTCTAAGCCAAAGATTGATTGCTATAACATGATGATTGAAAGAATTGAAAGAAGACTTACTGGTTGGCAATTTTCTTTTCTCTCTATAAGAGGAAGATTAACTCTAATCAACTCAGTGCTTTCTTGTCTTCCAATGTTTCTTATGTCTACGCTTAGAATTCCTTCATTTGTTATTGCAAGAATTGATAAACTCAGAAGAGCTTTCTTTTGGAGAGGGCAATCAACTTGCATTGGTAATCATTGTTTGATTGCGTGGGATAAATTTTGTAGGCCCAAAGCTAATGCTGGACTTGGGATTATTAATTGAAGAGCTCAGAATTGGGCACTTCTTTTGAAATACTTGTTTAATTTTTTTAACAAGGATTCTTCTCCTTGGGTTCAGTTAATCTGGTCTCAACATTATTCTCACAATCTTCCTTCGGAATCTCAATCGGTTGGATCTTTTTCAAAGGCATCTCTAAATGTAGAATTGGGTCAGGAGATACTTGTGATTTGTGGAAGGATCTCTGGCATTCTGAGATTTTTTCTCAAAAATGGTCTGAATTGTTTTCCTTTTCATCAAGAGTTTTAACTACCCAGCAATTTTGGAATCTAAACAACATGGAATCAATTTTCCATTTGCCTTTGTCTGAATTGGCCTATAAACAATATCAGAGCCTTTTGCTGCTACATCAAGATACTAAAGAGATTTCCATTCTAAAGGATTGTTGGATTATCTTGGGAAGAAATTCATATAGCTACAAAACCAATAAGGTTTATAAGAGGCTAATGGGTGTCGTCTCCACTCACCCTGTTTTCAAAAAGTGCTGGAAAAATAAGTGTATGCTCAAATTAAGATCTTCTTCTAGATATTTCTTTGGGAAAGTCTAAATACCAGAGAAAGGTTACATAGAAGAAATCTGCTCATACCTTCTTATCATTGTGAACTTTGCCCTAATGGTTCCACTGAATCACAATTTCACTTATTCTTTGAATGTGGTTTTGCCATTCAATGCTGGAATTTGGTGGGTATAAGCTGGATAGGGAACTTGTTAAACTTTACAATGACTGATATTGTTTGGAAGCTTAAAGAAGAAAATTTGAGAATCGAAGATTTTTTCATGGAGGTTTTTATGTTAACTCTATGGAACATTTGGAAAATCAGAAATGCCATGATTTTTAATCTTCAGCTGGGAAGTCTCATTAAGTGGAAAAAAGCTTTCATCTTGGATCTGAAGCTAGTAGCCTTTTGTGCTACTGAAGAAATTAGAATGAAAATTATTAGATGGATTGATCTTTTGTAATTTTCTTTTTTTGCTTTTTGTTCTTGCTTTTGGTCCCTTTTACTTTGATTACTCCTTATTTAATATTATTATTAGCAGTAGGCTGCTTGCCTACTATCTTCCCTTCAAAAAGATGACATACTGTTGATCGAAAATGATATTCTTATGCTTGAATCTATCAAGTCTTATTTGAGAAATAGTTTCTCTATGAAAGACTTGGGAGAAACAACATACATACTGGGTATTAAGATCTATAGAGATAGTTCTAAACGGCTAATTGGATTAAGCCAAAGTACATATATTGACAAGGTGTTGAATCGGTTCAACATGCAAGACTCTAAGAGAGGTTTCTTACCCATGTCAAATGGCATTAGTCTTAGCAAGAGTCAATGTCCTATGACATCGGATGAGCAAGACCGAATGAGCAAGATTCCATACTTTTCGGCTATTGGTTCTATCATGTATGCCATACTCTGTACATGCCCAAATGTTTCGTATGCTCTAAGGTCTATGAGTCGATACTAATCAAATCCGGCTGAGAGTCACTGGATAGCTGTTAAAAACATCCTTAAGTACTTGAGAAGAACTAAGGATGTGTAGCTTGTTTATGGAGGTGAGGAAGAGTTCATTGTAAATGGTTACACTGATGCTAGCTTCCAAACCAACAAGGATGATTACCGATCGCAATCTGGGTTTGTGTTTTGCCTCAATGGAGGAGCTGTGAGTTGGAAGAGTTCCAAGCAAGAGACGGTCGCTGATGAGACCATGTACATCATGGTTATGACCAAGACGACATCAACATGGTGGTCATCAAGATGTCATCGTCCGCCACCTTGGCCAGGACGCGAAAGCTGGCAACACGTACGTCGTCTGGATTTTGTGCTGTCGCCGCCACAAGTTCGGCCTCCACCTTGGCCACCTCCCCAAACACAAGACGTGCTCAAGAAAGGCGCCTCTACACCTCTAAGGTCGCACAAGCCACGTCGCTCCAAGGCCAGCCCACAAGTGAGCTCAATTCATCCGCGAGTCCGGTTCGGCTATCTGCGCGTAGTCCAACTTAAAACAGACGTACAGGCCACATACAAAGTCCGTTTTTGACGTTCTTGGACTCTACGGACAAGAGAACGACGAGAGCTTTCCAACGGATCCAGTCCCATGTCCAAATTCCTTACGGATCAACAGGAATCGTCAAAACAAGATTATGACCAGAATCTCACGTGCGCTGCGACGCTCCACTTTGGGCCCAAGGCCCATGTATCCCTAGGGTTTCCTCCTCCACCCCATGGCCACCCCATACAGTATATATATGGCCGCCATGGCTGTCGTTTAAACTTGGGTTTTGCTTAGATTAATCTGTCAAAGAACAGTTTCGCCGTGTATCGGTTTGTGGAACCCCAACTCGTGAGATTCAATTTATATTTGCAATATTTCAGATTGCTTCTTTCTCGTTCTTGCTTGTGTTCTCGATTCGCATGCAGGGATAAGCCTTCTTGGCGAGGTCAATCGTGTTTGTGCATGGTTGATAACCAACGGAGCCGTGGTGTAGCGATTGCTGGGTTCGGATCGGTTCTGATCGGAAGCCGGATCGTCAACGTCGAGTCTCCACCAATCGACTTACCTCTACCTGTCGGAAGATTGGGCCACCGTGCGCATCAGTCGCTGATTCTACAACAGAAGCCGAGTACATAGCTGCTTCTGAAGTAGCAAGGGAAGCAGTTTGGATAAGAAAGTTCATCTCTAAACTTGGTGTGGTTCCTAGCATTGTTAGTCCGGTGGATCTCTATTGTGATAATAGTGGAGCCATCGCTCAAGCTAAGGAACCAAGGTCACATCAAAAGTCCAAGCACATACTTCGGCGATATCACCTCATACGAGAGTTTATCAGTTGAGGTGATGTGAAAATATGCAAAATAAATACAGACTTCAACGTGGCAGATCCTTTGACGAAGCCTCTCCCGCAACCAAAGCATTCGGCGCATACTAGAGCAATGGGTATTCAATACCTATATGATTGACTCTAGTGCAAGTGGGAGATTGATTGAGATATGCCCTAGAGCAATAGGTATTCGATACCTATATGATTGACTCTAGTGCAAGTGGGAGATTGATAGAGATATGCCCTAGAGGCAATCATGGAAATGATTGTATCATGATATGTATATAAATTGTTTCGACTAAAATGTTATTGCATTCTTTGAATAAAGTATCACTTTTATTGATTAAACAAGTATGTGACTTGTTCATGGAACTCTTTATTATGATATATGAATTGTCGGCATTATCAGTGATACTTATTCTAAACATCCCTGACTTTTGGCATTTCATGGAATAATAATGCAAGATAAGTCAGCACGATCATTGATTGATAGTCAAGTTTCATGGACTATGGATATGAGATATCAAGTCGATGCCGTGGACACATGTTGGAGAACATGTTGGTTGGATTGACCCATCTTGAGACACTATTGAGATTTTATGTGTCATCACTTTGTTTCTAACAGTTATTTTGGTTTATCTTTAGACATGAGATCATCACATTTCATACATGCGTAGTAGCATACTTGGTGTCATCAATCGCTGCTTTTAACCGAGTAGTTATAAAGGTGACATACAGATATGTTATGAACCATGTGGTTGAAAGTGAATGGCCGAGATAGGATTTGCCCCTCTCATATCTTGAGAGAGATATCTCTGGGCCTCTTGATGTAATTGGACTAATAAAGTGTATGTCCATGCCGAATATAGTTGAGAGTCAACTATGGAAAGGTTAGTTCATTACAAGATCAAGAAAGGACCGAGCTATTCAAGGATGATACGTTTCTCACCTTGAGTTCGATCTGGTATCGTGAGGCAAAGAGATAATCCATGATAAGTTGTATAGATTTATTGGATATGATCTTCGTGTATATGCGGGTAGTCATAATGTCTTGCTATGGATCGCTTATGACTTGTGACTCGGGAAGTTTTTTTTGGTCGCGGCCAAATATACATGAACCTATAGGTCACACAGTTAATGGGTTGGAGCATTAATTTGAATGGGATTTGAAATGGGTCCCCTCTTGGTAATGGGTTTACCATTAGGATTGGTTCGCATTTGAGTTGGACTTATCTGCAAGGCCATGGATTAGGGGTCGCATTTGAGTAGGACTTATCCAAAGGCTCTATAAAAGAAGGTGCGGTGGGCATGTATCTATCATCTGATCTATTCTAGCTGCCACCACCATCCACGAGATAGATCTCGTAAAACCCTAGCCGCGTGTGCTGGTGCTAGCACATGAACACGCGGTGCTCCTTCCCTGGACGTGTGGACTTCCGTAGAGGTACAGTTGTTATTGCTACATTGTTGGTCACAATCCGATTGTGACATCGACTCTTCTTCCACTACTGCGTTGTCGCATTCACGCGTTTAGTGGTAAATCTCTTGATCTATGATCTATTGCTTGTAAGCTTCTTGGGATTTCAGGTAAAAGATTTGAAATTGTGCTAGAGTAGCAAGCCTGTTTTCCAACACCTTATGCATTGAGGCTTACAAAGGGATGTCCTACCTAAATGTGACCATAAGATCAGCCAGTGAATCCACTTTAAACACTACAGTAAGAGGGTTATGTAAGCAGCCCTCAAGCATAGCTCGAGTAAATAGGGGTTAGGGAATTAACCATAACTTTTAAAAAGAACAAAGATTTTTATTGTTAAATGAAAATATGCTGATTGAAAAGGAAGATGGAATGGAAAAACTTACACATAGAATTTGCGCAACTGATCTATATTCCAAGCATTGGATAAGATCCTACCATCTTCCATAGCTAATCGAATTGATCCTGGTCGTGGAACTGAGACCACAGTGTAACGGCCTTCCCATTTAGGGGGAGAATTTGTTGCAATTGGACTGGTTTTGAATTTTTCTTAAAACCAAATCGCCCATGTGAAGACTTCGTGGTCGCACCCTTCGACTATGATATTTACACAAAGACTGTAAATATGCCGCAGATCTAATCAATTCTTGATCACACTTTTCTTCGAGAAGAGACAATTCATCTTCTCGAGTATTATGTTGATTTACAATATCAAAATGATTTAGGCGTGTCGAACCAAGTCGTATTTCAACTGGTAAGACAGCTTTTGCACCAAAAACCAGATGGAAAGGCGTTTTGCGTGTGGCTCAATTGGATGTGGTACATAATGCCCATAGAACGGAGTAGAGTTCATCTACCCAAGCCCCTGAGCGCAGTTTAAGATGATCGAAAACACATTTCTTAACCCCTTAGATTATCTACCCGTTGGCACGTTCGACTGCACTGTTGCTCTGTATATTAGTGATAGATGCGAAACGGATTTTGGTCCTAATGTCGTTGCAATAGTCTTAGAAAAGACCACTAACTAACTGGAAACCACTGTCTGTAATGAGACGACCTGGAACACCAAATCATGTCACTATGTTCTTATGAAAGAACTTCTTCGCCGCTGTGGTGGTAATGGTTCGAACTGGTTCAGCCTCAATCCACTTGGTGAACGTGTCAATGGCCACGAACAAATTTATATCCATACACTGCTTGAGGCATTGGACCTACAATATCTAGTCCTCAAATGGCAAATGGCCATGTTAAAGGAATAGTTTGCAATGCGTATGCTGGCTGATTAACCTGCCGAGCATGAAATTGATACTATGGGCATGTCTTAACCAGTTCCATGGAATCGTTAAGCATCGAAGGCTACTAATAATCCTGCCGAAAGGCTTTTCCGACTAGCGTCCGATAGGATGCATGTGCTCCACACATACCTCCATGTATTTCTCTTAGAAGGGATTTACCATCTTCTTGATAGAGACAACACATAAGTACTCCTTGAGCTCCTTGTCGATATAAGGTTCCTTCAACAAGACTATACATGCGTGCTTTTCTAACTACCCGATCACTGTCGGCCTCATCCTTAGGCAAGGTCCCATGCAGTAGATAGATCCTCAATGGATGGATCCAATCCGCTTCTTGCTCTAAGGTCGCGATGTTAGTCATTGCTACTGACCCTTCTTGGATAGAAGGGGATTTTAAGTGTTCTACGAACACTCCTGCCGAAGCGAATGTGCGTGAGGACCCAATTTTTGACAATTGGTTTGCGAGAATATTGTCTCTTCGCGGAACGAATTGGACTTCAAAATTAATGAAGTGTTTTTCCAATTTCCTCACCTCGTCCAGGAAATGACCCATTGTCTCATCAGAGATGTTGTACTCCTTGTTTACTTGGTTTTCAACTAGCTGTGAGTCCCCCCACCACTAATCGATGGACTCTAAGGGATTTGGTTGCTCGAAGCCCAGCAAGAAGACCTTCATACTCTGTTGCATTATTAGTAGCAGCAAAGTGTAATTGTATGACATACCAGAGTTGGTCACCCTGAGGTGTGATTAAGACCACTCCAGCTCCCGAGTGTTGATAATTGCGAGAGCCATCAAAATACATTGTCCAATGATCGGTACTTTCCAAATCCTCGGTTTCTTGCGCAAGTGGTTCAGGATATACAGTGGTAGGAGCTCAGATCTGCGGCAAGCCGGAGACAGTGCGGCCTAGATCTGCGGCGACGGCGCGGCCCAAGATGAGATCTGCGGTGGCGGGAGATGGCGAGAGGAGGGCGTGGTCGCGTGGAGGAGAGGAGGGCATCGGCGAGGAGGGCGACGAGCCGTCGGTGTTGTGCATTGCGTGGAGGTGGAGCCATGGCCCATGGAGCGGTGGAGGAGAGTGCTGTGGATGTGTGGAGTACTGTTACCAGCTCGGCAGCTCCTCTGCCTCGACGCCCTCGATGTACTCGCCGATGGTGACTGTCGGCTCGGCCTCATCCTCGAAGGCGTCACCCCCCATGGCCTTCGCCGCAAACCAAGATCGGAGGCGGCTAGGGTTAGGGTTTGGTGCAAGGAGGAGGTGGAACCGTGGAAGCGAAGCGTTGGTTGCAGCTGTATGTGTATGTGATGTGCGTGTGTGCGCCGTGCGCTTGTCTGGGGAGGTGGGCTAACGGGCTGGCCTGCGATCTAACGGGCCTTGCCGGCCTGAGCACGGCCCGCATTACCGTGCCGTGCCGTGCCACCCGTGGGCCGAATTTTGAGGCCCGTGCGGTGACCTGGCATACCACCCATGTGGTAGTACGCCTGATCTTTGAACATTTCCCGAATAAGGTTATATTATCCGACAAATGTTCATTATAGAGTAGCGAAGCAGAAATATGGTTTAATATAACAAGGTGCTTAATTACAGTTACCTACATATGCTTATTCCTCAGAGGAATAGTTCTGAGATGGTCGCAACCGTCACTTTTCATCACCAATGCTGAAGTAGGTGGGATTGAAATATAGTTGTCTTCCTCTGGATAAACCTCCTCAGTTGCACCGGTCGGCATCACATCGTCGAAGAAGTACTTAAAGTCTAACAAAGATATACATATAGCAAGGATGAGTGCCGAGGCACTCAGCAAGTAATTTTAAGAATATAAATGCGTCATGCATACCTACTATTCTAAAGATATTGTTGACGAGGATTGACACCTGAGTCACTTCTAATAAATGAACTTTTGGTTCAAGACAGGTTCGAACCAGACATCTGTCTAGTGGTGCGAACTCAAGCTATTCTGAGAAGCATCACCATGAGGTCGCAAGCTTTACGCGATCAGACTGCAAGCCTTGCGCAGTCAGAAGTTCGTATGCTATACGCGAAAAGGATGTCCGGAATGTTGCGCGGTCAGCCAACATCCCGCGGTCAGAATACTTTCGACCAGGAAATTTGGAATTCCTCTGTCCGGCTATCCATAGAGCGGAATATACCAAGTATCCCGAAGATTCCTCCACGTGGAAGATCAACCGTCGGGAGGTTAATACTTGCAGTTATCCATGAATAACACGTGTTTAACCTGCGTGGAGGTTAAGAGCAGTTCCTGAAACCGCATCCAATCGTTCAAGCAACCGTTTGATGCAGTTTCCTCACATGACACCCTTTCGACCAGTATAAAAGGGTGGCAGGGAGATCAATTAAGAGGAGATTGATCAACAGAAGGTCCAACACTCCTCAGATAGCCAAGTCTACGGCATACATTAGATAGTCTTCTACAAGCCCTATTGGCTTCTTTTTGTACATTTACATAGGAAAAACCCTCGCCTGTGAGGGCCTTTTCCTGTCATCTTGTAAACCTTTTACCACACATAGTGAAATCCCAACAGGACGTAGGGCTGTTACTCCCACCATCGAGGGCCCGAACCTGTATAAATCTCTCTGTGCTCCTGTTCTCCATTGTTCTACATACCTTCCCGGAGGGTCACCCTGAAAGGTCTCACAACTACAAATTCTGCATAAGTTCGGCTGAGGACCCCGAGTCTGAATCGTCGATAATTGTTATGTTATATCCCATTAACCTGAATAAGTTTTCAATTCCAAATTCATTTGTGATTATAAAAGACTCCATTTTAAACAAACTCTACTGAACACTTGTACCACAGGGCTGAGGCCACCTGTAGGCCTCCTTTCCTGCCGCGACGCAGTTCTCGACCTGAGAACAAGGAGTGAATATCCACGTTTTACTCTGCAGAGGTGTACCACTTTACCCACAGAATCTCTTGACTATCGTGTCGGTGTTCGTCAACAGTACTCCGCATTTCTGATAATGCGTGACACCGTCAAGAGAACAAAGTCTTTTTCAAATCCATCCACTAAGCATCTCCACTCCACCAGTTGACCATATAGCGTCCTGGGTACTTTTGGGCGACCTGCGGAACCCATCTGGATTATTTTGAGCGATCCGTGACGCCCCCTAGGTTATTCTGAGCGACCCGTGGCACTTATACATATATAATACGTTCTCGTGGAGATGACATTAGTTTTCAGATAAGATACTTGACTAGGCCCGTCCCATACCAGGTCTGTGGTTGATACGGGTATTACGGCGCTGGATAGAAATGACAGTTGGTTGTCCTTAACTTTATAAATATACTTTAATTCAAGATTCGAGCCCTCCTTCGGCTCTCCTCAAGATTACTCATTTTCATCAAGTTGTTAACACTTTCATTCTTAACACTTTCATCAGAATTACCCAAATCCATTTACAACTATCTTCATCAAGACCAACCTTTATCTTTTCATAAAATATTCTTTTTGATGCAAAATGGTAAAACTATATAGATTATCAAATAGAGGATAACAACATAAAATTACCCAAGCATGTTTTATATGGTCAAGAATAATACTTGCCTTGCTTTCGTACAATCCAGTTGAAGGAGCTACCAGGGTATTGACGTTCTTGTGCTCGCCTCGTTTGGTATCTAGTTCGACGTCAATCAATAAACAAGCAAAAATAATAATTAGTATATTTGTTTATATAAATACATATTTAGGTTTGATAGGGTTCAAGTGGTCGAATACTGAGATAAGATTAAGGAATGGTCGAAAGGGAATCGATAAGTTTGATTAAGCTGAATTGACTTAGAGAACAAGGGAAACTTTATCTGGGGTTTGGATGGACGATCAGATTATACATATGTGAGGTTGAAGACAAGGTGGACAAGGTGACGCAAACGTATTTTCAATCTGAGATTTCTAAGGTTACAAACGACATAAGCATGTCGATGAGAATGGCATTGAATGTGAACTAATAAGGCATAGGTTGACCTGCTAGGGTTTCCTTCAAGGCTGAGGTCGATAAACAAGTGGAGCATGTCTGGGGCCTTAGTTGGATGGTCGAAATACTAGGGCGAAGTTGATTTCTAGATTGGACACGAAAGCGGCGGCGTTTGGACGTCGACGGACGACATAGATGAAAATAGGTCAAAATGGAGTTTTCTCGTGATACGATAATTGAAGAAAATGTAGAACATGAGATTATGAACTTGGTAGACAAAGTGGATTTCAATTTGCATGCACGAAAGTGGCTAAACAGGGCTAATGCCACTGGCTGACATGGGCTGGCTTTCACTGACATGGCCAGAAACTAGGGCTTGCCATAACTTTTGATCTAGGGCTCCAATTGATCCACTACTTTGTCTGGGAGATAGGCTTTGATAGCAGGAACAAATCATTCAACAGGATCCAAAGCTGAAAATGGCTGAAAGATGATGAAAATCAGAGGAGAAGTATGGTGGCGACACGGCACAGTGAAGCCACTGGACAAGGTCTTGGCATAGCTATAACTCAAAATCTGGATAGTTTCAGAGATTGGTCTAGAAGACAAATATGCTCAGGAGGTTGAAGCACACCTGAAGGACAAAGTTGATGAAGCTGAAACGGCCAGGAATAGGTTTCCGGTGAACTGTGCCGGAGAAGATGACATGGGAATTGGGGTTTTTGATACAGGTCAAATGAACTTAATTCCAAGCTCAGGGAGTGATAGATGGGTAATATGAAGCTACCTGCACGATCAATTTGGCTGGAGGATGGCCGGAGAAGCCTGGCGACGATCGCCGGTTTCTGGAGAAACTTAAATCTGGGGAAAGCTTCAATTGAAGCTCAATCTGGAAATCTGGATGCATAGGCTTGCTTCAAAAGGTTCACTGATCATTTTTGTCTATTGAATCGAAGGCTAATTCGGACTGATTTGAGTTGCAAAGCAGGAATAGGGCATTTGACAATTCCGGTGATCACCGGCGATGAGATGCATGGAAGTCAAATTAAATGATACAGCACGATGAGTGTGATGAGAGAAACTCACTGATGCTGTCAATTTGGAGGTTGGTGCAGTGGATGAAGCTGGCACAGTGAGGCCTCGTGCTGGACTCGCCGGAGAAGACGACTGCAGCGAGGAGGAGTTTGTTTAACTGCTTGAGGGCTTTGGAGAGCACTGCTAAAGATGAAATAGTTGCTCTGGGGTTGCTATTTATAGGCAAAGCAAAGTGTACGAAGCTTAAGCTCACTGCTTGCTTGCGCCGGTGGAGGAGAAGGCTTCGGGTTGAAGCAACGATGAACAGTGAAGCTCCTCTCTGGTGTGCAACAGCTGGTGAGCTGGATGGGGACTGCCACGATGATGTCTGCAATGCTAACACGTGTGCGTGTGCAAAGGCGGTTGCAAACAAGCACTGGCGAGCGTGGTAGTCATCGGCGGTGGAACACGGCGTGGTCGCGGTCGCAAAGGCACTGTTCAACGCTAGCCGAGGTCGAAGCAAACACTGTGCACTGCGGTCGAGGTCGCCGTGCACTGCTGATTGGTCGCAAACAGTAGGTGAGGTCGAAGGAGTTGATGCCTGGTCGTGAACAGCAGCTGAGGTCGAACCAGGGACCTAATTGCAAGGATTTTTGATTGAATTATGGACTGATTTGTAATTTCTGATTTAGAGATAGTTGATTTGCAATCTGATGTCATAGATGAGTATAAACTTATACCTTATACTCATCTAGCAAGAGATTTGGTAAATTGAAAATAGGGTACTTTAGGGTAAAATAAGATCTGAGTTTTGTCGATTTCGAATTCTGGCATCTAGGATGAGATTTGGATATTCTGATAAAAGAAGATTTTGTATTGATTAGCATTTGGGAGGTGTTCCCTAAAACAGATTCGAATTTGGAGTTAATCTGAAGATTTCAGCCTTTTTGGGTTTCCAGATATCAGATAAAGGACAGATTTGCGATGAAATCTGGACTGAATCGCGAAAAGTGGTCAAATGGACTTATTTGGCTGAAAAGTTTTAGGACTGGTATGCAAGCACATTAAGATTTAGGGTTCCGAAGAAATCCAGAAGAAATCTACTCTGGAATCATCTGAACTGAAGGCTGAAAGGTCAAGCAGGGTAATTAGAGTAATTTAGTATTTTGGTTTTCGAAAACAGAATTAGGTTGAGTTTCTGGGTCTTAGGAACTGAATTTGATCTCGACGCTGAAGACAAATCTGGATAAGATAGGTAGGAGATCCTATCTGTTCAGTCTGATTGTAGTTCTGAGCTATCTGGGGAAATTAGGCTAATTGTGGGCCTGGAAGGACTGAACTGCAGGTAAGAAAATTAAGAGGCTGGACCAGTTTGTAAATATTTTCAAATGAACTTAATAACCTAGCCTTTGGATAAATATAATTAGGGTAAATAAGTGTTGTTACCAGGTTTAAAATGGTAATTTTACTCTAATAAGGTCAAGCTTACATGCAAGGGCTTCTTTTTAATTTGTGGAAACTTAAGGGCTGAAATGGAAAATGGAACTTTTCTGAAAAGAGGGTATCCTAAACAGTTTACTGTTTATTAATTATATTTTTAAGGGTATTTTGGTAACATATCAAGTATGGTATTATGTATGTATATATATATATAGTATGGCTGGGTGTGTAAGGTAAGGCCTGAAGGAGAAATGGATTCAGAAGTCTAAGTTTCAAACTGGACTGAATAAAGAATCTGCAAAGAGGATTTAATTGTAAATATGAAGGTTGATTGAACTAAATTGCAATATTCGCAATCTGGGAGCAAGTTTGAATTTAGTCCAATAGGAATGGTTTACACAAAAGGCACTTTAAGGAAGTTTAGAGTAAAAGATGAAGACGAAAACGAAAATAGAATTAGGGTAAAAGTGAATAGTGCTTTTACCAAAAACGAATGGAAACACGAATAACAAGGTCTCAGGGCCAAATCTGAACTTGTTGCAGAAAGGAAACTTGTATAAAATAGCAGAAAGGATATTGTCGTTCAGTTGGATTGGAATTTGGAGATGATTCAAAGATTTTGGCCCGTTTTGATTCTTCAAGAGCTAAAAAGGACTGATTTGCTATGGAATTTGGACTAGTTTGTACTTATTTTAAAATAACTTAATAATCTAGCTTTTTGATAAAGTATGTTTAAAGTAAAGAAGTATTGTAGACTATTTCAAGTTAGGGCTTAGTTTATAACTAATTAGAGTTTTTGAATCATAGTAGAACTATTACTTAAAAGAAATAGTCTTACACTTAGATTTCTTAAATAATTATCATTAGATAATAAATGGCATTTTACAAGAAACAGAAAATAGTGTTTTTAGTGAAATAGGTACACATGCATACATACACTTGATTGTGCACATATGCACGAGTACATTTAAAGAAAATATTTTTAACTAGTTGCGAATTAATTTTATATCTTAGTTAAAACTTCTTAGAGAGTACTCTTAAAAGTAGCTTTGTAGTCAAAACAAAAACGAAATTTTCAGGTTCAGGTTTTTTGTAAAGCAAAATTTTTCAGGCCCTATTTTCGGGGTGTTACAGCCCGGCAAGGCCCGATAACCTGTGCCGTGCCGGGCCACGTGCCGGGCCAAAATGCCGTGCTTCAGGCCGGCCCGACCCAATTGACATCTCTACTGTCAAATGCTTTCATGGTTCCTTGCCGATTGCTTTCAATACACTAGTTAATTGTAGAAGCAAATCAAACGAGAGAATTGTAGTTAAGTTAAAGTACTATTAAAGGCAAGTCGTTGAGTTAAGGCGACAAGACAAGAGAGTATAAGGTAAATTGTACATATATTATTATCACATTTTCTCATTTAAAATTATTTTATCATAATTATTTTGAGTTATATGCTATTCTATTAAATTTTTTTTACTATCTTAATACCCTTTTACCCTGAACTTTTGCAAGAGTAAAATAAATTTATTTTGTTGTATATGGAAGAAGGTAAAATGATTTTATTTTATTGGATATGAAAATAAGATGGCTGACATCCCATTGGGGTATATGGTTATGGATCTGTGAGAGCTACCAATACCAATCAGGCGAGTAGCAATAATGCAGGATATGTTTCTTTCTACTCTATTTTTTTTTATTGGAAGAAAATGTGTGTATTTATTTCTTTTAAAAGTGCTATCGTTGCAAGTTTATATTTGTATAGGAAACTAATGTTATGTTGACAAATGTATCATACTAGTTATAGTTCAGGTATGGAATTATCTGAGCTCTCCTCTAGAAACGGCCTTTGTTCGAACAAGATATACGGTGATGGATCTATATGAGCGACTAATACTACTAAATCAAGCATAGTAGTTTTCGGTGGATCAAAGAGTTTGCTCTTGTAAAACAGAAATGTTCTTGGAGAGACTGTGATGTCGAAGTACTCCTCTATAGAGTGTAAAAACATGATATTTTACACCGATGACTTTAAGAGTAGGAAGATTGTGGTCATGTGTGGCATCAGAAATTATTTTATTCTTAGTGTTGTAACTATCTATCTATCTATTCTATTCTATTTTACTTATTATGAATAAAGTGGATGTGACTTCACAATTATAAATTATTTTGTAAGATAAATCTTTTGTAAAACACAATAATTTATTTTCCTATCTATTATTGTGTATGCTAGTTTGCAGAGCACGACCAATCATATCCATCCTTCTGTTAATTTAATGTTTGCAGTTTCAAAAGGTGATGATCATGTTGCTGAAGTTGTCGGGACATGAATTTGAACAGTAGGTTAAATCAGCTTAAGAGTAATCGACAAGAAGCTTTATATTTTTCTCAGTTCCTATTTCTTGTTTTCTTCAAAGTTAATTTATCCTATCTATGAAATAAATAAATTGAGTTTAAGATACCCTTCTAGTTTCAATCTATTTTGCATAAAAAACTTACACATTTATAGATTCTATTCTATAAACTTGTAGCGACTGTTTCACTTAGGCCCTATTTGACAGTATGACAATTTTATAACCAAACACAATTATACGCTGAAGATATAAAAAAGACATGCAACCAGCAAATATATATTTAGTCTGAACATCTTTTTTATTTCTCTTATATATGCAACCAGCAAAAATATGAAATATCATGTATAATACACACGCTACACTACACACACTGCACCTTTCAGTCATGGGCAATTGATCTTTTATGGTAGCTCCCTGACGAGGATTATCACCTGAGCTAGTTCAATATAACACATTTTGATCTAACTTAGTCTCGAGCCAGGTCGTATCTGGCAGTCCGCTAGTATGGTCTTAGACAACCCCAAAAGGTGCGGACACAAGAGAATTCTATGATCGTAGGCTCCATGTGATCGTAAGACTGCAGACTATGCGCGGTCAGGAGGCCGCAGATCATACACGGTCAGAAGGTCGTTGACTACCCTCGACCAGAGTAACTCAGGAGTGCTTATTGTAGGGTCAAGGATGCCGACTAGAGGGGGGGGTGAATAGGAGGCTTTTAAAAACTTTAAACCTAAACAAATATTTGCAAAACAAGAACAAATAATAAAATGAGCAAGAGGAGAAGGGAATGAACACAATAATTTTTACTGAGGTATCGGAGACTCGCCCAGTCTCCATTAGTCCTCGTTGAAGCACTCAAGTCACTTGAGTTTTGCCTCAATACTCACGAAGAGTATTATCAACTAATGGTTGCTCTTTGTCCACTCCGGAAAGGCGAGCACCGATGCCTTGTACAAGCTTGCCGAGCCTCTCCGACAATCTTCAAACTGGAGAGGTCAACGGCCACACCTCCGAACTGTCTAGGTGAGGGCGCTCACCAAGAGTAATAGGCAGTGAGGTCTTCTCTAGACCTCCAAACACACACCGAGAAACTATGTCTATGCAAATGCATTGAACTGAAACTCTCGGTGGATCGAAAAACACTCGACTTGATCAACAGATCAAGATTTTGTGTGGAAAATTAAAACTCAAGAGTGTATAAGAGAATACTGCTGCTTGTTGTATAAAACTCATGCCCAAAGCCCCTATTTATAGCCTCAAGAAACAAATAAACCATTGGAGCTAGGGCTGAAAATCAGCAACACAAACTGATAGTCAGTTTCCCTAACTGACAGTCAGTTTCCCTAACTGACAGTCAGTTTCATGTACAACTGACAGTTAGTTTCGTGTACAACGGCCGACAAAATTTACGGATAAAAATTTGCTAGCCGTTCGTGGTCGTTTATGGAAACTTGAAACCCGCAACTGACAGTCAGTTATGCAAACTCACAGTCAGTTCGACCAAAAACTCGACCAAAACAGATAGAAACTCAGTTAAAAGCAACTGTGGTCGAAACCCCAACTGACAATCAGTATGAACAAACTGACAGTCAGTTTAGTACAAAAATTTTGAGTCCAAAATACACCCTCTCTGGACAATTGTCAGTTTAATTAAACTGACATTCAAACTGACAGTCAGTTATGCAAACTAACAGTCAACATGAATAAAAACAGTGATAACTTTAAATCCAGAACTCCAAAAGAGGTGTTTAATAGCTCGTTTGAAAGATAATTTCAAGGGCTACATTTTTTTCAAAAGAAGTAAAAACCAGATCTTCCTAGATCTTTCTGAAAATTGCAAATACTCTTCTTTTGTCAAAAACTCAACTGAAAATCCAAATAACTCAAATCAAGTTCAAATCAAATCCGACCAAATAGATGCAATGCAATGACCTAAGTTTCTCTGTTTATGTTGGAGATAAAGAGAGGACTTTCGCCACCGCTCTTTATAGTACGGTTAAAAGCTAAAAACAATTTTCCTAAACCGATCTATCTCCGAACTCCGAGATCGGAAGAAAATGAAATTACAGATTACCTTAGGTCCTTTGCTTCTTCATGTTTGCGTCTTGTCTTTGCTCTTCTGCACCTCGTGCTTCACTTCATTTCAGGTTCATCTTGATCATCTCGTAATTCTTCTCGAATAAACTCTGTTTCAAAAATCTCAGAAGCACAGTTAGTCTAAAACACTTTGTTTTCATTAATCATCAAAATTAGGGTTAGGCATGAAGGCCTAGATGCAACAATCTCCCCCTTTTTGATGATTGATGACAACAAGTGTTCGATAAAAGATAAAAATGAATTAACTCCCCCTGAGTATATGCATCTCATCAATTTAGCAAAAATCATAGCATAAACCAACACATATACATCAGAGCATCTCATAAATTCATCATACAAGCACTTCACAAATATACATATATATCATCACCAAGTCATATCAATATGTATCAGAGCATACAAATCTCAAGACCAAGACATCACAATAACATATATATCAGAGTATTCAACATCACAATATCATATCATCATATCCAAAGACACGCAGATATATAATAGACCAAAATATCTCCATGATATAAAGACAAATCATCTGTCCAAAACATCAAAATACTATAATATCCAAAATACTTCTCCCCCTTTGGCATCAAGCACAAAAAGGGAGGCAATACAGAAAAAGTAGAGCCTAATGCTCATCATCAGATGAAAATCCTAGAACGGCTGTATCTCCGAAGCCTGCTGGAGATGTAGTCGGGTTGATGACTGGGGATGCAGCAGGAGTAGCAACTGCAGCTGGAGAAGCAGGCGCTGGTGCTGCAGAGGGCGGAGCAGACGGTCCTGGAGCAACTGGAGCTGATGTAGAGCTCGGAGAAGACGAAGCTGGTCGGGCCCTCTTGCGAGAGACCGGAGAACCTGAAGCAGGCAGGCGATGCAGTATCTCCTCCTGCTGAGCAATCAAACGAAGGAGCATCTGATGATGCTTCGCCTGGGTGTTGAGGATCTGCTGCTGCACTTGGATCACCTGATCAAGGCGAGAACCGGAGGAGGCAGATCCGGTGCCTGTCCCTGCAGCCGGAGCTGGTGCAGTCTCCTAAGTAGGAGCCTCGTCCTTTGATTCCCCCGCAGCATCATCATCTGATATGGGAGAATCAGGGCCAGCGGCTGTGGCAGGGCGAGCACCGAGCCTGCGATCAGCCTGGCCCGGAGGATAGAAGAGAAGCGGATGATGGGGCCTCGGGAGCTCAGAGTCGATGACCCTAATGTGCAAAAGCACTGCCATGATATACAGAGCGTATATCAGCTGACGGCGCGGAGAGAGGAGAACGTGCTGAATCTCACTGATGATGAGATCAGCAACGTCAAAGGGCTCCTCCTGGAAGATAGAAATCAGGATGTGGAGCCCAAGATAGGTGACTCTGGCCCTATCTCTGGTCATGGGGACCAAGGTGAGCCGGAGGATCCGTAGGGCCAGATCAACATCGCGGCGCAAGCCAGTGATGTGATGGAGCTGGAAGGGGCCGGAATAAAGCATGGCCACCTCCCGACACTCGAGGTCTGGAAGTGTATGGAGCTGGCGGCCAGAAGGAGGGCGCACCAGTCCAAGTGCTGACTCAAGCTGCTCCTTCGTGACGGTGTAGACCTGGAGGCCTGTCATGAAGTCGCGCTGAGGGGAAATGAATACGGTGGAATAAAACTGGCAAATGGGCCCCTCAGCCCAGTGCAGAGAGGAATCAGCGACTAGGTCGCGGATCCCTACAGAGCCGAAGAGGTCTGCGAGGGTGGCGATGCCTGTGCGAGAGGCAATTGTACCCCACGACAGAGAGCAATGAGCAAAAATGGGTACTCGACTATATACACTGTTGAACAGATCGAGGTGCAAGTTGTTATAGCAGGTAACAACATTACACATGTCGCGACCAGTGGGACGCGGCAACAGGTAGGGGTTTGTGGAGCGGAGCGTGCGAAGTCGGCTAGCGTGCCACCGGGAGTAATCCACGGGGACACGCTCAGGCGGAGGCGAAGGTGGGTTCTCAGACGTCTGACCCGATGAACGCTGGCTGTTTGTCGCGTTCTTCCGTCGAGCCACACAACGAGGGTCCCGGCTGATCAGACATGGCGAAGCTAAAACCAGAGGAGAGAAAAGAAAACAGGGACCTAAATAGAGGAACTGAAATGAGGATCAGAAATCCTGTGAGACGACGGCAGAGATCAGGTCCGGTAAGCAGGGAGCACGGCAAGGAGGAGGCACGGGAGCGGCTCAACTGAAGCACGGCAACAGAGGAGTCACGGCCGTCGAGGTCAAGGTGAGGAGGCGACGGCGGCGACAAGGAGATGGGGCGGTGAGGTGGCGGCGCACGACGAGGGCTCACCAGCGACGAGAACAGGTGGCACGGAGCACTGAAGAGCGGCAAGGAAGCGCATGAGGATCAGCGGCGGCGAGGAGGAGACGACGGAACTTGAAGAGGAAACAGGGTTTTTAGGGTTTGGGACCCCGCAACTGACAGTAAGTTCACAGAACTGAGTTTTGAAACTGACAATCAGTGTATAAGACTGACAGTCAATTTGAGTCCCAAACACGACCAGGAGCGACGACCAAACTCAATTGCACGTAACTGACTGTCAGTTTGTGAAACTGATTGTCAGTTAGGACAACGACTTCGACCAGAGACTAAGAACTGGCCCTAAGTACTGCGAATAGCTTCAAGTCTTGCTACAGGTGCAAAAGTTTCCCCAAAGTCTACACCTTCGACTTGAGTGAAATCTTGAGCAACAAGACGAGCTTTGTTCCTAATTACAACACCATTTTCATCTTGCTTATTTCTAAAAACCCATTTTGTTCTAATAACATTATGATCCTTGGGTCTTTCTACTAAAATCCAAACTTCATTTCTAGAAAAGTTATTAAGTTCCTCATGCATGGCATTTACCCAATCAGGATCATTTAAAGCTTCATTAACATGTTTGGGTTCTAAAGAAGATACAAAAGAATGATGTTCACAAAATGCAGCAATACGAGATCAAGTTTGAACACTCTTATTGACGTCACCCAATATTTGGTCTAGAGGATGATCCTTGGTGATCGTTTGATGTTGCCTTGGTGCTTCATCTTGATCTTGTTCTGGAGGATCAACATGAGATGATGATACATTTTGATCAACATTATCAATGTTGACATCATCTTCTTGATCTTCTTCTCTTGGCTTGATGTCTCCAATGGTTATGTTCTTCATAGCTTCCTGAAGATCTTCACCACAAGAAACTTGCTCCTTTTGCGAGCCATTAGTTTCATCAAATTCGACATCACAGGATTCTTCAATACAACCAGTATTTTTGTTAAAAATGCGATAAGCTTTATAGGTGGTGGAGTATCCGACTAGAAAGCCTTCAACTACTCTTCTTTGAAATTTACCATCAAAATTCCTTTTATTAAGAATATAGCATTTGCATCCAAAAACTCTGAAATAAGAAATATTTGGCTTATGCCCAATAAGAAGTTCATAAGGAGTCAAATTTAGAAGAGGATGCAAATACAGTCGATTTATAGAATAGTAAGAGGTATGCACGGCTTCAGCCCAGAAGCGAGTAGGAGTATCATACTCACTTAGCATAGTCCTTGCCATTTCTATAAGTGTTCGATTTTTCCTTTCTACAACTCCATTTTGCTGTGGAGTCTAGGATGTGGAAAATTCGTGTTTGATTCCAAGAGAGTCACAAAAATCAAACAAAGTTGAATTAATTAACGAACTCTCCACCATGATCACTACGGATTTTCTTGATGGAAAGTTCGAATTCAGTGGAAACACGTTTTGCAAAACTTTTGAAAATTAACATCGGGGGTTTCAGATTTTTGGGAAATAAAGAAAACCCAAGTATAGCGAGTAAAATCGTCAACAATCACAAAGCCATAATTGCTACCCCCGATACTTTGGAACTCAGAAGGCCCAAATAAATCCATATGAAGAAGTTCCAAAGGTTTGCAAGTAGAAAGAATGCGCTTAGTCGGATGTGAAGTAGCTACTTGCTTGCCAGCTTGACAAGCGCTACAAGGTTTATCCTTTTCAAAATTCACATCCTTAAAGCCAACAACCAAATCACGTTTTAAAAGTTTTCTCAATTGGTGCACTCCAACATGTGCAAGTCGTCTATGCCATAGCCAACCTTTTGAGGTTTGAGAGACAAGACATGTTGAGAGGGAAGCATCTTTTGAGTGAAAATCAACTAAATAAAGATTTTCAAAACGAAAGCCTTTAAAAATTAAAGAATTGTCTTTTAAACTTTCAACCAAAACTTCTTTTGGATAAAATGTGCAACGAAAACAAAAATCACAAATTTGTGCAATGGAAAGCAAATTAAAGTTCAGAGATTCGACCAACAGAACATTGGAAATAGAGAGATCATTAGAAATAGCAATTTTACCCAAGCCTACCACATTTCCTTGACGATTGTCGCCAAAGGTAATCTTTTGGTTCTCGCTTGAGTTGTCTTTAAGTGAGGTGAACAACTTCTTGTTGCCGGTCATGTGTTCGGAGCATCCGCTATTTAGCACCCAATGCCTCCCACCGGTCTTGTAGTTCACCTGCATAAAAAGAATTAATTTCTTTTAGGTACCCAAACCTTTTTGGGTCCTTCAATGTTAGCAATCAAAGCTTTGGGCACCCAAATAGATTTCTTCTTTTTATTCAACATGGGTGCACCGACATACTTTGCTATAGAATAACCTTTCTTCGACTTTTGAAGCATGTAGCAAGTATCAAAATAATTTGGAGTCATTAATGGACATGCTTCATACGAATGACCAGTTTCATGGCATTTATGACAAAATGTGTTGCATGCTTTAACAAAGATAGTTTCGGAGTTTGGTTTCTTTCCTTTCTTCGAAAAGTATCCTAATCCTTCTTATCTAAAAGAACATTTTTGTTTACTAAGGATTAGATCAAGAGATACTTTGCCTTTGTAACAGTTTTCTAAGTCTTTTCCAAGTTTTTCAAGTTGTGCCTTAAGTTCATTATTTTCATTCAAGATATTATCATTAGAAACACATGGAGTATGATGACTACTAGAAGGAGAATCATCCAAATTACATGAAGTGGAAACATCTACTTTAAATGAAGCATTAGTGACATCTTTTATGAGCATGCTTTCATAAGAATCTTTTAGCTCGGAGTATTGAACGCGTAGGGAAGAATGTTCTTCCTTAAGCACCTTATACTTCTTTTTAGTTTTTCTAAAAACTTCATTTAATTCGGTTATCATTTCAACTAAATCATCATATGAAGGATCATTGGTGTGTACCTTTTCATCGCCTTTAGCCATAAGGCAAATGGATGAGCTAGTTGAAGTGTTGATGTTGCCGACAGCTAATCCGGCCATCTTCTTGGAGCAACTTCTTTCGTCGTCGGAGTCGGAGTCGGAGCTCTCACCTCCGGACATCCACTCTCCGAAGCATGCTTCTTTGGTTTCTTCATTCTTCTTCTTGAAGAATTTCTTCTTTTTGTTCCATTCCTTGTTCTTGTTTGGACATCTTGAAGCTATGTGTCCCTTCTCATGACATCCATAGCAAGTGATGTCCTTGAAGTTGTTTTGCTTTTGTCCCTTTGGTCGTGTGTCAATGTTGACACCCTTTTTATGCAACCTGCGGAGAAGTTTTTGAGTATTTCTTACCATGAGTGCTAGATCTTCATCGGAGGAGCCATCACTTGAGTCGTTCTTTGCGTTGGCTTTGAAAGCCAAAGCCTTCTTCTTCGTCTCCGAGGGTTCGGCTGCTTCCTTCTTCTCCTTTTTGTGCATCTCATGGGTGATGAGGTTCCCATAGAGATCGGTCGGTGTCGTGGTCGACAAGGCGGAGTTCATAAGAACCGTGACCAAGGTGTCGAAGCTTTCAGGTAAGGCCCTGAGTATCTTTCTCACAATATCAAGGTCAGTGAAAACGACTCCAAGCCCCTTGAGTTCATTCACAATATTATTCAACCGAGTGAACATGGAGTCCACGGACTCAGTTGATGACATGGTGAATGTCTCATATCTTTGCCTCACCATAAGAAGCTTTGCCTCTTTTACTTTAGTTGTGCCCTCGTAAATTTCTTCGAGGGTGGTCCAAACCTTGTGAGCAGTCGTGAGATTGCTTACACGGTTGAAATCGTTTAGAGACAAACCCACAAATAGTGCATTTTTCGCACGGGCATTTAAATGCAGTTTTCTCCTGTCGTCCTCAGATTGACTTGCCGGATCATCCGGAGGAGTAAAATCGAGTTTAACAATATCCCATACATCAAGCCCCATGGCCTCTAGGAATACCGACATGCGCACTTTCCAATAGGGATAATTTGTCCCATCAAAGATTGGCGCACGGCTAGTATGACCGAGAGAAAAACCATCAGTAGACGACATCCTCTCTCTAGGCGGTAAAGCCTAATGAATCGAGAGACTTAGCTCTGATACCACATGTAGGATCAAGGATGCCGACTAGAGGGGGGTGAATAAGAGGCTTTTAAAAACTTTAAACTTAAACAAATATTTGCAAAACAAGAACAAATAATAAAATGAGCAAGAGGAGAAGGGAACGAACACAGTAATTTTTACTGAGGTATCGGAGACTCGCCCAATCTCCACTAGTCCTCGTTGAAGCACTCAAGTTACTTGAGTTTTGCCTCAATACTCACGAAGAGTATTATCAACTAATGGTTGCTCCTTGTTCACTCCGGAAAGGCGAGCACCGATGCCTTGTATAAGCCTGCCGAGCCTCTCCAACAATCTTCGAACTGGAGAGGTCAACGGCCACGCCTCCGAACCGTCTAGGTGAGGGCGCTCACCAAGAGTAATAGGCAGCGAGGTCTTCTCTAGACCTCCAAACACACACCGAGAAACTACGTGTATGCAAATGCACTGAACTGAAACTCTCGGTGGATCGAAAAACTAAAGCTCAAGAGTGTATAAGAGAATGTTGCTGCTTGTTGTATAAAACTCATGCCCAAAGCCCCTATTTATAGCCTCAAGAAACAAATGAACCGTTGGAGCTAGAGCTGAAAATCAGCAATACAAACTAACAGTCAGTTTGCCTAACTGATAGTCAGTTTTGTGTCAGTTTTGTGTACAACGGCCGACAAAATTTACGGATAAAAATTTGCTAGCCATTCGTGGTCGTTTATGCAAACTTGAAACCCGCAACTGACAGTCAGTTCGACCAAAAACTCGACCAAAACAGATAGAAACTCAGTTAAAAGCAATTGTGGTCGAAACTCCAACTGACAGTCAGTATGGACAAACTGACAGTCAGTTTAGTACAAAATTTTGAGTCCAAAATACACCCTCTCTGGACAATTGTCAGTTTAATTAAACTGGCAGTCAGTTATGCAAACTGACAGCTAGCATGAACAAAAACAGTGATAACTTTAAATCCCGAAATCCAAAAGTGGTGTTTAATAGTTCGTTTGAAAGATAATTTCAAGGGCTACATTTTTGTCAACAAAAGTGAAAACCAGATCTGCCTAGATCTTTCTAAAAATTACAAATACTCTTCTTCTATAAAAAACTCAACTGAAAATCCAAATAACTCAAATCAAGTTCAAATCAAATCCGACCAAATAGATGCAATGCAATGACCTAAGTTTCTCTGTTTATGTTGGAGATAAAGAGAGGACTTTCGCCACCCCTCTTTATAGTACAGTTAAAAGCTAAAACAATTTTCCTAAACTGATCTATCTCCGAATTTCGAGATCAGAAGAAAATGAAATTACAGATTACCTTAGGTCTTTTGCTTCTTCATGTTTGCGTCTTGTCTTTGCTCTTCTGCACCTCGTGCTTCACTTCATGTCAGGTTCATCTTGATCATCTCGTAATTCTTCCCGAATAAACTCTGTTTCAAAAATCTCAGAAGCACAGTTAGTCTAAAACACTTTGTTTTCATTAATCATCAAAATTAGGGTTAGGCATGAAGGCCTAGATGCAACACTTATCTCTCTAAATAAGCATATCCTTGGGATCGTGATTATTCCTCCACGTATGAAGACAACTGCCAAGGGGTTAACATGGGCGGTTATCCCTTAATCGCACGTGTTAGGCCTACGTGGAAGTTAAGTGCGGTTACCAAAACTGCACTTCTACAACCGTTCAAGACCGTTATGCATTGGCGCCCTTTTGATCGGTATAAAAGGAAAGCCAATGTACAAGGTGGGGACAACGACAACACTAACAGAAGCAAATACAAGACAAGAGACCAAGAATAGGATTTCTTGAGTTAGTTGATCTTAGTCACGCTTAGATAGACAATCAAAAATAGGAAAGATCTTCGCGTGTGATTATCTTTCCTTCAACCCTGTAAACATTTTTTCCTGATACATAGTGAAATCACAACATGACGTAGGGCTATTACTCCTACCATCGAGGGCCCGAATCTGTATAAATCTCTCTGTGCTCTTGCCGACATTGTCCACCTTATCTTTCCAGGGGATCACCTTGAAAGGTCTCACAACTCACAAAAATCTGCGTAAGATCGACTAAGGACCCCGAGTCCAAATCGTCAACAGCTGGCGCCCACAGTGGGGCCTTTCTCAAGGCGTTCTTTTCTTTGCCTGGAGGTCGGGAGAACCATGTCCGGAGCATACGATTCCGAGAATGATTTCGATCTCGAGGATTATACTCATATACAGATGCCTTCACCCAGTGATCCTGTTTCGATGGAGGAAACCGGAGGTGAAGACGTCCAGGAGGTCGATTCGACCATGCAGGTCATGTCCATCGACCAAGAGACAATAGACGCAGAGCCGGAACCTGATGTTGTTCCTACTACGTCCGTGGTTGGATCCGGTCCATCGCATGCCCCTGTCGAGGGCATAGCTGATGGCGACCAGGAATTCAGCCCGGGGAGGTTCGACCCTGATAACCTCCACCGTATTTTTGATTTCGAACCCGACTCGGAACGAACAGAGATGTTCTCCCCATTAGCGACCTTGCTTCCTAGGCAATTCGCTGCTTTATCGGAGGAAACTCCCAATCAGCGAGCCGCTCGGGAAGAATAGGGGCGCAAACAAAAGGAGGATCAAGATCGTGAGCAGCAAGATAATAAGCTTCGCAAAACGGCCCTAGAGGCTCTAGAAAATGTTCAACCTCGTTACAATGCTACCCCTAGTTCCTCCCGTCGTCCACACGGTCGCAGGCGCGACCAGACACCTTCTCTGCCCCCAGGAAACTTACCTGCGGATGAAGAGACGGTGACACTTGCTGCACCCAGGAGAAGTACGCATGGTCGACTTCAATCCATTGCTGAGGTCCTGCGTAACTTCCCTCCTACTGTCACAGACGCGCAAAAACTAGCTTTCACCAAAATATTGGTGGAGAGGTTAGACGAGGTCGTATCTGAGGCGACCCCTACAGCCTCTTCTCGATTAGCAATACGTTCCCATGACAGAGAATATTCTAACTCTAGTATTGGCAGGCGTAATAGCCAACCACTAGTACCATCTCGGCATGACAAAGCCAAACAGGCGGGAAATTCTCGTGATCGGGAACGAATTCATGTCCATTCTCGTCTGGGACCATGCGTCGTATCTCCTTCACGCAAGGTTGCCTGAGATTAGGTCGAGAGCCGCAGACCCCTCCATGGTCCCTATGTTTGATGTAAGGCTTTTTTGCCCTACCTCCACGCGGTCGTTTGGCCGGATAAGTTCAAACCAGGGACTATTGAGAGGTTCGATGGAACTCAGAATCCTTCAGAGTTCCTACAAATTTACATCACTGCTATCCAGGCAGTCGGTGGTGATGACTGCGTCATGGCAAACTATCTGCCTACAGTCCTCGAGGGACCGGCCAGAACTTGGTTGTTCAATCAGCCCGAGGGTTCGATATACAACTGGGAAATGTTGCGTGACGCCATCCTCAACAATTTCCAGAACTGTTATCAGAAGCCGGGCAAGGAGGATGACCTCCATCGGTTACGACAAACCTCGATGGAGACTCTTCGTCAGTTTGCCAAGAGATTCATCGGGGTGAGAAACACCATCCTGAACATATCTGATAATTCCATTATCAGGGCATTCAAACATGTCGTTCGATACCGGAGATTCATCGAAGATCTACTTATTCACCCCCTTCGATCAGTGGCCAATCTCTTTGATATGGCTGATCGATATTCCGACGCGGCTGAAGCCATTGAATGGAATCGGATGGTGGATAAGTGTCGCGTCCCGAGACTGGGACAACGACTACTCCTGTAGAGACCTAGCTCGCTGCAGCTAGTCCCAAACCACAAACCTTTGACTTCCCAGGATGAGTCAAACACAGGAGTATATTACATTGCAACAGAGTACTCACAAAATATTAAGCAGTGTGGCCTGCTGGCCTTAATATTACATAAAGAGGATTACAATGCCTACAAGGCATTCAGGGTTTAACAAAATATCTAACTACGCAGCAGAAGATAGGTGACCCTCCCACAAAAGAAGTTGACGGCAGAATAACACACTTCAGGGTTCTGGCGGAACTGATTCTCCTCCTTCTGGATCCACGTAGTACTCCGTGCCATCATCTTGATCAAGGTAGGCTCCATCTATTGAGTTGAATGTTGCAAGGGTGAGCACTTACGTACTCAGCAAGTCATAGGTAAGAGTAGATACATATAGTAGAGATGATATGGATCTAGACTAGTCAAGAATTATGGATATTTGTAAAATAATCTTTTCCTTTCTCATCTCATCTTATGGCAGCACTTTTCATAATATACATCATCAACCATGTTCACTAGATTATAGCACTACCGCGACACGTCGACACACGACAGCCCACGGCAGTACTCCTTATCATGACAACACATGTCATTTGGGTAATCTTGATTTAAACATATTTTATTTAGAAAATAGTACTTGTGTCACACCCCGTGGATTTAATCCACCGCAGCAGACTCCTATAAACCCGGGAGCTCAGAGTATTCGAATACGTTTTTAACTCTGCAGAGAGGTACCAATTTACCCGCAAGATATTCCACTTTCAAACCTTTCCTATCATAACAAAATGATTGGACCCCTGACTCACTTCATACTGTGAGCGGCAAGGTGAAAATAACAAGAACTTTTGTTATGCATCACTTACAATTCACCCCCGACCCTGTGGCTCTCAGCGAGGCACAGTTGTGGCAGGTTGTATCCAAACCTCCACCCCTTTGCTTATTCCCATTACTGGGTCAGCGTGCTTGATCACCTTCAGTGATATGTGTGGGAGCCGCGCTCCGTGTTTATCGTGCATCACTACACATCTCATGCAGGGGTTTCATGTGCGATCCACATAATTACTTGTTCAGGCCTGTCCCATACCAGGCTTGCGGTTAGCACGTTGTTCATGCCACTAGACGCACAACACAAGGTTCTAGTCCTTATATGCCAGTGACCAGACCATCCACAACCCTGCACCTTCAGTGCCTGCATTCCTTTGCAGTCTAGCACCTCCAGTGCTACAGCCATCCACACCATTTTTCTGGTCACGGCTAGGGGTTTTATTTCATGAATATAAGTATATAATTACATATAATAGTTCATGGCTCAAAACTTGTTTATTTTACATTTCACAGATAACCAGTCTAGTACTGCCAATTGATAAATCAACCATTCTCAATCTTTCACATGCAATATTGTCTATATTCAAGGTTATGTTTTAGCAACATTTAAAATATAGGTTCAAGATGACCAAGGATATGACTTGCCTTCCGCGTCGTAAGAAACAGCAGTTGATGACGGGTCAACAGCAAAATCTTCAAAGTCAGCTTCTGAATCTGCTCGACGACAAACAAACACACAATGATTACTTATAATATTTAAAATGTTTTAAGACTTATATGCAGAAATGCTTAACAAGAATGATTGAACTAAACTGGAGATAAGTTGAACTGCAAACTGAACTGAGTCGAGATTCTAGGGTTTCAAGGAATTGGCTAAGAATGGTGTTAGATGCTCTTAGGATCTCAAGGTTACAATAAGAACATCAGTTTTGTGGCTGGTTTGATCAAGAACAGCGAATGTCAGCAGATCGACATTCGGATCAAAGCTTGGACATAGCTTTAAGAAAAGCTAGGATGCTTATCTCAAGTCGTGGTAGTAGAAGAAAATGTAGATCACAACTCTACAAATTCAGTGGACAAAGTGGATTTCAAATTACACAACCAGAAGTGGGTAAACAAGGTCAATGCCACTGGCTGACAAGCTCTGGCATAGAGCTGACAATGCCAAAAACTAGGGCTTAGCATAACTTTTGATCTGGAGCTCCAAATGATGCACCACTTTGTCTGGGAGGTAGGCTTGAGTAACAGGAACAATTAAGTTAACAGGTTCTAGGGCAACAAATGGCTGGAAAGCAAGAAATTTGATGATGAACTGAGATGAACTGGCTGCACTAGATCAGTTCTGGACAAAAACTTGGCAAAGCTATAACTTTTGATCTAGGCTGATTTAGGTGTCGAGCTAGAAGACAAAAGTGCTCAGGAGGCTAAGGCACATCTAAATGACAAGGTGATTTGGGCTGAAACGGCCGGGAACACTTTTCCGGTCATCGGCGCCGGGGAAGAAGCACTGCCAGTTGGGGGTTTCTGCTACAGGCAACAAGAACTTAATTCCTTGCTTGGAGAGCATCTAGGAGGTATAGGGAAGCTTCTGGTACAATTATATTGGCCGGAGGATCACTGGAGAAACCTGGCGACGATCGCCGGTTTTCTGGTGAAGCTCGGCTTAGGGAAAAGGTTCAATTCTTGCTTAAATTCGAAATCCAACTTCACAGGCTTGCTTGACTTGGCTTACTGATAGATTTTGATTACAGATACGAAAGCTAATTTGGAGTAATTCGAGCTACATTGCCGGAACAGGGCATTCTTCGAATTTTAGCAATTTCCGGCGATCACCGGCGATAAGGTGCAATGTAAACCAATTAGATGGTACAGCACGATGAGGGAGACGAGGGGAACTCACAGATGCTGTTAATTTGGCAGGAGGTGCTGCGGTTGAGGCTGTCACCGTGAAGCCTCTTGCTGGACTCGCCGGAGAAGATGACTGCAGCGAAGAAGTTTGTAAATCTGGCTAAGTTCTGGTGATGTGTGGAGGAAGCTGCTGAGCACAGGAGTGCTTATATAGGCCCGGCGAAGATGACAAAGGGGAACAATGAAGAGATTGGTTGCTGTGACTTGACTGGTTGCGTGCAGGAGCATCAGCGGTGAAGACACAGCATTAACCGGTGATGCGACGGCGACAACGGCTTTGCAGTTGATCATCATGTCGGTTCATCGGGACATGGCAAGCTGGAGCAAGCGGTGGTGACAACATTGGCGCGGCAAGGCAACGTGGCAGTGAATTGCTGACAAAAGGCTGCTGGTCGCGCGCGGGAGCAGCGCTGGTCGTCGACGTAGCAGCGGCCTTGCCACGGCACCAGCTGGAGCGAGGACACGTGCGCACTGGCATGCACGGTCACAAGTGCGGCGAAGCTTCACCGGCGGCGAGCAACCACGGCGCAAAGAAACCACGGCGAGCCCTGGTCGTGTACAGCAGCTGACCTGGTCGAAAATGGACTGAACTGCAGTTTTAATTCTTTGAGTTTTGGACTGAAATGTAAACCTGGAGATTTGGTGGGTTTAAACTGAAATTGATTCTGCTATTTTGGCAATCTTTATTCCACAGATGATTTGGCAAGGATTGAAAATAAAACTTGGCACATTTGGATAGCTTTTGATACAAACTGAGAATAGAGTAATTTAGGGTAAAATTAGATTTGAGTTTTGTCGATTTCGAATTCTGGCATTTAGGTTTTGATTTTGACATCTGTACAGAAGAGAAACTTGTGTTAAATAGCAATTAGAAAAGATCTGCTGAAGAAATTCTGAATTTAGAGTTAATCTGGAGATTTTAGTCTTTTTAGGTTTTCAGATAATAGATAAGGACTAATTTGCGATAAGTCTTGGACTGATTTGTGAAAAAGGTTTAGATGATAAAATCTGGCTGTCAATTTTTAGATTAAGGTATTGACATATCCATAATCATATTCCAGGAATAATCTGGTCTGAACTTGGTCAAGATTTTGATTAAATATGTATCTCTAAACTTAGGGTATTTGGGTAATATAAGGTATTTCTGTTTTCAAAAACAGAAGAAGTTGATAATTCTGGGAGTTAGAGATAGAATTGGATCTGGGTTCTGAAGACTTTTAAGTTCAGAGTAACTGATAGATCACATCTGAACAATCTGATCTTAATTTGAGGTCATAGGATAGATTTTGGAGATTTTAGGGCTTGAGATAGAAACTGATCTGGCTATTACTACAGATACATGCATGCATGCTATTGATGAAAAAGAAAATTTTCACCCCTAACTCAGGGTGTTACAATAAGGGAAATTTACGCCTCAACTAGGTCTCAAGGATGTGAAGAAAGAAGATTCGAACAAGAAATCAAAGTCTTCATCAGGTGGGAAGTCAAAGAAGTCGAAGAGGAATCGAACTGGACAATACCGGGAAGTTGCGGTTGCGGACAAGCCTTCGTCGGCCAAAGGAAGGCAAGAAATGGTGTCCACTCCACAACTCCGTGGGCCATGACCTCAGGAATTGTCGGAGTTGGTTGAAGCAGTTAGATGACTTCAATCAGGGGATAGGACCAATGCTGACCTTGCCACCAAAAGAACAATCTTGTGGGTTAAGAGATGCCAGCAGAGATGAAGAGATGTCTTACCAAATACCTCGTAATTATGTTAATGTTATTTTTGAAGGTTCCTCCTCTTTTGTTTCTAAACATCAATTTAAAGCTTTTTACCGAGAAGTAAACCAAGCGGAAACTCTCCTTGGCGAACCTTAGTACCCCCGTTGGTCGGATACTCCTTTGACGTTTGATCGCTCTGATTGTCCTGTGGGGCTTACTCGACCATTGAGGCTACCTTTAGTCATTACCCCCATCATCAGTAATGCGAGAGTCGAAAGGGTCCTGATCGACGGAGATAGCTCCTTAGACATTTTATTGGTCAAGGTGCTGGACGAGATGCAAATCCCTCATTCAAAAAATTAAGCCCATAATACATCCATTTTATGGGATAATTCCTGGCCCCTCTATGATGCCATTGGGACAAGTGGTGCTCCCGGTCACGCTGGGTGAACCTGATAACTTCCGAACAGAGTTGGTTACTTTTGATGTAATTGATTGTGATTCGGCTTACAACACGATCTTTGGCAAGCCAACTCTCTCTAACTTCATGATGGCTACGCACTACGCCTACCAGTGCGGCAAGCTACCTGGCCCCAAGGGCGTCATTTTGGTCCGAGGCAGTCGCAATGTAGCATTGACGTGTGATCGGCTGTCCCTGGAGATGGTAGATCAGCTTCCCCTCCAAGAAGCCCAGATTGCCACAATGTCTACCGATACAATCAAAGCTGCTCCTCAACCAAATGAAGCATTAAAATTGGTTCCGTTGTGCCTAGATGATCCATCCAAGACAGTTCGGATTGGATCAGGCTTGGATGACAAATAGGAACTCGAGCACGTTACTTTCCTTTGGGCTAACGCAAATGTGCTTGCGTGGAAACCATCCAACATGCCCGGTGTCCCAAGGGAGGTAATTGAGCACAGGTTAGTAATTCGACCTGGACAGCGACCAATAAAGCAAAAGCTCAGGCATTTTACTGTTGATTGACAAGAGGCCATCCGAGTAGAGTTAGAGAAACTCCAGAAGGCCGGATTCATTCGTGAAGTCGATCATCCGGAATGGCCTGCAAACCTGGTCATGGTCCATAAGTCAAGTGGCAAGTGGCGCATGTGTGTCGACTACACCATCCTAAACAGTGCCTGTCCGAAGGATGATTTTTCCCTTCCCCTCATCGACCAACTCGTCGATTCGACGGCGAGTTGCGAACTAATGAGTTTCCTGGATGCTTACTCAGGATAGCATCAGATTAGCATGGCAGAAGAAGATGAAGAGAAGACTGCCTACATCACACCATTCGGTACCTACTGCTACGTCAGAATGCCGTTTGGTCTCAAGAACACTGGTTCCACGTACCAGCGCTTGATGCAAAAGACCTTTCTTTCCCAGATGGGGCGTAACCTAGAAGCTTACGTGGATGATTTGGTTGTAAAAAGTTTAAACAGTTCGTCTTACTTAGACGATCTTGCTGAAACCTTCTGTAATTTAAATCGGTTTGGAATAAAATTAAACCCAAAAAAATGTTCTTTCGGGGTTTCGTCCAGGAAACTTCTTGGTTTTCTTGTTTGTTCCAGAGGAATTGAAGTTAATCCCAAAAAATCAGGGCTATCAACCAAATGAGGTCTCCCTTGACCATCAAAGATGTCCAGCGCCTAGCAGGTCGCATGGCGGCATTGAGCCGGTTCATATCACGGCTAGGCGAAAGGGGATTACCTTTTTTCAAAGCTCTACGCAGGCATAATAATTTTGTTTGGTCGGATGAGGCCGAAAAAGCATTTCAGGAGGTTAAAGCATATTTGTCTAGTCCGCCGGTTTTGGTGTCTCCTAATAATGGGGAACCATTACTCCTTTATTTGGCGGCCACACCTTACGCGGTCAGCGCTGTGCTGATCGTGGAAAGAGAAGGTATACACAAGCCAGTCTACTACGTAAGCAAAGTGCTTCATGGTCCTAAGGAGCGATACCCTGAGGTCTAGAAGATACTTTACGCACTGTTGATGGCTTCCCGTAAGCTACGACATTATTTCCAAGCACATAGGATCATAGTGCCCTCATCTTTTCCTTTGGGGGACATTATCCAGAATCTGAAGAAATCTGGTCGGATCGCGAAGTGGGCTGTGGAACTCGGAGCATTCGACATCCATTTCATGCCTCGCACTGCGGTCAAGTCTCAGGTCCTGGCTGACTTCGTGGTCGAATGGACTAATCCCGATCCGCCAGTGCAAGCAACTGAAGACTTGGAATTCTTCGATCACTAGACGTTGTATTTTGACGGCTCTCATAGTTTTCAACACTCGGGGGCTGGAGTGGTCTTAATCACACCTCAGGGTGACCAACTCAAGTACGTTATCCAACTACACTTTGTTGCGACCAACAACGCAGTAGAGTATGAAGGTCTTATTGCAGGGCTCCGGGCAACAAAATTCCTCGGAGTCCGTCGATTAGTGGTGAGGGGAGACTCACAGCTGATTGTAAACCAGGTAACCAAGGAGTACAGCACCTCCGATGAGACAATGGCTCATAAACTGGGGGAGGTGAGGAGATTGGAAAGACACTTCAGTCATTTGAAGTCCAATATATCCCGCGAAAGGACAACATTCTCGCAGACCAATTATCCAAAATTGGGTCCTCACGTGCATCTGCCCCGGCAGGAGTGTTCGTTGAACACTTACAACACCCTTCGAGGATGATCCGGTAACAGTTTGCGTTACCAACCTTGGACATGAATGGGATTGGACCCATCCATTGAGGGTCTATCTCGAACACGGGACCTTGCCTAAGGATGAAATCGAGAGTGATCGGTTAATTCGGAAAGCACGTCTGTACAAACTCATCGAAGGAGCCTGTACCAAAAGGGTACTTAAGGGGTATTCATGCGCTGTGTTTCTCAGGAGGAAGGGAAATCTCTCTTGAAAGAAATCCATGACGGTATATGTGGTGCACATGCGTCATTTCGCACATGTTGCATCTAGGCCTTCATGTCTAACCCTAATTTTGATGATTAATGAAAACAAAGTGTTCCGGACTAATTGTGCTTTTGAGATTGATTGATACAGGGATCAGTTGGGAAGAAATACAAGATGATCAAGATGAACCCGACTTGAAGTGAAGCACAAGATGCAGAAGAGCAAAAGACAAGACGCAAATCATGAAGATGCGAAAGACCTCAGGTATTACAAGTTTTTATTTTTTACCGATCTTGGCGTGTGGAGATGATCGGTTAGGGAAATTCTTTTCTAGTTTTCACCGTACTATAAAGAGGGGTGGCGAAAGTCCTCTTTTTATCTCCAACACAAACCGAGAATACTAGGTCATTGCATTGCATCTTTTTGGTTGGATTTGGTTTTGAACTTATTTGAAAAATCTGGTTTTTCAGTTCAGTTTTTGACAGCAGAAGAGTATTTGCAATTTTCAGAAAGATCTAGGCAGATATGGCTTTTTCTTTTTTTGACAAAATTGTAGCCCTTGAAATTATCTTTCCAACGAGCTATTAAACACCTCTTTTGGATTTCTGGATTTAAAGTTATCTCTGTTTTTGTTCATGTTGACTGTCAGTTTGCTTAACTGACTGTCAGTTTGAATGTCAGTTCGTGTTAACTGACAATTGTCCAGAGAGGGTGTATTTTGGGTTCAAAATTTTTGTACTAAACTGACTGTCAGTTTGTCCATACTGACTGTCAGTTGGGGTTTCGACCACAGTGCTTTTAACTGAGTTTCTATTTGATTTTGGTCGAGTTAGTGGTCGAACTGACTGTCAGTTTGTGTAACTGACTGTCAGTTGTGGGTTCCAGCTTTCCTTTTTCGACCTCAAACGGCTACTATTTTTTATCCGTAAATTTTGTCGGCCGTTGTGTATGTAACTGACTGTCAGTTTGCATAACTGACTGTCAGTTTGAGTTGCTGATTTTCAGCCCTAGCTCCAACGGTTCATTTGATCCTTGAGGCTATAAATAGGGGTTTTGGGCATGTATTTCAGAACAACAAGCAGCAGCATTTCATAGACACTCTTGAGCATTAGTTTCTCATATAAAATCTTGATCTTTTGATCAAGTCGAGTGCTTTTCGATCCACTGAGAGTTTCAGTTCTTTTGCATTTGCATTCACTTAGCTTCTCGGTGCGTGTTTGGAGGTCTAGAGAAGACCTTGCTGCCTGTTACTCTTGGTGAGCGCCCTCATCTAGACAGTTCGGAGGCGTGGCCGTTGATCTCTCCGTTCGGAGATTGTCAGAGAGGCTCGGCAAGTGTGTACAAGGCATCGATGCTCGCCTTTCCGGAGTGGACAAGGAGCAACCATTAGTGATAATGTCCTTTGTGGATATTGAAGCAAGACTCAAGTGATTTGAGTGCTTCAACGAGGATTAGTGGAGACTGGGCGAGTCTCCGATACCTCGGTAAAAATTATTGTGTTCGTTCTCTCTTTCCCTTGCTTACATTATTTGTTCTTGATTTGCATTTGAGTTGCTTTAAGTTTTAAAGTTTTTAAAAGCCTCCTATTCACCCCCCTCTAGTCGGCATCCTTGATCCAACACGTGGTATCAGAGCTTGGTCTCTCGATTCATTAGGCTTTACCGCCTAGACAGAGGATGTCGTCAAGTGGAGATTTTCTTCTTGGTCATACCGGTCGTGCGCCTATCTTTGATGGGACAAACTATCCTTATTGGAAAGTGCGCATGTCGGTATTCCTAGAAGCTATGGGGCTTGATGTATGGGATATCGTTAAACTCGGCTTTACTCCTCCGGTTGATCCAGCAAGTCAGTCTGAGGACGACAGGAGAAAGCTGCATTTAAATGCCCGTGCAAAAAATGCACTCTTTGCCGGTTTATCCTTAAATGAGTTCAACCGTGTGAGCAATCTCACGACTGCTCATAAGGTTTGGACTACCCTCGAAGAAATTTACGAGGGCACTACAAAGGTTAAAGAGGCAAAATTGCTAATGGTGAGGCAAAAATATGAGACATTCACCATGTCATCAACCGAGTCCGTGGATTCCATGTTCACTCGGTTAAATAACATTGTGAATGAACTCAAGGGTCTTGGTGTTGTTTTTACTGACCTTGAGCTTGTGAGAAAGATGCTTAGGGCCTTGCCGGAAAGTTTTGACACTTTGGTCACGGTTCTCACAAACTCCGATCTATCGACCACAACACCAACCGATCTTTATGGGAACCTCATCACCCATGAGATGCACAAGAAGGAGAAGAAGGAAGCAGCCGAACCCACGGAGACGAAGAAGAAAGCTTTGGCCTTCAAAGCGAATTCAAGCGATGGCTCCTCCGATGAAGACCTCGCACTCATGGTAAAGAACACTCAAAAACTCCTTCGCAGGTTGCATAAGAAAGGTGTCAACATTGACACACGACCAAAGGGGCAAAAGCAAAACAACTTCAAGGACATCATTTGCTATGGATGTCATGAGAAGGGACACATAGCATCAAGATGTCCAAACAAGAACAAGGCGTGGAACAAGAAGAAGAAGTTCTTCAAGAAGAAGAATGAAGAAATCAAAGAAGCCTGTTTTGGAGAATGGATGTCCGGCGGAGAGAGCTCCGACTCCGACTCCGACAACGAAAGAAGTTGCTCCAAGAAGATGGCCGGATTAGCTCTCGGCAACATCAACACTTCGACTAGTTCATCCATTTGCCTTATGGCCAAAGGCGATGAAAAGGTACATTCCAACGATCCATCATATGATGATTTAGTTGAAATGATAACTGAATTAAATGAAGTTTTTGGAAAAACTAAAAGGAAGTATAAGACGCTTAAGGAAGAACATTCTTCCCTACGCGCTCAATACTATGAGCTCAAAGATTCATATGAAAGCATGCTCATAAAAGATGTTACAAATACTTCATCTAAGGTAGATGTTTCAACTTCATGTAACTTGAATGAATCTCCCTCTAGTAGTCATCACATTCCATGTGTTTCAAATGATAACATCTTAAATGAAAATAATGAACTTAAGGCACAAGTTGAAAAACTTGGAAAAGGCTTAGAAAATTGTTATAAAGGTAAAATATCTCTTGATCTAATCCTTAGTAAACAAAGATGTTCTTTTAGAAAAGAAGGATTAGGATATTTTCAAAAGAAAGGAAGGAAACAAAATTCTAAAACTATATTTGTTAAAGCATGCAACTCATTTTGTCATAAATGCCATGAAACCAGTCATTCGCATGAAGCATGTCCCTTAATAACTCCTAATTATTTTGATACTTGCTACATGCTTCAAAAGTCAAGAAAAGGTTATGCTATAGCAAAGTATGTTGGCGCACCCTTGTTAAACAAAAAGAAGAAATCTATTTGGGTGCCCAAAGCTTTGATTGCTAACATTGAAGGACCCAAAAAGGTTTGGGTACCTAAAAGAACTTAATTCTTTTTATGCAGGTGAACTACAAGACCGGTGGGAGGCATTGGGTGCTAGATAGCGGATGCTCCGAACACATGACCGGTAACAAGAAGTTGTTCACCTCTCTCAAAGACAACTCAAGCGAGAACCAAAAGATTACCTTTGGCGACAACCGTCAAGGAAATGTGGTAGGCTTGGGTAAAATCGCAATCTCAAATGATCTTTCTATTTCAAATGTTTTATTGGTCGAATCTCTGAATTTCAATTTGCTTTCCGTTGCACAAATTTGCGATTTTGGTTTTAGTTACACATTTTATCCAAAAGAAGTTTTGGTTGAAAGTTTAAAAGATAAATCTTTGATCTTTAAAGGCTTTCGTTTTGGAAATCTTTATTTGGTTGATTTTCACTCAAAAGATGCATCTCTTTCAACATGTCTTGTCTCTCAAACCTCAAAAGGTTGGTTGTTGGCTTAAAGGATGTGAATTTTGAAAAGGACAAACCTTGTAGCGCTTGTCAAGCTGGCAAGCAAGTAGCTACTTAACATCCAACTAAGCGCATTCTTTCGACTTGCAAACCTTTGGAACTCCTTCATATGGATTTATTTGGACCTTCTGAGTTCCAAAGTATCGGGGGTAGCAATTATGGTTTTGTGATTGTTGACGATTTCACTCGCTATACTTGGGTTTTCTTTATTTCTCAAAAATCTGAAACCCCTGATGTTTTCAAAAGTTTTGCAAAACGTGTTTCCACTGAATTCGAATTATCCATCAAGAAAATCCGTAGTGATCATGGTGGAGAGTTTGTTAATTCAACTCTATTTGATTTTTGTGACTCTCTTGGAATCAAACACGAATTTTCCACATCCTACACTCCACAGCAAAATGGAGTCGTTGAAAGGAAAAATCGAACACTTATAGAAATGGCAAGGACTATGCTAAGTGAGTATGATACTCCTACTCGCTTCTGGGCTGAAGCCGTGCATACCGCTTGCTATTCTATAAATCGACTTTATTTGCATCCTCTTCTGAATTTGACTCCTTATGAACTTCTTGTTGGGCACAAGCCAAATATTGCTTATTTTCGAGTGTTTGGTTGCAAATGTTATATTCTTAAGAAAAGAAATTTTGGTGGTAAATTTCAAAGAAGAGTAGATGAAGGCTTTCTAGTCGGATACTCCACCACTAGTAAAGCTTATCATGTTTTTAATAAAAATACAAGTTGCATTGAAGAATCTGGTGATGTCGAATTTGATGAAACTAACGGCTCACAAAAGGAGCAAGTCTCTCATAAAGTTTCAGGTGACGATCTTCAAGAAGCCATGAAGAACATAACCATTGGAGACATCAAGCCAACAGAAGAAGATCAAGAAGATGATGTCAACATTGAGAATGTTGATCAAAATGTATCATCATCTTATGTTGATCCTCCATAACAAGATCAAGATGAAGCTGTACAAGACGAAGCACCAAGACAGCATCAAACGATCACCAAGGATCACCCTCTAGACCAAATATTGGGTGACGTCAGTAAGGGTGTTCAAACTCGATCTCGTATTGCTGCATTTTGTGAACATCATTCATTTGTGTCTTCCTTAGAACCCAAACATGTTAATGAAGCTTTAAATGATCCTGATTGGGTTAATGCCATGCATGAAGAACTTAATAACTTTGCTAGAAATGAAGTTTGGACTTTAGTTGAAAGACCCAAAGATCATAATGTTATTGGAACAAAATGGGTTTTCAGAAATAAGCAAGATGAAATGGTGTTGTAATTAGAAACAAAGCTCGTCTTGTTGCTCAAGGCTTCACTCAAGTCGAAGGATTAGACTTTGGTGAAACTTTTGCACCTGTAGCAAGACTTGAAGCTATTCGCATTCTTCTTGCTTATGCATCATGTTTTAATATCAAACTTTTTCAAATGGATGTTAAAAGTGCTTTTCTAAATGGTGAAATTTCTGAACTTGTGTTTGTTGAACAACCTCCCGGTTTCGAAGATTCTAAATTTCCAAACCATGTGTTTAAATTGTCCAAAGCTCTCTATGGTCTCAAACAAGCTCCTCGAGCTTGGTATGAACGACTTAGAGACTTTCTACTATCAAAAGGTTTTAAAATTGGGAAGGTTGATACAACTCTCTTTACAAAGAAAATTGAAAAAGATTTGTTCATTTGTCAGATTTATGTTGATGATATTATCTTTGGATCTACTAATGAACATTTCTGTCATGAGTTTGGAGAGATGATGTCTAGGGAGTTCGAGATGTCTATGATTGGTGAGCTGAGCTTCTTCCTCGGTCTTCAAATCAAGCAACTCAAGAACGGTACGTTCGTGAGTCAAACAAAGTACGTGAAGGACCTGCTCAAGCGCTTTGGGATGGAAGACGCTAAGCCAATCAAAACCCCCATGGCGACCAATGGACATCTGGACATGGACAAAAGCGGCAAATCGGTCGATTCTAAACTATATAGGTCTATGATTAGTAGTCTTTTATATCTTACAGCATCTAGGCCTGATATCATGTTTAGTGTGTGCTTATGTGCTAGATTTCAGTCTGATCCTAAGGAATGTCATTTAACTGCTCTTAAAAGAATCCTTAGGTATTTAAAATGTTATCCCAGTTTAGGCCTTTGGTATCCGAAAAATGCAAATTTTGAATTAATTGGATATTCTGATTCTGATTATGCTGGGTGCAAGATTGATCGTAAGAGCACATCTGGTAGCTGTCAGCTGCTGGGGAGATCATTAGTATCATGGTCATCTAGAAAACAAAATTCTGTAGCTCTCTCCACAGCTGAAGCTGAATATGTGTCTGCAGGCAGTTGTTGTGCTCAATTGTTGTGGATGAAGCAGACATTTTTGGATTATGGGATTATCTTTGATAAAGTGCCACTATTGTGTGATAATGAAAGTGCCATTAAAATTGCAAATAATCATGTTCAACATTCTAGAACTAGGCATATTGAAATAAGGCAGCACTTTATTAGAGATCATGTGGCAAAAGGAGATATAGATGTGAATTTTGTTAGAACTGATATGCAACTAGCTGATATTTTCACCAAACCCTTAGATGAATCAAGATTTTGGTTTTTAAGGGGTGAACTGAACATAATTGATATATCAAATGCTAGTTGATGTGCTAAAAGTGTTGTTTGTATTAAATAATATTATTTTATTCCCTCTCTGGTCTTAGATTGCTTCTGATCGAAATTGACCTAACTGACAGTCAGTTCATCTAACTAACAGTCAGTTCAGTTGTTAGGAGCCTGGTCTTAGTCTCTGGTCGAAGTCATTGTCATTACTGACAGTCAGTCTCACAAACTGACAGTCAGTTACGTGCATTTGATTTTGGTCGTAGCTCCTGGTCGTGTTTGTGTCCCAAACTGACTGTCAGTCTCATACACTGACTGTCAGTTTCAAAACTCAGTTCTGAGAACTGACTGTCAGTGTGGTACACTGATTGTCAGTTCCATGTTTCTGAGTTTGGAACTGACTGTCAGTTGCAGGATCGTGAACCCTAAAACCCCCGTTCTGTTTCTTTGTCTCCTCGCCTTCTCGATCTCGCCGCCGCTGTTTAGCTCGTCGCCGGTGCGCCTCCTTGCCATTCCTTGCCCTCGTGCTCGCCGCCGGTGCCCCTTCGCCGTACCGCGCCGCCGCCCTTTGCGCCTCTTCCTCACCGCCGCTTAGCCTCTGCTAGCCGCCGGTTTTTCTCGCCGTTGGTTCTCTCTACCGACGTGCTGCTCCTCGCCGTGGGTCCTCTCCGGTGGTCGAGACCTTCAGTTAGCCTCTCTCTCCGACTGATTGATACTGTTTCGACCTTCGTCGCTGCTTCTTCGGCTTAATCTGTTCGGCTCTGATCAGGTCGTCTCTTCCCCTGTTTTCCTTCTCTGTTTTTTTTTAAATTCGTCATGTCTGATCAGCCCGGCCCCTCTCGCCGTGTGGCCCGACAGAAGAACGCGGGAAACAGCCAGCGTTCATCGGGTCAGACGTCCGAGAACCGGCCCTCGCCTCCGCCTGAGCGCGTGCCCGTGGATTATTCACGTTGGCACGCGAGCCTCCTTCGCTCTCTTCGCTCTGTGAACCCATACCTGTCGCCGCGTCCCACTAGTCGCGACGCGTGCGCGGTGCTCACCTACTACACCAACCTCCATCTAGACCTGTTCACCAATGTCTATAGCCGCGCACCCATCTTTGCCCACCGCTCTCTGTCGTGGGGTACGATTGCTTCTCGCACAGGCATCGCTACCCTCACAGACCTGTTTGGCACTGTAGGGATCCGCGACCTAGTCGCCGATTCCTCTTTGCATTGGGCTGAGGGGCCCATTCGCCAGTTTTACTCCACCGTCTTCGTATCCCCTCAGCGCGACTTCATGACCTTCATGACAGGCCTCCAAGTCTACACTGTCACGAAGGATCAGCTGGAGTCGGCGCTTGGACTGGTGCGCCCTCCTTCTGGCCGCCAGCTCCACACTCTCCCTGACCTCGAGCGTCGGGAGGTGGCCATGCTTTATTCCGGCCCCTTCCAGCTCCGTCACATCGCTGGTCTGCGCCGCGATGTTGACCTGGCTCTGCGGATCCTCCGTCTCACACTGGTCCCCATGAGCGGAGACAGAGCCAGGGTCACCTATCTGGGTCTTCATGTGCTCATCTCCATCTTTCACGAGGAGCCATTCGACGTCGCTGATCTCATCATCAGTGAGATTCAGCACGTCCTTCTTTCCCCGCGCCGTCAGCTGATATACGCTCCGTATATCATGGCGGTGCTTCTTCATATCCGGGCCGTCGACACTGAGCTGCCACGGCCCCATCATCCGCTCCTCTTATATCCTCCGGGCCAGGCTGATCGCCGGCTCGGTGCCCGCCCTGCTACAGCTGCTGGCCCTGATTCTCCCGCATCAGATGATGATGCTGCGGGGGAGTCAGAGGACGAGGCTCCTGCTCAGGAGTCTTCTCCAGCTCCAGCTGCAGGGACCGGCACTGATCCGGGAGGATCTTTAAGTCCTGATCGCATGCGGCTTCGCGACCAAGTCCTGATCGCATACGGCTTCGCAACCAAATCCTGATCGCACATGGGTCCGCGACCATGGATTGGTCCGCGACCAGGAAAAGGAATTCGTTCCCTGTTCGGAATTGTAATCCGATCCGAATGTGTATAACTAAGCTTATCTGTTTAGGATTAGTTATATGAGTCTAATACGTTTAGGTTATTAAGTCTGATACGTACTCATACGATTGGACTATAAATACCTTGTAATAGGTCTAGTTTAGATCATCGAACTCAATCGAAGAGTCATAGAACTTATTTGAGTTTTAGACACTTATAGTTCCTTCGACGTAGGCAAGTGTGCCTAACGTTCGACGTGTAAAGCCCTCTTTCAAATAAAGAGTTGTGCAATTACTTTGGGTTTCGGTATTTCCGAGTAAGATCTCGTTATTCCGCATATTAGAATCTGGGCGAGCCTAGTGCGAAAACCAAGGCTAGGTCTCAAACGGATCAAGTTGGTATCAGAGCAACTTTCCTATCCTGTGGATGGTGAAGACTCGCCAGGGTTACAAAACCTCCGGCGAAACTCCAGGCGATCAATTGACGGTTCCTACAGCCGCGTCTCCGACAATGTCTGACGATACCTCCGTTCAAGCTAACCTAGCCGAACAAGTGGCTAAGCTCTCCACCGACATGGAAACCGTGCTTGCTTGGATTAAGCAGCAGGCCATGATTGTACCTCCTGAAGTAGGGAAGGTTACGGGTGAGAAGACCGGTGAAGACTTGCGCAGGGCAGACGAAGATGAAGACGAAGGCGACCACAAGACCGACGACCTCGCCAACACCTCCTTAGCTGTTGGATCTCTTAAAGTCGACGCTAAGATTGATATACCCATATATGATGGGGTGATCGATGCCGAGAAGCTGGATTCTTGGATCGACCAACTTGAGACCTACTTTGACCTGAAAGGGTTTAGTAGCGCTCAAAAGGTCAAATTTTCACCTTTGAAGATGAAGGACCACGCCAAGACATGGTGGAAGGCCCTTGTCGCAAGTGGTGAAGCTGACAACCTTGCGTGGGGTCAATTCAAACGACTTCTGCGACAAGAATTCTATCCGATGGGTTACCTTGAGGAGAGATGGGAGCGTTGGCACAGATTGTACCAACGGCGCGACCAGACCGTCCAAGACTATACGACAGAGTTTCGACGACAAGCAATGGTCATTGGCATCTCCCTATCCGATCCTCAGGTATTTCGGAAGTACACATCTGGACTTCAGAAATCGATCAGTACTGAGCTAAGTCTGTTCGGCGTCCAAGACATCGCGACCGCAAGCACAACTGCTATGGCGATCGAGAAGAAGAACAAATCCCGCAGTGACAAAAGCACGAAGGAAAGTGCGACCTCGACGAAGAAAAAGCCAAGTCCGAAGAAGAACGCTTCAAAATCGGGCACGGGTGCTTTTTGTGAACATTGTCAAGTCGAGGGACATACCAAGGACAAATGCTACAAGCTTCATCCTGAACTTCGACCAAAGAAAAACGGACCAAGGAAAAGAACAACCACGGCTACTGTGACTTCACCCGACGAAGAAGTTGTCCGAGTGAACTCGGTTAATGAGGCGGATACGACCTTATCTCTGATGGCAATGCCGAAGGAGAAGGGTTCGGATCCATCGACCGACCATCACCCAACAGAGGATTTGTTCACTATCAACATCCAGGTGAAGCACGAAGTGGTCGCAGCGATATTCGATCCCGGAAGTCAGAAGAATCTGGTCTCCGCTGGACTGGTTCGACGACTTGGGTTGAAGACAACCACACACCCGCGACCATATCCGCTCGGTTGGTTTACATCCGACGTGAACCAACAGATTACGAGTCAGTGTGTGTTGAAGTTTGCGATCTCTGCACGATATATCGATGAGGTGCAATGCGATGTTGTCCCTATCGATATCTGTCAGGTGATCTTTGGGAGTCCGTATCTGTATGATCGAGACGCTCATTTCCATCGGCGAGCGCAAGAGTACGACCTCACCAAAGACGGAGTTAAGTTCGTGATCAGTAGAGACGTCCACGTCAACACTTCGAACTTGATTACCGCAAATCAAGCCAAACGGACTGTTAATGCATGTCACAAGTATGTACTTGTCATGATTCGACCCATTGGACAAAGTGAGGGTACTCGACCAGCATTGTCGTTGGCGTGCCGAGAAGATTCTGGTCGTTTGTCGAGACTACTGGAGAAATACAGTGATCTGTTCGAGACTACCCAGGGTCGTCCACCGAAACGTCCAGTCGAGCACGAAATTCAGCTTGTGTCCGATGCGACACTGCCCAATCTGAGTATGTATCGCAACTCAGTATTGGAGAATGAAGAGATCAAAAGACAACTTGGTGAGTTGCTGAACGATGGTGTCATTCAACCAAGTAGTTCACCTTGTGGATCTCCTGTGGTGTTAGTACCAAAGAAAGATGGGACTTGGCGTATGTGCATCGACTATCAAGCCCTGAACAAGATCACCATCAAGAATCGGTACCCCCTTCCTCGTATTGATGACCTGCTAGACCAATTGAAGCATGCTGTTGTCTTCTCCAAGTTGGATCTTAAGTCAGGATATCATCAAGTCAGCATCCGAGAGGAGGATACGTGGAAGACCGCGTTCAAAACACGACAGGGTCTGTTCGAATGGCTAGTCATGCCATTTGGTCTCTGCAACGCTCCGGCAAATTTCATGCGTCTTATGAATGACGTATTGAGACAGTTCATCGATGACTTTGTGATCGTGTACCTCGACGACATATTGGTTTATAGTCGTTCGTGGGATGAGCACCTCATTCATGTCGAAAAGGTGTTCGATCAGCTTCAGCAACATCGACTTCGCCTCAACCGTAAGAAGTGCGAGTTCGGCCAGCAAACTCTCCTTTACCTTGGATTCCTGGTCGGCAACGGTACGTTGCAAATCGACCCAGATAAGGTAAAAGTGATTCGCGAGTGGCCGCGTCCACGAACAGTTACGGATGTGCGTAGTTTTGTGGGAGCATGCCAATACCTTCGGAAGTTCATCCGACACTTCTCGATTATGGCTTCTCCATTGCATGCATTAACCAGGATCGATCAGAATTTCGAGTGGACAGGGAAACATGAGGACACGTTTCTCTTGCTGAAAAGGAAGATCAGCGAGGCGCCTGTGTTAGCTTTGCCAAATCTTCAGAAACCGTTCGAGCTAGAAACTGATGCCTCAGGTTATGCGATGGGCGCAGTGCTCATGCAAGAAGGTCGACCAGTGGCATATCACTCCGAGTTATTCCAGGGAGCTCAGAAGAACTACCCGACTTATGATAAGGAGTTATGCGCACTGCATCAGGCCGTAAAACATTGGCGGTGTTACCTCTTGGGTAAAGAGACGGTTGTCCACACCGATCATCAACCATTGCAATATTTGCAAACTCAGTCCAAGCTACAGCAAGCTCGGCACATGAAGTGGATGTCGTATCTGCAGCAGTTCAATCTGGTGATTAAGTACAAAAAGGGCGTACACAATAAATTGGCGGACATGTTGTCGCGACCACCAGTTACGACCCTCTGCTTATCAGCGTTCATGCAGATCGAGCCCTCATGTCATGATGACTATGCCACTATGTACAGTGAAGACCCTGATTTTCAAACAGTACTGACTGAGCTCGAAACAGGGAAAACTGCGGAGTTCGTTTGTCGAGAAGGACTCTTGTACAAAGGCAATTTACTTTGCATACCTCGTGGAGCACCTTGAGTTCAATGGTTGCGAGAAGCGCATACATCGAAGGTAGCTGGTCACTTTGGGGTTACAAAGACTTTGCAAAATCTTCACCGACATGTGTTCTGGCCGCGTATGCAGCAAGATGTGGCTAGTTTTGTTCGAGGCTGTGGTCTCTGCAGCATCTCGAAACCGGCAAACCGAAAATTAGGTTTGTACACTCCTTTGCCAGTTCCATCGAGACCATGGGAGAGCATATCCATGGATTTCTTAGGAGGATTGCCTAAGACCCGACGTGGCAACGACTATCTATTCGTGGTCGTTGATCGGTTCTCCAAAATGATTGTACTTATACCTTGTCGGAAGACTATCACGGGAGAAGAGGCCGCTCGGGTATTCTTTCAACACGTTTGGACACACTTCGGACTGCCGACTTCTATTGTGTCTGATCGCGATACCCGGTTCCTTAGTCACTTTTGGTGATCGCTCTGGACGATGATGGACACCAAGCTGAAGAGGAGTACTGCTTTTCATCCGCAAACTGATGGTCAAACCGGGGTGGTTAATCGCACAGTCGTTCATCTCTTGAGAGGATATAACTCGAAGCACCCGAAGACCTGGGATGAAAGCATACCGTACCTGCAGTTTGTTTTTAATCGAGCAGTGCATGGTTCGACTGGAAAGTCGCCGTTTGAGGTCTGTTTAGGATTTCTACCACAGAGTCCATTTGACATGGAGTTTGTGATCCCTACCTCAGCACAGAACAGCAAGGAAGCATCTGATCAGGATCGAGCACAAAAGTTCCTGGAAGGTATTCAACAACTCCATCGTGAGGTTGAACATAACTTGCTGAAAGCTCAACTCAAGTATAAGGCGCGACATGATCGGCACCGAGTTGATGCGCAATTTCAAGAAGGTGATATGGTATGGTTACATCTGAGTAAGGAGAGACTTAAAGGTGAAGGTAAGAAGCTCAAACCCATTCGTTATGGTCCTTTTCGGATTTTGCGGAAAGTGGGTAATAATGCTTGTCAACTCTAGTTACCTCCATACATGGATATCTACTCGGTTGTTAATGTTGAGCACCTCAAACTCTTTGAGCCTTCAATGCTGGATGATGAGCCAGATACTATAGTACCATCTGTTGAAGACTTGGTCTATCAACGAGACGAACCTCTACGTGAAGATGTGATTCTGGAGAAGAAGGTGACTACCACCCGCAGTGGCACCAAGGAGACTTTTCGAATCGGCCAGAAAGATCAACGAGCACGTGCGGCAAAGTGGTACACCAAAGAAGATGGACAAGCTCAATTTCCACATCTCCAATTTGATCGAGAGGTCGCAACAGGGGTTGGCTCCTTCTCAACAAGGGAGTCATGATCCGGGAGGATCTTCAAGTCCTGATCGCATGCGGCTTCGCGACCAAGTCCTGATCGCATACGGCTTCGCAACCAAATCCTGATCGCACATGGGTCCGCGACCATGGATTGGTCCGCGACCAGGAAAAGGAATTCGTTCCCTGTTCGGAATTGTAATCCGATCCGAATGTGTATAACTAAACTTATCTGTTTAGGATTAGTTATATGAGTCTAATACGTTTAGGTTATTAAGTCTGATACGTACTCATACGATTGGACTATAAATACCTTGTAATAGGTCTAGTTTAGATCATCGAACTCAATCGAAGAGTCATAGAACTTATTTGAGTTTTAAACACTTATAGTTCCTTCGACGTAGGCAAGTGTGCCTAACGTTCGACGTGTAAAGCTCTCTTTGAAATAAAGAGTTGTGCAATTACTTTGGGTTTCGGTATTTCCGAGTAAGATCCCGTTATTCCGCATATTAGAATCTGGGCGAGCCTAGTGCGAAAACCAAAGCTAGGTCTCAAACGGATCAGGCACCGGATCTGCGTCATCTTCATCTCAGCTTCAGGAGATTCTTCAGGTGCAGCAGCAGATCCTCAGCACCCAGGCGGAGCATCATCAGATGTTGCTCCGTTTGATTGCTCAGCAGGAGGAGATTCTGCGTCGCCTGTCTGCTCCCGGATCTTCGGTCCCTCGCAAGAGGGCCAGCCAAATTGCGTCTTCTCCGAGCTCAGCTTCAGGACCTGTTGACCCAGCTCCTGCGGCACCAGCTCTGGCTCCCGTTGCTGCTGATCCAGCTCCTGTTGCAGCTGCGACTCCTCCGGTGTCTCCAGCCATCGACGCGTCTGGATCTCCTGCAGGCTCCGGAGATACAGACATCATAGGATTTTCTTCAGATGATGAGCCTTAGGCTCTGATTTGTATCTTTGCCTCCCTTTTTGTGCTTGATGCCAAAGGGGGAGAAGTATTTTGGATATTTGGATATTAGAGTCTTTTGATATCTCTTTTGATGTATTGAACAGATGTTTTTTTATATATATATGGAGATGTTTTTGCTTGTTTTTTTGCTTATCAGATATGTTTGTGTGTGATATGTTTATCTGTTGAGCTCTGATATATATGATGTCTTGATTTTGAGATGTGTATGCCTTGATATGTCTTGATGATATTTGCACATCCATGATTTGGGTACCCTGATGTATATGTATTGGTTTATGATCTGATATGATGAGATGCATATACTCAGGGGGAGCTATTTCATTTATTTTGTTATTGAACACTTGTTGTCATCAATCATCAAAAAGGGGGAGATTGTTGCATCTAGGCCTTCATGCCTAACCCTAATTTTGATGATTAATGAAAACAAAGTGTTCCGGACTAATTGTGCTTTTGAGATTGATTGATACAGGGATCAGTTGGGAAGAAATACAAGATGATCAAGATGAACCTGACTTGAAGTGAAGCACAAGATGCAGAAGAGCAAAAGACAAGATGCAAATCATGAAGATGCGAAAGACCTCAGGTATTACGAGTTTTTATTTTTTACCAATCTTGGCGTGTGGAGATGATCGGTTAGGGAAATTCTTTTCTAGTTTTAACCGTACTATAAAGAGGGGTGGTGAAAGTCCTCTTTTTATCTCCAACACAAACCGAGAATACTAGGTCATTGCATTGCATCTTTTTGGTTGGATTTGGTTTTGAACTTATTTGAAAATTTTGGTTTTTCAATTCAGTTTTTAACAGCAGAAGAGTATTTGCAATTTTCAGAAAGATCTAGGAAGATCTGGCTTTTGCTTTTGTTGACAAAATTGTAGCCCTTGAAATTATCTTTCCAACGAGCTATTAAACACCTCTTTTGGATTTCTGGATTTAAAGTTATCTCTGTTTTTGTTCATACTAACTGTCAGTTTGCATAACTGACTGTCAGTTTGAATGTCAGTTCGTGTTAACTGACAATTGTCCAGAGAGGGTGTATTTTGGGCTCAAAATTTTTGTACTAAACTGACTGTCAGTTTGTCCATACTGACTGTCAGTTGGGGTTTCGACCACAGTGCTTTTAACTGAGTTTCTATTTGATTTTGGTCGAGTTAGTAGTCAAACTGACTGTCAGTTTGTGTAACTGACTGTCAGTTGTGGGTTCCAGCTTTCCTTTTTCGACCTCAAACGGCTAGCTATTTTTTATCCGTAAATTTTGTCGGCCGTTGTGTATGTAACTGACTGTCAGTTTGCATAACTGACTGTCAGTTTGAGTTGCTGATTTTCAGCCCTAGCTCCAACGGTTCATTTGATCCTTGAGGCTATAAATAGGGGTTTTGGACATGTATTTCAGAACAACAAGCAGCAACATTTCATAGACACTCTTGAGCATTAGTTTCTTATATAAAATCTTGATCTTTTGATCAAGTCGAGTGCTTTTTGATCCACCGAGAGTTTCAGTTCTTTTGCATTTGCATTCACTTAGCTTCTCGGTGCGTGTTTGGAGGTCTAGAGAAGACCTCGCTGCCTGTTACTCTTGGTGAGCGCCCTCACCTAGACGGTTCGGAGGCGTGGCCGTTGATCTCTCCGTTCGGAGATTGTCGGAGAGGCTCGGCAAGTGTGCACAAGGCATCGGTGCTCGCCTTTCCGGAGTGGACAAGGAGCAACCATTAGTGATAATATCCTTTGTGGATATTGAAGCAAGACTCAAGTGATTTGAGTGCTTCAACGAGGATTAGTGGAGACTGGGCGAGTCTCCGATACCTCGGTAAAAATTATTGTGTTCGTTCTCTCTTTCCCTTGCTTACATTATTTGTTCTTGATTTGCATTTGAGTTGCTTTAAGTTTTAAAGTTTTTGAAAGCCTCCTATTCACCCGCCCTCTAGTCGGCATCCTTGATCCAACAGCACACTGGTCGGAAAGACTTTCTGATAAGGGTTTTGTCACGCCCCTGTTTTTCCTGAATCTTCCCCGATCTGAACCCTTGTCTCGGAACCCTAACTGATCCGTTTGAGACCTAGCCTTGGTTTTCGCACTAGGCTCACCCAGATTCTAATATGCGGAATAATGAGATCTTACTCGGAAATACCGAAACCCAAAGGTTGATCGAAAACACAACTCAAAGTAATTGCACAACTCTTTATTTCAAAGAGGGCTTTACACGTCGAACGTTAGGTCGCACTCGCCTACGTCGAAGGAACTATGTGTCTAAGACTTCAATCTAGACTTGATTGTATTCGATTGAATTCGATGATCTAAACTAGACCTATTACAAGGTATTTATAGTCCAATCGTATGAGTACGTATCAGACTTAATAACCTAAACATATTAGACTCATATAACTAATCCTAAAAAGATAAGCTTAGTTATACACATTCGGATCAGATTACAATTCCGAACAAGGAACAAATTCCTTTTCATGGTCGCGAACCAATCCATGGTCACGAAACATTTCCGAACACGGTTAAGGTGGCAAAGCCGTATGCGATCAGGAATTGGTCGCGAATCCGTATGTGATCTGTCTTATGCGATCTGTCTTGGTCGCGAATCCATATGCGATCAGAACTTGGTCGCGAATCCGTATGTGATTAGGTCTTGTTCGCGAATCCGTATGCGATTAGGACTTGGTCACGAATCCGTATGCGATCAGGCCTTGAAGATCCTCCCGGATCATGACTCCCTTGTTGAGAAGGAGCCAACCCCTGTTGCGACCTCTCGATCCAACTGTAGATGTGGAGTGTACCACTTTGCTGCACGTACTCGTTGACCTTTCCAACAGATTCGAAAAGCTCATTGGTGCCATTGCGGGTGGTAGTCACCTTCTTTTCTAGAATTACATCTTCACATAGAGGTTCGTCTCGTTGATAGACCAAGTCTTCAATAGATGGTACTATGGTATCTGACTCATCATCCAGCATTGAAGGATCAAAGAGTTTGAATCCTTCCCAAGGTCGCAAACCTTTCCAAAGTCGCAAACCTTTTCGTGGTCATAAATCGGTTGCGAGCTCGACCTGAGATCCGCCCGGATCATGCAGAAGTCGTTTGAATTGACCCCACGCAAGGTTGTCAGCTTCACCACTGGAGACAAGGGCCTTCCACCATGTCTTGGCGTGGTCCTTCATCTTCAAAGGTGCAAACTTCACCTTTTGAGCGCTACTGAACCCTTTCAGGTTAAAGTAGGTCTCAAGTTGATCGATCCAAGAATCCAGTTTCTCGGCATCGATCACCCCATCATATATGGGTATTTCAATCTTAGCGTCGACCTTGAAAGATCCGACAGCTAAAGAGGTGTTGGCGAGGTCGTCAGTCTTGTGGTCGCCTTCGTCTTCATCTTCGTCTGCCCTGCGCAAGTCTTCACCAGTCTTCTCACCCATAACCTTCCTTACTTCAGGAAGTACAATCATGGCCTGCTGCTTAATCCAAGCAAGCACGGTTTCCATGTCGGTGGAGAGCTTAGCCACTTGTTCGGCTAGGTTAGCTTGAACGGAGGTATCGTCAGACATTGTCGGAGACGCGGCTGTAGGAACCGTCAATTGATCGCCTGGAGTTTCGCCGGAGGTTTTGTAACCCTGGCGAGTCTTCACCATCCACAGGATAGGAAAGTTTCTCTGATACCAACTTGATCCGTTTGAGACCTAGCCTTGGTTTTCGCACTAGGCTCACCCAGATTCTAATATGCGGAATAACGGGATCTTACTCGGAAATACCGAAACCCAAAGGTTGATCGAAAACACAGCTCAAAGTAATTGCACAACTCTTTATTTCAAAGAGGGCTTTACACGTCGAACGTTAGGTCGCACTCGCCTACGTCGAAGGAACTATGTGTCTAAGACTTCAATCTAGACTTGATTGTATTCGATTGAATTCGATGATCTAAACTAGACCTATTACAAGGTATTTATAGTCCAATCGTATGAGTACGTATCAGACTTAATAACCTAAACGTATTAGACTCATATAACTAATCCTAAAAAGATAAGCTTAGTTATACACATTCGGATCGGATTACAATTCCGAACAAGGAACAAATTCCTTTTCATGGTCGCGAACCAATCCATGGTCACGAAACCTTTCCGAACACGGTTAAGGTGGCAAAGCCGTATGCGATCAGGACTTGGTCGCGAATCCGTATGCGATCAGGATTTGGTCGCGAATCCGTATGCGATCAGGACTTGGTCGCGAATCCGTATGTGATTAGGTCTTGTTCGCGAATCCGTATGCGATCAGAACTTGGTCGCGAATCCGTATGCGATCAGGACTTGAAGATCCTCCCGGATCACTAACCCTAGATGTGCCAGTGCTTCGACTCCCAGTGGTTGATGGCAAAACTTTATCATTTTGCCTCTTTTCGCAAATCAGCCCAAAATCATCGCAGATTAGTCCTTTTAAGATTTTTCGAAAACCCTAAAAAGGCCAAAATCTACATCTTAGCTCCAAACCCTAAATTGTTTTAGGGATTACCTCCCATTTGTTATTCTACTCATTTTCCCCTTCAGGAAGATCTCCAGAATCTCGCCCGAGACCTGAGTTTCAAGCCTCGCCGTTTTCAAAATTCTAATTACCCTATTTTACCCTAATCGCTCTGTTTTCAGTTTTTGTCAAAAACCTCCAGATCTTGTCAGATCTTACTTTATCTTGGCTGGATGAGTTCAAGAAATTTGGTGTCACTCACCCGCGAAATCAAATCTCAGATCGGACCTTCAGATCTCCAGATTTGCAAATCGGTCCAAACCCTAAACAAGTTTCATCGCATTTCAGTCCAACATTTTGCATCCGGGTCCCTGCCTCCTTCGACCGGAGACGCCACCCTCGACCAGCTGCGCCCGCGACCAGATTTCCCCTCGCGCGCGACCTCGACCAGCCGCAGAGTTCCTCCGCCATCTTCGTCGGCCGTGCCTCGCCGCCACGTGCGCCTTTGCCGTTGGCCACCGTGGATCAGCCGTGGCCGCGCCAGCACCCCATTTTCCCGCGCGCAGCAGTAGCACAGCAGCAAACGACCTCCACGTCGCAGCCATGCCCCGGTTGGCCCTTACTTCACCGTCACAACGTCGCCTGCGCCGCACCGTCCACTGCAAAGCTGCAGCGCCGCGCCGACCGCCACCGTCTTGTCTTTTCGCCGTCACCTCGCAGCTTCAACTCTCCAGGTTGTCGGCCAAGTTGCCTCACCCCTGTGCCTATTTAAGCCCCCCGATTCGCTGCTCATCCACACCAAACCGGCCAAATTTCAGCCACCTTCTCCACGCCCATCTTCTTCTCCGGTGAGCCATCTTTGGAGCTCACGTCGCCAGCCCGAACCACAGCCTCCCCCTTCAATACGAGTTCACAAGTGAGTCCCTCTAGTCCCCCTCTCTGTTGTGTAGCATCTAATTGCTCCCCGGCGAAGCTCAACGCCGGCGATCACCAGAAAACTCAAAAATTCCATTTCTTCCCCTCTAGCTCACCCAGTCCAAATTGGCCTTCGTGCCAGTAGAGAAGAGTGATCAGTACCTCACTCTCGACCTCCACGAGCAAGGAATTAAGTTCATTTGGCTTGTAAACAAAACCCCCAATCCGAGGACCTTCTTCTCCGGTGCCGGCGACCGGATTTCGATCCCGGCCGTTCCAGCTGACACCACCTTGTCCTCTAGACGTGCCTTGACCTTATGAGAATTTTTATCTTCTAGCTCGACCTCATATTCGGTCTAGATTTCGAGTTATACCTATGCCAAAGTTTCTGTCCAGCTGTTATTTCATGTGTCCAGGCCACCGCAGTTCATCACCAGATTTGGCCACCGTCCGGCCATCTTTAGCCCTCTATACTGTTGAGTGTTTTGTTCCTGTTATCAAGGCCTACATCCCAGATAAAGTGTTTCATCAATTGGAGCCCTGGATCGAAAGTTATGCTAAGCCCTAGTTCCTGGCCATGTCAAGCACTATGTCAGTGCATGTCCACCAGTGGCATTGAGTGTTTTTGACCTGTTTCACTTGAGAAATTGAAATACCACCATGTCCTTTAGACTCCTGGAGTTGAGATCTTCAACTTTCTCTACTACCACTTCTCCAGAAACCTACCTAAGATCAGTTTAAGGCTATGTCGAAGCCATGAACTGAATGTCGACCCTCCGACATTCAACCCTTTCGAGTCCGTTTCTTCGACCAGCCCCCAAGTGACCTTGCCCTAGTCTTTTCCCCTGCATGCATGATATATTTATGTACTATTTCCTATTGCAACTATTTTTTGTATGCTTATTGTTGGGGGAATCCCCAGCGGTCCCACGAAGTCCCAAGGAGTCCCCGGTGAGACCCGGAGAGTCACCGGGCCCCCGGTGAGATCCGGAGGGTCATCGGGCGCCCGGTAAGATTTGGAGGGTCTCCGGGACCGGTGACACCCGGTGAGATCCGGAGGGTCTCCGGGACCCCGGTGAGGCCCGGAGAGCCTCCGGGCTCATGGAGCTGTTGCTGACCGTGGGGCCTCTAGGAAGCCCCTGGCGCCACGTGTCGAGCATCCAGGCCGTCCGTCAGGCCAAAGGACGTCTTCGCCCTTCCATCCAACGGTCGCAGCGAGGGCATTTTCGTCTTTTGCATTTCTTGGGGGCTATATATACCCCTCTTGTACCCTTTTCCAGGGATTCCAATTCATTTATATTAACTCAACATTCGGTTCTCTCGGAGACCTCTCCTCGAGAGCTCACCTCCCCAGCGGACTCGCGTCCGGAGAGAGCCAACAGGACTAGGGCCCCCACTGGGACCCGAACCTGTATAAACCACTGTGTCACTTTCTGTGTTGCCCGGCGGGAGGAGACCAGTAACTCGGTCTGCTCGCGCCGCTGTATTCGGGCCGACGGACTCCAACTCCTCGAGGACATACACTCGGGGAGCTGTGGATCCCACGTGGCTCCGTGGGCGGTCGCGGCGAAGGCCCTTCGCCAAGGATTTTACTGGCCCACGTTGGTCCGCGACGCGCGGGATCTAATCTCCGCGTGCGAGGCCTGCCAAAAGATGGCAAAGGGCACCAGGCTCCCCTCCGCGATATTGCAAACTATCCCTGTTACTTGGCCCTTTGCGCGCTGGGGGATGGATCTCCTTGGTCCCTTCCCCCCGGCACCTGGGGGCTACAAGTACACGGTGGTCGCCGTGGATTACTTCTCCAAGTGGGTGGAGGCCGAACCCTTGGCCAACATCACTTCCCGGGCGGTGCAATGTTTTTTCTGGAAAAATGTTGTATGTCGCTTCGGGGTCCCCCAAGAAATCACCGTCGACAATGGGACCCAGTTCGACTCGGCATACTTTCGGGAATTCTGCGAAGGTTTAGGCACTACCCTCCATTTTGCCTCCGTGGCCCATCCCCAAAGCAACGGGGCCGTTGAAAGAGTCAACGGCATGATCCTGCAAGGCCTGCGCCGACGGCTTGAACAGACCGCCTCCAGGCGAGGCGCGTGGGCAGAAGAGCTTCCAAGCATCCTCTGCTCCATGCGCACGACCCCTAGCCGAGCGACAGGGCGCACGCCTTTCTCGCTCGTCTATGGGGCCGAAGCAGCTCTCCCCTCGGAGATTGGTTTTCGATCGCTGCGGGTCGAGCTCCTCGACGGAGCTCCGACCGCGGCGCATCAAACCAACGAGGATAATCAACGGTTGGAGGTCGACCTCGTCGAAGAAGAACGCGACCGAGCGCTTCTCCACCACACCATCTACGAGCGCGAGATGGCACTCGCGTACAACCAGCGCGTGCGCGAAAGGGCTTTCCGCCTTGGGGATCTGGTCCTCAAGCGCGTGACAGACCCCCAAGCCCAGGGCAAACTATCTCCCAAGTGGGAGGGCCCACACAGGATCTCCGCGGTCCTGGGCTCGGGAGCCTACAAGCTCTCTACACTTGAAGACCAAGAGCTCACGCACACCTGGAATATAACCTTGCTCCGCAAGTTCTATGTTTAGCCTCCGGGCTCGCAACCTCCTCCGCCGCGCTTCCGCGGGGGGAGGCTTATGTACTCAATTCCCTCCCCGGCCGCACCTTCGCGAGGGGAGGCGTTGTATCTCATCGCATGTTAATACAAGTGGATTTTGTGCTCAACTCTGGAATTTTTACGTCTTCATTAAATTGAATGGCTTTTTTCTACTTCACCGCTGGAATTCTTTTACAGGAGTTTTTCTTCTCTATAAAAATCCCCTCTTCGTGAGGATGCCCTCTCCGTGAGGAAGTGGGCTACCGCAGCCTAAAGTCCCTACGACAGGAGCACAGCTCCCATTGGGCGGCTTACAGTAACCCCTCGTGGACTGAGGGGGTAAGCGGCAACCCAGTTTTCACAAACTGCGGTAATGAGTCACTTCGAGATATTAGTCCCCCCTCGAACACTCTACACCCGCTACCGGGTTACGAAACCCTCCTAAGGGAATATACGTTGCCTTCCGCGGCACACGGAGAACTCGGCTTTCGGAGTTTGCTCTCTCAAAGCATAGTCCCTCCTCGGTCGCGCACCATCCATAAACCCCCGGGACTCCCGCCGGGGAACCGCGAAGGTTTCCGGTAGACACCCCCGCCAACCCCCGGGACCCGACGAGGGACTACGCAAACTAAGCACCCCATGCAGTCCAGGCCCCTTCACTCCTTACCCACAGCGCGCAGAGCTGAGCTGCACCCCGCTGTGGGGGGGGGAGGAGGAAAACCCTGGACCCGAACAGAAAAACAACGGCTTTACGCGAAAGGCTTCGAAGTTTCTGAAGCAAAGGCACGACGAATAAACAAATCTACGTCTTAATTGATACATCACACTAGGGAACAACCCCCCCCCCCAGTAGGACGAAAGCGCCCCCCGGGCGAAACCCGGGCGCGCGAGTATGGGAATGATTCCCAACAAGCAACTACAGCTAATAATCCCGGAGACCTTCTGAGATCTCCCGGGAGAGATCCTTGTACAAACTCCTCATACGCCGAAGAGCCCGCCGAAGGAGATCCTCCGGCCAACATTCGTAGCCGGCCGGGGGGAGTATCCTGAGCGGGGGGACTTTTAGAGCCCCCGACCTCGGTGGAGACAACTCGGCGCGACAATCGTCGAAGTTTCCCAAGTGCCACTCCGGGAGCCAGCGCAGAAGGGCCGGCTCACCGGAGGCACCTTCCTTCGTGAAGTCGGCAAGAACGGGCTCGGAGCCTAGCCCGAAGGATGCTCCCCCGGCTGCCAGACTTAGTAAAATCGAGGCCGCCCGGGCACTACCTGGGCTAGATCCCCCAGGCGACCCTCGATCGCTCTCCAAAAGATGGTCTTCAGGGCAAGAAAGCCCTGGAAAAGCGACGTCTAAAGATACCTGCCGACAAGTTTAACACATTTAACGAAAGAACTACTTTATTCCAGTTGAAGGATATTTACAAGTTCCCGGGGCCCTCTCTAAGGAAGCCATCCGGAGCAAAAGAGCTAAAAAAGTAGAAGCCTAATCTAACCGGGGGGGGAGGAGCTCATACTTGCCGGTCCTTGTCCCCCCCCGGGGGGACGTCCGTGCTGGCCGACGCGCCCTGACCCGAGCGCCGCCCGCCCGTCTCCATGGCGCCGGTGATCCGGTCGAAGAGGACCTCGGTGAACCACTCCAACTCAGCCCGCCGAGGGTCGAAGAAGGCGGGAAAGCTCCAGGGGACGAGCTCCCCGATGACTCGGGCGCCCTCCCCGCGATGCTCAACGAGGGCCGCCGCCAAGGCGATCACCGGGACGGCGAGGCCTCGCGCCCGCGCCTTCGCAGCGACCGGGATCAAGGCGACCTGCGCACCATGAAAGTGCGCGGCCTTCCCGACCGACGTTGGAGCCGGGTCAGGGCCTGCCCCCCGACCGAGCTCGATCCCGAGCTCCTCGAGGGTAGTGCGGATCGCCCTACCCCCCGCGACCATGGCCTGGACGCCCGAGGCTGCGGCCTCTCGCTCCACCTGCAGCTCCCTCCGTAGCCGAGAGGCCGCGTCCTCAGCGGCGGAGAGTCGAGCCTGCACCGCGGCGAGCTCCCCGAGCGCCCGCTCCTTCTCGGAGCGCTCCGAAGCCGCCTCCCTGAGCGCCTTCTCCTTCCCGGTGAGCTCAAAGGCCGCTATGTCCTCGGCGGCCCGGAGGCGCGTGGTGAGCCGGGCCCTGAAGCCCCGGGCTAAGGCGACCGTCTGCATAGAAACCGTAATCAGAACGCAACTAACGAAGGAGCAGGAGACTCAAGTAACTTACCCGAAGCCCGGAGGCGATGACCGCGTCGACGTCGCCCTCGTCATCGCCCGGGTCGCTCCCTCGGGAGGCCTCCCCACCGGGTGGAGCAATCTCCGAAGTCCCGCCGTCGGAGGAGCCGGAAGCCTGATCCGGCGGCGCCGGAACCCCGGGGTGGACGAACAGGCCCTTACCCCTCCCGGGTGTAGGGAGCGCCGCCGTCGTAGGCCGAACCGCCGACGAACCTGTCTCCGGGGCCAAAATCGAGGCCATCGGCAGGCCGCCCGTCATCCGAAACCGGACGGAGACCTCACTAGACGAGGGCTGCGGCCCGGTCCCCGCGGGGGCCGGAGGCGGCGAAGGACTCGGGGCGTACATCTCCGAGTCTGAGCCCTGGCCCTCTCCGGTCGGGACGCCGCCCAAGGGATCCGGCCCACCCGGGGTGTCGGGGGCGGTGCCAGATGGCCCGGCAGCCGCCGCCGCAGTCCCCTTCGCGGGAGAAGGTGGAGGAGAAGACCGGGGCCTCGCGGGACTCCGGGCTCGGGACCCCGCGGGGCTGCTAGACGGACGAGACCGCTTCGAGGGTCCGCCGGCGACCTCCTTCCCCCGCTTGCGTGAAGCAGGGGTAGGCAGAGGGGTCCGAGCTGGGAGCCTCAACCCGAACGCCTCCGCGACGACGTTTCAGGGAGGGCCTTCCCCGATGGCACGCAGCACCCTCTCATGCTCGTCCTCGTAGTACCGGCCAACGAGGGTCACCGCGACCTCCTTGGCCCGACCATAGGACCTGACTGCAAGAGCAAAAAATGAGGCAAATGTTAGAAAAAATCCCCCGGCGGGGAGAAAGAGTCCGAATACTTACGGTCCGCCACCGCCATCCGGGGTGGTCTGTGCGCCGGCGACATTCCCCTCCCTCTACGGGTGTGGAACGGTGCCACTCGGAGGAGGGCCATCTCCTCCGCGAGATCCCACATAGACCGCCGAGATCGAGCCTCCGCCATCGCAGAAAGGAGACTCATCTCCGCCACGGTCCACTCGGGAGCCACCGGGCCACTAGATCGCGAGTACGTCGATGGCTCCCGAGAGTAGGTCACCCCCGGGTCTCCTACCCGGAGGTAGAACCAATGCCAGAGCCAGTCCCCCCAGTGGTCCCGGGAGGCCAGCACCAGGTACTCGTCGACGCGACCCAGAGTCAGCTGGATCATGATGGAGCCGAAGGCCGACCTAGGGCCGCCCCTCCTCACCACCGGGCCCCTCGCCGCCGGCTCGTAGAAGTACCGGAGGAGCCGCATGGTGGGCGTCACGGCGGTTGTCTCGCACAACCATATGAACAAACCCATCCGAACAAGGGTGTTCGGAGTGAGGTGGTTGAGCGCAAGGCCGTATACCTGCAGGAAGTCACGTAGCAGCGGGTGCACTGGAAGCCGAAGGCCGGCCTCCACGAAGGCCTCGAAAGCCACCACCTCCCCGTCCCGGGGGCTCGGCACCTGCTCCGTCGGGGCGGGGATCCTGATGTCTCCCGCCTGAAAGTAGCCGCGCTCCAAGAAGGCCTCAAGGGCCCCCGAGGAAAACTCGGTGGCCCCGAGGAAATCAGAGGTCACCTCCTCCCCGGGCAGCTCGGAGACCTTGGCGCGACTCTTCGGCGGCATCAGGGACAAACTTCGAAGAAATTACCAGAAATCACCGGAACTTACCGGGAACCACCGGGTGTTTCTGGACAAAAGTCACCGGAAACTTCCAGGCGTCTCCGAGCAAAGTCACCGGAAACTACCGAAAACTACCGGGCGCTTCCGGACGAGGTCACCGGAGATCACCGGAAATCACCGGGAGATGACTGGAGTTTGTGGGATTTCGAGGGCGTGTGGGCGTGGTCAACTTGAGGGCCCCTCCCCCCTATTTATAGGCAATGGGGAGGGCCCGGATGCCCGACACGTGTCCACAAAGCCATCAGAGCCTCGGAGCTGAACCGTCACGCACAAAACGAACCGACGCGGGCGCGGGCGCATCGAAACGATGCGTCGGTTCGCGGGTAGACGCGTCCCGCGGAGGAGCGGTTAGGAAGCCGAAGCGCTGCCGGGAGCGTAAAGGACTTCATGGAATACGAAGCGTCACAATTTGGAGATTCACATACCCATCGGAGGCACCAAGAGCCCCCGAGGGCCTGGGGGGCTGCTGTTGGGGGAATCCCCAGCAGTCCCACGAAGTCCCAAGGAGTCCCCGGTGAGATCCGGAGGGTCTCTGGGACCGGTGACACCCGGTGAGACCCGAAGGGTCTCCGGGACCCCGGTGAGATCCGGAAGGTCTCCAGGACCCCGGTGAGGCCCGGAGAGCCTCCGGGCTCATGGAGCTGTTGCTGACCGTGAGGCCTCATGGAGCCACGTGTCGAGCATCCGGGCCGTCCGTCAGGCCAAAGGACGTCTTCGCCCTTCCATCCAACGGTCGCAGTGAGGATATTTTCGTCTTTTGCATTTCTTGGGGGCTATATATACCCCTCTTGTACCCTTTTTCAGGGATTCCAATTCATTTATATTAACTCAATATTCGGTTCTCTCGGAGACCTCTCCCCGAGAGCTCACCTCCCCAGCGGACTCGCGTCCGGAGAGAGCCAACAGGACTAGGGCCCCCACTGGGACCCGAACCTGTATAAACCCCTGTGTCACTTTCTGTGTTTCCCGGCGGGAGGAGACCAGTAACTCGGTCTGCTCGCGCCGCTGTATTCGTGCCGCGCACGTCCGAACCTGCCGGGGTATCCATAATACCACGACAAATATAAACAAGAATACAGGTCAAGATGTCCTCAGTTGACTGTCCTAACATGACCAACAAAGGGAATTATCACCTTATTCGGAACCCTGTGAATTTTTGGGCTTTCAAAGCTGACCTTCCGGGAGAAAGAGGTAAATCATCCTCTGTCTTGATCTTTCTCTTTCTGAACAGGACACTGTCTTCTTCTCCCTACTTGTATACAATCCTCTAAGTATGCATCAGTAGAATGAAGAAAAGTAAAGCTGTAAGGATCCCTACCGGAGTCGTTTCTCCCGCAGGTAAGGATGAAGTCACCGGCCCTACGGCTTCGTCAGCCACAGGTGCTATGACTTCCTCTGCGACCACAACGTCGGTAGTGGTCGCAGGATCCTGTGCGATCTCTTCCACTCCTGTCGTCAGGAGTGGGGTACTCGCTGCCCCAGGGTTAACAGGAGTTCTCTTCCAGCGAATGAGCGGGACGTCATCTTCTTCGACTTCGCTCCCCTCGCCCTATACAACTAGAAAATAATTTCCGCTCATACTTGGAAGAACGGGGGGGGGGGGGGTAAGGTATATCTTACCGCCGTCTTCTTTGGAGCTGAGGGTTTCTTTTTCAAGGCCCCTCCCGAGATCTTCTTTGGTTTTCCGGGAGTCAGCTCCTTAGTTTTGGGCCTCGCGGGGGTTCTCTACGCTTTCTTCTTGGCGACTTCCCCCGAGGATCCGGCTTCGCCCAAACGCTTTATTCCGGTCGTCTTCTCCAGTAGCTGCACGATATTTTGGAGTGACCTGATCCCAAATAACTCATGCCAAGATCAGTCGGAAGGACAGCATACCTTTCGGAGTTCTTGTTTCAGTTCCTCGCCGGCGTTGATCAAGCTCTGGGGACGAATGGATCCTCTTTCTCCCTCTACCTCTACATTGTATAGACGCAGAAGGTAGTTTGTCCGTTTCTCTATCTCGGACAGGGAGAGAACGGCACCAAGGCACAAAATAGATAGTACTCAACATAACAGTTTCTTGTTGGTAAATTTGTGCTGTCTGCGAACAAGAGGACACACCTGTGTTGTCGTCCAAAGTGCTGTCCGCCATGGACTCCACCTCCCAGGCTGGATGAGCCCTTTCGTGCAAAGGACTCATCCGATTCTTCACAAAGTCGTGGATGATGTCCCGCGCTATCAGTCCCTCCTGGACTAGGTGAAGAATCACCCGAGCCTGATTCTTCAACTCCACGTTGAGATTAGGGAGGGAGTCCATCTCACTGTCTTTCTCTGGCCGGATGTTCAAAAACCAGAGACCACTCTCTGTTGGAGGAGAGCAATAGAACCACTTTTGGTGCCATCTGTGCACCGAGTCTCGAAGAGGCAGGGCTGGGTACTCTTTCTTCTCCCTTATCCGGAAGTAGATGCACCCGGTGGCATTGTTGCTCTTCGACCATCCTGAAAAGTAGAAACACCGGAAAAGATCCACACTTGGCAGCACCCCAACAAATGCTTCGCATAGATGTTGGAAGATTGCCAAGATCAACATCGCATTTGGGTGGAGGTTGATCAACTCCAGCCCATAATGGTTGAGGATCTCCCTCAAGAACTCGCAAGTATTCTTCGAAAACCACCAGTTCGCCTTCACGAACTGACAGGAGTTCTTCATCTTGCCCCACTGGCCTCCAGTTGATCAGCAACCGCGGGGGGAGAATCTCCTCCTTCTCCAAGGCCAACAGTTTCTCTTCGATGTGGTACACGGATCGGCTCCAAGATGCCATTTCGAAGAAGGATGTGAAAAAGTTGGAGTTTTTAGGTGAAGAAGAGGAGCAGTAGAGGTTTTTGTGCGACGTAAAGACCTAAGGCAGATGAAGGGTTTCTGGCTGTGAAGCTTCCCCAAGAAGCTACCGTCTCCTTTTCCAAGAAGCTACCGTCTCCTTTTATATGCCTGAGGCACCCCCTCGTCGAATATTTTATTAATTTCCCATAATGGGTGCATTCTCGCTGGAGACCCGTTATGCACTCCCTACAGTTAATCCGAAGCAAAATATATTTTTATTTTTTGTTTCAAATTCGGTGGCTAGGGTGTGTACGGAATATAAAAATTTTAGAATATGCACTACTACAGAAATGCTTTTCACTATCGGTTTAAAATCCATTCTACTATCGGTTCTCTTACCGATAGTGATCGGCACGATAGAAGAAACATAGCACACTTCTATCGGTTGAAAACCATTAGTAAAACATCTACATTCCCAACGTAATTCACTAATCGCTAACGACTATTTCTTCTATCGGCTCGGATCTAAACCGATAGTATTGTGTAGGTTTTTTCTATCGGTTGGTACTCGACACAATTAGTACTGGAAACTTTATTCTATCGGTTGTAGTATATGAACCGATAGTACTGGAATATTTATTCTATTGGTTGTAGTATATAACCGATAGTACTGTATAGTTTTTCCTATCGGTTATGTACTCGACACGGTTAGTACTGGAATCTTTCACAAATACATACAGCAATACAGAGATACATTGGATCATTCACAAATACACCAATATTTACAAATACAACAATATTCACATATTGAATTTGTTCACAAATACACTAATACAGTAATATATGCATGCATTGGACAGATTGAATTTATTCACATATTGATCGAGTTTATTCACAAATACATCAATGAATCTATTCACATATTGAGTTTATTCACAAATACAGCAATCAACACATTCAATATATATTACACAAGTCAGTTACAATCGATCGTTGATAGCCACTTCTTCCATGACATATTGAGCCCATATTGTTCGCAGCTCCTTCAATTGAGGCAACTCATATTGGTCTTTCAACATGGCGCTCTGCATATATGCGTGTATGAAGTTAGAAACGTACGTCACATCCAATTAATGTTCAACTTTGAGTCAAGAAAAATGGTTACCTTAGGGAATTGGGCAAAGTTTCTCCTAATCAGGTCATACATAAATCTCATGACATAGAAGCCACATTCCCACGATTGTGGCTGCTGATGGCACTGGGATAATTGCATATGCAAAAACATAAACCCACGTTAACTCGAAAGAACTAATTAAGCTTAAATTAAAAGACTCATCATGAGTACTTCCATCCGTATTAATTACCTCATATTCTTTCCAAGAAATTGTTGTGCCTTTCGACGCGTCATGCCTCCCTCCAATACTAACATAATTTTTGAAAGCCCTGTATTTAATTTAGCATTGCCGGTTAATATGTTATCATTAATTAGCTAGTCAGAGAAAAATTTAAAACAACTGTGTTACTTACGCGTCTATGTGCCACGTGAGGGTGAAAACATGCGCCACCCTGTCGCTCATCGAATCGAGGTAATAGACCTCATTCATCCATGGGAAAATTACGGCGAGGACCCAGTGGCCCCTACATTGCATATATAAGCGAACCGTTTCATACATATGTTAGGCGTAACATACAAGAATGAGTTAAATTAGTAGGAAATGCACTAACATTTGGTGGTACGGCGCAAGGATGAACTCTCGGTCCTGCTGCGCTAGTAGTGCCCTTGATATGTATTCCTCTGCATTGTGCTTGGTCGTGCTCTAGCATCGTGAGGCTTATTTTGTCTGGGTCGAGGAAACCCACCTTGTCACATGCCCTCATCGACGCCAGCCTATACATGCACCTGGATGCAAAGTAGACATTAGTAAGTAGTGCATACAAAGTGATTAGATTTATGAAATGAACTATGATAACTTCAGACAACAGTAAACTCACAGGACTCCAGTCCGTATGATGGACATATCAAGCTCCCGCCAGTTGAGGAGGTCGAACAAATCCTCATGGGCCGCTGATATGCTCCTGGCCTCACGGTGAAAATGACCTGGCCTGAAGTGAACCAAGAAGTTGATGTGGCGCCTAGACCGGATCAGGTACCACTCGTGGAGACTTCTGGTTATTTGATCAATATTGCGCAGAAGGTACTCTGACTCGAGTGGGAACCCGTTCTTGAACGTACCCGGCTGGCTTTGTTTGGACTTGCCTTTGGCCTTGCCCTTGCCTTTGGGCCGGGAGCGAGTGTATACCTTCGAAGGTTGGGGCGCGGTGCCGCCGGCCTCATTTGATGGCCAAGGGTATGAGGCCGTCGGAGGAGGCATGGGGGCCGAAAGAGCTCGGTCATGCGTTGTGCCGAGGGTGGTGTCCTCAGGAAGAGAGCTGGTATCCATCGTCCACTTTAAGTACGAACGCATAAGTTAGATTTTGCAAATTGAGTATATTAACTGAGTTGTAAGCTAGAATGGCTAGGGTTTACCTCCTGTAGTCTAACACCCTTCTTGGGTCAGTGTATGTACGAGCCCAATGCCTCGCCAATTGTCCGCATTTCGTCCGTTGGGACTGGCAACGGAAAAGAGCTGTAGCCCGGGAGGGCCATGTCCACCTGTACCTTTGCGAATCCAGGCTCCAGAGGTACGCAATGGATCTGGACATCCTCCCAAGACTGATATACGACCCCGTTTGCAACCACTATAGGTTTGTCGCCTATGTTGATCAATAGGCTACAGCTCTCCGGCTTCTGCAATTTGTAACAATTATAACAGGTTAGTGAAATAGTTCTAACGTAACGGGAGTGGCATCAACCGAACTGCATATATAGCTCAAGAGTTGCAATACCTCAATCAGGTCCACCGGATCCACGTCAACCTTCGGGCCTCAACTACTCGGCCTGGCAGCATCGACCTCGGCAGCTGGATCTAAACCCTTGGACTGCACAACTCGGCTGAGGCGTTCATACTTCTCGTTCATTTGAGCGAACATGTCCGCGAATTGTGCAGTCACATCTGACCGTATCTTCTGAGACAGCTCCAATTCCCTTTCCTTCCAGCTGCGAACCTTCTTCGCCTTTTGCCCGGGCTCCGAGAAGCCTTCCTTCCATGGCACCACACCCCCCACGGTTCGCGTCCGCCCTGGATGCTCCTTGTTCCCTAGATCCCGGGTAAGGATGTCGTTCTCCCTATGGGGAGTGAACAATCCCTCGGTCGCCTCCTTCGAGCAAGAGATCTGTTACATTCATAGCTCTCCATTGTGAGGAAAAAATATATACAAACTTGTGTGCACACTAGTGATCATAGTTTTTTCTACCACACTCTATGATTCCAAGCAGGAAGTTAGCCAACTTACGAGTCGCTGCACGACCTCAACGTCCCTAGGGTGTGGGAACTCCACAGTCCCCGTGGTCGACACTGTCCCTCTGGCCAGCCACCAGCGCTTGCATCGCGGATCGCAGATCTCGGAGAGTTGTAGGTCAGGGGAGTCGATGAAATTTGACGCCTTGTCTTCAGCCTTCTTCCACTGCTCCTCCTTCCCCGCATAGCCGCGAGAGCCGAGCCGGTGTGGGTGGTCGTTCCTCCTCTGGATTGCCTTGTTCTTCTTGCTGAGGGCCTTCGTACCAGAAACAAGAAAATTAATGCACCACTGGTTACTGCATACAATGGTGTAACCAAGCAAAAGAACCATACATACCTTGAACTCAGGGGTCCCCTTCTGTTGGGTGAAGTGCTCCCATACCTCCTCCGTTATGAAGGGGTACTTCTCGCATGGAGATTTGCCTTTAGCGAGGAAGTTACTGACGAGGACGCTCTTGAAGGTTTTCCACGTGTTGTTCATGTCCTTTAAGCAAGCTATCTTGAGACCATCGTCGGGGATGTTCCACTTGGCCTGTTTCAAATGGTGCATATAAGCAGGACTTACCTAATCTCTGGGATAAACCAAGGGAATGTGATTACTCAAGAGTTCAGTGATTTTGATTAATTTTACCTTCACTTCCGCCCACAGCCTATCCCTCTCGTCGGCCTTAACGTCCTTCCAGCTCTGGACGGTGATCTTCATCCTTTCCTTCGCCAACAAACCAACATAGGTAGCATAGTGGCCGGCGTTCTTCCCGATCGGTCTCCCGAACTGGTTGAACTCACATGAAAGATCGGCGCGTTTGGCCCAACGGCCCAACATCATCGCGCCTCGCGCCTTCCTCTTGAGCTGGGCCGAGGCAGCGTCATCTACATTCGCCCTTGCCGAATCACTACTATCAGCCGAGGAAGATGCCGACATGGCTTTACCTAAAATTCCATGAACAAACCATCAATTGATATGAAGAAAGGTACATGACAAAGTTTATAACTAAAATGGAATGGCAATGATGAACCACCTCTTTTTGTTAAAATGTCAAATTTTCATTTAAAAGGCCAAAAATCATCAATTCCTATCAACATGGTCTTCAAAATAGATTTAAAATGGATTTGTAAACTCTATTTGCAAAGGGTTGTCCAACTGATACCTTCTTGCTTAACATAAAGATCATTCCACGCCACGGGCCGTCTCCATAGCCGGAACCCTTCCGGCCCGCGATTCCTCTCCTGCGCCGGTAACGGGTGCACATCCGCTTCCTCCCCCGGGTCCCCCTCCTCGGGCTCCCCCGGTGAACCAAACGCGGTTCACTCGGGAGGAGGTGGAGCGCATGCGCACGGCAAGGTCCGAAGGTGCCCCGTCCCAACACGGCCGGGAATCACTCGCATGTAGGCGCGGTTCTCTTGTCCCAACGGACAAGGGCAAGAGACCAATGCAAGAGGCCTCCGTCACCTCCGGAGGTCCCCCCGAGGTGCAAGAGGTGAGTTCCACCAACCCCGAAGAACAAAGACGATACCGGAAGACAGGCGGTCCGTTGGGAACCCCTTCCGATTCGGACAATGAACGCGCTTCCCCTGTGAAGGGGGATAACGATGCAGACTCCCCAAAGGAACTGGAAGGGGCCAACCAACCCCTTTGCCGCCGCCTCCGGCGTGTTCGGTGGCCGAAGCCATATCGGCCGCCCCATATCGAGCACTACAATGGGGAGGCCGACCCCTATGAATTCGTGCAGGTATACTCCACGGCCATCTATGCGGTTGGGGGGACGAAAGCGTCCAGTGCAACGTTTTCCCCCTCTACCTCTTGGGGATAGCTCGGTCGTGGTTCTATACCTCAAGAGTGGGTCCATCAAGTCCTTCGCGCAGCTGAAGCGCGAGTTTTGCGCAAATTTCCAGGGGAATTACATCCGTCCCCTGGATTCGTCGCAATTGTACACCGTTCGCCAACGGTCGGGGGAGATGATACGAAGTATCTTCAAACGCTTCGCCCAGATCAAGAGCAAGGTGGCTCACGTCCCCGACTCGACGGTGATTGAAGCATGCAAGAGTGGCATTCTCCCGGGAGAACTCCACCGAAGACTCTCCCGGAGTTGCCCATCCTCTGCCGACGAGCTCTTCAACATACTTGAGAAGTACGCGAGAGCGGAAGAGGACGACCTGTGGAAGAAGCATCAGGGGACCTCCGGCCCTGGGGAAAGGGACTCGAAGGACCCCTCCCACAAACGTCCCCGGAGGGGGCCTCGCAGCGAGCCAAGGCCTCGGGACACTTTTGTCCTCGAAGGCGGAGGCGGCTCTAGGGAGCCTAACCGGGGACAGCGCCCCTTTTTCAAGCCCAAAGGCGGCGGAGGAAACCAATCCTCCCGTCCGCGAGAGGCCCCCAAGCCAGGGGGCAAGGAGGCTGGAGCCACTTTGTGGTGCGCTTTCCACAAATCCAACTCCCATGCAACCCGAGAATGCCACGCGCTCCTCCAACACTTCGCGGCATTTCTCGAGCAACATGGGCCGGGGGGAGGAGGCCCTACCTCCTTACCCCTTCCATCGCCGGCCTTGGCGGCACTCCCCGCTCCCCTAGGGGGACGTCAGAAGCAAGGCCAGGAAAAGGGCTCGAGCAACGAGCTCCCATTCCAAACCTCCCAGAGGCACATTAATGTCATTGTGGGGGGATCTGCCTCTGGGCGAGATTCCAAACGCCAGCGCAAAGAGTATGCGCGAGAAGTGAAGGTGATAGGGGCCATTAACACGTCCCGGCCGTCAAAATGGTCGGACGTCCCATTGACATTCACCGTCGAAGACGCGCGTGGAGTGCGCTTCCCCCACAACGATGCGCTGATCGTCTCCGCCACCGTATTCAACTGTCGCCTTGCCCGAATCTTGGTTGATGGCGGGAGTGCCGCGGACGTCCTCTATCTAAAGGCGTTCAAAGAAATGCAGGTGGACGAGAAACTCCTGCAACCCTCGGCGGGGCCTCTACAAGGATTCGTCCCGGGGAAAACTATACACCCCGTGGGGAAGGTTGACCTCCCGATGACATTCGGCGCCCCAGATAATTACCGGACATAAATGGTTCAGTTTGACGTGGTGGATCTCCCCTCCTCCTACAACACCATAATGGGGAGAACCATCATCAACCGCTTGGGAGCAGCGGTCCACCACAACTATCTTTGCATGAAGATCCCCGGGCCGAGCTGGGTGATCTCCGTGCATGGCGACCAGGATGTGGCTCGCTCCCTCTACGAGCGCGCCTCCGCAGTGATCGGGGATGTCAACCTGGTTAAAGCCCCAGGGGGAGGGAGCTCTTCCCCGGCCCTAGACGTGCCGGTCACGCTCCCCAGGAAGTTCCTTCCCAAGCCTCGCCCCGAGGGGGACCTCCAGGAAGTCTCTCTTTCCCAGGGCGAGAGGAAGACTATCAAGATCAGGGCTGATCTCCCCGAGGAACACGCGACGCGGCTCATCGACTTCCTTTGTAAAAACGCAGATGTCTTCACATGGAAGCCTGCGGACATGGGGGGTGTGCCCAAGGATGTTATCGAGCACAAGCTCGCAGTAATGCCCGGTCGCCCCCCAGTAAAACAAAAGATGAGAAAGCTCTCCCTAGAGAGGCAGGAGGCCATCAAGGTGGAGATCGCTAAACTCCGGGAGGCGGGGTTCGTTCGGGAGGTCCTACATACCCAGTGGTTAGCGAACCCCGTCCTCGTAGAGAAGGCAAGCGGCAAGTGGAGAATGTGCGTCGACTTCACCGACCTCAATAAAGCTTGCCCAAAAGATGATTTCCCGCTCCCGCGGATCGACCAACTGGTAGACTCCACCGCGGGATGCGAGCTGATGAGTTTCTTGGACACCTATTCGGGCTATCACCAAGTCCGAATGGCAGAGAAGGACGAGGAAAAGACGAGTTTCATAACTCCCCTCAGCACCTTCTGTTATGTCCACATGCCTTTCGGGTTGAAAAACGCAGGGGCAACTTTCCAGCGCCTTATGAGCTTAGTCCTGAGGGATCAAATCGGCCGCAACGTGGAAGTGTACATTGACGACGCGGTCGTCAAGATTTCGCTCTCGGCCACCCACCTCGAAGACTTGGGAGAAACCTTCCGGAATCTCTGCAAGTATGGGTTAATGCTTAACCCAGAAAAATGCGCGTTCGGCGTCCGCGGAGGCAAACTCCTTGCCTTCCTTGTGTCCCAGAGGGGCATCGAAGCCAATCCCGAAAAAATTTGGGCCCTCCTCGACATGCCTCCACCACGTTCTGTCAAGGATGTACAACGGCTTACCGGCCGCTTGGCCGCATTAAGTCGCTTTGTCTCACGCTCGGGGGAGCGTGGTCTCCAGTTCTTCAAGATCCTCCTCGGCCTTGAGGAGTTCCATTGGACCCTCGAGGCGCAGGGTACGTTCGAGGACCTGAAGAAATATCTCACGAGCCCTCCAATGCTCGTGAGCCCGCGTCAGGGGGAGCCCCTGCTCCTCTACCTCGCGGCCACCCCCGTTGCCGTCAGCGCGGTCCTTGTCAAGGAGGAAGATGGGTGTCAACGCCCTGTCTACTATGTGAGCGAGGCTCTCCAAGGTGCTAAAACAAGATACACAAAGGTGGAGAAGGTTTGTTATGCCCTCCTAATGGCGTCAAGGAAGCTCCGCCACTACTTCCTGGGCCACCCCATCACGGTGCCTTCCTCTCTCCCTTTGGGGAAGTGCTTCGGAACAAGGAAGCCACCGGACGGATAGGGAAATGGGGGGCCGAGCTAGCCCCCTTCTCTCTATCCCTAACCAGACGAACCGCGATCAAGTCGTAGGTCCTTGCAGACTTTGTGGCCGAGTGGGCTCCGGCCCTTGGGCCGGAAGAAGAAGCGCGTGCCACCCCACCGCGCGACGACCACTAGACCCTCTTCTTTGACGGCTCCCTATGCCTGGCGGGAGCCGGCGCGGGAGTAGTCCTTCGAAGCCCCAAGGGAAGAACCCTCGAATATGCAGCCAGGCTCGAGTTCCCCGTGACGAACAATGTCGCGGAGTATGAGGCCCTCCTCCTAGGGCTGCGCCTCGCCCGCTCTTTGGGCATTCGACGCCTCCTCGTCAAGGGGGACTCTCAGCTCGTGGTTTGTCAGATGGACAAGTCCTACTTGTGCCATGACCCGAATCTGAGCCTCTACCTTGACAAGGTCAGAAAGATGGAAAGTCATTTCGAAGGTCTCGAAGCGCGTCGTATCCCGCGCAGGGACAACGACCGCGCCGATGCCCTAGCGCGAGCAGCAAGTGCCCGAGGGCCCCTCCCCGAGGGGGCTTTCCTGGAAGTCGAAACCTTCCGCGATGGCCCCTGACCCGGACTCTGAGTCCTGTGACCCCGACGTCACGGAAATCATCCAGGCCACATCCTGGATGGACCCCCTTGTCTCCTGCATCAAGGGAGAGGGGGAGCCCTCCGACGACGCCGAAGCCAAACGCCTCCGCTCCAAAGCACGGGCGTATGTGTTGGTAGAAGGGGTGCTGTACAAGCGAGGGGCCTCCACGTTACTTTGCTGCCTCCCGCGGGAGGAAGGAGTTCAGCTCCTTGAGGACATCCACCTCAGGTGTTGTGGCTCTCACCTCGGCCCGCGGGCCGTCGCGACAAAAGCCATTCGCCAGGGGTTCTATTGGCCAACGGTTGCTCGCGACGCAAGAGACCTCGTCTCTGCCTATTGGGCTTGCCAAAAAATGGCAAAGGACTCCAACCTACCCTCCGCAGCTCTACAGGTCATCCCCAAGTGGGTGGAGAATGGACCTCCTAGGCCCGTTCCCCCCAGCGTCGGGGGGATACAGGTACGCGGTTGTGGCCGTGGACTACTTCTCCAAGTGGGTGGAGGCCGAGCCCCTGGCCACCATCACGTCTCGTGCGGTGCAAAGGTTCTTTTGGAAGAACATAGTGTGCCGATTCGGGGTCCCCGCGAGATTACCGTGGATAACGGAACCCAGTTTGACTCCGCGATCTTTCGCGAGTTCTGCCAGAACTTGGGTACGACCCCCCACTTCGCCTCGGTGGCTCACCCCAAGAGCAATGGGGCGGTCGAGCGCGTCAATGGGGTTATCCTTCAAGGACTCCGTCGCCTCCTGGAGCAAAGCGCCTCCAGGCGTGGGGCATGGGTAGATGAGCTCCCGAGCATCCTCTGCTCCATGCGAACGACCCCAAGCCGAGCAACAGGGCGTACCCCCTTCTCGCTCGTGTACGGGGCTGAGGCAGTACTCCCCTCAGAAATCAATTTCCGATCACTGCGAGTCGAACTCCTCGAGGGAGTCTCGGCCGCAGCGTTTCAGGCCAACGAAGACAACCAGAGGCTGGAGGTGGACCTCGTCGAAGAAGAGCGGGATAGAGCCCTCCTCTGCAACGCCATTTACGAACGTGAGATGGCGCGCGCCTACAACAAGCGTGTTCGGGGGAGAGCCTTCCGTTTGGGAGACCTTGTCCTCAAGCGCGTCACCGACCCTCAAGCCCAAGGGAAGCTCAGCCCAAAGTGGGAAGGGCCATACAGGATTTCCATGATTCTTGGCTCGGGGGCTTACAAGCTCTCCACTCTCGAAGACCAAGAGCTGAAGCACACATGGAATGCGGACCTGCTCCGCAGATTCTACACTTAGTCTCCGAGCCTCCCCCCTTCCCCTTTTTGGACGACTTCACAAGGGGAAGGCGCGGCGAGTTGTAACAATTGCCTCAAGGCCTTTTGCCCCCCCCCCTTTCTGCGATCCCACAAAGGGTGGAGGTGTTGTACCAGCTTATTTTGATCAATGCAAATGGTTTTTCTGTTGTGTTCTTATGCAGAACCTTGTTTAATCGTCCCGGAGGCGACGCCCTCATCTTGAGGATGCCCTTTCAAGGATGCCCTCCCGAGGATGCCCACATTGCGAGGAGGCTACGGGCTCCAGCTTAGCCTTAAGTCCCGAAGGCGGGAGCCTCGTTCCCCCCTAGGGCGGCTTACAATATCCCCTCGTGGACTAAGGGCGTAAGCGGCAACCCGGTTCCCAAGAAACCGAGGTAACGAGTCACTTTGGGGGACTAGTCCCCCCCATACACTCCAAGGCTCATCTTTTATGCTCTTCCTCCTCCGGGAGCGAACTAGGTCGCACGACCGATAGATCTTTTATCCCCACACTCGCTTGCACGAGGATAACCCCTTGCGGGTGCCACCCCTCAAAAGGAACGGCCGGGATTTTTCTTATGATTTCAGCGTAGGCCGCCTGTCTAGGTCACCCCCCGCTGCAGGGGGAGGAGATAAAATACCCAGCTAATTCCGTTCAGGAGGCATCTAAGGCATCTAGAATTCTCATGGAGTACGAGTCATATCTCCTCCGGAGTAGAGTTATCTCCTCCGGAAGTGGAGCCTCGCTCCCCCGGACCTTCACCCTCCGGAGTAAGACTCATCTCCTCCGGAGTAGGAGCTATCTCCCCCGGAAGTGGAGCCTCGCTCCCCCGGACCTTCGCCCTACGGAGTAAGAGTCATCTCCTCCTGAGGTGGAGCCTTGCTCCCCGGATCTTGTCCTCCCTTTCTCCCCCGGACCTTCTCCTCCGGAGGTGGAGCCTTGCTCCCCGGATTTTGTCCTCCGGAGCAGGAGTTATCTCCAGAGATGGAGCCTCACTCCCCCGGACCTTCGTCCTCCGGAGTAGGAGCTATCTCTTCCGGAAGTGGAGCCTCGCTCCCCCGGACCTTCGCCCTCCAGAGTAAGAGTCATCTCCTCCGGAGGTGGAGCCTTGCTCCCCAGATTTCGTCCTCCAGAGCAGGAGTTGTCTCCGGAGGTGAGCCTCTCCCCCGGACCTTCGTCCTCCGGAGTAGGAGCTATCTCCTCCGCAGGTGGAGCCTCGCTCCCCCGGACCTTCTCCGGAGGTGGAGCCTCGCTCCCCGGATCTTGTCCTCCGGAGCAGGAGTTATCTCCGGAGGTGGAGCCTCGCTCCCCCGGAGTTCATCCCCCAAGTGTTCTCGTCCGGTGATTTAAAAGCACGAAACAATCGAAAAGGCACCAAGTGCCATCTCTTTATTCCATGGAAAACAAGCCGGGAGACAGCCTCTCCCGATAGGCTTACAGGGTACAGCCAGGAGTTGAGTACTCCCAGAGGACTAATATGGGGGGCTACCTATGTCTAGTACGAACTAGCGCCTCCTAAGCCCATCGTCAAGCCCTCGCCATGTCCCAGTACAAGCTCCGAACTCGTCGCCTCGCTGCATTGAACATGTCCTCCGACCAGTATTCATACCCTGCGGGAGGTTTGATTCACAAGGGAATTGCCTCCCACACTCCCGGGGGAAGTTCAGGCAACTCCGCGCGGTGGTTGTCAAAATTCGCTAAGTGCCAATCGGGCAACCACCGGAACAAGGCTTGTCCCCCCCGGGGGACACCGGAGGCGGGACTCCCGGAGATGGGAATGATTTCCACGTCCTTTCCCGGGACCCCCGCCCCAGGCACCTGACCATAACAAAATAAACTTAGCAAAAACTTTCATTTCATTGTCAAATGATTTACAAGTCCGGGATTCCCCCTACGAAACTACCAGGAAGAAAAATCCTATACACAAAAAAGAATCCCCTAATCTACCCAGGGGGGACAGGAGGCTCATACTTGCCCGGCGTCGTCCCCCCCCCCCCCCCGGAGGAGGCGTCGCCCGGAACTTCCCCTTCGGCTGCTTGGGGAGGCCTCGTTCGCAGGGGCTCAATCACTCGATCGTAGAAAGCCCCCGCCAATTTTTCCAGCGCCGCCCGGCGGGGCTCGTAGAACTCCCGGAAGATCCGGGGGACGAGGCGCCCGATAGCTTGGGCCCCGACCCCCTGATACTCCACCAAGGAGGCCATGAGCGCGGTGGTGGTGGTTGCTAAGGCCCGGGCTCGGACATCCGCGGCCTCCGGGATCGCCGCGATGTGCCGAGTGAGGAATCGGCAAGCCTCCGCCAAAGAAGTCAGCGGGTTGCGGGGATTCTCCTCTTCCCGGAACTCGACCCCGAGCCCAATCAGCGTGGCCCAGAGTCGATTCCCCGCCGATACGAGGGCTCGAGCTCCCGTGGACTCCATTTTCTGAAGTGCCCGGGAGTGAGCCTGCTTGGAGGACGCCAGCTGCTCCCGCACGCCCTCCAGCTCCCGGATGGCGATGTCCCGGGCAACCTCCGCGGGGGCCAACAATTCCGCCCGGAAGCGCTCCAACTCCTGGGTAGTTGCGTCCCTCTCCCGGACGAACCTCTCCCGAGCCTGGACTGCCGCGTCCCTTTCCCGAACGGCAGCGTCGCGCTCCGCTTCCGCGGAGGCTAAAGCCGCCCTCATGTCCTCGTTCTCCCGGGCGAGGCGAGTCCGGACGGTGTGGGCTACGGCGGTGGTCTGAGAAAAAAGATGGTCAGTGACAATGCAAGCGACAAAGTGAGAGGTCAAGTTTTTACCTGTAAAGCCAAGGAGACGACCTCCCCGTAGCGCTCGTCGATGCCTCCCTCCCGGACATGAGCCCGCACCTTAGGGGTGACGAGGCTCAAGGAGAGCTTGCGCGCCTCCGAGGAAAAGAGGGATGCCCCTCTCGCCGGGGAACGGGGGTCACCTCCCATTGGTAAGCCCCTGTCACCAACCCCGCTCCCGAAGCCTTGGAGAACGTCTCCCGGGGGAGGGGCGGGGGACCTCCCGTCTCCCGCGCGAGGTGAGCGCTGTAACATCCGGGGGGTTCCCCTCCCTGGGCGCGGTGTCGCCAAGGTGTCACCCCCGGCGGGGACGTGATGGCTCGCTCCCCCGGGAGGTGGCGCCGGGGAAGATATGACGTCGGGAGCAAAAAGTGCGTCCAGGCGTGCAAAGGCGCCATTACCCCGGAAGTACACCCCCGAGGGATCCTCCCGGAGAGCTTACTCCGGGGAAGGAGTGGCGTCGTAGTCCCCGGAGGTGGGCTCATCCTCCTCCACGACCACGTGGTCGTACACGCCCGATGCCCCCAAGGCATCAAGTTGCGCGACCAACGTGGCCGTGTCCGTGGGGCTCTCCTCGTACCCCGGCTCCGGGGGCTGCGATCCCCCCGGGGGAGTCACTTGTGCCAGAGGTACACCCTCCCCTGGCCCCCGGGGTGCCACCATGGGAGTTTGAGCCGGCAATGGCCTCACTCCCCTCGGAGTCCGTGGCGTCTCCGAGGTCGTCTTGATCGGGGGGGACCTCGCTCGCCCCGGAGTAGGTTTCATCCTTTCCGGGGCACCAGGTGTCCCCGCTGGCCTGCGCACCGGCGCCGGTGATTGGGCGTGGGCTTGATTGGAGCTCTCGCCCGGTGCCTACGAGGTCTTAGAGCGCTTCGCCGTCGGGAGCGCCCCCGCCTCCCGCCGCTTGTGGGAGCTAGGAGTCAGAAGAGGAACCCTCTCCGGGAGGGTCATCCCGAAGGCCTCGGCGACAATGTTCCGGGGAGGACCCTCCCCGATGACAGCGAGGCACCGGGAGTGCTCGTCCTCATAATATCTCCTGAGCAGGTGCTCCGCCTTCTCCCGGGTGGACTGGTAGGACCTAACTGCAAAAGGAAAATGATCAGCAAAACCTTCCTACGAAACGTGCAAAATTCCCGGAATTGGGAGCTTACGTCGTAACACCGGGAACATCGGAGGTCAAAACTCCGGGCCGAGTCTTGGACCCCTCCTACTCCAGCTGAAGGGGCTAAGCCGGAGGAGAAGCAACTCCTCAGCTAAGTCCCACATACTCCTCCGGGAGCGAGCCTCCGTCATCTTCACGACGGAGGTTAGCTCCTCCATCGTCAAGGCCGGGGGACCGGAGGGGCGACCGAGGGTCGCCGGCCTCGGAGAATAAATCATCTCCGGGTCGCCCGCCCGGAGATAGAACCATCTCCGGCTCCATCCCTCCCAGTGCTCTTGGGAGGCTGTCACCGAGTACTCTTCCGCTCGGGAAGGAGCAAATTTTAGCATCACCGAGCCGCAAGTAGACTTGGGCCCGTGCTTCACCACCGGGGAGCTCTTCGCTGCCACCCGGTAGAAGTACTGGAAGAGGTGGAGGGTCCCCTCCACTCCGGCGGTGGTCTCGTATAACCACAAAAACAACCCCATTCTCACAAGCACGTTGGGTGTCAAGTGGTTTAAGGCGATCCCATGCTCCTGGAGGAAGTCCCGGAGAAGGGGATGGATGGGGAGCCGCAGACCCGCCTGGACGAAGGCCATGAAAGCCACCACCTCCCCGTCCCGGGGGCTTGGGGTCACCTCCCCCGCAGCCAGGACATGGATGTCCCCCGCCGCAAAAATCCTTCGGGAGACGAGAGTATCCCGGTCCTCCGCGGAGAACTCCGTCGTTCCGAGGTAATCCGAAGTTGCGTCCTCCGGAACACTTGAAGCCTTCCCGCATCCCTTCGACGCCATCTCTTCGTCTCTCCCAGAGAGGTTTTTCGAAGTCGGGGAAGAAAGCACTTCCGGGGAATATGGTGGAATATGAGGGCTAAGGAGAAGGAAGTGAGCCTCACCTGAGGCGGGCCCCTCCTTATATAGGGGGCTGAGGTGCCCCCGATGGCTGCCACGTGTCAGCTCGAGGGATCCCCACCATGAATATGAAGGGTCACACGGATATCGAGAACACATGGCTAATTTAAATAGCGCTCCTCTCTCGGAAAAGGACGAGTTGCGCCCAGAGTAGCTCTCCGGGAGAGGACCATTTTCTCCTAAAAAACGAATCGCACCCCCCGACGACATCAAGTGTCCTCCGGGGTGCGGGGGGCTTCTGTGGGGAAAATACTAGCAATGTCAAGCGTCACCCAAGGACGGGAGGAGGAGCCCCCTCATTCCCGGGCCCCTCTTCCGGGCTAGGGGAAGACCTCTCCCGGAGCCCCTTCTCCGGGCTAGGGAGAGACTTGCCCCGGAGCCCCTTCTCCGGGCTAGGGAGAAACTTCCCCTGGAGCCCCTTCTCCGGGCTAGGAAGAGACCTCCCCCGGAGTCCCTTCTCCGGGCTCGGGGGAGACCTCTCCCAGAGCCCCTTCTCCGGGCTAGGGAGAGACTTCCCCCGGAGCCCCTTCTCTGGGCTCGAGGGAAACGTCCCCCGGCGCACCTTCTCCGGTCTCGGGGGAGACTTCCCCCGAACGACCTTCTCCGGGCTCGGGGGAGACCTCGCCCGGAGCCCCTTCTCAGGGTTAGGGAGAGACTTCCCCCCGGAGCCCCTTCTTCGGGCTCGGGGGAAATGTCCCCCGGCGCACCTTCTCTAGTCTCCAGGGAGACTTCCCCCAGACGACCTTCTCTGGGCTAGGGAGAAACATCCCCCGGAGCCCCTTCTCCGGGCTAAGAAGAGACCTCCCCCAGAGTCCCTTCTCCGGGCTCAGGGGAGACTTCCCCCGGCGCTCCTTCTCCGGGCTAGGGAGAGACTTCCCCCAGAGCCCCTTCTCCGGGCTCGGGGGAAACTTCCCCCGGCGCACCTTCTCTGGTCTCGGGGGAGACTTCCCCCGGAGGACCTTCTCCGGGCTAAGGAGAACCTTCCCCCGGAGCCCCTTCTCCGGGCTAGGAAGAGACCTCCCCCGGAGCCCCTTCTCCGGGCTCGGGGGAGACTTCCCCCGGCGCACCTTCTCTGATAGGCACTGATTTTGAAGGCCACCACGTGTCCGAGATCGGTGCCCTGGACCTCGCCAAAAGACCATCCTGGCCTCGATCCTACGGTTGTAGCAGGGGTAGTTTAGTAATTTGCGTCTTTTGGGGTCTATATATACCCTTGTAACCCTCTCTTGTAACCTAAGACATTCATTTGACTCCAATCATAAAAACTAATAGGCGTGCTCTGGAACCCTCTTTCCGGGAGAGATCCCCCTAGCCGACACGTGTCGGGAGCACGTCGACAGGACTAGGGCCTCCACTCAGGCCTGAACCTTTATAAACCCTTGTGTCAATCTCTGAGATTGTCCAACGCGGGGTGACACGTCACACGGTCAGCTCGCGTTGAAGAACACGTGTTGCGCACGTCATCAAACCTGCCGAGGTATTTTTTATACCACGACAATATATATATATATCTATACAAATATATGTATGTATATATATATATATATGTAAGTATGTATATATATGTATGTATGTATATACATATAATAAAAATATATAAGAAATCTAGTTAACTGCATGATTCATTTTGAATGTAACACACTGAAAAATAAAAGTGTTAGTACATGTACGCTATAGGTTTGGACGACCCCTCTTATGCCCATGTCTATCTCTCTGAAAAGGCGATGGTGAGTACGGATCAGGTGGCACATGTGATTGCCGCCCAGCCGCAGTAGAAGGACCATGCCGCTCAGTACCTGCATGACCCTGAGATGGCTATGTCGGTGAAGGGTGATCTTCGAGCTTGCTAGGTGCCAACTCATTCGGTTGGTAGTATTGATGTGCATGAGGGTCGTGCAACCCTAACATGCTCGAGACCCAGTCGTCGTTGTCCCGCTGTTGTGCCACCCAACTGGGCTCAGCCCCCTGCGGAGCGTAGTACTCACGATCGTCATGCACATCCATGTGGTCGTGGGCGGGCTCCCCCTAACTCTCCCAGGTAGACCCCCTAGGGACTGAGTGTCTCTGTCCCTGGGCCGCCTGCTCAATATGAGCCTGGTCCCAATCTTTGTCAGCCGCAAGCCGCTCTGCCAACGCCCTACTAGCATCGTCCCTGTCTTGACGACGGATGTCGTCCTCATCATCAGAGTCATCTGAATCGGGAGTGCGATGTCTCGACGGGCCCCCAATATGCAGATCTCTGCGTCGAGCATTGTGCATTGACGAGGAACGACGAAGCCGAGACGGGCCGGCGGACGTCCCTGGTATGTCACCTCCCAAGGTCGCCGATGTGTCACGATGACTGCGCCGTGCTGACGAAGTGCTCTGTCGAGCACCACCCAGGCTAGGCCGGGCTGACATCGGGCTAGGTGGCCGGGCCGCTCTCCGGTGCGGAACCGATGCATCTGTCTTTCGGCCACAAGTTACGTCGAAGAAGAGTCGTTGTGCTGCTACACGGATGGAATGTAGGGCAGCATGCGCCACCATCTTGAAGTGTCGTCCTCCCCGAGAAAGGACAGACGACAGGTTTGCCGCCTGCCTGTCGATGGCCAACGCTAAGTCAGCCTGCACATGCGAAACTCATATGGGAACTATGGAAAAATAGATAAGATAAGATACCAACATAAGTATCCAGCAAAAACGAACGTACTAAGCGATGTATCCGGCCTAGGAAATTAACATCAAGGCCTAGTCGAAGACTATCTTGATGTGATAGTTCTGTCGGCGAAGGGGGGGCCGCACGAGCAAGTCGCGTGCGGGTGCGCGGCACGTACCACTGAAGATAGGCCTGGTACATCCCAGGGTCATACAACCGCTCCTCCACAACAACATCCGTCAATGCGTGGTCCTCCTACTCGTCGACCCATTTGGAGTTCTTGATCTGCCAGTTGTCGGAGTGTTTTCCTCTACGTGTTTGTCTGCAAAAGGTGACGCGATGCACATAAAGCAAAGAAATAAACAAATATGAGTGCGTACATGAGATATAGAAAATGTTCGAGGCATACACATGAATCTCCCGCGGGAGATGGCGTTGTCGATTTCTTTCCGGGGGCGGTATCTGCTGGTGTAGCCCGAATTGACGCATCACCCTCTCCGGAAAATACAGCTCCACCACATGTGAGAACACCATGTGCCGGCGTGTAAGCCAGCAGTCATGGCCCTCAGTGCAATGCGAGGAAATGCCATGCGATGCAACCTGGGAGATGTGCTCCGGTATCCATGGTCTCCATATGACGCACGCGTCCGGTAGGAGATCAAACTCTCCCAGGTACGCCAAGTAACAGGGGTGAATCTGTGACGATGACCACCTCGGCCGACCTCCCAGCCAACGAGCTCCCATGGTCGGCCGATCCACCCAATCCTCGTAGTCCGCTGGTGCACCGTACGGATGGATGGGCCACCGTAAACGCGGCCGACCAACGGGGAAGTGCTCCCATGACCACAACTACAGCAGTACAGGACATGCAGACAACAATGATCCAACTGCGATCCTACAACATGCCTCGCAAAGCCCCCTGTACGTCGCGTACAACACTGCCATCGCCAAGTTGTAACACGGCATGGCCCCTGCGTCGGCATCGACGATACTCTCGACCAGGGGAATGAACCACGTGTACACAGTGTCACCGTGCGTCTAAGGGAACAAAATATACTGCAGCGTCACCAGCAAGTAGGCTAAGAGATGCCGCCGAACTACATCGGCGGGGGCATCATCGGGGCACTCACGATAGCGCGCCAGAAATTGGTGGGGGACACCACGCCTGGATGCCGGGATCTCGTCAGCGTGGTTAGCGATGTTGAATCAGAGGTGCATCTGTGCGCGCCAATCTAAGCGTGCTGGCCGGGGGACGATGGGATGTCCACTGCTAGGTAAACCAAGCAGCATGCTCACATCCTCCAGCGTGACTGTCATCTCCCCCCAGCGGAAGTGGAAAGTGTCGGTCTCCGAACGCCATCGATCTACCAATGCGGTGATCAACGACCTGTCCAGTGTTAGATGCTGACCTATCTGTAGCATACGGGCGAACGGCAATAAACTTGCATCCCGGAGGATGGGGATATAGCCCTCATGCAGAGGCCAGTACTCCAAGGGAGCATGAAATACCAGCGGCTCCAAGTCCCAGCCCTCGGACAAGATGCGGCCGCGATGTCCACAATCACATGTACTGCTCAGCAGTTCTAGAAGATCTCTATCCCCGCCAGCCATGCCTGTCAAAACATAAAACAGGAACCATTATTGAAAGTAACATAACATACAACGGGAACTCTTATTGAAAGTATCATACCCATGGATAGCACACGACATGAAAGTAACATAACATAAATCATATTACAAGGTTTTGTATGGATTACAACAATCCAATGCAAATGAGAAGCGTATTACAAAGTTTATTACAAGGCTAGGTCGATGGTCCGAGTGCATTCAAACAATCCTTCCTGCTATGTCCGGGCTGCCTACAGATCAAGCATTTCTTAGCTCGTGAGCTACCCCCCTATGACTCATCCATGTCGTTGTGTATTCGGCGTGTCTTCCGTCGCCCTGGACCCGTTCGCTTTAGATTTACATATGGGATCTAGGTAGTCTCGCCAGCAGGGATAACTCTATAGTCACCGAGCATCATAAAAACTCTCCACACGCCACTCCACGTGTTTGAAAGGTTATCAAGGCTGAAGTACTCCGAAAGGTAAGGCGCAGGGCTCACACCGAGCGCCGCACATGAAGCAAGGACATGCGATCAAGGCTTGTGCAGTAGCTTCGGTTTGTTACATGAGCACTCAGCGACATCCCCAAGAATGACCTCATGCACCCGTCCAAGCCTCAGTTGGCCGCTCACGTTCTTCTGCCGAAGGCGGACTTAAATGATTCGGTGCAGTCTGTTTATAACTGTCACCTCTTACCGCTAGGCCTTGTCTACGCGAGCAATCAAGTAGGACTTCATAACATCTGGCAAGGTTCTCATGGGATCGTCGACTAGCGTTTTGGCGGCTACACTTCTGTTGTTGAAGTACTCGGTTGTGTGGTACCATGTCATCTCCACTACAGCAGTCACCGGCAAACACCGGACTCCCTTCAACACATAATTCCACACCTCTGAAAGGTTCGTCGTCATTATCCCAAACCTTGCGCCATCTTCGTCGTGCAGCAAAGACCATTTCTCGATGTCCTTGTCCTGAATCCATTGGGAGCATTTGCTCACGTTCGCATTATCGGCAGCATTGCTGGCCCTCCTCGTGGAGTACTTCACTGTCAGCGCCTCCAATTTGTCGAACACAGCCTGGAACTTCCTCGGTTGATTTTGCATGCACAGCCGCTTGAACAGATCCATGATCTGTTTACTGCGGAAGGGTGTGAAAAGGTTTGCTGCAATGTGCCGCATGCACCAACGGCTGCGCACATCCTCCCATTTGTACGGAGCATCTGGGGCCCCGCGCATTACCTCAATGGCATGGAGCAGCCCTCGGTGGCGGTCCGATATGATGCACACCTTCTCTCGATCACCAACAACCGCCCGCTTCACGTTGACCAGAAACCACAACCAACTTTCTGAGTTTTCAGACTCGACGATCGCGTACGCCAATGGAAGCAATTGGTCATTAGCATCTGCAGCAACACAATGAGCAGACTGCCCTTGTACTTCCCGGTCAGGAACGTACCATCCACGCATATGACCGGACGACAATAAGCAAATGCCTCGATGCACTGGTGGTATGACTAGAACAATCGACGGAGTACCCGAGTGTTCTGTATGGGGCTACCATCTCGACGTGTAGCTGGCTGATCGAAGAAATCTAAAAATGTGCCTGGGTTGGTCTGAGCGATGTTGCGCAGCAACCGCATCACATTGTTGTAGGCGTGGTCGAATGTGCCGAACATGCCCTCAATTGCCTTCTGTTTTGCTCTCCAGGCATTTGCATACCGTATAGTGTACCCACACCTATCGGCAACTTGCTTCATTATTTCTCTCGGCATTATCGAAATGTTCTCTCGCACGGCCGGCTGGATGATATTACCGACGTACGCTGACGTCAGGTTCCTGTGTCTATCCAACGCCTCGGTGAGCAGGCATGTGTGTGCGGTAACTCTTTTCACCACAAAACCGATGTCATCCTTAGGCCGCATCGCACGAATCTTTCATGGGCAGCCTGCTGTTACACAGGCTGCGACAAAAAGGTTGGGGTTTGACTTGACGACCTTATATTGCCGGTTAATTGCGAGGGACCAGCTCGCCACGGCATTCTTTAGATCTTCCTTGCTTTGAAACTCCTGCTCTACTTGTAAGCCACCGTACTCGAAAGACCACCTCGAACCCTGATCCCTTGGCAACACAGCTTGACTGTATGCTGAGTGATCTAGCCACTCCTGCGGGGGACCAGGAGTATCGTCATCAGAGCCATCGGATGCCTCCGAGTCCGTCGAATCATCTTCGTCGGACACTGATGGAAGGCAATCCAGTACCTCGCACACATTTACGCGAGTATGGCAGAATACATCCGACCACTCGCTAGCCCTGAATCTCGCAGGACCGGGCATGACCCTTGGCTCACCCTCCACCGCACACTCGGCTACTCGTACGTTGCAGAACTGCACATACATCGCGAACTGGCCGAGCAGTCCGCCATGGGGGTCTTCCACTCTTCGAATATAAGAACTCCAAGATTTGTCCCCTTTAATTTCGCGCAACATCCAGTATGACTCATTATCTACCTCACGAACGATGAGCCCTTCAATTAGAGCCATTTCATCATGAGGCCGCTTCCTGAACATATTCAGGATCCATAAATTCAGCTCTAGGAATGAGGTGTTATGTACGCTCAGCTCACCCATCACATACTGGCAACGGCTCATATCAACCCCGTTTTGCCCCTCACAAATTATGCCATCACCATAAAATATGCAAATTTTTTTCGGACTCTCCATTCCCTACACACATTCATCTCACGCATAAATAACATGACACCAGTACACACATGCACATAGTTCCTAAAACCATACATACACATATACATTTGAAAAACATAATTTCTAAACATAGAGCATGCATGCATGCATGTAATTGAAAATAACCTAGTTTCATAATTTCTAAATACATACGCATATATATTTTACAAAACCTAATTCTTAGACATAGAGTATGCATGTGCACAATTAAAAATAACCTAATTTTATATTTTCGACAAACATACACACATGCACATAGTTTCTAAAACCATACACATATACATTTCAAAAACATAATTTCTAAATATAGAGCATGCATGCATGCATGTAATTGAAAATAACCTAGTTTCATAATTTCTAAATAATACGCACATATATTTTACAAAACATAATTCTTAGACATAGAGTATGCATGTGCACAATTAAAAATAACCTAATTTTATATTTTCTACAAACATACACACATGCATATAGTTTCTAAAACCATGCACATATACATTTCAAAAACATAAATTCTAAACATAGAGCATGCATGCATGCATGTCATTGAAAATAACCTAGTTTCATAACTTCTAAATACATACGCATATATATTTTACAAAACCTAACTATTAGACATAGAGTATGCATGTGCACAATTCAAAATAACCTAATTTTATATTTTCTACAAACATACACACATGCACATAGTTTCTAAAACCACACACATATACATTTCAAAAACAAAATTTCTAAATATAGAGCATGCATGCATGCATGTAATTGAAAATAACCTAGTTTCATAATTTCTAAATACATACACATATATGTCCAAAATCTAATTTTTAGACATACAATATGCATGTGCACAATTAAAAATAACCTAATTTTATATTTTCTATTGTGTGCACATAGTTTCTAAAAAAAAATACACATACATTTAAAAACCCTATTTTCCAAACATACACACATACATTTCCAAACATACACAAATACCTTTCAAAAACTTATTTTTCAAACATACACACATACATTTATAAAACCCTATTTTCCAAACATATACACATACATTTCAAACATACACACATACATTTAAAAACCCTATTTTCCAAACATACACACATACATTTCAAAAACCTATTTTCCAAACATACAAACATACATTTAAAAACCCTATTTTTCCAAACATACCCACATATATTTCAAAAATCTATTTTTCAAACACACACATACATTTATAAAACTCTATTTTCCAAACATATACACATACATTTCCAAACATACACACATACATTTAAAAAAACCTATTTTACAAACATACATACAGATACACATATTTCCTAAACATATTCCTAAAAACATAATACCTACTCTTGTATATACATAAACATAAATATAAACCCTAATCACGTCATTAGCAACATAATTAACAGAATTTTAAATGCATTTTGAAAAAAATTACCTCTTTTCGAAGAGCTCGCAATTCTCTACAAGTTTCTCTTCTACACCGAATAAATTTATCTGACGGATTTTGCTAGATCTAGAGTGAAAGATAAGAGATGAGGTGTGTGTGCTGCTGCTTGAACTGAAGGAGTGTGTGTGAGTGAGTGTGTGTTTGGGCGCAGGAGACCAGCAGCTTGTCGAGTTCTGGAAACTCGACAAGTTACACAATATTAAAATGTGTAGTGCCCTTATATCAGATAAGTGTCTTAGCCCAGCAAGGTGGGAGCCCCCAGTTGCAACATACTTGGCTCGGGTTCAAATCCCCGCTCCCACAATTAAAACATTTTTGCTTGTCGAGCTCTGGATCCACGACATGTGAGCGGGATATTAATTAGGCTTACTCTTCTAGTGCAGCTAAGAGTCCTAGCCCAACTGGCTCGTGCGCCCGTTCCCGTGTCCTTGGCCCGGGTTCGAATCCCCATTCCCGCAATATTATTTCTTTTCACTTGTCGAGTTCTCCACATACGACAAGTGGTGGTTGCTTCTCGTGGTTGACAACAGCTAGTCGTGGTCGAGGAACTCAACAAGCTCCTAGTCGTGCCTTCAGACCACGACAAGATGGTTCCCGTGCGACATGCACCTTGTCGAGCTCTGGGAGCTCGACATGCTTACGTGGCAGGTCATTTCTGTAAATTTTCGCAACTGTGAGTTAGTTTTATAATTATCTTTTAAATCTGAGTTATTCGTAAAAAAAAACTCCATCCACAATTACGTGCATGGTAAAAGTTATATTTTGGTACTGGATGATGCTTGGGATCCCGATGTGTGGTACAAAATCAGAAATGCCTTTCCATCTAATTGCATTAGTAGGTTTGTTATCACATCAAGGATTCATGAAGTAGCCTCACTAGCAACTAAAAACTGTGTGATTGAGTTGAAGCCACTAAAAGAACACCATTCATGGGAGTTATTTTGCAAAGAAGCATTCTGGAAAAATGACAATAGAATCTGTTCAGCAGAACTAAATCATTTGGCCAAAAAATTTGTACACAGGTGCGAAGGATTGCCCATTGCTATTTCTTGCATAGGCCGGTTATTGTCATGCAAAACCCAAGTTACTCTGAATGGGAAGAGTTGTACAAGGAACTAGAGCTACAACTAACCAATAATGTCAGCCTTGATGTCAATATTGTTCTGAAAATTAGTTTGGAGGATCTTCCCTATAATTTAAAGAATTGTTTTCTGCACTGCACAGTGTTTCCAGAAGATTTTGTAATAAAAAGGAGGAGGTTGATGAGGCACTGGGTGGCTGCTGGTTTCATTAAAGAAATCAATCACAAAACAATGGAGGAAGTGGGAGAGGATTTCCTCAATGAACTTGTGAACAGAAGCCTGCTTCAAGTGGTGGAGCACAATGAATGTGGTCGAGTCGGTAATGTTCGAATACATGTTACTATCCTTCTTCTTGCCCTCACTAAATCAAAAGAGGAATATTTTTGCAGAGTTTATGATGGTTTAGGCACATTTCCCATGGAGAAGGCACCATGTTTATCAATCCAAAGCACAAATGTCGGAGAACTGACTCAATCAAGTGGACCTAGTCCTCGCTCCCTCTATTGTTTTCATAATAGTCTTAAGTATTGATTCGCTAAAACTCTTGTTGAAATCTTTCACCTTGTTGTCTATTTTGGATCCTCAAGGTGTTCGAATGAAGAGACTATCAAGTGAGGTCTTCAATTTGTTCAATCTACATTTTCTAGGACTTAGAGAAACTGCTATCGAAAATCTCCCGAAAGAAATAGGAAGATTGCAAAACTTGCAAGTACTAGATGCTTGGGACACTGAACTGTCAAATCTGCCACTAGAAGTGGCGACACTTCGGAAGTTGAGGCATCTATATGCTCTTAGTGTTCCTGAGGAAGCCTACAAGAATGTTATTTTGTATGGTGGAGTCCGGGTGCCTAAAGGCATAAGGCACTTGACCAACTTGCAGGCTCTGCAGGATGTCCAAACTAGGTCAGAGATTTTGAGTCGTCTTGGAGCCTTGACAGAGTTGAGAACTTTCGGCGTCGACAATGTTAAGAGTGAACATTGTGCTGATCTGTGCGGTGCTATCAAGAAAATGACTCTTCTTTCTCATCTAACAATATATGCAGCATATCAGAACCAGGTGCTGCAGATTGAAGCACTTTGTTTACCTCCAACTATTACAAAACTTGAGTTAGGAGGGCAGCTAGACAAGAAATCCATAACTCACATTACCTTGTCTAGTTTGCATCTTGGTAATCTTACAAAATTAATCTTGGTCTTCTCCAATCTCGACGAGGACTCATTTCCGTGCCTCTTGGATTTGCATGGTTTGGTTGATCTCCTCCTTTCGAAGGCGTATGGAGGGAAGGAGCTGCGCTTACCCGCAACCTCATTTCCGAAACTACAAATATTAGAAAATGGCATGCTCCATATCTCAAGAAGGTTGCAATAGAGCAAGGTGCAATGTGAAGCCTTGCTCAGCTGTATATCAGAGACTGTCCAGAACTGAAGGTCCTTCCTAATGGCATTGAGTATCTTACAACCCTTGAGAAATTGTATCTATCAGAAACTTCTCTGGAGCTCAGAACCAAGCTTGAGAGAAAATCACATGAAGATCACATGAAGATTAGCCACATCAAACGGGTTACTATTAGCTAATATAAAGGACAACAGATGTATCTATCTATGGCCTATTGGTTTTCTTCAATATTCCTTCATGTTCTGTACATTCTTTTTTAAAAAAAATTTATTTTTGGTGTTTCTATTTCTGTGTTGGGATGTATTGATGTGCAATATATATGCATGTGTGCTTAACCACAGGGTCGTCTTCTGGATCCTATTGCATGAAAAGCTTAATACATGTGCTATGTACGAAGAAGATTTTTTAGTAGTGTTCGGATGATTGTGTCCTTTGTGGCTCAGGTGTACATTTGTTCTCCTTCCATTTTAGTGTTTCTTGTTGGAGTTTTATTGGAATTTCTTGGAATACTTAGTTAAATATCCCGGAAATGATATCTGGGGTGGTGCTAATTAGAATGCTTGTCGGCTACAGTTGTTCCTTTTTGGAAATTGTGATTATTGGCTGTTGGCACATCTGGAAGCAGAGGAATCAAAAAATCTAGTTTATGAAGGTGATAGATGATATGGATCTTATCTATATCATCTTTTGATATATGAGTTTTGAATTTATGTATTTTCTTTTCTTTTATAACTATCTTATCAAAATGATAGTACTAATTAATTTGATAGATCTAATAGATATTATTTTGAGTTGTTCACGTCTCGACTGCATTTATTATCCTTTTAAGCAAATTGGATGCTTTTCCCATTATTATGCTATTTATAAACTAAATTTCTCATGTTGGTCGCTTATTGCAGTTTAATTTGCAATTAGCGTTGGATGATTTGTCGTTGAGTGTAATTATGTCTTTTTATTTGAACGGAATAACAATTTTTATTCTAACATGGATTGCAAGTACTCGCTACTAGTTAGATCTAGAATGAGAGCCCATGTGGAGCAGACTTTCCTTTTTTTGGGTTTCTTCCTTGTAATTTTCATTTTTATCATCTCTCTTTACATATACAATCATTTATGTTTGCGGAATGGTCATAGGAGCAACGTTTTTACTATATTTTTATTTTTTTGTTATTGTATTTCTTATTTTAGGTTGGTATTTCAAATTATTTTATTTTAAGCTCTCGCATTCTTTTAGTTAAATTTACTGTATTTTCTCATTTTAGGTTGTCGTAGTTTTATCATTTTAGCAGTATTTTAAATAACAATTATCACCTTGTCACAATGTCACTAAAAGAGCTATCACGGAGTGTGAAGGCTATCACCAAAACTATCCTATATCGAGTTTTATTTTTAAAAATCCATTTCTATTTTTTTAATAGTATTCGAAACACTATAAAATTAATAGAAAGATACTATCTAAAAATAAAGCAATGTCCACATCATAACTGCAAGTTTTCAATATTAGTCTCACATAAGCTGTTTAAAATCCAGATTAAAAAAATATAAATTCTACTTTGGCAAAATAATATTTAATATATTAAATATGGTTGACCACAATATTAAAAAATTAAGATTGCATTTGTTAGGCCAACAATACAATCATAATCTAACCCAAAACAACATATAAAACATAACATCCGCTATTTCTACTTAGCGCTATGTGCTATAGCTTGTCGCTATTACCGTTATAGCAGTCATACCTGTAATAACCACAAATTTTCTCATAGTGTCAGTGTTTAAAAACCGCTATATGGTTGGGATAGTCCGTTATTGAAAACACTGCATTTTAAGTTGTCTCTTTTTTATTTTTAGGTGCTCACATTATTTGATTTTAAATTGTTGTATTTTTTACTTTAAGTTATTGTATTTTATTATTTTAGATTTTTATATTTTCTTATTAAAAATTATCACATTTTAAAAAAAAAATTTATATGTAAAAAATTATGGACAACTCAGACATGCCCTCATCATTAATGTCAATTCGGTAGGACTCTCCCCCGTTGTTTTGTAAGAAAGAGTGTACAATCTATATAGATACAGGGCATAGCATATAGATAAGAGCGTAATTATTCCATAATTAAACCTAGCATTGCATTGCGGTCCCAATTGACATCTTCCCATAAATATTGATAGAATTCCGAAGCCAGCCCATAAATAATTTTTCATGTGAAACACAGCTTCCTTTTCCCCATTTAGTCTAACTTAAGTTTTTAAGTTAGTCTAAATTATAAGTCTAATAAGTTGATAGAGAGAGATTTAACCTTATTTAAGACTTCTAGTTTAAAATAGAATTCATCTTAAAAGATAAATCCAAAATTTAAAATCCATTTAATGTAAACTTATCTAAAAAATTAAAACTCAAATAAACCAAACAAAATGCACCAAAATCTCTTATCGACTCATTACTATCTTCCACATTCATTCTTAACATCCTTTCGACTAGACCCCACCAATCAACTACTACTATGTATGATATTATCCATTTTCTTGCTCTCACTAAATCAAAAGAGGAATATTTTTGCAGAGTTTATGACGACTTAAGACACATTTTCTACGGAGAAGGCACGATATTTATCAATCTAGAGCACATATGTTGAGAAACTGACTCTATCAAGTGAACCTAGTCCTCGCTCCCTCTATGTTTTTCATAGTGATCTAAGTATTGATTCACTAAAGTCTTTGTTGAAATCTTTCCCCTTACTAACTACTTTGGAACTTCAAAGTGTTCAGATGAGGAGACTATTGAGTGAGGTCTTCAATCTGTTCAATCTCTATTTTCTAGGAGTTAGACAAATTGGAATTGAAAATCTCCTGAAAGAAATAGAAAGATTGCAAAACCTGCAAGTCCTCGATGCTTGAGACACTTAACTGTCAAATCTGCCAGTGAAAGTGGTGACACTTCAGAAGTTGAGACATCTATATGCTGGTACTCTTCCCAAGAAACAATACAAGAGAGTTGTTTGGTATGATGGAGTCCGGGTGTCTAAAGGCATAAGGCACTTGACCAACTTGTAGGCTCTGTAGCTTGTGGAAGCTAGCTCAGAGATTTTGAGTCATTTTGGAGTCTTGACAAAGTTGAAAATTTTCTGTCACCAAAGTTAAGAGTGAACACTGTGCTGATCTATCCTGTGCTATCAAGAAAATGACTCATCTTTCTCATCTAACAATATATGCAGCAGATTAGAAGCAGGTGTTGGAGATTGAAGCACTTTGTTTACCTCCAACTATTTCGAAACTTGAATTAGGAGGGTAGCTAGACAAGAAATCCATAACTCACATTACCTCGTCTAGTTTGCACCTTGGTAACCTTACAGAATTAAACTTGTCCTTCTCCAATCTCGACGATGACTCATTTCTGTGCCTCTTGGATTTGCTTGGTTTGGTTAAACTTGTCCTTTGGAAGGCATATGAAAGGAAGGAGCTGCGCTTCCCTGCAAGCTCATTTTTCAAACTACGAATATTAGGAATATGGGATGCTCCATATCTCGATAAGGTTGCAATAGAGTAGGGTGCAGTGCGAAGTCTTATTCGGCTGTATATCAGAGATTGCCCAGAACTGAAGGTCCTTCCTGATGGCATTGAGTATCTTACAACCCTTGAGAAATTGTATCTATCAGAAACTTCTCTGGAGCTCAGAACCAAGCTTGTGAGTAAATCACATGAAGATTAGCCACATCAAAAGGGTTATTACTCCCTAATATCATGGACAACAGATGTATGTATGTATGGTCTATTGGTTTTCCTCGTTATCTATATTTTATGGGTTTTAAATATATAGATCTTTTTCTGTGAGAAAATATGTCTTTTAGTATAATTATAAAATTATTTATAGGTATATGTGTTATTTATGATGAGACATTTTACAATTTATACAATTGCGCGAAGTGTCCTGCGTGACAAATATATTTTAAGTGTTTACAGATAACTTCGAGACATATCCAATACTGGTCTATTTTGGAATATTATATCATCAGAAACCCATGATGCAAACAGATGAGGCATTGAACATTTGATTTAAGAGATATGACCATCTAAAGTTTGAATGGGTTGATGTTCTTTTGAGATTAAAAGAGTCCTCAGTAAATTACAAATATTTTTTGGAGTTTGTGCATGACTAAATTAGTTGAGTTCTACTATCAAAAATAGAGAAAAACATTTGATGAATTATTGGTTGCCGTCTAAAGTTACACAGATGATGCGCGTTGAATTTGAAAAAGAGATAGAATCCTAACAGCCCTCGAGGAATAGAGATGGCATTGAGCACCTTATAACCCTTGAGGAATTGTATCTGCGAGAAACTTCTCAAGAGCTCCGAACGAAGATTAGCCACATCAAACAGGCTCTTATTCAGTAATATCATGTATTTATGGCCTATTGTTTTTCTTCAAATTTTTTAATAAATAACCTATTAAAAAATAAATTTCAAAACTAACCCAAACTTGAAAAAAATATCAAAAATAATTTTTAATCGCTAGACTCACCCGCCTGTGACTGTTGTGGTTGGCCACCCGCTCCCATCTCGTGCTGCGCACATGCACACACTCGTCTGGCAAGTCCTCCTCAATAGTGTATGTGTGTGTAGTACATGGTAGGTGTAGGACGCGGGAGTAGTGGGAGCTGTCGGAAATGCTCTCAAGATATTCGCATTGTTTGTGTGCTTTAATTTTATGTTTGAATTTGAGGGTAAAAGAATCATTTTAAATTAGGCCAACTCTTTTGATCTTGTCAAATTGGTATTTTAGAAAGTTTTTTAGATTTCAATGATGTGAGACTAATTCGTTTTTTTATAACATTTTTTGAATTTTCATTTTCTTCAATGGCACAAACTGATTTCCCCTTTTTCAAAAATAATTACTTATATATGAGAAACAACACCTTGACCAAGTTGAAAATAGGCCTGAGCAATTTTAGCTCGCCCCACCTGGGCTAGCCCACCTGACCTGCCTAAGCTTTAACAAACTTGACCTTGCCTAACATAAGATCCCTTAAAATTCAAAAAGCCCATCCAAAATCCAATTGACCTAATTTTTTTTAATGTGGTTCGATTAAATTTACTCAGTCTAAACCCGACTTACTTGGCATGCATATTGGGTTTGGGCTGAATTTAAGTTGACCTGAAAGACTCGGGTTGTTTGCTAGCCCAATCTAAACCAGACCCAAGCCTAAAAATGTTGAAGTCTAGTTAAAACAAAGCAAGGTGCAATGCAAAGTCTTCTCTAGAATTATAGGTCCATTCTCATGGAATTGAGCACCTGACAAGTAGGGGTAGAAGTGCAGCTCGTGACTTGGAATTATTTGGCCTCGATTTGGTCAAAAAAATGAGCTAAATTCAAGCCAGCCTCATAACTCGATACCTTACCGGACCCGAGTCAACTTTACAACTATTTGCAAAACAAAAGTAGATCCCGGAATTATTTCAGGAAAAAAAATGAATAGTAGATCCAAGAATCTAGTTTTGTTATGTTCTAATCTTATACAAGCATCAAATTCTTTGATATTTACAAATTTTATGTTAACAATTACCACCAAAAGACGGTATGTAACAAAATGTGAAGATCTAGAAGTTCCGGTGTTGTAAAAATGGGATGAATTATAGGTATTTCGTGCTTTAAACAAGCTGAGTCATCCAATTTGAGCCAAGTTTGAGCCTGATGAGCTAATTCAGCCATCCAATTTGAGCCGAGTCTGAGGCTGATGAGCCAATTCAGCCATCCAATTTGAGCCGAGCCGAGTCTAAGCCTGATGAGCCAATTCAGTGGAGCCAACCAACTCATTATCTGAACTGAACTAAGTTTGAGCTGGTTGCTCATGGGATACCATAACCGAGCTAAGCTGACTCGACTACTCACTCTAAACTGACTTGAGCTGAGACTTGCCCTACTTACAACCCTTAAAGGATTACACATTGCGCAGAATTGCACTGCTGCCAATCTTATGCAGAAGCCTAAGCTAAGAGCAGGACCTCATGAATGCAATGTATATACCTTAATCAAGATTGAAACACTTAAAACTTCTTTTTTTTTTTTTATGAAAGAAACACTTTAAATTGACTTGATCTGTACAAAAGAATCAATTGGCATTTGCCGGCTCGCAGGCGACCGACCTGCAACCTATTTCTATGTAATTTTAGATTACTAATCATGTCCCTGCACAGGTATTACCCTTTTATCCCTTTCTTTTTTTGATTTTTGATTTATCAAACTAAACAGGGTCAATGCTTCTAGGTATTATCCGTACTTGAAGGCGCCCAGGCGTGGAGCTACAAATATCAGCTTCCCCGCTGTTGCGATAGTCTCCATCCTTCTGAACAGCATCAGTGAAATGGAAACTCAGCCCTTTCTCGATGTCGAAGTTGTCCATCTTGGAGGACTGGGGACTTCTCCAACTGTTGCTGCTGCTTCTACTGTTGCTCCGCTCTAGCTCCTGATCTGCACCTCCCTCTGATACGTCATCACTGTGATGGCTGGAACAGTGGCCAGCCATGTAATGGTTTCCGAAATTAGGGGGCTCAAGAAAACTGTCTTGTGGACCACTAGGCCGTGCAGAGGATGCTGCTGCTGCCCACCAATGATTGCTGGTGGAATTTTGTTCCGTGCCATGGCGCTTGAAAGAAGCATGCTGAAAGAATGCACTTGATGTTGATGCCTGCAAATGGCTTTTAGCTCTTTCATATAGATGAAGATCCCAGTGACCGTCCTCTTCAATTTCTGATAAGGATTTGCTCAGAGGCAGCCAGATATCCTCCCCTTGCTCAGGGGATACTTTTTCGAGACGAGGAGATGGTTCTTCTTTCCTATCCGAGTGTTGAGGGTGACATGTATAATACCAGTCCAGAATATATGGATAAATTCTTTGATCTGTGTCGAGCAGTCCCCAGGGACCAAAGTTGTAAACAGCACGACTAATGACTGCACTGCTGGGACGGATATTCCTGGGGAGCAGTCGATGGAAAATAGCATCGCCTTGGCCTCTAGTATTTGATCCGAGTTGTGATGCTTCCATTCCTTGAAATTGTGCAAGAGTATGTTGGCGGGTTTGCGTTTCCTTGAATTTCTGGAGATTGCACAAGAACTGCTTGCCTTCTGCATTTGGCTCCCATGATGGATAGATGCTTTGGAAACTGTAAATGATGACAAAATATAATTATATTAAGTGAACAGCTATCCAAAGGAATTACTTTTACAGTTTTACTCAATTTTTTTTTTCAGAAAGGACTTCAAATATTGTTGCTTTCTCTGTTGCATGTGCAAATAAGATTATTAAGTATATTTTGAATCATAACACATATTCTATGCAAGATAAAAATGCTGAATTCATCGATTCTGCCCCACTAGGAAATCATATTCAAGTCAAATATTGAATTCTCCACTGTTAAGAAAGCATTTGTGTGAAAATTCTCAGTATTAAACATATTCAAAACTGATCCCTGTCTTAGAGGTAAATATTTGACCAAAGAACAAGGGAGAATTATCTTCTTGATTCCACTTCAATTTTTAAATATTAATATAATGTTGTCACCAAAACAATCAGAACTAATATGATGCACATGGAACTTATGGCTGGGAATTCGCAAACAGTTAGGCAATCAGAGGAGGCGAGATTGTGAAAGCTTAGAAGAACCAAATGACAGCAAGCACCCAGAATATTCCGCAAGAAATATAGATGGCCGGATGGCTAGGTAAAAAAGTTCTCTAGCTAACGTCCAACAAAACAAATCCTTTAGTAGTATATCTCCATTTTTTAACTCAAAAAATACTTTGAGTGAATTCTACAACAATGCCAAGGAAATAGTAGCCCACAGTGCGGGTTCTGTGTTTGGCTTGCCTGTGACAGACGGGCTGGCTTATATATGATAAAGAGGGAATTCTACGAGGTATGGTTGTGCGAAATCAAATGGATAGGCAGTCTCTTGCAAAAACAAGCCAGATGAATGGCACATTATAGGAAGTGTATGTGTACAATCACTTGGCATATGGCGCATGCTTAAATTACATGATCAATGCTCAGATCCACTATTCTAGTACATATACAAACAATGCAGTGATTATAAAGAAAGCAAGGTGCTAGCATTACCAAAGGATGAGGAGGATTCATAAGGCATGGGATGAAAGCATACAACACTACAAGGAGCGAACTTTAAAGTAAATAATGATAGATGTACACATAGTAAGGTACTTACAAAATTCACAAGCTTTTTTGAAGATCATAATCGAGATAACAAACCATAAGATATAAATGGTAACGAACATATTTAAGATTAGAATGAAATGTACCTCAAGAACGATTTCTCCATTTTCCCCTGGGAACTCCTCATGCTTTTAGTTGCATCAATGGGTGAACCATAGTTTCTATTTCCATGTCTTCTGAAGTCAAACAAGCTTAAGCTATGAGATGATAAAGGAAAATGGCATTAATAAGTTGCAAAGAATCTGCAAATGTAGATTATAAGTAATTGTAGAAGACAGCAAAGAACCTGCATACATCTCCCACTCCATCTACATAAACTGTGAAATCCCAAATGAAGCGTAGAATATCATCAACACGCTGTAAATGGGTAACAATTCACAACTATTGTAAAAGATAATATAGAAGCCGATTATGTTAATCTAGTACAGAACATTACCTTTGGTACCACAAAAATCAGCAAGTATGGAGTGATGACAATTGAGGCCATCTCTTCTAGGAGTGTTGTTATCGTATACTGCAATTGCAATTTTTCACCATGACAATTCCCAAGCTACAAAACTTGAAAAAGCAATTTCTGCCGCTAATAGACTTCTATACTTGATATCACATAAGCCACATAAGTAAAAGCAACCTAACTCTAAATGAAAATTACACATGACAGAACCAAGAACTAAATAAAATAGTCCAAAATACTAAATGATGTATTTTGCACTCTAAAGTAGGACAAGAAATTAGAAATCATCAATTTTGCCATAAGTCAGAGAAAAAAATGATAGTTATAATATGTTCATTTTTTAGTTCTTTTTTTTATTATTTTTTTATTAAAAATAGAATTAGTTAAGCAGAATTTGTTTCAGAACAACACCTTGACTTGGACAGATGAAAAAAAAAAGTTATGCATGCCCAAAAAAGGAATCAAAATAATGACATTGTACATTAGAAAAGTTTGTACATTGTAAAAATACCATGAATCAAATTAGTTGTGTGTCCTACTCTGAACAATGATCACATGGGCATGTGCAGTTTGTAAGAAATCAATCAAATTAGTCACTTTAACTACAATTAAACTACTCACTTAAACAGTTTAAAAATGAAAATAGAGGGAACCAAATTACCTGAAACAGAGTTTCAAATTCCCTTCGCACAAGTTCACTGCTCTCCTTACCACGCCACCTCTTTGGCATGTAATGTGTCAGCTGAACAACAAGGGACATGGCTCCTTCTGGGTCAATTACTTGAAGTTCATCAGCCACCACTTTCCGACTTACTGCTGCTATTGTTCCGAAAATAATAGTATACCAGAACAGATTTCGGCCAAAAACCTTCACAAGTTATGAATGCCCGATTTTAACAGGTCAGGAAGACATTAGTTGTGTGATACAAAAAGCAAGAGCATGAAGAAATAAACAACTTACATGGCCCTCGAGGATGGATTCACCAAGAAATCCAAGGAAGAGTAGTATGCCAGCCAAGCCACCAGAAACAAAAGATATAAATTTTGCAATGATAGATATTAACGGGGTTGGAAACTGCTTCAAATAATTTAAAGAATAGACATTGCTGTTGTTCATCCTATGTTTGAAGAAATGTTCAACCTGAAATAGTTGTAAACTGTTGTCAGCATTGGGTTCATAGAAAAAAAAAAAAGAATAAGTTTAGCTACATATGATCTATCAGCCCCAACTGGTACACACTGCATCGAGCAAATGCAAAACGGAAAGGAGGCTAAGTGACCATTCAGATTATTCAAAGTAGTAAATTTTCTTGCATAAGAACAGATAGTTTCACAATAGAATCTACCTCATTGTACTCCCTTAAAATCCACCTTGATAAGTTTGACCATCTTCGAGATGATGCTGTACTGGGGTGGTTGTAGAATTCTTCAGCATGTCTCAGAAAGAGGTATACCAATGGGAAGATCACAAGGCAGGGTGACAGAAAGAGCATTGCAATACCCATAAATATGAGTCGCTTTTTCAATGCAGATGGGCTTGTTAGAAAATCTCTTCGAACACAAAATTTACTGCAAAAGAGAACATGATTTTCAGATGGAAAACATGAAAAGAAAAACAGGATCAACCAAAAATCTACCAAAAAGGAAATTTAAGAAAGCTAAAATTTGAAGGAACTCTTATGGGAAGCAATAATCAATCATACTAAAATTCAAAGAACTAAATTATCATGAAAATTATAATATCTAAGCAGTAGAAGTTGATTTCAAGAATTGTTGACAATAAGCAATTACAATAAAAATCTCTATGGTTTTTTCATCAATCTTGAACATATCAGAACTTTTTTCAGAAAAAGTATCACATATTTGTTACACAATAAATGATACCTTAGCAAATATATACCAGATACTAGCATATGTGATTTTTGTGATTTAACATGAAAAATTCCATGTCAAATACAAGACAACCATATTGTATGACATATTCTATTCATTAACGATCATAAGGCTTATTTGAGCTGAAAGTGCCATGTAGAAATAGATTGACTGCTTTTGAGTACTTAAATTCCCTCACCAAATAATGTTTTAAAATGTAAATGCTAATATGGTAATTTGTTACTAATAGGACCTACCAAATAAAGAACTTTAGACTTCCTTACCTATCAAACATACTCTGAGAGATGCACCAATTTAAGGTCCACTCGAGGGGTTTTGGAAGCATCAAATAGCTTTTCCTTCCATGCACACGAGAGCTGACAGTTGGACCAGCTCCGGGCAACCAATGAGGAATTGGAAATCCAATGATGCCTTCATTGACCATCCCAATCAAGTAATTCTCCTTCCGCATTATCCTCATGATGATATCATGCTCTGAGAGATCCCTAACAATGCAAAGTTGTTGTGACTTCTGGAGGAGGACAACCTTCTCAATTATTCTGGGCCATGATATAGTTTGAATCTCAAGATCTGTAACCTTAAGACTGCACAGAGAAAAAAAAAGGAAAGATATACACAAGTTGCTTATTTTGCTCTCAGCTAAAACAAAACTAAATGTATAATGCATGAATCAGAAATATTACCTGTTATAGTAGAAGTCACGAACATTGAGTGTGCTTCTCAATTGCACAAAGAACTTCAGGAAATTGGTAAGTCCATAAGCTGTCAATATAATCATTGATCCAATAGTGATCATCTTCGGAAATGTGAACGGAACTAGCGGGTTGTTCTTAATTACTTTCATCAGGTCACATGGTTTCTCCCCTGATTCAAGTGCCTCCACACCACATTTCAAATGGCCAAGGGAATTCCAATCAACAAATAAGAAGAAGAAACCAATACAGCATACCATAAATGTTACATTAAGGATCTCGATTATCCACTTGATGATGATGCATCTTAGACCTTTGGCACAGAAATACACATAAAGCCTCTCAAAGAAAATATCCAAGTCAGGAATCTGCTTGGTCTTTAAGTGTTCCCCATGGAGAAGTCCTGATGGACTCTCAGTACCAGAACACGGCAATCTTCGGTAGTCCAACAACTCTATTTCTTGCGGAACATCAACGAGCAGCTGTGTTGACAATGGTGATCCACTTCTCCATGGCATAGATGTGGTGCCCTTCAGAAGGAAGGACATCATTTATGCAAACAAGAAATAGTCCCACCTGAGAGCTTCCTTGCCATGCCACAGCTAATCAATCGCCTGCAAGATAAAACAATCTCCCTCATTCAATTACCTTCATATACTAATACCGCATATCGCCAATTCCAACAAAATGGAAAAATAAATCTCCCTCATTCAACTACAAAACTGCAACTAAACAATTATTTCCAATTACAATCCCCCCCCCCCCCTCCCCCAAACTTTACAACTAGGCTATAGTCAATATTTTTCGCATAATGTAAGCCAAGAAAAGTTTCCTAAACTTAGAAGCAGCAAGTAATCATAGAAAAGAATACCCTTCGTACGCCAAGAACTAAACAAGAACTCCAATTAGTAGCAAAAAAAACACAACCCCTTTATGCTAACAAGAACTCATCCTTGCGTCTAAGAATCCCCCTGAATTTTCACACAAAAAAGCGTCTCACGTCTAAGAAGAACCCTACAGATTACATGAGTAGCAAAACACAAATTTGAAATTAATCCAATCCGAACACGGATGCATACAAGAACAGTTTTTGACGGAACCAAAAAGGATTTGATTGCTCACGAGTATACTAATACGGCATATCGCCAATTCCAACAAAAAGGCAAAACAATCACCCTCATTCAACAACAAAACTGCAACTAAAAGATTATTTCCAAATTCCAATCCCCCTGAACGTTGCAACTACAACGCAGATACAAAACAAAAAAGAAGCTACATGCGATATTTGTCACATAATCGACAAGCTACAGGCCGAGAAAAATTTCCTAAACTTAAAAGCAGCAAGTAATCATGGACAAGAATAGCCAAGAACTAAAAAGAACTCCAATTTGTAGAAAAAAAAACCCAAAACCCCTTTGTACTAACAAGAACTCGTCCAATCCAAGCGGCTTGCGTCTATGAGCGAACCCTAGATTACATGAGTAGCAGCACACAAATTTGGAACTAATCCAATCCAAGCATGGACACATATGAGAACCGTTCTTGATGCAACCAGAAAGGATTCGATTGCTCGCAAATCGAAGAAAAGCAATCGGGGTTTACCGGGGTAGGAGGAGAACTAGATTAGAACTTATTGCTAAGAAGATATTTGAGGATTCGAGCGCTCTATCCGCTTCTCCAAATAAAAGATGGAGAATTAGAGAGATAATTAGAACTCGGAAAAAAACCAATTGGGTCGGATTTGGTGATGAAATCGGATTAGATTTGGAGCGGATGGAGTGAAATTTATTGGTATAATGTATTTAATATGGGTTCGAATTAAAATTTGCATTGAATTAATATTGAGTATGGATTTGAATTGGACTGTTTTTCCAATTCGAATTGGATCCGTATGATCCAATTAATAATGGGAAAATTAGGTGTGGTGCATTGAATTTGTAAATTTGATATTTGTTTAGAAATGAAATGTTATATGACACTATTCTTAACAAAAATTATTGAAAAATGACACAAAAATACATATGTCATTCTACATCCTATCATATTTGCCTAATATTATACATGTCTTTAAAAAAGAAGAGGAGACAAAATTGAAAAGACAATTTTTCTCTTCACTAATTTTGTATGTCAGGCTGATGCCCTTCTAGTTGCCACCACCCCTCATTTGGTTGCCCCAAACTAGGGTTTAAGCATCAACTATTCTCCTCTTCTTCCACCGCAATGTCCATCTCTACCATTGTTAACCATCCTTCCCCGCCAATGATGTCATTCGGTGCTTGAGAGTAGTCCAAGCAGTAGCAACAACATGAAAAAAAGAGGCATTGAAGTTTCAAAGGTGGGAAGAAGGATCTACTATGGATATCTGAGGATGAGTGAAATTTCCGCTTGATGAATTTTTCACGTGTGAATGACATTAGGAGATGTGGGTGGGGTAGAGGATTGGTTCACTTGCACTGGATTGGTGAAGTACCCATTTAATACAAATAGAGAAAATTATGAGAGGAAGGTGCATGGCGAATAATAGAAGACACAAAAACATAGCACTTAGTATGTAACAGGCATATGCGAACTAGGCACGGTATATTGTGTTGAGTCTACGTTTGTCTATGACACAAAATATGCATCAGTAATATAAAAGACAGTAGCAACAAACACAAAGACAAGCATCATGGCAGACTTGAGCCTATGACAGCAACCAAACACGCAGATGATGAAGACAATATAAAAGACAACAAAAAAAAAATACACACAGGCATAGAATGGCACACTCGAGGCTATAACAATCGCTAGACATGCAGACAACACAATGAATATAACATGTAGCATAATACAATACTTGATAGCGGTGCAACTGATCAGGAGGACATAGACAGCAACATAGTAGCGAGCACCACACTTGCAGGTGCACCACAACGGATGTTATTTTATGAAAGCAAGTAGACACGCTCAAGGGACACAATAGCAGAACATCAGGGTTGCACACCTAGGCGAAACGCAGATTAGAGCAATAGCAAAAAACACAATAAAGCAAAGATCAGGATGGCAAAGAGAAGAAATGAACTACATCGACATGATATGAAATTCCTAAAAATCAGGCGTGATGTAAAAAAATCGGGAGGAAGAAGTGGGTAGGGAAGCGTGAACCTTGGAACATGGTGCGGACTGAACTGCGCGAGTGAAGCTATATGTGACAAAAGGGAGAAACAAGTAAGATACAACAAAGACTGAGCAAAACCTGTTGGAAAATAGTATATTGAACACAAAGGAAAGATGAAATAGGATAAAGCAACATTAAGCAGGAAGAGACACACATGAGACGACATGAGGGTCCAGTTAGTGCAGAACCATCACTGTGAGGGAGCAAAAGCTTGTAACAGGAGCAACAATTTCAGACTGGGGTGACACGACATGGAATGAACAAAAATTAGGGGGCAACGAAAAAAACTAGGAGGAGGAACAGGACAACAAAGGGCATACCTTAGAATATGGTGCATATCGTACCGTGCCAGCAAAGATGCAAGCAACAACAGGGAGAAATGGGAGAGGCACGCTAAAAAAGGCAAAAACCTATAGACAACTGGCACATCGAACACAACTAAAAGAGTAGGACAAATGAACACTATGGCAGAAGAGACACACACCAGACGACAACGAAGGCCCAGCAAGTGCTACACCATTATCACTAGTGCGCAAAAAACTACAAGGGGACGCCCAAATTGAGATAGAAGCATCCCAACGATGCATCCATAAAAAATAGAAGTGATGAGAACAACCAAACATAACCCGCAATCGCCGAACAATAGCACAGCAAAAGGAGACAACAAAAGGCAAAGTCCATGCACCTGGGGCGCTGCAACTGCAAGCACGGAGCGATGCAGCGTGAAAGCCACTGCAGGAAACGACGAGAGTGTAGTTGGTAGCACGAGCGAACGGAGAAGCAAAGCACAAAACAAAGCAACACTAATAGGCAAGGAAAAGAGGTGATGAAGGTGCACGGGAAAAATGAAGGAAGGACAAACGGAGGAAACGTCTGGAGCGTTATCGCGAAGGCTGTAACAATCATGGGGAAAAGTGGCAGGACACACAGCGTAATGTGATTCGTCAACTGGTTGACGGCTGTGAATAGAGATGACGTTTGCATATGGCGGCACACATGTCAGTGATCGATGCGAACGAAACACTACAAACATGTAGAACGGCAATGACAAACAAATGACAACAGCATTGCAGACGGACATGAACAACCACGACGAGCCATGTACGGCAAGGCACATCTCAGTGATCAACGTGGATGAAATGCAACGGCAGCACAAAACACCCTCGGTGATGGCTACGAACAGAGACGACGTTTGCATATGGCGGCACATGTGTCAGTGACCGACGCAAATGGAACACTACAAACATGTAGAACGGCAACGACAAACAAATGGCAACAGCATCGCTAACGGACATGAACAATGACGATGAGCCATGTACGACAAGGCACATCTTGGTGATCAACGCGGACGGAATGCAACGGCCGCACAAAACACCCACGACGATGGCTCCGAATAGAGACGATATTTGCATATGGTGAGACACACATAAGCAGTCAACTCAAATGGAACACTTCGAACATGCAAAACGGAAACGACAAACAATCGGCAATAGCATCGCTAATAGATGTGAACAGCAACGACGAGCCATGTACAACGAGGCACGTGTTGGCAATCAACATGGACAGAACGCAGCGAGTGCATAGCACATCGACAATGAAAAGCTAAGATGCACCAGCAGCACGGACACTGGACACTAGGGCCTACAGGACTTGAGCAATGTGGGACACGCCGCGATGCGACATTGGCCAAATCTGTAGCGCTAAGCATGAGTGGCCCAGTGATGGACGCAAACAGTGACGATAAGTCGTGTACGGCAGCGCACCCAGCGGCGATTATTGCGAGGGAAAAACAACAATGGCACGAAACACTAACGGGCAATAGACCACGACATACTGACAGTGGCACCCTTGAATTGACGCAAGGCCGTGGGCGGAGAATAGCGACGGCGAGTTGTGCATAGTGTGCCATGCGTCAACGACAAAAGCGAAGGAAAGATAGGGATAGGATGGAATGTTGACGATGAATAAACAGCAATGCATTGACAACTCCACCACTAGACGTCAGGGGTTGCGCCTTATGAGTAGCGGCAATGGAGGAAACGACACTGGCTAATGGCACAGATCAACGTAAGCCACTAGAGATCAAATGGCCGAAGGAAAAATGGAGACATAGCCATGCCAGAAACCTAGGTTCAAACAGTGGGTTGGAATTGTTATATCTACTATTGATGTGCTAACTAAGTTGCATTACATAATAATATGCTTATAACTTATGTGTGGCAATGAATTTTATGAACTTTGTGACTTCAACAGAGAAATTAAGAAAGCCTTTGGTGCTAACTATACTAGCAATACTTTCTAGTTCCATTATTTGCACTTTGCTTGAACTCTTTCACATGCAACCAACAACAAAAAAATAAGGGAAACTTTTGTCTGTAGTACTAGAAAAGTGCATATTTTTATATCTACCACTGAAAATTGGTTCTTTCTTATTTACAACTAAAAAATGCACTAATATTTTGTATTTTCTATCATTGTTTTATTAACTACTAGTCAATAGATCAAATGACATTTTTACCCCTGTAGAGGAATATTGGATAAAATATATTTTTGATGCAAGAGTACTGGTTATCTGAAATACGAGATATTATACAATCTTTCATAGAGGTATATTTGATCCAATTATAGGGGTAAAAAAGTTAGTTGATAGGGGTAAAAATATTATTTACTCCGTTAAGTAGAGGTTGACCAAATAACGATGACTAATACAAAATACCAGTACATGTTTCAGTGCTAAATAAGGAAAAACTGATTTTTTAATAGTGATAAATACAAAAACATATACTTTTCTAGTGGTATGGACGGAATTTTCCCAATAAGTAAACAATCGATTGGATGTAAATCGTATTATTCTTTATAGGAGATATATCTAGTGCAAACCCTCAATCGTGTGATAACATGTTAATCATGTTGTTAGACTATCTCCAATGGGAGAGGCTCTTCAGGAGAATATTCCATACCACACGGGTGAAGAGTCTCTCTCTCACTCTAATGGGGGAGTTGCTTGGAGAGGATCTTTAGGGGTCGACGTGTGAAGAGCCTCTCCAAGAGCTAAGAATTCCAATACCTTGACTCTTTGGGAGGCTTTTCGAGTAGTTTCTGCATATAAAATATTGAACTGTGGGTTTTGCAACATATGGTTGATAAAATAGTTGTAATAATTAATAAAAATTTATATGTGGATAATTTTAATAAACAATATAGGAAAATTTAACATAAAAAAAATAAATTTTCTTATTAAATTTGGACGTTGAAACATAAAATTGAACATATTAAATTGGATACATTGGGACATTGAAACTTAAAATTTAACATAAATCTACTAATTAAAAATTCTAAAAATGCAACATGATAACCACTAGTTGCCATGGTCACCTCCAAAATGCTACCAAATGTACTCAACATAATCACTTTTGAGCTAGGCATATACTGGTTGGGTATGGATGTTAGAATTTCTTGTGATTACATCAGCGAAAGCAAATGGAGCACCATGATGGATAGGAGGCGATGTTACAGTAGAAGTCTCCTAACCATCGTTGAAATCATATAGGGGGTCATCAAAGTCTCACTCATCCTCAATAATCATATTATGCAATATGACATATGCCTGTATGATTTTCATGAGCATTGAGCATTTGCCAATAGTGAGCGGGGCTGTGGAGGATTGCAAATTGAGATTGTAGGACTCCAAAAGCTTGCTCCACGTATTTTCGCGCTCCTTCTTGATGTTGTGCAAAGAATCTGGCTTTGTCTGTCTGAGGCAAGGGTATCGCCTTAACAAATGCAGCACAATCTAGGTATATTCCATCAGCTAGATGGTAACCCATGTTGTGCTACCTCCTGTTGACGAAGTACTGAACCTGAGTAGCTCGCCCCAGTAAAACATTAGTGAACAAGGGACATTGGTTTAGCACATTAACGTCATTGTTCGAGTCAGTAACACTGAAGAAGGCATGCCATATCCAAAGGTCCTAGGAGGCGACCGCTTGTAGTATAATCGTAAAGTCTCCATAATCTTCATGGGTGAATTCTCCCTTCCATGCTACTGGGCAATTACGTCATTTCCAGTGCATACAATCAATACTTCCCAGCATCCCCGAGAAACCGCTAGTCTCTTTGACTTCGACAGGGGGTCATTGGAGGTATTCATCAATGAAGTTGTCAATGACTCCTTTGACAAATTTTTCCAAGCACCAGATTGCAGCGGATTCCCCTGTCCAGACGTATTTGTCGACAATATTGGCAGGAGAGCCATACGTCAACAAACGCATGATTGCAGTGAATTTCTGTATTAAAGACAATCACCTATGATTAGTAACATCTCTCCTTTCAGTGAAAAAGGGTCCACACACCAAGAGAATAGTGTTGGATCTAGGTCGATCTAGATATCTAGGTTTTGATGATTAATGATGATTTGGATAAATCATAATGATTAATGTTAATTTGAATAATGACAGCTTTGAGGATTAAATGACAACTTGTATAAATCATGGTTTAGCACAAGTACATTGAATTGTTAATGTTAAACCCTAGAAGTCGATGTCTCCCTGTTGTGGTTTAATAATTGATCCATATGTTGAGGGGGAGCTCATCATGTATGTCATTTGTGATTACATCAAGCTTTTGCTTATCTTTATCATGACTTGTGCGTATTTCTTGTATCATATATGGATCTATATGATTGTACGATTCATCTCATACTCATTTGTTTAATTATTGAATATGGTTTTGTCATTTCTCCGAAAAGAGAAATTGTTGAGCTAACTCTTGTGTGGAGTAATTTCTCTGGTGATTAATGACAACCTAAATATGAGACTAACGTTGTGCATTGAGTGTATATGTCACTACTATAGAAGTGCATTCCACTAACCCATATTTTCTAACGGTTATAAGCAATCAGGGAAAAATCCGATAGAATAGGACAAGAGCGGTGGAAAAGAGGCATTTTACTATCGGTTACACACTAGTCCAACGTTAGTGAAATAAAAATACTTTTTACTATCGGTCATTACTGTACAAACCGATATAATATATTAAATAGTACTATCGGTTTTCCATTTTTAACTGATAGTAAAATTATGCACTTTATACTATCGGTTATGACTGTACAAACCGATATAATATATTAAATAGTACTATCGGTTTTCCATTTTTAACTGATAGTAAAATTACGTACTTTATACTATCGGTTATTACTGTACCAACCGATATAATATATTAAAATAGTACTATCGGTTTTTCATTCGCCACAGATAGTAAAATTACTCACTTTATACTATCGGTTCGTACTGTACCAACCGATATAATATATTAAATAGCACTATCGGTTCTTCTCGCGTAACTGATAGTGAAATTACTGACTTTTTACTATCGGTTCTTACTGTACTAACCGATACAATATAGTAAAGTTTACTATCGGTTATATAAAACAAACCGATAGTAAAATGACATCATATAAACTAATGGTTATGACAGTGGGGACCTTATTTTACTATCGGTTTGTGTTTGTGAACCGATAGTAACATTGTACAACTTAATTAGGTCGACCCCTGCTCTGCGCTCTGCATGTTGGAATCATTTCAGCCGCGCACGACTCCAAGCTAGAGTGATCTGGAGAAGCTAGCTGAGAGGTTGATCATATTTCCATCGATCCCCCTTGGTATTGTCATCTTCTCACCACCTCTCTCTCTCTCTCGATCACTCTTTCACACTCTCCCTCTCTCTCTACTTGCAATTCATTAAACTAGATACATGTAGCTCCAAACTAGCTAGAAGGCTAGGTTGGCTAGCTAGCTATAGCTTGCTGAATTTAAGCAACTAGCTAGCTAGCTCTTCCAATTAATGCATGCATCAATTAAGTTAATTAGGGTTTCATATATACAAATCCATTTAATGTAATTAAGCAGCTCATGTACACACATATGGCCTAGCTAATTATGTTTCATGCATATATGCATGCCCTGAGTCATTAATTATTTATTTGAATTTGTCAATTTTGTGAAATAATTGTAGATGGACCGAGAATATTGGATGTATGGAATAAAACGTACTACTGTTGAGTATTTGGAGGGTGTCAATGGATTTATTAAATTTGCTGAGCAAGAAAAGGCGAAGAAGGGAGAGAAAGATATGCATTGTCCTTGTATAGATTGTATGAACTTAAAAAGGTTCGGCAACTTTGATCAGATTAGGAGTCATTTGATTCGTCGTGGTTTTAACGCACGCTATACCCGTTGGATATGGCATGGTGAAGATCTTGAGGAAACGAGCACCGCTACCACTCAGCAGCACCCGGAAGTGGATTGCAGTAATGGTGATCATGATCAGAACATTGGTAATGTTCATTCGGAAGTCTATGTAGATGACGACAATTTAGATGAAATGTTACATGATGTAGAAGAAGACTACAGCGAAAACGATTTAGCTAAATTTGAGAAATTAATTGTTGATTCTGAGAAGCCTTTGTTCCCCGGATGTGCAAAATTTACAAAGTTGTCTTCTGTGTTGAGATTATATAACTTGAAGGCAAACAACGGTTGGAGCGATAAGAGTTTCACAGCGCTATTGGATCTGTTAGCGGACATGCTTCCAGAGGGAAATGAGTTGCCAAGATCGGTTTACCAGGCCAAAAAACTATTGTGTCCGTTGGGAATGGAAATCGAAAGAATACATGCATGCCCAAATGATTGTGTTCTGTACCGTAACGAGTACGAAGATTTGCATGTTTGTCCAAGATGCGGTGCATCGCTGTATAAGCATGGGGACAGAATTTATCACAATGGATGTGATGAGGTAAAGAAAGGGCCTCCGGCCAAAACTATTTGGTATTTGCCTGTGATTCCCAGATTGAAACGGCTGTTTGCAAATCTGAAAGATGCGAAGTACTTGCGTTGGCATGTTGAAGGTCGGAAACAAGACGGAAAACTAAGACATCCAGCTGATTCCATTCAATGGAGAAACATTAACAGAACATTCGGTGAGTTTGGCGGCGAAGTGAGGAATATAAGGTTTGGGCTAAGTACGGATGGTATGAATCCACACGGAAATATGAGCAGTCGACATAGCACTTGGCCGGTTCTTTTATGCATCTACAATCTTCCTTCTTGGTTATGTATGAAGCGCAAGTACATCATGATGTCGTTACTAATTTCAGGACTCAGACAACCCGGGAATGATATTGACGTGTTTCTATCACCGTTAGTCGAGGACTTACATAAACTGTGGAGCGAAGGGGTGCGGGTGTGGGATGCACATAAGTGAGAGAATTTCATGTTGCGGGCTATGATATTTTGCACCATAAATGATTTCCCGGCCTATGGAAATTTGTCGGAGTATAGTACGAAAGGAGGCAAGACTTGTCCTATTTGCCTGGATGAAACTGAAAGCATGTGGTTATCGAACTGCAGAAAAACAGTGTACATGGGTCACCGCAGATTCCTTCCGATGCATCACGCCTACCGTAAGAAGAGGAAGTCATTCAATGGGAAGCCTGAGAAAGGATCAGCCCCAGTGTTTGTGACTGGTAAGGAGCTTTACTTGCGCGTGAAGGACATCAAAGTTGAGTTCGGTAAATGTTCTAAACCTCCAGGAAAAAATGTTTGGAAGAAGAGATCGATTCTTTGGGATCTGCCATATTGGGAGCACTTATAAGTTCGACATTGCATTGATGTCATGCACGTAGAGAAAAATGTTTGTGACAGTTTGACTGGTTTGTTGTTGAACATTCCAGGAAAGACGAAAGATGGCATCAACGTTCGCCGTGACATGCTCGACATGGGCATAAGGACTGAGCTTGCACCGTTGGAGAAGGGAAAGCGGACATACCTCCCCCCGGCCTGCTATACTTTGTCAAAAAGAGAAAAACAGAACTCTGTCAGTGCCTACATGGTGTCAAAGTTCCATGCGGGTATTCTGCGAACTTGAAAAAACTTGTGTCCATGAAAGACTTGAAACTGGTTGGTATGAAGTCGCATGATTGTCATGTACTGATGTCACACATGCTTCCCATTGCTATCAGAGGCATTCTCTCAGTCAAAGTCAGAGAGACAATTACAAAGCTATGTTATTTCTTCAACACAATATCTGGCAAGGTACGTAAGCGTGTACTCCTAGCAAGTTAATTAGCTCCATTCGTGGAACTTGTCAGATTTTTGGATCTGAATGTTTGCTGCAACTGTGTCCTTGCAGGTAATTGATCTGGATGGACTGGACGATTTGCAACGCGATGTGACTACAACTCTTTGTCAGCTGGAGATGTACTTCCCTCCATCTTTTTTTGATGTTATAGTCCATCTAATTGTTCACCTTGTCAGAGAAATTAAGTTTTGTGGACCCGTGTTCCTACGCTACATGTATCCATTTGAGAGATTTATGGGTATCTTGAAGGGATATGTAAGGAATCGACATCGGCCTGAGGGCAGTATCATTGAAGGTTATGCCGCCGAGGAGGTGATCGAATTTTGCACCAACTATATGGCCGGGGTTGACCCAATTGGCGTTCCTACGTCCCGGCATGAGGGCAGGCTTCAGGGCATTGGAACGATTGGATTTAAAGCAGTCGTCCCCTCTAGTGATCTGTATGCAAAAGCCCATTTTTGGGTCTTACAGCACATGACGGGGGTGGAGCCATACATACACAAGCACAAGGAAATGTTACGGAAACAGAATCCCTCGAAGCCAGAGATTTGGGTCACCAGAGAACATAACAGGAAGTTTGCTGGGTGGATCGAAAATAGAGTCCTGCAAGCTTCTGAGGGCGACGTAGATGAAGTTGTTACATGGTTGGCCAGAGGGCCTAGATTTACTGTAGGGACTTAGCAGGGGTATGACATCAACGGCTATTCATTTTACACAAGAACTCAGGACGAGAAGAGTACTATGCAATGTAGTGGAGTGACACTACTTGCTATTTTGGAGGATTCCAGGGCAGTAAGGGCACTTGACTCATATTGCGGTGTTATTCAGGAAATATGGGAGCTCAATTATGTATTACTTAAGATTCCTCTGTTTCGATGCCAATGGGTCGAAATCCCTCGAGGTGTTAAAGTCGACAATTATGGGTTTACTCTCATCGATCTCAGTAGAGTTGCACACCAAGATGATCCATTTATACTTGCTGAGCAAACCACACAGGTGTTCTACATCATTGACCCGGCCAACCCAAAGTTGCATGTTGTCCTTCACAGTAAGAGACGTATTGTTGGGGTCGAAGACGTTGTGGATGAGGAAGAGTATGATTAGTTCGACGAACTACCTCCATTTTTAGATGGAATTATTCAATCTGTCCCTACCGAAGATATTGACGAAACAAGTTACCTGCGAGACGACCACGAAGAAGGATTATGGGTGGACAACCATTCTTGACTAATTTGCAATATGTAAGTGACGTATATTATTTGGATCTTTAATCAAAGAATTCTTCAAATCATTTTTCAAAAATTCTTTGGGAAAACATACGTGATGCATTGAGAATCATTTATGTAAATTTTCATTTCAATTGGAGTATATCCTTGATTTGAGCAATAATTGATTCTTTTCACAAATCAATATGAAAACTGCAAATTTTCATTCCATGATTGGTCTTTACTGTTAATTTATTTCAAAATTATTGGAAGTCATTTGCATGAGGTTCCAGGTGTCTTTACAAGTGCAAAATGATTTACTGAGACCCATCTGTAATTGTTCTCAGGAAATCCCTTTAGATCAATTTAACAGTATTCTGCTATAGGTTTAACTTCCAAACCGATATGAAATTAACATATACTATCGGTTTATTGTCATAAAACCGATAGTAAAATACAATGCAAAATGATGTATTGGGATCATCTGTAATTGTTCTAAGGGAAATCCTGTGGGGTCAATAACATTGTATTTTACTATCGGTTTCAAGTACCAAACCGATATGAAATTAAAATATACTATCGGTTTATTGTTCATAACCGATAGTGATTTACACTGTGACCTGTTCTTAGTTTACTATTGGTTTTGTATAATAAAACCGATAGTGAGCAATGCCAACACTGCAAACCCTAACTTACATTTTTTTACTATCGGTTTGGTGGTTAGGAACCGATAGTAAATATTCATATATTAGGTTATAACCTTGCACGATTTTCCCTCCAGTGCAACTTATCACATTCCAAATACTCACGCGGGAAAACCCTAGCTTCCCCGACGTTCTCTTCGCTCCTCTGCGCCACCATTGCCAATCACAATCTGGTTCTCCACCGCCTCCGGCACTGCATTGCGCCACCACCTCCGGCCACTCCACGATCGACTGTAAGTGTTCTTGACCAAATCGCTCGCGTCAATTGCTTAAATTTGTATGCAATGGTACATATTTTGTTCAATGGATAACAAATATAAAACTAGAGTAAAATTCATGAACTACAAACTTGATAGCTATGAAAATGACAGAATTGATGAAAATCACAAGCAAATTGTCATACAGTGTAGTCCACTATCGATTTCTTATTTAGAACCGATAGTAAATACCTTAAACTGACCTTTCTGTTAATTATTTCCCATTTTGCAATTTTCATCTGAAATTTTGCTTCATTTAGATTTTAACATACTTTATGTTCCTGCAGAGAAACTAGCATAGTTTGCACTGCTAATCTCATATATTTTCTGAATACAAACTTGATTACTATCGGTTTTACTTAGAAAACCGATAGGAAATAGAGTATATCATATTTTCCACTGCTAATTTGAATTTTCTGTTAATTACTTCCCATTTTCTAATGTTCATCTGAAATTTTGGTTCATTTAAATTATAACAGACTTTATGTTCCTGCAGAGAGATTAGCATAGTTTGCACTACTGATCTTTTAAATTTTCCTGAATACACACTTGAGTACCATCGGTTTTACTTGGAAAACCGATAGGAAATATAGTATGTCATATTTTGCACTGCCAATCTGAATTTTCTGTTAATTACTTCCCATTTTCTAATGTTCATCTGAAATTTTGGTTCATTTAAATTTTAACAGACTTTATGTTCCTGCAGAGAGACTAGCATAATTTGCACTGCTAATCTTTTAAATTTTCCTGATTACAAACTTGATTACTATCGGTTTTACTTGGAAAACCGATAGGAAATAGAGTATGTCATAGTTTGCACTGCTAATCTGAATTTTCTGTTAATCACTTCCCACTTTCTAATGTTCATCTAAAATTTTGGTTCATTTAAATTTTAACAGACTTTATGTTCATGCAGAGAGACTAGCGTAGGGCACAACAATTTTAGTTATGAACTTTGTCATGTACCTTTCTTCATATCAATTGATGGTCTGTTCATGGAATTTTAGGTAAAGCCATGTCGGCATCTTCGTCGGCTGATAGTAGTGATTCGGGGAGGGCGAACGTAGATGGCGCTGCCTCGTCCCAGCGCAAGAGGAAGGCGCGAGGCGCGACAATGTTGGGTCGTTTGGCCAAGCACGCGGATCTTTCATGTGAGTTCAACCAGGTCGGGAGACCGATCGGGAAGAACGCCGGCCACTATGCTGCCTATGTTGCCCTGTTGGCGAAGGAAAGGGTGAAGATCACCGTCCAGAGCTGGAAGGACGTCAAGGCCGACGAGAGGGATAGGCTGTGGGCGGAAGTGAAGGTAAAATTAATCAAAATCACTGAACTCTTGAGTAATCACATTCCCTTGGTTTATCCCAGAGATTAAGTAAGTCCTGCTTATATGCACCATTGAAACAGGCCAAGTGGAACATCCCCGACGATTGTCCCAAGATAGCTTGCTTGAAGGACATGAACAACACATGGAAAACCCTCAAGTACCTTCCTCGCTAAAGGCAAATCTCCATGCGAGAAGTACCCCTTCATAACGGAGGAGGTATGGGAGCAATTCGCCCAACAGAAGGGGGTATGATCACTAGTGTGCGCACAAGTTTGTATATATTTCTTCCTCACAATAGAGAGCTTTCAATGTAACAAATCTCTTGCTCGAAGGAGGCGACCAAGGGATTGTTCACTCCCCATAGGGAGAATGACATCCTTACCCGGGCTCTAGGGAATAAGGAGCATCCAGGGCGGACGCGAACCGTGGGGGCTGTGGTGCCATGGAAGGAAGGCTTCTCGGAGCCCGGGCAAAAGGCGAAGAAGGCTGGCAGTTGGAAGGAAAGGGAAGTGGAGCTATCTCTGAAGATACGGGCAGATGTGACTGCACAATTCGCAGACATGTTCGCTCAAATGAACGAGAAGTATGAACGCCTCAGCCGAGTTGTGCAGTCCAAGGGTTTAGATCCAGCTGCCAAGCTCGACGCTGCCAGGCCGAGTAGTTGCGGCTCGAAGGTTCACGTGGATCCGGTGGACCTGATCGAGGTATTGCAACTCTTGAGCTATATATGCAGTTCGGTTGATGCCACTCCCGTTACGTTAGAATTGTTTCGCTAACCTGTTATAATTGTTGCAAATTGCAGAAGCCGGAGAGCTGTAGCCTATTGATCAACATAGGCGACAAACCTGTTGCGGTTGCAAACGGGGTCGTATACCAGTCTTGGGAGGATGTCCGAATCCACTGCGTACCTCTGGAGCCTGGATACGCAAAGGTACAAGTGGACATGGCCCTCCCGGGCTATAGCTCTTTTCCGTTGCCCGTCCCAACAGACGAAATGCGGACAATTGGCGAGGCATTGGGCTCGTACATACAGTGGCCCAAGAAGGGTGTTAGACTACAGGAGGTAAACCCTAGCCATTCTAGCTTACAACTCAGTTAATATACTCAATTTGCAAGATCTAACTTATGCGTTTGTACTTAAAGTGGACGATGGATACCAGCTCACTTCCTGAGGACACCAACCCCGCCACAACGCATGAGCGAACTCCTTCGGGCCCCATGCCTCCTCCGACGGCCTCAAACCCTTCGCCATCAAATGAGGTCGGCGGCACCACACCCCAACCTTCGAAGGTGTACACTCGCTCCACGGCCAAAGGCAAGGGCAAGGCCAAAGGCAAGGCCAAACAAAGCCAGCCGGGTACGTTCAAGAACGGGTCCCCACTCGTGTCAGAGTACCTTCTGCGCAATATGGATCAAATAACCAGAAGTCACCACGAGTGGTATCTGACCCGGTCTAGGCGCCACATCAACTTCTTGGTTCACTTCAGGCCAGGCCATTTTCACCGTGAGCCCGGGAGCATATCGGTGGCCCACGAGGATTTGTTCGACCTCCTCAACTGGCGGGAGCTTGATATGTCCATCATACGGACTGGAGTCCTGTGAGTTTGCTGTTGTGTGAAGTTATCACAGTTTGTTTCATAAATCTAATCACTTTGTATGCACTACTTACTAATGTCTACTTTGCATCCAAGTGCATGTATAGGCTGGCGTCGATGAGGGCATGCGACAAGGTGGGTTTCCTCGACCCAGAGAAAATAAGCCTCACGATGCTAGAGCACGACCAAGCACATGCGGAGGAATACATATCAAGGGCACTACTAGCGCAGCAGGACCGAGAGTTCATCCTTGCGCCGTACCACCAAAGGTTAGTGCATTTCCTACTAATTTAACTCATTCTTGTATGTTACGCCTAACATATGTATGAAACGGTTCGCTTATATATGCAATGTAGGGGCCACTGGATCCTCGCCATCATTTTCCCATGGATGAATGAGGTCTATTACCTCGATTCGATGAGCGACAGGGTGGCGCATGTTTTCACCCTCACGTGGCACATAGACGCGTAAGTAACACAATTGTTTTAAATTTTTCTCTGACTAGTTAATTAATGATAACATATTAACCGGCAATGCTAAATTAAATACATGGCTTTCAAAAATTATGTCAGTGCTGGAGGGAGGCATGACGCGTCAAAGGGCACAACAATTTCTTGGAAAGAATATGAGGTAATTAATATGGATGGAAGTACTCATGATGAGTCTTTTAATTTAAGCTTAATTAGTTTTTTCGAGTTAATGTGGGTTTATGTCTTTGCATATGCAATTTTCCCAGTGCCATCAGCAGTCACAATCGTGGGAATGTGGCTTCTATGTCATGAGATTCATGTATGACCTGATCAGGAGAAACTTTGCCCAATTCCCTAAGGTAACCATTTTTCCTGACTCAAAGTCGAACTTTAATTGGATGTGACGTACGATCCTAACTTCATACACGCATATATGCAGAGCGCCATGTTCAAAGAGCAATATGAGTTGTCTCAATTGAAGGAGCTGTGAACAATTTGGGCTCAATATGTCAGGAAGAAGTGGCTATCAACGATCGATTGTAACTGACTTGTGTAATATATATTGAATGTGTTGATTGCTGTATATATTTGTGAATAAACTCAATATGTGAATAGATTCATTGATGTATTTGTGAATAAACTCTATCAATATGTGAATAAATTCAATTTGTCCAATGCATGTGTATATTACTGTATTAGTGTATCTGTGAACAAATTCAATATGTGAATATTGGTGTATATTTGTAAATATTGGTGTATTTGTGAATGATCCAATGTATCTCTGTATTGCTGTATGTATAGGTGCAAGATTCCAGTACTAACTGTGTCCACTACATAACCGATAGGAAAAACTACACAGTACTATCGGTTATATACTACAACCGATAGAATAAATATTACAGTACTATCGGTTCATATACAACAACTGATAGTACAAAGTTTCCAGTACTAAACGTGTTTACACAATACTATCGGTTTAGATCTCAGCCGATAAAAAAAACATACACATTACTATCGGTTTAGATCCTAGCCGATAGAAAATACCTACACAATACTATCGGTTTATATAAGAGCCGATAGAAAAAACCTAAACAATACTATCGGTTTAGATCCAAGCCGATAGAAGAAGTAGTCGATAGCGATTAGTGAACGTTGGGAATGTAGATGTTTTACTAACGGTTTTCAACCGATAGTAATGTGCTACGTTTCTACTATCGTGCCGATCACTATCGGTAAGAGAACCGATAGTAGAGTGGATTTTTAACCGATAGTGAAAAGCATTTCTGTAGTAGTGTGTTCTAGTCTCAGAATAGTTGCAGGATGAAAGCAAGCAAGGGTGTGAAGAGGATGATGTCGATGTGAGTCATCTCGAGCGAGGTCAAGCTTAGCAAGGTCAAGATTTGTGAGGACAAGCTTCGAGGGATCGAGTTTCACAAGGTCGAGCTTCATCGAAGGTAAAATCCAAGATTAAGGAGTTTTCTTACGATTTTACCGGTCTCGGTGTTTGGAGATAGACCGGATTGATAGGACTTTTTTTTACTAGTTTGACCGTACTATTAAGAGGGGTCGAAAGCTAGTAGCTTTAGTCTATCTAGTGTGGAGCTCAAATGCACTCATATCATCTTGCACTAGTGTTTTATCGCCTCTTGTGTTGCTAGAATATCTAAGTGTAGTTTGTGTTGCATTTAAGAAAATGTTTTAAAAATTGCATTTAGTCGTGGTCTCCAGTTAGAGCAATCTGTTTTATTTCTAGAGCTGGTCGTGGTCGTGTTCACCAAATTGGATGTATCTTTTTAGGGTTTGGTCGTGGTCGTAGGAGTCGAAGCTGGTCATACCAGTCTTCAGCTTGCTTGCGTATGCTCGACCAAATCCACTCGACCACATGTTTTCAACCGGATACTCGACCTATGGTTTTAGTTCATAAATCATATTGGTCATGGTCATCGCTGAGTGTCAATAGACATATCTATGAGAAAACAGGCAAATTGCATTAGAAATGACATTTGTGTTGAACATTTTGGCAGCAAGAAGATTTTTGAATTCCTAGAAATATATAGGCGTATCTAGGTTTCACTCCTGTTGACAAAATTGTAGCACTAGTACAGAAAAGCTTTCTTCTATCGGTAAAAAATATCCTTTTACTATCGGTTTTTGTACCGATAGAGATAGACACGATAGAACAAGCCAGAACATTTTCTATCGGTAAATAACCGATAGAAGAACTTCACTATTCTATCGGAATATTATGAGTGTATCGATAGAAAACCCGTCGTAGTCTTACGTCTAGCGGCAGGGAAAGTACCACTATTCTAATGGTTAATTACAAGTTTACCGACAGAAAAAAGCTTAGTACTCTCTCGGTTGGAAATGAGTTTACCGATAGAAAAAAACTATTGTACTCTCTCGGGTGTAAATGAGTTCACCGGCAGGAAAAATCACACTCTTCTAACGGTTAATTTCGAGTGTACCGATAGAAAAAACGACAGTAGTCTCTCGGTTGTGGATGAGTTCACCAACAGGGAAAGTCACACTATTCTGACGGTTAATTTCTAGTTTACCGATAGAAAAAATCTTAGTACTCTCTCGGTAGGAAATGAGTTTATCGATAGAAAAAGTTGTAGTAGTCTCTCGGTTGTGGATGGGTTTACCGATAGAAAAGTGGTAGTAGTCTCTCGGTTGTGAATGAATTTACCGATAGAACATTCGCTCAAAATACAGTATAGATTGGATACACAATACAATACAGATGCAAAGAAGGATACATTCACATATACAATTTATTCACATATATAGGAACCAATACAAATTACAATCCAATATGGACAAATCTATGCACAGAGTATATATAAACAAATACTAATCATTAAGACTATATATAAACAATCTATGCACTAACTACATGAAAAATAAAAAATTGACAACAAGTGAGCGAAAAACTTGTCATGGCGGTTGGTTGGGCGCAACTTCCTCCATAACATATTGAGCCCAGATTTGTCGGAGATCTCTAATCTTTGCATTGTCGTATTGGTCTTTGGACATGGCGATCTGCAAGCATGTGTGAATACTGAGTAACTAACTTCATAATTTTGAACATGACACCCAATTTTTAAATTTGAGTTAGCTATCGATGCTTACCTGGGGGAATTGGGCAAAGTTTGTCCGCACTAGGTCGTACATGTAGCGCAGCACATAAAACCCGCATTCCCATGATTGCGGCTGCTGATGGCACTGAGATAATTACATATGCGAAGACATGTTAGCTGTTGTTTCCATAAACTAATTAAGTATAAACAAAAAGTCTCGTGAGTACCTCATATTCTTTCCAACCTAGTAGGGAGCCCTGCGGTGCGGCATAACTCCCTCCAGCGGATACATATTTATCAAAAGCCCTGCATTTCAGTTAGTATTGCCGGTTAATGTATTATCATTAGCTAGTGAGGTCAAAATTTAAATCAAACATATAAGTTACTTACACCTCCATATTCCCCTTGACCACATATTCTATCGATAATCTGTCACGCATCGAATCGAGGTAGTACACCTCGTTCCTCGACGGATAGATCACGATGAGGATCCAGTGGCTCCTACATTGTACGTAAAAGAGGACCGCTAGCTCAAAGTATATCTCAGGTGTAACATACAAGATTGAGTTAAATTAGTACAAATGCACTAACCTTTGGTGGTACGGCACCAGAATGAGCTCTCTGTCCTGCTACGCCATCAGCGCCTTGGATATGTACTGCTCAGTGTGCACGGCGTCGTGCTCTAGCATCGTGAGGCTTATTTTCTCTGGGTCGAGGAAGCCCACCTTGTCACACGCAGCCTCCGATGCTAGCCTGTACATGCACCTGCATGCAAAGGACGACATTAGTATTGCACAGAAAGTTACTACATTTCAAATGAACTACAACAATGCACAGTTAGCAAACAGAGTTAGAAAACAGCAATACATAGCATCAGCAAACTCACAGGACTCCAGTCCGTATGATAGACATATCGAGCTCCCGCCAGTTGTAGAGGTTGAACAGATCCTCGTGTGCCACGGATATAGTCTCGGGCTCACGATGGAACTGCCCAGGCCTATAGGGAACTAAGAAGTTCAGATTGCGCCAAGCTCGGTGTAGGTACCACTCATGGAGGTCTCTGGTTGATCGATCCAATTTGCGCAAAGCTGCCTCCGACATGAGTGGGAACCCGTTCCTGAACCTCTCCGGCTGTCCCTGTCGCCCTTTGCCCTTGCCTTTGCCGCCCTTGCCTTTTGTCGGGGACTGAGCGCGTACCTTCGAAGGCAAGGACGAGGTGATGGCGGCTTTCTTCCGAGGTGAAGGAGTGGATGCGCTGGGTGGGGTCGAGGCCATCTTTGGTGTGTCCAGGTTCGCAAGAGATCGGGCCTCATGCCCCGAGCTGGGGGCGCAGTCCCCTGGTAGCCCGATGGCAGGCCACTTCAATTAATGAGCACGTATGTTAGATTTTGTAAGTTGAGTGTACTGAGTAGCATGTAATCTAAAATGTGTAGGACTTACCGGTTGTATTAGAAGACACTTCTTGGGCCACTGTACATAGGAGCCCACTGCCTCAGCAAGTGTATGCAGTTCCTCTGTTGGGACTGGCAACGAAGAATCGTTGTAGCCCGGCATGGCCATGTCCATCTGTACCTTTGCAAACCCCAACCGCAGAGGTACGCAGTGGACCCGGACATCCGGCCCAGACGGATATACGAAGTCGTGTCCAACCACTTCCTGCTTATCGCCTAGGTGATTCAGTAGGATGCAGCCCTCCGGCTTCTACAAATTTGTAAATATTAAAACAGGTTAACAAAACAACTCTAACAGAATGGGAGTGGCATCAACTTAAGTGCACAGATGAAGGCTTGTAGTACCTCAAGTAGATCCACTGGATCCGCGAGGACCTTCGAACCGCAAATGCTTATCCGACCCCGCAGGGTACCGTCGCCCTGGGGATCCGCATCTGCACTCTTGGCCAGCAATGCATCTCTCAACCGTGCAAACTCTTCTCTAATTTGTGCGACCTCAGAATGCACCTCAGACTGCACCTCAGCCCGTATCTCCGCCCGTACCTCAGCCCGTATCTCAGCCCGTATCTTATCGGAGAGCTCTGCTTCCTTTTCCTTCCAGGAGCGGGCCTTCTTCCTCGGTGGAGCCGGATCTGCGAAACCGGCCTTCCACGACACAATGGCTCCCACGGCCCGTGTCCGCCTGGGATGCTCCTTATTTCCTAGAGCCCCGGTGAGGATGTCGTTCTCCCTCTGTGGGGTAAACAATCCCTCCACTGCCTCCTTCTCAAAAGAGATCTGTTACATTTAAAGGTACCTTGTGAGACAAATTGCCTTATATACACTTGTGCGCACATAGTTTACGAGGTTAGCCAACTTACCATTCGCCTCACAACGTTGACGTTCCAGGGGTTGCGAACTGCACAGACCCCCGTGGATGACACGGACCCCCTCCCCCTCCACCATCGCTTGCACCTCTCATCCCGGATCTCGGAGAGCGGCAACTCAGGGGTGTCGATGACAGGATTTTGCTCGTCTTCCTTCTTCCACTGCTCCTCCTGCCCCGCAAACAGCCCACAAGTTCTGCAGCAAGGTGAGGAACTTATCATTAATACATCAAGCAATACATTTTTCTTTAGAACTTAATCATAAGCTAGTTCACAGCATCGATACATTGCGGAATTCCTTCTTCTTGATAGAGATGATACCCATTGGTATGTGCACCTCTCTAAATTTCTTTTTAAACACCTCCCAGGTGATTGGCTGATCTGATGGCCTCATGCTTTTAAAATTTAGCCACCAAGTGGCTGCAGGGCCAGTTAGCTGGTGCGAGGCATATAGCACTTTCTCTTCGTCCGAGCACCTTACGGTCTCCAGCTTCCTTTCAACCATTATTAGCCAGTCATCAGCCTCCAAAGGCTCCTCTGCTTTTGAGAAGGAGGGTGGTTTAGTCTGCAAGAAATCGGTCAACTTAACTCTACCCTCTTCCAGGCTCGATGCGCCCGCTCTGCCTTCTTTTATCACTCCCACTAACTGTTCGATGACCTTGTCATGGTGTTGTTGGAACTCCCGGCGAGTGGCTTCCATCCATCGATACATTTCTATCATCGTTGCCTGCCCTTCTGCAGATGCAGGAGGTGCGGGCATCTCCACCTTGGGGCTAGCGGGTATTTCTGTTTGCCCATTTCCGTTTTTATCACCTTCACCTTCCATGGCACTGGCTATTGAATTGCTACAGAATGCAAAATGCACAATCTCACGGTATGCACTGCTCAAGTTGGAAATACAAGAAAATATGAATTGCACAAGATTTTCATCAAGCTAGGCTCACACACATACTCATATAATTTAAGACCAATATTCACAACAAAAAGGGGGTATCACACAACCCCTAATATATTTACACTACAAAAGTAAGGTTTTGTTTTTTTTTTTTTTTGGGGACTGGGATATCTATTTACGTTGGCAGTTTAGGACTGCCTGGTCTTTCATATCCTAACAAAATGTCACGTTCCTTCTTCTTCGCATCAGCAGGGTCATGGCTGGGTTAGTACCTTTTGGTGGTAGCGATAAGAATATAGGAAAGAATCCAATAGTATTTATCTTAAGGTATAGTACGGTCTCTACTTAGCGTAGTTCGATCGCACTTAGGTCCCTAATCATGCTCTGATACCACCTGCGGCGACCTGACATACCGCCCACGTGGTAGCATGTCTGATCTTTGAATATTTTCGAACAAAACCAACTTATCCGAGAATGTTCGTTACAAAGTAGCGAGCAGAAACATGAAATAATTAAACATGGTCCAATATAACGACAAGTCTAGTTACACACAAAAGCATAAGCATACTTATTGAAAACAAAATACAGCAGTTAGGGTATTCTTATGGCGATCATTCTTCGTCTTCAATGTTGAAATAGACCCCATCAAGCTCACAGTAGGATTCTCTGGGATAGGCTTCTTGATATGGTCGTCCGGTTGGCATGGCATCACCCAAGTAGTATTCAAAGTCTAACAAGGAATTACAATAGCAAGGATGAGTGCCGAGGCACTCAGCAAGTAATTGAGAGGTATAATGCATCATGTGAACCTTAACTAGTCAAAGAGTTATTAGAGTATATTAGCAAAGACGGTTTTGACTCTCAAAAATTCATTTGTGATTGTAAGAGACTCCGGTTATTAAGTAAAACGCTACTGAACATTTGCACCACAGGGTGAGACCACCTATAGGTCTCCTTTCCTGCCGTGACGCAGTTCTCGACCTGAGAACAAGGAGTGAATATCCACGTTTTACTCTGCAGAGGGGTATCACTTTACCCACAGAATCTCTTGACTACCATGTCGGTGTTCGTCAACAGTGCTCCGCATTTCTGATAATACGTGACATCATCAAGAGAACAAAGCCTTTTTCAAACCCTTCCACTAGTTCCCTCCACTGGTATGATGCCACCATACCTGTGTAGTCGGACGGATCCGCTGCACCCACTGTGAGCCTATAGCTCCAAGCCCGCCTCGGGTCGGTTCTTCCATCATAATACAATATACATATACGTTTCCAGTGTGGAGGTGTACTAGCGTTCGGATAAGATACTTGACTAGGCCCGTCTCATACCAGGTCTGTGGTCGATACGGGTATTACGGCGCTGGGTAGAAATGACAGTTGGTTATGTCCTTACTTTTATAAACATACTTTAATACTAGATTCGAGCCCTCCTTCAGCTCTCCTCCATTTACACTTTATCCATCAAAATACCGACTCTTCCATTATGACCAACTTTTATAAAATACTTTTGATGCAAGATGGTATAGCTACATAGATTATCAGATATAGTATAGCCAAATAAAAGCAATAAAACACGATCAATATGGTCAAGAAGAAAACTTGCCTGAAGTAGCAAGATCAAGATCCAAAATATGAGCGTTGCCTTGGAAATCCTCGTTCAGCTCCGCTCCTAAAAGTAAAACAATCGCGTATATAAATTCCTAAGGAAAATGCTGATAAATGCTATGCAGCGATGCAGAGCTTAGGTGCTACTCGCTCTCGCTCTATCGTGGTGATCACTCTCCCAGGTAAAATAAGAAAACAAATTTTATTTAATTCAATTGCATGATGGAATTACATAACTACTTTGAGTTGGGTAGTTTTCAAAAGAAAATAATATTTGTTTTATGATGATTGAAACATAGGTCTAAAATAATTTGGTCAGAATACTAATTTAGTGCTAATGCTAATTAAGTTGATAACTAATTTGTTTGCTATTTGAAATAATAAGATAAGACAGAAATAGTTTTATAGCTTTAAAACTCTTTTGCATGGATAGATATTTTATTAATTTTACGTTGAGTTATTAAAAGGGTGAAGGTAATTTGTGTGCATATATAAATATCTAATTTGTTTAAACCCTAATTAACTAGGTGTAATTTAAGAAATTGCTAAAGATAGATTAGTTAAGAATATTTAGCTAAATAAGGATTGAGACTAATAATTTATGTTAGTTTGCTCTAGAAAGAAGTTCATGTATTTATGCATGATTCATTTCTGTTAAAATTAGGAGCACAGATATATGTACAGTTATATGTATGTATATAGGTTTGTAAATATATATATATATATATATATATATATATATATATATATATATATATATATCAGGGAATTTACAAATACCAATAAATCAGAAATATTTGGTTAAACAAGTTTCTAAGTTTTATTATGTTTGAATTAGGAGCTAAACAATGCTTAATTAAGCCCTTAATTATGTTTTAGAATTAGGATTAAAACTACAGAAAAGAAAAACGAATTGAAATGGAAATAAAATGAAAATACAATTTCAAAGCCTTGGGCCGGCCCAGCCCAAAGCCTCCTCGGCTGCTTCTTCTTCTCCCCTCATACACACGCACACTACACTGAACACACTCACGCGCACACACACATGGCCGCGCACGGCCGCCTGTCTCCAGCCGCCGGGACAGCCGTCCCCGGCTACGGCGTCGCCGCCGCCGCCGCCGCCGCCGCAGCTCCTCCACGCGCGCTCCTCCGTGGCCCTCTCTCTCTCCCTCTCTCTCTCTTGCACCCGATGGCTCCTATCACCCTAACCCTATGTCTAGCTCGGCCGCTGTGAACCCTCGCCGGCACACGCGTCGCGGCCAGCCGTAGCCCAGGCCGCGCCGCCTCGCTCCCTCGTCCGCGGCTCGCGGCCGCGCTTGGCCGCGCCCTAGCGGCGTGGCCGCGCGGTGGATTGTCGCGCGTGTGCGGATGCGCCGCCGCCGAGCCGCCGGTTATCCGGTCCTCGACGTCGGCGCCCCCAGGTAAGCTCCCCTACCTTGGGCCCTGGTTGAGGTGAGAGGTGTAGTTTTGGGCTGGGGTGCTTTGCTCTGGTTTTGGTATTGTGTTTGTTCTGTTCTGTGGAATTGGTGTGCCTTGGTTTGAGGTGGTGCTGAGTACTGTGATATCTGTGTTTATGCATATGTGTGTGATCTTGTGCTGGCTGGTGATGCTGGATGATAATGGAGGCATGTGGGTTTGGTGATGGCTGGAGGTGCTGATTTGGGAAATAATCTACTGTGGCTATGTATAAAATTTATGCTGAAGGTGCAGGCATCATGTGAAGGCAATGGTCTATAGGTTCCAGGTGGTTCTGGGGCAATTGTTGTTGTTTCCTGCTAACTCCCAACTAAACTTAACTCCTGACTAAACAATCAGGCCTAACTAAATTGAATCACTGGTTTGGGGTTTCAACTGCTACTTTGGGTGATTCTGGTGTACTGCCCTCTAGCTAAACATCTACATGCTACACATCTCAATATAGTTTAGGGCTAAACGTGCTAGAATCTAGAATTAATTTCAGCTCTAACCTTGATGCTGGTTCTGAACCTCTTCTCCCTGCTCCTGAACTGCTCCTGCTGCTTCACCTGTGAATCACAAAGTATAGAAAAGAATGAACATGCATGCTTGATTTAGCTACCAATCTCTTCTCTGCTCTAAAGCACTACTGAGATACTTGAACCTAGAGCTTTGCCCTACTTTCTGCTGCTCTGTGTAAAGAAAATGGTGTTGCTGCTGTAGGCGTAAACTTACTTATCCTGTAAGCTATTGCATGCAACCGACTTATTCCAGGGCTATGTGGCCGTGGTTACTGTTCCGATGAACAGGTGTCTGATGTCTAAGCTGTATTAGTGTAATTGGACTGATTTGCAAATACTGGAAAGTCAGAGGGGCTTTAAGAAAAAATTATCATTGGACAAAAATTTGGTGAAAATCCAGGGGCTAAACTGATAACTAGCTGTTGGGCCTTGGGCCTGGCTGCTGTTGGATATTTTCCCCTCTTTTCTTTTATTTTCCCCTCTTCTTTTCTTTTATTTTCCCCTCTTCTTTTCTTTTTCTTTCTTTCTTTTTTTCCTTTTTTTTCTTTTCTTTTTCCTTTTCTTTGCTGTTTCTTTGTTGGTTTTGTTTTCATGCCCATCTGAGCTCAGACTGTCCTGTGAACGACCTGCGATGACCCGAAAATGACCCGTGATCGAAAACTGGATGATGACAAGCATACACAGGGGTGAGCAGTGGCACTCGCTCAGGCTGAGAGGTGGCTGCGAGGAACTCCAGACAGATACTGCACAGTCTGACAGCACTCCTTTAAAAATTAAACTCGTACATAGGTTTAGAGGTCAGCAGCGCTATCACTCTAATAGCTAGCCACGTGGCCTTTGACCCGCTGACCAGTTGACCAGCTTCGTGGTCCTTACATCCACCTCACCAACTGACACACAGGGCTTACTCGATATGGCCCCATCTATCAGTGAATGAGTGCACAGTGCACAGAGTAGGCGCACGATGTGACGAACTACTGGTCCGCATGGGTGGTGAGGCCGACCGTCCTCGCCTCGTGATGCACCGTGCAATACAGCCCAGCCACTGACATGCAAACCTGTGATAATTGGCCCCACCTGTCAGCGATGGTATGCATGATGCATGAAGTATGCGCGGGACGCAAAGCGCTGTTGGCTTGCATGGATGGTGTGGCCCACTATCCTCGCCTCATGAAGCACCATGGCGTCTAGCCCAACCACTGACATGTGGGCTAGCGTGATTTATGCCCCACATGTTAGCGATTATTTTTGTGGTGTGCACGTAACGATGGACGAGGGATGATAGGCCCTATAAAATATGTCTCTGCGAGCTCGAGCTACTCTCCAAAGCAGACACTTGGCTTGACATGCACCGGTGGGGCCCAAAAAATGGTGAGACACTCTTGTTGCTCTCCCACGTGTCGCCATGCTGTTCACGCACGAATTTGAACTGAGCTAGTGGCTCACATGGCAACCGCACGCCTCCGAAAACGTCTCCATTGGAGATAGCTTTAGGCTATCTAACCATCATAAAAAATTCTCAAAAAACATGTGTGAATAGTACTTTGACGAAAAAAATTTATAAATAACCCAAAGCAAAAAACTAATTTGAGAAATGACACACAGTTTAACGCAATTGCGAGACTAACCTGGTCGGCCGCGAGAAGACATTTATTGCGGGTTTGAGACGCGACAGTAAGCTATTCACACCTTTTCCTTTTTCGACCAGCGAGATTAATCTTTTACGTTCTGGAGCCGCGACAGAAGTGAGAATCACTTGATACTGTTTTCGACCTCATGTTTTCCATTCTGGAGCCGCGACAATAGACTCTTCCATGCGATAATAGCTTTTTCCATTTTGGAACCGCGACAGAAAAGAGATTTTCTCAATTTCTCCTTTGGTCGTTTCCTGTGTAATGTCACATAAAATAATAACTTTTTTTATACTTTCCTTGTCCATTTCTCATCTGGTCGTTTATACTTCTCCTCTGGTCATTTCCATTTCAAATAATTAACCTTCAAAGATGAGAAAATCTCTGATTAGTGCTTAATTGGTATAGCTTTTGCCCTAAGTTTCCATCTAAATTCATGCTAACAACTCTTTTGACGTGATATTTTATGTGAATTTTTGTATCATTTTTACAATCCACCTTCATGATTGTGTTTGTTATGTTTCAGAGATAATTTATACAAAATTTGGAAGAATTTTGAGTTTATTTGGATAAAGAACGAAGAAGACGATGAAAATTGGACGAACCGGGGCTCTGAAGGGCCCAAACCCTAAGCAACAGAGCCCAGCATGGGCATTGGCATGGCCAATTTTAAATTTGAACTCCAATATTTGGAAATTATTAATTGTTTAAAAAGATGGAACGCCACACTGAAAAGCCGAAACAAACCATCAGTACATATTATTTAGAAGTACATCCCATGGTGTGCTGACCCATTAACATATCTAATTATTAAATCGCCTCCCTCTTTTGTGATGCCTATCTCTCTGAAAATGCGAGGGTGAATAAGTATCAGGCGGGTTATGTGGTCTCCGACCAGCTGCAGTAGAAGGTCCGTAGTGGTCTGACGGCCCTAATGGTTGTGAAGGCTGTGTGGGTGGTGGAGCATCATGGAGCTGACTCGGTTGAAGCTCATCATGCGTGCGGTGCTGATCTACATAGGGATTATCCATCCCCAGCATGTTGGACACCCAATCGGCATGCTCCCTCTGTTGTGCCACCCACTCAGCCTCAGCCTCCTGTGGCGCATGTATTGTCTGCTCCGACGGCTGACCCCAAGATGCCCCCTCAGCAGGTTGTGCTCGCTGCGGAGGCATCCAAGGAGCAGAGTAAAGCTAGTTCACCCGGTCCAAATCCTGCTGATCCCAACGATGATCATCTGTGGCTAGTTGCTCTGCGAAAGTCCTATCAGCAGCCTCTTGAGCTCTTCTGATGTCCTCCGGGTCGTCGGAGTCGTCGGAATCATTGCCTCCTGGGCTATGATGTGTCGATGGCTCTCCTATATGTAGTGAGCCATCGCGACGAGAAAACATTGACGATGAGCGTGGAAGAATTGATGGGGTGCTAGATGGGCCCGCTGTGTCAGTACCCCACCTCGATGATGCGCTGTGTCGAGCAGGACGTGTGCCCAAGGTACTGGGGCGTGCAAAGGGGGGTCGAGTAGACCTTGGGCTTGGTGGGCGCGCCATAGGCTGTCTTGGCATGAATGTGTTAGTAGTACGTCCGCAACTTAGGTCGCTCATGACTCGTCGGGCAGCAGTGTTCACCGCACGGATGGATCCAGTAAACTCAGTACGGCACCAGCGACCTCCGCGTGCTATGCTCGACAAAATCGATCTAGTCTGCCGCTCGATGGCAGTTGCAACGTCGAACTGAGAAAGACAAATAGTGTATTAGTTAGTAAAATGAGTAAATGACGGATGCAAAAGGGGAATATCGTAAAAACGTACTGAGCGATGTATCCGGCCCAGCCAATCAGAATCAAACCCTAATTGCACACGTTCCGAATGCGGTATATGTGTTGGTGTATCCTCAGGCACACGAGAAAGCCGTGTGCGGGTACGGGGCATGTACCAATCAAGATACGCTTGGTACGTACTGTGATCGTACACTCGAACCTCTGCAATTACATCGGTCTGTGCAAGCTTGTTCCACTCCTGCACCCATTTGCCATTCTTGTGCGCCCAATTGTCGGGCTGCCTTTCTTGCCTACTCTGCCTACAAAATAAAATGGAGGTAATGGTAGGTATCGAAACAGAAAAATAGAATTCAAATCTTATGCACGCATGGGTGTACCTGTGCACCTCCTTGGGGAGATCCCTGTCACGTTCTCTCTCCGGAGGTGGGGTGTGCTGATATAATCCAAACTGACGCATCACCCGCTCCGGGTAGTACGGCTCCACCATATGAGAGAACACAAGATGACGTCGTGTCATCCTACAATCGTTGCCCGCTGTGCACATGATCGATATGCCATGCGGTGCAATGCTCTCAATGAAATCTGGTGTCCACAGACACCATACGACTCGCGACTCGTGGAGTAGATCGAAACCCCCCTGGTACAAGACGTAGCACCGGCGAACCTGGTTCGCAGACCATCTCGGTCGACCGTGCATCCATCTTGTGCCCATGGTTGGGCGATCCACCCAACATGGACATCATCAGGCTCGGGGTACGGATGCACTGGTCGATCCAAGCGTGGCCGCCCAATTGGAAAATGCTCCCAAGACCATAGCTGCAGCAGGAGGGAGCATCCCGACAATACGGACTCTGGGGCAGTCCGGACACATGCATCGCACAACCCCCGGTATGTTCCACAAATCACGGACATGACCCAGTTGTACTAGGGAACATGCCCTGGTTGGGCATCGACAATGCTCTCCACCAATGGAATGAACCATGGGCGAACTGTATCCCCGTGTGTAGATTGGAACAGGATATACTGGAACATTACCAATAGGTATGCGAACAAATGCTGGCGCACAACATGCTCAAGCGCATCAGGCGGGCAGTCAAGGTAGCGCAACAAAAACCTATGCGGCACACCACGCCTAGTTGATGGGATCTGATCTCCCTGTTGAACGATGTTGAACCTAAGGTTTACCTGAGTGCGCCAGTCTGCAGGCGGCGGTGATGGAATGATGGGTGCTCCTGCGGCAGGTAGGCCTAGGAGCATACCCACATCCTCCAACGTGATCGTCATCTCCCCCCATCGGAAGTGGAACGTGTGTGTCTCGGGGCGCCATCGATCCACCAATGCGGTGACCAACGACCGATCCAATGTGAGGCCATGACCAGTTTGCAGCATACGAGCAAACGGTAGTAAACCCGCCTCTGCGAGAATAGGGATGTATCTCACATCAAGAGGCCAGTATTCCATGGGAGCCCTCATTACAAGTGGCTCAAGATGTCCACCTCGCGACAATACACGCCCACGATGAGCATTGTCCCACCTGCCACTGAGTAGCTCTGGAAGCCGTACATCCTCGTGAGCCATCTCTGCATAAATTAATTATCGTTAGCATAACAATTCGAAATATAACGAAGAAATGAGTTTGGGTTTGACGCCTCATAAGTCTTAATCTGGTAGAATTTTACCCTAGGTTTAGTTTTAAAAACGTGCAAAAATCACGCTTAAAACTCCTCCCATACGACATTCTTTGTGCAAAGTTTCATTATTTCTACAAGATTCTTTCCCAATTATGTTCTCTGTGTTGCAGGGATCAGGCCTACCAAGTTTAGTTCTGAAAACATGCAAAAATCACGCTTAGAACACCTTTTGTACGACATTTCATGTGCAATATTTCATTGCAATACCAAGAGTCTGTCAAGGAGTTTTTTTTTGGGCATCTTTACCTGTGTACTATAAATAGAGAAGTTTCTGGCTCAATTAGAGTATCCATAGAACATCCACTGTTATGAATGTGAAATGACCACCAAAATATTGGAAAATATTAAATAACGACATAATACAGAACTCATGAACGATCACATGACTCGTTACGCGTCACTATTACATGTGTGAATACTAGGTGGATGGGCCGGGTGCATGTAGACAATTCTTTCTGGTATGCCCGGCTTGTTTGCAAATCGAGCATTTTCTACCTCGAGTGCTCGCTTTCTGTGATTCGTCCATGTCATTGTGCAAGCGATGCGTCTTCCGACGACCAGGTCCCTTTCTCCTGAGGTTGAAAGGTGGGATCCACCTGGTCTCACCAGATGGAATTACTTTGTAATCACCAACCTTCATGAAGACCCTCCAAATACCACTTCAAGTCTGCTGAAGGTTATGAAGGCTGAAGAACTCAGAAAGGTATGGAGATGGGCTTATACTGAGTGCCGCACATGCAGCAATGACATGCAAACATGGCTTGTGTAATAACATGGCCTTGTTGCATGTGCACTCCGTAACATTCCCCAGAATGACTTCGTGTACCCTGCCGGCTCTGAGATGGCCGTTAACCCGCTTCTGGCACAGTCGGACTGAAATTATATTGTGCAATCGGTTGATGATCTCCACCTCGTGCGTCTGGGCCTTATTTATCCGGAAATTCATGTATTCCTGCACCACGTCAGGTAAGGTTCTAAATGGATCGTCGACCAGCATCTTGGCTGCAAGGCTTCTGTTGTTGAAATATTACGCAGTGCGATACCATGTCATCTCCACAATCGCGGTCAATGGCAAGCATCGCACCCCTTTCAAAACATAGTTACAAACTTCAGATAGATTTGTCGTCATGATGCCATACCTTGCCCCACCCTCGTCATGCAGCAACGACCACTTCTCTTTCTCTTTGTCGCTGATCCACTGTGAAAATTTGCTTATAGCATCCCCATCGCCGGCCCCGGACCCTTTATTAGCTGTGTACTTCAGTGTCAACTCCTCGAGCTTCTCGAAGATAGTGTCGTACTTGCTCACTTGGTTCTGCGAGCATAGCCTCTTAAATAGGTCCATGATTTGTTTGCTCCGAAATTTGGTGAAGAGGTTGGCTGCAAGGTGTCGCATGCACCAACGGCTTACCACGTCCTCCCACTTGTAAGGTGGATCGGGAGCACCCTGCATGATCTCAATGGCTCTGAGCAAGCCTTTGTGTCGATCAGAAATAATGCAGATCTTCTCACGATCCTTTACAACCGCTCGTTTCACGTTCACCGAGAACCACAACCAACTTTCCGTGCTCTCGGCTTCTACAACTGCATATGCTAATGGAAGCAATTGATTGTTAGCATCTGCAGCAACCGCAATCAGTAGTGTCCATTTGTACCTCCCAGTCAAAAATATGCCATCCACACATAACACCGGCCGGCACCATGTGAATGCCTCTATGCACTGCGGGTATGCCCAGAACAAACGGTGCAGAACTCTTGTGTTCTCTATGGTATTGCCATCCGGGGCAACAGCTGTCTGATCGAGCATATCCACAAATGTGCCTGAGTTCGTTAGTGCAATGTTTCGAAGCAACTGCACCACTGTGTTGTATGCATCCTCGTATGTGCCATACATGTCCTCAATTGCTTTCTGCTTTGCTCTCCAAGCCTTGTTGTAGCTGATACGATAACCACATCGATCTGCCACTTGCTTGATGATCTCTCTTGGCATTATCGATACGTTCTCCCGCACTGCGGGCTGGATGATGTTGCTTACATATGCCGCAGTCATGTTTCTATGGCTGTCCAATGCCTCAGTAAGCTCACATGTGTGGGCGTTAACTCTCGTGACCACAAAACCAATGTCATCCTTTGGTTGCATGGCACGAACCCTCCATGCGCAGCCTGGTGTAAGACATGAGACATCGTATAACCTGGGGGTAGACTTCACCACTTTGTACTGTCGGTTGAGTGCAAGAGACCATCTAGCCACGGCATTTTGCACATCTTCTTTCGTTCGAAACTCTTGCTCGAGTTGGATGCTACTTTGCTCAAAAAACCATCTTGAGTTTTGGTCCGTCGGCAGCACTGCCGAACTAAATCCAGATTCATCAATCCATTGTTGGGGGGTCCTGAAATCATCTTCGTCAGAGTCTTCAGATGCTTCAGAGTCTGTCAAGTCATCTTCATCATCTTCGTCGGACACAGTTCCAAGACCTTCCAAGAACTCACACACATCAACACGTGTGTGGCAAAAAGCTTCTGACCAGTCACTAGCCCTGAATGGTGGCGGAATCAGTGCATTCATTTCTCCCGCCAGTGCGTCGCTACTAGGGTCGGCTCCAACGTCACCCTCCGGCTGTTCTAGGTCACCGAACTGGACATAAACAAAAAACCGACCGCCCAAACCGCCATAAGGGTCCTTCACTCTCCTCACAAAGGGCCCCCACGAGTTGTTCCCTTTCAGTTCACGCAACACCCAGTATGGGCCGTTGACTGTCTCCTTCATAATGAGCCCCTCTACTTGAATTGTCTCATGTTCTACACTCTTGCTGAACAAACTAAGTATCCATAATTTAAGATCCGTGAAAGATGTGTTATGTATGTTCAAATCGGCCATAACATGTTTGCAATGACTCATATCTACACCGTTTGGCCCATCACGAATCAAACCATCTCCATAAAATATGCAAAAATTTTCGGGTTGCTCCATTCCCTATGGAACATATTTATGCAACAATTATAAGTAAACATATGATGATTTTTCAATCACATAGTTAACATAATCAACATATTTATACGTAATTTCTTGGTCGCTCCATTCTCCTGTAACTTCTAGCATTTGTTTCATGGATAATGCCGGTTTTCAAAATGCAAAACAGGCATGACGATATTGTTGAAAAAACGTATGTTTCTTTGGAATACCTTTTCATTCTTTTTGCTTTACAAAAGCTTTCTATGTTCTGGGGATGTATAGGAAACGTAGAAATTTTGAATGAAATGTTGAATAAATTTCAAGTAAACCCTATTATTTATTTAGAATTAGGTCAAACGAATTTGAGTCACATAAAATGATAAAATAAAGCTCAAAACCTAAATTTAAACTATGTACAACAAAAATATCTAAAATTCATGGAAAATTTAAATAAATCCAATTACCAATTTAAGAATATAATTGTGAAAAGAATATTCACAATTGAGTCTTAGCCAATTATTTATAAAAGAAAGTACTTGATGAAATAAAAACGAAAGAATTACATTGCAAGGTGGCTCGTGAAACTAAAGGAAACATTTCTAAAAATACCCTTTACACAGAGGTCCTACAAAATAATTAAAATTTTGGAATTAAATAATAAAGACATGATTATATTCTTAAATGGATCAACAAGATGCAGGCAACAAATTGTAGCTCACAAACCTAAAGAAACTGATATGAACAATTGGTGGTCCTAGGAAAACATGATGTAAATCATATATTAATCAATTAATCAATGTGTATGGTGAAGCCAGTAACAAAACCCTTAATTAACTGTACCATCTCATTGAGAAAGTGGATAATCTGGACTATCATAATGGAAATTTAATGCATCCATCTTTTCCAAAACCAACTAATATTGCTATGATTTCTACAAAAAAAATTCTATTTCAGTTGTCCAGTGATAATCTAGGTCAAGGTTTACATGTTGCCAAGAAGGGTGTACAGGTGACCAATTGTAGCTTCTAGGCCCCTATAGAGTGTTTTAATAATTAATGACAACTACAAATGCTATACTAACGTTACCTGTCTAGTTGTGTCAAAGAAGGTACTTAAAAGACAGGTCAATGAAAGGCAAAGAAAGAGCATCATGATGAAGAAAGGGCATTGATCAAAAGGGCAAAGGTACGAAATAGGATCTTTTCCATTTTTACCGGTCTAAGGTGATTAGAGAAGAATTTTGACCGGATTTTAGGATAGTTGCCGTACTATTAAGAGGAGCATGTGGTGTATCACAAAATACTTCATCTATGTGCCACAAATCATAAAATCAACTTGCATTGCATGCTAGAAGGTCACATCCTTTGAGAATGCTTATTTCAGCTCATGTCTGTCTCAGTCGGTCTGACCGTGTGTTAGACCGGTCTGACCGAATTATCAGACTAACCGTTTAAGATCTCGGACTGACCGAAGTTGTGTCTATGCATAGTGCATTCCTTTTTAAGGTCGGTCTGTCCGTAGTTAAATTCTCGGTCAGACTCCTGGAACCTCTTGTTTTATCCTTCTGGCATTATGAGCTATTACGGTCTGACCGTTTGTTAGACCGGTCTGACAGTGAAATCGGTCTGACCGTGTTTTTGTACTGCGGTCTGACCGTTTGACCGGTCTGTCCGTATATATCGGCCTGACCGTATAAGGTGTCCAGAAACTATGTCGTCTCTGGACAGTTTCACGGTCTGACCGAAATAGGCTCCGGTCTGACCGTATGTGTGCCTGACAAGGGCAGTTGAGCATTTATTGCGCCTGTTTAATGCCGTTGCAATTGCGGCGGTCTGACCGAGCTTGTGCCTGCGGTCTGACCGCCAGGTGATCTTTTTCTCCCAACGGCCTGTAACGGCTATATTAATTGTGGGGGGTATATATACTCCCATGCACGGCCCTGTTCAGGACTTTTGGCATAATCTTGAGCATTGTCATCATCCTTGAGAGCCTAAACTAGTTTCATACACTCTAGGTTTCAAATTCTCAAATTTGTGAGAGTGTGCATTTGAGATCTTCTAGTGCATTGCATTTAGATCATTGAATCAATCGTGTGGCACTAGGAGAAGGCAAAGTGATCATCACCGGCTTGTTACTCTTGGAGTTTGCCGGCTCCTAGACGGCTAGGAGAAAGGTTTTGAAGAGCTCTTCAAGGAAGATTGTGAAGAAGCTTCAAAACGTCTTGTGAAAGGTTGAGCACGCCTTGCCGGAGCGGTAAAGTGCATCCTTAGTGAAATCGAGGTTTGGATAACTCATCACACTAGTCCGGCTCAAGATCTAGGTCACTTCTCGAGAGAAGGTTGACTAGATAGAGGAGCGGTTAGAGATTTGAGTTTGCCTCAACGTGGATTAGGGGTGATCGGCAAATCACCGAGACCACGGGATATATCCTTGTGTTGAAATTGTTCATTGTTCATCTTGTGTTACTTAAATTACTCTCATTTATTACAAATTGTTTGATTTATTGTAATTTGCTAAAATCGCCTATTCACCCCCCTCTAGTCGATATCCTAGATCCTTTTCACCAACCACTATGGGCATTTGAATCATCAATCCACCATTCTGTTTTAATGTGATTGATGTCTAACAGGGTAAACAACAACAACAACATGCATCTCATGCTCAAAACTCCCTTGATGCGATATTTTATGTGTAACATTTCATTATTTTCACAATTTTCTTCCACAGTTGTAATCATCATGTTCCAAGGAACAATCCTGCCAAATTTGGGAGCAATTCGACCAGTTTTGACCCTCCAACGACCAAGAAAACCGAAGGGACAAGAATAACACAACTGGTCGACATTACACGAGCTCAGTCTTGGTTGCAAGTCCTAAGAGAATTCTAAAACGCACCCGCGGTCGAAAAGGCACTCCATTCGAACACATAACCTGCCAGCGGTCGAATAGGACTCGATTTAGTCTCGGATTTGGTCGAATTGATTGTGTGTGGTCGATTTTGGTCGAATTGAGAAGTTTCTGGTTGGTTTTGGTCGGTTGTGGTCGATTTTTGGTCGAATTGAGAAGTTTTTGGTCGATTTGGTCGAATTGAGAAGTTTCTGGTCGATTTTGGTCGAATTGAGAAGTTTCTGGTCAATTTTGGTCGAATTAGTCTCGGATTTGGTCGGTTTGAACGAGTTAGTCTCGGAACTGGTCGAATTGGTCGAGTTGGATCAGGTTTTGGTTGGTTTTGGCTGAGTTGGACTCAAACTGGTCTGTTCTCATGCCCCAAATTTCTTAATGTTTTAAAATGATTTTAAATTTCAAATTTTTTTGCATTTGAGTGCATGATCATATAGAAACCTATAATTAATGTGAGGCAGTAGAGCAATTTGGATAAATTGAAGCAAACCCTGCATTTATTTAAAATTAGGTTAAAAGAATTGATTCACATAAAATGATAGAAGAAACCCTAAATGTAAAGCTAAGTTATGCACAAGAGAAATTTCTAAAAATTTTGGAAAATTGTAATAAATTTAATTACTAATGTTTCACCTATTTAGGTTGAACTGCAAAAGGAATAATCACAATTTAGTCCTTTAATTAATTGCATCATAAAAAGAAAAGCCTTATTGAAAAAAAGAGAATCAGATTACAAGGAGGCCCATGTGGAAAACTTTATAATTTTTGTTACAAAAATGACTATGTATCTGAAGAGATTATTTATAAAAGACACCTTTTCAAGAAAGCCCTAAAAAATAATTAAAGTTTTAGAATTTAATGATTGTATGCTAGAATATTACTAAAATAACTTTAAAAATACACTAAATAAACAGTAATTCATCCAAATTACCCCCTTTGTCAGCAAACCCTATTTTTTCCTGCAGCCCTCAAGTTTTTACAAATTAAAAAGAAGTCCTTGCATGTAATTTTGGACTTTATTAGTGCTAAATTACCATTTTAAACCTGATAAAATCACTAATGCTACAGTAACTCACCAAAGTGTCCTCATTTACCTACTGGCCAAGTCTTAGTAATTTTCCAGCTCATGTGCTACGTCATGCTAAGATTTTAATGCAATAAAAATTCAACAATCAAACAAAAACTGTGATAAAACCTCCGGTAACCTTCAGGTTGTGATAGATTTTAACACAACAAATGACCATTAATTTGAGCTATGTCGCTGTAGAAAACTTACATGTTTTAGGTTATTTGAAACCCTAATTAAGTCAGAATCAAGTGCAGTTGCATCCAAACTTGCATTTCTGCACTTCGTATTTACATTTCTATATCTTGTGTGTATGTTAGTATACTAATATTAGGACTGTGTGCCATTTGTTGGGTTGTTGCTGTTGTGTGTATGCAGAAGACGAGGTCTCCGAACCACAAGACCAAGAATTCGACCTGACCATTACAGTGTCTTAGAATTTTAGAGCAAACACAAGTTTAATCATTTGTGCATACAATGGTGAATCTCACCCATGTACTGCTGCACAAGAGAAACTTCTGAAAATTATGGGAAATTGAAATAAACCTAATTACTAATGTTTCACCAAATGACCCATGAACTTAACTGAAGGAAATATTTATACAAATACCCTTTACAAAGTAGTCCTAAAAAATAATTAAAATTTTGGAATTAAATAATAAAGACATGATTATGTGCTTAGACCAGTACTAAAATACTCTTAAAATTTTACTAAATGAATAGTAAATTGACCAAAATATCCTTTTACACAAGACTCCACTTTTCATTGTAGCCCACAAACTTTTAAAATTTCAAGTAAACCCTTGTATTTAGAATTAGGTCAAAAAATTTAGAGTCACATAAAATGATAGAATAATGCTACAGTACAATGACCATTTTAAATCTGAGAAAATTACTAATGCTATAGTATAATGACCAAATACACACATTCACCTGCTGGTCAAGTTTCACCAACTTTCCACCTCATGCTAAAACTTTAACATAAGAAAGATTTATAAAGTAGAAGAACAATGTGATCAAACTACTGTAAATACTCACATAAACATAGAAGAGGTGTTTTAAACATAAGCTTTTAACATCTATTTAGTTAACATCTACTTAATTAACATCTAACGTAAATATAACAGCTAATATTAACTTTTAACATCAACTTAGTTACTAATCACATAGTTAGCACATAAATTAGCAAAATAATCGCATTTCAACGAAAGTTACCACGTTTGGAAGATCTTTCTTCAAGCTACAACTTTCTCAACTGCACTGACTTCAAACAACGATCAGATTTGAAGAAAAATTAGCTCAAACATAGGAATTTTTCAGTACAGCAAGTGTGGGAGAGAGGGCAAATGAATGAGAGAGAGAGTGACCGGATGGGAAGGGTTAAAAGCTGGCCGAACACACGAAAACTCACGAGATTGTGCATGGAAGTTACTGTCGCGCGTGGGAGATGCGACAAGGAAAAACAACTTTCGGTCTCGGATGGGAGTTGGAAAAGACCACTGGCCAGCCTTTGTCGCGCACGGGTTTGGTAATAAAAGCTTCTCGCGGTCATGGTCAGCGAGAAGTGGCGTTGGGATCATGTCGCGGTCGTCAGGCGCGAGAGATTCCCGGCTGCATATTGTCGCGGTCGTGAGACGCGATTAGATGAGGTGGCGGTATAGTTTCGTAATTTTCATAAAGTGTAGGTTATTTTTCAAATTATCTTTTTGCTTTGGATTATTTATAAATTTTTTTCGTACTTTGACTAATCTAGCATTCTTCGAAATTTGAAGTTCATAATCAATAAAAGTTGATAAAAACAAAAAGGAGAAATTTACTATGAATGGTTACATGTTTTTTCTTTTTCTTTTTGTTTTTATGTTTTGTTTCTTATTTTTCAAATTGTGTCCCTTTTGTTTCCCATAGGACCAATCAAAATTAAACTTAAAATTATAGGAGGGTAGATGAATCATAAGACTATATATACAGTTTTTTTTATAATTTTTCATGCTGATTTAGTAGTTTAATAGAAGTGGTTAATATATTTATATTCAATTGAGAATTTATACTAAATATCTCTGTATGATATGTGCTTACTAGCACACTGTCCTTATGAATGACTTTAGAACCTTTATGTTTCAGCTTCACGGTTTGTTTCATTAGAGTTTCCTATTAATGCTTTATGTTTCGAGGGTATGTTTATGCTGGGTTAAGGTTTTTTTCAGTTTTAGTTTAAAGTGTATTTTTGGTCTTTCTTTTTTATTTTTGAACTCGTTTTGATCCTTCTGCTTCAAAATAGTTGAAATTAGTTTCTTGATTTTCAAAATCAAATTATTTTGTTTCTAAGTGGTATTATAAACTGTTTTGATATATTGATTATTGTATATTATTGATGTGTATACGACAAGTATGAACTAATTAAGTATTTCAATGAGATTCTAAGCATCAACATAGGCAACATGACATATTCTATGATGTCTAAGTCAACATTTGTGTTGATGAGTTATGTTACCGACATGTTAAAAGAAGAAAGATGAAATGATTTTGTGTTACAAACTTATCAGTGTTTATCCATACAACTAAAGTCACATCACCAAAACAACTCACAAAACCACTTAAGAACTAAAAGATTTTGTTTTAAAAATAGAGAGGTTAATTTGAGCTGTTTTAAAATAGAGAGACCAAAATAAACTCAAGTGCAAAATAGAGAGACCAAAAATACACATCACACTTTTCATTTTAAGGATTCATCCTTTTATCCCAAGATTTTTGTTTATCAAATATAGTTCAGTGTTTACATGCAAGACTCCACTGTCCTAGCTAGCATAATTTGAAAGGATTTTATGTAAGCTCCACAATTCTACAATTTTGAAGGGATTTTTAGGTGACTTTTACATCCTACATTTTAGGAAAAATTGGTTATTTGACGCTTCAAATATAGGTCTATTTAAGAAATAAGATCCCAAAACACCCCATAGTTGCAAAACACTTTAAACAAATAATATTGCCATTAAGACACTGCCGTCAAGTCCCAATTGTAATTTTCCAATTGGTATTAATATTCTTGGTTATTTGTACTTCCTCTCCGTCTTCTAACCATGCCGTCCATATCAAGGCCCCCTCGCTACTCGTCATGTTGCCTGAGTTCCTTGCCGCCGCACTATATTGCGTGCACAATCCGGACTCCTCTATCCATACTACCTAATGGTTAGAACTTGATGTAGTGTTTTATGACTAATAATGTAATATCTTATAATTAATATTATTTTGCTAACAATGCCCTACAGTCGAGAAGTGTTTTTGGAATACTATTTTCTAAAGAGGCTGACTTGAAAGTGCATAGCCAATTTTACCTTCAATGTTTCGCATATAAAATTGATTTTTGTTGAACAATGTTCCTATAACACAGATGATACTTCAGTAATCTAAAGCATTTGCAAGTTGAATGTGCCTATCTCCATGGGTGTGAGGCTTGCAAAACATAACCTAACAAACAAGAGAACTAAATAGGATTCCTTCTACATATGTTTAATTATATTATAACATACGACAAACCACTTCTTACAGAAATAAGAGGAAGTCAAAATCTTCTCACAAATGAAATAACATAACAAAGAACAGAATAAAGCATAGCCAGACATCATTGTCAGGTACGATGCGCCGCATCAATTAATTCCTGCTAAGCTATTAAACTAATTGTTCCTTCTACACCAGTTCATCATTTCCCCGGCGTGGTCATTCATGAACTGAGCAAATGTGCTATCCGTCTGGGGATCAAAATAGATGGAACAATCCAGTATTAGGTCCACCACACAAAGATTACTGAATTTGTTATGCCAGACAGTGCGTTTATTGTTGATAGCATGTTCTCCACGAGCCATTGCCTCAAACTCCTTGCTACGTCCGAGGTACTCTTGAGAAACTGGATGCACAATCCTAACGCCTGCAAACTCACAATGGACACGACGATCTTTTTTTAATTCTCTCCAAAACAATGCAGACAGGAAACAAAATCAGCTATACCATACGAGAGAGAGGGAGAGATGAGAAGATCATCGGTTCTAAACATCAAAAGGAGACGCATCAGCGCAGAAAGCATAAGTAAACAACAACTAGCAAAAATATTTCGAGATGTCATGATCCTTGAATCACATAAACAGCTTGTTAGCTTTGCCTAAAACATGGGGAAAATGAGTTCCAGATTACATCTCCAATTTTGGGAACATGAGAAAAATGAGTTCCAGGTTATATCTCCAATTTTGAGAACATGAGAAAAATGAGTTCCAGATTACACATCTACAATTTTGAGAGCATGCACAGTATGTTTTTGGTCTCGAAGCAATGTCATAGCCACAGACAATTTCTTCTTTTTTGCGGGTGGGGGGCAAAATGTGAATTCAAAATTCGTAAATCAGAGAATGCACATAAGATCCCAAAATAAATCATCATGTAATACTAAGGATTGTGAACATCTTTCCTAGGGGTGTCACAATAATGTTGATATCTCTACTACGGCGTGATGAAAACATGATTCAAAAATCTTATTGTGGAGACAGGAACATACCAGGATTTCCTGACAACATTAACACAGGCAAGCAGAAGGATGTCTACAACGCTGTTCGTCTTTGTCATTGTTGCTACATTCAGCGAAGAAAAGTTTGGGAGCTCTACCAGCAGATTGTGCAACTTTCGGACTTGCAAAAATGTTGATATGACAGTACTGGTACATAGGGCCACTACTGTCCCTTACCTTCAAATTCACGCCACATATAACATGATGCTCATACTCAGGTTCCTACAACAAGGCAGAGAAAGGGAGCAAATTAGTAAGCAACGAATACCACAGTTTATTTTGGCACTTATAAGCAACAAAGAAATAGCAAGAACAAAAAAATTGGCTTGGAATCTTTCCTTGTTCCTTGAGATGATCTGGAAGGCCTTCTGAGTCGTTGCAGGAACTGGCTGAAGTGGCTTGTTTTGGTAAAATTCTTTTGACAAACACATGGCCAGGTTCTGGGCTCATCATTAGAGGAGAGAGCACCATCAGCAAGGAGAAATGACTGCACAGAGAGCTTCACTTGTTAGTGACCTAGCAAAAATCATATAGATATATTTATCTTTGTTATGTTTATGAATATTTGAATAATATGTTATTTTCTTTTTGAATAAATTATCATCTTGATTGATCAACAAATGTGTGACTTATTCGTGAAACTCTAAATTTATTTGATGATATTATTATATAAAATCTCTGATCCATTATCTTTAAATATGACATTATTTATTAATGGATTAGCATATGTCGTGGCATTGCAAATTCCACAGGCAGGTTTTAGGACGTGCGTAATACATGTACAACAACGCAAGCTGACTGTACAACCAGTCACCTCCCGTCGGGCAATCACAGAGATTGACACGGAGAGTTTATACAGATTCGGGTCCCGGTGGGAACCTTAGTCCTGTCAGCACACCCCAGACGTAAGTCCCGGAGGAGTTTCTCTCGTGGGGAGAGGTCTCCAGGGGAGTGTCTTTTGCTTTGAGTGTGTGTAAAATGAATTGAGTTGTCCTTATAAGAGAGATATAAGGGGTATATATAGACCCCAAAAATGCAAAAAGACTAAAGAGCCCTAGCTGCGACCGTTGGATTGAGGGGCACCGCCGCCCTTTCACAGGACAAAAGCCTTGAATGCTTGACATGTGTCTTCTTCAATTCCCGAGGCATCCTGGGGCACCCAAGCCCAAGAGGCCTGCGTCCCTCTACAGGCATGGTTGGAGCCTCCGGGCATGGGCGTGGGTGGGGTCATGGGCCCGGGACGAGGGGGTGTCCAAGGCCGCCTGGGGCGAAGAGACCCGTGTCCCTCTAAGGGCACGACTGGAGCTTCTGGGCACAGGTGTGGGGTCACGGGCCTGAACTGGGGGGCGTCCTAGGTGTCCCTCTACGGGCACAGCTAGAGCCTCTGGGCATAGGCACGGTGCCCAGGCTTGGACGCAGGGGCGTCCCGGGCCACTCGGGGCGAAGAGACCCGTGTCCTCCTATGGGCATGGCTTGAGCCCCTGGGCGCTACCACGGGGTCACGGATCCGGACGTGGGGGGTCCTGGGCCGCCCGGGAGCGAAGAGACTCGTGTCCCTCCACGAGCACAGCTGGAGCCTCCAGGTACGGGCGCGGTGCCCCAGGCCTGAATGCGGGCGCGTCCCGGGCCATCCGAGGTGAAGAGACCCGTGTCCACCTACGAGCATGGCTCGAGTGTTGCATCTGGGCCTTTGTGCCTAACCTGATTTTGATGATTAATGAAAATAAGCATTTTAGACTAATCGTATTTTTGGAGACATTTGATACAGAGCCTGGTTGGGAAGACATGCAAGATGATCAAGATGAACCCGACGTGAAATAGATAAGGCACAAGACACAAGGAACAAAAATGAGAATCGCAAACATAAAGATGAAAAGGACCTGAGGTAAAGTCTGTGTTTATTTTTACCGATCTCGGCGTATGGAGTTTAATCGGTTAAGGATTTTATTTCTTAGTTTTTGACCGTACTATAAAGAGGGGTTGCAAGTCCTCTCTACATTTCCAGCATAAACCGAGAAACTATTAGGTCACTGCATTGCATTCATTTCGGTTGAATTTGTTTTGGATTTTCAGTTGAGTTTTTGACAGCTAAAGAGTTTTTTGCTTTTTCTAGAAAGATCTAGGCATATTTGACTGTTGCTTCTGTCGACAAAAAGATAACCCTTTAAAATATCTTTCAAACGACCTATTAAACTATTAAATTGGATTTTTGGATTAAACGTTATGGCTATTTTTATTCATGCTGATTGTCAGTTTACTATACTGACTGTCAGTATGAATGTCAGTCTGTTTAAACTGACAATTATCTAGAGAGTGTGTTTTTTGAGCCAAAAATTTTTTGACCTATACTGACTGTCAGCATGCCATGCTGACTGTCAGTTTGCATTTCGATCTCGAGTTGATTTATTTGAGTTTATGTTTTATCTGATCATTTTTGTGGTCCATACTGACTGTCAGTATGAGGTGTCAGTTTTCATATATGACCACAAACGACTAGCTATTTTTTATTCGTAAATTTTGTCAGCCTTTGAGTTTGAGACTGACTGTCAGTATCCCAAACCGACTGTCAGTTTGCAATGTTTTATTTCCATATATGACCTCAAACAGTTAGCTGGTTTTTCTCCTAATTTTACTTCTTTCTGGTCTGACCCATGCTGACTGTCAGCATGCCATGCTAACTGTCAGTGTGCACTGTTGATTTTCAGCTCGAGCTCCAACGGCTTTGTTGATTGTTGAGGCTATAAATAGAGGCTTTGAGCTATTGTTTTCAACACCAAGCAGCCTCATACTCTCATACACACTTGAGTATTCTTTTAGAGTTTAAAAATCTTGATCTGTTGATCAGGTTGAGAGTTTTGTGATCCACCGAGTGTTCTGTTCGCATCATTTGCATACTTAGAGTTTCTCGGTGCATGTTGGAGGTCTATAAGAGACCTTGCTGCTTATTACTCTTGGTGAACGCCCTCACCTAGACGGTTTGGTGGTGTGGCCGTTGATCTCTCCTGTTCGGAGATTGTCGGAGAAACTCGGCGTATTTGTAAAAGGCATCGGTGCTCGCCTTTCCGCAGTGGACAAGGAGCAACCATTAGTGAGAAATATTCTTCGTGGATATTGAAGCAAGACTCAATTTATTTGAGTGCTTCAACGAGGAGTAGGGGGGACCGGGCGAGTCTCTGAGACCTCGGGAAAAATCTTGTGTTCGTTCTCTCTTTCTCTTTATTTTAATTATGAATAAATTGTTCAATTATTTTGGTTCTTCTCTTGGCATAAGTTGCTTTAATTTAAAAAGTGTTTAAAGCCTCCTATTCACCCCCCTCTAGTCGGCATCCTCGATCCTACATCGAGCCCCTGGACGCGGGCACTGGGCTATGGGCCCAGACGCGGGGGTCTCGGGCTGCCCGAGGTGAAGAGACTCGTGTCCCTCTACAGGCACGACTAGAGCCTCCGGGCACAGGCACAGTGCCCTGGGCCCGGAAGCGGGGCGTCCCAGGCCACCCGGGGCAAAGAGACCCGTGTCCTCCTATGGGCATGGCTCGAGCCCCTGGGGGTGGGCACGGGGCCATGGGCCCGGACGCGGGGGGTCCCAAGACTCGTGTCCCTCCACGGGCACGATAGAACCTCCGGCACAAGAGCGGTGCCCTGGGCCTGGATGTGGGGGTGTCCCGGGCCACCCGGGGTGAAGAGACCCGTGTCCTCCTGTGAGCACGGCTCGAGCCTCCGGGCACGGGCATGGGGCCACTGGCCCAGACGCAGAGGGTCTTGAGTCGCCCGCGGCGAAGAGACTCTTGTCCCTCCACGGGCACGGCTAGAGCCTCTGGGCACAGGCGCGATGCCCTGGGCCCGAACGCGGGGGCGTCCTGGGCCTCCCGGGGCGAAGAGACCCGTGTCCACCTATGAGCATGGCTCGAGCCCCCGGGTGCGGGCACGGGGCCACGGGCCCGGACGCGGCGACGTCCTGGGCCATCCGGGGTGAATACTTGTGTCCTACTATGGGCATGGGGGCCCCGGGCACGGGCACGGGACAACGGGCCCAGACGCGGTGGTGTCCCGGTGGATGGGGTGAAGAGACTTGTCCCTGCACAATGACCATCCGAATATTTCCCCCAACAACATATATATTGTTTGATGGTCATATTCATAGACCATGCATATAAAATGTCAAATTAATAATGTGGACATATGTTGGAGAATATAATTTTGGATAGACCCTTTTTGAGAATATAATTTTTTCAAGATAATTATGAAATCTAGAATTAGCAAAGAGGTTTAAAATAATCTAATCAACTAGTTGCATTCGACCATATGAAATATTTGACAACACATGCAACAATAATAAATTAAGCAATTGTGTCAAGATCAATAAGAATCATACAAAAGAGAGACAATTGACACAATGATTTTTTACCAAGGTCTCGAAGACTCACCCGGTCTCCCCTACTCCTCGTTGAAGTGCTCACGTGTGAGCTTCGCTTCTATATCCACGGAGGATATCTCACTAGGGTTGCTCCTTCTCCACACCGGATAGGTGAGCACCACACCTTTCACAAGTTCTTGCCAGCCTCTCCAACAAACTTCAACTGGAAAGATCACGACTCTCCTCCGACACCATCTAGGCTAAGGCGATCGCCAAGAGTAACAAGCCGGACTCGCTCACTTCAACCAAATCACGTGCTAGAAGCTCAAAGATACAAATGAATGCTCAACACTCTAGCACTAGCATGCAAATGGTGATTGAAGTGCACTAAGCACTATTAACTTCACCCAAATGCTTCTCTCTCAAATCCACTCAAGATTTGGGCTCAAATCTAGTCTCTAGATGCAATACTTCATATGAAATGAACTTGGCTAGCTTTTCAATAGAGAAATCAACTTCTTGAGCCGCAACAAATGAAGGCAAACACAAAATATATATAGCCTTCAAAGAAAACTAGCCGTTTTCCACAAACAGGAAAAATCTTGTATAGACCGGACATTGTCCGGCCAGTACCACAAATTTCGACCGTTGCAAACTTACTGTTGGGGAATTTTTTTGTAAAGGCCGGACAATGTCCAGCCATGGCGGACAAAGTCCGGCCTGTCCTGGACAAAATCCCCGAGACAAATATATATGTCTCTGTTTCATTCTCGGCTCAAACAATTTGTACAGGCCAGACAATGTCCGGCCATACCGGACAAAGTTCGGCCCGTCCAGATAAAAGCCCCCGGATGGATGCAAACGTCTTTGGTTTCATTTTGCACAAAGCTGAAAAATTTGTACAGGCCGGACAATACACATTGAGAATAAAATAAGCATAACTTTTGATCTAGAGATCCGATTGAGGTGATTTTTGCTTATTGGAAAGATAACTCAGAGGACTACAATTTTGTCAACAAGAGCAAGACCTAGAAAGGTCTAGAAACTTCTAGGAAATTCAAAAAAAAAATTTCTACCAAAATGCCCAATACAAATGTCATTTCTAATGCAATTTGTCTATTTTCTCGCGGATATGTTTGCTGACACTCAGCAACGACTATGACCACACAAGTCGAACATCCGGTTGAAAACAGGTGGTCAAGTGGATTTGGTCGAGCGAACGCAAGCGAGCTGAAGACTGGTACGACCAGTTTGAACTCCTACGACCACGACCAAACCCTAAACAAGGATACAACCAATCCGGCAACACGATTACGACCACGCTCCAAACAAGGATACGATCATGACCAGCTCTAGATTTAAACCAATTGAAATAGCTGGTGACCACGACTAAGTACAGTTTTCAATACGTTTTCTTTAATGCAACACAAACTACACTTAGACTCTCTAGCAATGCAAGAGGTGATAAAACACTAGTGAAAGATGATATGAATGCATTTGAGCTTCCGCACTAGATAGATTCAAGCTACTAGTTTCTGACCCCTCTTAATAGTACGGTCAAAATAGTAAAAAAAATCCTATCAACCCGGTCTGTCTCCAAACACCGAGACCGGTAAAATCCTAAGAAAACAATCCTTAAGCTTGGATTTTACCTTCGGAGAAGCTCGAACTCGTGAAGCTCGACCCCTCGAAACTTGTCCTCGCAAAGCTCGACCTCACTAAGCTTGACCTCGCTCGAGATGACTCATATCGACATCATCCTCTTCAGCCCTTGCTTGCTTTCATCTCGCAACCATTCTGAGACTACAACACATACACTCAACGCACAACGTTAGTCTCATATATAGGTCGTCATTAATCACCACCACAGAAATTACTCCACACATGAGTTAGCTCAATAATTTCTCTTTCCGGTGAAATGACAAAACCACATTCAACAGATAGTAAGAGATGAATCATATATACACTCATATAGATTCGTATATGATAAAGACATGCACACAATCTATACTACACATGTCATGATGGCAATCAGATCAGATGACCAATATGATGAGCTCCCCCTCAACATATGCATCGGTGTCAAAACCTCAATAAGGAGCCATCAAACTTCAGGATTTATCTCATGACATTCCAATTTACACTTAGTACAAGATTGATGCAACCACCGAGCTCCCCCTCTACATATGCATCAATATTAAACCCACAACTAAGGAAGCATCTATTTCAGGGTTTATCAATAATCAATTTAATTTACTTGTGCTAAATCAGGATTTATTTAAATTGTCATTTAATCACCAACTCTGACATTCTCCAGATTAACTTTAATCATTAGGGATTTATCCAAATTGTCATTAATCATCAAAACCTAGATACCTAGATTGACCTAGATCCAACAATCTCCCATTATTTATGATTGATGACAACAACCTCTATAATTTCAATAAATCCAAAATAGATTCTTCAGCTCTCCCTCAATATATGCAATAATATATTGGAACTGAGCAAAGCATTTAATCATTTAAATTTAAAGATATGAATGACAATTGAGCACAAGTTTAAACAAGTCATCTTCCAAAATATCAACTTATCTCAATTTTCTCTAACTCAATTATCTCTCCCAAATATCTGATCTGTTTGAGACCTAGTCTTGGTTTTTGCACTAGGCTCGCCCAGATTCTAATATGCGGAATAACGGGATCTTACTCGGAAATACCGAAACCCAAAGGTTGATCGAAACCACAGCTCAAGGTAATTACACAACTCTTTATTTCAAAGAGGGCTTTACACATCGAACGTTAGACACACTTGTCTACGTCGAAGGAACTATAAGTGTCTAAAATTCAAATAAGTTCTATGACTCTTCGATGATCTAAACTAGACCTATTACAAGGTATTTATAGTCCAATCATATGAGTATGTATCAGACTTAATAACCTAAACGTATTAGACTCATATAACTAATCCTAAACAGATAAGCTTAGTTATACACATTCGGATCGGATTACAATTCCGAACAGGGAACGAACACTAGTACAGAAATGCAGTCTACTAACCCCTATCTTCTATCGGTTATTAGCGATATAGCAGAAAACCGATAGAAAATGTGCTTCGCGGACATAAAAGCCCAACGGGTGTATTTTCCCTATCGGTTTATAAGAAACTTACCGATAGAAGAAGAAGTATGATTTACTCTAGCGGTGATGAACATATTTGCCGTTAGAAGATATGCAAAAGTACTGACGAGAGAATGTTGTGCGCCGATAGGACTGGTCGACTTCCACAACTAGACTTATTCTATCGGTCATATATGCGTATACCGACAGAGTATGTACAAAATTTCCTATCGGCAATATGTAGTGTGCCGATAGAACCATTCGCCTTCTACAAATATTTTTATTCTATCGGTGATGGATTATTGTACCGTTAGAATATATCGAAAATTTCTTTGAACTGTTCGTCATCAAATAGTTTTATTCTATCGGTATTTAATGTTTATTCCATTAGAATATAGCAAAAATATTTTAGAACTGTTCGCCTTCTATAACTAGTATTATTCTATCGGCAATATACGTATATACCGACAGAGTATGTACAAAAATTCCTATCGGTAATATGTATTGTGCCGATAGAACCATTCGCCTTCTACAGATGTTTTGATTCTATCGGTAATTTATTTGTGTACCGTTAGAAGATATACCAAATTACTAATGGTATGCTGTTTTTGTACCGATAGAAATTATCTAGTACTATAAATAGACGGGTGTGTCTCTCTCATTCTCACAGTTCATCTGGCGTTTGTATTCCTAACCCGTAAGCTCAATGGACGGCCGGCGCACGTCTACAGGCGATCACTGCACCTCCGCATGCACCTCCATCGACGCCCTCTAGACTTCGGCATCCCAAGCAAGGTACGTAAAATTTCGGCAATATTGTTAGATTATTCTAATCCGATTATGGCAATTATTCTGCAATTTTTGTATCCTTCATTTTGATGTGTCTTCTTTTCAACATGATTATGATATGTACAGGTCCTTGGATGATGCTCATGAGGTGCAACGTATTTCAGGGTTCTTCATCGCAGTACGCTGCCTACGTTGGCTTGTTGGCGAAAGAAATGGTGAAGACCACCGTCGAGAGCTGGAAGGGCGTGAAGGGCGAGATCTTGGTTGGCTCGGTCGAGAAGATCCTTAAGCCCGGCGTGTTTCTCAAATCAGGACCTATAGAAAGCATCTTACATTTTTTCGCATGCACCAGCTTGTGGCCAGATGCTAACCTGCTTGGAGAAGAAGAATTGTTGTCATTTGCACAGCCATTCTACACCATCACTACACAGAACAACATCTTGGAAGGTAGGTTCTTTTTGTTAATGGAGTTGAGTTGAGTTGAGTTGATCGAGTTTGAGTCCGAGGAAATCACCAATACAAATGAAACTCGACGGCAGTTCCAGTTCCTCGGGCGTCTTCGAACTGAACTCCTATGGTTAAGTCCAATGTGGTTCAGACATTTGCTATTTTGGATGAATGGATTTGTGATGTATCAGGTCTAACTTGTAGTCGGTAGTTGCATTGTCGCAACCTGCAAAGGTTCTCTTTTATGTAAAATGTATGGGCCATTGGGTCCTCGTCGTGATCTGTTGTTAATTTCATACGTGGTTTTCTAATATACATCGAATGTGTGAATTGTTGTATTTGTATATTGTTGTATATTTGTGTATCATGTATTGCTAATTGGGACATGAACTTGAATGTGTAGGGAGTATTTGTGTATTTAATTGTATTGGTAGGTAGGTGTGTATTTGTACTGCTGTTTCAGACATGCACTTGAATTTGTGACCTGGCATGTGTATGTTTGTACCTAAATTTGTATTGGTGAACTGGCATGTGTAATTTCTTTGGCAAGATGAATGCCCAAGTACCTAAGAAAAGTATTTTTGTGTCTTCTAGTTAATCCACAAATTAGCATTTCTTGAAATGTTGCTTTATCTTCTAGTTAAAGTCCGTTTGATGTAAGATCTGTTTGATGTTACATTGATATGATTCCTTGGATGTGAGAACTGGTGTCATGTGTGTCCCAGTTTGGTACAAGTACCTCCTCTAACGGTAAGTACACATATGTGCCGATAGAAAAACTCATGTACGTAAAGTGTCATGCATCATCTAACGGTCAATACAAATATGTACCGATAGAACAAGACTTGTACTTGCTCAGTAATGGGCATTCTCTAACTGTATATGTGTGTTTTTACCGATAGAATATGTGAGCAGCGAATTACCTTAGTTGGTCTAACGGTTATGTCATGTATTTACCGTTAGAAAAAGGTCCATTATAAGGAAAACCTCACTCGACCATTGCTGAGCTGCTCTTTAATTTGTTCTGTTACACTCTGTGTCCCTCTGTTTGTGATGAAAGTTCCACGCTCGCAGCTACACTGCTAGGGTGATCAGCGCAGGATGGAGGGAAGTTGATTGCGCCCCTCTCTTTAAGGTATGCTTAATTGTCGACACTTATCTCTCTCTCCCTCTAGATCTCCCTCCCTCTCTACTTGTAAGCTAGCTGTATTGTGTAGTTCCAAGTTTGTAGCTCTAAGCTTGGGAGCTTGGTAGCTAGAAATGCGTCATGTTTTAGGAGCTAACTAGCTTGTATTGTGTAGTTAGCTAGGTTAATTAGTGTTAATTTCGTCAGGCTAGGGTTCAACACATGTATCTGTTGTAAGAGGCTGTACATGTACATATACATAACTTAATCGGGCAGGTTTCATGCATTGCTGACTCGTTAAATTTTGTTAATTGTAGATGGACAGGAAATATTGGATGTATGGAGTAAAACGTACTACTCTTGAATATTTGGATGGTGTGAATGAGTTTATTAAATTTGTTGAGCAACATAAGGAGAGGAAGGGAGAGAAAAATATGCACTGTCCTTGTACAGATTGTATGAACTTGAAGAGGTTTAGCAACTCTGATCAAATTAAGAGTCATTTGATTCATCGTGGTTTTAACGCGTGATACACCCGTTGGATATGGCATGGCGAAGATCTTGAGGAAACAAGCACCACTACTACCAATCAGCAGGACTCGGATGTGGATTGCAATAATATCGATGATCATCCGAATTTTGATAATGTTCATTCCGATGTACACGTAGATGATGATGATGACAATCTAGATGAGATGTTACGTGATATAGAGGAAGATTACAACGAAAACGACTTCTGTGAATTTGAGAAACTGATTGCTGACTTTGAGAAGCCTTTGTTCCCTGGATGTGCAACATTTACAAAACTGTCTTCTGTGCTGAGATTATATAACTTGAAGGCAGGCAACGGTTGGAGTGATAAGAGTTTCACGGCACTATTAGATCTTCTAGCGGACATGCTTCCAGAGGGAAATGAGTTGCCAAGATCTACTTACCAAGACAAAAAACTGTTGTGCCCGTTGGGAATGGAAATCGAAAGAATACACGCATGCCCAAATGATTGTGTGTTGTACCGTAACGAGTACTCCAGTTTGCATGTTTGTCCAAGATGCGGCGCATCGAGGTATATGCGTAGGGACCGGATTGACAGTGAACGTCACGAGGTAAAGAAAGGACCTCCGGCGAAAACTGTGTGGTACTTGCCTGTGATACCTAGATTGAAGCGGCTGTTTGCAAATCCGAAAGTCGCGAAGCACTTGCGTTGGCATGCTGAAGCCCGGAAACAAGACAGAAAACTGAGACACCCAGCTGATTCTATTCAATGGAGAAACATCAACAGAACATTTGCTGAGTTCGGCGGCGAACTCAGGAATATAAGGTTCGGGCTGAGTACAGATGGTATGAACCCACATGGTAATATGAGCAGTCGGCACAGCACTTGGCCGGTTCTTTTATGCATCTACAATCTTCCTCCTTGGTTATGCATGAAGCACAAGTACATCATGATGGCGTTACTAATCTCAGGACCCAGACAACCCAGAAATGATATTGACGTGTTTCTAGCGCCTTTAATCGAGGACTTACAGAAATTGTGGAGCAAGGGGGTGAAGGTGTGGGATGCATACAAGAAAGAGAATTTCATCTTGCGGGCCCTGATATTTTGCACCATAAATGATTTTCCGGCCTACGGCAATTTGTCGGGGTATAGTACGAAAGGAGCCAAGGCTTGCCCTATTTGCCTAGATGAAACTGAGAGCATGTGGCTGCGAAACTGCCGGAAAACAGTGTACATGGGTCACCGCAGGTTTCTTCCGGTGCATCACACGTACCGTAAGAAGAGGAAATCATTTAATGGGAAGCCTGAGAAGGGATCAGCTCCAGTGTTTCTGACCGGTAAGGAGATTTACTCGCGCGTGAAGGACATCAAAACTGAGTTCGGTAAGCATTGTAAACCTCGAGAACAAAATGTTTGGAAGAAGAGATCGATTCTCTAGGATCTACCGTACTGGGAGCACTTACAAGTACGACATTGCGTTGACGTCATGCATGTAGAGAAAAATGTCTGTGACAGTTTGATTGGTTTGTTGTTGAACATTCCGGGAAAGACGAAGGATGGTGTGAAAGCTCGTCGTGACATGGTGGAAATGGGGATAAGGACTGAGCTTGCACCTTTAGAGAATGGAAAGCGTACATACCTCCCCCCGGCCTGCTATACGTTGTCCAAGAGTGAAAAAATAGAACTTTGTCAGTGCCTCCACGGTGTTAAAGTTCCATGTGGGTACTCCGCGAACTTGAAAAAACTTGTGTCTATGAAGGACCTAAGACTGGTTGGCATGAAGTCCCACGACTGTCATGTCTTGATGTCACAGATGCTTCCCATTGCTATCAGAGGCATTCTCCCAGTTAAAATCAGAGAGACAATCACAAACCTATGTTATTTCTTCAACGCAATATCTTGCAAGGTAAGTACGTGCACTCCTACTATAAGTTCATTACCTCCATTTCTGGAGCTTAATTAGAAGATTTTCCTGATATGAATATTTGGCGCAATTGTGTCCTCGTAGGTAATTGATCCGGATGGACTGGATGCTTTGCAACGCAATGTGGTTACAACTCTTTGTCAGCTTGAGATGTATTTCCCTCCATCCTTTTTTGATGTTATGGTCCATCTGATTGTTCACCTTATCAGAGAAATTAAGTTTTGTGGACCTGTGTGCCTGCGCTACATGTATCCATTTGAGAGATTTATGGGTGTATTGAAGGGATACGTAAGGACTCGTCGTCGACCGGAGGGGAGTATCATGGAAGGTTATGCCGCCGAGGAGGTGATTGAATTTTGCACAGATTACATGGCCGGGGTTGACCCAATTGGCGTTCCTAGGTCCCGACACGAGGGTAGGCTTCAGGGCATCGAAACGATTGGATTCAAAGCTATCGTCCCCGCTCGTGATGTGTACGCAAAATCACATTTTTGGGTCTTACAACACATGACGGAGGTCGAGCCATACATAGACGAGCACAAGGTAATGTTACGGTCACAGAATCCTTTGAAGTCAGACGTTTGGGTCGCCAGAGAACATAACAGGAAATTTGCTGGGTGGATCCAAGAAAGAGTCACGCGAGCTGCCGAGGGCTCCGTAAGTGAAACTGTGACATGGTTGGCTAGAGGCCCAAGATTCACTGTAGGGACTTGGCAGGGGTACGATATCAATGGGTATTCATTTTACACAAGAGCTCAAGACGCAAAGAGTAGCACGCAATGTAGCGGAGTGACACTGTTTGCTATTTCCGAGGATGCCAGGTCAGTAAGGGCGCTGAACTCATATTACGGTGCTATTGACGAAATATGGGAGCTCGATTACGGATTACTTAAGATTCCCCTGTTTCGATGCCAATGGGTCGAAATCCCTCGAGGTTTTCAAGTTGACAGTTACGGGTTTACTCTCATCGATCTTGGTAGAGTCGGACACCAAGACGATCCATTCATACTTGCAAACCAAGCCACACAGGTATTCTACATCGTTGACCCATCCAATCCGAACTTGCATGTTGTCCTCCACAGCAAGAGACGTATTGTTGGGGTCGAAGACGTTGTCGACGAAGAGGAGTATAACCAATTCGATGAAATACCTCCATTTTTAGAGGACATTCAATCTATCCCTACTGAAGATATCGACGAAACAACGTATCTGCGAGATGATCACGAAGAAGGATTATGGGTTGAGAACCATTAATGATTATTTTCTATTTCAGGGATAAATGCCAAGCAAATAGCCCACAAGTTCTGCAGCAAGGTGAGGAACTTATCATTAATACATCAGGCAGTACATTTTTCCTTAGAACTTAATGATAAGCTAGTTCACAGCATTAATATATCTCAATTAGTTAATTTTACTCCACAGCATGAGTTCTAACATGTACAGTACCTTTATCCTGTAAGTACTTAATTCTTCCCTTCAAATAGCACTTGCAAAAATCTCATTGCAGCCTCTTGCTTCTTCAAATTAAGCTCTCCAAAAATCAATTTTTCTGACGGTATTTTGTTATTTCTACCAATAGAAAAGGACATCCACTACTTTAATGTGTCTCAGGCACTTCAAAAGTTTCGCTGCGAAAAGTTTTCTTATTTTATCGGTATTATTACATTGTACCGTTAGAATAAATTCGTTAGTTCACGGTATTTTGTTGTCTGACGGTATTTTGTTGTTCGTACCGATAGAAAAATACTCTGGCGCTTCGAATTCTCATCCGTGTCGCCATGCGTCGCCTTGGAAATTATATAAGTACCTCGCCATGTGTCGCGGTATTTTGTTGTTTTTCTAATTCTCGAACGCTTCGACTCCTCATCTTCTCTTTCACAATGGCAACCTCCATGGGATCGTCAGCCGCGCCCTCCCCGGTAAGAACTCTAATTCTCCTGGGTTTACGTACCCCTGTATTGTTAATCCATGTTCAGTACATTCTTGACCTGTTGATTTGCACAGGGAAGGGGAGCCATCGAAGACACTGGCAAAGTCAAGGCCGAGCTGAGGGCCCTCCAGGAGGAGCACAAGCTCCTCACGGAGAAGCACACTCGGCTACGGCTTGACCTTGACGACCTCTTCCAGCGCATTCAGCGCATTAAGACGGATTGTGACAATGCTAGGGCGAGGACGAGGCGTCTTCGCGAGGAGAAGAAAGCCGCGGATATGACCATCGCTGGCTGCGGTTTGACAATGAAGGATACCATCGCGAAGCTGAGGGAGGTCGCAGGCCTTATCGACGCGGTAGTAGTTGATCCTAGGGACAACTTGTCGCTAGAGGAGTCCTGCGTCCTGGCTGCAAGTCAAACTGACTCTATTCTACATGCAGCCAGAGCTAAGACCACCCCTTGACCTACCATTTTGGGTTTTATTTTTTTTTATAAGTGATAAAAGAACAATGAATGAACAATTTCTTTTTATGTCAATTTTTCAATTTTCCGGCTATCTTCCCTCTTTCTTTATCATGCTGCAGCTTTCAAGCACGGTCTGTTTGATGTTAAATTGTGTGTACCTTTTCATTGCTCTGATGGTATTTTGTTGTTTTTACCGATAGAAAATGGCACACAATACTATAATCTCAGGCACTTAATTATAAATTTTTCTGGGGAAAATTAGTCTCACGGGATTTTATTGTTTACACCGATAGAAAAAGGCACCCACTACTTCAAATATTTTTCCGGGAAAATTATTTTTTCTATCGGTATTATTTTGTTGTACCGATAGAAAAATGCAAACCAATACTATAATCTCCGGCACTTAATTAAAAAATTTTTCTGGGGAAAATTGGTCTCACGGTATTTTATTTTTTATACCGATAGAAAAATGCATCCACTACTTCAAATATTTTTCCGGGAAATTTACTTGTTCTATCGGTATTATTTTGTTGTACCGATAGAAAAGGTCATCCACTGCTTTATTACTCGTACATGGCCCTTGAGTTTCCCTCCAGTCGAACAGTTCCAACTTAGAGCACTGCGTCTCTTCGAGAGTGAAGAAAACCACAACCTCCGCAGTGACTACTCAGTTTCCCTCTCCTACACGACGATCGCCGGCTGGATACTGGTTCGCCACTGCCACCAATTCTTATTTTCGTCCTTCGCCGGCGGCCGCTGCATTGTACACCGCCTCTCCATCACCACAACTGATCGCCGTAAATACCCTAATTCGTCGTTCTATTTCCAGCATCTTCCTTATTTGATCCTAATGTTTTTACGTACTAATTCTTCGAGTTTTGCAATTACACTAGGGTTCCCTATTGTGTTGGATTATGTACATTCCACAGGCAATGTTGATTTAAATTAGGGTTTACATAATATTTTCCAGTGCTGTAATGAACCTGTTTTGAGATTTTAACTTATCTATACTGCTGTATGTGTGATCAATTGTATCCAACTGCCATGTAATGCACATTATGTGTTGGAGGTGTTCTTGCACATATTCTATCGGCAGCTCATGTGTTTACCGATAGAAAATATTTCTGCACAAGTAGTAAAACTTAATTTGGATTTGGAAAGACATGAGCCATGCAATGTACTAGTTTGGTCGGGAATTTTTACTCACTTGGTATGAATATATGGCAATGATCCGTTTGAGACCTAGCCTTGCTTTTCGCACTAGGCTCGCCCAGATTCTAATATGCGGAATAACGGGATCTTACTCGGAAATACCGAAACCCAAAGGTTGATCGAAAACACAGCTCAAAGTAATTGCACAACTCTTTATTTCAAAGAGGGCTTTTCACGTCGAACGTTAGGCACACTTGCCTACGTCGAAGGAACTATAAGTGTTTAAAACTCAAATAAGTTCTATGACTCTTCGATGATCTAAACTATACCTATTATAAGGTATTTATAGTCCAATCGTATGAGTACGTATCAGACTCAATAACCTAAACGTATTAGACTCATATAAATAATCCTAAACAGATAATTCGGATCGGATTACAATTCCGAACAGGGAATGAATTCCATTTCCTGGTCGCGGACCAATCCAAAGTCGCGGATCCATATGCGATCAGGACTTGGTCGCGAAGCCGTATGCGATCAGGACTTGGAGATCCTCCCGGATCATGACTCCCTTGTTGAGAAGGAGCTAACCCCTGTTGCAACCTCTCGATCGAACTGGAGATGTGGAAATTGGGCTTGTCCATCTTCTTTGGTGTACCACTTTGCCGCACGTGCTCGTTGATCTTTCCGACCGATTCGAAAAGTCTCCTTGGTGCCACTGCGGGTGGTAGTCACCTTCTTCTCCAGAATCACATCTTCACGTAGAGGTTCGTCTCGTTGATAGACCAAATCTTCAACAGATGGTACTATGGTATCTGGCTCATTATCCAGCATTGAAGGCTCAAAGAGTTTGAGGTGCTCAGCATTAACAACCGAGTAAATATCCATGTATGGAGGTAACTCGAGCTAACAAGCATTATTACCCACTTTCCGTAAAATCTGAAAAGGACCATAACGAATGGGTTTGAGCTTCTTACCTTCACCTTTAAGTCTCTCCTTACTCAGATGTAACCATACCATATCACCTTCTTGAAATTGCGCATCAACTCGGTGCCGATCATGTCGCGCCTTGTACTTGAGGTGAGATTTCAGCAAGTTCTGTTCAACGTCACGATGGAGTCGTTGAATACCTTCCAGGAACTTTTGTGCTCGATCCTGATCAGATGCTTCCTTGCTGTTCTGTGCTGAGGTAGGGATCACAAACTCCATGTCGAATGGACTCTGTGGTAGAAATCCTAAACAGACCTCAAACGGTGACTTTCCAGTCGAACCATGCACTGCTCGATTAAAAGCAAATTGCAGGTACGGTATGCTTTCATCCCAGGTCTTCGGGTGCTTCGAGTTATATCTTCTCAAAAGATGAACAACTGTGCGATTAACCACCTCGGTTTGACCATCAGTTTGCGGATGAAAAGCAGTACTCCTCTTCAGCTTGGTGTCCATCATTGTCTAGAGCGATCGCCAAAAGTGACTAAGGAACCGGGTATCGCGATCAGACACAATAGAAGTCGGCAGTCCGAAGTGTGTCCAAACGTGTTGAAAGAATACCCGAGCTGCTTCTTCTCCCGTGATAGTCTTCCGACAAGGTATAAGAACAATCATTTTGGAGAACCGATCAACGACCACGAATAGATAGTCGTTGCCATGTCGGGTCTTAGGCAATCCTCCCAATAAATCCATGGATATGCTCTCCCATGGTCGCAATGGAACTGGCAAAGGAGTGTACAAACCTAATTTTCGGTTTGCCGGTTTCGAGATGCTGCAGAGACCATAGCCTCGAACAAAGCTAGCCACATCTTGCTGCATACGCGGCCAAAACACATGTCGGTGAAGATTTTGCAACGTCTTTGTAACCCCAAAGTGACCAGCTACCTTCGATGTGTGCGCTTCTCGCAACCATTGAATTCGAGGTGCTCCACGAGGTATACAAAGTAAATTGCCCTTGTACAAGAGTCCTTCTTGACGAACGAACTCCGTAGTTTCCCTGTTTCGAGTTCAGTCAGTACTGTTTGAAAATCAGGGTCTTCACTGTACATAGTGGCATAGTCATCATAACATGTGGGCTCGATCTGCATGAACGTTGATAAGCAGAGGGTCGTAACTGGTGGTCGTGACAACATGTCCGCCAATTTATTGTGTACGCCCTTTTTGTACTTCATCACCAGATTGAACTGCTGCAGATACAACATCCACTTCATGTGCCGAGCTTGCTGTAGCTTGGACTGAGTTTGCAAATATTGCAATGGTTGATGGTCGGTGTGGACAACCGTCTCTTTACCCAAGAGGTAGCATCGCCAATGTTTCACGGCCTGATGCAGTGCGCATAACTCCTTATCATACGTCGGGTAGTTCTTCTGAGCTCCTTGGAATAACTCGGAGTGATATGCCACTGGTTGACCTTCTTGCATGAGCACTGCACCCATCGCGTAACCTGAGGCATCGGTTTTTAGCTCAAATGGTTTCTGGAGATTCGGCAAAGCTAACACAGGCGCCTCGCTAATCTTCCTTTTCAGCAAGAGAAACGTGTCCTCATGTTTCCCTGTCCACTCGAACTTCTGATCGATCTTGGTTAATGCATGCAATGAAGAAGCCACAATAGAGAAGTGTCGGATGAACTTCCGAAGATATTGGCATGCTCCCACAAAACTACGCACATCCGTAACTGTTTGTGGACGCGGCCATTCGCGAATCACTTTTACCTTATCTGGGTCGATTTGCAACGTGCCGTTGCCAACCAGGAATCCAAGGTAAAGTAGAGTTTGCTGGCCGAACTCGCACTTCTTACGGTTGAGACGAAGTCGATATTGCCAAAGCTGATCGAACACCTTTTCGACATGAATGAGGTGCTCATCCCACGAACGACTATAAACCAATATGTCGTCGAGGTAAACGATCACAAAGTCGTCGATGAACTGTCTCAATACGTCATTCATAAGACGCATGAAAGTTGCCGGGGCGTTGCAGAGACCAAACGGCATGACCAGCCATTCGAACAGACCTTGTCGTGTTTTGAATGCGGTCTTCCACGTATCCTCCTCTCGGATGCTGACTTGATGATATCCTGACTTAAGATCCAATTTAGAGAAGACAACAGCATGCTTCAATTGGTCGAGCAGGTCATCAATACGAGGAAGGGGGTACCGGTTCTTGATGGTGATCTTGTTTAGTGCTCGGTAGTCGATGCACATACGCCAAGTCCCATCTTTCTTTGGTACTAACACCACAAGAGATCCACAAGGTGAACTACTCGGTTGAATGACACCATCATCCAGCAACTCACTAAGTTGTCTTTTGATCTCTTCATTCTCCAATACTGAGTTGCGATACATACTCAGATTGGGCAGTGTGGCATCTGACAAAAGCTGAATTTCGTGCTCGACTGGACGTTTCGGCGGACGACCCTGGGTAGTCTCGAACAGATCACTGTATTTCTCCAGTAGTCCCGACAAACGACCAGAATCTTCTTGGCACGCCAAAAACAATGCTGGTCGAGTACCCTCACTTTGTCCAATGGGTCGAATCATGACAAGCACGTACTTGTGACATGCATTAACAATCCGTTTGGCTTGATTTGCGGTAATCAAGTTTGAAGTGTTGACGTGGACGTCTCTACTGATCACGAACTTAACTCCGGCTTTGGTGAGGTCGTACTCTTGCGCTCGCCGATGGAAGTGAGCGTCTTGATCATACAGATATGGACTCCCAAAAATCACCTGACAGATATCGATAGGGACAACATCGCATTGCACCTCATCGATATACCGTGCAGAGATCGCAAACTTCAACACACACTGACTCGTAATCTGTTGGTTCACGTCGGATGTAAACCAACCCAGCGGATATGGTCGCGGGTGTGTGGTTGTCTTCAAACCAAGTCGCCGAACCAGTCCAGCGAAGACCAAATTCTTTTGACTTCCTGGATCGAATATCGCTGCGACCACTTCGTGCTTCACCTGGATGTTGATGGTGAACAAGTCCTCTGTCGGGTGATGGTCGTTCGGTGGATCCGAACCCTTCTCCTTCGGCATTGCCATCAGAGACAAGGTCGTATCCGCCTCATTAACTGAATTCACTCGGACAACTTTTTCGTCGGGTGAAGTCGCAGTAGCCGTGGTTGTTCTTTTCCCTGGTCCGTTTTTCTTTGGTCGAAGTTCAGGATGAAGCTTGTAGCATTTGTCCTTCGTATGTCCCGTGACTTGACAATGTTCGCAGAAAGTACCCGTGCCTGATTTTGAAGCGTTCTTCTTCGGACTCGGCTTTTTCTTTGTCGAGGTCGCACTTTCCTTTGTGCTTTTGTCGCTGCGAGATTTGTTCTTCTTCTCGATCGCCATAGCAGTTGTGCTCGTGGTCGTGATATCTTGGACGCCGAACAGACTTAGCTCAGTACTGATCGATTTCTGAATTCCAGATGTGTACTTCCGAAATACTTGACGGTCGGATAGCGAGATGCCAATGACCATTGCTTGTCGCCGAAACTCTGTCGTATAGTCTTGGACGGTCTGGTCGCGCCGTTGGTACAATCTGTGCCAATGCTCCCATCTCTCCTCAAGGTAGCCCATCGGATAGAATTCTTGTCGCAGAAGTCGTTTGAATTGACCCCACGCAAGGTCGTCAGCTTCACCACTGGCGACAAGGGCCTTCCACCATGTCTTGGCGTGGCCCTTCATCTTCAAAGGTGCAAACTTCACCTTTTGAGCGCTACTGAACCCTTTCAGGTCAAAGTAGGTCTCAAGTTGATCGATCCAAGAATCCAGCTTTTCGGCATCGATCACCCCATCATATATGGGTATATCAATCTTAGCGTTGACCTTAAAAGATCCGACAGCCAAGGAGGTGTTGGCGAGGTCGTTGGTTTTGTGGTCGCCTCCGTCTTCATTTTCGTCTGCCCTACGCAAGTCTTCACCAGTCTTCTCACCCGTAACCTTCCCTACTTCAGGAGGTACAATCATGGCCTGATGCTTAATCCAAGCAAGCACGGTTTCCATGTCGGTGGAGAGCTTAGCCACCTGTTCGGCTAGGTTAGCTTGAACGGAGGTATCGTCAGACATTGTCAGAGACGCGGCTGTAGGAACCGTCAATTGATCGCCTGGAGTTTCGCCGGAGGTTTTGTAACCAAGGCGAGTCTTCACCATTCATAGGATAGGAAAGTTGCTCTGATACCAACTTGATCCGTTTGAGACCTAGCCTTGGTTTTCGCACCAGGCTCGCCCAGATTCTAATATGCGGAATAACGGGATCTTACTCGGAAATACCGAAACCCAAAGGTTGATCGAAAACACAGCTCAAAGTAATTGCACAACTTTTTATTTCAAAGAGGACTTTTCACGTCGAACGTTAGGCACACTTGCCTACGTCGAAGGAACTATAAGTGTTTAAAACTCAAATAAGTTCTATGACTCTTCGATGATCTAAACTAGACTTATTACAAGGTATTTATAGTCCAATCGTATGAGTACGTATCAGACTCAATAACCTAAACGTATTAGGCTCATATAACTAATCCTAAACAGATAAGCTTAGTTATACACATTAGGATCGGATTACAATTCCGAACAGGGAACGAATTCCTTTTCCTGGTCGCGGACCAATCCAAAGTCGCGGACCCATATGCGATCAGGACTTGGAGATCCTCCCGGATCAGGCAATGTGGATGGGTCTTCGATGTATATGTTTCAAATGCCTATACATGACTTTTCCCAACCTAATAGATGTGAAGTCCTGATGACTTGCATACAGGCTAAAGATTATGCACAGTGGCACTTAGATATCTTTATATTCCATTAGCAGTAGGTTTGTCAGATTATGCACAGTGGCACTTAGATGCTTGTGTGCATATTTACGTGTGAAATAATAATGCTGGCCCATGAATATTAGTATAGCAAATCATTGAGAATGATATGTGATGACAGTGAATGGTGGCTTGTCAACAAAATTCCATATAGAGAGAACATTGTTATGTTCTATCGGTATCTCACGGGTTTGCAGATAGAAAAATTGTCTTCTGTGGCTATGGTCTATCGGCAGCTCATGTGTTTACCGATAGAAAATATTTCTGAACAGTTCAGGAAGTAATTTATGCATGTCTTTCTTTTTGTATTATTTTCCCTTTTGCCGCCCTAATTAGTCTCCAGTCCTGGGCTGAGTTATGGAACTCCAAGACGAATTAATTGCCATATGGTTTGTTGATGGTTTTGTAGGGGAAGACATGTCGTCGTCTTCATCGGATGGTACTAGTGGTTCGACTGGGGCCAACCCCAACGTAACTGAAGATGCAGTTGTTACATCCCAGCGCAAGAGGGTGGGGTGAGGCGCGACGACGTTGGGCCGTTTGGCCAAACGCACGGATCTTTCTTGTGAGTTCAACCAATTTGGGAGGCCGATTGGAAAGAATGCTGGGAAGTACGCGGCCTACGTTGGGCTGTTGGCGAAAGAAAGGGTGAAGATTACCGTCCAGAGCTCGAAGGACGTGACTGCGGACGAGAGGGATAGGTTGTAGGTGGAAGTGAAGGTTAAATTAACTGAAATCGCTGAACTCTTTCGTAATCACGTTCTCTTGGCTTATACTAAAGTTTAACAAACTCGTGATTAATTAATTGTATGCATTTTTTGAAAACAGGCTAAGTGGAACATCCCCGACGATACACCTAGGACGGCCTGCTTGAAGGACATGAACGGAACATGGAAAACCTTTAAGAGCTGGCTCGTCAGTAACTTCCTTACTGCGGGGAAATCTCCTTGCGAGAAGTACCCCTTCATATCGGAGGAGGTATGGGAGGAATTCACCAAGCAGAAGGGGACTGAGGAGTTCAAGGCCCTTAGCGAGAAGAATAGGGCGATCCAGAAGAGGAACGACCACCCGCATCGGCTCGGATCCCGGGGCTATGCGGGGAAGGAGGAGCAGTGGAAGAAGGAAGAAAGGCAAAATCCTGTCATCGACACCCCTGACTTGCCGCTCTCCGAGATCCGGGATGAGAGGTGCAAGCGATGGTGGAGGGGGAGAGGGTCCGTGTAGTCCACGGGGTCTGTGCAGTTCGCAACCCCTGGGGACACCGACGTTGTGAGGTGAATGATAAGTTGGCTAACCTCGTAAACTGTGTGCGCACAAGTGTATATAAGGCAATTTGTCTCACAAGGTACCTCTAAATGTAACAGATCTCTTTTGAGAAGGAGGCAGTGAGGGATTGTTTACCCCGCAGAGGGAGAACGACATCCTCACCCGGGCTCTAGGAAATAAGGAGCATCCCGGGCGGACACGGGCCGTGGGAGCCATTGTGTCGTGGAAGGCCGGTTTCGCAGATCCGGCTCCACCGAGGAAGAAGGCCCGCTCCTGGAAGGAAAAGGAAGCGGAGCTCTCCGATAAGATACGGGCTGAGGTACGGGCGGAGATACGGGCTGAGGTGCAGTCTGAGGTCGCACAAATGAGGGAAGAGTTTGCACGGTTGAGAGAAGCATTGCTGGCCAAGAGTGCAGATGCGGATCCCCAGGACGACGGTACCCCGCTGGGTCGGATAAGCAGTTGCGCTTCGAAGGTCCTCGCGGATCCAGTGGATCTACTTGAGGTATTGCAAGCCTTCATCTGTGCACTTAAGTTGATGCCACTCCCATTCTGTTAGATTTGTTTCGCTAACCTGTTTTAATTGTTACAAATTTGCAGAAGCCGGAGGGCTGCATCCTACGGAATCACGTAGGTGCCGGGCAGGAAGTGGTTGGACACGACTTCGTATATCCGTCAGGGCCGGATGTCCGGGTCCACTGTGTACCTCTGCGGTTGGGGTTCGCAAAGATACAGGTGGACATGGCCATGCAGGGCTACAACGATTCTCCGTTGCCAGTCCCAACAGAGGAACTGCAGACACTTGCTGAGGCAGTGGGCTCCTACGTACAGTGGCCCAAGAAGTGTCTTCTAATACAACCGGTAAATCCTACACATTTTAGATTACATCCTACTTAGTACACTCAACTTGCAAAATCTAACATACGTGCTCATTAATTGAAGTGGCCTCCCGTCGGGCTACCAGGGGACTGCGCCCCCAGCTCGGGGCATGAGGCCCGATCTCGTGCGAACCTGGACACATCAAAGATGGCCTCGACCCCACCCAGCGCATCCACGCCTTCACCTCGGAAGAAAGCCGCCATCACCTCGCCCTTGCCTTCGAAGGTACGCGCTCAGTTCTCGGCAAAAGGCAAGGGCGGCAAAGGCAAGGGCAAAGGGCGACAGGGACTGCCGGAGAGGTTCAAGAACGGGTTCCCACTCATGTCGGAGGCATCTTTGCGCAAATTGGATCGATCAACTAGATCCCTCCACGAGTGGTACCTACATCGAGCTCGGCGCAACCTGAACTTCTTAGTTCCCTACAGGCCTGGGCAGTTCCACCGTGAGCCCGGGACTATATCCGTGGCACACGAGGATCTATTTGACCTCTACAACTGGCGGGAGCTCGATATGTCCATCATACGGACTGGAGTCCTGTGAGTTTGCTGATGCCATGTATTGCTGTTTTCTAACTCTGTTTGCTAACTCTGCATTAATGTTGCAGTTCATTTGAAATGTAGTAACTTTCTGTGAAATATTAATGTCGTCCTTTGCATGCAGGTGCATGTACAGGCTAGCATCGGAGGCTGCGTGTGACAAGGTGGGTTTCCTCGACCCAGAGAAAATAAGCCTCACGATGCTAGAGCAGGACGCCGCGCACGCTGAGCAGTACATATCCAGCACGCTGATGGCGCAGCAGGACAGGGAGTTCATTCTGGTGCCGTACCACCAAAGGTTAGTGCATTTCGTACTAATTTAACTCAATCTTGTATGTTACACCTGAGATATACTTTCAGCTAGCGGTCCTCTTTTACGTACAATGCAGGGGCCACTGGATCCTCATCGTGATCTGTCCGCCGAGGAACGAGGTGTACTACCTCGATTCGATGCGTGACAGATTATCGATGGAATATGTGGTCAAGGGGAATATGGAGCCGTAAGTAACCTATATGTTTGATTTAAATTTTGACCTCACTAGCTAATGATAATACATTAACCGGCAATACTAATTGAAATGCAGGGTTTTTGATAAATATGTGTCCGCTGGAGGGAGGCATGCCGCACTGCAGGGCTCCCTACTAGCTTGGAAAGAATATGAGGTACTCACGAGACTTTTTGTTTACGTTTAATTAGTTTATGGAAACAATAGCTAACATGTCTTCGCATATGCAATTATCTCAGTGCCATCAGCAGCCACAATCGTGGGAATGCGGGTTTTATGTGCTGCGCTACATGTACGACCTAGTGCAGACAAATTTTGCCCGATTCCCCCAGGTAAGCATCGATAGCTAACTCAAATTTCAAAAATGGGTGTCACGTTCTAAATTAGGAAGTTAGTTACTCAGTATTCACACATGCTTGCAGATCGCCATGTCGAAAGACCAATACGAAAATGCAAAGATTATAGATCTTCGACAAATCTGGGCACAATATGTCATGGAGGAAGTAGCGCCCAACCATTCAGCATGACAATTTTCTTCTTTTCGTGTACTCTGCATAGACTGTTTATATACATGTGAATAAATATATATGTGTATAAATGTCCACATTGGATTGCAATTTGTATTTGTCCATACATATGTGAATAAATGTGAATAACTGTCTAATGTGTCAATCTGTTCTGTGAATTTACCTTGCATCTGTACTGTATTGTGTATCCAATCTATACTGTATTGCATCTGTACTGTATATGTGAATGTACTGTATTGTGAATGCAAATAAAGTACTGTACATGTGAATGTTCTATCGGTAAATTCATCCACAACCGAGAGACTACTGTAGTTTTTTTATCGGTACAATCAAAATTAACCGTTAGAAGAGTGTGACCTTTCCTGCCGGTGAACTCATACATATTCGAGAGAGTACTAAGCTTTTTTCTGTCGGTAAACTTGTAATTAACCGTTAGAATAGTGGTACTTTTCCAACCGCTAACGACGAGTTTTCTATCGGTACACTCCTAATATGCAGATAGAATAGTATGCTTTTTTCTGTCGGTAAACTTGTAATTAACCGTTAGAATAGTGGTACTTTTCCAACCGCTAACGATGAGTTTTCTATCGGTACACTCCTGAGTTGCCGATAGAATAGTATGCTTTCTTCTGTCGGTAATCTTGTAATTAACCGTTAGAATAGTGGTACTTTTCCAACCCTAACGACGAGTTTTCAATCGGTACACTCCTAATATGCCGATAGAATAGTATGCTTTTTTCTGTCGGTAATCTTGTAATTAGCCGTTAGAATAGTGGTACTTTCCCTGCCGCTAGACGTCAGACTACGACGGGTTTTCTATCGGTAGATTCATAAGATGCCGATAGAATAGTGAAGTTCTTCTATCGGTTATTTACCGATAGAAAATGTTCTGTCTTGTTCTATCGTGTCTATCTCTATCGGTACAAAAACCGATAGTAGAAGGCTAGGGTGTTTTTTTACAGATAGAAGAAAGCTTTTCTGTACTAGTGGAATTCCTTTTCCTGGTCGCGAACCCATCCATGTTCGCGAATACTTTCAGAACACGGTTAAGGTCGCGAAGCCGTATGCGATTAGGACTTGGAGATCCTCCCGGATCATGACTCCATTGTTGAGAAGGAGCCAACCCCTGTTGCAACCTCTCGATCAAACTGGAGATGTGGAAATTGGGCTTGTCCATCTTCTCTGGTGTACCACTTTGCCGCACGTGCTCGTTGATCTTTCCGACCGATTTGAAAAGTCTCCTTGGTGCCACTGCGGGTGGTAGTCACCTTCTTCTCCAGAATCACATCTTCACGTAGAGGTTTGTCTCGTTGATAGACCAAGTCTTCAACAGATGGTACTATAATATCTGGCTCATCATCCAGCATTGAAGTCTCAAAGAGTTTGAGGTGCTCAACATTAACAACCGACTAGATATCCATGTATGGAGGTAACTCGAGCTGACAAGCATTATTACCCACTTTCCGCAAAATCCGAAAAGAACCATAACGAATGGGTTTGAGCTTCTTAACTTCACCTTTAAGTCTCTCCTTACTCAGATGTAACCATACCATATCACCTTCTTGAAATTGCGCATCAACTCGGTGCCGATCATGTCGCGCCTTGTACTTGAGTTGAGCTTTCAGCAAGATTTGTTCAACCTCACGATGGAGTCGTTGAATACCTTCCAGGAACTTTTGTGCTCAATCCTGATCGGATGCTTCCTTGCTGTTTTGTGCTGAGGTAGGGATCACAAACTCCATGTCGAAGGGACTCTGTGGTAGAAATCCTAAACAAACCTCAAACGGTGATTTTCCAGTCGAACCATGCACTGCTCGATTAAAAGCAAATTGCAGGTACGGTATGCTTTCATCCCAAGTCTTCGGGTGCTTCGAGTTATATCCTCTCAAGAGATGAACGACTGTGTGATTTACCACCTCGGTTTGACCATCAGTTTGAGGATGAAAAGCAGTACTCCTCTTCAGCTTGGTATCCATCATCGTCCAGAGCGATCGCCAAAAGTGACTAAGGAACCGGGTATCGCGATCAGACACAATAGAAGTCGGTAGTCCGAAGTGTGTCCAAACGTGTCGAAAGAATACCCGAGCTGCCTCTTCTCTCGTGATAGTCTTCCGACAAGGTATAAGAACAATCATTTTGGAGAACCGATCAACGACCACGAATAGATAGTCGTTGCCACGTCGGGTCTTAGGCAATCCTCCCAAGAAATTCATGGATATGCTCTCCCATCGTCGCGATGGAACCGGCAAAAGAGTGTACAAACCTAATTCTTGGTTTGCCGGTTTCGAGATGCTGCAGAGACCACAGCCTCGAACAAAACTAGCCACATCTTGCTGCATACGCGGCCATAACACATGTCGGTGAAGATTTTGCAACGTCTTTGTAACCCCAAAGTGACCAGCTACCTTCGATGTGTGCGCTTCTCGCATCCATTGAATTCGAGGTGCTCCACGAGGTATGCAAAGTAAATTGCCCTTGTACAAGAGTCCTTCTCGACGAACAAACTCCATAGGTTTTCCTGTTTCGAGCTCAGTCAGTATTGTTTGAAAATCAGGGTCTTCACTGTACATAGTAGCATAGTCATCATGACATGAGGGCTCGATCTGCATGAATGCTGATGAGCAGAGAGTCATAACTGGTGGTCGCGACAACAGGTCCGCCAATTTGTTGTGTACGCCCTTTTTGTACTTAATCACCAGATTAAACTGCTGCAGATACGACATCCACTTCATGTGCCGAGCTTGCTGTAGCTTGGACTGAGTTTGCAAATATTGTAATGGTTGATGGTCGGTGTGGACAACCGTCTCTTTACCCAAGAGATATGCACCGCCAATGTTTCACGGCCTGATGCAGTGCGCATAACTCCTTATCATAAGTCGGGTAGTTCTTCTGAGCGCCTTGGAATAACTCGGAGTGATATGCCACTGGTCGACCTTCGTGCATGAGCACTGCGCCCATTGCATAACCTGAGGCATCGGTTTCTAGCTCGAACGTTTTCTGGAGATTCGGCAAAGCTAACACAGGCGCCTCGCTGATCTTCCTTTTCAGCAAGAGAAATGTGTCCTCATGTTTCCCTGTCCACTCGAACTTCTGATCGATCTTGGTTAATGCATGCAATGGAGAAGCCACAATCGAGAAGTGTCGGATGAACTTCCGAAGATATTGGCATGCTCCCACAAAACTACGCACATCCGTAACTGTTCGCTGTCGCGGCCACTCGCGAATCACTTTTACCTTATCTGAGTCAATTTGCAACGTACCGTTGCCGACCAGGAATTCAAGGTAAAGTAGAGTTTGCTGGCCAAACTCGCACTTCTTACGGTTGAGGCGAAGTCGATGTTGCCAAAGCTAATCGAACACCTTTTCGACATGAATGAGGTGCTCATCCCACGATCTACTATAAACTAGTATGTCATCGAGGTAAACGATCACAAAGTCGTCGATGAACTGTTTCAAAACGTCATTCATAATACGCATGAAAGTTGCCGGGGCGTTGCAGAGACCAAACGGCATGACCAGCCATTCGAATAGACCTTGTCGTGTTTTGAACGTGGTCTTCCACGTATCCTCCTCTCGGATGCTGACTTGATGATATCCTGACTTAAGATTCAATTTGGAGAAGACAACAGCATGCTTCAATTGGTCTAACAGGTCGTCAATACGGGGAAGGGGGTACCGGTTCTTGATGGTGATCTTGTTTAGTGCTCGGTAGTCGATGCACATACACCAAGTCCCATCTTTCTTTGGTACTAACACCACAGGAGATCCACAAGGTGAACTACTCGGTTGAATGACACCATCGTTCAGCAACTCACCAAGTTGTCTTTTGATCTCTTCATTCTCCAATACTGAGTTGCGATACATACTCAGATTGGGCAGTGTTACATCGGACACAAGCTGAATTTCGTGCTCGACTGGACGTTTCGGCGGACGGCCCTGGGTAGTGTCAAACAGATCACTGTATTTCTCCAGTAGTCCCGACAAACGACCAGAATCCTCTCGGCATACCAACGACAATGCTAGTCGAGTACCCTCACTTTGTCCAATGGGTCGAATCATGACAAGCACATACTTGTGACATGCATTAACAATCCGTTTGGCTTGATTTGCGGTAATCAAGTTCGAAGTGTTGACGTGGATGTCTCTACTGATCACGAACTTAACTCCATCTTTGGTGAGGTCGTACTCTTGCGCTTGCCGATGGAAATGAGCGTCTTGATCATACAGATACGGACTCCCAAATATCACCTGATAGATATTGATAGGGACAACATCACATTGCATCTCATCGATATATCGTGCAGAGATCGCAAACTTCAACACACACTGACTAGTAATCTGTTGGTTCACGTCGGATGTAAACCAACCCAGCGGATATGGTCGCGGGTGTGTGGTTGTCTTCAAACCAAGTCGTCGAACCAGTCTAGCGGAGACCAGATTCTTCTGACTTCCGAGATCGAATATCGCTGCAACCACTTCATGCTTCACCTGGATGTTGATGGTGAACAAGTCCTATGTTGGGTGATAGTCGTTTGGTGGATCCGAACCCTTCTCCTTCGGTATTGCCATCAGAGACAAGGTCGTATCCGCCTCATTAACCGAATTCACTCGGACAACTTCTTCATCAGGTGAAGTCGCAGTCACTACCACAGAAACAGACATCCTGGACGGCACATCACAGACGGGTATGAACTGTTCAATGGAAAACCGTCTGTGAAGGCCTGCCGGGAGAATACGTTCAGATATCACGAACGGTTCTGACGTCAAAAACAACTCTGACAGTAAACCAGACGGTTCTGAACACAAAACCGTCTGTGATAGTCTAATTATCACAGACGGTTCTAACCTAAAACCCGACTGTGATATATACAATCGGTTCCCAGCTAAGAACCGTCTGTGATAGTCTAATTATCACAGACGGTTCTAACCTAAAACCCGACTGTGAAATGTACAATCGGTTCCCAGCTGAGAACCGTCTGTGATAATTAGAATATCATAGATGGTTTGGAACTCAGAACCGACTGTGATTTATACAGTCGGTTGTGAACTACGAAGCGTCTGTGATAGTGTAGTTATCACATACGGTTCTGATGTATGAACCGACTGGAAAAGTACCGGCGCTTCGAATTCTCAACTGTGATCATTTCTGTCTCCGATCTTCGCGCGCGGCGCCTAGGAGAACACGAAGCATCGCTTTGGAAGTTCTATAAATTGACAGTGGAAAAATTGTCATTTACTTTACAAGTTTTTATAGTTCTCAGACTGTTTGACTCCTTAGCTTCTCGCGCCAATGGCATCCTCGATGGCATCGTCAGCCTCGCCCTCCCCGGTATGAACTCTCAATCTTTTGGACTTACCCCTGTATTGTTAATCCATGTTCAATACATTCTTGACCTGTTGATTTGCACAGGGAAGGGGAGCCGTGGAAGACACTGCCAAAGTCAAGGCCGAGCTGAGGGCCCTCCAGGAGGAGCACAAGCTCCTCACGGAGAAGCACACTCGGCTACGGCTTGACCTTGACGATCTCTTCCAGCGCATTCAGCGCATGAAGACGGATGGTGACAGTGCTAGGGCGAGGACGAGGCGTCTTCGTGAGGAGAAGAAAGCTGCGGATATGACCATCGCTGGCTGCGGTTTGACAATGAAGGATACCATCGCGAAGCTGAGGGAGGTCGCAGGCCTTCTCGACGCTGAAGTAGTTGATCCTGAGAAGGACAACTTGTCGCTGGAGGAGTCCTACGTCCTGGCTGCAAGTCAAACTGACTTTATTCTAGATGCAGCCAGGGCTAAGACCACTCCTTGACCTAGCATTCTGTATTTTTACTTTTTTTGTAAGTGATGAAACAAATTATTGAAAACTTTGTTCTTATGTCAACTTTCTAATTTTCCAGCACATTCTTGGACTGCATGCAATCTTCCTTCTTTCTTTATCTTTCTTTAGCTTTTGTCGAACATTCGACCATACAAAGGTATGTACACTGTGTGCGATCAAGGAACGACTATCGCGATCTTTGGCTTGTGATCGGAGCCCTTGAAATAATATAGAAACAATATAGAAGTCGCAGGTCCCATACAAATAATATAAAAAGAATATAGAAGTTATATACGCTTTGAATATCACAAACGGCGCCTCTGAGGTAAAAAACATCTGTCATAGTCACATTAGAGACGGTTTTTATGTAAGGCCCGACTGTGATAGTCCCAACAGTGTCCTCGCCTCGAATTCTCAACCTCTATCAATATCACAGACGGTTTTTAACTCCAAACCGTCTATGATAGTAATATTACAGACGGATTTTATGTAAGGACCGACTGTGATTGGAGAACAGTTATCGACGCTTCAAATTCTTAACTTCTTTCAAATTCTCAGCGGTTCAACTGGAAGCAAAACTCCAGGGAGGCAACAAGTATTTGTAGAAGTCGAACAGTTCAATATTCAACAGACATATTAAAGACGGTTCGGACATTAGAACCGTCTGTAATATTAAAGCAGACGATTTTGATCTCCCAACCGTCTGTGATAGTCCCAACAGTGCAATTCTCTACATGCAATTGTTGATAACCGCACATAATAACTGAGCAGATGAAGAGACTTAATTATTTACATCAAATTTAATTTGCATCGAATTATGTAATCTGACTCTTCAAATTCCTTTGCCGTGTTGCAGTTTATCTCCCGAGAAGTTATATATCATGAATTTATTGACCTTGAAAACCAGTAGTGCGCTTTTTAGAACTCGAGGCACCCGCGCATATGAACCATCACCTTCTGTTTCTATAAATAGCGAGGCTCCTAAATCCCTGTCTTTATTCCCTCCTCAACTCCCACCTTGATGGCGAGCTGAGATTCCAGTGAGGTTATTGAAATTGAGAGTGATGAGGAAGAGATAAGGAATGAAATCGATCAGGATCTTCAGAAAGTAAGTCCTCTCTGAAACTCTAATGCAGATCTTTCTTTTATGACTTGATTACCTCGAAATAAATGCATTTCAAAATCCATAGGTGCCTGAGGAAATGCTCCCTCCAAAGAAGAGACTTAGAAATGATGAAAGATCCTACAGTGCAGCTGCAGCGAAGACTCTAGAGGGTGCTGAGGCCTATGTTGCCACATTGCCCCTTGCAACCCCTCCAGTTGCATCGACTCCACCTTTGGAGATCCACAATAATCCTTCCAATATCCCCTCTTCAACAGCTTTGTATCATCAGCTTTTCTGGGGTAAGGCTCACACTTCCACTCCGAAGCTTGGCAATCATCTTCACCCTCCCAGCATACGGTCCCTAGGAGAAGCTGGAGAAGCATATGTGCAGGAGGAGAAAGCTGCCTTGTGCTGATGTGCAGAACTCTCCAAAAAAAAAAAGAGGCGCTGGAGAAGCATTCTGAGGGGATGTCTTTTTCCATTCTGCACTTGGCAGAGTGCTTTGAGTTGCAGCTTCATCTCCACCTTTGTTGTATCAACTTTAATTTCTTGGATGATCCTACTGATGCCAAATCCACTCCTTTGCTGAGAGATGATGTTGATAGTCTTAGAGCCATTGGTAGTCCTCCTGGGGCTGCCAGTGTAGATCGTACTGATGCCAATACGTCCCTAGGAGAACTTTGTAAATTACTTTCGGAACAGGTCGACACTAATCAATTGGTCGCTTAATTAATAGTATCTCTTATGTATGGAAAGATTGTAAGAAATAAGAAATTTCTTTTCCTTATATATCTGGCTTTTTGATTGATTATGTAACTGATAATCACCAAATGATGTTCTGTGTAAAAATGTTAACAGGAAAATACTCCGGGATATCACAGACGGTTCTGAGGTAAAAACCGACTGTGATAACCACATACACAGACGGTTCTGATGTAAAAACCGTCTGTGATAATCACATAGACGGTTCGGACCTCAGAACCATCTGTGATAACACAGACGGTTCCGAGGTAAAAACCGACTGTGATAATCAATTACACAGACGGTTCTGAGGTAAAAACCGACTGTGATAATCAAATACACGGACGGTTTGGAGTTCATAACCGTCTTTGATATTTCTTTCATAGTTACACAAATTGCACCGATATTACCGACGGTTAATAGAGTGAAACCCGTCAGTAATATTCTGTTGTTCAATAATGCACCGATATTACCGACGGTATTATATAGAACCGTCTGTATTGAACCTAGTATAAAAAGGTCTTTTGGCGGATGTTTTGAGCTAGTCGTACTCTCTTGTTCGACCTACACTGTCCAGTTCGAAGAGATTTGGGGCAAGGAAGAGCGAAATCTCGAAAGGCCGGGGGAGCATTTGGGGGCAAAAATTTGAGGATCGAACCAAGGTTGATACTTGCTCCCAAGGCATACACATTACTTGATTTCATCATCAATATCGATCTCCATTGATTTACTAATTAGCATGTGTATGAATTTGATTAATTGCAGATGGCCCGAGACTGGATGTATAATGACAACCGAGTGGGTGAGGAATACATGAAAGGTGTTTTTGATTTCGAAAAGGTTGCTGAGCAAGACATGGCGAAGAAGGGTTTATCATATATGTACTGTCCTTGGGTAGACTGCCAGAATATTAAGATGTTCACCAACTCATCTCAAATTGTCGCCCACTTGATCCGACGTGGTTTCAAAATTGGGTACACGTGTTGGGTCCACCATGGAGAAGAGCCAACTGCAGAAACAACTGCCACTCAGGTTGAGGAACAGGACATGTCGGATCCGAACAATGACTTCGACGAGGATATGCCAGAGGATGACCATTTAGATGACATGTTGCGTGATGTGGAAGGAAATTACAGTGAAAGGGAGTTTGGCAAATTCAAGCGCTTGATTGAGAACTCAGAGAAGCCGTTGTTCCCTGGTTGCAAGTCGAAGTACACAAAGTTGGCCTCTGTGCTTGAACTGTTAAAATTGAAGGCAAGCAACAGCTGGACCGACAAGAGTTTCACAGCACTGTTAGATCTTTTGGCGGACATGCTCCCGGAAGGAAACGAGTTGCCAAAAAACACCTACCAAGCGAAAAAGCTGTTGTGTCCTTTGGGAATGGAAGTAGAAAGGATACACGCATGCCCTAATGATTGCATCCTTTACCGTAACGACTACAAGAATATGCATGTTTGTCCGGTGTGCGGCGCATCCCGCTATAAGTGTACTAAGGACCGAACAGACGACGGCGACTGCGCGGAGATAAAGCAAGGACCTCCTGCTAAGGTGTTGTGGTATTTGCCAGTCATTCCCCGCTTGCAGCGTTTGTTTGCAAACCGTAAAGAGGCAAAATTACTGTGTTGGCACTCGGAAGACCGGAAGAAGGATAGAAAGCTGAGACACCCCGCTGATTCTTCGCAGTGGAGAAACATCGACAGGGAATTTGTTAACTTTGGAGCAGAATCGAGGAATATAAGGTTCGGGTTGAGTACCGATGGCATTAATCCTTTTGGTAACATGAGCAGTCGGCATAGCACTTGGCCGGTTCTTTTGTGTATCTACAACCTTCCTCCTTGGTTGTGTATGAAGCGCAAGTACATCATGATGTCTCTACTTATCTCAGGACCAAAACAACCCAGAAACGATATTGATGTGTACCTAGCACCATTGATAGAGGATCTCCTAACAATGTGGAATGGAGGGGTGCAGGTATGGGACGCATACAAACGAGAGAACTTCATCCTACGTGCTATGATATTCTGCACCATCAACGATTTCCCTGCCCTTGGAAATTTGTCGGGCCATACTACGAAAGGAGCCAAAGCCTGCCCCCACTGTGAAGATGAGACTGAGAGCGTGTGGCTGAAGAATTGCAGGAAAACAGTGTACATGCGTCACCGTAGGTTTCTTCCGAAGAATGATGCATACCGTAAGAGGAAGAGGGAATTTGACGGCCACAACGAAGATGGTTCGGCCCCGAAGCCTACGCGGGGGAAAGATGTTTACTCACGGGTGAAGGACATAGACGTTGTGTTTGGAAAGGGTGGTAAATTGAAACCCCGCACGAAGAACACTTGGAAGAAGAGATCGATATTTTGGGACTTACCGTATTGGGAGCATTTAGAGGTTCGTCATTGCATTGATGTCATGCATGTAGAGAAGAATGTTTGTGACAGTTTAATCGGCCTATTGCTGAACATTCCAGGGAAGACAAAGGATGGCGTCAATGTGCGGCGTGACATGATCGAAATGAGAATCAGGCCCGAGCTAGCACCGAGAGAGGACGATAAAGGCCGTATATACCTCCCCCCCGCATGCTACACTTTGTGCAAGGCTGAGAGGACAGAACTCTGTAAGTGTCTCCATGGTGTTAAAGTTCCATCGGGTTACTCCGCAAATATGAAAAAGCTTGTGTCCATGGGCAATTTGAAATTGCTGGGTATGAAGTCTCATGATTGTCACGTGTTGATGACACAAATGCTTCCTGTTGCCATCCGGAGTATTCTGCAGCATAAGGTCAGAGAGACGATCACGAGGCTATGTTTTTTCTTCAATGCAATTTCTTCCAAGGTCATTGATCCCGATGGACTGGATTCTTTGCAGAGCGAGGTGGTTCGAACTCTCTGTCAACTTGAGATGTATTTTCCTCCATCGTTTTTTGATATCATGGTCCATCTCACCGTCCACCTTGTCAGAGAAATCAAGATATGTGGACCCGTGTTCCTACGTTATATGTATCCATTCGAGAGGTACATGGGTGTACTTAAGGCCTACTTGAGGAATCGGTCCCAGCCCGAGGGTAGCATTGCCGAAGGTTATGCAGCGGAAGAGGTTGTTGAGTTCTGCGTCGATTACATGGCCGAGGTAGAAGCAATAGGAGTTCCTGTGTCTCGTCACGAGGGGAGGCTTGATGGTGTTGGCACTATCGGACGGAGAGCCATCACTCCTGATTTCGATATGTACTCGAAAGCTCATTTTTGGGTCTTGCAACACATGACGAAGATGTCTCCGTACATCGACGAGCACAAGGAGATGCTACGACAAGACAATCCTCGCCGATCCGAGGTTTGGATCACGGGACAACATAATAGTCGATTCAACGCATGGATGAAGGTGCGAATCACTGGAGAGTCCGCAAGTGAGAACCTTAAATGGTTGGCAAAAGGGCCCACGTTTACTGTACAGACATGGCAGGGATACGACATCAATGGGTACACATTTTACACGAAAGCTCAAGGTCGAAAGAGCACTGTGCAAAATAGTGGAGTCAGCGTAGAAGCTTTCCATGAGGGGTTCACCAAGACAGGCCCAACAAGGGTAGTACGTGGATTGAACTCGTACTACGGGTTCATTGAAGAAATTTGGGAGCTCGATTATGTACTGTTCAAGATTCCCCTGTTTCGATGCCGATGGGTCCAAATCCCACAGGGTGTGAAGGTTGACAGTTACGGTTTCACTTCTGTGGATCTGGATCGCGTTGCTTATAAAGATGAGCCATTCATACTTGCAAATCAAGCCATTCAGGTCATTTATGTCACTGACCCGGCCAATAAGAAGTAGCACATCGTCCTTCATGGCAAGAGAAGGATTGTTAGAGTTGAAAATGTCGTAGACGAGGAGGAATACAATCAATTTGATGAGATTCCTCCATTTGGAGATGGCGTACAGGTCGATACTGAAGACACCGATGAAACCAGTTACGTGCGTATGGATCACCAGGAAGGGTTATACTTTAAAGGTAATCAACTGTACGTCTTATCTCTCTGTTTCCATCGGTATAGCTTATATCTCCTGTAATTCTCGTCTTTGCAGGGCCGCGGCAAGTGGAAAGTTGAGGATAACATGGCTGTGTACGTGGAAATTGTCGGTGAAAGTTCCCATTTGTATGTAACATTAACTTGAGCATGCTCCACGTACATTGTATGTTAAATTTATTTGAGCATGCTCACATTGTAACCAATTATCGGATCTACGTACACTGTAACCAATTTACAGAGCATTTGGACTACATTTAAAATATCTGAGTGTTCATTTAAAATAAGTTTTCGAGCATTCAGAGTTGAAAGCTAGCTACAGATCAATTTCAAGTTGTAAAACTAACGTTCAATAGAGATATTATCAAGGACGGTTTTGACCTATCACAGACGGGTATGATTATAGAACCGACTGTGATAATCTCAGTCACAGTCGGTTCTCAACTCACAACCGTCTATGATAATCTCTCTCTATGTAGATTACCACAGACGGTTTTTATTTGAGAACCAACTGTGATAATATTATCACAGACGGTTATATATATAAAACCGACTGTGATATTTTCAACAGTGTCCGACTCTTCGAGTTCTTAACGTGCACCATCGGTTCTCAATTCCAAACCGTCTGTGATAATCTCAGTCACAGTCGGCTCTCAACTCAAAACCGTCTGTGATAATCTCTCTGGTGACTATCACTATGTCGATTATTATAGACGGTTCAGACGTGAGAACCGTCTGTGATATCGATTATTATAGACGGTTCAGATGTGAGAACCGACTGTGATAATATCGTCGCGGTACATAGTTCAAGGCGGGCTTTATCCCGCTCATTCTAGTTCGCAACTGTTTGCCCTAGTTCTCTCCGCCCTCGCACCGTCCGTCGCGATCACCTCCATCGCCTCCCACCTTCTCCTCCTCTCCGTCCGTCGCGATCACCTGCATCGCCTTTCCACCGTCAGGCGCGATCACCTCCATCGCCCTCCCACCTCCGACGCGATCACCTCCATCGCCTCCCCACCATTTCTGTCATTCTTGTATGGGTTTTGTTATAGAATTATTAGTTGCATATTTACTTAAACTGTTCTCTCTTTCACTTATGTTAGGAACTATGTCTGGTGACGAAATGCACCACTCGGGGAGTCAGGGTGACCTCGCTGGCGATGAGACGCCTGGGCCGGAGGTCGCCTCGTCCGCCGTGACCCCGCAGAAGAAGAGAAAGGGGCGAGGCCGGACGACATGCGCGCGTCTGAACAAGCAGGAAAAGCAGCACGTCCAGTTCGACGACAATGGTGTGCCGGAAGCTCCGCCCAAACTTGTCGGTCAGTACCGCTCACTATGCGGCAAAGTGGCAAGGGAGCGGGTGCCCATCACCACCTCCGACTGGGGTCAAGTGCCCCCAGAGTGCAAGGATGTGCTGTGGGAAGAAGTGCAGGCGGCGTTTCACATTTCGGAGGATCGCCAGTTCACCGTCCGCCGGAGGACACTTATGTCAATAAACAAGGCGTGGAGGAACTTCAAGAGCGAACTTGTCAGGTACTATGTGAAGGAGTCGACGACCCCCTTCAATGACTACCCTTTCGTGACTCCCAAGGCATGGCAGCAGTTCGTGGAGATGAAGGGCAAGCCTGAGTTCCAGGAGCTTAGTGCGAAGGGCCAGGCTAACCAGGCCAAGAACACCCACCCACACAGACTAGGCACTGGTGGGTATGTGGGGAAGAAGGCGCTGTGGAGGAAGCAGGACGAGGAGGCTTCACAGTCTTCGGCCGGCAGTCCTTATGCGGGCATAACGGACGTGCGCGCCCGCAATTGGTGCCGAGCAAGATCGACGATGAACTCCTCCGGAAGCGTCTCCGTGAGTAACCCTGCGGACAGGGAAGTGATCGATCGGCTGGTAAGATTGTCCGATCACGTACTATCCTCATAACACGCATGCAATGGGCTGTATTGCTAAGTTCTCCTGTTGCAGGTGACGCTGAGTGCGCAGGCGGCATCCGGAGAGTTCAACCCGAGGAGGGACAGGGATATCCTCACAGCGGCGCTAGGAAACAAGGAGCATCCAGGCCGCGTGCGCGGCCTCGGCGCCACTATGCCTTGGAGGCATGGTTTCCCTGATGATGAGGAGGCGGCTAAGAGGAGAAAGAGATCCCACCAAGCCCGCGATGAACGGCTCAAGGAGGAGATGCGATCGGAGTTCGCTGTTCGGGACAAAGCACTCCTGCAGTAGTTGTCGGAGATGCGGTCCATGTATGAAGAGCTAAAAAAGGCGACCTAGGGCACCCCCGTTCTAGCAGCGGAAGTACCGACCCCCATTCTTGGCCATCGTAGTAGCTGCGCGTCTGCGCCGGGGTCTTCGCAGACGGAGCCCTCTCCAAAGTATCCGGTAGACTCTCTGCAGGTAATGACCGTTAATGCGCACTGTTTGTCTATGTTAATTCATTCGAAAGTGAGAAGCGGTGAAATTCAACATGTTAATGCGCACTGTTTGTAGGAACCCGCCTCCTGCAAGCTTATGGTGCTGGCCGGTGTCTTCCCGATCGAGGCTGCCCGGGGGATGGCGCAGCCATGCACGGCTGGGGCCACAATCCATGGTGCCCCTCTATGTGAGGGTTTTGCACGGGTCCAGGTGGACAGTGTCTTTGACCATTGCAGTGGTTTTCCGTTGGAGAAGCCGCCGAACGATGAGATTACCACTCTTGGGGATGCGGTGCACACATTCGTGCAATGGCCCAAGAAAGACATCGTCCTGTACGAGGTAATTCCCCCACCAGTTTCATAATTTGTACTGTAATAATAGCCCTCAGAGTTAGTGTCCTAATACATAGGTTCTTACATCACAGACATCACAGACCGACACGCGGCCTACTAGCCAGCATACCCCTCCGATGACGAAGCTGACTCCGAGTAAGAGGCAACCATTCAAGAAGCTGGCTATGAGGGGAAAAGCAAAGAAGAGCCCGGCGAAGGAGAGTGAGAAGAGTGCGCCAGCTCTCATGCCGTTCTCTCTGGGGATGCCCATGGCCTCCGATACCGCAATTTTGAGCATGGGGTTAGCATGCCAGAGCCTGCATGCATGGTACATGAGGAGGACAAACCAGACCAGGACGCAGCGTCCGACGCACTTCATGGTCAAGTACACCGTGGCAGAGTTCCATAACGACGTTGGGACCTACTCGGTGACGTTCGAAGACCTGCACAATTTACTGAATAAAGATGCGCTCGACTTGTCAATCCTACGGTCTTGGGTGCTGTAAGTATCCTACTATCCGTGCATATACGGATATATGTCATTTATTAATTGGTTACTTCCGTGCAGCTGCATGGCCAACTATGCCAAATCCAAGGGCATACCTGTTGGTTTCTTGGACCCCCAGATGGTCGCCGAGGTGATGTTTAGGACCGACACAGACTTCGTTGTCGACTACATCAAAAGAGGGTTGCTTGCTCAGGTCGACAAGGAGTATATACTTGTACCCTACAACCAGAGGTGAGTGCTTTCATGAGTACTTCACCCGTAGATTAGTGTCTCCATGTGCACACCCCCAAATTTAGATTAAATTTTTAATTCTCTACGTGTAATATGTAGCTACCACTGGATCCTGCTGCTACTTATTCCGAAAAGCAACAAGGTGTTCTACCTTGACTCATTGCAGAGGAAAGGGTACTCGTATTGCGGCGCACGAGATGTATTCGGCAGGTGATGTGGACCTGTCTTGCATGCATCTAGATTTACTGTCCTCAAATTGTTAATTTCGGCTATCCTCAAACTGTCAATTTTGACTATCTACAGGGTTTTCACGAAGTACTTTGCCGAGGCAGGGAGACAACATGAGCGGCGAGCCGATAAGTTTTAGTGGTTACAATTTTCGGTACAAATTTCAACTGGCATCTGTTTTACTTTATAACTTGTCCCCACCTAACTCTTGGTCTGTAAATTGGCAGTGTCATCAGCAGCCGGACGACAATACATGTGGGTTCTATGTGATGCGCCACATGTATGACCTGATCATCACCCCTCACCGGCCAGATTTCCCCGAGGTATACAACTGCATTTGTCTCGATTTGACAGAATTTACAACTTCATGAGCTAATTTTTTATGTACCAACTCTTGCTGCAGGGGGTCGACTTCCCTTCAGAAAGCCTTGACCCTCGGCAGATTGGTAATGTCCGAGGGCTGCTCGCTGAGTTTTTCCTTTCGGAGGTCATATCACCCAAGGGGAAGTTTAGGGACCCGCAAGGTTCGTATTAGTGCGGCTTTGCATTTATTTGTACATCTAACACACTTTAATTGTCGATTACATTTATTTGTTCAATTGTACATATTTCTGAGTTATGTGCTGTATATATGAAATGCTATACAGAGAGGGGTACAAATATATTTGAGTATCTGTGCATATGAAACTGTATATATTTGAGTACTGTACAAATATAATTCTGAGTTCAATTGTACAAATATATATGAGACTGTATATATTTGAGTACTATGCATGTATGAAATTCATGAACTGTATATATGAAAATGCAATTTGTACAGAGGACGTACATCTGTGACTGTTATAATCTCAGACGGTTTGTAAGATCAAAACCGTCTGTGCATGCACAGACGGTTTTGATCTTACAAACCGTCTGAGATTATAACAGTCTCCGATAATAACCCATCGCAGATGGTTTTGATCTCAGATCCGTCTGTGATATCTCACTATCACAGACGGTTCTGAGATTATAACACTATCACAGACGGTTTAACCTGCAAGCCGTATGTAATAATATAAGTATCACAGACGGTTCTGAGGTCAAAACCGTCTGTGTTAATATCCAAACCGTCTCTGGTAAGCTTGAGTACCAGAGACGGTTCTGATATCCAAACCGTCTCTGGTAATCTGAGTATCACAGTCTGTTATGACATCAAAGACGTCTGTGATACTCATACTAACACAGGTGGTTCTGATATCAGAACCGTCTGTGTGTGCTCAAGTATCACAGACGGTTCTGAGAACAAAACCGTTTGTGATACTCATACTACCACAGACGGTTCTGTTCTCAGAACCGTCTGTGATATTTGAGTATACACAGACGGTTTTTACATCAGAACCGTCTGTGTATACTCAAATATCACAGACGGTTCTGAGAACAGAACCGTCTGTGGTAGTATGACTATCACAGACGGTTCTGACCTTATAACAGTCTGTGAAATATGAGTATCACAGACGGTTCTGACCTTATCACAGACGGTTCTGACCTTATAACAGTCTGTGAAATATGAGTATCACAGACGGTTGAAAACATCAAAAACCGTCTGTGATAGTACATGATTATCACTGACTCGAATATCACTGACGGGTAAGAACCGTCTGTGATGACTGTTTTGACCCGACTGTGATGATGAATTCTGTAGTAGTGAGTAGCCGTGGTTGTTCTTTTCCCTGGTCCATTTTTCTTTGGTCAAAGTTCAGGATGAAGCTTGTAGCATTTGTCCTTGGTATGTCCCGCGACTTGACAATGTTCACAAAAAGCACCGTGCCCGATTTTGAAGCGTTCTTCTTCGGACTCAGCTTTTTCTTTGTCGAGGTCGCACTTTCCTTCGTGCTTTTGTCGCTGCGGGATTTGTTCTTCTTCTCGATCGCCATAGCAGTTGTGCTTGCGGTCGCGATGTCTTAGACGCCGAACAGACTTAGCTCAGTACTGATCGATTTCTAAAGTCCAGATGTGTATTTCCAAAATACCTAAGGGTCGGATAGTGAGATGCCAATGACCATTGCTTGTTGCCGAAACTCTGTTATAGTCTTGGACGGTCTGGTCGCGCCGTTGGTACAATCTGTGCGAACGCTCCCATCTCTCCTCAAGGTAGCCCATCGGATAGAATTCTTGTCACAGAAGTCATTTGAACTGACCCCACGCAAGGTCGTCAGCTTCACCACTGGCGACAAGGGCCTTCCACCATGTCTTGGCGTGGTCCTTCATCTTCAAAGGTGCAAACTTCACCTTTTGAGCGCTACTGAACCCTTTCAGGTCAAAGTAGGTCTCAAGTTGATCGATCCAAGAATCCAGTTTCTCGGCATCGATCACCCCATCATATATGGGTATATCAATCTTAGCGTCGACCTTAAAAGATCCGACAGCTAAGGAGGTGTTGGCGAGGTCGTCGGTTTTGTGGTCGCCTTCGTCTTCATCTTTGTCTGCCCTGCGCAAGTCTTCACCAGTCTTCTCACCCGTAACCTTCCCTACTTCAGGAGGTACAATCATGGCCTGCTGCTTAATCCAAGCTAGCACGGTTTCCATGTCGGTGGAGAGCTTAGCCACTTGTTTGGCTAGGTTAGCTTGAACGGAGGTATCGTCAGACATTGATGGAGACGCGGCTATAGGAACTGTCAATTGATCGCCTGGAGTTTCGCCGGAGGTTTTGTAACCCTGGCGAGTCTTCACCATCCACAGGATAGGAAAGTTGCTCTGATACCATCTTGATCCGTTTGAGACCTAGTCTTGGTTTTCGCACTAGGCTTGCCCAGATTCTAATATGCGGAATAACGGGATCTTACTCGGAAATACCGAAACCCAAAGGTTGATCGAAACCACAGCTCAAGGTAATTGCACAACTCTTTATTTCAAAGAGGGCTTTACACATTGAACGTTAGACACACTTGTCTACGTCGAAGGAACTGAGTGTCTAAAACTCAAATAAGTTCTATGACTCTTCGATGATCTAAACTAGACCTATTACAAGGTATTTATAGTCCAATCGTATGAGTACGTATCAGACTTAATAACCTAAATGTATTAGACTCATATAACTAATCCTAAACAGATAAGATTAGTTATACACATTCGGATCGGATTACAATTCCGAACAGGGAACGAATTCCTTTTCTTGGTCGCGGACCCATCCATGTTCGCGAATCCTTTCCGAACACGATTAAGGTCGCGAAGCCGTATGCGATCAGGACTTGGTCGCGAAGCCGTATGCGATCAGGATTTGGAGATCCTCCCGGATCAATATCAATATTAATAATATCAAATAATATCTCTTCACCTTTGTCAATTAACTCAACTATTTATAGTCTCTCCCAATCCCTCCTAAAAACTCTCAAAATCTCTCCCCCTAAAGCTTTATCTAAAGCTTATCTCTAAAACACTCTCCTCTTTGTCATCAAGCACAAAAAGGAAGGATTGAGAACTCAAATTTTGACACACAGAATTTTTGGGGGCATTGACTCATTCTTAAGTTTGCTAAGATAAGATGTAAGAGATTTTCAAGAGAAATGGTTTTCATTCAACACAAGATCACAAGAAGATATACAAGTGATTTTGAAAATCACATTCAAAGTATGGAGAAGGATAGCAAGGCAATCAACATATAGTGAGTATATTGATGACATTTATATTGATGATATTTAATCCATTCTCAATCATCCAAAATCTAGATGCATCTAATAGTTTGATGTGAAAAAGATCCGTTAGATGCATATTTGTCATATCATGATTGATCTCAAAATCTCTTTATACCACAAAGTTTCTTATATAATGATGTCGTATATCAATATACCCTAATCGAGAGTTTTGAATCAAATTGTTCACCATCTTTATGACACTTTCAATATTTCATAAGTGGCATCTATTCAAAAGCAATTCTATAATCCAATGTTTCATCCATAAGAATTTAAACATAACAACCATCGGATGTATTCTTTCGATTTATCTTGCAAGTCATAAGATCCAAAATCCAAATAATCAAGTAATTTAAGACTTGTACTTTTGGATATCAAGGATCTATCTAGGATTGCATTTCAATTTACCTAAGAATGCATTTAATGGCAATCATTTGACATTCCTTAGGAAATAATTGGAATCTAGCATATATGCAATTACTAAACATGATTTTGAGTCTAAATGCGGTAAAAGAAAGCAAAACTATCAATCATAGATTGATAGAGTTTAGAATTGACCACTTTTTCATGTTCGTCCATGTTGAGATGTTCATTTGTAGCCTTGAGAGTTGAAATAGCTTCATCATCTTGCATCTCGAGGATTTTGAGCGATTGCTTCAACTTATAAGATTATTCCATTCCTAATTTAGTTAATAATTTAGTTACTTGTGCATTACTCTTACTGAGGGCCTGTTTGGGTGTTAGGATTTTTATCCGACCAGGATTTTTGGTAATCCAAAAATCCCCCCAGAAAAAAATACTACCGGTAAATTTATTCCAACCTGTGTTTGGTTTGGGAAGGAATAGGATAAAAATCCCGGTCATTCAAAAAATTCTAAAAAATAGAAAAATTCCGAAAATTCAAAAAAAATTCAAGAAAAATTCGAAACAATCTAGACTCATGATCTCTTAACCAAATCAAAAAATTGTGATTGCAAATCTAGAAATGGCATTTGCATCAAACTTTATTATATTGGTATAAACATTGCTTCAATCATCATCATAAACACAAACCACTCATCATCTGATATATTGTGCTTAATCAAGTTTAATATGTTTTCAACCACCAAACTATTGTAAAACCAGCACATTTCAGGCAAAAGAGAGGCAAAAGAGAGAGAAAAGACTCAACAAGTATGTTAGGAAAAAATAATGAATGCTAGATACAGAAACATATGTCTATACATCAAATTTTGGAACGGTGAACTCATACAGATAAAAAGGAACCTTTCACAATAGGCTGAGATACAAGATACCAATAGTAAAATGCAGTGGCACTGCAATGATTTGAAGTTCCACCACCTCATTCCAGCATTAAGAATGGTTAATAAGTTAACATAGACACACACACATTAAATACCACAAAACCTCCAATAGAATCCCACAGAAATATTGCTTCCATGAGACCTGTTCGGCAACCACAAACTCAGATACATATTACCATATGTAAAAATAAAATGCAAACCAACTCAGAAAAAGGTAAAGTTCTTGCACTGGACATGAAACCACATATAAATCTATGTCAAGTCTGGAAACAATTTTTGTATTCTAGAGCACTTGAACTGAACTGAATCCACCATGGAAAAGCTCCTCAAGGGACATCTCTAAATCCTATGTCCCATCAGAGCCTTATACCACGAGTATATCTTGTCTGAGAGGTAGAATAGCTTCATCAGTGAAAAGATATCTACCAGCAGAATAAATCCAAGAAAACTGTCATTATTTATACTATTACGGCCTGTTTGTGTGTGTTGGGAAATTTTCCAATAGGAAATTAAAAAAAATTCATAATTTTAAAAACATTGAAAAAAATGCAAAATAGATCCACTAAGTCCATCTCAAATACAGAAGGAAATGGATATAGACATACCTCATTAATCAAAATATGAAATCCAACAGGATGCAGATTCAAATAAGAATTTTTAATGCCAAAAAAAAATCTCTCCAATTGAGTATGTATCCAAAGCCAGAACTTAACAATCACATATGAATCTGGATCCAGATCATAGGTCTCTCACCCACCGCAACCTTACTATCCATATTGTCATCACATTTCAAGTGTGACGAGATGGTTGTTAACTTGTTATCACATCTTATACATGGAGAGGCCACCATTGTGTCATCCTTGTTGCATGGTGAGGAGATGAGATGGATTCAAGCTTATAAACAAAAGATCAATGCCATGTTTATCCTATGAAAGATATTTACTTTGTGCATCGCAAATAATATATCTTTTAAAGCCCAAATTTATAGCAGGAACAGATTACAATTGGTCGACCATTAGATTTATAAAGTTAAAGCCATCATAGGAGGATAGTGGGTAGGGTGTAGCGACCACCACAGGCTTGAAATGATAGTAGCATGGAGCAATGATGACAACATCATAACCATGGCCATCAAGACTGAGCAGCATGCATGAGAAAGAGAGTATTTTCAGGAATTAAAAAATGAGTGTTTAGTTGTGATTGGAACAACTAAAGATTGTTGAAAATGTTATCAGTAATGGAAAAGTAGTCCAAAGTCAAGGAACATAGTTAACTAAGCTTTGATCTTGCTTCCTTCTATTGGTAGGATTACTATCCTAACTAAGCTTTCAATTTAGGACATGTTGAGGTTCTTGCTTCTTCAGTACCAAACCAACATTCACAAATCACAACACAATTGCCCTGTAATTGGATAACATGATGATCATTTGTTTATGTATATGAGTTTGAACAATAAACAGCACTTAAGCATCTTTACAATCAAATACTCTCATTGCTAATAATTGGTACAACATAATCCTACCAATAGTCACATTTGAATAAAACATTGACAAAGTAGGTGATGAAATAAAGAATGACTTGCAACAAAACTTTTCTATCTACAAATGATAATCTTCGGAGCCACAAAGTGGCTAGCTGCACAAATAGATAGCCATTATTGATTTCTTTTGTAGATAGAGTGGATAAGCATAAACTAAATTCCAACATATGCAACAAGATTTTTCTTTTGGGGGATATCATTAGATTTCTCCTTCAAAATTCCAAAACAAGAAGTACTAGCTGGTATTTACATGTCTTGTAGAGATGGCATACATGCCATCAGGTTGCTATAACCAATTAGTAAGTGCTATAACCAATTCTTCCCTCTCTCACAAAAAAAAAATGCAACTTTACATTTTTGTGGCATCTTTTACCTTTTAGGCAGACAATATTTAAGAAAAATATCATTATAGTTAAAAGTAATCCAAATTCTTTTAGAGGCAAGCACATCAATGGTGGCAACTTTGCACACTTTGAATGCTAGAACAAGCAATTGACTGTAAATTTGGAAACATATCCTATTAAAGCTCGCAACTTGTGCAATGCAACCAACAATGCAATGATGTGTATTGGTCTATCTCCAACAGGACCAAATAGCCGATGCTTGCAAGCATCTAAATTATGAGGAAAAATAACCAACTGATGCAATCAATGAGCACCAAACAATGAACCAAACATAACTTTTTACAAAACGAACATAAGTTAATCAAAACCAACACAAGTTAAGCCTCGACAACTTAACTGAAACAAATACATCAATCTGCTAGTTAGGCTACGGTTTACACTGATGAATACATTTTTCTGAAAGAAACAAAAATTATCAAAGAACTAAGGAAATTTCAGGCAGATTGCAAACAAAATATATCAGCTATCAATCCAAAACTCTAAGGTATGTTTATCAGATTGCAAACAAAATATATAAGTAGATAATCAGAGAACTGAAACAAACAATGAAACCAAATGCAATCCAAAACTCTAAGCTATGAATATATCAGCTAATACCTAGTTCTTAATATCATTGATCAATTCATCCATTTACAAGAACACGTCATCTCATACATCAAAATTCAGTTCATTTCATATGTGCTACAAAAACTTGGTCGAGAAGGGGAGAGAGAGTGATCACAAATTGTATTGTTGTAGCAAGTTGATGGACATTGGCCTTCACTGGAGGCTATTGAGAATTGTGACGGTCGATGAAGATGGGTCGCCGGAGAAGTCAATGAAGAAGTCGTCGCTCAGCTCATTCGACGTTGAGTGCTGCGTCGGCTGGTGCTACACCAACCTATGCATCTACCCACACATACAATCCAATCAAACACACACACATATACACAGATCTAGCCATCCAACCAAGAAACCACATAGAGAGGAGTTCTGAGACATATACAAAGATATAGATATCTCATCGTCAATGCTAGAGAGCTGGAGCTTGGCTAGTGAAGAAAAATCGTGGAAATCGTCGATGCCGCCGGAGGATTTTGGGGGTGAGAAGCAACAGGGGAGATCGAGGACGAAGACAGAAGAAGAAGAGAGGGAGAGCGGTAGAGGCGGGAGCCGAGGGCGCAGATCTAGTCTATGGCGGCGACAATGGCTTGAGAATGGAAGCAGTGCTCTGGCGCACCAGATCCGGTGGATCTGGTGGCAACGCACGAAGAGGGAGGTGGAGGGCGGCGACGCGGGCGAGGAGGAGCGCAACTTCGGCGATGCGGGCGAGGAGGTGATGCGCGGCGAGGTAGAGGGTGGCGACGCGAGCAAGGAGGGAGGTGGAGGGCGGCAACGCTGGCAAGGAGGTGGAGTGAGGACGCGACACGAAATGGCGAGGATTTTTTGCCAGGCCTCCCATGCCCATTGTCCAAACCCCCCCGAATTGGGCTTCCTGGCCCGTTTAAAATTCCCGATCCTGGCCCATCCAAATGCATTCCTAAATCTAGTCCGGATCCTAAATCCAGCCCATGAAATCCACCTGGAAACGGGCCAAATCCTGGGCTTCCAAACAGGCCCTGAAAGTTCATGGTTTACATGCCTTTTGATATCTTACTAGGTATTTTCATTAATAAATGGATAGGAGTTGGATGAAGTTGCCTGATAGGTTTTCAAAAGAATATATGAACGTACATCATCAGAGTATTAGTCAAGTTCAGACCCATTTGATGCTCTATGGCATGCAAAGTTCATACACTTGATGGGTACTCTATGGAGAAGAAGTTAGCTTTCCTGATGCAAATCCATTTAATGAAGATTTTGAGGATCTTCATGATGCTGATGGTGTTGATGAATATGATGGTTTTGATGCTATCCAAGATCTGCTAGGAGATATGCTTAGAGCCTCTTTTGGAACTGTGGAGCAAGAAAATCAAGGTGGTGGCAGAGACGGCATTGTTGGACCGAACAAGAAAAAAATTTATAAATAACCCAAAGCAAAAAGATAATTTGAAAAATAACCTACACTTTATGGAAATTACGAAACTATACCGCCACTTCATCTAATCGCGTTTCACGACCGCGACAATATGCCGCCGGGAATTTCTCGCGCCTGACGACCACGACATGATCCCAACGCCACTTCTCGCCGACCACGACTGCGAGAAGGTTTTATTCCCAAACCCGTGTGCAACAAAGGCTGGCAGTAGTCTTTTCCAACTCCCATCCGCGACCGAAAGTTGTTTTTCCTTGTCGCATCTCCCACGCGCGACAGTAACTTCCGTGCACAATCTCGTGAGTTTTCGTGTGTTCGGCCAGCTTTTAACCCTCCCCATCCGGTCACTCTCTCTCTCATTCATTTGCCCTCTCTTCCCACACTTGTTGTACTGAAAAATTTCTGTGTTTGAGCTAATTTTTCTTCAAATCTGATCGTTGTTTGAAGTCAGTGCAGTTGAGAAAGTTGTAGCTTGAAGAAAGATCTTCCAAACGTGGTAACTTTCGTTGAAATGCGATTATTTTGCTAATTTATGTGCTAACTATGTGATTAGTAACTAAGTTGATGTTAAAAGTTAATATTAGCTGTTATATTTACGTTAGATGTTAATTAAGTAGATGTTAACTAAATAGATGTTAAATGCTTATGTTTAAAACACCTCTTCTATGTTTATGTGAGTATTTACAGTAGTTTGATCACATTGTTCTTCTGCTTTGTAAATCTTTCTTATGTTAAAGTTTTAGCATGAGGTGGAAAGTTGGTGAAACTTGACCAGCAGGTGAATGTGTGTATTTGGTCATTATACTGTAGCATTAGTAATTTTCTCAGATTTAAAATGGTCATTGTACTGTAGTATTATTCTATCATTTTATGTGACTCTAATTCTTTTGACCTAATTCTAAATACAAGGGTTTACTTGAAATTTTAAAAGTTTGTGGGCTACAATGAAAAGTGGAGTCTTGTGTAAAAGGGTATTTTGGTCAATTTACTATTCATTTAGTAAAATTTTAAGAGTATTTTAGTAATGGTCTAAGCACATAATCATGTCTTTATTATTTAATTCCAAAATTTTAATTATTTTTTAGGACTACTTTGTAAAGGGTATTTGTATAAATATTTCCTTCAGTTAAGTTCATGGGTCATTTGGTGAAACATTAGTAATTAGGTTTATTTCAATTTCCCATAATTTTCAGAAGTTTCTCTTGTGCAGTAGTACATGGGTGAGATTCACCATTGTATGCACAAATGATTAAACTTGTGTTTGCTCTAAGATTCTAAGACACTGTAATGGTCAGGTCGAATTCTTGGTCTTGTGGTTCGGAGACCTCGTCTTCTGCATACACACAACAGCAACAACCCAACAAATAGCACACAGTCCTAATATTAGTATACTAACATACACACAAGATATAGAAATGTAAATACGAAGTGCAGAAATGCAAGTTTGGATGCAACTGCACTTGATTCTGACTTAATTAGGGTTTCAAATAACCTAAAACATGTAAGTTTTCTACAGCGACATAGCTCAAATTAATGGCCATTTGTTGTGTTAAAATCTATCACAACCTGAAGGTTACCAGAGGTTTTATCACAGTTTTTGTTTGATTGTTGAATTTTTATTTTGTTAAAATCTTAGCATGAGGTAGCACATGAGCTGGAAAATTACTAATACTTGGCTAGTAGGTAAATGACGACACTTTGGTGAGTTTACTGTGGCATTAGTGATTTTATCAGGTTTAAAATGGTATATTAGCACTAATAAAGTCCAAAATTACATGCAAGGACTTCTTTTTAATTTGTAAAAACTTGAGGGCTGTAGGGAAAAATAGGGTTTTCTGACAAAGGGGGTAATTTGGATGAATTACTGTTTATTTAGTGTATTTTTAAAGTTATTTTAGTAATATTCTAGCATACAATCATTAAATTCTAAAACTTTAATTATTTTTGAGGGCTTTCTTGAAAAGGTGTCTTTTATAAATAATCTCTTCAGATACATAGTCATTTTTGTAACAAAAATTATAAAGTTTTCCACATAGGCCTCCTTGTAATCTGATTCTCTTTTTTTCAATAAGGCTTTTCTTTTTATGATGCAATTAATTAAAGGACTAAATTGTGATTATTCATTTTTCAGTTCAATCCTAAATAGCTGAAACATTAGTAATCAAATTTATTACAATTTTCCATAATTTTTAGAAATTTCTCTTGTGCATAACTTAGCTTTACATTTAGGGTTTGTTCTATCATTTTATGTGAATCAATTCTTTTAACCTAATTTTAAATAAATGCAGGGTTTGCTTGAATTTATCCAAATTGCTCTACTGCCTCACATTATAGGTTTCTATATGATCATGCACTCAAATGCAAAAGAATTTGAAATTTAAAATCATGTTAAAACATTAAGAAATTTGGGGCATGAGAATAGACCAGTTTGAGTCCAACTCAGCCAAAACCAACCAAAACCTGATCCAACTCGACCAATTCGACCAGTTCCGAGACTAACTCGCTCAAACTGACCAAATCCAAGACCAATTCGACCAAAATCGACCAGAAACTTCTCAATTCGACCAAAAATCAACCAAAACCGACCAATACCGACCACAATCCGACCAGAAACATCTCAATTCGACCAAAATCGACCACAACCGACCACACACAATCAATTCGACCAAATCCGAGACTAAATCGAGTCCTATTCGACCGCTGGCGGGTTATGTGTTCGAATGAATGCCTTTTCGACCGCGAGTGCGTTTTAGAATTCTCTTAGGGCTTGCGACCAGGACTGAGCTCGTGTAATGTCGACCAGTTATGTTATTCTTGTCCCTTCGGTTTTCTTGGTTGTTGGAGGGTCAAAACTGGTCGAATTGCTCCCAAATTTGGCAGGATTGTTCCTTGGAACATGATGATTACAACCGTGGAAGAAAATTGTGAAAATAATGAAATTTTACACATAAAATATCGCATCAAGGGAGTTGTGAGCATGAGATGCATGTTCTTGTTGTTGTTTACCCTGTTAGACATCAATCACATTAAAACAGAATGGTGGATTGATGATTCAAATGCCCATAGTGGTTGGTCACCTGTACACCCTTCTTGGCAACATGTAAACCTTGACCTAGATTATCACTGGACAACTGAAATAGAATTTTTTTTGTAGAAATCATAGCAATATTAGTTGGTTTTGGAAAAGATGGATGCATTAAATTTCCATTATGATAGTCCAGATTATCCACTTTCTCAATGAGATGGTACAGTTAATTAAGGGTTTTGTTACTGGCTTCACCATACACATTGATTAATTGATTAATATATGATTTACATCATGTTTTCCTAGGACCACCAATTGTTCATATCAGTTTCTTTAGGTTTGTGAGCTACAATTTGTTGCCTGCATCTTGTTGATCCATTTAAGAATATAATCATGTCTTTATTATTTAATTCCAAAATTTTAATTATTTTGTAGGACCTCTGTGTAAAGGGTATTTTTAGAAATGTTTCCTTTAGTTCATGGGTCATTTTGGTTTTTCACTTCACGAGCCACCTTGCAATGTAATTCTTTCGTTTTTATTTCATCAAGTACTTTCTTTTATAAATAATTGCCTAAGACTCAATTGTGAATATTCTTTTCACAATTATATTCTTCAATTGGTAATTGGATTTATTTAAATTTTCCATGAATTTTAGATATTTTTGTTGTACATAGTTTAAATTTAGGTTTTGAGCTTTATTTTATCATTTTATGTGACTCAAATTCGTTTGACCTAATTCTAAATAAATAATAGGGTTTACTTGAAATTTATTCAACATTTCATTCAGAATTTCTACTTTCCTATACATCCCCAGAACATAGAAAGCTTTTGTTGAGCAAAAAGAATGAAAGGGTATTCCAAAGAAACATACGTTTTTTCAACAATATCGTCATGGCTGTTTTGCATTTTGAAAACCGGCATTATCCATGAAACAAATGCTAGAAGTTACTGGAGAATGGAGCGACCAAGAAATTACGTATAAATATGTTGATTATGTTAACTATGTGATTGAAAAATCATCATATGTTTACTTATAATTGTTGCGTAAATATGTTCCATAGGGAATGGAGCAACCCGAAAATTTTTGCATATTTTATGGAGACGGTTTGATTCGTGATGGGCCAAACGGTGTAGATATGAGTCATTGCAAATATGTTATGGCCGATTTGAACATACATAACACATCTTTCACGGATCTTAAATTATGGATACTTAGTTTGTTCGGCAAGAGTGTAGAACATGAGACAATTCAACTAGAGGGGCTCATTGTGAAGGAGACAGTCAACGGCCCATACTGGGTGTTGCGCGAACTGAAAGGGAACAACTCGTGGGGGTCCTTTTTGAGGAGAGTGAAGGACCCTTATGGCGGTTTGGGCGGTCGGTTTTTTGTTTATGTCCAGTTCGGTGACCTAGAACAGCCGGAGGGTGACGTTGGAGCTGACCCTAGTAGCGGCGCATGGGCGGGAGAAATGAATGCACTGATTCCGCCACCATTCAAGGCTAGTGACTGGTCAGAAGCTTTTTGCCACACACGTGTTGATGTGTGTGAGTTCTTGGAAGGTCTTGGAACTGTGTCCGACGAAGATGATGAAGATGACTTGACAGACTCTGAAGCATCTGAAGACTCTGACGAAGATGATTTCAGGACCCCCCAACAATGGATTGATGAATCTGGATTTAGTTCGGCGGTGCTGCCGACGGACCAAAACTCAAGATGGTTTTTTGAGCAAAGTAGCATCCAACTCGAGCAAGAGTTTCGAACGAAAGAAGATGTGCAAAATGCCGTGGCTAGATGGTCTCTTGCACTCAACCGACAGTACAAAGTGGTGAAGTCTACCCCCAGGTTATACGATGTCGCATGTCTTACACCAGGCTGTGCATGGAGGGTTCGTGCCATGCAACCAAAGGATGACATTGGTTTTGTAGTCACGAGAGTTAACGCCCACACATGTGAGCTTACTGAGGCATTGGACAGCCATAGAAACATGACTGCGGCATATGTAAGCAACATCATCCAGCCCGCAGTGTGGGAGAACGTATCGATAATGCCAAGAGAGATCATCAAGCAAGTGGCAGATCGATGTGGTTATCGTATCAGCTACAACAAGGCATGGAGAGCAAAGCAGAAAGCAATTGAGGACATGTATGGCACATACGAGGATGCATACAACACAGTGGTGCGGTTGCTTCGAAACATTGCACTAACGAACTCAGGCACATTTGTGGATATGCTCGATCAGACAGCTGTTGCCCCAGATGGCAATACCATAGAGAACACAAGAGTTCTACACCGTTTGTTCTGGGCATACCCGCAGTGCATAGAGGCATTCACATGGTGCCGGCCGGTGTTATGTGTGGATGGCACATTTTTGACTGGGAGGTACAAAGGGACACTACTTATTGCGGTTGCTGCAGATGGTAACAATCAATTGCTTCCATTAGCATATGCAGTTGTAGAAGCCGAGAGCACGGAAAGTTGGTTGTGGTTCTTGGTGAACGTGAAGCGAGTAGTTGTAAAGGATCGTGAGAAGATCTGCATTATTTCTGATCGACACAAAGGCTTGCTCAGAGCCATTGAGATCATGCACGGCGCTCCCGATCCACCTTACAAGTGGGAGGACGTGGTGAGCCGTTGGTGCATGCGACACCTTGCAGCCAACCTCTTCACCAAATTCCGGAGCAAACAAATCATGGACCTATTTAAGAGGCTATGCTCGCAGAACCAAGTGAGCAAGTACGACACTATCTTCGAGGAGCTCAAGGAGTTGACACTGAAGTACACAGCTAATAAAGGGTCCGGGGCCGGCAATGGGGATTCTATAAGCAAATTTTCACAGTGGATCAGCGACAAAGAGAAAGAGAAGTGGTCGTTGCTACATGACGAGGGTGGGGCAAGGTATGGCATCATGACGACAAATCTATCTGAAGTTTGTAACTATGTTTTGAAGGGGGTGCGATGCTTGCCATTGACCACGATTGTGGAGATGACATGGTATCGCACTGCGCAACATTTCGACAACAGAAGCCTTGCAGCCAAGATGCTGGTCGACGATCCATTTAGAACCTTACCGGACGTGGTGCAGGAATACATGAATTTCTGGATAAATAAGGCCCAGACGCACGAGGTGGAGATCATCAACCGATTGCACAAGATAATTTCAGTTCGACTGCGCCAGAAGCGGGTTAACGGCCATCTCAGAGCCGGCAGGGTACACGAAGTCATTCTGGGGGATGTTGCGGAGTGCACATGCAACAAGGCCATGTTATTACACAAGCCATGTTCGCATGTCATTGCTGCATGTGCGGCACTCGGTATAAGCCCATCTCCATACCTTTCTGAGTTCTTCAGCCTTCATAACCTTCAGCAGACTTGGAGTGGTATTTGGAGGGTCTTCATGAAGGTTGGTGATTACAAAGTAATTCCATCCGGTGAGACCAGGTGGATCCCACCTTTCAACCTCAGGAGAAAGGGACCTGGTCGTCGGAAGATGCGTCGCTTGCACAATGACATGGATGAATCACATAAAGCGAGCACTCGAGGTAGAAAATGCTCGATTTGCAAACAAGCCGGGCATACCAGAAAGAATTGTCTACATGCACCCGGCCCATCCACCTAGTATTCACACATGTAATAGTGACGCGTAACGAGTCATGTGATCGTTCATGAGTTATGTATTCTGTCGTTATTTAATATTTTCCAATATTTTGGTGGTCCTTTCACATTCGTAACAGTGGATGTTCTATGGATACTCTAATTGAGCTAGAAACTTCTCTATTTATAGTACACAGGTAAACATGCCCAAAAAAAAACTCCTTGACAGACTCTTGGTATTGCAATGAAACATTGCACATGAAATGTCGTACAAAAGGTGTTTTAAGCGTGATTTTTGCATGTTTTCAGAACTAAACTTGGTAGGCCTGATCCCTGCAACACAGAGAACAGAATTAGGAAAGAATCCTGTAGAAATAATGAAACTTTGCACATAGAATGTCGTATGGAAGGAGTTTTAAGCGTGATTTTTCACATCTTTAAAACTAAACCTACGGTAAAATTCTACCAGATTAAGACTTATAAGGTGTCAAACCCAAACTCATTTCTTCGTTATATTTCAAATTGTTATGCTAACGGTAATTAATTTATGCAGAGATGGCTCACGGGGATGTACGGCTTCCAGAGCTACTCAGTGGCCGGTGGGACAATGCTCATCGTGGGCGTGTATTGTCGCGAGGTGGACATCTTGAGCCACTTGTAATGAGGGCTCCCATGGAGTACTGGCCTCTTGATGCGAGATACATCCCTATTCTCGCAGAGGCGGGTTTACTACTGTTTGCTCGTATGCTGCAAACTGGTCATGGCCTCACATTGGATCGGTCGTTGGTCACCGCATTGGTGGATCGATGGCGCCCCGAGACACACACGTTCCACTTCTGATGGGGGGAGATGACGATCACATTGGAGGATGTGGGTATGCTCCTAGGCCTACCTGCCGCAGGAGCACCCATCGTTCCATCACCGCCGCCTGCAGACTAGCGCACTCAGGTAAACCTTAGGTTCAACATCATTCAACAAGCAGATCAGATCCCATCAACTAGGCGTGGTGTGCCGCATAGGTTTTTGTTGCGCTACCTTGATTGCCCGCCTGATGCGCTGGAGCATGTTGTGCGCCAGTATTTGTTCGCATACCTGTTGGTAATGTTGCAGTATATCCTGTTCCAATCTACACACGGGGATACAGTTCGCCCATGGTTAATTCCATTGGTGGAGAGCATTGTCGATGCCCAACCAGGGCATGTTCCCCAGTACAACTGGGCCATGTCCGTGCTTTGTGGAACATACCGGGGGTTGTGCGATGCACGTGTCCAGACTGCCCCAGAGTCCGTATTGTCGGGATGCTCCCTCCTTCTGCAGCTATGGTCTTGGGAGCATTTTCCAATTGGCCGGCCACGCTTGGATCGACCGGTGCATCCGTACCCTGAGCCTGATGATGTCCATGATTGGGTGGATCGCCCAACCATGGGCACAAGATGGATGCACGGTCGACCGAGATGGTCTGCAAACCAGGTTCGCCGGTGCTACGTCTTGTACCAGGGGGATTCCGATCTACTCCACGAGTCGCGAGTCGTATGGTGTCCGTGGACACCAGATTTCATTGAGAGCATTGCACCGCATGGCATATCGATCATGTGCACAGCGGGCAACGATTGTAGGATGACACGACGTCATCTTGTGTTCTCTCATATGGTGGAGCCGTACTACCCGGAGCGGGTGATGCGTCAGTTTGGATTATATCAGCACACCCCACCTCCGGAGAGAGAATGTGACAGGGATCTCGCCAAGGAGGTGCACAGGTACACCCATGCGTGCATAAGATTTGAATTCTGTTTTTCTGTTTCGATACCTACCATTACCTCCATTTTATTTTGTAGGCAGAGTAGGCAAGGAAGGCAGCCCGACAATTGGGCGCACAAGAATGGCAGATGAGTGCAGGAGTGGAACGAGCTTGCACAGACCGATGTAATTGCAGAGGTTCGAGTGTACGATCACAGTACATACCAAGCGTATCTTGATTGGTACATGCCCCATACCCGCACGCGGCTTTCTCGTGTGCCTGGGGATACACCAACACATGTACCGCATTCGGAACATGTGCAATTAGGGTTTGATTCTGATTGGCCGGGCCGGATACATCGCTCAGTACGTTTTTACTGTATTTCCCCTTTTGCATCCATCATTTACTCATTTTACTAACTAATACACTATTTGTCTTTCTCAGTTTGACGTTGCAGCTGCCATCGAGCGGCAGACTAGATCGATTTTGTCTAGCATAGCACGCGGAGGTCGCTGGTGCCGTACTGAGTTTACTGGAGCCATCCGTGCGGTGAACACTGCTGCCCGACGAGTCATGAGCGACCTAAGTTGCGGACGTACTACTGACACATTCGTGCCAAGACAGCCTATGGCGCGCCCACCAAGCCCAAGGTCTACTCGACCCTCCTTTGCACGCCCCCAGTACCTCAGGCACACGTCCTACTCGACACAGCGCATCATCGAGGTGGGGTACTGACACAGCGGGCCCATCTAGCACCCCATCAATTCTTCCACGCTCATCGTCAATGTTTTCTCGTCGCGATGGATCACTACATATAGGAGAGCCATCGACACATCATAGCCCAGGAGGCAATGATTCCGTCGACTCCGATGACCCGGAGGACATCAGAAGAGCTCAAGAGGTTGCTGATAGGACTTTCGTAGAGCAACTAGCCGCAGACGATCATCGTTGGGATCAGCAGGATTTGGACCGGGTGAACCAGCTTTACTCTGCTCCTTGGATGCCTCCGCAGCGAGCACAACCTGCTGAGGGGGCGTCTTGGGCATCTTGGGGTCAGCCGTCGGAGCAGACAATACATGCGCCACAGGGGGCTGAGGCTGAGTGGGTGGCAGAACAGAGGGAGAATGCCGATTGGGTGTCCAACATGCTGGGGATGGATAATCCCTATGCACATCAGCACCGCACGCATGACGAGCTTCAACCGAGTCAGCTCCATGATGCTCTGCCACCCACACAGCCTTCACAACCATTAGGGCCGTCAGACCACTACGGACCTTCTACTGCAGCTGGTCGGAGACCACATAACCCGCCTGATACTTATTCACCCTCGCCTTTTCAGAGAGATAGGCATCACAAAAGAGGGAGGCGATTTAATAATTAGATATGTTTATGGGTCAGCACACCATGGGATGTACTTCTAAATAATATGTATTGATGGTTTGTTTTGGCTTTTCAGTGTGCCGTTCCATCTTTTCAAACAATTAATAATTTCCAAATATCGGAGTTCAAATTTAAAATTGGCCATGCCAATGCCCATGCTGGGCTCTGTTGATTAGGATTTGGGCCCTTCAGAGCCCCGGTTCGTCCAATTTTCATCGTCTTCTTCGTTCTTTATCCAAATAAACTCGAAATTCTTCCAAATTTTGTATAAATTATCTCTGAAACATAACAAACACAATCATGAAGGCGGATTGTAAAAATGATACAAAAGTTCACATAAAATATCAGGTCAAAAGAGTTGTTAGCATGAATTTAGATGGAAACTTAGGGCAAAAGCTATACCAATTAAGCACTAATCAGAGATTTTCTCATCTTTGAAGGTTAATTATTTGAAATGGAAACGACCAAAGGAGATTTAATAATTAGATATGTTAATGGGTCAGCACACCATAGGATGTACTTCTAAATAATATGTACTGGCGGTTTGTTTCGGCTTTTCAATGTGGCATTCCATCTTTTCAAACAATTAATAATTTCCAAATATCAGACTTCAAATTTAAAATTGGCCGTTCCAATGGGCATGCTGAGCTCCGTTGCTTAGGGTTTGGGCCCTTCAGGGCCTCGGTTTTTCTAATTTTTATGGTCTTCTTCGTTTCTTATCCAAACAAACTCGAAATTCTTCCAAATTTTGTACGAATTATCTCTGAAACATAACAAACACAACCGTGAAAGTGGATTGTAAAAATGATACAAAAATTCACATAAAATATCATGTGGAAAGAGTTGTTAGCATGAATGTAGATGAAAACTTAGAGCAAAAGCTATATCAATTTAGCACTAATCAGAGATTTCCAACTTCAAAGGTTAATTATTTTAAATCGACAAGGAAAGTATAAAAAAACTTATTATTTTATGTAACATTACAGTGGAAACGACCAGAGGAGAAATTGTCGAAAATCTCTTTTCTGTCGCGGCTCTGAAATGGAAAAGGTTAATGTCGCGGCTCCAAAATGGAATAGATGCAGGTCGCTGGTCGAAAACAGTAATGACCCTTCTGTCGCGGCTCCAAAATGGAAAACATATATGTCGCTGGTCGAAAACGGAAAAGGTGGCCGTGGATTTATGTCGCGTCTCACACCCGCGATAAGCATCTTCTCGCGCGCCAACAGATTAGTTTTGCAATTTCGTTAAACTGTGTGTCATTTCTCAAATTGTTTTTTTGCTTTGGGTTATTTATAAATTTTTTTCGACCGAACAAAGATGCTGTCAGATTTTATCGGCTTTTGAGAAGTGCACAACGTGAGCTGTAACCGGGTTGCACAAGCCACTCAGTATTGTCCTTTCTTCTAAAGTTGGTCCACTTGAAAGACTTGAATCGTTGGAGCAGTAAATCATTTGATATGTTGCTCAAGCTTTTGATGGATGTTTTGCCAACAGGTGATTCACTTTCAGCCACACTATGAAGTAAAAAAGGTGTTGCGGGATCTGGGCTTAGGATATGAAAGCATCCATGCATGCATTAATAATTGTATGTTGTTTTGGAAGGAACTCGAAGACAAGAAGGAATGCCCAGTTTGCAAGGAATCAAGATGGAAAATACATTAAGGGCCTGTTTGGATAGTCCCGGATTGGGCCGGATCCGGCCCAATCCGGCGGCAAAAAAATCCCACCCGGAATTAAATTCGGCCCAGTTAAAAATCGCGTTTGGGTCGGGCTGGGAACGGAAAAATTCCGGCCCAATCCCACCGGATCGGCCGGGAAAAAAATAATTGTCTGTGGAGGCAATTTTTTTTTTCCCACTCTCTCTCTCGCGGCTGCTCCCTCTCGCGACGGCGCCTCCCCACGATCTCTCTCGCGATCTCTCTAGCCGCCGCCTACTCCTCCCCTCGCAGCTCCTCGACTCCGTCGCCTACCCCTCCCCGCACGACTCCGTCGCCTACCCCTCCCCGCACGACGCCGTCAACCCCTCTCCGGTGAGATCATCCCCTCCCCATCTAGGGTTTTGCAGATCTAGGGTTCTCATATCTAGGGTTTCTCAGATCTATGCAATTTTTTGATTTGTATGCACTGAACGTGCAAATCTAGCCGACACCGGGGAGGAGGACCGCCTGAGAGTAGCGTCGCGCCAGTGCCGCCTGAGATCTCTCTCAAATCGGAGCAAATCAGAGCAAGAACACAAGCGCCTGGAAATCTTTGATCCAGGTACATGGAAATCTCCAACGCTTCTCTCCATCTCTTCTTTTCAATAGATCTATCTGTGTGTTATTTTCTTCAGTTCAGATCTTCACATATCTTCACAGATCTTCACATTCGGAGCAGATCAGAGCAAGAACACATTCGGAGCAGATCATATCTTCACAGATCTTCATCCAGGTACATATCAATCTTCAATTCTTCTCCCCATCTCTTCTTTTCAGCAGATCTATTTGCTTGTGTCCAAGTGTTCATCTGTTATCATCTGTTATTTTCAGCACATTATAAGAACCAGCAAAGTTGCTGTTGGGATGTTTGATTAGTAGTAATGTACTATGTCATAGTTAACTCTTTTGCTTCACATGCAGTACTTAAATTGGAACACTTGGTTCTATTTGAACTGAAGCTAATCTATATGAAACATATGAACAACAACCTTGAATTACTAGTATGTAGGTTTTGGTTCTTTGCTGCTATTGTTTTGCTGCCTCTCTGTTGCTATTGTTTATTGCAAGTTAGAGGATGATTATTTTTTTACTGGGTTTTATTTATTTGTTTATTGCAAGTTAGAGGATGATTATTGAATTTCTTCACTCTGATGATTCTATTCTTCAATTAGATCATCTTTGCATGTTATTTTGCTCTGTCACTAGTAGCAATAGAACTTGATTTAAGTTAGAGCTGAACTTTGCCACAATAATCTTGATTTCAAAAGGGAATGATGTGATCACCATCCAAAAGGGAATGATGTGATTACCATCCTGATTTCAAAAGGGAAATGAATTGTAGCTATAAAATAATCACCAAGTTTTTGGCCAGTAGAACAGCAAAGTTCATGTTTCTATGATGTTTCTATGCCTTCTATGATTTTTTTTTTCATTTTGTTGTTCTCTGATACAAGTATCAGATAGTTGTATATGATATATAGATAATAGATATGTTTATGTTTATGTATATGTATACAAGTATCTGGTTTCTCTACCAGTATCAGATTAGTTCTTCTCTTTCTCATCTGGCTACCAATCTAGGGACTTTAATCTGCATCTAGATGTTCTTCTCTTTCTTTGAATTCTGCTCTATGTTAGGTTCTCTGATGCTTCTCTGCAGTTATTTGGGTCGCCTCAATGCTCGCTGGGAGCAATTGATGCAAAATATTTTTAAAAATATGCACTATCTCTTTTCTCTAATCCTATAGTCATAGTCATCTGTAAGTGTGCTCATAATAACCTTACTTCAAACTTACTTCAAACTTTCCCCTTGTTTATAAGATTATTCGTTGCTAAGAGTAACTAATATTTGGGCTAATTAGTGTTGTATTTGTATTGAGTAGTGTAGATGGGTTCCAGAAGAGAACGACTTATGAGATTGTTGAGGATGGAGGAAGATGAGGACGATGAGATGTTTCTTGTTGTCTTGCCCTATTTACACTCACTTGTTAATAGGGAAAAAAGACCAATTCATACATCAATTTTGACCGGCGCCAAACGTGTTGAGGAAATTCTTGAAGGGCACGAAAGTCGGTGTCAGATAGAGTTTCGTATGGAGCCGGAGATATTTAGAGCTATTTCAAGTTTCCTTAGGAGAGCGAACTTGTTAAACGATACCAGGGGCGTCACAGTTGAGGAACAACTTGGAATGTTTATGTACATGATCTCACATAATGCAAGTAATCGAGATCTACAAGAAGCATTCCAACATAGTGGGGAAACTATTCATAGACATATCAGGTCTTTTTTCACTGTCATTCCAAGTTTGACTTACAGATTTGTCAAACTTTCACATTCAAGTCAAACTCATTGGAAGATATCTTCAGACCCACGATTTGGGCCCTATTTTCAGGTGAACAATACAAACTACACTCTTAGCTAGTCTAGCTACCATTAACCGTTTCTTAGCTAACACAATGTGTTCCTTTGCAGAATTGTATTGGAGCAATTGATGGGACTCACGTACCCATCACTATCTCAGAAGATAGAGCTGCTCCATATAGGAATAGAAAGGGCACTCTCTCGCATAATGTTATGCTGGCCTGCGACTTTGATTTGAATTTTGTTTATATTTCTTGTGGTTGGGAAGGGTCAGCATCAGATGCTAGAGTCCTTCGGTCTGCCATTGACAAAGGTTTTCATGTGCCAGTAGGTAAATTCTATCTGGTTGATGGTGGATACGCGAACACTCCAGCATTCATTGCCCCTTATCGTGGTGTTCGGTATCATCTCAATGATTTTGGACGCCGTACGTCTCGATCAAGAGAATATAAAGATTACAAAGAATTATTTAACCACCGTCATGCACTACTACGAAATCACATAGAAAGAGCGATCGGTGTTTTGAAGAAGCGCTTTCCAATTTTGAAAGTGGGCACATTTCACCCCATAGATTCCCAAGTCAAGATTTCAGCGGCAGCTGCTGTGTTTCACAATATCATTAGGAAGCAAAAAGGCCAAGAAGAGTGGTTAGATCGCCAGCTTGATCTCATCTCGTCATCTCAGTTTGTTGATCTTCCCGAAGGAGACGACAACTATCATAATGATGTAGAGTCTTTGAATATTCAAGGAAATGATGGAAATATATTTAGGGATCAAATTGCACAGCAGATGTGGAGTGACTTTGTTCGTAGCAGAACAAGACTAACAAACCATGTTTGATGTATTTTTATTCTAGTATACAATTTGTTGTTTTCACTGTTTGGAATTGTTTACTACTAGTTCTTTACATTATACAATTTCAGTTGAATTTACTTGTTTATTAAAGATTTGAATGTACTAAATTTCAGTGTTGTTACTTAATGTAGCCATTTTGAGAGAAATAAAGGTTAAACCTGAGAGAAAAATTTTAACACCTTACAAAACTGATGGCTGCAAGTTAGAAGTTTTCTAATTATCTTTTGATAGTACCCATTATAGAGGGGTAGATTCTTGTTCGGTGTAGATTCTTATTGATGTAGTTTCCTTCAAGTTTAGCACTTGCCAATTGCATCGAAGTCATGACAAAGGGGGAGAGTTCTAGAGCTTCTTGGAACCCTGGGTATGAAAGAGGGCTTATTGATTTGCTCCATGAATACAATATCCCGAGATTTAAGGGACAAAATGGGTGGTCAACAGAAGCATGGAATAAAATTGTAAAGGAGTTCAATGAGAAGTTTCCGGAAGCTCAATTCTCAAAAATGCAGATTCAAGAACATGAGAGGGAGCTGAAGAGTAGTTATAAGGTACTAAAAGAGGCAAGAAAACAAAGTGGTGTTGGATGGGATAGCGTCCGTTGCATGATCTTAGCTGAACCACCCATTTGGAGTAACATTATTCAGGTAACACTAGTTGATCATAAGTATCATTTGTACTTCTAAGTAAGATAACTAACATTGATTTTTCTGTTATTCAATAGTCGCATCCTAAGGCAAAAAAGTTTCGTTCCAAAGCTTTCCCCTTGTTTGATTCGTTAGGAGCTCTATATGAGGGTAAGTCTTACTAATATTAATCATTAGTTGCATTTTTGTTTGTTTCACTAATATTAATTTAAGTTTGTCAAATAGGGAGCATAGCTGAGGGTAGTATGAATTTCACATCAATTGAGCACACTGAAATTTCATCTGATCAAGTCAACACTGACAATAATATTGCCTCAAAAGTCAATGTAAACACCCTCTTGGAAGATCAAGATGCTGATGTGGAGTATAATGCAAATCATTGTGACCTTGTATTTGCAACTTCTTCTGGAAACAAGACTGAAATTTCTTCTGGAAACAAAGAGAAAAGAGAGAAAAAACGGAAGCAAAGTGGTGATTGTAGTGTTTTGTTTGAGAACTATTTGGAGTTTAGGAAGGAACGAGTTAATGAGATAGTGAAGGACACAAATGAGGGTGAATTCTCAATCAAGAGGTGTATTGCTGTTTTGGATTTAATTGAGGAGATGTCGGATGAAGAAAAAGCAAAATCTTATCATCTCTTCAAAAATCCGCTGAATAGAGAGATTTTTCTCAGTGCACTACCATCTACTCGTCTCATTTGGTTGAGATTACCCCACAAGAATAATGATTAACAGGTACGCTGACCAGTTTTATTTATTTGTTTTGCTACTTTGTATCAAACTACATGACAGTTTTATATGTGCTTCAGTGCTAGTGTTTTGTTTTGCTACTTTGTATCAAAATCTTATTTATTTGTTTTGCTACTTTGTATCAATAATACAGTTTTGTATGTGCTTCAGTGCTAGTGTTGGAGGATGCCTTCATTTATTTTTTTTTGCTTCAGTGCTGGTGTAAGTTCTATCTGTATAATGCCTTTACATTTATATGAGATGATTAGTTATAGTTTTTTTTGGGCATTTCTAAATCTGATGCATTTTTTCTTCCATTGCCTATGTTGTGAACAGCCAGGGCCAAGGGAGTTCCCTATCTGGTGCTTCATCAAGCGAAACTAGAAGAACTCTGCGTTCTATCAATATCTCGACCTGACAAACCAGGTTAGTTCATGCGTTCTATCAATGTTGCTTACTGGTGGGGATCAATTTGATTTGAGGATATTTTGAACAATCTGGTTTGTACTCAGTTGTTTGTACTCAGTTTGTACTGAATATAGTTGGAAACATACTCAGTTTGTACTGAATATAGTTGGAAACATCCCTACTTGTTGCCTCCCTCAAATGCCACCCAGCCCGAAAGGTGACACTGCATGAGATGCTGAAATGTTCATGTATTTCTTTTGCATTCTCGTATGGTCCAGTGCACAATTTTTTAGTATGTTAATCCAACCATGGCCCAGATCAAATGGCTTTTGTTTTAGGGTGGCCCTTTTGAGGAAATATACTACAACTCACTTGTATAATTCTATTAGCCCTGTGGGGGTTGATAAAAACCTGACCTTCATCAAACTCACTTTTAAACATAAACACATGACCTCTTGTGTGATATAATCGTATAATTACTGTGACTGCACACGTCTATGATTCACAATACTCTTATCATTCACAATACTCTGAAGCGGCAAAGAAATTCTTTATTTTCTCTCATGTCCCTTTTGTGATAAATCTGGTACAGAAATTCTTTATCATTCACAACTCACTTGTATACTCTTATCATTCACAATACCTTATTTGTTCTATTTGTAATGTGATTGGTATATATGTATTTTGTAATGTGCAGTTGTAGGTGCACATGCAGTACTACAGAGAAACAATTCTTGCAACTGTGATGTGATAAGAGTACTGAGGTGATGGTTTTGCCACCTCTCACTGTGTGATCAGATTTGTGTTCTGCGGCTGCGGCTATTGTTTGTTATGCATCTTGTTGTATTACTTCAATTTTGTACTTAATTAGGACAATTCTTGATTATGTACTGGAATATTATATACTGGAAGTATTATGTATTGGATGTAATTCGTAGTACTGATATATTATGTATTGAGGTATTATGTGCTTGATTATTAATGGATAGTATTATCTCAATTATGTATTGGATTATGTACTGTTATATTACCTCAATTCTTGAAGATACAATTTTTTTAATATCTTTCATTAATGGGTAGGATTTTTCTCCCGGTCACCCAAACAGCCGGTGGGAAATTTTCCCACCGGGAATTTTATCCCACCGGGATTTTTTGACATCCCATGGGATTACAAAAATCCCGGTCGGGATTTTTTTTGACATGGAAAAAAATCACGGTCACCCAAACAAGCCCTAAGGAAAGAGTTAGCAAGTCCCTCATAAAGTGTTGAGGTATTTTCCTTTGATTCCTAGGCTACAACGGTTGTTCATGTCGAAAGAAATAGCTTCGGACATGCGGTGGCAAAGTCATAAGCGCACCCAGGAGGAAAGCGTTTTGAGACATCCAGCTGATGCTAAAGTCTGGAAGATTTAGGGCTTGTTTGGGTCACCGGGATTTTTTTCCATGTCAAAAAAATTCTCGGCCGGGATTTTTGTAATCCCATGGGATGTCAAAAAATCCCGGTGGGAAAATTTCCCACTGATTGTTTGGGTGGCCGGGAAAAAATTCCTACCCACTAATAAAACGGAGGCGCCGAGATATGATATGACCAAAGGCCTTGTCCCGAGCCGGGCTCGAACCAACACCTAATTTCAACCTTTCAGATCACTACTTTGGTTTCGCAGTTTAAGAAAGATATTAAAAAAATATAATATTTTCAGTACATAATCCAGAATTGAAATAATCAATTACATCAAATACATAATATTTTCAGTATACAATATTCCAGTACATAATCAAGAATTGTCCCAATTAAGTACAAAATTAAAGTAATGCAACTTCTGTTGATTCCAAAACAAGCTAGCACAAGTTGATTGACTCCAAAAAATCTGAAATTTGTTCTATAGTTAGCACATTGAAGAAGCATGTGAAAACCAAAATCAAATTAGTAAAACTGAAGATAGTACTGAGTTGATTAAGGCAAAAGGTTTGCATCACATCACATGATCTAAAATGATAAGTAAAAGAAGATAAGCACTAGGCTACAGGTTATTTGGACCTATCAATCATCACCATTATCAATTCCATAAAGATATAAACCAAAGGATCCATGCATAAATGTGGCATGTCTGTCTCAGCTGCCAGCAACGTCTTTCACCTTGCAAAGTTGCAAGACTAATGCACAGCTAGTCATATTCCAATTTTCCATTTCAATCTCTCCCTTTGTTCAGTGTGCCCAGTGGGTGTATGCCTGCTCTAGCTATTCATATTCCAGTTCCACAATTCATATTCCAGTTCCACAATGTGACATGATATGAAATAAGAATCTCCAAACAGCACAAAGTGGCATGGCAGCAATCAGTATGATACCAATGACATTCTATATATTCACTTAGTCAGTAGCAAATCAAGAACAATTTGTATATAAAGAAGAAACTAAATAACTGAGTACAAGAACAAAAGAATGGTGTTCTTGAAATTTGTATTCGATTTGGAGATATCTCCCCACCTTGAAATTTGAAAAGCTATACGTGCAGTCTACAAAGAACTATCGTTGATGAATTCTGAATCATGGTGTTTCCTTCTTCACGATCCTTGTTTTAATGCCTCCTGTAACAACAATCACCAAAATGTCGGCATTCTATGATGCAAAGGCAGTTAAAGCTAGCATCAGTGACATTTCAAATCTAGCATCGGTATGAAGTTACCTCAAATCAAAATGCATTGCATCCATCTTTTAACTAATAACCCACCTACACAAATGCAAGAGCAAGATTCGTCGTGCAGAAAGCATATTTTCACAAAGCATGCAATTATCTCATTGGAAAACATACTAATGCTCATTCCAAATCAAGGATGGAAGCTAGATAGGTTGCAGAAATTATGGCAGTTATGGGCTAGGTTTGATGTATTACGGCCAACTGATTGAGAAAAAAAAATGCAGGACAGAAACAATTGAGGCTACTGCAGTATGTGGTACAGAATATGGAAGTGCCACAATAGTTTCTTGGCTGAAACCTTGTCACTTTTTTTTTTGTTGAGAAACTAAACCTTTTCACATGGGGTACAAAAAACACATGGGGTGCCCAACACAGAACCTGACATAGAGCAGAATTCAAAGAAAGAGAAGAATACCTAAATGCAGATTAAAGTCCCTAGATTGGTAGCCAGATGAGAAAGAGAAGAACTAATCTGGCGGAGAAACCAGATACTTGTATACATATACATAAACATAAACATATCTATTATCTATATATCATATACAACTATCTGATACTTATATCAGAGAACAACAAAATTTTTGGATGGTGATCAGGATCTGGTATACATCATTCCCTTTTGGATGGTGATCAGGATCTGGTATAAAAATTTTTGGATGGTGATCACATCATTCCCTTTTGAAATCAAGATTATTGTGGCAAAGTTCAGCTCTAACTTAAGTCAAGTTCTATTGCTACTAGTGACAGAGCAAAATAACATGCAAAGATGATCTAATTGAAGAATAGAATCATCAGAGTGAAGAAATTGACCAGTTAACAAGTACTATTGCATCTTTAAACCAAACCCAATAAAAAAATAATCATCCTCTAACTTGCAATAAACAATAGCAACAGAGAGGCAGCAAAACAATAGCAGCAAAGAACCAAAACCTACATACTAGTAATTCAAGGTTGTTGTTCATATGTTTCATATAGATTAGCTTTCAGTTCAAATAGAACCAAGTGTTCCAATTTAAGTACTGCATGTGAAGCAAAAGACTTAACTATGACATAGTACATTACTACTAATCAAACATCCCAACAGCAACTTTGCTGGTTCTTATAATGTGCTAAAAATAACAGATGAACACTTGGACACAAGCAAATAGATCTGCTAAAAAGAAGAGATGGGGAGAAGAATTGAAGATTGATATGTACCTGGATGAAAGATTTCCAAGCGCTTGTGTTCTTGCTCTGATCTGCTCCGATATGTGAAGATCTGTGAAGATATGTGAAGATCTGTGAAGATCTGAACAGAAGAAAATAACACGCAGATAGATCTATTGAAAAGAAGAGATGGAGAGAAGAGTTGGAGATTTCCATGTACTTGGATCAAAGATTTCCAGGCGCTTGTGTTCTTGCTCTGATTTGCTCCGATGTGAGAGAGAAAACACCCCGTCACAGATCTCAGGTGGCACTGGCGCGACGCTACTCTCAAGCGGTACTGGCGCGACGCTACTCTCAGGCGGTCCTCCTCCCCGGTGTCGGCTAGATCTGCACGTTCAGTGCATACAAATCAAAAAATTGCCTAGATCTGAGAAACCCTAGATATGAGAACCCTAGATCTGCGAAACCCTAGATGGGGAGGGGATGATCTCACCAGAGAGGGGTTGACGGCGTCGTGCGGGGAGGGGTAGGCGATGGAGTCGAGGCACTGCGAGGGGAGGAGTAGGCGGCGGCGAGAGAGATCGTGAGGAGGCCCCTATTGGATCAAGGATGCCGACTAGAGGGGGGGGTGAATAGGAGGCTTTAAAAACTTTAAACTTAAAGCAAATAAAGGACAAATAATGTAAGCAAGAGAAAGAGAGAACAAACACAATAATTTTTACCGAGGTATCGGAGACTCGCCCAGTCTCCACTAATCCTCGTTGAAGCACTCAAATCACTTGAGTCTCGCTTCAATATCCACAAAGGATATTATCACTAATGGTTGCTCCTTGTCCACTCCGGAAAGGCGAGCACCGATGCCTTGTACACACTTGCCAAGCCTCTCTGACAATCTCCGAACGGAGAGATCAACGGCCACGCCTCCGAACCGTCTAGGTGAGGGCGCTCACCAAGAGTAACAGGCAGCAAGGTCTTCTCTAGACCTCCAAACACGCACCGAGAAGCTAAGTGAATGCAAATGCAAAAGAACTGAAACTCTCGGTGGATTGAAAAGCACTCGACTTGATCAACAGATCAAGATTTTATATAAGAAACTAATGCTCAAGAGTGTATATGAAATGCTACTGCTTGTTATATGAAACACATGCCCAAAGCCCCTATTTATAGCCTCAAGAAGCAAATGAACCATTGGAGCTAGGGCTGAAAATCAGCAACTCAAACTGACAGTCAGTTATGCAAACTGACAGTCAGTTACATGTATAACGGCCGACAAAATTTATGGATAAAAAATAGCTAGCCGTTTGAGGTCCAAAAAGGAAAGCTGGAACCCACAACTGACAGTCAGTTTGACCACTAACTTGACCAGAATCAAATAGAAACTCAGTTAAAAACTCTCTGGTCGAAACCCCAATTGACAGTCAGTATGGACAAACTGACAGTCAGTTTAGTACAAAAATTTTGAGCCCAAAATACACCCTCTCTGGACAATTGTCAGTTACACCTAACTGACATTCAAACTGATAGTCAGTTATGCAAACTGACAGTCAGTTATGCAAACTGACAGTCAGCATGAACAAAAATAGAGATAACTTTAAATCCAGAAATCCAAAAGAGGTGTTTAATAGCTCATTGGAAAGATAATTTCAAGGGCTACAATTTTGTCAGCAGAAGCAAAAACCAGATCTGCCTAGATCTTTCTGAAAAATGCAAATACTCTTCTGCTGTCAAGAATTGAACTGAAAAACAGATTTTTCAAATAAGTCCAAAAACCAAATCCAACCAAAATGATGCAATGCAATGACATAGGTTTCTCGGTTTGTGTAGGAGATAAAAAGAGGACTTTCTCTACCCCTCTTTATAGTACGGTCAAAACTAGAAAAGAATTTTCTTAACCGATCATCTCCAAACGCCAAGATCGGTAAAATAAAAACTCGAAATACCTGAGGTCTTTCGCATCTTCATGATTTGCGTCTCGTCTCTTGCTCTTCTACGTCTTGTGCTTCACTTCAAGTTGGGTTCATCTTGATCATCTTGATCATCTTGATCATCTTGCATTTCTTCCCAACTGATCCCTGTACCGATCAATCTCAGAAGCACGATTAGTCCAGAACACTTTGTTTTCATTAATCATCAAAATTAGGGTTAGGCATGACGGCCTAGATGCAACAGCGCCGTCGCGAGAGGGAGCAGCCGCGAGAGAGAGAGTGGGAAAAAAAATTGCCTCGACAGGCAATTATTTTTTTCCCGGCCGATCCAGTGGGTTTGGGCCGGAATTTTTCCGTTCCCAGCCCGACCCAAACGCGATTTTTAGCTAGGCCGAATTTAATTCCGGGTGGGATTGTTTTGCCGCCGGATTGGGCCGGATCCGGCCCAATCCGGGACTATCCAAACAGGCCCTTAGATAGAAAGTACCCGTGGCTTGCCCAGGACCCTTGCAATGTGCTGCTTGGCGTCGCCACAGATGGTTTTAACCCATTTAGAACCATGAGTAGCTCATATAGTGTGTGGCATTTTGTACTAGTCGTGTATAATTTGCCACCATGGAGAAGTATGAAGGAGACATTTCTACTTATAACTTTGTTGATTCCTGGGAAGAAAGTGCCTGGAAGGGACATTGATGTGTACTTGAGACCAGTTGTAGATGAATTGAAACTTCTATTTGACACCGGAGTCTCTACATTTGATGCTTCTATGAAAGAATGTTTCAAGATGCATGTTGTGTTGCTATGGACTATACATGACCTTCCTGCCTATGGTGCGGTTTTTGGGTATTCTACTATGGGTTATGATGCATGCCCTGTTTGCTTACATAAGACATATTCTTAACCACTTAGAAACTAGATTGGTTTCTTGGGCCATAGGAGATACTTGCCTATACATCATAGATGGCGAAGAAGTAAGGCATTTAATGGCAAACATGAGAATGCATTAAAGCCCAAGCAATTATCATGAAATGAAATTTTTGCATTGCTGCAAAAGTTGGATAATCTGCAAGGCTTTAAGTATGGAAACACGACAAAAATAAAAACAGAAAACGTGCACAGAAGAGGACACCAGGAAGGAATTTTACAAAGATCAACATATTGTTTGAGTTACCATATTGGAAGGACCTCCAGCCAAAGTTTATGTTGGATCCAAGTACCAATCATATGGTGCCAACTTCAATCACAATTAGAGTTTTCACATGTTCTGATCACTTATTGATCACGCTTAGCAAATTCATTCATTACCAATTCAAGTGATGATTGGGTGATTAAAAACTGTGGTTTACATTTCCTTTGCCTTTTTTGGTTGGCTTTTGAGTTTGTTGGCCTGATGTTAAGGACAGAAAAATTAAAGCAACTGTAAATTTTGCAGGTGGCATTCAAGACGAAGGTCTTTCATCCAAACATTAACAGTAACGGAAGCATATGTCTACTTCAATACAATAACTCTAAAGTTTTGGTGGAAGAAGAGGATTCAAATAGGCAACTTGTGTTTTACAATCATTACCATGTTGTAAGGAAATATGTTTGTTCTCTTTTTGCCTGGATGTGCTATTTGTAAATTTTGTGTGGCTAAATGTATGTTACTTCAAGATAGATCTCGTTGAAACAAAATTACAAACTCATATTGATAATAGCTTAGGTCAAGATAGATCTCATTGAATCACACGGAGACTTGGGATTCAGAGGCTCGAGACCTTCTCAGGAATCTGGGATCCAGGACCCAGGGTCCCAGGGTCTTCTCTGGGAAGCCCTCGAAGATTGGGGACCCAGAGGTCCAGGAACTTCCCAGGGACCTGGGATCCAGGGTCCCAGGGCACTCCACGGGAACCACTTGGAGTCATGGGACTCAGAGGTTGGGGACGGGCCCAAAGCCTTGAGGCCTTTATCGGGAACCACTTGGCGACTTGCAGCCTAGAGGTCCGGGACCTTCTCGGGGTCTTAGGGGCCTCATCGGGAATCACTTGGAACCTTAGGGTCCAGAGGCTAGGGACCTTCCAAGGGACTTAGGGCTCAAAACCCTGGAGCTTTCACCGAGAACCACTCGGTGACATGTGGCCAGGAGATCAAGAACTTTCCTGGGGACTCCGAGGCCCTCATCGGGAATCACTCGGAGACTTGGGATCCAGAGGCTCGAGACCCGCAGTTCTGGGTGCTCACCGGGAACACTCGATCACCTTGGGTCCAAAGGCTTGGGACATTCCCAGGTACCCATGACCCGAGGTCTTCAGGCATTCATCAGGAACTACTCAGAGACTTGGGACCCGGACGTTGGGGACCTTTCTGAGGAGTTGAGGCCCAAAGGACCAAGGCCCTCATTGGGAATCACTTGGAGACTTGAGATCTGGAGGTATAGGACCTTCTCAGGTACCCATAACTCAGGGTCTCAGGGTCCTTATTGGGAACCACTCAGCGACCTTAGGCCCAGAGACCCAGGGTCCTCATCAGGAATCACTCATAAACTTGGGACCTAGAAGCCTGGGACCCAAGGTCCTAGGGCACTCACTGGGAACCACTCGGCGACCTTGGCCAAAGGGCCGGGACTTTTCCAGAGACCCAAGGTCCCAGGGCACTCACCAGGAACCACATGGAGCTTTGGGACCCAGGGGCCAAAGACGGGACCCGGCTGCCAGAACCCCAGTGTCCTCACCGAGAACTACTAGGCGACTTGGCGCCCAAGGACGGGACCCGGCTCCCAAAGCCCCAGTGTCCTCACTGGGAACCACTAGGCGACTTGGCGCCCAAAGCTCAGGCCCTCATCGGAAACCACTTAGAGCCTTGGAGCCCGAAGGGCAGAGACCTTATCGTGGACTTGGGGCCCAAAGCCCTGGGCCTCCACTGGGCACAACTCGGCGACTTGTGGCCCAGAGTGGGGACTTTCCCATGGATCCAGGGCTCAGAGGCCTGGGATCTTCCTGAGGATTGGAGCCCTAGGGTACCTGGGCCCTCATCGGGAACCACTCGATGACTTATGGCACGAAGGCCCGAGATCTGGGAAATCGGCACACTCACTAGAATCCACTCGGAGCCGTGGGGCCCGGATACCAAAAACCTTCCCGGGAACCTGTGGCCCAGAGCCTCTGGGTCCTCACAGGGAACCACTTGGTGACTTGGGGTCCAAGGTTCCAGGGCCAACACAGGGAACCAATCGGAGCCTTTTGGCCCAGAGGCCAAGGACCCAAGGCTCGGAGCCCTGAGACCTTCACGGGAACACCAGTCGACGACTTGTGGTCCGGATGCCAGGGACCTTCCCAGGACCTGGGACCCTCACCAAGAACAACTCAGAGATTTGGGATCCGGAGGCCTGAGACTTTCCCAGGGGTCTGGGATCTAAGGTCCCAAGGTCCTCACTGGGAATCACTCGTTGACCTTGGGCCCGAGAGGCCCGGGGCCCTCACCGAGAATTATGCAGAGACAAGACTGAGACCTAGGGTCCCGGGATGCTCACCGAGAACCACTTGGTGACCATAGGCCCAGAGGCCCGGGACCTTTCCAAGGACTTGAGACCTGGGATCCCAGGGCATTTACTGGAAACCATTGGGATCTTTGGGCCCAGATGCCAAGGATCTTCCCTGGGACTTGGGTCCCGTAGCCATAGGGCTCTCTCCGAGCGACTTGGGGGCCGGTGCTCGGGGCCCTCACCAGGAAATGTTTGAAGTCTTGGGGCCATAAAGGCCAGAGACCTTAACAACGACATAAGGCCCAGAGCCCTCAGGCCTTTGCCGAGAACCACTCTGCTACTAGTGGCCTAGAGATCAGGGAACTTCGTAGGGACTGAGGGCCCTCACTAGGAATCACTTGGAGACTTGGAACTTAGAAGCATGGGACCTTTCCGTTTATTGGGGACATGGGTGCTGGAGCCCTCACCGGGAACCACTCAGTGACTTGTGGCACGAAGGCCTAGGACCCGAGATCCCAAGGTACTCATCGGAAACCACTCGGAGCCTTGGGGCCTGGAGAATGGGGACCTTCCCGAGAACCCATGGCCCATAGTTCCAGGGCCCTCCTCAGGAATCACTCGGCGACTTAGGGCTCGGAGGCCCGGCACCTTCCCAGGGACACAGGCAACCATTCGGAGCCTTTGGGCCCGGAGGCCAGGGACCCAGGGCTCAAAATCCCGGGAACCACTCGGCGACTTGTGGCCCAAAGGCCCTTGACCTTCCCAGGGACCTAGAGCCCAGAGGCCTGAGGCCCTCACGAGGGAACCACTCAAAGGAGAAGGCGGCGGATCCGCAGAGGAGGCGGCACAAGGAGAAGGAGGAGGCGGCAGAGGAGGATGCACGGGGACTCAGGGAGGCACGAGGAGGCGCCGGTGGTCTGGGGAGGAGGCAGATCAGTGGAGGAGGCGGCGTGGACAGGGTCGACATGGGAAGAGGAGGGAAGTCACTTCAGTTTTTTTTTCTATTTTTTCAGTAAAAAACCGAGTTGTACCGAATACTAAAATTAGGTAAATTACCCAACTGAACAGAATACCATATACCACATAAACCGCTATTTTCGTTTCGGTACAATTTTGCACAACCCTACTTTCTGGGGACCCATGACCCAAGGTCTTCATCGGGAACCACTGGAGCCTTAGGAGCCCAGAGGCCAGGGACCTTCCCAAGGACCTAGGGCACTCAACGACTTGTGGCCCAGAGGCCGAGAACCTTCCTGTGGACCCAGGCCCAGAGCTTCAGGGCTCTCATCGAGAACCACTCAGAGACTTGAGACCCAGAGGCCCAAGACTTTCCCAAGGACCTAGGATCCCAGGGCCCTCACCGGGAACCACTCGAAGCCTTGGGTCCCAAAGACCTATGACCTTCTTTGGGCCCCACCGGGAGGTCGTGACCCGGAGGAGCGGGATATTTTCTCCCAACAGTGCCTAAAAGTATAACTTCTTGTAGTGTGTCAATAAAACTGAGAGGAAAGTGAACCATAGAGGGAGCTAGATCCATAGATGGTAGAGTTTTGATCCAATAGTGATAAAAACACATGCAAGATTGGCAAAAAAAAAAAAGTTACACATCCTAGCAAAACTAAAAAAATCATGCTAATATTAAATTGGTATTATCTAACCACTGCCAACTACAACACAAGAGTTTCATTTTTATCCCACTTCTTCCTACTAGGCCAAGACCATCTAATTAGGTTATTAATAGAGTGATTAGTGCATATTAAGTGTTTTAAGATGGATCAAGGTGAATTAAAAATTGTAATGATAGATTGATAGTTATTTAAGTACACTAAAGACAAATTAATAACTCTAGTTATTTTTTTTACCTCACACATTCTCATTTGCATTACGCATACAACCAAACAACTCATATTAGCCTCCACTAACACATGCAATCAACTGAACAACCCCTATTTACACTTCTCATCGTCTCCCAATTATACAAGCATGTCTCATTTAGATAGGTTAGACCTTTGCGACTAACCAATCACCTCTATATGTTTGACAGATGTATGTAGAACACACATGCATCATTTTATCAAGATTGAAATGAGTAAGATTCAGATGGCAGGGAGCTATGATATTGCGAGAAATTTCAAGCACCTCAAAATCTTACCCAACTTTATTCAAATAATTGATTTGTAAGCTGGCAATTTTCCCAAACATGTCTTCAAAATAACAGTTCTTTTACCATGCAATCATTACCTCTCGAGAGGTAAAATGAACTTTTGATTATGACTATTGGTTAGTCAAGGGTATTTAGATGTTGTATGTAGGTGACTTACTAATTGCTATTTGCGCTTATACGTCATAGCAAAAGTGTTAATTATTACCTCAATATGTACACTGATTGAATAAGTACTCAATATAGTAGAAAAAATAATCCCAACTTGCTTCGTGCAAGAAAAATATGGTAAGATTAGAACTTTGAAGCACTTGGAAGAGAAAATAATAGAGACCAATTTAGTTGATGAACCGAAGCCCCTTGGACAAACAAAATTGTTAGAGGATGTTTCGAGAGAAAAAAAAAAGATTACAAGATCTGAGTTCAATGTTCTTTTTACTCGCTAATTTGAAGCAATTCAAAACAGAGAACATGTCTCATTTACGAAAATCTGGAATAAGAAAAATGTTAAAAACAAAAAAGTGTGATCTGGCATTATGTGGTTTTAGTCTTGAGATCTAACAACAAAGGAAAATTTTAATTACACAAATAACTAAGGAATTAATACCACAATTTTCTCATACGAAGGATAAATTCCTAATTTGCACTATCAACAAATGATAAAAATTGGATATTTTTATCCTTTGAAAAGTCTTGGTGTTCTATTACCTCCTATGAGGTAATAGGTCACCATAACCGTTGGATTAAAAGCAAGTAATAGTTGATATCAAAATTGTTTCATTGTAAAATTTTTAATAACTTGTAATATTGTATCTGTAAATCATAGAACACAACTAGGCATCTAAAAGTGTAAGGCTAGAGATGATATGTCTCTTTATCTAAAGAGATGAGGTACCAAAAGGTAGTTGGTTGAAGACTCCACATAAATTGTTTGAATTTTTTTTCCTAATAACCCACAAAAAAAACAAATTCAAAAAATAACCCAGACCTTTTAAATTTTGAAAAATGGCCCTCTATCGCGAATCGGACTGCACGACTGATCTTCAGTCGCTATCTAGGCTAGTGCCTGAAGACGTGGCACGGCCCAACGCCCCACTAGCCAAGGTGCCATGCCACGCCAGTTTTCAGTCGCTATCCCGGCTAGCGACTGAAATCCGCTACATTTCTGTCGCTAGCCCGGATAGCGACTGAAATGGCTCTGGACGCGCCCTGTAGCCTCTGGTCACGGTCGAAAGGGACAGGGACCCAGATGCAAGGATTTGGACTGATTTGTGATGATTTTACTTGGGAATTTGGACTTGTTTGCAAATCTTGAGTTGGGAGGGCTGATTTGAGATATAATTTCACACACAAGTGTAACTTTATTCCAGGAGCTTATTTAGCAGGAGTTTCGATGAAATTCGACAAGATTCGATGATTTTGAGATAATTGAGATAATTCGAAAACAGTGCACTTTAGGGTAATTAGGGTTTCGGAAAATGGCGAGGCTTGAAACTGAGGCCTCGAATGAGATTTTGGAAATCTTGCAGAAGGGAAACTTGCTCAGAATAGTGAATGGGAGATACTACTTGAATTAGATCAAAGTTTGGAGATGAGATCTGGGTTTTAGCCTTTTTAGGGTTCTCGGGAAATCTGAAAAAGGTCTAAGCCGCGATACTTCTGGGCTGATTTGCGAAAAGGGGCAAGACGACGAAGTTTTGGCATCAACTTCTGGAATTAGGGCATGGGCAAATCTAGGATCAAGATTCTGAGACACAGATTTGAACTGGGGCAAGAAATGGCTATTTAACTAATTTGCAGGTTTGAGTGGAGTGGGATTCAAATCCTGGCTGAAAGTACTAATCGTACAAAAGCTGAAAAGATGAAAGTATAAAGGCTGAAAAGCAGGAATGCAGAGTCGGACAAAAGTAGAACAGTACAAAAGTGCGACAGTGTTTTTCTCAAAAGGTTGGAAACCTGACAAAAATGTACGAAAAAACTGAACAGTCCGACAAAACCCTATATCAGGCTACTGCCCCCTCCTCCCCCTCTGTGGGGGGGACCTGATACTCCGATGGTGTGTACCGAGAGGGGGGCTAACGATCCCTAACGCGCCGCCTCCTTGCTGGTGGTATCTGCGCAGACGGCGGAGCCTGGGAAGGCTGTGTCGGCTGCGTAGGATGCTGCTGTGTCTGGTCGAGAGGCTGGTGCCATGCAGGAGTATCGAGCTCTTCATCCGAAGAGCTATCGGTAGGCATGAAACCCGTGTGCGGCGGTGGAGGGCGCGATGACGACGGACGGTCCGCTGGTGGCACATGCGGCGAAGGACCCGACGCCGACGGTGATGGTGGGGGAATCACAGTCAAGTGAGGTGGTAGCAGCACTCTAAAACCGACTAGAATCTGATCAACCTGCCGCTCGACCTCCGAACAATATGCGTACACATCATCGCTGGGCATGGTGGGTCTGACGCGGGACCTGACCATCATGTCCCGTGCACCAGCAGAGACGCCGCCGAGGATGTCTAGCTATGCACACGAATTAATGCAATTATAAAACGACAATCCATGTGAAAGTCAGGTTGCAAAGAGCTAAGGAACTCACAGAAGAGTGGATTCGCCCAGTAAGGCGTCGGTCGTAGCGGTCGTCGATGGTGGCGGGAGGGACGGGCTCATCAGGCGCGGCTGGTGGACCGCCCGCCAATCGGTAGATCGTGCGAGCTCGGTACCAGGACAGATACGAAAAATGGATGTCGTGGCTGTACGGCCCGTGCTCCTCGACCGTGCGTGTGTGGGCCCAATCCATCCACTCCTGCACATAGGGCCAATGCCGATGAACGAAATCGTGCCTCAGCATATGTCCTAAAAAGCTCCTCCAACGTCCTCTGTTTAGCCCTCCATGCCTTTGCGAACTTAATCTTATAACCGTACTTCTCCACGACATGTGCAATTATCACTTTCGGTGTCATTGCCGTGTTTTCCTTTATTACTGACAATATCAGGCTGCCAGCAAAACTGGAAGTGATATTTCTATGCTACTGCACCATGCCCTCACCAGACATCCGTGGTCTTTGACTCGTCACCTGAAAGAACGGGCCATCTCGTGGCCGAGTGACACGTACGTACCATGGATAGTTCTCGACTAAGCACCTCAGTCTACAGGCTCAGATTTGATTTGACCACCCGGAATGGCCTATTTAGTGAAACAACCCACGCAGTTATGGCTTTCTTTGCATCTTTCTTAATCTGAAGCAACTGTCCAAGCTGGACGGTTGATTCATTATAGGACCATTGCGAACTCAGCTCATCACGAACCACAGCGGAAATCAAAGATGATGGATCAGTCCATTCACTTATAGGATTCTGCTGTTCCGTGGGTTCATCAAGAGATTCATACACTTCTGACTGATCAGTATACTCCTCATTAAAATTCTCCTCCAATTCTAGTAGTTCTTCAGCTGCATCCACTTGATGGCCCCCAAACGGAGTTGTATCTCTTACCGTTTGCAAAGGTATACTGCCAGTTGCACTGGCATTGAAACTGCCACCTGCACCGGTATCGTGACCTCCGGTACTGATATTAGTGCTACTCTTTTCTCTTCCTACGGAATGGCTGCCCTCCGAACTATGTGCGCGTAAGATTTCAACGTATAGTATGATGACACACAACCATAGCTTGGATTTGTCACAAATCGTCCAAACGAACCCCATGATTTGTCACCTTTCAGTCTCTTGAGCACCCATTTGTTTCCCTCTGGAATCATGCCTTCGACCCTGAGATTATCCGTCGCAAGATTTAGTTGTAACAGGTCGACTAACCACATCTCCAAATCATTGAAAGACATTGACTGTGGTTGTCTCATTTGACCGTAAACATGCATACAACCACTAAGATCATCACAGTTTGCTCCATTACGGATTATACCAGCTCCGTAATAAACGCAAACCGCACTGGGTTGCTCCATAGCCTAATCAATTTGTCATTCTATGTTAGGTTTAAACAGGATAGTGCGACGATGCGCAATAATTGTAGCGGAATTATACTGCGATATTGCAACTACGAGATGTGTCAAAACTAATTTATATCTTGTATTGTAGTATAGTGTATAATTAGAGGACCAACATTGCTCAAAGTACTATAAAAAACATGGTTTTTGATCCGGGAGGATCTCCAAGTCCTGATTGCATGCGGCTTCGCGACCAAGTCCTGATCGCATACGGCTTCGCGACCTTAACAGTGTTCGGAAAGGATTCGTGAACATGGATGGGTCCGCGACCATGGATTGATCCGCGACCAGGAAAAGGAATTCGTTCCCTGTTCAGAATTGTAATCCAATCCGAATGTGTATAAATAAGTTTATCTGTTTAGGATTAGTTATATGAGTCTAATACGTTTAGGTTATTGAGTCTGATACGTACTCATACGATTGGACTATAAATACCCCGTAATAGGTCTAGTTTAGATCATCGAATACAATCGAGTCTAGATTGAAGTCTTAGACACTTATATTTCCTTCGACGTAGACAAGTGTGTCTGACGTTCGATGTGTAAAAGCCCTTTTTGAAATAAAGAGTTGTGCAATTACTTTGAGCTGTGTTTTCGATCAACCTTTGGGTTTCGGTATTTCCTAGTAAGATCCCATTATTCCGCATATTAGAATCTGGGCGAGTCTAGTGCAAAAACCAAGGCTAGGTCTCAAACGGATCAAGTTGGTATCAGAGCAACTTTCCTATCCTGTGGATGGTGAAGACTCGCCAGGGTTACAAAACCTCCGGCGAAACTCCAGGCGATCAATTGACGGTTCCTACAGCCGCGTCTCCGACAATGTCTGACGATACCTCCGTTCAAACTAACATAGCCGAACAAGTGGATAAGCTCTCCACCGATATGGAAAACGTGCTTGCTTGGATTAAGCAGCAGGCCATGATTGTACCTCCTGAAGTAGGGAAGGTTACGGGTGAGAAGACTGGTGAAAACTTGCGCAGGGCAGACGAAAATGAAGATGAAGGCGACCACAAAACCGATGACCTCGCCACCACCTCCTTAACTGTCGGATCTTTTAAAGTCGACGCTAAGATTGATATACCCATATATGATGGGGTGATTGATGCCGAGAAGCTGGATTCTTGGATCGATCAACTTGAGACCTACTTTGACCTAAAAGGATTCAGTAACACTCAAAAGGTGAAGTTTGCACCTTTGAAGATGAAGGACCACGCCAAGACATGGTGGAAGGCCCTTGTCGCCAGTGGTGAAGCTGACGACCTTGCGTGGGGTCAATTCAAATGACTTCTGTGACAAGAATTCTATCCGATGGGCTATCTTGAGGAGAGATGGGAGCGTTGGCATAGATTATACTAACGGCGCGACCAGACCATCCAAGACTATACGACAGAGTTTCGGCGACAAGCAATGGTCATTGGCATCTCACTATCCGACCCTCAGGTATTTCAGAAATACACATCTGGACTTCAGAAATCGATCAGTACTGAGCTAAGTCTGTTCGGCGTCCAAGACATCGCGACCGCGAGCACAACTGCTATGGCGATCGAGAAGAAGAACAAATCCCGGTTTGGATAGATCTTTGTATCTAGGTTTTGATGATTAATGACATTTTGGATAAATCCATGATGATTAAAGTTAATATGAAGATATCAGATTTGATGATTAAATGACAATTTAGATAAATCCTGATTTAGCACAAGTAAATTGAATTGATTATCGGTAAACCCTGAATTGGATGTTTTTCTCGATTGCGGGTTTGATATTGATGCATATGTAGAGGATGAGCTCGGTGGTTGCATCAAGCTTGTGCTAATTGATTGATCAAGATGTTATATGTTAAATCTTGAGGTTGATGACTTCAGTTGTGGATTTGATATCGATGCACATGTTGAGGGAGAGCTTAGGATGATTAGTTATCCATGTTTGTGCAAAAGGTTGATGACTCCGTGTTCTGGATTTGATATCTCTATGTATGATTGAGAGAGAGCTCATGATATTAGTCATCCATATTGATTGATGTCATAACTTGAGTAGTATGGATCGTGTGCGCATTTCTTGTATCATATATGGATCTATATGATTGTGAGATTCATCCATTACTCATTTGTTGTTCATTGAAATCGGTTTTGTCATTTCACCGAAGAAAGAAATTGTTGAGTGAACTCCTGTGTGGAGTGATTTATCTGGTGGTGATTAATGACGAACTGCAAATGAGACTAACGTTTGCGCATTGAGTGTATATGTTCTAGTCTTAGAATGGTTGCAGGATGAAAACAAGCAAGGGCGTGAAGAGGATGAAGACGATATGAGACATCCTGAGCAAGGTCAAGCTTAGCGAGGACGAGCTTTGCGAAGACAGGCGTCGAGATGTCGAGCTTCGTGTGGTCAAGCTTAACGAGATCGAGCTTTGTGATGACGAGCGTCGAGCGATCGAGCTTCACGAGGTTAAACTCCACCTAAGGTAAAATCCAAGATTAAGGATTGTTTTCTTAGGATATTACTGGTCTCGGTGTTTGGAGACAGACCGGGTTGATAGGTTTCTTTTTACTAGTTTGACCGTACTATTAAGAGGGGTTGGAAACTAGTAGCTTGAATCTATCTAGTGTGGAAGCTTAGATGCATTCATATCATCTTGCACTAGTGTCTTGCATTGCTAGTGAGTCTAAGTGTAGTTCATGTGCATTAGATTAAATGTTTTGAAAACTGCACTTAGTCATGATCGCCAGCCGTTTAAATTGGTTTATTTATCTAGAGCTGGTCGTGGTCGTATTTGCATATTCTGATCGTATCAGTGTTGATACGTGGTCGTGGTCGTGTCGCTTGTTTGGCGGCTTTATGTTTAGGGTTTGGGCGTGGTCGTAGGAGTTTGGACTGGTCATACCAGTTTTCGGCTCGCTTGCGTACGCTCGACCAAACCCTATCGACCACCTGTTTTCGATCGGATGTCAGACCTGTGTGGTCGTGGTCGTTACTGAGTGACAGCAATCACATCCACGAGAAAACGACAGAATCCGTATGTGCAAATACCACAAATTGCATTTGAGATGATTTTTGGATTGAACATTTTGACAGCAGGAAAATTTCTGAGTTTTCTATAAGTTTCTAGACCTTCTAGGTCTTGCTCCTGTTGACAAAATTGTAGAGCTCTGAGTTATCTTTCTAACAAGCAAAAAATCAACTCAATCAGATCTCTCGATCAAAAGTTATGCTTGTTTTACTGTCAGTGTGCAGTGGCCGGACAAATGCATCCGTCCGGGGCTATCTGTCCGAAGTGACCGGACTTTGTCCGAAATGGCCGAACATTGTCCGGCATGTACAAATTTTTTGAGCCGAAAAATGAAACAGAGACAAATGCATCCGTCCGGGGCATTTGTCCATTATGTGTGGACTTTGTCCGAAACGTCCAGTCGAGCACGAAATTCAGCTTGTGTCCAATACGGCACTACCCAATCTTAGTATGTATCGCAACTCAGTATTGGAGAATGAAGAGATTAAGAAACAACTTGGTGAGTTGCTGACCGATGGTGTCATTCAACCGAGTAGTTCACCTTGTGGATCTCCTGTGGTGTTAGTACCACAGAAAGATGGGACTTGGCGTATGTGCATCGACTATCGAGCACTGAACAAGATCACCATCAAGAACCGGTACCCCCTTCCTCGTATTGATGACCTGCTCAACCAATTGAAACATGCTGTTGTCTTCTCCAAATTGGATCTTAAGTCAAGATATCATCAAGTCAGCATCCGAGAGGAGGATACGTGGAAGACCACATTCAAAACACGACAAGGTCTGTTCGAATGGCTAGTCATGCCGTTTGGTCTCTGCAACGCCCCGGCAACTTTCATGCGTCTTATGAATGACTTTTTGAGACAGTTCATTGACGACTTTGTGATCGTTTACCTCGACGACATACTAGTTTATAGTCGATCGTGGGATGAGCACCTCATTCATGTCGAAAAGGTGTTCGATCAACTTCGGCAACATCGACTTCGCCTCAACCGTAAGAAGTGCGAGTTCGGCCAGCAAACTCTACTTTACCTTGGATTCCTGGTTGGCAACGGTATGTTGCAAATCGACCCAGATAAGGTAAAAGTGATTCGCGAGTGGCCGCGACCACGAACAGTTACGGATGTGCGTAGTTTTGTGGGAGCATGCCAATATCTTCGGAAGTTCATCCGACACTTCTCGATTATGGCTTCTCCATTGCATGCATTAACCAGGATTGATCAGAAGTTCGAGTGGACAGGGAAACATGAGGACACGTTTCTCTTGCTGAAAAGGAAGATCAGCGAGGCGCCTGTGTTAGCTTTGCCGAATCTCCAGAAACCATTCGAGCTAGAAACCGATGCCTCAGGTTATGCAATGGGCGCAGTGCTCATGCAGGAAGGTCGACCAGTGGCATATCACTCCGAGTTATTCCAAGGCGCTCAGAAAAACTACCTGACTTATGATAAGGAGTTATGCGCACTGCATCAAGCCGTGAAACATTGGCGGTGTTATCTCTTGGGTAAAGAAACGGTTGTCCACACCGACCATCAACCATTGCAATATTTGCAAACTCAGTCCAAGCTACAGCAAGCTCGGCACATGAAGTGGATGTCGTATCTGCAGCAGTTCATGTTGCATCTAGGCCTTCATGCCTAACCCTAATTTTGATGATTAATGAAAACAAAGTGTTCTGGACTAATTGTGCTTTTGAGATTGATTGATACAGGGATCAGTTGGGAAGAAATACAAGATGATCAAGATGAACCTGACTTGAAGTGAAGCACGAGATGCAAAATACAAGACGCAAATCATGAAGATGCGAAAGACCTCAGGTATTACGAGTTTTTATTTTTACCGATCTCGGAGTTTGGAGATGATCGGTTAGGAAACTTCTTTTCTAGTTTTAACCGTACTATAAAGAGGGGTAGTGAAAGTCCTCTTTTTATCTCCAACACAAACCGAGAAACCTAGGTCATTGCATTGCATCATTTCTGGTTGGATTTGGTTTTGAACTTATTTGAAAAATCTGGTTTTTCAGTTCAGTTTTTGACAGCAGAATAGTATTTGCATTTTTCAGAAAGATCTAGGCATATCTGGCTTTTGCTTCTGTTCACAAAATTGTAGCCCTTGAAATTATCTTTCCAACGAGCTATTAAACACCTCTTTTGGATTTCTGGATTTAAAGTTATCTCTATTTTTGTTCATGTTGACTATCAGTTTGCTAAACTGACTGTCAGTTTGAATGTCAGTTCGTGTTAACTGACAATTGTCCAGAGAGGGTGTATTTTGGGCTCAAAATTTTTGTACTAAACTGACTGTCAGTTTGTCCATACTGACTGTCAGTTGGGGTTTCGACCAGAAAGTTTTTAACTGAGTTTCTATTTGTTTCTGGTCGAGTTAGTGGTCAAACTGACTGTCAGTTTGTGTAACTGACTATCAGTTGTGGGTTCCAGCTTTCCTTTTTCGACCTCAAACGGCTAGCTATTTTTTATCCGTAAATTTTGTCGGCCGTTATACATGTAACTGACTGTCAGTTTGAGTTGCTGATTTTCAGCCCTAGCTCCAACGGTTCATTTGATCCTTGAGGCTATAAATAGGGGCTTTGGGCATGTGTTTGATAGAACAAGCAGCAGCATTTCATACACACTCTTGAGCATTAGTTTCTTATATAAAATCTTGATCTTTTGATCAAGTCGAGTGCTTTCCGATCCACCGAGAGTTTCGTTTCTTTTGCATTTGTATTCACTTAGCTTCTCGGTGCGTGTTTGGAGGTTTAGAGAAGACCTCGCTGCCTGTTACTCTTGGTGAGCGCCCTCACCTAGACGGTTCGGAGGCGTGGCCGTTGATCTCTCCGTTCGGAGATTGTCGGAGAGGCTCGGCAAGTGTGTACAAGGCATCGGTGCTCACCTTTCCGGAGTGGACAAGGAGCAACCATTAGTGATAATATCCTTTGTGGATATTGAAGCGAGACTCAAGTGATTTGAGTACTTCAACGAGGATTAGTGGAGACTGGGCGAGTCTCCGATACCTCGGCAAAAATTATTGTGTTCGTTCTCTCTTTCTCTTGCTTACATTATTTGTTCTTTATTTGCTTTAAGTTTTAAAGTTTTTAAAGCCTCCTATTCACCCCCCCCTCTAGTCGGCATCCTTGATCCAATACGTGGTATCAGAGCAAGGTCTCTCGATTCATTAGGCTTTACCGCCTAGAGAGAGGATGTCGTCAAGTGGTGATTTTCTTCTTGGTCATACTGGTCGTGCGCCTATCTTTGATGGGACAAATTATCCTTATTGAAAAGTGCGCATGTCGGTATTCCTAGAAGCCATGGGGCTTGATGTATGGGATATCGTTAAACTCGGCTTTACTCCTCCGGTTGATCCGGCAAGTCAATCTGATGACGATAGGAGAAAGTTGCATTTAAATGCCCGTGCAAAAAATGCACTCTTTGCCGGTTTATCCTTAAATGAGTTCAACCGTGTGAGCAATCTCACGACTGCTCATAAGGTTTGGACTACCCTCGAAGAAATTTACGAGGGTACAACAAAGGTTAAAGAGGCAAAATTGCTAATAGTGAGGCAAAAATATGAGACATTCACCATGTCATCAACCGAGTCCGTGGATTCCATGTTTACTCGGTTAAATAATATTGTGAATGAACTCAAGGGCCTTGGTGTTGTTTTTACTGACCTTGAGTTTGTGAGAAAGATGTTTAGGGCCTTGCCGGAAAGTTTCGACACTTTGGTCACGGTTCTCACAAACTCTGATCTATCGACCACAACACCAACCGATCTCTATGGGAACCTCATCACCCATGAGATGCACAAGAAGGAGAAGAAGGAAGCAGCCGAACCCGTGGAGACAAAGAAGAAAGCTTTGGCCTTCAAAGCTAATGCAAGGAACGATTCAAGCGATGGCTCCTCCGATGAAGACCTCGCACTCATGGTAAAGAACACTCAAAAACTCCTTCGCAGGTTGCATAAGAAAGGTGTCAACATTGACACACGACCAAAGGGGCAAAAGCAAAACAACTTCAAGGACATCATTTGCTACGGATGCCATGAGAAGGGACACATAGCATCAAGATGTCCAAACAAGAACAAGGCGTGGAACAAAAAGAAGAAGTTCTTCAAGAAGAAGAATGAAGAAATCAAAGAAGCCTGCTTTGGAGAGTGGATGTCCGGAGGAGAGAGCTCCGACTCCGACTCCGACAACTAACGAAGTTGCTCCAAGAAGATGGCCGGACTAGCTCTCGGCAACAGCAACACTTCAACTAGTTCATCCATTTGCCTTATGGCCAAAGGCGATGAAAAGGTGAACTACAAGACCGGTGGGAGGCATTGGGTGCTAGACAGCGGATGCTCCGAACACATGACCGGCAACAAGAAGTTGTTCACCTCACTCAAAGACAACTCAAGCGAGAACCAAAAGATTACCTTTGGCGACAACCGTCAAGGAAATGTGGTAGGCTTGGGTAAAATCGCAATCTCTAATGATCTCTCTATTTCGAATGTTTTGTTGGTCGAATCTTTGAACTTCAATTTGCTTTCCGTTGCACAAATTTGCGATTTTGGTTTTAGTTGCACATTTTATCCAAAAGAAGTTTTGGTTGAAAGTTTAAAAGACAAATCTTTGATCTTTAAAGGCTTTCGTTTTGGAAATCTTTATTTGGTTGATTTTCACTCAAAAGATGCATCTCTGTCAACATGTCTTGTCTCTCAAACCTCAAAAGGTTGGCTATGGCATAGACGACTTGCACATGTTGGAATGCATCAATTGAGAAAACTTTTAAAACGTGATTTGGTTGTTGGCTTAAAGGATGTGAATTTTGAAAAGGACAAACCTTGTAGCGCTTGTCAAGCTGGCAAGCAAGTAGCTACTTCACATCCAACTAAGCGCATTCTTTCGACTTGCAAACCTTTGGAACTCCTTCATATGGATTTATTTGGACCTTCCGAGTTCCAAAGTATCGGGGGTAGCAATTATGGTTTTGTGATTGTTGACGATTTCGCTCGCTATACTTGGGTTTTCTTTATTTCCCAAAAATCTGAAACCCCCGATGTTTTCAAAAGTTTTGCAAAACGTGTTTCTACTGAATTCGAATTATCCATCAAGAAAATCCATAGTGATCATGGTGGAGAGTTCGTTAATTCAACTCTATTTGATTTTTGTGACTCTCTTGGAATCAAACACGAATTTTCCACATCCTACACTCCACAGCAAAATGGAGTCGTTGAAAGGAAAAATTGAACACTTATAGAAATGGCAAGGACTATGCTGAGTGAGTATGATACTCCTACTCGCTTCTGGGCTGAAGCCGTGCATACCGCTTGCTATTCTATAAATCGGCTTTATTTGCATCCTCTTCTTAATTTGACTCCTTATGAACTTCTTATTGGGCGTAAGCCAAATATTTCTTATTTCCGAGTCTTTGGCTGTAAATGTTATATTCTTAAGAAAAGAAATTTTGGTGGTAAATTTCAAAGAATAGTAGATGAAGGCTTTCTAGTCGGATACTCCACCACTAGCAAAGCTTATCGTGTTTTTAATAAAAATACAAGTTGCATTGAAGAATCTGGTGATGTTGAATTTGATGAAACTAATGGCTCACAAAAGGAGCAAGTATCTCATGAAGTTTCAGGTGACGATCTTCAAGAAGCCATGAAGAACATAACTATTGGAGACATCAAGCCAAGAGAAGAAGATCAAGAAGATGATGTCAACGTTGAGAATGTTGATCAAAACATATCATCATCTCATGTTGATCCTCCATAACAAGGTCAAGATGAAGATGTACAAAATGAAGCACCAAGGCAGCATCAAACAATCACCAAGGATCACCCTCTAGACCAAATATTGGGTGACGTCAGTAAGGGTGTTCGAACTCGATCTCGTATTGCTGCATTTTGTGAACATCATTCATTTATATCTTCCTTTGAACCCAAACATGTTAATGAAGCTTTAAATGACCCTGATTGGGTTAATGCCATGCATGAAGAACTTAATAACTTTGCTAGAAGTGAAGTTTGGACTTTAGTAGAAAGACCCAAAGATCATAATGTTATTGGAACTAAATGGGTTTTTTAGAAATAAGCAAGATGAAAATGGTGTTGTAATTAGAAACAAAGCTCGTCTTGTTGCTCAAGGCTTCACTCAAGTCGAAGGTTTAGACTTTGGTGAAACTTTTGCACCTGTAGCAAGACTTGAAGCTATTCGCATTCTTCTTGCTTATGCATCATGCTTTAATATCAAACCCTTTCAAATGGATGTTAAAAGTGCTTTTCTAAATGGTGAAATTTCTGAACTTGTGTTTGTTGAACAACCTCCCGGTTTTGAAGATTCTAAATTTCCAAACCATGTTTTTAAACTGTCAAAAGCTCTATATGGTCTCAAACAAGCTCCTCGAGCTTAGTATGAGCGACTTAGAGACTTTCTATTATCAAAAGGTTTTAAAATTGGGAAGGTTGATACAACTCTCTTTACAAAGAAAATTGAAAAAGATTTGTTCATTGTCAGATATATGTTGATGATATTATCTTTGGATCTACTAATGAACATTTCTGTCATGAGTTTGGAGAGATAATGTCTAGGGAGTTTGAGATGTCCATGATCGGTGAGCTGAGCTTCTTCCTCGGACTTCAAATCAAGCAACTCAAGAACGGGACGTTCGTGAGTCAAACAAAGTACGTGAAGGACCTGCTCAAGCGCTTTGGGATGGAAGATGCTAAGCCAATCAAAACTCCCATGGCGACCAATGGACATCTGGACATGGACAAAAGCGGAAAATCGGTTGACTCTAAACTATATAGGTCTATGATTGGTAGTCTTTTATATCTTACTGCATCTAGGCCTGATATCATGTTTAGTGTGTGCTTATGTGCTAGATTTCAGTCTGATCCTAAGGAATATCATTTAACTGCTCTTAAAAGAATCCTTAGGTATTTAAAATGTTATCCCAATTTAGGCCTTTGGTATCTAAAAGATGCAAATTTTGAATTAATTGGGTATTCGGATTCTGATTATGCTGGGTGCAAGATTGATCGTAAAAGCACATCTGGTAGTTGTCAGCTGTTGGGGAGATCATTAGTATCATGGTCATCTAGGAAGCAAAATTCAGTAGCTCTCTCCACAGCTGAAGCTGAGTATGTGTCTGCAGGCAGTTGTTGTGCTCAATTATTATGGATGAAGCAGACATTTTTGGATTATGGGATTATATTTGATAAAGTGCCACTATTGTGTGATAATGAAAGTGCCATTAAAATTGCTAATAATCCTGTTCAACATTCTAGAACTAAGCATATTGAAATAAGGCACCATTTTATTAGAGATCATGTGGCAAAAGGAGATATTGATGTAAATTATGTAAGAACTGATATGCAACTAGCTGATATTTTCACCAAACTCCTAGATGAATCAAGTTTTTGCTTTTTAAGGGGTGAACTGAACATTATTGATATATCAAATGCTAGTTGATGTGCTAAATGTGTTGTTTGTATAAAATATTATTATTTTATTCCCTCTCTAGTCTCAGACTGCTTCTGGTCGAAATTGGCCAAACTGACAGTCAGTTCCTCTAACTGACAGTCAGTTCAGTAGTTAGGAGCCTGGTCTTAGTCTCTGGTCGAAGTCATTGTCATAACTGACAGTCAGTTACGTGCATTTGACTTTGGTCGTAGCTCCTGGTCGTGTTCGAGTCCCCTACTGACTGTCAGTCTTATACACTGACTGTCAGTTTCGAAACTCAGTTCTGTGAACTGACTGTCAGTATGGTACACTAACTGTCGGTATGGTACACTGACAGTCAGTTCTATGTTTCTGAGTTTGGAACTGACTGTCAGTTTATCAAACTGACTGTCAGTTGCGGGATCGAGAACCCTAAATCCCCCATTTTATTTCTTTGTCTTCTCGGCTTCTCTTCGCCGCCGTTGTTCATCTCCTCTCGTCGCCGGTGTGTGTGTGCCCAGTTCCTCATCGCCGGTGTCTTCTCCTCACCGTCGACGTGCGCCGCCGTTTCCCCTTTGTGCCGCCTCCTCCACCGCATCTGCGCCACCGCTGTTCTAGCCACCGCAACCAACACCGCACCGCGCCGAAGTCTTGTTCGTGCGCCGTTGTGCTGAGGCTCGCCAGTGGTGTCTCTTCTTTCCCTCTTCATGGTGTGTCTCCGTGCAGTGTTTTGCCGTCTACGACCTCGTCTGCTCTGTTCAGCTGTTCTGTTCAGGTCGTTTCTTCCTCTCCTCTGTTTTCCGTCTTTTCTTGGACATGTCTGATCAGCCCGGTCCCTCTCGCCGTGTGGCCCGACGAAAGAACGCGGCAAACAGCCAGCGTTCATCGGGTCAGACGTCCGAGAACCGGCCCTCGCCTCCGCCTGAGCGCGTGCCCGTGGATTATTCACGTTGGCACTCGAGCCGCCTTCGCACGCTCCGCTCTGTGAACCCATATTTGTCGCCGCGTCCCACTGGTCGCGACGCATGCGCGGTTCTCACTTGCTATACCAACCTCCACCTAGACCTGTTCACCAGCGTCTACAGCCGCGCGCCCATCTTTGCCCACCGCTCTCTGTCGTGGGGTACGATCGCCTCTCGCACAGGCATCGCTACCCTCGCAGACCTCTTCGGCACTATAGGGATCCGCGACCTAGTCGCTGATTCCTCTTTGCATTGGGCTGAGGGGCCCATTCGCCAGTTCTACTCCACCATCTTCATCTCCCCTCAGCGTGACTTCATGACCTTCATGACGGGCCTCCAGGTCTACACCGTCACGAAGGATCAGCTGGAGTCCGCGCTCGGACTGGTGCGCCCTCCTTCTGGCCGCCAGCTCCATACCTTACCTGACCTCGAGCGTCGGGAGGTGGCCATGCTTTATTCCGGCCCCTTCCAGTTCCGTCACATCGCTGGTCTGCGCCGCGATGTTGACCTGGCTCTGCAGATCCTCCGTCTCACACTGGTCCCCATGAGCGGAGACAGAGCCAGAGTCACCTATCTAGGGCTCCACGTCCTGATTTCTATCTTCCAGGAGGAGCCCTTCGACGTTGCTGATCTCATCATCAGTGAGATTCAGCACGTCCTTCTTTCCCCGTGCCATCAGCTGATATACGCTCCGTATATTATGGCGGTGCTTCTTCATATCCGAGCCGTCCACACTGAGCTGCCACGGCTCCATCATCCTCTCCTTTTTTATCCTCCGGGCCAGGCTGATCGCCGGCTCGGTGCTCGCCCTGCCCCTGCTGCTGGCCCTGATTCTCCCGCATCAGATGATGATGCTGCGGGGGAGTCAGCGAATGAGGCTCCTGTTCAGGAGTCTGATCCAGCACCTCCTTCAGACCCTGGCGCCGGATCTTCTGCGGCGTCACCTTCGTTGCTCCAGCAGGTTCTCCAGACCCAGCAGCAGATCCTCAGCACCCAGGCGGAGCATCACCAGATGTTGCTTCGTTTGGTCGCACAGCAGGAGGAGATACTGCGCCGTCTGCCTGCTTTAGTCTCTCCGGTCCCTCGCAAGAGGGCCCGCCAGGCTGCATCTTCTCCGAGCTCTGCTTCAGGACCTGTTGATCCAGCTCCTGCGGCACCAGCTCCGGCTCCCGTTGCTGCAGCTCCAGCTCCCGTTGCAGCGGTGACTCCTCCGGCGTCTCTAGCCGTCGACCCGACTGCATCTCCAGCTGGCTCTGGAGATACAGCCGTCCTAGGGTTCTCTTCTGATGATGAGCCTTAGGCTCTGTTTTGTATCTTTGCCTCCCTTTTTGTGCTTGATGCCAAAGGGGAGAAGTATTTTGGATAGTATATTGGATATTAGAGTCTGTTTATGTCTTTTGATGTATTGAACAGATGATCTTTTTATATATATGGAGATGAGATGTTTTTGTTCATCATATATGTCTGTGTCTGATGTGTGATGTTCTTGATCCATTTAGCTCTGATACTTTGATATGGTTTCTTGAGATGATGCTCTTGAGCTCTGATACGTTGATACATTGATATATATGATGTCTTGTTTTAAGATGTGAATGCTCTGATATGACTGTGATATCTACACATCTATGACTTGGGTATCCTGATGTACATGTATTGGTTTATGATCTGATATGATGAGATGCATATACTCAGGGGGAGCTATTTCATTTATTTTGTTATTGAACACTTGTTGTCATCAATCATCAAAAAGGGGGAGATTGTTGCATCTAGGCCTTCATGCCTAACCCTAATTTTGATGATTAATGAAAACAAAGTGTTCTGGACTAATTGTGCTTTTGAGATTGATTGATACAAGGATCAGTTGGGAAGAAATACAAGATGATCAAGATGAACCTGACTTGAAGTGAAGCACGAGATGCAAAATACAAGACGCAAATCATGAAGATGCGAAAGACCTCAGGTATTACGAGTTTTTATTTTTACCGATCTCGGAGTTTGGAGATGATCGGTTAGGAAACTTCTTTTCTAGTTTTAACCGTACTATAAAGAGGGGTAGTGAAAGTCCTCTTTTTATCTCCAACACAAACCGAGAAACCTAGGTCATTGCATTGCATCATTTCTGGTTGGATTTGGTTTTGAACTTATTTGAAAAATCTGGTTTTTCAGTTCAGTTTTTGACAGCAGAAGAGTATTTGCATTTTTCAGAAAGATATAGGCAGATCTGGCTTTTGCTTTTGTTGACAAAATTGTAGCCCTTTAAATTATCTTTCCAACGAGCTATTAAACACCTCTTTTGGATTTCTGGATTTAAAGTTATCTCTGTTTTTGTTCATGCTGACTATCAGTTTGCTAAACTGACTGTCAGTTTGAATGTCAGTTCGTGTTAACTGACAATTGTCCAGAGAGGGTGTATTTTGGGCTCAAAATTTTTGTACTAAACTGACTGTCAGTTTGTCCATACTGACTATCAGTTGGGGTTTCGACCAGAGAGTTTTTAACTGAGTTTCTATTTGTTTCTGGTCGAGTTAGTGGTCGAACTGACTGTCAGTTTGTGTAACTGACTGTCAGTTGTGGGTTCCAGCTTTCCTTTTTCGACCTCAAACGGCTAGCTATTTTTTATCCGTAAATTTTGTCGGCCGTTATACATGTAACGGACTGTCAGTTTGAGTTGCTAATTTTCAGCCCTAGCTCCAACGGTTCATTTGATCCTTGAGGCTATAAATAGGGGCTTTGGGCATGTGTTTGATAGAACAAGCAGCAGCATTTCATACACACTCTTGAGCATTAGTTTCTTATATAAAATCTTGATCTTTTGATCAAGTCGAGTGCTTTCCGATCCACCGAGAGTTTCGTTTCTTTTGCATTTGCATTCACTTAGCTTCTCGGTGCGTGTTTGGAGGTTTAGAGAAGACCTCGCTGCCTGTTACTCTTGGTGAGCGCCCTCACCTAGACGGTTCGGAGGCGTGGCCGTTGATCTCTCCGTTCGGAGATTGTCGGAGAGGCTCGGCAAGTGTGTACAAGGCATCAGTGCTCGCCTTTCCGGAGTGGACAAGGAGCAACCATTAGTGATAATATCCTTTGTGGATATTGAAGCGAGACTCAAGTGATTTGAGTACTTCAACGAGGATTAGTGGAGACTGGGCGAGTCTCCGATACCTCGGCAAAAATTATTGTGTTCGTTCTCTCTTTCTCTTGCTTACATTATTTGTTCTTTATTTGCTTTAAGTTTTAAAGTTTTTAAAGCCTCCTATTCACCCCCCCTCTAGTCGGCATCCTTGATCCAATAGTTCAATCTGGTGATTAAGTACAAGAAGGGCGTACACAACAAATTGGCGGACATGTTGTCGCGACCACCAGTTACGGCCCTCTGTTTATCAGCGTTCATGCAGATCGAGCCCTCATGTCATGATGACTATGCCACTATGTACAGTGAAGACCCTGATTTTCAAACAATACTGACTGAACTCAAAACAGGGAAACCTACGGAGTTCGTTCGCCAAGAATGACTCTTGTACAAGGGCAATTTACTTTGCATACCTCGTGGAGCACCTCGAATTCAATGGATGCAAGAAGCGCACACATCGAAGGTAGCTGGTCACTTTGGGGTTACAAAGATGTTGCAAAATCTTCACCGACATGTGTTCTGGCCGCGTATGCAGCAAGATGTGGCTAGTTTTGTTTGAGGCTGTGGTCTCTGCAGCATCTCGAAACCGGCAAATCAAAAATTAGGTTTTTCTACTCCTTTGCCAGTTCCATCGCGACCATGGGAGAGCATATCCATGGATTTCTTGGAGGATTGCCTAAGACCCGACGTGGCAACGACTATCTATTCGTGGTCGTTGATCGGTTCTCCAAAATGATTGTTCTTATACCTTGTCGGAAGACTATCACGGGAGAAGAGGTAGCTCGGGTATTCTTTCAACATGTTTGGACACACTTCGGACTACCGACTTCTATTGTGTCTGATCGCGATACCCGGTTCGTTAGTTACTTTTGGTGATCGCTTTGGACGATGATGGACAGCAAGCTGAAGAGGAGTACTGCTTTTCATCCGCAAACTGATGGTCAAACCGAGGTGGTAAATCGCACAGTCGTTCATCTCTTGAGAGGATATAACTCGAAGCATTCGAAGACCTGGGATGAAAGCATACCATACCTGCAGTTTGCTTTTAATTGAGCAGTGCATGGTTAGACTGGAAAATCACCGTTTGAGGTTTGTTTAGGATTTCTACCACAGAGTCCATTCGACATGGAGTTTGTGATCCCTACCTCAACACAAAATAGCAAGGAAGCATCTGATTAGGATCGAGCACAAAAGTTCCTCGAAGGTGTTCAATGACTCCATCGTGAGGTTGAACAGAACTTGCTGAAAGCTCAACTCAAGTACAAGGCGCGACATGATCGGCACCGAGTTGATGCGCAATTTCAAGAAGGTGATATGGTATGGTTACATCTGAGTAAGGAGAGACTTAAAGGTGAAGTTAAGAAGCTCAAACCCATTCGTTATGGTCCTTTTCAGATTTTGCGGAAAGTGGGTAATAATGCTTGTCAGCTCGAGTTACCTCCATACATGGATATCTACTCGGTTGTTAATGTTGAGCACCTCAAACTCTTTGAGCCTTCAATGCTGGATGATGAGCCAGATACTATAGTACCATCTGTTGAAGACTTGGTCTATCAACGAGATGAATCTCTACGTGAAGATGTGATTCTGGAGAAGAAGGTGACTACCACCCACAGTGGCACCAAGGAGACTTTTCGAATCGGTCGGAAAGATCGACGAGCACGTGCGGCAAAGTGGTACACCAGAGAAGATGGACAAGCCCAATTTCCACATCTCCAGTTTGATCGAGAGGTCGCAACAGGGGTTGGCTCCTTCTCAACAAGGGAGTCATGATCCGGGAGGATCTCCAAGTCCTGATCGCATGCGGCTTCGCGACCAAGTCCTGATCGCATACGGCTTCGCGATCTTAACCGTGTTCGGAAAGGATTCGCGAACATGGATGGGTCTGCGACCATGGATTGATCCGCGACCAGGAAAAGGAATTTGTTCCCTGTTCGGAATTGTAATCCAATCCGAATGTGTATAACTAAGCTTATCTGTTTAGGATTAGTTATATGAGTCTAATACGTTTAGGTCATTGAGTCTGATACATACTCATACGATTGGACTATAAATACCTTGTAATAGGTCTAGTTTAGATCATCGAATACAATCGAGTCTAGATTGAAGTCTTAGACACTTATAGTTCCTTCGACGTAGACAAGTGTGTCTGACGTTCGATGTGTAAAAGCCCCCTTTGAAATAAAGAGTTGTGCAATTACTTTGAGCTGTGTTTTCGATCAACCTTTGGGTTTCGGTATTTCCGAGTAAGATCCCGTTATTCTGCATATTAGAATCTGGGTGAGCCTAATGCGAAAACCAAGACTAGGTCTCAAACGGATCAGTTTTTGAAACAATAGAAATTTTCCAACACTGCATTTCAGTCGCTATTGGGCTACACGATTTTTGCCTGGGAAAAAGGTGAAGTGAACAATTAAATTTATAGACCCTACAACCCTAAAAAAAATAGGCCCTCTCCCTCTAAACCCATGCAGGCAAGGCCAAGACGGCGAGGGCGACGGCGGTGACGACTAGAGCAATGAGGCCGCGATCCCTAACCCTAACTCTAACCCCATAACTGAAAGCCAACCCTAACCCTAACCCTAACTAAAACCCAGCCCTACCCCTAACCTTAACTGAAAACCAACCATAACCCTAACCATAACTCTAACTGAAAGCCAACCCTAACCCTAATCCTAATCCTAACTAAAAACCAACCCTAAACCCTAACCATAACTGAAAACCAACCCTAACCCTAACCCTAACCCTAACTAAAAGCCAACCCTAACCCAATATAAAAGAAACTTTTTAATCTACATATTATCAATCATTTTAATATACATATTAACAAACGTTTACATCTACATACTAACAAATATTTTAATCCACGTGCATACTAATAAAATTCAAATTTGAAATACATCACTTTTTTAGTCCATCACATACTAATAATGTATAGCTTCTTCAAATTTTTTAATCTACGAATATACACTAATATACAGGTTCTTTAAATTTTTTAGTCCATCACATTCACGCATTTACCATCCATATAAAATTATAATCTAAATCCTATCTAAATACTACGAGTTAACGATCTAATTAATCTAAATATACGAGTTAACGAAAATGTACCTCAGTGAACATATTTGAAGAACCTCCGAAAACAGTTTTCCTCCTCCTCTTTCTTTCCTCTTTCTTCTCTTCTTCTCTCTTTAAACAATTTGAATATTTTCTGGAATTTCGGAAAAAGTGAAAACGCCCGTACTGTGAAAGCGACTGGTGACGTTTAAATAGCCATTTCAGTCGCTAGCCGGGCTAGCGATAGAAACGTTGCGGGTTTCAGTCGCTAGTCAGGCTAGCGATTGAAAGCTGGCGTGGCACGGCACCTGGGCCAGCGGGGCGTTGGGCCGTGCCACGTCCAGCTAACGACTGAAGATCAGTCGCGCGGTCCGATTCGCGACAGAGGGCCATTTTTGCAAAATTTAAAAGGTCTGGATTATTTTTTGAATTTATTTTTTTTTTTGGTTATTAGAAAAAAAATTCAAATTGTCTGGTCGCAAGTGTATCTCATGAAAAACGATGCAAACATGGATAGCAATTTCAGGTTTTACTCGTCTCTATATTTGTCTTAAGTTATAGACAAATTAAAAAAAATTGCAGTAATATGATTATACTATAAAATATTTAGTACAAGGGACAAATCTTTCGTAGCAAGATTTCTATTAGGGGATGCAGGAAAGAGTAATCCAAACTGTCTTATTGATAATAAATGGTTTAGATCTATTATAATATTTCAAAGACCCCTTTGAGTGGGCGCGACTAATTCATGCTATCCATTGCCGAATCATTCCTGATCACTACATACCATCCCTCCTTGCATAGAAAAGTTTCTAATTTACTCATCCGTCCTGGTATAGAAAAGCTTCTAATCTACTTTTTATTTTTATCCCAGCAAATACAACTCTCTCAGTCCTATTGCATGCTAGTTACAACTCAAAAAAAAAATTACTAGTCCATATCACACAAAAGCTTTAATATATAGGACAAATTTTTTGTGTGAACCTTTCTATTGAGTGACGTATCACAAGATAGTCTTGTTGGGGAAAATGATAAGTCCCTTAAAGTGATTCGTTGGTAGAGATCCTATCCTCTTTGGATGTATCTTCGGATAGAGGTTCTGTCATCTCCAGGTGATTTTCCGGGTAGAGGTCCTACCCTCTCCGGATGTTTCTCAGATAGAGATCATGTTCTCTCTAGGTGGTTCTCTGGGTAAAGGCCCTGCGTCCTTCGGGTGGTTCCTCAGGTAGAGATTCTGCCCTCTCCAGGTCCCATTATCTGCGAGAGGAACAGAACTGCTCCTGAGAGACCCCTATCACCGAGTGCCTTGAGAATTGAAGCAACTACGTGTCAAAGATCTGGACCGCATGCCCTGCAAGAGAACCATTACGCTCTCGATCCGATGGTCGCAATTAGAGTAGTTCAGTAATTTACATTTTTTGGGTTTATATATACCTTTGTATCCCTTCTTGTAAAAAACACACTCTCATTTGTATTTAATACACATAAAGCAATAAGTGCGTTTAGGAGCTCTTTTCCTGCGAGAGAGTCTCCCCAGTCAGGTTATGCCAATAGCGCATCGACTGGACTAGAGTCTCCACTGAAATTTGAACCTGTATAAATTCTTCGTGCCATTTTTTGTGATTGCACAACGTAGAGTGACTTGTCGCAAGATCAATTCACATCGTCTTACATGTGTTCCACATCATCAAACCTGTTGTGGGCTTCGTAACATCACACTAAGTCCAAAGTGTCCGGTTGGAAATAAACAACTTAAATCCATTGTGGTATTTGGGTAGATTTTGAGTGGGTACGATCAATTCATGGGATCCATCGTGCCTGATTGGATATCTCAAGATCCCTTCTTACCAGCCTCTAGGTCCTGGTTACACCAAAAACAAATAGTGTCCACGCCACAGGATAGCAACGTGTATTTGCTTTTAGTTTCGTGCTAAGTGCTAAGGCGCGGAGTCGCGGACACGTATCCATCTCCATGGCCTCACAACTCCTCCAATGGCTGTCCCCCCTCCTCCTCCTCTTCCCGTCCTTCCTCAGGGACAACACCACCGCCGACCTCCACCCGGTCGTGTTACTGCCCGGCTACACCTGCAGCCAGCTCGAGGCGCGCCTCACTGAGGCCTACACGCCTTCGGCACCGTACTGCAGCGCACACAAGGAGGGGTGGTTCCGGCTATGGAAGAACAGTACAGCTCTGCATGATCCCACCAACATACCGTGCTTTGCCAACCAGCTGCGTCTCGTCTACGACCCCGTCGCCGACGACTACCGCAACATGCCGGGCGTTGAGACACGTGCCCTGTCCTTCGGCTCTACTCGCGGGTTCCTCGCGGATACCCCTGCCAATAAGTAAGCCCATTTGGCTCCGCTTGGCATTACCTTGCATTTTAAAAAACTCTGCTTGGCATAGTATTTTTGGCATTCCGGCCACTTACTAAATGTCTGCATGACAAACTTGTGACTAGCCCACTAACTGCAAGAACTCCTCTAAGCAGGGGCCTGTGCATGGGAAGGCTCGTGGAGGAGCTTGAAGGAGTCGGATACCGCGACGGCGAGAGCCTATTTGGGGCGCCTTACGACTTTCGATATGCGCCGGCCGCGCAGGGCCACCCAGCCAGGGCGTTCTCTCGGTTCTCTCGGCGGCTCCGGGCTCTAGTGGAGCGCGCGAGCCGGAAGAACAAGGACAAGCCGGTCATCCTCGTGACGCACAGCTTCGGCGGCATCGTCGCCGTCGAGTTCCTCAACCGGAGCCCGCTGCCGTGGCGCCTGAGGTTCATCAAGCACTTCGTCATGATAGGAACTGGCGCCGGCGGCTTCGTGTTGAACATGAAAAGCGACGCCTCCGGCGGCAGCTCGCCGGCTGATGCCCTCGGCCAGGAGAAGAGAACCTTCGCCAGCGCTTTCTCGGCCATGCCGTCCCCAAAGGTGTTCGACGGCACCCCGCTGGTTATCACTCTCGCCAAGAACTACACCGCCTACGACATCCCAGACTTCCTAACCGCCATCGGCTTCCCGACCATTGCAGCGAGGCTCTACGAGAAGCGGGCGCTCCCGGTGATCTTGAACTTTAGGGCGCCGGCAGTGCCGACGACGTGCATCAACGGAGCCGGTGTGCCGACAATGGAGAAGCTGGTGTACTGGGACGGCGACTTTGATGTGGCTCCGGCGGTGGTGTACGGCGACGGCGACGGAGTGATCAACATGGCGAGCATATTGGCATTGGACACGGTGATCGGAAAAGACCCGAGGCAGCAGTACTACAAATATGTCAGAATTGCCAATATGACGCACCCTGGTGTTATCTCTGATGGTTTTGCCCTCAAGCGTGTGATTAGTGAGATTCTTGAAGCAAATCGCATCGTTGAACGTGCACTTAATTACTCATGATTTACATGTAATCAAAATACAGTGCAAAATTTCAGAACCAAAAAATGCTTATAGCTTGTAATTTTTCTTTGACATAAGTATTACAGTGTAATTTTTCTTTTTTTTTTTTAAGTAATAAGTAGGAGAGGGTCCTACTGAGATCTATTAAAAATAGAGTTTATATACAAAGAAAAAGGAAGGAAAAAATACAGAGAAGAAGAGAAAAATAAATGCAACCAGAAAGAGAAGAAAAGAAAGAAACTAAAAAACCAATATCTATTCAGCGTCTGATAGCCGTACTCTTAGTTTCTGGACTTCTTTTAGCGACTAATCGAAGATCTTGGATTAGAAATTTGAGCCAAGTAGAATGAAATCTTGTAACTTGCTGAAATATAACCATACTCTGAATTGTCCAAATATTCCGTAAGAATAACTAGCTCCGGAAAAAAAAAAAAGACATCAAATGCCCATAATGTTGTTTAAGTAATAATGTCGTGGTATAAAAAATACCCCGGCAGATTTGATGACGTGCGCAACACGTGTTCCTCAACGCGTGCTGACCGTGCGACGGGTCACCACGCACTGGACAATCACAGAGATTGACACAAGGGTTTATACAGGTTCAGGCCTCAGTGGAGGCCCTAGTCATGTCGACGTGCTCCCGACACGTGTCGGCTAGGGGGATCTCTCTCGGAGAGAGGTTTCCAGAGCACGCCTATTAGTTTTTATGATTGGAGTCAAATGAATGTCTTAGGTTACAAAAGAGGGTTACAAGGGTATATATAGACCCTAAAAGACGCAAATTACTAAACTACCCCTGCTACAACCGTAGGATTGGGGGCAAAACGGTCTTTTGACGAGGTCCAGGGCACCGATTTCTGACACGTGGCGGTCCTTGAAATCAGTGCCCACCAGAGGAGCGCCGGGGGAAACCTCTCCCGGGCCCGGAGAAGGGGCTCCGGGAGAGGGGCTCTCCCTAGCCCGGAGGAGGTGCGCCGGGGGAAGTCTCTATCGAGCCTGGGGGAGGGCTCCGGGAGACGTCTTCCCCGGCCCGGAGAAGGGGGCTCCGGGAGAGGGACTCTCCCTAGCCCGGAGGAGGTGCGCCGGGGGAAGTCTCTCTCGAGCCCGGGGGAGGGCTCCGAGAGACGTCTTCCCCGGCCCGGAGAAGGGGGCTCCGGGAGAGGGGGCTCTCCCTAACCCGGAGGAGGTGCTTCGGGGGAAATCTCTCCCGAGCCCGGGGGAGGGCTCCGGGAGACGTCTTCCTCGGCCCGGAGAAGGGGGCTCCGCGAGAGGGGCCTCTCCCTAACCCGGAGGAGGTGCGCTGGGGGAAGTCTCTCTCGAGCCCGGGGGAGGGCTCCGGGAGACGTCTTCCCCGGCCCGGAGAAGGGGGCTCCGGGAGAGGGGGCTCTCCCTAACCCGGAGGAGGTGCTCCGGGGGAAGTTTCTCTCGACCCCGGAGAAAGAACTCTCATGGTGACGTTTCTGGCGTTGGCTAGTATTTTCCCCCAACAGAAGCCCCCCGCACCCCCGGGGACATTTTGATGTCGCCGGGGGGTGTGATTCGTTACCTTAGGAGAAACATGGCCCTCTCCCGGAGAGCGAATATAACGTCCATAACTCGCCCTCATCCGGGAGAGGAGTACTATTTAAGTTAGCCATGTATTGCCTCGATATTTGTGCGACCTTTCGTATTCACGGTGTAGATCCCTCGAGCTGACACGTGGCAGCCATCGGGGGCACCTCAGTTGCCTATATAAGGAGGGGCCCACCTCAAGGGAGGCACGCTTTCTTTCTCCTTAATCCTCATAATCCACCAAATTCTTCGGAGGTAACCTCTTCCCCGGTCGCTCTCCGGAAGTAACTTCTCCCCCGGTTTCACAAAACCTTCTGCGGGAGACACAATGGCATCGAAGGGACGCGGGAAGGCTTCGAGTGTCCCGGAGGACGCAACCTCCGATTACCTCGGGACAACCGAGTTCTCCGCGGGGGACCGGGATACCCTCATCTCCCGGAGGATATTAGCGGAGAGGGACATTCGCGTCCCGGCTGCGGGGGAGACGATCCCAAACCCCCGGGAAGGAGAAGTGGTGGCCTTCATGGCCTTCATCCAGGCGGGCCTGCGACTCCCGATCCATCCTCTTCTCCGGGACTTCCTCCGGGAGCACGGGATCGCCTTAAACCACTTAACAACCAACGTTCTTGTGAGAATGGGGTTGTTTTTGTGGTTATGCGAGACCACCGCCGGAGTGGAGGGGACCCTCCGCCTCTTCCAGTACTTCTACCGGGTGGCAGCGAAGAGCTCCCCAGTGGTGAAGCACGGGCCCAAGTCCACTTGCGGCTCCGTGATGCTGAAGCTCGCTCCTTCCCGGGCGGAAGAATACCCGGTGGCCGCCTCCCAAGAGCACTGGGAGGGATGGAGTCGGAGGTGGTTCTATCTCCGGGCGGGCGACCCGGAGATGATTTATTCCCCGAGGCCGGCGAGCCTCGGTCGCCCCTCCAGTTCTCCGACCCTGACGATGGAGGAGTTAACCTCCGTCGCGAAGATGACGGAGGCTCGCTCCCGGAGGAGCATGCGGGACTTAGCCGAGGAGTTGCTTCTCCTCCGGCTTAGTCCCTTCAGCCGGAGTAGGAGGGGTCCGGGACTCGGCCCGGAGCTTCGACCTCCGAGGTTTCCCGTGTCGCGACGTAAGTTCCCAATTCTAGGAATCTTGTACTTCGTAGGAAAATGTTGCTGATAGTTTGTCTCCTGTAGTTAGGTCCTACCAGTCCACCCGGGAGAAGGCGGAGCACATGCTCGGGAGATACTACGAAGATGAGCACTCCCGGTGCCTGGCCGTCATCGGGGAGGGGCCTCCCCGGAACATTGTTGCCGAGGCTTTCGGGATGACCCTCCCGGAGAGGGTTCCTCTCCCGACCCCCAGCTCCCATAGGCGGCGAGAGACGGGGGCGCTGCCGGCGGCGAAGCGTACAAAGACCTCGCAGGCTCCGGGCGAGGGCTCCAATCAAGCCCCCGCTCAATCATCGGCGCCGATGAGGAAGCCAACGGGGGCATCTAATGCCCCGGGAGGCACGAAGCCTACTCCGGGGCAAGCGAGGTCCCCCCCGGCCAAGGCGACCTCGGGGACCCCCCGGACGCCGGGGGGAATGAGGGCATCACCGGCCCACTCTCCCATGGTGGCACCCTGGGTGCCGGGGGAGGCGGTACCCCCGGCGCGAGTGACTCCCCCGGGGGGATCGCAGCCCCCGGAGCAAGGGTGCGAGGAGAGCCCCACGGACACGGCCACGTTGGTCGCCCAACTTGACGCCTTGGGGGCATCGGGCGTGTATGACCACGTGGTCGTGGAAGATGAGTCCACCTCCGGAGACTACGGCGCCACTCCTTCCCCAGAGCAAGCCCTCCGGGAGGATCCCCCGGGGGTATACTTTCGGGGTAACGGCGCTTTTGCTCGCTTGGACGCGTTATTCGCTCCCGGCGCCGTGCCTTCTCCGGCGTCACCTCCCGGCGGAGCGAGTCACCCCGTCGCCGCTGGGGGTGACACCTTGGCGACACCACGCCCAGGACGGGGAACCCCCCGGACACTACAGCGCTCGCCTCGCACGGGAGACGGGATGTCCCCCGCCACCTCTCCGGGAGACGTTCTTCGATGCTCCGGGAGCGGGGTTGGTGACGGGGGCTTACCAATGGGAGGTGACCCCCGTTCCCCGGCAAGAGGGGCATCCCTCTTTTCCTCGGAGGAGGCACGCAAGCTCTCCTTGAGCCTTGTTACCCCGAAGGTACGAGCTCACGTCCGGGAAGGAGGCATCGACGAGCGTTACGGGGAGGTCGTCTCCCTTGCTTTACAGGTAAAGACTTGAAAAACTTCTTTTGCTTTCATTTGCATTTGCTGACCCCCTTCTCCTTTTCTTCTTTCTTAGACCACCGCCGTAGCCCGCGCCGTCCGGACTCGCCTCGCCCGGGAGAGCGAGGACATGAGGGCGGCCTTAGCCTCCGCGGAAGCGGAGCGCGACGCTGCCGTTCGGGAGAGGGACGCAGCCGTCCAAGCCCGGGAGAGGTTCGTCCCGGAGAGGGACGAAACCATCCGGGAGTTGGAGCGCGTCCGGGCGGAGTTGGCCCCCGTGGAGGCCGCCCGGGACACCGCCATCCGGGAGCTGGAGGGCGTGCGGGAGCAACTGGCGTCCTCCGAGGAGGCTCGCTCCCGGGCACTTCAAGAAGTGGAGTCCACGGGAGCTTGAGCCCTCGTCTCGGCAGGGAATAGACTCCGGGCCACGCTGATTGGGCTCGGGGTCAAGTTCCGGGAAGAGGAGAATCCCCGCAACCCACTGACTTCGTTGGCGGAGGCTCGCCGGTTCCTCACTCGGCATATTGCGGCGATCCCGGCGGCCGCGGATGCCCGAGCCCGAGCCCTTGCAACCACCACCACCGCGCTCGCGGCCTCTTTGGTGGAGTATCAGGGGGTCGGGGCCCAAGCCATCGAGCACCTCGTCCCCCGGAGCTTCCGGGAGTTCTATGAGCCCCGCCGAGCGGCACTGGAGGGATTGGCGGGGGCTCTCTACGATCGAGTGATCGAGCCCCCGCGAGCGAGGCGTCCCCAAGCAGAAGAAGGGGAAGCTTCGGGCGACGCCTCCTCCGGGGGGGACGACGCCGGGCAAGTATGAGCCTCTTGTCCCCCCTGGGTAGATTAGGGGATTTCTTTTTTGTGCATAGGATTTTTGCTCCCGGTAGTTCCGTAGGGGTAACCCCGGATGTGTAAATCATTTATCAATGAAATGAAAATTTTTGCTAAGTCGTCTCGTCATGGTCAGGTGTTTGGGGCGGGGATCCCGGAGAAGGACGTGGAATTCACTCCCATCTCCGGGAGTCTCGCCTCCGGTGTCCCCCGGGGGGGACAAGCTTTGCTCCGGTGGTTGCCCGATTGGCACTTGGCGAATTTTGACAATCACCGCGCGGAGTTGCCAGAACCTCCCCCGGGAGTGTGGGAGGCAATCCCCTTGCGTATCGAACCTCCCGAAGGGTATGAATACTGGCCGGAGGACATGTTCAACGCAATGAGGCGACGAGTCCAGAGCTTGTACCGGGACATGGCGCGAGCTTGACAATAGGCTTAGGGGGTGCTAGTTCACGTTAGACGTAGGTAGTCCCCCATATGTCCTCCGGGAGTACTCGACTCCCGGTTGTACTCTGTAAGCCTACCGGGAGAGGCTGTCTCCCGGCTTATTTTCCATGGAATAAAAAGATCGCACTTTTCGCTTATTTTGTGCTTCTAAATCACCGGGGGAGAAGTTACTTGGGGGATAGACTCCGGGGGAGCGAGGCTGATCCGGGGGAGGCTCCTCCTCCGGAGACAACAACTCTGGGGTGCGAAAGTCTGGGGTGCGAAAGTCCGGGGAGCAAGGCTCCACCTCCGGGCAAAGGTCCGGGGGAGAGGCTCCTCCTCCGAGGGACGAGAATCCGGGGAGCAAGGCTCCACCTCCGGAGACAACTCCTCCGGGGGACGAAAGTCCGGGGAGCAAGGCTCCACCTCCGGACAAAGGTCCGGGGGAGAGGTTCCTCCTCCGGAGGAAACTCCTCCGGGGGACGAGAATCCGGGGAGCAAGGCTCCACCTCCGGACGAAGGTCCGGGGGAGAGGTTCCTCCTCCGGAGGAAACTTCTCCGGGGACGAGAATCCGGGGAGCAAGGCTCCACCTCCAGAGGATTCTAGATGCTTTAGATGCCCCCCGATCCCGAATGGAATTAGCTGGGTATTTTATCTCCTTTTTATCTCCTCCCCCCGCAGCGGGGGGTGACCTAGACAGGCGGCCCGCGCTGAAACCATAAGAAATATCCCGGTTGTTCCCATGAGGGGTGGCACCCTCGAAGGGTTATCCTCGTGCAGGCGAGTGTGGCGATAAAAGATCTATCGGTCGCGCGACCTAGATCGCTCCCGGAGGAGGAAGAGCATAAAAGCAAGCTCTAGAGTGTATGGGGGGGGACTAGTCCCCCAAAGTGACTCGTTACCTCGGTTCCTTGGGAACCAGGTTGCCGCTTACACCCTCAGTCCACGAGGGGATATTGTAAGCCGCCCAAGGGGGAACGGGGCTCCCGCCGTCGGGACTTAAGGCTGAGCTGGAGCCTGTAGCTTCCTCGCGATGAGGGCATCCTCAGGGGGCATCCTCACGGGGAGGGCATCCTCGTAATGAGGGTATTGCCTCAGGGGTGATTAAAGAAGTCTGCACAAAAACACATGGAGAGAACCATTGGCATTGATTAAAACAAGCTGGTACAATGCCTCCACCCCTTGCGGAGGTCAAAGGGGCCTTTGAGACCATTGTTACAACTCACCGCGCCTTCCCCTTGTGAAGTCCGAATAAGGGGAAGGGGGGAGGCTCGGAGACTAGGTGTAAAATTTGCGGAGCAGGTCCGCGTTCCATGTGTGCTTCAGCTCTTGGTCTTCGAGAGTAGAGAGCTTGTAAGCCCCTGAGCCAAGGATTGTGGAAATTCTGTATGGCCCTTCCCACTTTGGGCTGAGCTTCCCTTAGGCTTGAGGGTCGGTGACGCGCTTCAGGACAAGGTCTCCCAAACGGAAGCCCCTCCCCCAAACACGCTTGTTGTAGGCGCGCGCCATCTCGCGTTCGTAAATGGCGTTGCGGAGGAGGGCTCTGTCCCGCTCTTCTTCGACAAGGTCCACCTCCAACCTTTGGTTGTCTTCGTTGGCTTGAAACGCGGCTGTCGAGAGTCCCTCGAGGAGTTCGACTCGCAGCGATCGGAAATTGATTTCCGAGGGTAGCACTGCTTCAGCCCCGTACACGAACGAGAAGGGGGCACGCCCTGTTGCTCGGCTTGGGGTCGTTCGCATGGAGTAGAGAATGCTCGGGAGCTCGTCTGCCCATGCCCCACGCCTGGAGGCGCTTTGCTCCAGGCGGCGACGGAGCCCTTGGAGGATAACTCCATTGACGCGCTCGACCGCCCCATTGCTCTTAGGGTGAGCCACTGAGGCGAAGTGGAGGGTCGTACCCAAGTTCCGGCAGAACTCGCGAAAGATCGCTGAGTCGAACTGGGTTCCGTTATCCACGGTAATCTCGCGGGGGACCCCGAATCGGCACACTATGTTCTTCCAAAAGAACCTTTGCACTGCACGAGACGTGATGGCGGCGAGGGGCTCGGCCTCCACCCATTTGGAGAAGTAATCCACGGCCACAACCGCATACTTGTATCCCCCCGACGCCGGGGGGAACGGGCCTAGGAGGTCCATTCCCCACCGCGCGAAGGGCCATGTGAGGGGGATTGCCTGCAGAGTTGCGGAGGGTAGGTTGGAGCCCTTCACCATTTTTTGGCAAGCCCCGCAGGCAGAGACGAGGTCTCTTGCGTTGCGGGCGACCGTTGGCCAGTAGAAACCCTGGCGGATGGCTTTTGACGCGACGGCCCGGGGGCCGAGGTGAGAACCACAACACCCGAGGTGAATATCTTCAAGGAGCAGAACTCCCTCCTCCCGCGGGAGGCAGCGAAGCAGCGCAGAGGCTCCTCGCTTGTACAACGTCCCTTCTATCAGCACGTACGCTCGCGCCTTAGCGCGAAGGCGGTTGGCTTCGGCTTCATCGGAGGGCTCCCCCTCTCCCTTGATGCAAGAGATAAGGGGGGCCATCCAGGATGTGGCCTGGACGATTTCTGTGACGACGGGGTCGCGGGACTCAGAGTCCGGGTCGGGAGCCGTCGCGGAAGGTTTTGAGATGACCTCCAAGAAGGCCCCTTCGGGGAGAGGCCCTCGGGCACTCGCTGCCCTGGCGAGGGTATCGGCTCGATCGTTGTCCCTACGCGGGATACGACGCGCCTCGAGGCCGTCGAAGTAGTTTTCCATCTTCCGGACTTCTTCAAGGTAGAGGCTCAAGTTCGGGTCATGGCACAAGTAGGACTTGTCCATTTGACATACCACGAGTTGAGAATCTTCCTTGACGAGAAGGCGTCGGATGCCCAAAGAGCGGGCGAGGCGTAGCCCTAGGAGAAGGGCCTCATACTCCGCGACATTGTTCGTCGCGGGGAACTCGAGCCTGGCCGCATATTCGAGGGTTCTCCCCTCGGGGCTTCGCAAGACTACTCCCGCGCCGGCTCCCGCCAGGCACAGGGAGCCGTCAAAGAAGAGGGTCCAGTGATCGTCGCGCGGCGGGACGGCACGCGCTTCTTCTTCCAGCCCGGGGACCGGAGCCCACTCGGCCACAAAGTCCGCGAGGACCTGCGATTTGATCGCGGTTCGTCCGGTAAGGGACAGTGAGAAGGGGGCTAGCTCGGCCCCCCATTTCCCTATCCGTCCGGTGGCTTCCTTGTTCCGAAGCACCTCTCCCAAAGGGAGAGAGGAAGGCACCGTGATAGGGTGGCCTAGGAAGTAGTGGCGGAGCTTCCTCGAGGCCATTAGGAGGGTGTAACAAACCTTCTCCATCTTTGTGTATCTCGTTTTAGCGCCCTAGAGAGCCTCGCTCACATAGTAAACGGGGCGTTGGTGCCCATCTTCTTCTTTGACGAGAACTGCGCTGACGGCAACCGGAGTGGCCGCGAGGTAGAGGAGCAGGGGCTCCCCCTAACGCGGGCTCACGAGCATTGGAGGGCTCGTGAGGTATTTTTTCAGGTCCTCGAACGCGGCTTGTGCCTCGGGGGTCCAATGGAACCCCTCAAGGCCGCGTAGGATCTTGAAAAATTGGAGACCGCGCTCCCCCGAGCGCGAGACGAAGCGACTTAACGCGGCCAAGCGGCCGGTAAGTCGTTGTACATCCTTGACAGAACGCGGTGGAGGCATGTCGAGGAGGGCCCGAATTTTTTTGGGGTTGGCTTCGATGCCCCTTTGGGACACAAGGAAGCCAAGAAGTTTTCCTCCGCGAACACCGAATGCGCATTTTTCCGGGTTAAGCCGTAACCCGTACTTACGGAGACTGCGGAAGGTTTCTCCCAAGTCTCCAATATGGGTGGCCGAGCGCGCGCTCTTGACGACTGCATCGTCAACATACACTTCCACGTTGCGGCCGATTTGGTCCCTCAGGACCAAGCTCATCAGGCGCTGGAAATTGCCCCGGCGTTTTTCAACCCGAAAGGCATGTGGACATAACAGAAGGTGCCGAGGGGAGTTATAAAACTCGTCTTTTCCTCGTCCTCCTCCGCCATTCGGACTTGATGATAGCCCGAGTAGGCGTCCAAGAAACTCATCAGCTCGCATCCTGCGGTGGAATCCACCAGTTGGTCGATCCGCGGGAGCGGGAAGTCATCTTTGGGGCAAGCTTTATTGAGGTCGGTGAAGTCGACGCACATTCTCCACTTGCCGCTTGCCTTCTTTACGAGGACGGGGTTCGCTAGCCATTCGGGGTGTAGGACCTCCCGAACGAACCCCGCCTCCCGGAGTTTAGCGATCTCCACCTTGATGGCCTCCTGCCTCTCGAGGGAGAGCTTTCTCATCTTCTGTTTCACCGGGGGGCGACCGGGTATTACTGCGAGCTTGTGCTCGATAACATCCCTGGCACACCCCCCATGTCCGCGGGCTTCCATGCGAAGACGTCCGCGTTTTTGCGAAGAAAGTCGGCGAGTCGCGTCGCGTGTTCCTCGGGGAGATCAGCCCTGATCTTGATGGTCTTCCCCTCGTCCTGGAAAAGAGAGATTTCCCGGAGTTTTCCCTCAGGGCGAGGCTTGGGAAGGAACTTCCCGGGGAGAGCAATTGGCACGTTTGGGGTCGGGGAGGAGCTCCCTCCCCCCGGGGCCTTGACCAGGTTAACGTCCCCGATCACTGCGGAGGCGCGCTCGTAGAGGGAGCGAGCCACACCTTGGTCACCATGCACGGAGATCACCCCGCTCGGCCCGGGGATCTTCATGCAAAGGTAGTTTTGGTAGACCGCTGCTCCTAAGCGGTTGATGATGGTTCTCCCCATTATGGCGTTGTAGGAGGAGGGGAGATCCACCACGTCGAACCGAACCATTTCGGTCCGGTAATTATCTGGGGTGCCGAATGTCATCGGGAGGTCGACCTTCCCCACGGGATGTATAGTTTTCCCCGGGACGAATCCTTGTAGGGGCCCCGCCGCGGGTTGTAGGAGCTTCTCGTCCACCTGCATTTCTTTGAACGCCTTTAGATAGAGGACGTCCGCGGCACTCCCGCCGTCCACCAAGATTCGGGCGAGGCGACAGTTGAACATGGTGGCTGAGACGATCAGCGCGTCATTGTGGGGGAAGCGCACCCCACTCGCGTCTTCGACGGTGAATGTCAACGGGACGTTCGACCATTTGGACGGCCGGGACGTGTTAACGGCCCCTATTACCTTCACTTCTCGCGCATACTCTTTGCGCTGGCGTTTGGAATCTCGCCCGGAGGCAGATCCACCCACGATGACATTGATGTGCCTCTCAGAGGCTTGGAAGGGGAGCTCATCGCTCGAACCCTTTTCCTGGCCTTGCTTCTGACGTCCCCCTGGGGGAGCGGGGAGTGCCGCCAAGATCGGCGATGGAAGGGGTAAGGAGGTAGAGCCTCCTCCCCCCGGCCCATGTTGCTCGAGAAATGTCGCGAAATGGTTGAGGAGCGCGTGGCATTCTCGGGTTGCATGGGAGTTGGACTTGTGGAAAGCGCACCACAAAGTGGCTCCAGGCTCCTTGCCCCCTGGCTTGGGGGCCTCTTGCGGGCGGGAGGATCGGCTTCCTCCACCGCCTTTGGGCTTGGAAAAGGGGCGCTGTCCCCGGTTAGGCTCCCGAGAGCCGCCTCCGCCTTCGAGGACGAAAGCGTCCCGAGGCCTTGGCTCGCTGCGGGGCCCCCTCCGGGGACGTTTGTTGGAGGGGTCCTTCGAGTCCCTCTCCTCGGGGCCGGAGGTCCCCTGGTGCTTCTTCCAGAGATCGTCCTCTTCGGCTCTCGCGTACTTCTCAAGTACGTTGAAGAGCTCGTCGGCGGAGGATGTGCAACTCCGGGAGAGTCTTCGGTGGAGCTCTCCCAGGAGAATGCCACTCTTGCATGCTTCAATCACCGTCGAGTCGGGGACGTGAGCCACCTTGCTCTTGATCTGGGCGAAGCATTTGAAGAAACTTCGTATCGTCTCCCCCGACCGTTGGCGAACGGTGTACAATTGCGACGAATCCAGGGGATGGATGTAATTCCCCTGAAAATTCGCGCAAAATTCGCGCTTCAGCTGCGCGAAGGACTTGATGGACCCGCTCTTGTGGTTATAGAACCACGACCGAGCTATTCCCGAGAGATAGAGGGGGAAGACGTTGCATTGGACGCTTTCGTCCCCCCCAACCGCCGAGATGGCCGTGGAGTACACCTGCACGAACTCGTAGGGGTCGGCCTCCCCATTGTAGTGCTCGATATGGGGCGGCCGATAAGGCCTCGGCCACCGAACACGCCGGAGGCGGCGGCAAAGGGGTTGGTTAGCCCCTTCCACTTCCTTTGGGGAGCCTGCATCGATATCCCCCTTCACAGGGGAAGCGCGTTCATTGTCTGAATCGGAAAGGGGTCCCAACGGACCGTCTGCCTTCCGGTATCGTCTTCGCTCTTCGGGGTTGGTGGAGCTCACCTCTTGTACCTCGGGGGGACCTCCGGAAGTGACGGAGGCCTCTTGCATGGGTCTTTTACCCTTGTCTGCTGGGACAAGGGAACCGCGCCTACGTGCGAGTGACTCCCGGCCGTGTCGGGACGGGGCGCCTTCGGACCTTGCTGCGCGCATGCGCTCCACCTCCTCCCGAGTGAACCGCGTTTGGTTCACCGGGGGAGCCCGAGGAGGGGGACCCGGGGGAGGAGGCGGATATGCGCCCGTTACCGGCGCGGGAGAGGAATCGCGGGCCGGAAGGGTTCCGGCTACGGAGACGGCCCGTGGCGTGGGGAGACTTCCCAACGGGGGAACGGCCTGTAATGTAGGAATCACCCCGGAGATACCTCTTGGGATAGGCGTAGTCCCAGGGGGGGAAATCCCTTTCGGGGCAAGGGATGGTTCGGGAATGGGAGGACCCCCGGGGAACGAAAGCCCTCCCGGCAGGGGGTAGCCCCCGGAGACGGGCGTGCCCCCCGGGATGGGAAGTCCTCCGGAGGTGGGAATGCCTCCCGGGAGAGGGTAGCCCCCGGAGATGGGCAGACCACCCAGGAGTGAAGGACTTCCGGAGGTGGGAATGCCTCCCGGGAGAGGGTAGCCCCCAGAGACGGGCAGACCACCCGGGAGTGAAGGACTTCCGGAGGTGGGAGCACCTCCCGGGAAAGGGTAGCCCCTGGAGACGGGCAGACCCCCCGGGAGTGAAGGACCTCCGGAGGTGGGGACACTTTTCGGGAAAGGGTAGGTCCCCGGAGCGAAGAAGGCTCCTGGGTGTCCCGTCACGAACGGAGGTGCCATCCCTCCGAACTGGAACGGGTGCGGGTACGTGGGGGCCGGAGGCCTCGCTATGGCGCGTAACAACTCCTCCAGAGTACGCTGCACGCGAAGCTGGCCCTCCACCAGCACCCCGAGTAGCGGGTCACCTGAAGTTGAAGGCATTACCTGGGAGGCGCTTGGTCCCCCCGAGCCGGGACCTTCAGGCAGGCTCGTGGGAGTCTGATCCGGGAGGATCTTTAAGTCCTGATCGCATACGGATTCGCGACCAAGTCCTGATCGCATACAGATTCGCGACCAAGTCCTGATCGCATACGGCTTCGTGACCTTAACCGTGTTCGGAAAGGTTTCGTGACCATGGATTGGTTCGCGACCATGAAAAGGAATTTGTTCTCTGTTCGGAATTGTAATCCGATCCGAATATATATAACTAAGCTTATCTGTTTAGGATTAGTTAGTTAGTTATATGAGTCTAATACGTTTAGATTACTAAGTCTGATACGTACTCATACGATTGGACTATAAATACCTTGTAATAGGTCTAGTTTAGATCATCGAAGAGTCATAGAACTTATTTGAGTTTTAGACACTTATAGTTCCTTCGACGTAGGCAAGTGTGCCTAACGTTCGACGTGTAAAGCCCTCTTTGAAATAAAGAGTTGTGCAATTACTTTGGGTTTCGGTATTTCCGAGTAAGATCCCGTTATTCCGCATATTAGAATCTGGGCGAGCCTAGTGCGAAAACCAAGACTAGGTCTCAAACGGATCAAGTTGGTATCAGAGCAACTTTCCTATCCTGTGGATGGTGAAGACTCGCCAGGGTTACAAAACTTCCGGCGAAACTCCAGGCGATCAGTTGACGGTTCCTACAGCCGCGTCTCCGACAATGTCTGACGATACCCCCGTTCAAGCTAACCTAGCCGAACAAGTGGCTAAGCTCTCTACCGACATGGAAACCGTGCTTGCTTGGATTAAGCAGCAGGCCATGATTGTACCTCCTGGAGTAGGGAAGGTTATGGGTGAGAAGACTGGTGAAGACTTGCACAGGGCAGACGAAGATGAAGACGAAGGCGACCACAAGGCCGACGACCTCGCTAACACCTCCTTAGCTGTCGGATCTTTTAAAGTCGACGCTAAGATTGATATACCCATATATGATGGGGTGATCGATGCCGAGAAGCTGGATTCTTGGATCGACCAACTTGAGACCTACTTTGACCTTAAAGGGTTCAGTAGCGCTCAAAAGGTCAAATTTGCACCTTTGAAGATGAAGGACCACGCCAAGACATGGTGGAAGGCCCTTGTCGCCAGTGGTGAAGCTGACGACCTTGCGTGGGGTCAATTCAAACGACTTCTGCGACAAGAATTCTATCCGATGGGTTACCTTGAGGAGAGATGGGAGCGTTGGCACAGATTGTACCAACGGCGCGACCAGACCGTCCAAGACTATACGACAGAGTTTCGGCGACAAGCAATGGTCATCGGCATCTCACTGTCCGATCCTCAAGTATTTCGGAAGTACACATCTGGACTTCAGAAATCGATCAGTACTGAGCTAAGTCTGTTCAGAGTTCAAGACATCTCGACCGCGAGTACGACTGCTTTGGCGATTGAGAAGAAGAATAAGACCCGCAACGATAAGAACTTGAGGGAGATTTCAACCACGACAAACTCCGGAGAGGGTACCCACGATACGGGTAACACTTGTGAGCATTGTCATGTTGCTGGGCACACAAAAGAGAAGTGTTATAAACTTCATCCTGAACTGCGACCAGAAAGAAAAAGGAGGGATGAACCAAGCACACGAACAGCTATGGTTACTTCTATTCCGCTCGCAGAGGAAATTATCCAGTTGGATTCGGTTGAAAAGGCGGACACGACCTTGTCTCTAATGGCAATGCCGAAGGAGAAAGGTTCGGGTTCATCAATTGACCACAACCCGACAGAGGAATTGTTCACTGTTAACATACAGGTGAAGCACGAGGTGGTCGCAGCCATCTTCGACCCAGGAAGCCAAAAGAATTTGGTCTCCTCTGGGCTGGTTCGACGACTTGGTTTGCAGACGACTCATCATCCTCGACCATATCCTTTGGGATGGTTCACTTCCGACGTGAACCAGCAAATCAAGAGTCAGTGTACTCTAAAGTTTGCAATATCTGCTCGTTACATCGACGAGGTTCAATGCGATGTCATCCCCATCGATATTTGCCAAGTGATTTTTGGAAGTCCGTTCTTGTACGATCGTGACGCCCATTACCATCGAAGAGCTCAAGAATACGACCTCACAAAGGATGGGACGAAATTTATCATCAGCAAAAATGACCACGTCGACACCAAGAACTTGACGATAGCAAATCAGGCGAAACGGATTGTCAATGCATGCTCAAAGTGTGTGCTGAGCGTGATGCGTCCAATTAGCCAAGAGGATTGTGCTGCATCGAGTATGGAAAGTGGTGGCTGTTTAGCAAGCTTGCCTGAAGAAAACAACGCGCTATTCGCAAAGGTACATAGTCGATCACCACAACGACTAGTCGAAAACGACATGCAACTTGTCTCTACGGCGCCACTATTCAAACTTTGCAATCCTAGCTTTGGGAACGGTGATGGTATAAACCTCGACAAGGGGAAGGCTATCCGCGAGTGGCCAAGGCCACAATCCATGACAGAGGTGCTAAGCTCCATGAGCGCCTATCCATACATTCGATCCGACGATTGTAGCATTGCTCATCGTGTGTTCGTTCCAAAACTCCCAGTCGTTCTCTACGTCATCACGGTTGGTCACCAACGGGTGTTGGCTCCTTCTCAACAGGGGAGTCATGATCCGGGAGGATCTCAGGTCGCGTTCGCAACGGATTTGCGACCACGAAAAGGTTTGCGACATTGGAAAGGTTTGCGACCTTGGGATGGATTCAAAGTCTTCGAGCCTTCAATGCTGGATGATGAGCCAGATACTATAGTACCATCTGTTGAAGACTTGGTCTATCAACGAGACGAACCTCTACGCGAAGATGTGATTCTGGAGAAGAAGGTGACTATCACCCGCAATGGCACAAAGGAGACTTTTCGAATCGGTCGGAAAGGTCAACGAGTACGTGCGGCAAAGTGGTACACCAAAGAACATGGACAAGCCCAATTTCCACATCTCCAGTTTGATCGAGAGGTCGCAACAGGGGTTGGCTCCTTCTCAACAAGGGAGTCATGATCCGGGAGGATCTTTAAGTCCTGATCGCATACGGATTCGCGACCAAGTCCTGATCGCATACAAATTCGCGACCAAGTCCTGATCGCATACGGCTTCGTGACCTTAACCGTGTTCGGAAAGGTTTCGCGACCATGGATTGGTTCGCGACCCTGAAAAGGAATTTGTTCTCTGTTCGGAATTGTAATCCGATCCGAATATATATAACTAAGCTTATCTGTTTAGGATTAGTTAGTTAGTTATATGAGTCTAATACGTTTAGATTACTAAGTCTGATACGTACTCATACGATTGGACTATAAATACCTTGTAATAGGTCTAGTTTAGATCATCGAAGAGTCATAGAACTTATTTGAGTTTTAGACACTTATAGTTCCTTCGACGTAGGCAAGTGTGCCTAACGTTCGACGTGTAAAGCCCTCTTTGAAATAAAGAGTTGTGCAATTACTTTGGGTTTCGGTATTTCCGAGTAAGATCCCGTTATTCCGCATATTAGAATCTAGGCGAGCCTAGTGCGAAAACCAAGACTAGGTCTCAAACGGATCAGAGTCATTCCCCCGCCAAGGATGACGGGGGGAATAAGTGTCGCCTCCCCCCGAGTGTCCTCGGGAGGAGGTGTAGTGGCGACAGCCCCTTGCACCGGCGGTGCAGGGTTACTAGGGCCGGCGTCGTTAGGGATGGAGGTTAAGTGCCTCATCCTTCTTGGAGCCATGACTATTTGTCACGAGTCCCCACGGTCGGCGCCAACTGTCGTGGTATAAAAAATACCCCGGCAGATTTGATGACGTGCGCAACACGTGTTCCTCAACGCGTGCTGACCGTGCGACGGGTCACCACGCACTGGACAATCACAGAGATTGACACAAGGGTTTATACAGGTTCAGGCCTCAGTGGAGGCCCTAGTCCTGTCGACGTGCTCCCGACACGTGTCGGCTAGGGGGATCTCTCTCGGAGAGAGGTTTCCAGAGCACGCCTATTAGTTTTTATGATTGGAGTCAAATGAATGTCTTAGGTTACAAAAGAGGGTTACAAGGGTATATATAGACCCTAAAAGACGCAAATTACTAAACTACCCCTGCTACAACCGTAGGATTGGGGGCAAAACGGTCTTTTGACGAGGTCCAGGGCACCGATTTCTGACACGTGGCGGTCCTTGAAATCAGTGCCCACCAGAGGAGCGCCGGGGGAAACCTCTCCCGGGCCCGGAGAAGGGGCTCCGGGAGAGGGGCTCTCCCTAGCCCGGAGGAGGTGCGCCGGGGGAAGTCTCTATCGAGCCTGGGGGAGGGCTCCGGGAGACGTCTTCCCCGGCCCGGAGAAGGGGGCTCCGGGAGAGGGACTCTCCCTAGCCCGGAGGAGGTGCGCCGGGGGAAGTCTCTCCCGAGCCTGGGGGAGGGCTCCGGGAGAGGGACTCTCCCTAGCCCGGAGGAGGTGCGCCGGGGGAAGTCTCTCCCGAGCTTGGGGGAGGGCTCCGGGAGACGTCTTCCCCGGCCCGGAGAAGGGGCTTCGGGAGAGGGGGCTCTCCCTAACCCGGAGGAGGTGCGCCGGGGGAAGTCTCTCTCGAACCCGGGGGAGGGCTCCGGGAGACGTCTTCCCCGGCCCGGAGAAGGGGGGCTCCGGGAGAGGGACTCTCCCTAGCCCAGAGGAGGTGCGCCGTGGGAAGTCTCTCCCGAGCCCGGGGGAGGGCTCCGGGAGACGTCTTCCCCGGCCCGGAGAAGGGGGCTCCGGGAGAGGGGGCTCTCCCTAGCCCGGAGGAGGTGCGCCGGGGGAAGTCTCTCCCGAGCCTGGGGGAGGGCTCCGGGAGAGGGACTCTCCCTAGCCCGGAGGAGGTGCGCCGGGGGAAGTCTCTCCCGAGCCTGGGGGAGGGCTCCGGGAGACGTCTTCCCCGGCCCGGAGAAGGGGCTTCGGGAGAGGGGGCTCTCCCTAACCCGGAGGAGGTGCGCCGGGGGAAGTCTCTCTCGAGCCCGGGGGAGGGCTCCGGGAGACGTCTTCCCCGGCCCGGAGAAGGGGGGCTCCGGGAGAGGGACTCTCCCTAGCCCAGAGGAGGTGCGCCGTGGGAAGTCTCTCCCGAGCCCGGGGGAGGGCTCCGGGAGACGTCTTCCCCGGCCCGGAGAAGGGGCTTCGGGAGAGGGGGCTCTTCCTAACCCGGAGGAGGTGCGCCGGGGGAAGTCTCTCTCGAGCCCGGGGGAGGGCTCCGGGAGACGTCTTCCCCGGCCCGGAGAAGGGGGGCTCCGGGAGAGGGACTCTCCCTAGCCCAGAGGAGGTGCGCCGTGGGAAGTCTCTCCCGAGCCCGGGGGAGGGCTCCGGGAGACGTCTTCCCCGGCCCGGAGAAGGGGGCTCCGGGAGAGGGGGCTCTCCCTAGCCCGGAGGAGGTGCGCCGGGGGAAGTCTCTCTCGAGCCCGGGGGAGGGCTCCGGGAGACGTCTTCCCCGGCCCGGAGATGGGGGCTCCGGGAGAGGGGGCTCTCCCTAACCCGGAGGAGGTGCGCCGGGGGAAGTCTCTCCCGAGCCCGGGGGAGGGCTCCGGGAGACGTCTTCCCCGGCCCGGAGAAGGGGGCTCCGGGAGAGGGGGCTCTCCCTAACCCGGAGGAGGTGCTCCGGGGGAAGTTTCTCTCGACCCCGGAGAAAGAACTCCCATGGTGATGTTTCTGGCGTTGGCTAGTATTTTCCCCCAACAAATATAAACATCTCATGAAACTGTTGAGAAGAATCCCACAGAATATCTAACATTTGCCGGCACGTCTTTGCAAAGGTACAGGTAAAAAAGAGAAGAATATGGCTCTCTCAACATAGAAATTTTTGTATGAATAACCTAAAAAAACCAAAATAACTTAGATATAAAGAAAATTACAAAATTAGTTTCAACCGTCAATCGAACTAAAGACTTGTGCATAACATTCAATCACTAACCCAACTGACAACTTTAATCACCTCACCAGTCACTACGCCCAAGTTACCATCGCCACTCATGTTGATGGCTAATGCCACTCTATCAATATTTTATGCAAAATATAAATAGAAAAAAAAATTTCAAAAATAACCTGCTATTTATGCAAATAATATAAAGGAAAAAGGAAATTCAAAAATAACATGCTATTTCACAAAAGAATTTTTTTAAATAACCCATTAAAAAAGATATTTCAAGAATAGCCCAAAGCTAGAAAAAATATCAAAATAGCCTTCAATCGTGCAACGAGCTCGCGACTAAATGGAATTTTTTCACTTTCCCCAGTTTCATTTTATTTGTAGATAGATTAAAAACAGTCGCACGTAAAAATGCAAAGTAGAACACTGAAATGCTCTCAAGATGTGTTGCCATGGTGTTACGAATCCCACGACAGATTTTCTTACATCGAACACGTGTACAACAATGCGAGCTAATCGTAAAACAGATCAATCTACGTTGGACAATCATGGGGAAATGACATAAGAGAATTTATGCAGGTCCAGATTCCAGTGGGAACTCTAGTTTGTCGACGCGCCCTTGGGATAACCCAACTAGGGAGGCTCTCTAGCGGAGAGAGTGCTCATATACGCATCTATTTCTTTGTATGTATTAGACACAAACTAGAGTTGTCTTACAAGAGAGTATAAGGGGTGTATATAGACTCCAAAAAATGAAACTTACTAAACTACTCTAGCCTAGATTGTCGGATCGAGGACACGATGGTCCTTTCACTGGGCATGATGTGTCGATCTTGGACATGTGTTCGCTTCGGGCTTGAGGTGCCTGTGGAGACATTAGCTCTTAGGAGTGGTTGTGCTCCTCTCCGAATAACAAGGCCCAGAGAGGGCAAGATCCAGACCCGGTGATCCACTAGAGAGTATGGGGCCTATAACCGGAGAACCACCTTAGGAGGAGTAGGTCTGCACCCGGGGAACCACTAGAGAGGAGGGGCCTCTAATCGGGGAATCACCTAGGAGGAGTAGGCCCACGCCCGGGGAACCACCGAAGAGGATGGAGCCTCTAATCGGGTAACCACCCAGGGAGGAGTAGGTTCGTGTCGAGGAACTATTGGAGAGGACGGGCCCTCTAACAGGGAAACAACCCGGGGAGTAGTAGGTCTATGCCTGGGGAATCACCAGAGAGGACAGGACCTCTGCCTGGGGAACCATCCAGGGAGGAGTATGCCCCCACTCGAGGAATCACCGAAGAGGACAGGGCCTCAAACCAGAGTACCACCCCGGGAGGAGTAGGGCGGCACCTGGGGAACCACTGGAGAGGACGTGGCTTCTAACCGAGGAACCACCTGGGGAGGAGTAGGTCCGCACCCGGGGAACTATTAGAGAGGATGGGACCTCTAACCGGGGAACAACCTGGGGAGGAGTAGGTCCGCGCTCAGGAAACTACTAGATAGGACGGGGCCTCTACGAAGGACAGCTACGGGGAATTTATCTCTCTCTCCCTCTAGTTAAGAAAGGTTCTTACTTGGGTTTCAATTTTGTTTACTTGAATTTTCTAACTGTAAAATCTCGGTTGCAGGCCGCTGCCCTTTCCCACACCATCCGGGAGATGGAGAGGGTCTGGGCGCAACTATTGACCTCAGAGGACGCTAACTGCTAGCTCTACAGGAGGTTGAAGGCCAAAGAGGAGGCCCTCCAGAACACCGAGGCCTCCAGAGCCAAGTCCTTGGTGTCCGCCAGGAACAAGATCTGGGCTATGTTGGACGGGATCGGGCTCAAGTTCGACCCGAAGGAGGGCACTTGGAACCCGCTCGCGTCAATCAAAGAAGAGAGTTGCTTCCTCGACCAATAGGTATTTGTGATCCCGGAGGTGGTGGACGTTCGGGCCCGGGGCTTTGTCCAATCCTTTTTGCATCTTTGTTTCCAGTATATAGTGAGCTTATCCATAACTTTGGCATGTTCAGTCCTAAGTTCTTCTTCTTTGGAAAACTTGTTAGCATTGGGAGGTTGCTACTGAATTACAGTAATCTGGTTTCCAATATTTTGAAGTTGTTTGTTTAGGGAAGGCTTCTTAACTTTTGACCATCTCATAAGAGCAGCACTTAAGTGTTCAGTTTTAGAATGGAAAGAGTTGTCGTTACCTTCCATCCAAGCTTCCGAACAAACATTTTTGAAGTCATTTTCCTTCAGCTGCCACCAGTTTTCCAATTTGAATTTGTCGTGGAATAAAAAATACCTCGGCAGATTTGATGACGTGTGCAACACGTGTTCCTCAACGCGTGCTGACCGTGTGACGGGTCACCCCGCGTTGGACAATCTCAGAGATTGACACAAGGGTTTATACAGGTTCAGGCCTCAGTGGAGGCCCCAGTCCTGTCGACGTGCTCCCGACACGTGTCGGCTAGGGGGATCTCTCCCGGAGAGAGGGTTCCAGAGCACGCCTATTAGTTTTTTTGTATTGGATGCAAATGAAAGTCCCTGGTTACAAAAGAGGGTTACAAGGGTATATATAGACCCCAAAAGACGCAAATTACTAAACTATCCCTGCTACCACCGTAGGATCGGGGGCAAAACGGTCTTTTGACGAGGTTCAGGGCACCGATTTTGGACACGTGGCGGCCCTCAAAAACAGTGCCCACCAGAGGAGCGCCGGGGGAAACCTCTCCCGAACCCGGAGAATGGGCTCCGGGAGAGGTCTCCCCCGATCCGGAGAAGGGGCTCCGGGAGAGGGGCTCTCCCTAGCCCGGGGGAGGCACGCCGGGGGAAGTCTCTCCCGAGTCCGGAGGAGAGGCTCCGGGAGAGGTCTTCCCCGGCCCGGAGAAGGGGCTCCGGGAGAGGGGCTCTCCCTAACCCGGAGGAGGTGCGCCGGGGGAAATCTCTCCCGAGTCCGGAGGAGGGGCTCCGGGGGCTCGGAGAAGGTGCGCCGGGAGAGGGCTCTCCCTAGCCCGGAGGAGGCGCGCCGGGGGAAACCTCTTCCGAACCCGGAGAATGGGCTCCGGGAGAGGTCTTCCCCGATCCGGAGAAGGGGCTCCGGGAGAGGGGCTCTCCCTAACCCGGAGGAGGTGCGCCGGGGGAAGTCTCTCCCGAGTCCGGAGGAGGGGCTCCGGGAGAGGTCTTCCCCGGCCCGGAGAAGGGACTACGGGAGAGGGGCTCTCCCTAACCCGGAGGAGGTGCGCCGGGGGAAGTCTCTCCCGAGTCCGGAGGAGGGTCTCCGGGAGAGGTCTTCCCCGGCTCGGAGAAGGTGCGCCGGGAGAGGGCTCTCCCTAGCCCGGAGGAGGGACTCCGGGAGAGGCTTCTCCCGACCACGGAGGAGGCGCACCGGGGGAAGTTTCTCTCGACCCCGGAGAAGGGACTCCCGGGGTGACGTTTCAGATGTTTGCTAGTATTTTCCCCCAACAAAATTTTTTTTCTTTGCTGGTGTTGTGAGATTGGGACATCGCTAAAATGGGGGCATGATCACAGATAAGGGGTAAGTGATAAATAGTGGTTTAATGGTGTGATTGTTGGTGCACCATACACGAAGTTTGACCATTCAATCAAAGTTCATTGGCTTGGCTCACCAGTTTGAGGAGTGTCTCGATGAGAGACCAGAGTAGGTGATGTGGAGATAGACAGAGTGATGAGGACATTGCTGGCACGGTTGCGACCGCCGCTCCTTCCCCTACTACTTCTTCGACGCATGGAGGCCTCAATCCACAAGCCGTGTCTTTCAAGTATTCATCAGTAGTCCAGAGTCTCATGTCAGAAGCCTTGACACCCCAAGGAAGGTCCAACTCCAAGCTCAAGTCGCCGTTGAAGCCCAAGTCGCAGAAAAGCCCAGTTCAGCCGTCCAGGAGCAGTCCAACTTCAAATGGCCGTAACTTTCGCGTCCGAAGTCCGTTTTTGACGATCCACCACTCCACGGAAAGCTTATCTCCTAAGATTTCCAATGGTTCTAGTCCCACTACCAGATTTGGCCAAGAACGATGGCAATCGCTGAAAGACACCACAGGACAGAAACTACCAGGGGCTGCATCACCTCTTCTTTGGGCCGAAAGCCCATGTATTCCTAGGGTTGCGTGTGTGTGGATCCCATCATGGCCGGCACCCCTCCTCTGGCCGTCGCTACCCTTCTTTTTTGGTGGGTTTTGTTTTGCTTAGTTGTCCACTCCGCGTGTGAAACTACCTCGGTTCCTTTTGTATTGGCTAGATCATCAGTAACGAGCTCGGAACCCCAAATTGTGTGAGCTTAATCTAATTCCAGCAAATTTAGTTCGAGGTCAGATCAGCTGTATTTGGCACGGTTGATAACAACTTGTGATCGTGGTTTGACGGTTGCCGGCGTCCATGCCTGTCTGGATTGGTAGCCGCTTCGCCTAGGTCACGTTCCACCCAACCAAACGTACCCTCTCACCAGAAGATCAGCATCCGTTAGCACATCAGCTGGTATACCCTATGCCTCCACAGTAAACCGAGTCCAGAAATCCACCCCCTTCCCTAGCCGAGCCACTCCACCCTCCCCTGTCCGCGGGTGATTTTGCACATCTTTGGTAAAACAGCCGTAACTTTCGCATACGAACTCCGATTGGGGCACAATTTATATGTGCGAACATCTACAGAAAAAGTTACATCCGTTTCTGACTTACAAAGTCAGTTTCAACAAATTTTTCGAGGCCAAATTCGGCCTGGAAGGTGCTGTTTTGGCCCTCCGAAGTTTCTGCCGCCGTGTTGATCACCCTTTCACCATCCCGAATTGGTTTGTTTGCTTCCAGAATTGTGGGTTCCTTATACCCATTGTTTGAGTTAGCGTTTCAGAAGACAAATGAAGGTAAAAAAAAATATAAGTGAAAAGGGAAACGCATCAAACAAGAGCCGCGCTGAACAAAAAAAAAAAAAGAAGGTGCAAGCAGAAGAGAAAGGAAGTTTCAGTGAGCAAAGGGGTGTTCCTCATAGTTGCATCCTTGAGATTCCTAGCCCACGTATCACCGTGTTGCTTGAGACTAGTCTAGGTTTAGGCCGGTCAGCACTTGTGTCCATACTTTGGGCTAATCTTCAGTTTTGCATTACTAGTTGAACATTGCTGTCCTTTGCTATATATATCTATACTTGTCCGAGCTCCACCGTCTACTAACTAGCCAGGAATAGGGCCGTGCAATCATTGAGCTCACATCTCAATTGGTTTGTCATGAACCAGCCATCGGTTGAATCTTTCCTCGTTGCGGCTGGTAAGAATGAGTAAGAACTTGGTACAAGCATTAGCGTGTGAGCACTCCACATCCTAGTAGTTGGTAGGATGCACATATATTCTATGTTTTCCTTTGTCTTCTACTAACAATGGCAGGATCTAATAACGAAGGGGATGACGAGTGCATCTTAAGATCAGAATTGAGCAAGTACGTGGAGGACAATCATAATGTGCTGAACAGCATCAGCGCAAACCTCACCAAGCTTGCTCAAGACAACAAGCAAAGGATGGAGCGCATTGAGCGGAGCATCTCCAACCTCGTCAACAGAATGGATCAGTTTGAGGGGCCACTGCACGCTGCTGCCCCAAGACGTGCGCCTCCTGTTGATGCTGCTGGACTTGCGGCCAACACCTCATCTAATGCGATTCCTGTTCAGCATAACCGCCACTCCTGGGCAGACGAGGTAGAAGAGTATGAGAACGCCTACATTGCTGATACTGAGGCAGATGATGGTTTCAATGTCCACAATGACCGTGCCCATCGTCATCTTCGACACAACCGCCAAGGTATGGTTAGAAATCCCAATCAAAATCTAAGAGAGGTAAATGATGATCCACTAGCTAAAATCAAGTTTTCAATACCTCCTTTTGCTGGTCGATATGATCCTGATGCTTACCTGAGTTGGGAATTATCTGTAGATCAAAAATTTGCATGCTTTAATTTCTCTGAGGATAGGAAAGTTAGTCTAGTGAATTCACTGATTTTGCATCCATTTGGTGGCATAAAACTTGTAAAACACCAAATGTACCTAGAACTTGGGAAACACTAAAACGAGCTATGCGATCTAGATTTGTCCCTTTTTGTTATGCTCGAGATTTGCTTAATAAGCTGTAACATTTGAACCAAGGTGACAAATCTGTAGAGGAATATTATCAAGAATTGCAAACTGGCATGTTGCGTTGTGGCTTAGAAGAAAATAATGATGCTAAGATGGTTAGGTTCTTGGGAGGGTGTTGCATGTAGCTCTTCATACCTAACCCTAATTTTGATGATTAATGAAAATAAAGTGTTTTGGACTAATTGTGCTTCTGAGATTGTTGATACAGAGTGTTGTTCGGGAAGAAATACGAGATGATCAAGATGAACCCGACATGAAGTGAAGCACGAAGTATAGAAGGGCAGAAACAAGACGCAAAACATAAAGATGCAAAGGACCTAAGGTAATCTGTAATTTCATTGTATACCGATCTCGGTGTTTGGAGTTGATCGGTTTAGGAAAATTATTTTTAGTTTTTAACCGTACTATAAAGAGGGGTGGCGAAAGTCCTCTCTTTATCTCCAACATAAACCAAGGAACTTAGGTCATTGCATTTCATCTATTTTGGTTGGATTTGATTTAAATTTGTTTTGAAAGATTTGGATTTTCAGATGACTTTTTGATAGCAAAAGAGTTTTTTTATTTTCTAGAAAGATATAGGCAGATCTGGCTTTTGCTTCTGTTGACAAAAATATAGCCCTTAAAATTATCTTTCAAACAAACTATTAAACACCTCTTTTGAATTTCTGGATTTAAAGTTATAGCTATTTTGTTTATGCTGGCTGTCAGTTTGCATAACTGACTGTCAGTTTGAATGTCAGTTTGTATTAACTGACAATTGTCCAGAAAGGGTGTATTTTGGGCTCAAAATTTTTGTACTAAACTGACTGTCAGTTTGTCCATACTGACTGTCAGTTGGGGTTTCGACCACAGTTGTTTTGAACTGAGTTTCTATTTGATTTGGTCGAGTTTCTGGTCGAACTGACTGTCAGTTATGGGTTTCAAGTTTCCATAAACGACCATGAACGGCTAGCAAATTTTTATCCGTAAATTTTGTCGGCCGTTGTACATGAAACTGACTGTCAGTTTGAGTTGCTGATTTTCAGCTCTAGCTCCAACAATTCATTTGATTCTTGAGGCTATAAATAGGGGCTTTGGGCATGATTTTTATATAACAAGCAGCAGGATTCTCTTATACACTCTTGTGCTTTAGTTTTCTACTTAAAATCTTGATCTTTTGATCAAGTCGAGTGTTTTCGATCCACCGAGAGTTTCAGTTCAGTGCATTTGCATATTCCTAGTTTTTCGGTGCGTGTTTGGAGGTCAAGAGAAGACCTCGCTGCCTATTACTCTTGGTGAGCGCCCTCACCTAGACGGTTCGGAGGCGTGGCCGTTGACCTCTCCAGTTCGGAGATTGTCGGAGAGGCTCGACAAGTTTGTACAAGGCATCGGTGCTCGCCTTTCCGGAGTGGACAAGGAGCAACCGTTAGTTGATAATACTCTTCGTGAGTATTGAGGCAAAACTCAAGTGACTTGAGTGCTTCAACGAGGACAAGTGGAGACTGGGCGAGTCTCCGATACCTCGGTAAAAACTGCTGTGTTCGTTCTCTTCTCCTCTTGCTTATATTATTTGTTCTTGATTTGAAATTATTTGTTTAAGTTTAAAGTTTTTAAAAGCCTCCTATTCACCCCCCCTCTAGTCGGCATCCTTGATCCAACAGAGGGCTCAATCGTGAGATACAGGATATTCTTGATTATAAGGATTACACTACTATCACTCGTTTGTTTCATCTTTCCTGTAAAGCTGAAAGGGAAGTACATGGACGACATCCCAAGACAAGAGGACACTTTGGAGGCTCTTCTTCCTCAGGCCAGACCCTAGTGGTGCATTCCAAGGCACCATCCACTGCTTCCGGTCGTGCGCCTCCGCCTGCTGCCACTACATCCACTCCTTCGCGTGCTATCGAGGCAGCTGCACCAGCGAAAAGCGCTTCTTCTGTTGCTTCCACAGGACGTACTCGCGACACACAATGTTATCATTGCAAGGGATTTGGGCATGTGTCACACAATTGTCCAAGTCAGCGTGCCCTCCTTGTGAGAGAGGATGGTGAGTATACTAGTGCTAGTGACATTGATGAAGATGAATATGCCCTTGTTGCAACTAACAATGCAAGTAACACTGAAGCACAAGAAGAGATCTTGAGTTCTGCATTGGTGGAGAAATACTCGGCCCTTGTTGTCACGCGTGTCCTTAGTGCACAACCAGTGACGTGCTGAACAAAATCAACGCCACAATCTCTTTCAGACAAGGTTTGTTGTTGTCACGCGTGTCCTTAGTGCACAACCAGTGACGTGCTCTGCACGTCATTGTTGGTAGAGGTAGCTGCAACAATCTAGCTAGTGTGTACATGGTCGAGAAGTTTGGCTTGACCACGAGTTCACATCCACACCTGTACTCGATTGAATGGTTAAATTCGTGTGGTAAGCTCAAGGTAACTAAAACTGCACACGTACACTTCTCCATTGGTTCTTACCATGATCATGTTGACTGCGATGTTGTACCTATGGATGCATGTTCACTGTTATTAGGTAGGTCATGGTTATATGATAGAGATGCCATTCACCATGGTAGAACCAATTAATATGGTTTTATGTTCAAGGGTAAGAAAATTGTTTTGGATCCTGTGACCTCTGCAGAACTGCTGAAAATTGATGAAGAGAGAGCCAAAAGAGAGAAACAGGAGTGTGATAAAACTAAAAATCAATGGGTAGCTCAACAACACAACCCACCAAAAGAACTTGGAGTTAAATGATCTGAGATTAAATTGAAGGATGTTGTTTTGTTAGCTACAAAAATTCCTTCACATGATCCATTGACTAATAAGGATTCATTGCAAGCATCTATTTCTTTGCCTCCTGTTGTTGCCACTAACCTTTTGCAAGAGCATGCGATGGAGTCGAGGACGACTCCAATTCAACAAGGGGAGGATGATGAGGACATCCCCTGGCACAGTTGCGACCGCCGCTCCTTCTCCTACTACTTCTTCGACGCATGGAGGCCTCAATCCACAAGCTGTGCCTTTCAAGCCTTCATCAGTAGTCCAGAGCCTCATGCCAAAAGCCTTGACGCCCCAAGGAAGGTCCAACTCCAAGCCCAAGTCGCCGTCGAAGCCCAAGTCGCAGAAAAGCCCGATTTGGCCGTCCAGGAGCAGTCCAACTTCAAACGGCCGTAACTTTCGCGTCCGAAGTCCGTTTTTGACGATCCACTGCTCCACGGGAAGCTTATCTCCTAAGCTTTCCAATAGTTCTGGTCCCACTGCAAGGGGCTGCGTCACCTCTTCTTTGGGCTAAAAGCCCATGTATTCCTAGGGTTGCGTGTGTGTGGGTCCTATCATGGCCGGCGTCCCTCCTCTGGCCGCCGCTCTACTTATGGCCGCCGCTACCCTTCTTTTTCGGCGGATTTTGTTTTGTTTAGTTATCCACTGCGCGTGTGAAACTACCTCGATTCCTTTTGTATCGGCTAGATCATCAGGAGCAAGCTCGGAACCCCAAATTGTGTGAGCTTAATCTAATTCCAGCAAATTTAGTTGCTTTTATCTTGTTCTTGCTGTGTTTTTTTGGTTGCATCGCAAGAATCGACCTTTGTGGTCAGATCAGCTGTGTTTGGCACGGTTGGTAACAACTTGTGATCGTGGTTTGACGATTGTCAGCGTTCACGCCTGTCTGGATTGGTAGCCGCTTCGCCTAGATCACGTTCTACCCAACCAAACGTACCCTCTCACCAGAAGATCGGCATTTGTTGGCGCATCACAGAGGCATACCTGTTGCTCTTGTTTGGATTGGTGTTGTTCACGTCTACCCATGGCGACACCAATGCATGGGAGGATAGAGGGCTTTTGACGAGAGGTTGTGGCTCACATTAGCAGGAGGAGCTCGTACATGGGCAAGTTCTTGGATGTGTTTGTGTTGGTTTCTTAGGTGGCGTAAAAGTTGTAAACTTTGAGCCATGGAGTAAGCTAGTGAGATGGCAATCCATCAAGCATGCACTTGGCAATGCACTAGAGCCACCTAAGTAATTGGTAGGTCCCACTTGACAGTTTCTGGTCCTTCTAATTGCCATTAAACAGAAATGGGTGAATGATTTATCCAGAGAAATTTCACCCACTACTAAACTTGCCGTCGATAATCATGCTTCATCCTGGTTACTTCTCCTTGTCAAAAAAAAATTAATTGTTATTTTTTACTATGTATAATTTTTAAGATGTAATTTTGACTGTTGTAATACTATGATTTTTTTTACAACTAATCTAAATATATAAGAAATTTTTAGAATGAAACAAAGTTAATATAGACCATTCTTTCTATTTAATCTAGCGGATATGGTTAATTATTACCTGTTAGGAAGTAATCGGTTACTATAACCTGTCAAAGGATAAAGATGTCATTGCACCTCATTTGTATTATTAACTAAGTGAGTAAATTAGGAATGTAATAATTTTGTATGTAAAGCTAGACTTAATATATATATTATTTATGTTGACTAAGACCTTCCTTTTATAGTCAACCGTCGACAGATAATAGTCGTCCGGTTTGGACTTTGGAGCATGAAGATGAATGTGTCATTTCATTTTGAATTTGATTTTACTTTGAGATTTGAATTTCAAAGTGTGACTTTCATATTTGAATCTCAAATTTAAATTTAAAATGTTTGAATTTCAAATTTGAATTACGAATTTCAAATTCGAATTTTAAATTCAAATTTAAAATGTATATTTAAATTTGAATACAAATGTAATTAAAATATTGAACTAAGATCTGCAAAATTTGAAACTTATATTTAAATTTTGAGTTTTAGTTTTGAATTTTAAATTAAAAATAAGTTTAGCATTAATTTTAAATTAAAATTTTAGTTCAGATTTATAAGTTATATTTTTATTTTGAAAGATCCATATTTTAAAAGTTGAATTAAATTTCAAATTGAAAATAATAATCTAACATGGACTGGCTGGGACCTCTAGAGACTCGTTCGTGTAGTTGGCGATCCAAAGAGACCTTGCCATGGTCATATTGGTTTCGGATGGAAAGATAAAGAATGTGAAGAGTACAAAAGGCTATAGTTAAAACTTTCTTTATTTGATCCATAACCGGTAACTTGTTTTGTTTTTAACAGGTCATCCATATATAACGTCTAAAATATGTCTGATTAATCAACAATCATGATTGAAAATTTCTTTTACCTCTTAGAAGATAATGATTGCATTGTAAAAACCCCTAAATATATAAGGGAAAATTTTATCAATACCACTAAAAAAATATATTTTTATATCCATCACTGAAAAACCGACTCTTTCTTATTTATCACTGAAATATATACTAGTATTTTATATTTTCCATCATTCAGTCAACTATTATCATTGAATCAAATGACATTTTTACTCTCGCAGAAGTATATTTTTTTACTCCTGTATAGAAATATTTATGGAAAATTTTTTGTATGTAAAAATATTACTTATCTTAAATACAAAAATTTTTACAGTCTTTCATAGTGTCATTTTTATTCTATTTACGTGAGTAAAAATATTTTTTGATAGGGATAAAAATGTCATTTACTCTATTGACTAGTGGTTGACTAAACCGTAATGGTAAATAATATTTATTATTGTACGTTTCAGTTGTAAATAAGAAAGAACTAATTATCCAATATTAAATTAAAAAATACGTATTTTTCTGATGGTACGGATGATATTTTCTCAATATATAAATATATATTAGTAGTTAAAATTAAAAAAATTGGATTAGAACACGAACAAAAGTGATAATCTGGAGTAATAATTAATGATTGTGGGACACAGAGGGTGTTGTAAAGACTAGGCATTGCAACAAGGCACCTAGGTGAAAATTGTGAAGACTATGCATTGCAAAGTCCTTATAACAATTTGAAGCCTTTTTACGATGTTTGGGGCTCTTGAATGGAAGTCCACAGCCCAAACAGTGTTGATTAAAATGAAGGCCGGCCATATATTAATAAACTCATTTAACGTAAAGCCTTATTATGAGGTTGATAGCAAAGCAAGCTATCACCAAGGTTCATTCAAGTTGTGAAGACTGAAGACTAAGCATCACAAGGTCCTTGTCAAAAAATTAAAGCCTTATTATGACGTTTGGGGCTCCATTAATGGAAGTCCATACACGGCGTTGATTAAAATGGAGAGCATCAATGAACTCATTTAACTTTGCTCCCACGCTTGTGCTGGCTCTATTTTATATAGGAATATATTTCGCTTAAAATTTATTTCTCACATCTCATGGGCATTTCCCATCACTACTGTGGTTCTTCTTCCCAAGTCTTTAGCTACATGCATGCTAGTATTATACAGTTGTGCTGCTTCTTTTCCCTATTAGTAGCGGTAGGGAGCACCAATGCCACTGACGAACTTGCTCTAGTGTCCTTCAAGTCCATGGTGCATGATCCGACAGGATCGTTGGCTTCATGGAACGCATCCAGCCACTTCTGCAACTGGCGAGGAGTTACGTGTGGTCACCGGCGGCACCCTGATAGGGTTGTCTCGGTGGACTTGAATGCTTGTGGTCTATCAGGACACATATCACCATCCATGGGCAACCTCTCGTTCCTCAGAAGGCTTGACCTCGGCAGCAACAGGCTGCAAGGGCAGATACCTCAAGAACTTGGTTACCTGTCAAGGCTGCAAGTGCTGAACCTCACATCAAATAATCTACAAGGGAGTACCACGGCGGCTTTGGGGAGTTGCCACGAGCTGAGGAAAATATTTCTAGGATCAAACCAGCTCCAAGGTGAGATCCCAGCTCAATTAAGCTCCTTGAGGAAGCTAACCATACTCGATCTTAGTGACAATGATTTATCTGGAGAAATTCCTCTCTCAATGGCAAACTTGTCGTCGATAGCGTACTTGGTTCTTGTGCGCAACAGATTGTTTGGCAAAATTCCCATCAATTTTGGGAACCTCTCCACAATCGAAGCTCTCGCTCTTGAATACAACTCACTATCTGGAGGTATCCCTTCATCATTGAGCCGATTAGCAAACCTCTATTTACTTGCCTTAGGATATAACAATTTGTCAGGGGAGGTCCCTCAATCCATTTGGAACATTTCATCTCTCAAAATTTTTCACATTGGCAGCAATAGATTGTTCGGAAAGATACCTCCAAATGCGTTCGATACACTTCCTCGTCTCAAACGCATACATTTGTATGAAAATATGTTTCATGGCCCTCTTCCAGCATCCCTAGCAAATTCCTCCAACTTATGGTACATTGAGCTCTTCAACAACTCATTTGGTGGCATAGTTCCTCCATTATTTGGAAGCATGAAAAGTTTACAATGCCTAATGCTTGGTAGCAATTATTTACAAGCCAATGAACCAAGCGATTGGAAATTCATGGCCACTTTGGCAAATTGCAGCAATTTACAATATTTAGCATTGGAGAACAATAGATTTAGTGGAGCATTCCCTATTTCAGTCTCCAATCTTTCGATTTCACTCGTTGAGCTCGCTCTCGGAGAAACAGAAATTTCTGGTAACATACCTATAGGAATAGGGAATCTTGTTAACTTGGAAATAATCTATTTAGCTAATGCAAATTTAACAGGACCACTTCCTTCTACCCTGGGTATTCTCCAGAATTTACAACTCCTAAGTGTGTTCCACAATAGGCTCAGCGGGAAAATCCCGTCGACTCTAGGCAACCTTACTCGCATGAATAAGCTAAGTCTAGCATATAATGATTTTAGCGGCAAGATCCCAAACTCTTTAGGAAGCATGAAAGCGTTAGAAGAACTAAACCTCTCCTACAATCAACTCATGGGCACAATCCCCAAAGAATTGGTTAGCATCCAGACACTGTCAATAGCATTTGATCTCTCCCATAATCACTTAGAAGGATCAATCCCTTATGAAGTTGGAAATTTGCAAAATTTGGTGGAGTTCCATGCTGAGTCAAATAGATTATCTGGTGAAATTCCAGCTAGTTTTGGAAAATGCAATGTTCTCCAGGATCTCTATCTACAAAATAATTTCTTACAAGGTAGCATTCCATCACTTTCAAATGGATTGAGAGGTCTACAAAATCTAGATCTTTCACACAACAACTTGTCAGGCCATCTACCTGAATTCTTAAAGGATTTTCCCAACCTTTCGTATCTAAACCTCTCTTTCAACAACTTTGTTGGTGATGTTCCAATTGTGGGAGTCTTTGCCAATGCTAGTGCCATTTCAATTCAAGGGAACCATGGTCTCTGTGGAGGCATTCCTATACTTCATTTGCCACCATGTACTTCCCAATCCATCAGAAGGAAGCACAGATTTCCAGTGATTCCTGTTGTTATTTCTCTTGCGACAATGCTATTCGTCTTTCTCCTACTGCTATTCATCTATGCCTTGTGTATAAGAAAATCCAGAAAACATCACCCAAACTCAGCTTCCTTCAGAGGTCATGTCACGATGACTTATCTTGAAATAGTTAAAGCAACTGGTGGCTTTGCAAATAGTAATTTAATAGGTGTTGGAAGTTATGGTTCAGTCTACCAAGGAACATTGCATGGAGAGAGAGAGAGAGATAGTGCAAATCTTGTTGCTGTGAAAGTACTCAATCTTCAAGTTCGTGGAGCGGCGAAAAGCTTCATAAAGGAATGTGAAGCCATCAGAAATTTGCGCCATCGGAATCTTGTCAAGATAATTACAGTATGCTCAAGCATTGATTTCAGAGGAAATGATTTCAAGGCAATTGTGTTTGAGTTTATGCGTAATGGAAACTTGGAAGATTGGCTACATCCTAAAGTAGATTGTGAGACAAATACAAGGTGTTTGGATCTCCTCCAAAGAGTCAACATTGCATTCGACGTGGCGTCGGCATTGGATTATCTTCATCACCATGGTGTTGCCCCAGTTATACATTGTGATCTTAAGCCAAGTAATGTGCTTCTCGACCAAGATATGGTTGCTCATGTTGGAGACTTTGGCATCGCTCGAATTCTTACAGAAGAAAACTTGTGCATGCCCAAACTCCACAACCTCACTCGGACTGCAAGGAACAATTGGATACAGTGCTCCAGGTTTGCCTAACATATTCACTCAATTGTTCCCTCATTTTGCTAAGACATGGAGATTTTGTTAATTAATCTCCTTAATCTTTCTCCATTAACAGAATATGGCACAGGAAATATAGCCTCAACATATGGCGACATCTACAGTTATGGAGTACTTTTACTAGAGATGATGACCGGGAGGAGACCCACAGATAGCATCTTCAAAGATGGCACTAGCCTTGCCAAGTTTGTTGAGATGGCTCTGCCAGATAAAGTGATGGATGTTGTAGATAGGACATTGGTTCTGAAACAAGAGAACAATGCCGCCTCCATCACCAATGAATCTTACAAGGAAAATGAAATAAAATGCATCACTTCATTGCTTAAAATTGGACTGGAGTGTTGTGATGAGCTACCAACTAATCGACTATCAAGCAAACATATCATCAATGAGTTACACATAATAATAGAAGCTTCTCTTTGTGTTGAGCAAGAAGCACCTATTATGTAATGCATCTCTTAAATTACATGGTTTGTGAATTCAAGTGTGCTATTATAGTTCTACAGTTTGTACGAGATAATGTTATCCACCTCCGGTTATATGAAGAGTTTATACTGATGCAGTTTGAAGTGCTAGAACTTAGAATTTTTTTTTAAATAACTCATAAAAAAAATAATTTCAAAAACAATATTTTTTAGCAAATCTTTTTTGAAATTAATTTTTTAATGAGTTATTAAAAAAAAGATACTATAACTTAAGGAATAAGGAGAAAATAGCACCAGAGATCTCTTTACTATCACACTTTATACAATCAATATCTCTCTATTTGAAATTAGAGCAATTAGACCCTTTCTATTATTCAAATAGGAGTAATTAAACCCTTTCATTTATTTCTTCGTTGATTATGTTAAAATAATAATCCCTAATATGTATGTTCTATGTTGGTTCTCATAAATTGATCCCATATGTTAGTGAGATTAAATTAATAGAGAAATAGGCCAAAGCGTCTTATTGCTCCTATTCGAAATTCGAATAGTCGGATTTATTTACTCTAATTTTAAATAGGAAGACTCAATTGCATAAAAGTGTCATAGTAGAGGGTCTCTAGCTGTTTTCCTAGAAAAAACAAGAGTAAATCAAGTGAATAGAAAACTTGAAAGAAGAAAGGCACTAAGTTAATTGTGCTAACAAACTGTTTCAACGTTCTAAAAAAACTAGTTCCATGACTTAATTTAAGAGTTTTTTTTTGACGAAAGGGAAACTTACCCAATATCTATCAAGAAAACTGAAACAAGAGGTAGCCACAAAAGGGTTCAAATATGTACATCCAATTCTGAGGAGGGACCAACCCAATCTCAAAACTAGAAAAATAACAGATTTGCTGAAACTTAACCAGAGAATAGAGTAGCATGAAAAACTAAAATTTGGTACCCAGAAAACAACCACCCTTCCCCACCCCTCGCATCATCCCAAGAAGTTTTGCAGCAAAACAAGACCTCTTGGGCAAACCAGATAAACAAAAACAGGACTCCCTGACTAGATCAGTGACAAGGTCAGTCAACAATGACAATGTGTTGGAAATAGTAGCTTATTATGATTCTTAGTCTATTAGGATTCGTAGCCTATTAGGATTCGTAGTAGTTTTTTCTATTAAGATTTTTATTAATCCTTTGTTAAGGGTTATAAAAGAAGAACAATTATATCTATTTTTACAAGCAATCAATAAAACCCTAAAATCAACTTGGTATCAGAGCTATCGCCGCTCAAATGTCACCGCCGTGTTTACTTACCTGACTTCATCGGTCGCCCGCCGCCGCGCCTTTGCACCTACGCGCTGCCCACGCCCGGCCGCCTGCTCCCGGCGACGGCGGCTAACGCTCTGCGCCCGTGCGCCGTGACCACCGCCGAGTCCGTGTCCGCACGTCGCTTGCCGAGCCAACGCCCCGCCGAGCCCGCCCGCCAATTTTTTTTTACTCAGTGATTTAGAGGACTCCAAGTCAAGATCTTCTGTGGCAGATCTGGATCTTATGTATACCAGATCTTCTGTGGCGTAAAAAAAAGAGAGAGAGAAGGGGTTTGTCAGTGCATGAGCTCAATTTCTTTTGGGACCTGTTGAGATGACAACAACGGTTCCAACCATGGAGGAGTTTATGGCGAAGATGATGGATATGATGACAATAAGGATGAATGATATCTCTTCATCGGACAAAACTATGATGGCAGTGCCATATTCACAGATGGTGAAAAAGATAGAGCTCATGCCAAATGATGTGAAGCTGGAGGGAACCAAAAACTATTTGAGTTGGTTTAGGAGGGTGATTATGATTTTAGAGACAAAGGGGCTTGCTAACTGTGTGCAGGAGACATCTGTCGAGCCCCTTAAAGATAGTTCGGAATGGCAGAATTGGAAAACCACTAATTCTCTGGTGAAAGCGTGGTTGCTTAACTCAGTGAACCCTTCTATTGCTGGGATGGTGGAAGCCACTCCAACCGTAGCCTGGATATGGGCTGTACTAGCTAGACTATATTCTGGAGCTGGCAATGCCATGATGATGGCTGAGGTGCATGGAAAGTTTCGAGGGATGACTTAGGGGGAGCGGACTGTATCCGAGTACTACAATGAACTCCAGCGACTGTGGACAGATTTGGACCACTATGATCCGTTAGACATTCCTCATGCTAAACATCTGACTATGTTCAAAAAGTGGGTGGATCGCAGGAGAGTACTTGACTTTCTGCAAGGCTTGAATATTGAGTTTGAGCCTAGAAGAACTGTCGTTTGCCACCAGTCGCATCTGCCCACCATGGAGGCCACATTTGCTGCTATAGTGATGGAGGAGACCCGGTTACGGGTCATGACATCGGGTACCCTACCACCTCCTACTAGATTTACATTGACTGTTGCAGATCACTGCGAGTGCTTTACTTGCGGGAAGATTGGCCACATTAGCTGGAATTGCCCACAATCATGCGATTTTGAGTGTGGCAGGGGTGGTGGAGGACGTGGTAGAGACCGAGGTAGAAAACCTGGTGGTAGGCGCCAAGGTCCTAAAGTCAATCTTGTCGTGTTTGATGAGGGATCAGTTGCGCATGACAAAGAGGAGCTTTCTGAATTAGAGGAGCTACGATAGTTCAAAGCAAAAGTTGAGAGTTCCACTAGCAAGTCCATGGCCACCCAGGAGATCCCTATGACCACTACATTTGGTATTTTTGCCAATTATGCCTATGCGGGCACAGGTATTGAGGCACAAGCTTTTGTATTCTCGCATACTTCTCCTTTAGATTGGATAGTCGATTCAGGTGCATCTAGACATGTCACTGGTGCTTCTAGTGAGTTTGCATCATATTCTCCATATTTTTCTTTGCATCGTGAAATTGTTCAAACTGTTGATGGGACTGCACAACCCATCAAGGGAATTGGCACAGTTCAGTGTACACCTACCATTACACTTTCCTCTGTTTTGCATATTCCATCCTTCCCGGTCAATCTTCTTTCTGTGAGTGCTTTGGTGAATCAAATTGATTGTGATGTTTATATTGATCTAGATGTCTGTCATATTCAAGAGAGGCAGACAAAGAGGGTCTTGGGGATTGGGACTAGGCGTGATGGATTGTGGTATTTGGATCGAGGGACTGTAGATGCTGTGAGTGTTGCTTTGACTACTGCTGTAGGTGGAGAAGAGGCTGAAGTGATGCTTTATCACTATCGTTTGGGTCATCTATCATTTGACCGACTGAGGAGTATGTATTCATATGTTATGAGTCGAGTGCTCATGAAGAAACTCATGTGTGATGCTTGTGAGTTTGGCAAGCACACACAATCATGTTATGGTAGTATTGGGCTTTGTAGTATTGAACCATTTGTATTTATTCACTCAGATGTTTGGACCTCTCCAGTTATCTCTATTCATGGTTTTAAGTACTTTGTTACTTTCATTGACTGTTATTCCCATATGACTTGGCTCTATATGATGAAGAATAAGAATGAAGTTTTGCGTTGCTTTCAAGATTTCTGTGCTCTTGTGCAAAGACAATTCAATAGTCATGTTCGTATTGTTAGAACTGACAATGGAACTGAATATGTCAACAAGGAGTTTGCGACTTTTCTTTCAGCTCAAGGGATTTTGCATCAGACAACCTGTCCGGATACATCGGCACAGAATGGTGTGGCCGAGCGAAAAAAACAGACATCTTTTGGAGACTGCCCGCTCACTCATGTATGGGATAAATGTGCCAAAAATCCTGTGGAGTGAAGCCGTTATGACAGCGGCTTAATTAACCGCATGCCCTCAAGAGTGTTAGGCATGAAAACTCCCTGTGAGCTGCTTATCAGAACGACCCTCCGAAGGTGTTCGGATGTGTGTGCTTTGTTCGGGATTATTGACCCTCTACAGGAAAGTTGGACCCTCAGACTTTGAAGTGTATATTCGTGGGATATTCTTCTCGACAAAAGGGCTATATGTGTTGGAGTCCTCAGGCCAAACGGATGTTTGTGAGTATGGATGTCACTTTTTGGGAGTTTGAGCCCTTCTATGTGAGAAAATTGAATTGACGCCTTTATTTGGTGATATCTCTTCTCGCCTGCCTAGTGCTGATAGAGAGGGGGAGAATGATAAAGTGAGTAGTAGTGACCATGATGGAGGTGGCGATGTTGTTGTGGGTATAATTCCATGTCCTGTTGCAGATGAGGGGGTGTGTGCCAATCGAGGTGGAGATACTGGAGTTCTGAAGATGAAGCGTTTTCGTGGCACTGGAGTTCAGGGGGAGCAGCAGCAACCCCAGTCTCCTGTGATTGAGATTGACGACCAGTCATCCACGCAAGTCATTGTCCCTGACCCCTCCTCAGTTGTCTCACCTTTGACCTCGTCTCCCTCTGAAACAAGTGGTAATGTATCTCTTGATCTTCCTATTGCTCATCGTAAGCCTCCGGCTAGGTATAGTTTTGAGGGTGATCTTTCTCATGTTGTCTTATATTCTTCTTTGTCTCCTGCATATAAGTCTTTCATTTCATTATTACAATCTGTGCCCATACCAAAAGACTGGAAAGTGGCAATGCAAGATCTTTTGTGGCTTCGTGCTATGCAGGAGGAACCTTAGGCATTGAAGAAAAATGAGACTTGGGAACTAGTCTCTCTTCCAGTCGGGAAGAAAACTGTTGGATGCAAATGGGTGGCTATTGTGATGCTGACTGGACAAGTTGTTTAGATGACAGGAGATCAACATCAGGGTATTGTGTTTTTGTGGGAGGCAACTTGGTGTCATGGCGAAGTAAGAAACAGAATGTTGTTTTTCGATCTACAGCAGAAGCAGAGTACGTACAGAGCTATATCTTCTAGCTTATGTGAAATGCTCTGGTTGAGAGGTTTGTTATCAGAGTTACGATTGTTTCGAGGTGGAGTTTTGACACTGTTGTGTGACAATAAGTCAGCAATCAATATTGCTAATAATCCAGTGCAACATGATCGCACCAAGCGTGTGGAAATTGATCGCTTCTTCATTAAAGAGCGCTTAAACGAAGAAAACTTGAAACTAGAGTATGTATCTTCTGGAGAGCAACTTGCTAATTGTTTGACAAAATGAATTAGTCTCAAAGAGTGTGTGTTAGCTTGTAACAAGTTGGAGATGATTGATATCTATCGCCCAACTTGAGGGGGAGTGTTGGATATAGTAGCCTATTAGGATTCTTAGTCTATTAGGATTCGTATTAATTTTTTCTATTATGATTCTTATTAATCATTTATTAAGGGTTATAAAAGAAAAATAATTGTATCTATTTTTACAAGCAAGTAATAAAGCCCTAAAATCAACTCAATGGCTCTAGAATCTCCCGCTTCAGCTTGAATTGCCTGGTGGGTTTTGATGAGTTCCTTTGCCCCTACTTCAGCAGCTCTCCCACCTCAGGTTTCTGCAGATTTGTTCAATAAGAAATAAAGAAACACATTTTGAAAATAACTTCTCCCGAGTCTGTCAATCTTTTACCATTGATACATATATTATTTCGAATACTTTATAAGCCCCAACTAAAAGCTGCATAACCAATCACAGCCAAATGCATTTTGCCACAGAAATTAATAGAAGCCCAACATGCAAAGTCTTCTACAGCATCTTGGCAAGAAGAAATATTCAAATATCGGCAAGCAACACTCCAATCATACTTTGCAACTGGGCAACGAAAAAAATATGATCAGTGGTTTCAAGCTGATCACAAAAGCAACGGGTGGGATTTCATTAGGATTGCCTTTCTACTAATTAACCAAAGGAAGATTTTGATGTTGAGGGATAGCCTTGTTGCCCACAATAGTTTTTGTTTTCTATTCTTCACTCCATCAGCTAATTTCTTATAAAGAGATGTAACAGAAAAATTCCCAGACTTCTCCCATTTCCAACTGAACTTATCATTTTCAGCACCCGGCCACAAAGTTCTAGACCTATTCGTGACCTCCTCATAGTCTATCTACAAAACAGATGTCAGGTGCTTCTAAACTGTAATAATTTCCGTCCACTAAAGACATCAGCTATAAGAAAAGTGAATACAAGAGAGGGTAAGAATCTTTTAAACAGCCATCACCAATCCAATTGTCCTCCCAAAACCTGGTAATTAGGCCGTTGCAGACACTAACTCTTAATCCCATCAGTAAGTAGCTCTCCAGTTTTCAGCAGATCAGACCAGCTCTCGAATTTAAGAACATTTAATTGGAACTGTACCAAAATTTAATAAAAAAATATCAACCTCATAAAAGAGCGCCTAGCCATTCAATCCGATAGATTAAAATTTTCATCTTACATTTCTTATTTTGATATATGGTCTTATAGAATTGGCTCCCCCATCTTTGCTTCCTCGTTCACATCTCTCATGTCATAGAATTATCACAATTTACTGCACATTCATAAATATAGGAACCATTTCCTACTTCAAAGGATGGAATTATCTAGCAATTTTGATTATCCATTTGTACAACAAACGGGTCAGATCGAGTATAGCAAAAATTGAAAAAACACAAAAATATCAATTTCTTAGGAATAAGGGCAGCTTGGTTCCTCTACTTTTAAAAGGCCAAGTTGATCTCTCTCTTTTTTGAACCGACTCAAAATAGTTTTTTTGAGTTTAAGCTGAAATTAAATGAGTTGAGAAAGTATTGAAAAATAGAGAATTAAATGGTTCAAAATTATGATCCATATTAGTTATGTACTAAGGTTATATTAAGGAAGATATGGAAAAATATTAGAAATAATTATAAGAAGTAAATATAAACAACAAAAAATCATTTTGAGTTGGTTCAGAAAATAAAAGGATTAATATGAATTTTTTGGAAAAAGAAGAACTAAAATATTATGTAAAATAGAGATATCAAAAATACCCTTTATCCCAATTCTTTATAAAAAGTCAATCATGACTCAGATAAATAGACACGCGTCTCTATAAAAGGCACAAGTAGAAGCCAACAAACTATTGCAAATATTTTGCTTGTCAAGGTTGCTAAGTCTGCTCAAAATATAATAGTAGATGAGATTAAATCAGTTAATGACCACAAAAACAACTATTGATTTAGAATTGCTTAAATCAGTTAATGACCACAAATCAGTAAAATCTATTATGGCATGTCATATAGAGAATCGGTTTGTGCAAATGTGTCGATGGTCGAGCTAGTCACTATGGGATACATACTTTGCTAATTGCAACACCACATATCTCATCTGTATTTGCAATTTAAAAAATCTTTCACATAGTAAGCCCTTATATTGGAAACTTAATTAATTGCTTGTTAATCTACATGTAGAACGAATGGAACAACTTCAAAACCATTTTGCATGTCGCACACCATGGACTTATATTTCATGGTAGATCTAGAAATAAAACTCGGGGCAAATGGGAAAAATTAAATATAATAGACATAGTAATACTTATATTTAGAATTATATTAATTTATATATCATTTCGAAAATATAGATGAGTAAATTTCCATAAAGAACTTAAATTTAAGAGATTTTCTTTAATATTAGAAGGACTTAGACCTAATTTTGAAAAACTAGGAGGGCAAATTGCTATGCAGTAAGTACCATCTAAAAAGACCTCCTTTTAATTACAGAAAACTAGGGGGCATTTTGCCCATTCTTCCCCCACATAGATCTGCAGCTTCCTATATCATTGTAAAAGTTGCACACTGTGAGCTTGGAGCCTCTAATTAGGGTTCATAAAATCTGAAAGAACACTTCATCGATTTACTAAAGGTAAAAAAAACCTACGTACGCGTGAATTATCCAAATCAATATATAATGATTTTTTTAATCATGTCAAACATGTTTATCATGTTGACCCATTTACAACTATATCTATTTATAATGAGCTCAAATGCACATAAACTGTAATTTGTCCCTGTGATGCAATCATTTTTGTAATCATGTATCGCTAAAGTAGATAGCTCTATGATTTTTCTAGAAAGAACTAGCTTCATTGTCTAGCTCAATTTTTTTTAAAAAAAATAAAAAAAAATACAAGCAAATGTTACCATATTACTACAGGCAACCCTTATAAATATAAAAAATTGTAGATTCTAGTCTTCATCGTGCTACAACAACAACAACAATAGAAGCAGCAGCAGCAGCAACAATGTAGGCATATATGGACAAGCCAAAGTCTTGTGCTCGAAAAGTCCACATGCCATATTGGTTATATATGGCTCTACAGGGTGCATTGCTACCAACATATCTCCATGCCCGCACGACTATTCCGGATGCTGCTACTACTCTTTCCCTTCCTCCACCAGGAGGCCGGCAAGTGTGCCGCCAACCTCCATCCGATCGTGTTGATGCCTGACTGCTTGAGGTGTGCCTCACCGAAGCCTACACACCACCTACACCACACTTTGGCACAAACAAGGAGAAAGGGTGATTTTAGTTATAGAAGAATAATTCGGTCTTGCAGAACCCCGCCAACATACCGTAGCAAAGGTTGTGGTGTGATATCCACCGCATCAAAAGTATGCAGCCTATTTATTTAAGGGAATGACATGGACTTCATTCGTCGCCCTATCAAAAGATATGTTCCTGGTCATTGCATGAACATTCGCATGATTAAGGAAAATTAGAAGTTAAGTCTTATGTGTAGACTACTCTATGTGTTACTTTACAATGATATAAAAAAGTTGTGAGTTAATAAAGTGATCATAGTATTGATCTTCTTGAACTTTATTTTCTTCTTAAAGTGTAGCAGACTTGACGGTCTGCATGTTTTCTTTTGTTTGAAGTAATAAAAAAAAGAGGAAGAAGTCTCTCCTATAGATGAAGTAGAGAGAAAAGACATATGAATGGCAATGATGAGAAAACTCTTAAAAAAAGAATTTCATTATGCTTGCATTACAAGACTTAAAGAAAACATCTAAAGGAGCATGAATAAATACCCCAAAATTGTTGAAATTAAAAAAAAAGTGATTAGGCCTATCTTTCTTTAAGGCCAATCCTACTATTCTATAGAAAAAGAAACAATGAAACTTAGTGCGAAATGTGTGGGGTGGGGTGGAATGGAAAACCCAAGCTTTCATAAAGTATTTTGTAAATCGATGGATGGTTTCAAGACATGCGACCTCTGGCACATGTTCTTCCAAATAGTTCACAGAGCGGTCCACTTCGTCGTTGCTGGTGCCTTTCTCTCTCTCTCTTTCTTCCCAATTAGCACCGCCTCCACACACTTGTAGCTGCGACCTTGTGCCATGCCGCCTTCACCGCCGCCATCGCTCTACGCCGCACCTGCTTCTCTCTCTCTCTCGCTCCTCTGCACCGCGTGCGCAACTGTTCTCGTTCAGACCGACCACATCCCTTGGGCCAGCACGCGTCCTAAGCCCTCCAGTGGAGCAGCGCCGCCGCTCACCGACAACGACTTCAAGCGGTCTTCTCCATCACCGGTCACAAGTTCACAGCACTTGTTTCTTCCTCAACTCTGGCGACCTCGAGTATTCTCCTCGACGAGCTACCGTTCATCATTGCTTTGTTCGGCTTCCTCAACCTTGACTTCTTCACCTCAGCCTCTTCACCGACTTGGTCTACAAACAACTGCCTCCTCGCCAGTGAGCGTCTCTGACCACGGCAATGGCAGCTTCCTCGACGACCACCAACCTCCAGCTACTCCAGCTTGAGTCTTAATTTGGTCTCCATATGGTGAACAACCCCTTTTTCTAATCCTCTGGTATTGCATCAATGATGAACTGAATGCCTGTGATGTATGAATTGGATGATGTTAGTAATTTGTGTAATGGATTTGAGAGCCCATAGGGCAAAATATATATAGAAAGATTACAAAGATATTTTAAGAAACTAATCTTAACCATAAATACAAATCAAATCAATATCTCTAACACCCCCCTCAAACTCATGGTGGGTCAGTAACACTGAGTTTGGAGAAGAAAAACATATGTTGCGCTCGAGTTTGCGGCTTGGTGAAGAAATCAGCAAGTTGCAACTCATAAGGCACAATCCAAGGACATTATGGATATAACTAAAAAAATCGCACTTATTTCGTGCAAATTCAAGTCATTCATTATCTTAAAAACCATGTCTAATGTGGTATTTGAAGACAGTATGGTCTTAGGGATATCTACCTATGACTAGACCCTGTCATAGATACAAGGACCGATCTGGTTACCAAGGTCGCAGTAGTACGCGATCATCCTTTATCATTACCTTACCATGATCCTTATGATTAACCCAGAGATAATCATAAGTTTCTGACAAGATAACCGTCGAAGGAAGTTAAGATGGTAAGACAGTTTCACGACGACCGAGTCAAGACTGCCAAACTACCACGTATCCATGATCTATGGCAACTACCATGTATCCACGACATCACAGCTGCCACTTCAGGGCGGTTAAGAGAGAACGTGGGGCGTGCCTTCAGGAGAGCAATCGACGACCCCTTCGGCAAGTATAAGAAGGACTTGAAGGGAAGGATCAAAAGAGGATGGATCGACGACAGAGAGAAGACTAGACTTAGCAAAGATAGGATTAGCTAGCTTACACATTGTAAGCAACCTCTCTGTAATTCTTTTTCCCACATAGTCAAATACACAGGACGTAGGGTCGTTACCCAACTGAGGGGGCCCGAATCTGGATAACTCTTTCCTATGTCTTAGATTCATAGATACTTTAAACATCTTGAGGATCTGTCTGATTGGCCCCATTCCTTCTCACATTCTTCTTTGCATAAGATCAACAAAGGGACCCAGAGTTCCAATCGTCGACAGCTGGAGCCCACCGTGGGGCCCTGAAGAAATTTTCATCAAGATTCACTATATTCATGGATCCTTTCTCTTGCCTATACGATGCTGAGAATGAATTCGATCTTGAGGATCACGTAGATGTTATGGATGAAGATAGAGTCCCCACTAATGGTGACGACACTACCCTCACAACTTGTCTTGGGGAAGCATCATCCTCGATCCCAAATGTGTAGGCTGAACAAGGATCAGATCAGGCAGTTCACTTGCCCTCAATAGAGGACGAGTATGTGCCATACCGTATTGCCCTAGACAACGTGGAAGAGGATGATCTTGATATCCGTCTGGAGAACTTCTCCCCAGACAATTTGAAGTCTCTCTTTGATTTCGAGTCAGACTCAGAGAAAGATGAGATGATTTCTCCGTCTGTGAACTAAATCCCTAGAGAAATCACTGCACTTTCAGAGGAAACTCCAGAGCAGCGTGATGCTAGGCAGGAGTGAGAACGCAAACTGAAAGAGGACCAAGAACACAGGCAGCGAGAGGCTGAGGTTCACAAGGTCGCATAAGATCTTCTGCAACCAGCGACAACTCGCCGAGGTACCTTTTTTGTGACTTTGGTCCTAGAACATCTCAACAACTCTCTCCGGGAGGTCGTGGGCATAATTACATGCCTATTCCCTCTTCAAACTATTCAACACCGGCAGAGGCGACCTCACCAGGAACTCCACTGGCACCCGAGAGGAATCCGGAGGATTTCTTATGCACTCCATAATCCACCCTCCAGTCTCGCGAATGACGACAGGATTATATGTGCAAGAGTGCTTGAAGATAATCTTGACAAAGTTGCCCTAGGATTTATTCCAGAGGCATCATCGCGTTCAACGACCAAAGGAAAGGCGGGTTCCCTCCAAGGTCACAAGAGACGTCACCCTACACATTCCTGACACAACAAAACCAGATGAACTGGTACTTCTCGCGACCATAATCATGTACCAGTACACTCACGTTTGGGATCACATTGTGAGCCTCCCCAAGTCAACAACTTCTGTGACCATCGCGTTAGTTGCGATGATCTACGATCACACAGTAAGTACATGCGTTGTAAAGCTTTTTCACCTGGACTACAGAACGTGGTCTAGCCTGATAAGTTCAAATCTGGTACGATCGAGAGATTCGATGGGACTCAAAATCCAACCAAATTTCTCCAGATCTATGTTACTGCGATCCAAGCAGCCGGAGGAGACGAATGGGTCATGGAAAATTATTTGCCAACGGTCTTTGAAGGTCCAGCACGAACCTGGTTGTTGAACTAACCGGAAGGATCGATCTACAACTGGGAGATCTTGTGCGATGCTATCCTCAACAATTTAAAAAACTGCTATGAGAAGCCTGGCAAAGAGGATGATCTTCATCACTTGTGACAGACTTCGACAGAGACCCTTCGGCAGTTCGTCAACAGATTTGTGGGAGTGAGGAATACCATTCCTAACATCTCTGATTCTTTGGTTATCAGGGCCTTCAAACATGGCGTTAAATATCGAGGGTTCATGGAGGACCTGAGTATCCATCCCCCACGATCAGTGTCAAACCTCTTCGACATGGCAGATCGATATTTCGACGCAGCAAAAGTTGTGGAATGGAATAGAATAGTGGAAAAGGGTAATCTACCTCCTCAACCGGGCCTAAAACCGAAAAGAAGGAAGATTCAACAAAGAAATCTGAGTTCTCTACAGGTGGAAGATCTAAGAAACCCAACAGGAATGGAGCAAGCCAGTTCCGCGAGGTCGCTGTCTTGGACAAGCAACCACAAGAGAAAGGTAAAAAAGTTCCATTCAAATCTACTAAGCTTCCCAATGGAGGTCTAACTCGTTCCAAGATTAAACCAGTGGCGCACCCATTTTTTGGGATTATACCTGGCTCCATGATGATGCCCATCAGGCAAATAGTGTTATCAGTAACACTCGGAGAGCCAGACAACTTTCGAACAGAATTAATTACCTTTGATGTGATTGATTTTTGATTCAGCTTACAATGCCATCTTTGGCAGACCATCTCTTGCCAAGTTCATGGCCGCGACACACTACACTTATCAGTGCATCAAGTTATCGGGGGGCAAAAGGCGTCATCACAGTTAGAGGCAGCCAGAACAGAGCTCTGACCTATGATCGCATTTCTTTGAAGCTGGTCGACCAATTACCCCTACGGGATGTTAAGTTGGCGACCAAAGAACCTAATGCGGTCAAGACAACTCCGTGACTAGGTGAAAAACTAAAGCAAGTTCCTTTGTTAATAGACGAGCCGACCAAGACTGTTAGGATTGGGTCATCATTGGATGTTAAATAGGAACTCATACTCATTACTTTCCTCTAAGCTAACGCAGATGTGTTTGTGTGGAAACCATCCAACATGCCCAGAGTCCCAAGGGAAGTGATCGAGCATAGGCTAGCTATTCGGCCTGAAAAATGACCAATAAAGCAACAGCTCCGATGCTTTGCACCTGATCAAGAAGCCATCCGCGCGGAGTTTACTAAACCCCAAGAGGCTGGTTTCTTTCGCAATGTTAACCATCCCGAATAGCTCGCAAACCCGGTCATGGTCCTCAAGTCCAATGGTAAGTGGCGCATGTGCGTCGATTACACCAGTCTCAACAATTCCTGCTCGAAGGATGACTTTCTCCTTCCCCGCATCAATCAGTTGGTCAATTCCACAGTGGTGGTTGCGAACTGATGAGATTCTGGATGCTTACTCAGGCTACCATCAAATTAGCATGGCAGAAGAAGATAAAGAGAAAACTGCCTTCATCACACCCTTTGGCACCTACTACTACGTTGAAATGCCATTTGGGCTCAAGAACGCCGGTTCCACGTACCAGCGCTTGATGCAAAAGACCTTTCTATCTCAATTAGGGCGTAATTTAGAAACTTATGTAGATGATCTAGTTGTAAAGAGCTTACAAAGCTCTAGTCATGTAAATGATCTCACTGAGACTTTTTGTAATTTGAATAAACATGCAAGAAAATTAAATCCCAAAAAATGCTCTTTTAGAGTCTCTTCTATCAAACTTTTGGGTTTTATTGTTTGTTCATGAGGCATTAAGGTTAATCCCGACAAAATACGGGCCATTGTGAAAATGCGATCCCCTTCATCAATGAAGGAGTCCAAAACCTTACTGGTTGAATGGCGGCCCTAAGCCATTTCATATCGCGGTTAGGTGAACGTGGTCTACCTTTCTTTAAGGTACTACGTAAGCACAATAGTTTTCAGTGGTTGGATGAGGCCGAAAAAGCCTTTAGGAAGTCAAAGCATATTTATCAAGTGCTCCAGTGTTAGTCTCTCCACAAGCGGGAGAACCATTACTCATTTACTTAGCCAAAAGAGCGTTACCCCGAAGTCCAAAAACTACTTTATGCCCTCTTAATGGCATCCTGAAAGCTGTGACATTACTTTCAAGCGCACAAGATCTCCGTGACATCGTCCTTTCCCTTAGGGGACATACTCCGTAATCTGGAAGCAACTGGTTGAGTTGCGAAATGGATAGTTGAACTGGGAGCGTTCGATCTCCATTTCACTGCCTGAGTTGCAATCAAATCTCAAATTCTTGTCGATTTCGTGATCGAGTGGACTAATCCGAAACCACTCCCGCAAGAACCAACATATTTGTATACAAACAACCTTTGGACGATGTACTTCGATGGTTCTCATTTTTTTCAAACTCGGGGGCTGGAGTGGTCTTAATCACGCCCCAGGACGACCGACTCTAGTACGTCATACAACTCCACTTTGTTGCGACCAACAACGCAGTAGAGTATGAAAGTCTTCTAGTTGAGCTTTGGGTAGCCAAATCCCTTGGAGTCCATTGGCTAATGGTGAGGGGAGACTCACAATTAGTCGTAAACCAGGTAATCAAGGAGTACAACACCTCTGACGAGATAATGGCTCATTACCTGGGCAAGGTGAGGAAATTGGAAAAATATTTCAGAAATTTCGAAGTCCAATTCGTATCGAGAAGAGAAAATACTCTCGCCGACCAGTTATCGAAACTTGGATCTTCATGCGCATCCACTCTAGCAGGAGTGTTCATCGAACACTTAAAATATCTCTCGCTCATCGAGACGACCGAGGCGATGAATAACGTCGCCAACCTCGAGCAAGAAGCAGATTGGATCAAACCATTGAGAATCTATCTTCTGCATGGGACCTTGCCCAAGGACGAAACCCATGTTGATTAGTTAGTTAGAAAAGCACGCATGTACAAACTGGTCGAAGGAGCCATGTACAAAAAGAGCACGCAAGGCATACTCATGCATAGCATACCTCAGCAAGAAGGCAAATCCCTTTTGAGAGACATTCACGAAGGCATGTGTGGTGCACATGCTTTCTACTGAACACTGGTCAGAAAAGCTTTTTGAAAAGGGTATTACTGGCCTACGGCACTAAATGATGCTAGACACTTGGTCAAGACATGCCCCTAGTGTCAAACTCATCAGCCGGCATACTCATTAAAACTCTTCCATTAACATGGCCATTCGCCGTATGGGGATAGATATTCTGGGACCAATGCCCCAAACTGTCAATGGATACAATTTCCTATTTGTAGCCATTGACACGTTCACCAAATGGGTCGAGGCTGAACCAGTCTGAACCATTACCACCGCTGCAACGCAAAAGTTTTTTCACAAGAACATCATGACGAGATTTGGCGTCCCAAATCGCCTCATAGCAGACAATGGTTCCCAATTCGTAAGCGGTCTTTTCCTCGACTATTGCGACGATATCGGAACCAAAGTTTGTTTCGCCTCTGTTGCCCATCCACAAAGCAAAGGGGCAATTGAACGTGCCAACAGGAAAATTATTCAAGGGGTTAAGAAACACATGTTCGACTGCCTTATGGTACGCTCGGGGGCTTGGGTAGATGAACTCTACTCCGTTCTATGGGCAATTCGCACCACACCCAGTAGAGCCACGGGTGACACGCCCTTCCAACTGGTTTTTGGCGTCAAAGCCATGTTGCTAAGTGAAATATAACTTGGCTCTCCTCGCGTAACCAACTTCGATACTACAAATTCAATCGAAACACGCGAAGACGAACTCACCCTTTTGGAAGAAAAGCGCAATCAAGCATTGTTTAGGTCTGCAGCATATTTACAAGCCTTGTGTAAATATCACAGCAAACGGGTGCGACCTCATAAGCTTCACGTGGGAGACTTAGTTTTGAGAAAAATCCAAAATCAGTCACATCGCAATAAATTCTCTCCTTAGTGGGAAGGTCCCTACACTGTGGTCTCAATGCCGCGACCTGGATCGGCTCGATTATCTATGGAAGATGGCAGAGTTCTGTCCAATACCTGGTACATTGATCAACTGCGCAAGTTCTACGTGTAAGTTTCCTTTTCCCTTTTAAATTATTAATACCTTTTTTCATTTTATGTTACGGTTACATTCCCATTTTACCTCCTTCAGGCCATGCCCAGGGGCTGACCGCCCTGAGCACCTTACTATGATGATTAAGCGGATTCGCTGGTTGATCTCATGGTCGCATCAAGATAAGACATTTCTTTGTAAGCCGTTTCTCAATGCCTTAGAAACTTACTAGCATGTTCTGATCATTCGAGTGGCTGTCAGTTAGCAATAACCTTATGACTTCATAACAACGCGCTCTCAGGTCGATGACATCTATTCATACTCATTTCAGCCATTCAAATCCTGCGATCATAACACTATGTTTCCAGTATCATCGATCGCAGGAGGGGGCTAGGGGAATACAATTGTAACATTTAGTTTTAAGTTCAAACATTTTACATAGTTTTTGTTCATCCTACTAATCATGTATATTTGCAAGGTACAATTACTAAAGAAAAGTCATTATATTTGAATATTCATTGTCAAACTTCTGAAAGGTACAATAAGCAACAAACCTTAGAAAAGCTACATTCCAAGAAGAAGCTTACACCAATCTATCAAGAGAGCATTACCACTTGAGAAGGAGGTGCAACGCCGGTTCCTTGCGCTCCTAAAGCCTCAACATTGTCTTCTCCAACTTCCTCACTGAACAGTCCTTGATTGGCGGATGCCATTTGTGCAGAAGGTTATGATAGAAGAAAGGTTTGAGACTTAGAGAGATTTGTGAAGAAGATAGAAATTCCACAGCAAAGGAACGACTATTTATAGACCTACCCAGGTGACGCTTCGAGTTCTCGGCCTAGGGCACGGTGCAATATCGTCGAGATCATCCCTAGTGCCTGCAGCCCATTCCCTGAGATGTATCGAAGCTATCACCAACACAACACAATGCGGGAATTTGAAGCGACGAAGCACTGTTAAGAATTCGAAGTGACACACCATTAAAGTGAGCCTTTGTCACTTCAAATTTGGGGGCTAACTAACAAAGATTGTTAGCTATTTTTAGGCCTCCATGGTCACACATGACTATGGCCACAGGTCCTCCCTAATGTTGCCAAGGGCCAGAAGGAAGGACATCGAGTAATCCAAGGATATTCTGGATATAACTCAAAAAATCGCACTTATTTCGCGCAAATTCAAGTCATTCATTATCTTAAAAACCATGTCTAATGTTGTATCCAAAGACAGTATGGTCACAGAGATATCTACCTATGACCAGACCCTGTCACAGATACAAGGACCGATCTGGTTACCAAGGTCGCAGCAGTACACGATCATCCTTTATCATTACCTTACTATGATCCTAATGATTAACCCAGAGATAATCATAAGTCCTTGACAAGGTAACCATTGAAGGAGGTTAAGATGGTAAGGCAGTTCCCCGACGATTGAGTCAAGACTGCCAAATTGCCACATATCCATGATCTACGGCAACTACATGTACCCATGACCTCACAGCTGCCACTTCAGGGCGGTTAAGAGAGAACATGGGGTGTGCCTTCATGAGAGCAACCGATGACCTCTTTGTCAAGTATAAGAAGGCCTTGAAGGGAAGGATCAAGAGAGGACGGATCGACGACAGAGAGAAGATTAGGCTTAGCAAAGATAGGATTAGCTAGCTTACACATTGTAAGCAATCTCTCTGTAACTCTTCTTCCCACATTATCAAATACATAGGACGTAGAGTCGTTACCCGGCTGAGGGGGCCCGAACCTGGATAACTCTTTCCCGTGTCTTAGATTCATATATACTTTGAACATCTTGAGGATCTGTCTGATTATCCCATTCCTTCTCACATTCTTCTTTGCATAAGATCGATAGAGGGATACAGAGTTCCAATCGTCGATAATAGTCATGGCCATAGCGATGGCAGTAGTTGCACTAGACACTAGGGGTCGAAGGGGCAACCACTACTACAAAAATGCTTTCTTCTAACAGTTTAAAACATATCTCTACTAACGGTTCGTATACCATTTGTGATCGGCACGATAGAACAAAGTTAACTCTTTTCTAACAATTTCAAACCGTTAGAAAAGAATACTTTTTTCTATCGGTTCTTATTAGTGAACCGTTAGAAAAAAGTATTCTTTTCTATCGGTTCACATAGAAAAGAATACTTTTTTCTAATGGTTCACTAATAACAACCGTTAGAAAAAGATATTCTTTTCTATCGGTTCTTAGTAGTGAACCGATAGAAAATATGACAATATTCTAACGGTTCACTACTAAGAACCGTTAGAATAGGTACTTTAGAATAGATGACTATATTCTAACAGTTCTTAGTAATGAACCGTTAGAATAGGTACATATTCTAAGATGTACAGTAGTTTGTATCAAAAGTGATCAAGAAGGGTCAAACTGTTAGAATATGTTTAAATAGCAAGTTAATTGTGGCAAATTGGTCATAAGACAATCATTTTCTGGATGCGTCAATTAAACACTTGTTTGGTATTTTATTTGAAGTAAATTTACACAATCATGCAGCAGTCATACGTTGCATACACTCCCTATGTCTTGCTTTGGGATTAAACTCTTTACAATAAGTTGTACTTCTCTTAATTGTGACCCTCGGGAATAATTATGATGATAATGAGTGCATATTTGCATCACACCTCTTCATGGATGTAAGTGTAATCTGCAAGTAATAAATCATGAATGAGGTTTGATTAAAGAACTGTGAATAGATCCTATGTGTGGAAAAGAAAGGATACCCTAATTTAGGAGTTGCAGTAAATGCAAGGCTAAGAGAAAAAATTTGAAATTTATTGAAAGAAAAGTAGTCCTAAATGAACTTGCAATTTGATAGTCCTACATGAACTTGCGTTTTGAAGGTTGAGTATGAGATTTTATTACTACCAAATCCTCTGATTATGGAGTCCTGTTGTTAAAGAATTATGGTAGTACCTTGAGATGGTGTCAACAGATTGAATGTCTTCTTTCATGTCTTCCTCTTCCATCTGTTCTTCCTCCTCCAAGTCTCCCCAATGCTTGCTCCGGTCAACAGCTATTCCTGAAATCAACATAGTACAACATTCAGTTAACCAATAGTTTCAGTTTAGGTTACACATTCTAAAAACTTGGCTTGGAAAAAAGAAGTTCATAACACAATGAAACCAATTAACTATACATCATAGTTTAGTTCATCCTGCTGTAGGACTCCAAAAACATCTCCATAGAAGGGGCGCCTATGCTGTTGGCCAAACACAAGAGGAGCTCAGAAAGAGATGTACTAGTCAATTGAAGAAAAACATTTCGCTCAAAGGATGCAAAGGTCACATTTCACATTTAGCTTACCTCATCAACTGAAGGTTTCCCCTGCTTCCCGGGTCGATAACCAAAACTTGCATCAAGACTTATACCTCTCTGGTGCTTGCAAAGCAGCTGTAGATGTAGCTGTCATCCATCCAGTACTGCAGGTCGCCCATCCACAACGTCCTCACCTCATCCGATGCCGACGGGGCAATTGGCGCCACGGCGTAATACGGCTACGGTGGCGGCGCCTGCCCATAGGCAGATTGCGGAGGCAGCACCTGGCTCCACATGGCCGGCGGCTGCGGCGGCGGCGCGTACTGCTGCGGCATCGGTGCAATCTAATCCGCCAATGGCCTAGATCTAGGGTTTGGAGGATTGGAGAAGAGAGCCAAGAGAGAGAGAGAGAGAGAGAGAGAGAGAGAGAGAGAGAGAAAGATGAGGCGGCGTGGTAAAGCGGGGTGAATAGGAGACTTTATATAAGCTATCCAATTTTACTAACGGTTCAAAACCACAACCGTTAGTGAACTTGCAATTTTATTAACGGTTCACTAATAAGAACCCTTAGAAAATAGTACCTTTTTCTAACGGTTCTTAGTAGTGAACCGTTAGAAAAGATGACTATATTCTAATGGTTTACTACTAAGAACCGTTAGAGAAGAATAGGAGACTTTATATAAGCTGTCCAATTTTACTAATGGTTCAAAACCACAACCGTTAGTATATATGACGTCATTTTCCTATCGGTTGAATAAAACAAACCGTTAGTAAAATGTCATATATTCTATCAGTTCATACAGTACTAATCGATAGTAAAATACAGTAATTTCACTATCTTTACAAAAGACAAACCGTTAGTACAATTTCGTCTCTTCTGACGGTTCGTACAGTACTAACCGATAGTACAAATGACGTGCTATTCACTAACGATTTCCCAGACAATAACTGTTAGTATAAAACCTCTTCTCCACTGCGGTCCTCGTACACTAACGGTTTTCTCCCAGATTGCATATAACCGTTAGAAGATAGAAGTTAGTGGACTGCATTTCTGTAGTAGTGAACTACAAGAGCTGTAGTAGGTGCATCAGAGGCAAGAGAGGCCACATATACAGTAGGAGATGAAGAAGCAACCGAAGGAGTATGGGCAACTGAGACTGCTAGAACAGCTGATGAAGTCGAAGATGACAAAACACCAGTACTGAGAAGCTGAGTCTCCTCAACACGAAGTGCAGCAAGAGCCTCCACCATAGTCGATCGTGGAGACTGACTCATCAACTGAGCTCTGGCAGACTCGAACTCTGGACGAAGACGCATGACAAAGTCGTAAAGATGATGCTTATCAGCATGGCCCCGAGTCTTTGTACAACAGGCACAGGTACGATATACCTCGTGATCCATGGAGTCAAGTTGGTGCCACAGAGCGGTGAACTGACAGTAGAAGGCATCTACTGTGGAGTCATGCTACTGAAGAGTCTGAAGGTGTTGAAGCAAGGAGTAGTAGAGGGCATCACTGTTAGGAAGGTAGTGCTGCCGAAGATACTCCCACATATGTCGTGAAGTCGGTAAATCAACGATATCCATCGAGATGGAAATGTCAACACTGTGAACCAAAATGGTCACCATTCGAGCCTTAGTAGCGCATCAGCGCTCATGAGCATCAAGAGCAAGCTCATATGTCTCGTGGACATCCTCAGCAGTGGCCACAATGGGTAGGTCATCAGATGCAGGCACCACTACCGAAGGAGGAGGAGGCAGTGAAGGACAAGAAGCAGTCCCAGAGAGACGTGACCCCATAGACGAAGACCGTCAAGAGTGACATGGAGCAAAGCGGACCACTCCCTGTAATTGGTGCCATCAAGCCGGACACCTGGAGATGGAGTTGCAGCAGGAGGAACCGATGACATGCTGTAATATATATATTTTTCTTTTTCTTTTTTTTGAACAAAACAGGAAAACTGATTTTAACGGGTCAAAACGAGACGGCCCAAAAACAAACCCGAAGAGGCAGCCCGAAGGGAGGGGGAAGAGCGGTGGCAGCGGTACGACTCGAGGAGGTGGCGGTGGCGGTGGCGTCCCGCGATGAAGGATGGCGACGGCGGCGGTAAAGAGAGGTAGTGGCAGCGGAGATCAGGGTGTGGTGGGTGATGGCGGTGACTCGAAGAGGAGGCGGCAACAGCCTGAGGGTAAGGGAGGCGGCGGCAGCCAGAAAAAAATGTTAGGGTTTAACTGGGCTCTGATACCATGTTAGGAATTTGTGTAATGCATTTACCCATAGCGAAAACATATACACAGATTACAAAAGTATTTTAGGAAACTAATCCTAACCATAAATACAAATCAAATCAAATCAAATCAGTATCTTTAATAGATGAATCACTATGAACTAAAACACACTCCTTTGAATAAAAGTTTATTTGGATGATGAACTGAAATGCCTTGGAATATGATTAAGATCTATTGTTCTTCTCTGTGATTGGTCAGTACCAGTTGAATTCTAATAATAGGTTGCAATTAAATCTGTTCTGTTTTGTGAACTGTCATGGCCAGTGATGAATTGTGCTAGCATCCTGTTTAATCTTTGGTATCTACACAAATTGAGATGATTGGTTTATTTGCATCTCTTTTGAATCAATCCACCCTCTGTCTGTGTGATTGCTAAGAATCAGTGGGGCTGAGGATGAATTTCAGTACTCGTTTGATTTCATTTCTTTAGTGGTCCTGATTCAAATTGGGTGTCCTGGCATGATGTTATTATTAGTAATATGTGAAATTATCCTGTCTTGCTGGTGAGATGTGTTTCCCTGAGTGTGTTCGTGTTCTGTGTTGTTGGTGTGAATTGACATCCTAGAGAAGTAAGCATGTAATTCTCCATGTGAACAACTGGATATCAATTTCAGTAAGTTGTTTTTCGCTTACTAAATCAATTCATATTTTTGCTAGTGAGTTATTGAATCTTCTGTGCTGATTTGAATGCTGTTTTGTGATCTATATGTCTACATAGAAAGGAATGCAAATTTTGAGGTTGCAAATCTGCTGGTTTCTAGATTCTTGCATGTTATGAATTGATCAAAAGTTAAGGATCTAAAGACTCGGTATCAAATGCCTGTTCATTTTATTCCCTGTGAACTGTTTTATTATCTGTGAATTGGAGATCCTTTGTTTGGTGTTGTGTTGTTTGGGGGAGTTTTGTCCAGCGTTTCAATTCACCAATTTTCAAATACTATAATTTCTTTCAATTGAGCTCGTTGTCGTGGTCATGGTTGAGATGAGTTGGGGAACGGTTCGTGTTATTGCTTTATGCACTCGTTCACTGATACCGTCAATAGGTGTATTCATTTTAGTCATTTTTGCCTTCCTCTCACGAGACTACTAAACGATTACGATTCTATTGCTTGTACTCACAAACACACATACAGATTTAGCACCGATCAATTGACGTCTAACAACCACCTCTCTCTCTATTTCTTTTCACATATTCTTTCTCTTTCTCTCGTCTGTTTTAATTCCATTCGCCGATTTAGTTCTTGTTTACACAACTTTCGTCTCTCTACTTCCTGTGGAAAGAACGATAGAATACTTTGCCACAGCTTCGATCTCATCCTCTTGCAAGACGACTTTGGCTGGTATCAATTTTTGAGGCCAGGAGGTTACGACTTTGGTTGGAACCTCATGATCCGGAAGAGAATCTGTCAAGAGGTTGCCTATAAGGGTTTCACCTTTATAGATGCGTCCTGGACATCAGTTGAGCATACTAAGTCGTTAGAAAAAAACATATGGGCAGCATCATGTGATGAAACTCTCTTCCACCCTTGCTTACTTATCTTTTAGTCATTCCGCTGGCCATCTAGGGATGATCTAGTTGCAAAATACATCTACGCTATAAATGAAAGTTATTTTGATGAAGGGAAACTTTCGTCATCAATGTGAATGATTTCAAAAGAAAAATGAGAGGAGAATAAATTATTGGATGCATTTAAAATAAGTAGTGGCGATGCATCTCAGTTAGTAGACGGAAGATTTTGGAATATATTTGTTACAGCAGAGTTGTTTTTCTTGCTTCTGGTTATTCCTTCAGTGGTGTGAATCATTGGATTGTTTTATTTAAAACAAAGGATAAAAATAATGTCATGCTGATCTAGTTTGATTCATGTTATCATAACTCAGTTATTCTTCCTCTTGACTTATATGCATTTGTTTTGGATTCGTTGTTCTCGTTTTACCCCACCGTAAGAGGTTTTGTTGAGGACAAACAAAGATTTGAGTGTGGGGATTGTTGAGACTTGATTTATGTATAATTTTCATATCCACTTCCTAGTGTTTTAATCTATTCTTGTTCTTTTAGATATATTGCATTCAGTTAGAATAAATGTTTGAAATATGTTCAGCGATCTACCTGCTTTGTTGGTTGCAGAACATGAGCAACGAGCATAATATCTCAAGACTTCAAGTCAAAACTGGGCAATGGTGTAATGCACACTGAGCAAAAGTTAAATCAGCTCTTACTGGAGCACATGTTTAACACAAATGGTTAAGATTTAATTGTGCGACTTAACTGTGCACACCAGAAGGATCCAGAAGAAGGCGTGACTAATACACACGGTTTAGCTTTAATCGTGCGACTTAACTATGCAGACCAAAAGAATCCTAAAGAAGGCACAGTTGACATGCATGATCTCGACTTGACCATGCACATTAATCGTGCATGATGCAACAAAAGCAAAAGTCGGGCTGAGATATTGGCACAGTTAACACTCACGGTTAGCTTTAATCGTGCTCGGCAATTACGGTTCCCATTAGGATTCATTTCGTTCCTGAAGTTGTGGATCCACCTCAAACTCAAAAAAAGAAGGCTATAAAAGAGGCCCCCAACTAGAAAAGGGGGAGAGATTCATCTAGGTTTTTGAAAACCCTAGACATACAAGAATTCTACAGGTTGAAGCTGTGGGAAAGTGACTCTTTGTTAGATTATACCATCAAACTGAATTTTGTCGAACTAGAGATGAATCTAGCTCAACTATCTTTTGTTATGGTTTGTAGTTTTCGTATAGGGTAATGTCGTGGTATTACGGATACCTCGGCAGGTTTCTTTGGACGTGCTAGCACGTGTACGTGGCGCAAGCTGACCGAGTTACCGGTCACCACCCACCGAGCAACGCAGCAATTGACACAGCGATTTTAATACAGGTTCGGGTCCCGGTGGGGGCCCTAGTCCTGTCGGCACCCTCCGGACGCTAGTCCGCTGGAGAGGTGCTCTCTCGGGGAGAGAGGTCTCCAAGGGAGCCTGTTGTTTGAGTGTGTTGTAAATGAATTAGAGTTAGTTACAAATGAGATACAAGAGGGTATATATAGCCCCTAAGAAACGCAAAAGACCAAAAGGCCCTAGCTACGACCGCTGGATCGAAGGGCGTTGATGTCATTTGGCTAGGAGAATGGCTCGGATGCTCGACACGTGTCCTCGTCAGCCTTCCAAAGGTTTCGTCGGTCAGCAGCCATCCTCCCGAGGCCCCGGGCGTCACCGGGGGCCCGGTGACTCTTCGGGACTCACCGGGGGCCCGGTGATGCTCTGGGTCTCACCGGGGGTCTGGTGACCCTCCGGGTCTCACCGGGGGCCCGGTGATGCTCCGGGTCTACTCTTCGGGACTCACCGGGGTTCCAGTGATCTTTCGGGGCTGACCGGGGGCCTGGTGATCCTCCGGGTCCCACCGAGAAATCTTTAGGACTTCGTGGAGCCCCTGGGAGTTCTCCCAACAGTAGCCCCCCAGGCCCTCGGGGGCACTAAGTGCCTCCAACGGGTATGTGAAACTCCCAATGATGACGCTTCATCTTCCACGGAGTGCCTTGCATTGTAGCGGCGTTTCGGCTCTCGAGCCGTTCTTTCACGGGACGCGCCTGTCCGCGAACCGACGCACCGTTTCGAAGTGTCCACCTTCGCGTCGCCTCGTCTTGCGCTCGACGGTTCAACTCTACGGCCTCGATGGGCTTGCGGACACGTGGCGGGCATCCGGGTCTCCCTCCACCACCTATAAATGGGGGGGTGGGGAACCCTTTAGTTTGAGCATGTCCACAAGCCCCCATATTCCACAAATCTCGGCGATTTCTTCCGGTGGTTCCCGGTGATTCATCCCGATAGTTTTTGGTGCCTTTTTCTGGTGGTTGCCGGTGACAGTTTTCCGGTAACACCCGGTAGCTTCCGGTGAGTTCTCCTGGGGTCATCCCGGTAGCGCCCGGTGAGTTCCGGTGATCTTCAGCGAGTTCACTCCCGATGGCACCGAAGAGTCGCACCAAGGTCTCCGAGCTGCCCCCGGAGGAGGTGACCTCTGATTTCCTCGGGGCCACCGAGTTTTCTTCGGGGGCCCTTGAGGCCTTCTTGGAGCGCGGCTATTTTAGAGCGGGGGACATCAGGATTCCCGGACCAGCGGAGCAGGTGCCGAGCCCCCGGGACGGAGAGGTGGTGGCCTTTGAGGCCTTCGTGGAGGCGGGCTTCCGACTCCCGGTGCATCCGCTGCTCCGCGAGTTCCTGCAGGTCTACGGCCTCTCGCTCAACCATCTTACCCCGAACACCCTCGTTTGGATGGATTTGTTCATCTGGTTGTGCGAGATGGCCGCCGTGACGGAGACCACTTTGCGGCTCTTGCGATACTTCTACGAGCCATCGGCGAGGGGCCCGGTGGTGAGGAGGGGCGGCCCTAGGTTGGCTTTTGGCTCCATCATGATCCAGTTGACGCTGGGTCGCGCTGACGAGTACCCGGTGTTAGCCTCCTGGGACAACTGGGGAGACTGGCTCCGGCACTGGTTCTACCTCCGGGTAGGAGACCCGGGGGTGAGGTATTCACCGGAGCCCTCTACGTATTCGTGGTCCAGCGGCCCGTTGGCTCCAGAGTGGACCGTGGCGGAGATGGACCTCCTTACCGCGATGGCGGAGGCCCGATTTCGGCGGTCCATGACGGATCTGGCGGAGGAGATGGCCCTCCTCCGAGTGGCGCCGTTCCACACCCGCCGGGGGAGGGGGATGTCTGCAGCGCACAGGCCACCCCGGATGGCGGTGGCGGACCGTGAGTACTTAGGCCTCTTCCTCCTGCCGGGAGATTTCTCCTAACCCTTGCTTCTTTTCCTTTTTGCAGTCAGGTCCTATGGTCAAGCCAAGGAGGTCGCGGTGACCCTTCTCGGGCGATACTACGAGGACGAGCATGAGCGGGTGGTGCGCGTCATCGGGGAGGGTCCTCCCCGGAACGTCGTCGCGGAGGCATTCGGGTTGAGGCTCCCGGCCCGGGTGCCTCTCCCCACCCCCGCTTCACGTAAGCGGGGGAAGGAGGTTGCTGGCGGGCCCTCGAAGCGGCCTTGGCCGTCGGGCAGCCCTGCGGGATCCCGAGCCCGGAGGAGTCCCGTGAGGCCCAGGGCTTCGCCTCCGGTTTCTCCTGCGAAGGACTCCGCGGTGGCCCCAGCTGGGGCGTCAGGTGCAGCCCCGGACACTCCTGGTGGGCCGGATCCCGCGGGCGGCGTTCCGGCGAGGGAGGGCCAGGGCTCAGACTCAGAGATGTACGCTCCGAGTCCTTCGCCGCCTCCTATCCCCGTGGGGGTCTGGCCGCAGCCTTCGTCCAGCGAGGTTTTGGTTCGGTTTCGGATGCCAGGGTGGCCTGCCGATGGCCTCGATCCTGGCCCCAGAGACGGGCTCTTCGGCGGTTCGGCCCGCGGCGGCGGCGCTCCCTATACCCGGGAGGGGTAAGGGTCTGTTTATCCGCCCCGGGGTTCCGGCGCCGCCGATGGACCAGGCTTCCGGCTCCTCCGATGGTGGGACTCCGGACGAAGGCGCTCTGCTAGGTGGGGAGGCCTCCCGAGGGAGAGACCAGGGGGGCGACGAGGGTGACGTCGACGCGGTGATTGCCTCCGGGCTTCGGGTGAGTTGTTTGAATCTTGTACTCATCCGTCTTTTGTCTTCTGACTATTGCTTCCTTGCAGACGGTTGAGTTAGCCCAAGGCTTCCGGGCTCGGCTCGCCACGCGTCTCCGAGCTGCCGAGGACATAGCAGCCTTTGAGCGCGCCGCGAAGGAGAAGGCGCTCAGGGACGCAGCCTCGGAGCGCTCCGAGAAGGAGCGGGCGCTTGGGGAGCTCGCCGCGGTCCAGGCCCGACTCGCTGCCGTCGAGGACACAGCTTCTCGGCTTTGGAGGGAGCTGCAGGTGGAGCGGGAGATCACTCGGGAGGCCGCGGCTTCGGGCGTCCAGGCCGTAGTCTCGGGAGGTAGGGCGATTTGCTCTGCCTTAGAGGAGCTCGGGATCGAGCTCGGGCGGGGAGCAAGCCCCGATCCTGTTCCGGCATCGGTCGGGGAGGCGGCGCACTTTCATGGTGCGCAAGTTTTCCTGATCCCGGCTGCCGCAAAGGCTCGGGCGCGAGGCCTCGCCGTCCCGATGATCGCGTTGGCAGCGGCTCTCGTCGAGTACCGCGGTGAGGGCTCCCGGGTCATTGGAGAGCTTGTCCCCCGGAGCTTTCCTGCCTTCTTCGACCGGGCAGAGCTGGAGCGGTCCGCCGAGGCCCTCTTCGACCGGATTACCGGTGCTATGGAGATGGGCGGCCGACGCTCGGAGCAGGATGCGACAGCCGGCGCGGAGGTCCCCCCGGGGGGGAGCAAGGACGGGCAAGTATGAGCTCCTCCCCCCCGGTTATATTAGGTTTTTTTCTTTTTAGGTCTTTTTTGCTCCGGGTAGCTTCTTTAGAAAGGGCCCCGGGACTTGTAAATTTCTTGTTATTGGAATGAAAAAGTACTTTTGCTAAGTGTGTTCAACTTATCAGCAGGTGTCTTTAAATATCACTTTCCCGGGGTTTTCCCGTTCTGAGGGACGTCTTTCGGAGAGTGTTCGAAGGTCGCCCAGGAGGCCTAGCCCAGGTAGCGCCTAGGCGGCCTCGATTTTACTAAGTCTGGCCGCTGGGGGAGCGTCTGATGAGCTAGTCCCTGGGTCCATTCGTGCCAACTCCGCGATGGAAGGTGCCTTCCAGGAGCCGGCTCGGCTACGATGGCTTCCGGAATGGCACCTGGGGAATTTCGACGATTGTCGTGCCGAGTTATCTCCATCGAAGCCGGGGTCTCTAAAGGTCCCCCCGCTTAAGATACTCCCCACAGCCGGCTACGAGTACTGGCTGGAGGATCTCCTTCGGAGGGCCCTCTTGCGCGTGAGGGGCTTGTACAAGGACCTTTCCCGGTAGATCTCGGAAGGCCTCCGGGATTATTAGGTGTAGTTGCTTCTCAGGGGTCGTCCTTCGAAATAGTTTCCCGCCGGAGCCTAACTCCCCGGGCTGTACTCGCGCGCCCGGGCCTTATCTCGGGGGCACTTTAGCCCACCAGGGGGGTTGTCCCCTAGTGCGATGTTGTATTAATAAGGTTGTAGACTTTTTATTTGCCATGTCTTTAGGGTTTCTTTGAGGTTGTCGAGATTATCTTTGTTTCCGAAATTTCAAAATCTTCCGCGTTAGGTCGTTGTTTTTTCGTCTGGGCCCGGGTTCCCCCCCCCACAGCAGGGTGCAGCTCAGCTCCGCGTGCTGTGGGTAAGGATTGAAAAGGCCCGGATTGCAGTGGCTGCTTAACTTATGTAGCCCCTAGTCGGGAGTCCCGGGGACTAGTGGAGGTGCCTGACCGAGAAACCAGAAAGGTTTGCTTGGTTGCATGGAGGCGGGGAACTTATCGAAAGGATTCTTGGTCTGAGTCTTTTGAGATAATGAATTCCGAAAGCCGACTTTCCTGTCTGCCCCAGGGGGCAAAGGATATTCCCTTCGGAGGGTTCCGTGACCCAGTAGCGGGTGTAGAGTGTTCGAGGGGGGACTAGTCTCTCGAAGTGACTCGTTACCGTAGTTCGTGAGAACTGGGTTGCCGCTTACCCTCTCAGTCCACGAGTGGTTACGATAAGCCGCCCTATGGGAGCGGGGCTCCCGTTGTTGGGACTTTAGGCCGTGATAGCCTACGTCCTCATGGAGAGGGCATCCTCGCGGGGAGGGCATTTTCATAGAGGAGGCGCCGCCTTTTAGGCCTGAAGAATAAACTACTGTAAGAAATTCCAACATTGAAGTAAAAGAAGCCATTCGAGTTAATGAAAACATAACACCCTCCCCCCCTGCGGGGTCACAGCGGGAGAGGGACACAAAATCCCCGAGTTGAACAAAAAATCTATTTGTATTAATAAACAACGAGATACAACGCCTCCCCCCACGAAAACGCAGCGGGGAGGGAACAGTAAGTACAAACGCCTCCCCCCGCGAAACCGCGGCTGGGGAGGTGGCGAGCCCAGAGGCTAAATATAGAACTTGCGGAGCAAGTTTATGTTCCAAGTGTGCATCAGCTCCTGGTCTTCAAGTGTGGAGAGCTTGTAAGCCCCCGAGCCCAGGACCACAAAGATCCTGTACGGGCCCTCCCACTTGGGGGATACTTTGCCCTGGGCTTGGGGGTCAGTCACGCGCTTGAGGACCAAGTCCCTGAGGCGGAAGGCCCTTTCGCGGACGCACTGGTTGTATGCGCGTGCTATCTCGCGCTCGTAGATGGTGTGGTGGAGGAGTGCTCGGTCGGGTTCTTCTTCAACGAGGTCGACTTCCAGCCGTTGGTTGGCCTCATTGGTTTGGTGCACCGCGGTCGTGGCTCCATCCAAGAGCTCAACCCGCAGCGATCGAAAACCAATTTTCGAGGGGAGAACTGCTTCGGCCCCGTACACGAGCGAAAAAGGCATGCCCCCTGTCGCTCGGCTTGGGGTTGTGCGCATGGAGCAGAGGATGCTTGGAAGCTCTTCCGCCCATGCGCCTCGCCTAGAGGTGGTCTGTTCGAGCCGTCGACGTAGGCCTTGCAGGATCACGCCGCTGACCATTTCAACGGCTCCGTTGCTCTGGGGATGAGCCACGAAGGCGAAATGGAGGGTAGTCCCTAAGCCTTCACAGAACTCCCGGAAATATGCCGAGTCGAATTGGGCCCCATTGTCGACGGTGATTTCTTTGGGGACCCCGAAGCGACATACGATATTTTTCTAGAAGAAACGCTGCACCGCGCGGGAGGTGATACTGGCCAAGGGCTCAGCCTCCACCCACTTGGAGAAATAATCCACAGCGACCACCGCGTACTTGTAGCCCCTGGGCGCTGGGGGGAAGGGACCAAGGAGATCCATCTCTCAGCGTGCGAAGGGCCAAGTAACAGGGATGGTTTGCAGCGTCTCGGAGGGCAGCATGGTGCCCTTCGCCATCCTTTGGCAGGCCTCGCACGCAGAGATCAGATCTCGCGCGTCGCGGACCAGCATGGGCCAATAAAACCCTTGGCGGAGGACCTTCGCCACGACCGCCCGCGGGGCCAAGTGGGATCCACAGTTCCCCGAGTGTATGTCCTCGAGGAGCCGGAGTCCTTCCGTCTGCGGGAGGCAGCGGAGAAGGGCAGAAGCTCCCGGCTTGTAAAGCTTTCCCTCTAGCAGGATGTATGCCCGGGCCTTGGCGTGGAGGTGCTTCACATAGGCATTGTCGGAAGGTTCCCCCTCAGGACTCCAGAGAACCACTCCCGCGCCGGCCCCGGCGAGGCATAAGGAGCCATCGAACATGAGTGTCCAGTGGTCCTGGCACCGGGGGGGTACGAGGGGAGTCTCCCCGTCTGACTCGGTGGTCAGGGTCCACTCCGCCATGAAGTCAGCGAGGACTTGCGACTTAATGGCGGAGCGGCCCATGAAGGTTAGGGAGAAAGGAGCAAGCTCGGCTCCCCACTTCCCAATTCAGCCGGTGGCCTCCTTGTTCCTCACCACTTCCCCCAGGGGGAGAGATGATGGGATCGTGATTGGGTGTCCGAGGAAATAGTGGCGGAGCTTCCGTGACGCCATGAGGAGGGCGTAGCACAACTTCTCCACCTCCGTGTACCTCGTCTTAGCCCCTTGAAGGGCCTCGCTTACGTAGTACACGGGGCGTTGTTGCCCATCTTGCTCTCTTACAAGCACCGCGCTCACAGCGACTGGGGTCACAACGAGGTAGAGGAGTAAGGGTTCCTCCAGAGATGGGCTCACGAGCATTGGAGGACTCACGAGGTACTTATTTAGCGCGTCGAACGCCGTCTGGGCCTTGGGGGTCCACTTGAAACCCTCGAGGCCCCGGAGGATTTTGAAGAACTGGAGTCCACGTTCCCCCGACCACGAGACGAAGCGACCCAAAGCGGCTCAGCGGCCAGTTAGCCTCTGTACGTCTTTCACAGAGCGCGGAGGAGGCATGTCCAGCAGGGCCCGAATTTTTTCAGGGTTAGCCTCAATACCCCGCTGGGACACAAGGAAGCCAAGCAGCCTCCCCCTGCGTACGCCAAAGGCGCATTTTTCCGGGTTGAGTTTCAACCCATACTTGCGGAGGCTGCGGAAGGTCTCCGCCAAGTCGTCGATGTGGGCGGCTGCGCGAAGGATTTTGATGACCGCGTCGTCAACGTAGACCTCAACGTTGCGGCCGATTTGGTTCTTCAGGACCAGCGTCATGAGGCGCTGGAAAGTCGCCCCAGTGTTCTTCAACCAGAAGGGCATGTGGACGTAGCAGAAGGTGCCGAGGGGAGTTATAAAACTCGTCTTTTCCTCGTCCTCCAATGCCATTCGAACCTGATGGTAGCCCGAATATGCGTCGAGGAAACTCATCAATTCGCACCCCGCGGTCGAATCAACCAGTTGGTCAATTCGCGGGAGTGGGTAGTTATCCTTTGGGCAAGCACGGTTAAGGTTGACGAAGTCCACGCATATCCTCCACTTGCCGTTTGACTTCTTCACGAGGACGGGGTTTGCCAACCATTCGGGATGCAAGACTTCCCGCACAAACCCCTCCTCTAGAAGCTTGGCGATCTCGACCTTGATGGCGTCTTGGCGTTCGAGGGAGAGCTTCCTCAACTTTTGCTTGACCGGGGGGCTGCCGGGGGTCACCGCGAGCTTATGCTCGATGACATCTCAGGCGACTCCTTGCATGTCCGAGGGTTCCCACGCAAAAACGTCTAAGTTTTCGTGGAGGAAGGCCACGAGTTGCTCCGCGTGTTCTTCGAGGAGGTTTGCTCCGATCTTGACGGTCCTCTCTTCATCTCCTGAGGACAGTTGAACTTTTCGGAGGTCCCCCTCGGGGCGTGGCCTCGGGAGTGGCCTTCTGGAAGAAACGGCCAGGGCATTAGGCTCGGGGGGGGGGGGGGGGGGCTCTCCTCCCGGAGTCTTGATCATGTTGACGCTTCCAATGGTAGCGGTGGCGCGCTCGTAAAGAGCGCGGGCCACGTTCTGGTCGCCTCGAACGGTGATCGCACCGTGAGGCCCAGGGATCTTCACGCAGAGGTAGTTCTGGTGAATTGCCGCCCCTAGATGGTTGATCGTGGTCCTCCCCATAATGGCGTTGTATGAAGAGGGGAGATCCACAACATCGAACCGGACCATCTCTGTCCGGTAGTTTTCTGGGGTGCCGAAGGTCATCGGGAGGTCGACGTTCCCTACCGGGTGGATGGTCTTCCCGGGGACGAAGCTTCGCAGCGGCCCGAGTGCGGGCTGCAGCAACTTTTCGTCGACTTGCATCTCCTTGAATGCCTTCAGGTATAGGATATCGGCGGAGCTTCCGTCATCGACGAGGATGCACGCTAATTGGCAGTTGTAGACTGTGGCCGAGACAATGAGCGCGTCGTCATGCGGGAAGCGAACCCCGCGTGCGTCTTCCGCTGTGAAGGTGAGGGGGATGTCTAACCATTTCGGTGGCGGAGACGTATGTAGCACCCCTACAACCTTCACCTCTCGTGCGTACTCCTTGCGCTTGGAGTCCCGTCCCGAGGCGGATCCCCCCGTAATGACGTTTATACGCCTTTGGGAGGTTTGGAAGGGGAGCTCCTGAGCTGAGCCCCCTTCTTGTGTCTGTCTCTGCTGCTCACCCACGGGAGCAGGAAGCGCTGGCAAGGCCGGTGAGGGAGGCAAGGAGGCAGGGCCCCCTCCCCCCTGCTCGCGCTGGTCGAGAAAGGCAGCAAAGTGCTGTAAAAGCTGATGGCATTCTCGAGTAGCGTGGGTACTTGACTTGTAGAAGGCACACCACACGTTGGCTATGCCCTCTTTGCCTTCCTTGGAGTGGCCCTCACGCCCACAGGATGACTGTCCCCCCCGTAGCCTTTTGACTTAGGGGGAGCACGACCGCCTTTGCCGTCGTCGCGCGAGCCGCTTCCGCCCTCGAGGAGGAAGGCGTCCCGAGGCCGTGGCTCGCTGCGATCGTTTCTCCGGGGACGCTTGTTGGGGGGATCTCTAGCCTCCCGGCCGGCGGGGGCAGGAGCCCCCTGGTTTTTCTTCCAAAGATCGTCCTCCTCCGCACGGGCGTACTTGTCGAGTACGGTGAAGAGCTCATCGGCGGAGGTGGGGCAGCTCCGAGAAAGCCTCCTGTGGAGTTCCCCAGGGAGTATCCCGCTCTTGCACGCTTCGATGACTGTAGAGTCGGGGACGTGTGCCACTTTGCTCTTTACCTGAGCGAAGCGCTTAACGAAGCTGTGGATGGTCTCCCCCGTCCTTTGCCGGACGGTGTAAAGCTGGGACGAGTCTAAGGGGCCTACGTAGTTCCCCTGGAAGTTCGCGCAAAATTCGCGCTTCAGCTGTGCGGAGGACTTGATGGACCCAGCTCTCAGGTTGTAGAACCATGAGCGGGCGATGCCCATGAGGTAGAGGGGGAAGACATTGCATTGCACTGTCTCGTCCCCCCAGCCGCCGAGATGGCCGTAGAGTACACCTGCACGAACTCGTAAGGATCGGCCTCACCGTTGTAATGCTCGATATGCTGCGGGCGGTAAGGTCGCGGCAAGCGGATGCACCGGAGGCGACTGCACAGCGGCTGATTGGCCCCCTCAACTTCCTTGGGGGATTCATGGTCGCTGTCTTCTCTTGTCGGGGACGCATGCTCATTGTCGGAGTCTGGGAGGGGGTGCCAGCGGTCCACCGGTGCGACGGTATCGCCTCTTTTCCTCGGGGTTAGTCGAGCTGACCTCTTGAGCATCGAGGTATTCCGTGGGGATGGTAGTAGCTTCTTTAAACGGTCTCTTCCCCCGGTCGGGTCGGGAGCGCGTCTCCATGCACCCGTGAGCTCGGGGGAGTCCTGATCGATGGCGAGAGGTGGTTTCCCCAGACTTAGCGGTACGCATTCGCTCGACCTCCTCCCTAGTGAAGTGGGTCTGATCCGCCGGGGGTGCCCGCAAGGGTGGCCCAGGAGGGGGAGGGAGCTGATGCATGTTTGCCATTGTCCCGGTGGATGCCGCCGGTGCGTGGACCGGGCCCGGCCCCGGGTCCGCGCTCGGGGCGGCGGTGGGAGCAGTCGAGGTTTGGGTCTCCGGGGTGTTCGCAGGAGCGGGCGCCGCACCTGCTCCTGGTGTCGGCCCTCGAAGGCTCTCGAGCCTAGGTGTGGAGGTTGTCTCTGGTGCGAGGGAGGCCCGTGGCACACCGGTAGCCGCTCGCGGGGGTTCCGGGCCTGGGGTCGGGTAACTCCCCGAAACAGGGGAGGACTTTGGGATGAGTTGGCCCCCCGGCGTGGGAAGCATCCCCGGGATCGGAAATGCCCCAGGCGCCGGTGCACCTCCGGGCGTGGGGAACATTCCCGACCCGGGAAAGGTGGGGTGCCCCATGAAGAATTGGGGCGGTGCCCCCATGAACGGATATGGGGCGGGTAGACAGGAGCCGGGGGTCGCGCCAGGACGCGCAGTAGCTCCTCCAGGGTGTGCTGGGTGCGGAGCTGGCCCTGGATCAAAGCCCCCAGCAGAGGGTCTCCGGAGACCGGGACGGAGAGTTGGGGGGCACTAGGCCCCGCAAGCTCGGTTGCGGTCACTAGGTCAGATATGGGGACCCTCCTACCAGAGACTGCAGGTGGAGGAGACAGTTCCTCCCCCTGGGCGCCCCCGGGCGGTAGGGTCATGGAGGCATCATCTCGCGGAGGTGGCGCTGAGTTACTGGGACCAGCGCCATCGGGAGATGAGAGGGCTTGAGCTCTAGTTCTTGGGGGAGCCATGGCGATTCGTCACGAAGCGTCCCCATGGTCGGCGCCAACTGTCGTGGTATTACGGATACCCCGGCAGGTTTCTTCGGACGTGCGTAGCACGTGTACAGCGGCGCGAGCTGACCGAGTTACCAGTCACCTCCCGCCGGGCAACGCAGCAATTGACACAGCGATTTTTATACGGGTTCAGGTCCCGGTGGGGGCCCTAGTCCTGTCGGCACCCTCCGGACGCTAGTCCGCTGGGGAGGTTCTCTCTCGGGGAGAGAGGTCTCCAAGGGAGCCTGTTGTTTGAGTGTGTTGTAAATGAATTAGAGTTAGTTACAAATGAGATACAAGGGGGGTATATATAGCCCCTAAGAAACGCAAAAGACCAAAAGGCCCTAGCTACGACCGCTGGATCGAAGGGCGTTGATGTCATTTGGCTAGGAGAACGACTCAGATGCTCGACACGTGTCCTCGTCAGCCTTCCAAAGGTTTCTTCGGTCAACAGCCATCCTCCCGAGGCCCCGGGCGTCACTTCGGGTCTCACTGGTCGCCCGGTAATTCTTCGGGACTCACTGGTCGCCCGGTGATGCTCTGGGTCTCACCGGGGGCCCGGTGACTCTTCGGGTCTCACCGGTCGCCCGGTGATTCTTCGGGACTCACCGGGGGCCCGGTGATGCTCCGGGTCTCACTGGGGTTCCGGTGATCTTTCGGGGCTCACCGGGGGGCCCGGTGATCCTCCGGGTCCCATCGGGGAATCTTCAGGACTTCGTGGAGCCCCTGGGAGTTTCCCCAACAGGTAACACCCCGCTTCTCTAAACCCAGGGATCCTAATAAACAAGTTGGTTTTGGTTTAATTATACTTATTGTTGGTTAATTATTCTGTCTTTGTATTCTCTCTAGTGGTTTCTTCTTATACTTGTGATTGCAACACTTGTGTTGAGTTTATCAAATTGAGTATGGTGCCTAAGTTGATTTAGCAGGCTTACTCAGAGAGATGTGGGCATAGTTTGTCTGCTATCCTATAAACTGTGACAATATTTTTAGGGAGTGTAGTTAATTGTGTTTCTAGAGGCATGTGATTGTACCTCCAATCGATTTGACATAACCATTTTAAGTGGATTTATTCTTTATGACTGAGTTTATCTAGGTGAGTTGTGATCTAGAGAAGAGATTCTTCAACTGGTTGTACCCTATTTTTTTACTTTAGATCTCTGGACTTATCTATTTTTCATGTAATTCTTCTTGTTCTTCGTACAAAGATAAACTTGTGAATCCTTAGTAGCAAAAATAACTATAAAACGAGTCCACTTCACTTCTCGTGGATACGATATTTGTGGAATACTCGAATGAAAATTACAGTGCACCAGTGCACTTGCGGGTGTTTATTAAAACACCTCACATGGCTTATCAAGTTTAGTACGTATATGGGTCTTACTTATCAATCACTAGTACCTTAATTGAATTAACAAAAAATTGAATGAATGAGACTCGATTGCACCGGTCCAAGTAGCGTACCTGTTTATGTTCTTTGACTTCATGTAGAAGGATCACGAGGAGCAAAAAATGTTGTAGAGGGGCATTGGATGCATGACCAACGAACCATATTTTTTTGCCGATGTGTCAATCAATGATGATTGGAGATTCTGCTACCACTAGTAGTAGATTATGGAAGCATCGAGTTTCCCATAAAAAAACAGAGTTTCATCAAATCACGCATAATATCTCCAACATTTCGTTGTCATGTCACAGTTTATGTTTAACTAGGTCAAAGCCCGCGCGTTGCTGCAGGTATTGTGGAAATAGACTGTACAAGATAGACATTTTATGACCGTTGACAGTGTGAAATTGCAGTAGTATGATAAGTGTTGCATCTGATGACCATAGTTGATGGACACGATCAGATTTAAGCTACAAATAAATGATCAGGAGATAGCTTGTTCCGGCACGACCACTTTTGTGTTTCTGGAGATGGTCGAACGAGAGGTCTAGTGGTGGACAGAACTTTTATTTGTTGGTCGATCGAGCTATCATATAGTGCGATCCAATGGGAAACTGATTGATAGGGTTTGTGTGGATCAGTAATAAAATGTGATGGTGGTGTTTTGTTTTCAACTGGTATTGGACGACTAATGGGAAAATAGAATTGGAATCCAAAAATATAATGTGTTGTTCGACTATTTCATTAGGAACAAAAGGGGTCATGAGCACATAGCTTGTAGGGTGACGACCAGTGTTGTTATTTGGAGATGGTCGAATGAGAGGTCTAGTGGGGGGCGAAACTTTTATTTGGTGGTCGGTGGAGCTATTATATGCTGATCGATAGGGATTGGGTGGATCAGTAATAAAATGCAATGATGGTATTTTCTTTTGGTTTGCCAATGGACAACCATAGGATGGTCGTGTAGGTAATGTTGGCTGTTCGATCGTCCCAGTGTTGTGGTCGTCCAGTGGGAAAGGAGAATTGGAAATCAAAAAGATAATGGGGTGTTCGACTGGTCGATAAAGCTGCGTTGCATTAGTCGCGCGGGCGATATTGATTTTTATAGGCCGTGGTCGAAGCGTTAGTGTGGGGGTCTTGATGGTCGAAGTCGAGCTTTTGGGTATTTTGCTGCCTATGGGGTTCTGTTTGTGGTCGAACAGGCCGAGTATATTTGTTGCGGGCATTGTTCGAAGCAACTTTGTGGTCGAAGTGGGTATTTGAAGGTGAAGGCCAAGCGCTTGATCAGCGAGGTCGAAGCGGTCGTTCGTTGGTTGGTCGAAGAGGCGCTACAAGAAGGGGTCGAACAAAGTTGTTTGGTCGCATCGGTTAGTGCGAGAGTGGCGGAACGAGGACGTTTGGTTTTAGGCTGGTCAGATTTGTGGTCGTAACGGAACAGGGAGCGTCTTTGCGAGGTCGTGTTTTTTTGGTTGGTCGAGACATGGTGGTGGACGAGAATGTTTTTTATTGGAAGCGGCGCAGTTGGGTGTTGGTACGTTGGTCGGATTAGATGGGCTGGTGTTGGGCCGGTCGTATAGATCCGTGGTCATGGAGGCTGTTCGAATGTTGGGCTGGTTTCGTTGTTTTATGTTGTGCTGGGCGTATGGTGGGGGCTGGTCACAGCAGTAGGGTTTTTTTTTCCGTGGTTGGAAGAACTGGTCGAATGGCCATGTAGTTCTGGTGTTTAATCTTTATGCTGGTCGGATGTTGCGGGGGCTGGTCGTAATAATAGGGAATTATTTTTCTATACCCCCATGGTTGCGAGGACTGGTCGAATGGACCGGTGGTTTGATCATTTTATGTCTATGCTGGTCGTATGCTGTGGGGTGGTCGTAGTAGTAGGCCATTTTGCTGCTTTTTGATTTTTGTTTTTGCTGTGGTCGCGGCTGTGTTGGTGCAATGCATAATGTTAGTTTTTTGGATCCATTTTGTGAGAATCAGTTGAATAACAATGTTTTTAGACGAAGGCCGATGATTTGATCGAGAAAGGTGCACTATCTGTTTGTTTTTATGGTGGAATAATTGGTTGGTTTTTATGTTTATTACACTGTTTTTTTGTCAGTTGTAGATTCGTTTTTGGATCGTTTGTTTTTTTGCATGTCCATAATTTGACACCTAGATGATTTGATAAAGAGACATAGAATTGAGCATTGTGGAGAACAAAATTAATCTAGCAGGGATTATATACGTTTTAGCAAGTTTATATTTTGCTGAATTAGGAGAGGATTTTATTTTTCTGATATTTTATCATCTTTTTCTGCTATATAGGCCACGATTTAAGTTTGGCGAAAGATAGAGTGCGTTGAGTATAAAAACAAATGTTTTTGCTTTATCAGGAACCAAAAAACGGTTGAGTGGCACTGCACTGAAGGAAAGCATAATCAATATGAACTCAAATAGAGTGGTTCGATTGAAAATAACAAACGGAAGGGGCATAAAAAAAGAAACAATAGATCTGCACAGGAAGGGAAAACAGTATTATCCATCTGAGAAAAAAGCAAATATAACTAGCGGGGTCCAGTAAGGATCCTAGTGGAAAAGGATTGTTCATACAAAATCAATCAACCCATTGAGGCAAAATGAAATACACAGTAGTGTTGAGAGGCTAATCAGGCTAAGATTTTGTCCTGAAAAGCAAATAGCACAAACACATAGCAAAATACATAAATTGGGTTGATGTGTTCACATAAGGTGATACCAACTGTGATCAGCATGTTTCCTGTATAGAAGAAAGGTAGGGCAACAAAGAAAAAGTAAGATATTGATTTATATAAGAACATGCATTGATGGTAAAAACTCTAGGAATGTACTAACTTGGTGTCAACATCTTTATGTTTGGTAATGGGGAAAAGATTTTTTTTGGCAGTAGATGTGGTAGAGGAGTCAAAGTCAATACTGCAAAACAATTGATCAGTCAGTGGTAATGAAAATATATATTCTGGTAGACATTTACATATAATGGAAATAGTGTATTACCGAGCTCGTTTTTTCGAACTGGGTGATTCAGTCGAATCTGTCAAGGGTGTTTGCTGTTGTATAGTAACAAGCTGGTTTGCAACAGATTAGATAAATAAAATCAGATGAGAAGCATTTGTTAAAGGTAAATCAATAGATGTGCAAGAGGGTATATAATGTGATAAAAATGTATTAACCTTTTGAGGTGTCTGAACAGCCAACAGCGATGGCGATATCACCTCTTCAGTGTGTTCTTGAACAAGAGATTTGCCAGTTGTCCTCTTACGATCAGCAGAGTCAACACTTTTAGTGGTGTCTACAATCAGGCTTTCATGGGAAGATTGCATTGAAGTTGATACAGTATGAGCCCCTAAAATAGATTGTTGAGATGCTGGATGGGCAAGTTGCCTATCCAAAATGTTGTTAACTTGAAGCGAAATAGTGCTGTTGTTGTAGCTCTTTTCTGTGACACTAACATCCCATGTAAATTTTTGATTAATAAGTTTTGTGATGTCATGTGGAATAGCATGTTTGTCCGGGTTTGAATTCAATAGGATTAACGTGGATTTTCCAATGAGTTGCTGTGCGACTGTCCCAAACAGCACAAATTCAGCAATACCGGTGTGATCTCCGGCCATCACAGTCAATTTGTACCTGTAAATCTAGAATGGTCAGCAATAAGAGGGCATATAATAGTGATGCATTAACTAAAATTGTATTAGATATGATACCTTGGTTGCGCATGTGTAGGGGCGAGGTCACATGAATTGCATCTATATTGATCTCCAAAAGGTTTGGCAGTTCTTTTACAATCCATGCAAGCGGTGTACCACCAAGAATGAGTCGTTATGATATCTGTTATGATGATTTTGCAAATATACTTTGATCTCTGCATTATACGAAAGTATCAGGTTTTTTTTGGTTTGACAAAATGTAAAGGTATGTAAATTGATGGATAGACAAGATGACCTCAGCCTCATGTGGATTTAGGGCCATTATTTCTGCAATTGTCATAATTTTCGCAGATACAATGTCCTTGCCACCACTATGGCTATCTGTATTTGTTGCCAGTGGTTTGATGGGTTCAAATTGACCATGGAGGCTAAAAAAATAGATAAGAGGTCATATCATTGATCAATGAGTTGAGCGGCATATTAATGTAACCGATGTGACATCATGATGGAAATCAAATGGTTTTGATCATGTGATACCTCTCTTTGAAAGCATTGACTTCAGGAACATCTATGTTTATATACCATTTACAAGCTGGTCCGCCGGAAATGATTTCCTTATCTGAAAGATAGGAAAATGAAGAGGGAAGGAAATGTATAAAAAAAGTTGCGTGTAGGGAATTAGTTTTTTGTTTGGGTAGTAATGAAAAACCTTTGAAATGTTTAATCAGTGTGCCGACGAAGATAACAATGATCGGTTCAGTTGAACCAGCCATACAAATGGCCTCTGCATCAAATTTGGTAGCATGCGATCCCCATAAGGTGACGGTTCTGATGTTGTTGCTGAAATCAGAGTTGAATTAAAAAATTATAAGAAAGCAGATAAAAAATTTGGATGTGCGTCTATCAAGGGATGGGAAAGACAAACCTGGCATCGCGGATGAAAATGTCTCTTTTTTGGGTACTTGATGGCCGGCCTCGAATGTTGATAGAGACCAATCCTGATACCTCTGTGATAAGGCCGATGACATCTATAGATAGAATAAAAAAAATGGCATATAATGGAAGCATCAAAGAGCAAAAAAGTATGTGTTTTAAAAAAAACAATATGTGGTTTATAATGTAAAAAAATTGCCATGCGAAATCATATCGAACCTGTGAAGAATTCTTGAGTTCCACAACGTTGTTTTAGATTGATGAAACTAACAAGAGAGTATACATATGAAGGGAATATTATAGGGTTGTTTAAGCTTTCTTCAATCTTTGTCCAATTTGTGAATTGGACCATGTATTTGTTGTCAACAGGTTTGTAAGCATTTTTGGCAAGCACGACCCTGAAATAACGGAAGTAGTAGATTGTCCCTTCACGTAGCAACAATTTCAATTTAGGACCATGATCTTTGAAAATTCTACCACTAATCGAATTGCCCTGCAAAGTTAATAATAGCGTGAATAAAAAAAATAGAAAATAGAGGAATGATGATACATTGTGTGAGAACAAGTGGAATGATGATACACTGTGTGAGAACAAGCATAATAACAATAATGTTTGTTTGCCCAGGATATAAGCAAAACGGTTGATTTGAGCAGGATCAAACTTGAGCAGCGAGTGGTTTACATTGGAGGAACAGGCACTAATAAATGTGGGGATCAAGGTAAAAGTAATCTGGTGTCTTAATCAAAAAGAAGTACCAAACATTGGAGGAACAGGTACTAATGAATGTGGGGATCAAAGTAAAAGTAATGTGGTGTCTTAATCGAAAAGAAGTACCAAGGGCACAGACAAATAGTAGCAGTGTAAAAGAAAAGATCAGCAAGCACAAATCGGACATAAAGATTCAATGAAAACTAAAGAATGCAAGCAATAAAAAAATAAAAACACTGAGCACCGGAGATGGAAAAAGAAGAAGCAGATGTGGGAAATCAAGTCAAGGGATGAGTGGATCACAAGGAGAGAAATGAAAATCTAGGATAGTAAAAACACAGAAACAGGAATAGAGATGTAAAAAATAGGGGTCACGGGTGTAATCAATATCAGGCATGCATTAATAAATAATATAACATGGAAGAATAATCATGAAGAGTCAATGTAAAGGCAATAAAAGAAAAGAGATGACCTCTTCATCAACCAAAACAAGTTCAACATGTATCAGCTTCTGCTCATTTGAAGGATCGCAAAAATCCCACATCCTACTGACACGACTATGGATCCGCCATTGTTGTTTTTCTGGTGTGAGTTCAGAAATGAGAGAGTAGGCCATCTGCTAAGAAGAAAACAAAACAGTAAACGGCTGCTGGTTTTTTGTGTCTTCACTTTGGAACAAACAGAGTGGTATATAAATAAATAACAAAAACAAAGCATATCATCTACGTTTTAAAGTAAGTACAATATTCGAATAAGGATGGTAAGTAAAAGTAAAAGAACACGAATGATTTTGGTAAATTAACAAACGATGCCAAATATATATTTTTCATAAATAATCAAAAAAATACAGAAAAGGAATCTTGAAATGCGATGAAGACAACATTGAGGTTAATCATTATATCCCATTAATGTTTTGGTTAGTTATCAGTGATTGCAACATGTGCAGGCAACGTTAGCTGAAGCAACCTTGTGTGGAAAATTGTGATGCAGGCTCACCGTGGTCTTCACTCACAAAGCCTACAATAGAATAAACCGAGGAATTATTGTATCAGATGCAGCAACATGTATGTAACGCAGTCATCCATTGTAGATTGGATAGGGAAAACAAATATTGTTTAACACATAAGAAATATGCAATAGAAGGTTTTGTGATGGTAGAATGTATAGCCATGCAGTAAGCAAACAAATAATATGTTTAAACAATTTATCAACCTGATGAAACGGTAGAAAACACAAATAGTAAGTAAAGAAATGTGTCATTGTCTTTTTTTTTTTGAAGCAAAGGGTCATGTGGGTGGCCGAAAGACAAATACAACAACAAAAGAATCGCATCTTGGATAGAATATGACCCTTGTTTTGATTTGTATAAAAAAAGAGAATCATAGTGTGAGGCAAATAATCAAAATAACAGTTGTTAGCAATATGACATGCATAGGCAATTAGATCAGCAAAAAGCACATCAGGTGTTCTACCAAAGAATGGGCAGCTTGTAAGACTTCATGGTAGACGATATTACGGGTTTTGTTAGAACATGTTCCATTGTCATTTTCTATAAGGATTTTTAGTCCTCCGCGTGATGTCACTCTAGAGACAGCAACATATAGCTGCCCATGTGCGAAGACAGGCTTTTTCAAGTAGACACCAACTCTACATAAAGTCTGGCCTTGACTCTTCTTTATTGTCATTGCATAGCATACTCGTATTGGAAGTTGCCTTCGTTGGAGTATGAAAGGCCATTTAGTACTCCCCATGTTAAGAACAATCCGGGGTATATGGACAACGGCACCAATATTTGTCCCGGTCATTATAACAGCTTCTAATAAACGGTCTGCTAGGTTCTTCAAAATGAGGCGCGTACCATTGCAAAGGCCTAAAGATTGATTTAGATTGCGAAGTAACATGATAGGTACCCCTTTCTTCAACAGTAGTCTATGACGTGGGAAATTATTACCGTTTATAGAGTTGAGAAATTCAATCGGATATGATATATCGATATCTAGCGATGTATCTGCTGATTTACAGATAGAATCGCAACTAAAGTATTCTTTTTCATCGGATGGAACCATATTTATGACCGCATCATTGATCACATCGACAGTGCCGTTATTGGGGCAAATAATAGCACATGTGCTAAGGTAATACATGCACATATGACAAGCGGGAAAATCATCATAAACAAACCCAATTATAGCAGCGAGTTTGTCATCTTTTGGCATTAGAACTAAATCGTTTGGTATGTTAATCCACGTTGGTTCTGATTCCCCTTCTCTTTGTTCGGCTTGCAATACTCCATTGCCCAGATCTAGTATCCAATCGCTAAAAAGTTTGACATCTAGTCGGGAAACATCATCAAGATTCGGGTTATGCAACCGCATATTGATATGTAATTTTAACAAGGTGACATGTTGCCATAATCGAGAACTTGCACTACTACAGAAATGCTTTTCACTATCAGTTAAAAATCCACTCTACTATCGGTTCTCTTACCGATAGTGGTCGGCACGATAGTAGAGGAGCAGAACACTTCTATCGGTTCAAAAACAGTTAGTAAAACATCTACATTCCCAACGTTCACTAATCGCTATCGACTTTTCTTCTATCGGCTCAAATTTAAACCGATAGTATTATATACGTTTTTTCTATCGGCTCGTATATAAACCGATAGTATTGTTTAGCCTTTTTCTATCGGCTAGGATCTAAACCGATAGTAATGTTAATGTTTTTTTCTATCGGGTATTATCTAAACCGATAGTATTGTCTGGACACAGTTAGTACGGGAAACTTTATTCTATCGGTTATACTATATAACCGATAGTATTTTGTAGACACGTTTAGTACTGAAAACTTTATTCTATCGGTTGTTGTATATGAACCAATAGTACTGATATATTTATTCTATCGGTTGTAGTATATAACCGATAGTAATTTGTAGACACGTTTAGTACTGAAAACTTTATTCTATCGGTTGTTGCATATGAACCGATAGTAATGTAATATTTATTATATCGGTTGTAGTATATAACCGATAGTAATATTAATTTTTCCTATCGGTTATGTACTGGCACGGTTAGTACTGGAATCATGCACATATACGTACAGCTATACAGAGATACATTGGATCATTCACAAATACACCAATATTTACAAATATTCAGCAATATTCACATATTGATCAATTTGTTCACAAATACACTAATTCAGCAATATTCACATATTCACATATTGTTCACAAATTGGACAGATTGAATTTATGCACATATTGATCGAGTTTATTCACAAATACATTAATGAATCTATTCACATATTGAGTTTATTCACAAATACAGCAATCAACACATTCAATATATATTCACAAATACAGCAATCAACACAAGTCAGTTACTATCGATCGTTGATAGCCACTTCTTCCATGACATATTGAGCCCAAATTGTTCGCAGCTCCTTCAATTGAGGCAACTCATATTGCTCTTTCAACATGGCGCTCTGCATATATGCGTGTATGAAGTTAGGATCGTACGTCACATCCAATTAAAGTTCGACTTTGAGTCAGGAAAAATGGTTACCTTAGGGAATTGGGCAAAGTTTCTCCTGATCAGGTCATACATGAATCTCATGACATAGAAGCCACATTCCCACGATTGTGGCTGCTGATGGCACTGGAAAAATTGCATATGCAAAGATATAAACCCACATTAACTCGAAAGAACTAATTAAGCTTAAATTAAAAGACTCATCATGAGTACTTCCATCCGTATTAATTACCTCATATTCTTTCCAAGAAATTGTTGTGCCCTTCGACGCGTCATGCCTCCCTCCAGCACTAGCATAATTTTTGAAAGCCCTGTATTTAATTTAGCATTGCCGATTAATATGTTATCATTAATTAGCTAGTCAGAGAAAAATTTAAGACAACTATGTTACTTACGCGTCTATGTGCCATGTGAGGGTGAAAACTTGCGCCACCTTGTCGCTCATCGAATCGAGGTAATAGACCTCATTCATCCATGGGCAAATGACGGCGAGGACCCAGTGGCCCCTACATTGCATATATAAGCGAACCGTTTCATACATATGTTAGGCGTAACATACAAGAATGAGTTAAATTAGTAGGAAATGCACTAACCTTTGGTGGTACGGCGCAAGGATGAACTCTCGGTCCTGCTGCGCTAGTAGTGCCCTTGATATGTATTCCTCCGCATGTGCTTGGTCGTGCTCTAGCATCGTGAGGCTTATTTTCTCTGGGTCGAGGAAACCCACCTTGTCACATGCCCTCATCGACGCCAGCCTATACATGCACCTGGATGCAAAGTAGACATTAGTAAGTAGTGCATACAAAAAGTGATTAGATTTATGAAACGAACTGTGATAACTTCAGACAACAACAAACTCACAGGACTCCAGTCCGTATGATGGACATATCAAGCTCCCGCCAGTTGAGGAGGTCGAACAAATCCTCGTGGGCCACCGATATGCTCCCGGGCTCACGATGAAAATGGGCTGGCCTGAAGTGAACCAAGAAGTTGATGTGGCACCTAGACCAGGTCAGGTACCACTCGTGGAGACTTCTGGTTATTTGATCCATATTGCGCAGAAGGTACTCCGACACGAGTGGGGACCCGTTCTTGAACGTACCCGACTGGCTTTGTTTGGCCTTGCCTTTGGCCTTGCCCTTGCCTTTGGGAAGGGAGCGAGTGTATACCTTCGAAGGTTGGGGTGTGGTGCCGTCGGCCTCATTTGATGGCGAAGGGTTTGAGGCCGTCGGAGGAGGCATGGGGGCCGAAGGAGTTCGCTCATGCGTTGTGGCGGGGGTGGTGTCCTCAGGAAGTGAGCTGGTATCCATCGTCCACTTTAAGTACAAACGCTTAAATTAGATTTTGCAAATTGAGTATATTAACTGAGTTGTAAGCTAGAATGGCTAGGGTTTACCTCCTGTAGTCTAACACCCTTCTTGGGCCACTGTATGTACGAGCCCAATGCCTCGCCAATTGTCCGCATTTCGTCCGTTGGGACGGGCAACGGAAAAGAGCTGTAGCCCGGGAGGGCCATGTCCACCTGTACCTTTGCGAATCCAGGCTCCAGAGGTACGCAGTGGATCCGGACATCCTCCCAAGACTGGTATACGACCCCGTTTGCAACCGCAACAGGTTTGTCGCCTATGTTGATCAATAGGCTACAGCTCTCCGGCTTCTGCAATTTGCAACAATTATAACAGGTTAGCGAAACAATTCTAACGTAACGGGAGTGGCATCAACCGAACTGCGTATATAGCTCAAGAGTTGCGATACCTCGATCAGGTCCACCGGATCCACGTGAACCTTCGAGCCAACACTACTCGGCCTGGCAGCGTCGACCTCGGCAGCTGGATCTAAACCCTTGGACCGCACAACTCGGCTGAGGCGTTCATACTTCTCGTTCATTTGAGCGAACATGTCCGCGAATTGTGCAGTCAAATCTGCCCGTATCTTCTGAGATAGCTCCACTTCCCTTTCCTTCCAGCTGCCAGCCTTGTTCGCCTTTTGCCCGGGCTCCGAGAAGCCTTCCTTCCATGGCACCACAGCCCCCACGGTTCGCGTCCGCCCTCGATGCTCCTTGTTCCCTAGAGCCCGGGTAAGGATGTCGTTCTCCCTATGGGGACTGAACAATCCCTCGGTCGCCTCCTTCGAGCAAGAGATCTGTTACATTGAAAGCTCTCCATTGTGAGGAAGAAATATATACAAACTTGTGCGCACACTAGTGATCATAGTTAGCCAACTTACGAGTCGCTGCACGACCTCGACGTCCCTGGAGTTTGGGAACGCCACAGTCCCCGTGGCCGACACGGTCCCTCTGGCCAGCCACCAGCGCTTGCATCGCTGATCGCGGATCTCGGAGAGTGGTAGGTCAGGGGAGTCGACGAAATGCGACGCCTCATCTTCAGCCTTCTTCCACTGCTCCTCCTTTCCCGCATAGCCGCGAGAGCCGAGCCGGTGTGGGTGCTCGTTCCTCCTCTGGATTGCCCTGTTCTTCTCGCTGAGGGCCTTCATACCAGAAACAAGAAAATTAATGCACCACCGCTTACTGCATACAATGGTGTAACCAAGCAAAGGAACCATTCATACCTTGAACTCAGGAGTCCCCTTCTGTTGGGCGAATTGCTTCCATACCTCCTCCGTTATGAAGGGGTACTTCTCGCATGGACATTCGCCTTTAGCGAGGAAGGTACTGACGAGGACGCTCTTGAAGGTTTTCCACGTGTTGTTCATGTCCTTCAAGCAAGCTATCTTGGGACCATCGTCCAGGATGTTCCACTTGGCCTGTTTCAAATGGTGCATATAAGTAGGACTTACCTAATCTCTAGGATAAACCAAGGGAATGTGATTACTCAAGAGTTCAGTGATTTTGATTAATTTTACCTTCACTTCCGCCCACAGCCTATCCCTCTCGTCGGCCTTGACGTCCTTCCAGCTTTGGACGGTGATCTTCACCCTTTCCTTCGCCAACAAGCCAACATAGGCAGCATAGTGCCCGGCGTTCTTCCCGATCGATCTCCCGAACTGGTTGAACTCACAGGAAAGATCCGCGCGTTTGGCCAAACGACCCAACATCGTCGCGCCTCGCGCCTTCCTCTTGCGCTGGGACGAGGCAGTGCCATCTACGTTCGCCCTCGCCGAATCACTACTATCAGCCGAGGAAGATGCCGACATGGCTTTACCTAAAATTCCATGAACAAACCATCAATTGATATGAAGAAAAGTACATGACAAAGTTCATAACTAAAATTGTTGTGCCCTACGCTAGTCTCTCTGCATGAACATAAAGTCTGTTGAAATTTAAATGAACCAAAATTTCATTTGAACATTAGAAAATGGGAAATAATTAATAGAAAATTAAGATGAGCAGTGCAAACTAAGACATACCCTATTTCCTATCGGTTTTGAAAGGAAAACCGATAGTACTAAGGTTTGTATTCAGGAAAATTTAAAAGATTAGCAGTGCAAACTATGCTAATCTCTCTGCAGGAAAATAAAGTCTGTTAAAATTTAAATGAACCTAAATTTGAGATGAACATTAGAAAATGGGAAGTAATTCACAGAAAATTCAGATAAACAGTGCAAACTAAGATATACTCTATTTCCTATCGGTTTTGAAAGGAAAACCGATAGTACTATGGTTTGTATTCAGGAAAATTTAAAAGATTAGCAGTGCAAAATATGCTAATCTCTCTGCAGGAAAATAAAGTCTGCTAAAATTTAAATGAACCTAAATTTGAGATGAACATTAGAAAATGGGAAGTAATGCACAGAAAATTCAGATAAGCAGTGCAAATTAAGACATACTCTATTTCCTATCGGTTTTGAAAGGAAAACTGATAGTACTAAGGTTTGTATTCAGGAAAATTTAAAAGATTAGCAGTGCAAACTATGCTAATCTCTCTGCAGGGAAATAAAGTCTGTTAAAATTTAAATGAACCTAAATTTGAGATGAACATTAGAAAATGGGAAGTAATTCACAAAAAATTCAAATTAGCAGTGCAAACTATGATGGCACTACTATTTCCTATCGGTTTTCCAAGTCAAACCGATAGTAATCAAGTTTGAATTCAGTAAAATCTATAAGATTAGCAGTGCAAACTATGCTAGTCTCTCAGCAGGAACATAAAGTATGTTAAAATGTAAATGAACCAAAATTTCAGATGAAAATTAGAAAATGATAGTGGACTACACTGTATGACAAATTGCTAGTGATTTTCATCAATTCTGTCATTCTCATAGCTATCAAGTTTGTAGTTCATGAATTTTACTCTAGGTTTATATTTGTAATCTATTCAACGGGATATGAACCATTGCATACAAAATTAAGCAATACACGCAAGCGATTTGGTCAAGAACACTTACAGTCGATCGTGGAGTGGCCGGAGGCGGTGGCGCAATGCAGTGCCGGAGGCGGTGGAGAACCAGATTCTGATCGGCAATGGTGGCGCAGAGGAGCGAAGAAGCGAACGTCGGCGAATCTAGGTTTTCCACGCGAGTATTTGGAAATTGGAATGTGATCAGTTGCATTGGAGGGAAAATCGTGCAAGGTTATAACCTAATAAATGAATATTTACTATCGGTTCATAACCACAAAACCGATAGTAAAAACATGTAAGTCAGGGTTTTCAGTATGGGAACTTTTCACTATCAGTTTTATTATACCAAACCGATAGTAAACTAAGAAACAGGGGCTCATAACACAGTATAAATCACTATCGGTTGTAAACACTAAACCGATAGTAAACTAAGAACAGGGGCTCATAACACAGTATAAATCACTATCGGTTATGAATGATAAACCGATAGTATAGTTTAATTTTATATCGGTTTCACAGTTAAAACCGATAGTAAAATACAATGTTATTGACCCTAAAGGATTTCCCTTAGAAGAATTACAGAGGATCTCAGTACATCATTTTGAATTGTATTTTACTATCGGTTTTATGACAATAAACCGATAGTATATGTTAATTTCATATCGGTTTGGAGGTTGAAACCGATAGTAGAATACTGTTAAATTCATCTAAAGGTATTTCTTGAGAACAATTACAGATGGGTCTCAGTACATCATTTTACACTTGTAAAGACACCTGAAACCCCATGCAAATGACTTCCAATAATTTTGAAATAAATTAACAGTAAAGACCAATCACGGAATGAAAATTTGCATTTTTCATATATATTTGTGAAAAGAATCAATTATTGCTCAAATCAAGTATATACTCCAATTGAAATGAAAATTTGCAGAAATGATTCTCAATGCATCACGTATGTTTTCCCAAAGAATTTTTGAAAAATGATTTGAAGAATTCTTCGATTAAAGATCCAAGTAATATACGTCACTTATATATTGCAAATTAGTCAAGAATGGTTGTCCACCCATAATCCTTCTTCGTGGTCGTCTCGCAGGAAACTTATTTCGTCAATATCTTCGGTAGGGACAGATTGAAGGATTCCATCTAAAAATGGAGGTAGTTGTCGAACTGATCGTACTCTTCTTCATCCACAACGTCTTCGACCCCAACAATACGTCTCTTACTGTGAAGGACAACGTGCAACTTTGGGTTGGCCGGGTCAACGATGTAGAACACCTGTGTGGCTTGCTCAGCAAGTATAAATGGATCATCTTTGTGTGCGACTCTACTGAGATCGACGAGAGTAAACCCATAATTGTCGACTTTAACACCTCGAGGGATTTCGACCCATTGGCATCGAAACAGAGGAATCTTAAGTAATATATAATCGAGCTCCCATATTTCCTCAATAACACCGTAATATGAGTCGAGTGCCCTTACTGCCCTGGCATCCTCCGAAATAGCAAGTAGTGCGACTCCACTACATTGCATAGTACTCTTCTCGTCCTGAGTTCTTGTGTAAAATGAATAGCCGTTGATGTCATACCCCTGCCAAGTCCCTATAGTAAATCTAGGCCCTCTGGCCAACCATGTAACATCTTCATCTATATCGCCCTCAGAAGCTTGCAGGACTCTATTTTCGTTCCACCCAGCAAACTTCCTATTATGTTCTCTGGTGACCCAAATCTCTGGCTTCGAGGGATTCTGTTTCCGTAACATTTCCTTGTGCTCGTGTATGTATGGCACCACCCCCGTCATGTACTGTAAGACCCAAAAATGGGCTTTTGCATACAGATCACTAGAGGGGACGACTGCTTTAAATCCAATCGTTCCAATGCCCTGAAGCCTGCCCTCATGCCGGGACGTAGGAACGCCAATTGGGTCAACCCCGGCCATATAGTTGGTGCAAAATTCGATCACCTCCTCGGCGGCATAACCTTCAATGATATTGCCCTCAGGCCGATGTCGATTCCTTACATATCCCTTCAAGATACCCATAAATCTCTCAAATGGATACATGTAGCGCAGGAACACGGGTCCACAAAACTTAATTTCTCTGACAAGGTGAACAATTAGATGGACCATAACATCAAAAAAGGATGGAGGGAAATACATCTCCAGTTGACAAAGAGTGGTAGTCACATCACGTTGCAAATCGTCCAGTCCATCCATATCAATTACCTGCAAGGACACAGTTGTAGCAAATATTCATATCCAAAAAAATCTGACAAGTTCCACGAATGGAGCTAATTAACTTGCTAGGAGTACACGCTTACGTACCTTGCCAGATATTGTGTTGAAGAAGTAACATAGCTTTGTAATTGTCTCTCTAACTTTGACTGGGAGAATGCCTCTGATAGCAGTGGGAAGCATTTGTGACATCAGTACATGACAATCATGGGACTTCATACCAACCAGTTTCAAGTCTTTCATGGACACAAGTTTTTTCAAGTTCCTAAAATACCCGCATGGAACTTTGACACCATGTAGGCACTGACAGAGTTCTGTTTTTTCTCTTTTTGACAAAGTATAGCAGGCCGGGGGGAGGTATGTCCGCTTTCCCTTCTCCAACGGTGCAAGCTCAGTCCTTATGCCCATGTCGAGCATGTCACGGCGAACGTTGATGCCATCTTTCGTCTTTCCTGGAATGTTCAACAACAAACCAATCAAACTGTCACAAACATTTTTCTCTACGTGCATGACATCAATGCAATGTCGAACTTGTAAGTGCTCCCAATATGGCAGATCCCAAAGAATCGATCTCTACTTCCAAACATTTTTTCCTAGAGGTTTAGAACATTTACCGAACTCAACTTTGATGTCCTTCACGCGCAAGTAAAGCTCCTTACCAGTCACAAACACTGGGGCTGATCCTTTCTCAGGCTTCCCATTGAATGACTTCCTCTTCTTACGGTAGGCGTGATGCATCAGAAGAAATCTGCGGTGACCCATGTACACTGTTTTTCTGCAGTTCGATAACCACATGCTTTCAGTTTCATCCAGGCAAATAGGACAAGCCTTGCCTCCTTTCGTACTATACCCCGACAAATTTCCATAGGCCGGGAAATCATTTATGGTGCAAAATATCATGGCCCGCAACATGAAATTCTCTCGCTTATGTGCATCCCACACCAGCACCCCTTCGCTCCACAATTTATGTAAGTCCTCGACTAACGGTGATAGAAACACGTCAATATCATTCCCGGGTTGTCTGTGTCCTGAAATTAGTAATGACATCATGATGTACTTGCGCTTCATACATAACCAAGGAGGAAGATTGTAGATGCATAAAAGAACCGGCCAAGTGCTATGTCGACTGCTCATATTTCCGTGTGGATTCATACCATCCGTACTCATCCCAAACCTTATATTCCTCACTTCGCCGCCAAACTCACCGAATGTTCTGTTAATGTTTCTCCATTGAATGGAATCAGCTGGATGTCTTAGTTTTCCGTCTTGTTTCTGACCTTCAACATGCCAACGCAAGTGCTTCGCATCTTTCGGATTTGCAAACAGCCGTTTCAATCGGGGAATCACAGGCAAATACCACACAGTTTTGGCCGGAGGCCCTTTCTTTACCTCATCACATCCATTGTGATAAATTCTGTCCCCATGCTTATACCGCGATGCACCGCATCTTGGACAAACATGCAAATCCTCGTACTCGTTACGGTACAGAACACAATCATTTGGACATGCATGTATTCTTTCGATTTCCATTCCCAAAGGACACAATAGTTTTTTGGCCTGGTAAACCGATCTTGGCAACTCATTTCCCTCTGGAAGCATGTCCGCTAACAGATCCAATAGCACCGTGAAACTCTTATCGCTCCAACCGTTGCTTGCCTTCAAGTTTTATAATCTCAACACAGAAGACAACTTTGTAAATGTTGCACATCCGGGGAACAAAGGCTTCTCAGAATCAACAATTAATTTCTCAAATTTAGCTAAATCCTTTTCGCTATAGTCTTCTTCTACATCATGTAACATTTCATCTAAATTGTCGTCATCTACATGGACTTCCGAATGAACATTACCAATATTCTGATCATGATCATCATTACTGCAATCCACTTCCGGGTGCTGCTGAGTGGTAGCGGTGCTCGTTTCCTCAAGATCTTCACCATGCCATATCCAACGGGTATAGCGTGCGTTAAAACCACGATGAATCAAATAACTCCTAATCTAATCAGAGTTGCCGAACCTTTTTAAGTTCATACAATCTATACAGGGACAATGCATATCTTTCTCTCCCTTCTTCGCCTTTTCTTGCTCAGCAAATTTAATAAACCCATTCACACCCTCCAAATACTCAATAGTAGTACGTTTTATTCCATACATCCAATATTCTCGGTCCATCTACAAATATTTCACAAAATTGACAAATTCAAATAAATAATTAATGACTCAGGGCATGCATATATGCATGAAACATAATTAGCTAGGCCATATGTGTGTACATGAGCTGCTTAATTACATTAAATGGATTTGTATAAATGAAACCCTAATTAACTTGATGCATGCATTAATTGGAAGAGCCAGCTAGCTAGCTGCTTAAATTCAGCAAGCTATAGCTAGCTAGCCAACCTAGCCTTCTAGCTAGTTTGGAGATACATGTATCTAGTTTACTGAATTACAAGTAGAGAGAGAGAGGGAGAGTGCATGTGAAAGAGTGATCGAGAGAGAGAGAGAGAGGTGATGAGAAGATGACAATACCGAGGGGGATGGAAATATGATCAACCTCTCAGCTAGCTTCTCCAGATCACTCTAGCTTGGAGTCGTGCGCGGCTGAAATGATTCCAACGTGTAGAGCGCAGAGCAGGGGTCGACCTAATTAAGTTGTCCAATTTTACTATCGGTTCAACAACACAAACCGATAGTAAAATAAGGTCCCCACTGTCATAACCATTAGTGTATATGAAGTCATTTTACTATCGGTTTGTTTTATATAACCGATAGTACTATTTAATATATTGTATCGGTTAGTACAGTAAGAACCGATAGTAAAAAGTCAGGTAATTTCACTATCAGTTAAGCGAGAAAAACCGATAGTACTATATAATATATTATATCGGTTGGTACAGTACGAACCGATAGTATAAAGTGAGTAATTTTACTATCAGTTAAAAATGGAAAACCGATAGTACTGTTTTAATATATTATATCGGTTGGTACATGTAACATCCTGAGTTTTGGGGTAAAAAGTTCTTTCTTAAAAGTCATGCATGCATATGTCTCTTCTAGATCAACCAAATCAGCCTCAGCTTTATTCTGTTCTAGCCCTAAAATCTCCAAATCTATCCTGTGACCCCAAGTCAAGATCTGACTTTCCAGATTTGATCTATCAGTTATCCTAAATCTAAAAGCCTTCAGAACCCAGATTCAATTCTATCTCTAACTTCCAGATTTATCAACTCCTTTCTGTTTTCGAAAACAGAATATCTGTTATTACCTAAATACCCTAAGTTTCAGAAATTCAGATTTAATCAAAATCTTAGCCAAGTTCAGACTAGATTATTCTTGGATTATGATCAAGGGTATGCCAATACCTTAATTCAAAAAGTTGGCAGCCAGATTTTACCATCTGAACCTTTTTCGTAAATCAATCCAAGAATATTGCAGATCAGTCCTTTTTCCATATTTTCTAAAAGCCAGAAAAGGCAAAATGTTGCAAATCATCTTCAAATTCGAATCTGATTCAGGGAACATCTCCCAAATGCTTTTCAACACAAATTCTTCTTATATGAGTATCTCAAAATCAAACCCTAAATACCAGAATTCGAGATCAATAAGTTTCAGACTTATTTTACCCTAATCTACTCTGTTTTCAGTTCATATCAAAAGTCATCCAAATGTCTCAAACTTTATCTTCTAGCTGTGCCAAATCATCTATGGAATTAAGTATACCAAAACAGCAGAATCAATTCCAGATCAAACCTTCCAAATCTCCAGATTTATAGTTCAGTCCAAATCAAGAATTGGAAATTGCAATCAAGCCCAAATTCGACCAGGACAGCAGCTGCTGTGCACGACCAGAGATCGCCGTGCGTTTGCACCGTGCTTGCTCGCCGCCGGCCACGCCTCGCCTCGCCTGAGCTCGTGCTCACTTGAATCTGCATGTGCACACGCGTCCACGCCCCAGCCATCGCCGTGGCAACGCCGTTGAACAGCTTGCTCCCGTGCGCGACCGTTGTCAGCATTTTCTTGCCACGTCGCTGTGCTTTGCCAGCCCTTGTCGCCACTGCCTTGCACCGCCCAACAGCATTGCGTCCCGATGAAGCAATAATTTGATCAGCAGTCACCTCACCAGTGCACAGTCGCGTTGCCGCTCGCCGTTGTTGCATCTGCGCCCGGCAACTCATGTCAACTGACACCAATTCAATACTGTTTAAACCTTGCAAGCTACGCCCATTGCTCTATTTAAACCACCAGTGCCTTGTATCATCTCCTCATTACCAGAACTTAGCCAAATTTGCAAATCTCCTCGCCGTCGTCTTCTTCTCCGGCGAGTCCAGCAGGAGGCTTCACGGTGGCAGCCTCAACCGCAGCATCTCCTACCAAATTAACAGCACCAGTGAGTTCCCCTTATCTCTCTCATCGTGCTGTATCACTTAATTGGATTACCTTGCACCTTATCGCCGGCGATCACCGGAAATCCCGATTACCCTGTTCCGGCAATGCAGGCCAAATTACTTCGAATTAGCTCTCGATCCTGTGGAAGAAAATAATTAGTGACTCATTTCCAGCAAGCCTATGTATCAAGATCTCCAGATTGAGCTTCAATCGAAGCTTTCCCCAATTTTGAGCTTCTCCAGAAACCGGCGATCGTCGCCAGGCTTCTCCGGCCATCCTCCGGCCAAAGTGATCATGCAGGTAGCTTCCTCTTACCTCTCTTTCACTTCCTGAGCTTGGAATTAAGTTCATTCGGCCTAAATCGAAAACCCCCAAATGGCAGTGTTTCTTCTCCGGCGTCGATCACCGGAAAGCTTGTTCCTGGCCGTTTCAGCTTCATCCACTTTGTCTTTTAGGTGTGCCTCAACCTCCTGAACATTTTTGTCTTCTAGCTCGATCTCTGAAACTGCCCAGATTTCAAGTTACAGCCATGCCAAGATTGTTGTCCAGTGGCTTCACTGTGCCGTGTCGCCACCACACTTCTCCTTTGAATTTCATCATCTTCCAGCCATGTTCAGCTTTGGATCCTGTTGAATGATTTGTTCCTGTTATCATTGCCTACCTCCCAGACAAAGTGGTGCATCATTTGGAGCCCTAGATCAAAAGTTATGCCAAGCCCTAGTTTTTGGCCATGTCAAGATCAATGCTAGACTATGTCAGTCAGTGGCATTAGCCCTTTTCACTCTCTTCCAGATATGCATTTTGGGCATAACTTTGTCCCTTAGATTCCTGAGGATGTGATCTACATTTTATTCTTCTATCACAACTTGATTTGAGCCCTTGAAATGCATGTTATGCTAAACCCTAGCTTTTGACACTATCCCAGTGCATGCCAGCCAATGGCATTGGCCTTGTTTACCCACTTCTGATTGTGTATTTTGAAAGCCACTTTGTCCACTGAATTTGTAGAGTTATGATCTACATTTTCTTCTACTGTCATAACTTGAGATAAGCTCTCTAGTTTTCCTTGAAGTTATGTCAGAATCTTGATCCGAATGTCAATCTGCTGACGTTCGCTGTTTTTTATTAAACCAGCCACAAAACTGATGTTCTTATTGTAACCTTGAGATCCTAAGAGCATCTAACATCCATCCTTAGCCAATTCCTTGAAACCCTAGACTCTCGACTCAGTTCAGCTTGCAATCTCAATTATCTCCAGTATCGTTCAGTCATTCTTGTTGAGCATATCTGCATATAGATCATAAATCATTTTAATATATTAAATAATATTTGTGTGTATTGTTTGTTTGTCGTCGAGTAGATCCAGAAGCTAAGTTTGAGGACTTCGCTGTTGATCCGTCATCAACTGCTGTTTCTTACGACGCGGAAGGCAAGTCATATCCTTGGTCATCTTGAACCTATATTTTAAATGTTGCTATAATATAACCTTGAATATAGGCAATATTGCATGTGAAAGATTGAGAATGGTTGATTTATGAATTGGCAGTACTAGACTGGTTATCCGTGAAATGTGAAATAAACAAGTTTTGAGCCATGAACTATTATATGTACATATATACTTATATTCATGAAATAAAACCCCTAGCCGTGACCAGAAAATGGTATGGATGGCTGTAGCACTGGAGGTGCTAGACTGCAAAGGAATGCAGGCACTGAAGGTGCAGGGTTGTGGATGGTCTGGTCACTGGCATATAAGGACTAGAACCTTGTGTTGTGCGTCTAGTGGCATGAACAACGTGCTAACCGCAAGCCTGGTATGGGACAGGCCTGAACAAGTACTTATGTGGATCGCACATAAAACCCCTGCATGAATTGTGTTGTGATGTTTGACATAAGGGACGGTTCCCACACTATCACTGAAGGTGATCTGATATCTGACCCAGCGATGGGGATATGAGTAGGGGTGGAGGTTTGGATACAACCTGCCACAACTGTGGTTCGCGAGAGATCCACAGGGTCAGGGGTGAATTGTGAGTGAGACATAACAAAAGTTCTTGTTATCTCCACCTTGCCACTCACACATGGTTGTGAGGAGGGGTCTAATCATTTTGATAGGATGGGCTTGAAAGTGGAATATCTTGAGGGTAAATTGGTACCTCTCTGCAGAGTTAAAAACGTATTCGAATACTCTGAGCTCCCGGGTTTTATAGGAGTCTGCTGCGGTGGATTAAATCCACGGGGTGTGACACAAGTACTATTTTCTAAATAAAATATGTTTAATCAAGATTACCCAAATGACATGTGTTGTCATGATAAGGAGTGCTGCTGTGGGCTATCGTGTGTCGACGTGTCGCGGTAGTGCTATAATCTAGTGAACATGAATGATGATGTTATATTATGAAAAGTGCTGCCATGAGATGAGGTATGAAAGAAAAAGATATTTTACAAACATCCATAATTCTTGACTAGTCTAGGTTCATGTCATCACTACTATATGTATCTACTCTTACCTATGACTTGCTGAGTACGTAAGTGCTCACCCTTGCAATCTACAAATCAATAGACGGAGCGATCAACAATCAAGATGAAGGCGTGGAGAACTTATTAGATCCAGAAGGAGGAGCGTCAGTTCCTCGAGAGCCCTGATGTGTGTTGTTCTGCTGTCCACTTCTCTTTTGTGGGTGGGTCACCTATCTTCTGCTGTGTAGATGTTATTTTGCTAAACCATGTATGCCGTGAAGGCATTGTAATCTTCTTATGTAATATCAAGGCCAGCAGGCCACACTGCTTAACTATTTTGTAAGTTACTCTGTTGCAATGTGATATACTCCTGTGCTTGACTTATCCTGGGAAGTCAAGGGTATGTGTATGCTATGCATATATGGGACTAGCTGCAGTGAGCTAGGTCTCTACAGGAGTAGTCGTAGTCCCAGTTTCGGGGCGCGACAGTACAGTAATAACCGATAGTATAAAGTTCACAATTTTATTATCAGTTAAAAGTGGAAAACCGATAGTACTATTTAATATATTATATCGGTTTGTACAGTAATGACTGATAGTAAAAAAGTATTTGCATTTCACTAACGTTGGACTAGTGTGTAACCGATAGTAAATTGCCACTTTTCCTATTCTATCAGATTTTTTTCAGATTGCTTATAACCGTTAGAAAATATGGGTTAGTGGAATGCACTTCTGTAGTAGTGTTGTTATGGAAGCATCGATAATATTGGATTTGGAACCTCCTTCAATGACAGGGAGTATCTGACGGAAATCACCACCAAGAACCATAGGCTTCCTCCCAAAAGGTATAATTGACGCGTGCGGTCGTTCACCAGATATGATATCACGCAATGATCTATCCAATGCCTCAAAGCAGCGTCTATTGGTGATGGGAGCTTCATCCCATAGTATTAGTGAAGTTTTGTTTATCAATTCACCAAGTGATGTCCCTTGTTTCATGTTACATATGCTGGATTCGTCAATATCAATTGGTATTTTAAAACGAGAGTGCGCAGTTCTACCACTTGGTAAAAGCAAAGAGGCAACACCTGATGATGCGACAGCTAAAACAATTTGCCACAGGATCTAATTTTGGTAATGATTGTGTTCCATAAAAAAGTTTTGCCAGTGCCTCCATGGCCTGACACAAAAAAAACCTGGAGAATCAGAACAGACACAGCACACAATGATATCAAATATGTTTTTTTGATCATCATTTAACATTGTAATCAATTTTGACGCTTCAGCCGAGAGGGCAGAAAGATCATGTGAAAGTTCATATATTATCAATCTGTTTTCTATGCATTCTGTAGAGTTGGAGATAGGAGCCGGTAAGTTGAACTCAGAAATGGAAGATCCGATGTTAGAAAAGAGCCGGGCTAATTCTTCTAGTAGCAACGATCTTAACTGCGAGTCAGGGACACAATATCGGGGATTGTCAATCGCACATCTAAGTCGATGTTGGATATCATCAGTGAGGGCGCGCCAGTATTTTTCAAATAGAGCATGTACATCAGAAACACGGCAAAAAACAGCAAGTGTCACAAATAGGTGTCTAATTTGGGAAGATGATGCGCATAGAACAGCGTCGTCGAGCACATTATACCATTCGTTGTCATCACCTAAAAGGCCTCGGGCTTGGCATGCTTCTCTAAAAGTATTATAAATAGTCCCATCAACAGTTCTAATATCCTCATAACTACACGAACCTCGAACAATCATGAGCAACATACGTAAAAAATACATTTCTCCCGAGGAAGGGCTAACAAAGTACATTCGACCGATCCTATTCCCTCGTTTTCTTTTTCTCCAATATCTTGCAGTTTCATCCCAACACCACTTAGTGGGGAAATCGCAATATGTAAGCGAATGAGCAGACTCATCTTTTTTGTTTGTTTCGAACCACTCGGTAAGCATAGTTTTCTGTGCAGTAGGACTTTGGGTAACAGCGTGTAGGTCAGACAACACGTCATAACGGACATAATTCATATTAGGTAAATGCACGGCCAATCATTCCACCGTAGGTGTTCGACCATGTATATCAAATTCAAATAATCGCCATATGGCCTCATGCGCTGATAGGTATCTACAATCAATGTACTCTTGTATCTCATTGCGTTGTGTCATTTCAACATTTGCTTCAAGATTTGTATTGCGAGAGGGAAACTTAAAAGCAACCTTTGCTCTGTCTTGGCCTTTAGTGACATATTTGAATAGGTATTTAATCAATCTAGTCCTATTACACCATTCAACATTTATATGTGCTTGATATTTTTTTAGCAAATCCAAATTGTGAGGCACAACCCATCTATTATCAAGACGGCATGCATTCTTTAGGACATATCGATTGTTATCACGACGCCTATACATTGTGAATCCACTATCATCGATAATAGTCTCATATTGGAATAGTTTTGGATAGTGTTTTGAACATTTTGATTTTTTCATACAAGGGCATTTTTGGTTCAATGGTCCACAAGGGCCATGCATCATGAATTCGTCTACTAAAGCATAGCCTAGGGGGTCAGTGTGAACATCGGGAATGTCAGCAGAGACAATAGTGTCGATGAATGAATGAGATGGATCTCGATCTTGGGCATCTAGCCATATAAGCATGTGGTCATGTGGAAGGCTACGCTTTTGGAATTCGACTGTGTGGAGAGCTGTAGAGAGATAGAGAAAACATTAGATGATGGATTGAACGATGATCATGGGACATTTCTCATACAGCATAAAAGGATGACCTGCTAACACAGGGCCAAAAATTTGGCCTTGTTTAATATCAGCTAGGAGCTCATTCAGCTTCATGTTGAAAAGTCGACAGACAACATCTGGACGATCAGACAGTCTTTGGCCAGGTTCATGGCTTAATGCATAGGCTATTTCTTGCCATTTTGGGTTACATGTAAATGTAACGAAAACATTTGGCGGACCATACAAACGACATATAGCCATAGCATCTTGATAATTCTGAGTCATATATGTGTCTACGGCCTCCAGTAAAACTAGAAGGAAGAATTGTCTTTCTACCCACAGAACTACCTTCAACGTGGCCTCTGTAGATTGCATCATGGACATCTTGGATGCTCTCACAACGGAAATCATCTTGGTGGTCAAAAATGTAGCGCAAACGATTACCCTCAACAGTTGAAAATGCATCAACAGCTGATTGTAATGATAATCGACCACAACAAACATGGGGGTTAGACTGGTTACGTCAATAATGAAAACGATAGCAATAATATTCGAGCATCGTAACATGTTTCCTTGCATTTTCAGGTAACTCGTGATGATTTACATATTTGATGCCGATTTGGATGCCGCGCTCACCATAAGGGAATAAAATGGGATATTGCAAGGCCATGTAAGCAGGGTGTAGGCTTGAGATCTGTTTTAATGGGCCCGCAGTATCTTGAACAATAATGTCATATTCAAACGCATCTTTAGAAAAATCACCAACGACAATGCCAGCGAGCTCATCGGCGGTAGGCAAATTGTATTGTGGGCCATCGGCGCTCGTAGAACCAAATATTCGGAAAGATATCTTGATATCAGCATGCTCACGTAATCGATCCCGAGCCATTCTAAAACTTTTGGCTAGCGAGTTGCATTCATCGAACATAGCCATAAGAGACCAGATGATAGAAGGATCAGGACAACCATCGCGGTCATTAGCCAATTCAAAAATTCCAACACGATTCTCAAATTCATGCTGTGGATCATGAATATAAAGTTGGGCAAATTTAGGCTTTGACCCATGAGAAGGAAGGAGACTGCCTATTCGATGGTGGACCAAACCATTTATTCGGAAAACATAAGGCGCATTGCCAATGTTTAAAGACCGATCTATATCTGCACCCAAAGATGTAAAAGAAAAAATCGAATTATAAGAGCGTATCTTTCTCATAAAATCTTTGGACCGAAGATCACCATCGAAACGCAAAAGAGAATGTAAAACAGGCGGCGGTGTTCTATGAACAGGTAGGCTAATCTTCCCTCCACGACAACACAAATTGTATTGTATTTTACGTTTTGACAAAGCGGATTCACTCTTCACTCTTTCTTGGTACCAAAAGACAGCATGACATGAGTTGCAAACATAGTCGGGGGCGCCATAATAAGATCGGGCAGGATAAGATGCTAAAAGGAAAAAATGCAATTAGCTAATACATGAAGGGGAAAACAGCGTTGGTGACATATGTGTAGGCACAGATAGTGCACCTTTTATAGAATCTGTAAAGTCCCTTGATAACAGCAATATATGAGGATGAATAGGAGCATGGAGCAAGAGACCTAGTGTAGAATACAAATATGCAAGCAAGCATAGGATTTTAGTTTGGGCAAAACAACACAACACAGATCATTTAGGGTGGGCAACTACTTGATCGATTCTGGCCGCGCCGATAAATGGAGGACATCCTTTTCTTTCGGTTTTTCTTGGCTTCTTCAAGGGTAATATACGGCAAAAAATGGTTTCCTACACGTGATTATGGGCCGCAGATGTATAAGGGTTAAGTTTATAGGAAAGAATAGGGATAACCGTAGATATAAACAAAAGCAACAAGGCTTATTTTCTCGCTTGTCTACACTTGGAATCCCACGCCATTCATTACTTTGATGTGAGGCAACATTGGTTGGGTCTAAAGAATGTGTTACGCAAGGACATTTAGCACGTAAAGAAGACAGCCTTCAACGCTGCCATCTCGCATGGAATCCATCAAATAAAAAAGGAAACAAAATCACACATCCTATAAAATACACAGCAGCAGAAAGGAAGCACATTATAATATGAAAAAAACCATGTTAAAAAAAATTAGACCACTATCAGTTTTAACAAAAGACAGATAGAGTATTTCCTACAGGAAAAAGAAACATGGAATCGGAAAAAGAAAATACACACCACAATATCCGCGCAACAGACAACAATGTATAACGAAAAAATATCTCTAACATGCATCAACAGAAGCTATAAAAGAAGGCCACAGATAACCCTCTCTAGAGGAAAAAATTTTCAGTAAAATTCTATAAAATAAGCACACATAGCACATGGAAGAACAACGACACATAAAACAAAAGTATAAGAGAAACAATCCACCTGTGCAACAGAAGGGAATCCTGAGAAGGCACAACAATAACCACCAGAGTTGACAATATCTGCAGCACGTAAACAAAACGGAGAAAATCAGGCCAACTGCTGGGAAAGAGAAAACAGAAACGATAGCCACCATTTAGTGAATGTGAAACTGAACGAATGTGAAAATAGAAATCTGATTATTCTAAAAACAAAGCAATCAACAGTGCAAAAAAAATGTGTCTATAAGAATTTTTTGCCATCAGCAAGGTACATGAATCATACAAAATCAAAAACATGTGATCATTCTAAGTCCGAAAAAGTATCCATTTAAGGATCTTTAAACTTTGATTTCAGTCTTGTTCTAACCATATCACAGCACTTAAAAATGAGTGACCACCCATAAACAGATAACCCAAACATGATTTTGACCAGGATATGGCTTATTGATTATGTTCTGCATCATTATAATTGATAAATCAGTGAAAATCAAGAAGAGCACTATCTATATTTGCTAGCACCATGATGGATGAATCATCGAAGATCCAAAAGGTCTTGCTGGTTTTTTTCAGAAAAAATAATATTCGTCTAAGGATCCCTAAACCTTAATCAGAGGTCTTATTGATTTTGACCAAGATATGGCTTATTGATTATGTTCTGCATCATTATAACTGATAAATCAGTGAAAATCAAGAAGAGCACTATCTATATTTGCTAGCACCATGATGGATGAATCATCAAAGATCCAAAAGGTCTGGCTGGTTTTTTTCAGAAAAAATAATATCCGTCTAAGGATCCCTAAACCTTAATCAGAGGTCTTACTATAAGATCGAACTCTCAATTGCTGTAGCGAACAAATTTTACCTAACAAACCAATAGATTAGACAAAATGAGAACACTTGTTATCTTTATCACACTATATGTGCACATAATTGTGCCATCAAACCAAAAAATAAAAATTAACCATGTCAAATGACGGTTCTCTTAAAACAATTTTCCCGCGGAAGCAATCCAGAATCGAAAGCCACAATGGTAACTTGAGTCAGGCACAAAACTACCTATATTCAAGCGATAGGAAAAAGATCTCTACTTCGGTCTGAAACTGTCGATGATTCGGACTCGGGGTCCTTAGCCGAACTTATGCAAAATTTGTAGATTGTGAGACCTTTCAGGGTGTCCCTCCGGGAAGGTACGTAGAATTATGGAGAACTAGAGCGCAGAGAAGTTTATACAGGTTTGGGCCCTCGATGGTGGGAGTAATAGCACTACGTCCTGTTGGGATTTCATTATATGTAGTAAAAGAGTTACAAAGTGACGGGAAAAGATTTTCACAGGCGAAGATTTTCCCTATATGAATGTACAAAATGAAGCCTGGAAGGCTTATGGAAGCTATCTAGTCTAGGCTATTGTCTTGGTTGTGTGATCAGTGGATCTCTGGTTGAGATGTCACGTATCTCGTTTGGATGAGATGTGATGATGACTCTTGTTTGATGCACCAGGTTGCCCTTTTATACTAATCGAAGGGCGCCAAGTTGTAACGGCATCAAACAGTTGCTTGGATGCGATTTAGAGAACCGCTCTTAACCTCCACGCAGGTTTAACACGTGTTATTTGTGGATAACTGCACGTATTAACCTCCTGACGGTTGTTCCTCTACGTGGAAGAATCTTCGGGATACTCGGGACAGATTAATCCCACATTCCCTGGTCGAAAGTGTTCTGACCACGCGATGTTAGCTGACTGCGCAACATCTTCAGCCTTCTGTCCGCGCATAGCATACGTACTCCTGACTGCGCACTAGCTGCGATCTGATCGTGTAAAGCCTGCAATCTTGGGCTGGTACATCTCAGAATGACTTGAGTTCGCACCGCCAGGCACGTGTCTGGCTCGAATCTATCCTGAACCAGTCGTGCATTTATTTGAACTGACTCGGGTGTCAATCCTCGTCAGCTAGCCCCCAAATTCGAAGAGAACGAAGGGACGTGTTTACTTCGAATTTCAAGACATTCATCGGATTTTTAACCCGATGCTTCAAATCCCCCACTTAGTGGCGCACTAAGTGTGGCGGTTGGTTCCCCGAGGCGGGCTCTGGGTAATACGTGACGGGCAATGATGGCGCTGTTGAAACATTTTTTAACCCGAGGTGAAATTGTAAATGCCTTTAAAAACTCGAGGCGCTCGGAAGGCAAACCGTCACCCTGGCGGCTATAAATACCGAAGCCTTCGGGTTGCAAAGCTCCACAACTTCTTTTCTCGGCTAAGTTTCCATAGAAGCCATCTGCATTCTTCTTCTCATACTTCTCCCGATGGCAGACCATAACATCATCGAGGTTGAGAGTGATGAAGAGAAAGTTTTCCAGCAAGAGTCACAGATGCCCGAAGATCTATCTCCTTCAAGGAAGAAGCCCAAGGTTGACGAGGGATCCTCCAGCAGAACAAAGGTGAAAGACACATCATCGTTCTTTCTCCCTTCTGTTCCTCTAGTTCTTTCTATCCATGCACCTCGGCAGGTCGAACTTTCATCTCCACCTTTGGAGGGACGTTCTTAGTTTTTTCCATTTCATCCCAATACTCCCCATTTTTGTTTGGGTGATCGATTTTCTGGCCGGCAAGTGGTAACTCCTCGACCAGATGACCCTCAACTTGGGTTGGGGAAGCAATCTTATGGTGAGAAGGTTGCACTTCCACCATCCAGTGATCATCCACTTTTATCGGATGATCTACTTTCCAGGATGCCTATATCAACCTGTCACTTGCGAGGATTGGTAATTACTTTTGTCTCCCTTTGCTAGTTTGTCATAGTTAGTAAAACTAACATTTGCAAATGTAGGAGACGAAAATTGTTGGAGCCCCCAGCGACCAGCCTGCTGAGACTCCACCTCCTTCCCTCGGACAGACTTTCCATGGGGAAAAAGAGGCCCTGGAGAAGAGGACCGAAGAGATGTCTTCGGCGATTCTACACTTGGCAGAATGTTTTGAAAGATCCCGTGAAGAGGCGCGTCAGTTCCGTCAGGAGAGGAACCACGCTCAGCAACAGCGAGAACTCTCCGACTTGATTAGGAACAATAGTGCATCTCTTGTTCGGGATGATCTAGATAGGTTTAGATTAGTTGCTAGTTCCCTGGGGTTTGTCAATGTAGATCCTACTGACAACAACATGTCCCTAGGAGAACTTTGCAAACTTCTTTCGGATCAGGTCGACGCTTTGGTCGCCGGTATCCCTTTTGTATGTAAAGAATGTCAGAAATAAAGTTTTCTTTTTCTTCACATCATATGAATATTCTTTACATCTTCTGTGCGAAAACATGGCCATAAGCAATGTCTTTATGACCACTCATACACAGGCAAAATTCAATTCTGCGACCAGAATCGCATTTTATCATTGTACCGCGACCAGCACTGATACTGCGATCAGACTTAAAGCCGCGGTTAGAACCAAGGTTCGATTTGAAAGATTACTGCGATCAGAACCAAAACTCGATCAGACCATCACTTCGATTAGAATCAGAGCTTAGTCGAAAACATGGTTCCGACCATACCGCAATCTGATCAAAACATATCCGTACGTCAAAAAACTGGGTCATGGGATATTTTCATGAAAGTTTGCAAGACACATGAAGGACAATGTCCTTCGAAAAACCCTTGAAAAACATTTCATGTTTTTGTATCTTTAAATCTTGAAACAAAGAAGTCCTTTTGTTTCAGATTCGATACCAGGAACACTTAACGGGTCCGCCAGAGATAGTATCTATTATGGGAAATGAATAAAATATTAAGTGGAACGTTTGAGTGGAACGTTACTCACAGTAGTGCGCCTCCTCGGGTCTATAAAAGGAGCAGTTAGCTTCCTGAGGAAGCCACACAGTCTGAAAAACCCTTCTTTTACACTTCCGCCTCACAAAACCCTCATTCCCCACAACCTTCATCTTCCCCAAAGTTGCCAACTTTCCTCCCAATCTCTCACAAGAAATGGCGTCCTGGAGCAGTCGGTCCACCACTCCGAGGAGAGTCTGCTGGCGTTGGAGAAGGAGGAGATCCTTCCTCCGCTGCTGTTAATCAACTGGCGGCCCGCGGAGAAGGACCAAGAAACCCCAGTCGTCGGAGAGGGCGAACTGGTGGTCTTTGAAGAGTACATGCGCTGCGGGTTCCGATTCTCTGAGAGTCGATTCCTGAAGGACATTCTGGAGCATTACGGGTTGGAGTTGATAAACCTCCACCCGAATGCAATCTTGATCCTGGCAGTGTTCCAGCACTTGTGTGAAGCCTACGTCGGAGTGTATCCCAGCGTAGATCTCTTATGGCACTTCTATTATTCGGCGTGGTCGAATAGCACCAACGCCGCCGGATGCATATACTTCCGGATAAGGGAGAAGAAAGAGTATCCCTTCCCACCCTTGTGAGATTCGGTGCACGGGTGGCACCAGAAATGGTTTTACTGCACCCCTCTGTTTGAGAGCGGGTTGTGGTTTGAGAACTCGCCAGAGAAGCCGAGCGAGTTGGACTCCCTCCCGGCGATGAATGCTGAGTTCATGAAGCACGCCGAGGTGATTCTTCACTTGGTCCAACAGGGACTAACGGCTCGTGACATCATTCGCGACTTCGTGAAGAATCGGGTGAGCCCCCTGCGTGAAAGGGCTCATCCGGGTTGGGAGATCAAGTCCATGGCGGACAACACCCTGGACTACAACGATGGTACGCGATTTCGACACCGAAACCTCATACTCCTGTTATATGCTTTCTAATTGGTCTTCTGGGAACAGTCTTGCCTTCCTCCGAGATCGAGAGGCAGACAAATTACCTTCTCAGGGCCTACAATGCTGAAGTGGAGGGCCCCAAGGGATCGCCTCGCCCACAGAGCTTGGTTCACGCCGGCGACGACCTCAAACAGGAGCGCCGAAAGGTATGTCACCTTTCACTTAGCTCCTATTCGCAGGTCTCATGTACACTCAGTATTGACAAATTTGTCGGAATGAAACAGATCTTGGGGAGATTCGCAGAGGCGATGTTCCCAAGTGAAAACGTCGGTTTCCTGGGAAAGCCAACGGTGAAGAACGTGAAGAAGATCTCCTCGAAGCCCAGGACGAGGAATCCTGTCCCCAAGAAATCCAAGAAAACTCTTGGGGAAGGGTCTTCACGGAGCACTCCTCCTACCGCAAGGAAAACTGCGGTAAGATATCACATACCTCCTGTTCTTCCAAGTACAAACTGGAATCATTTCTTCGTTGTACAGGGGGAGAGGAGCGAGGAGGAGGAGGAAGATGATGTTCCCCTGATCCGCCGGAAGAGGAAAACTGCAGACTCTCCATCCGGCGAGACTCCACCTCATCCCGTGGAAACAGAAGCACCCGCAGCGGGCCCAGCGGCCACCGGGAATCCCGTGGTCGCGGGTGAGATTCCTGCTCCCGAAGCCCCAGAGGCTTCAGGGTCAATTTCTTCTCCCTCCCTGGTCGAAGAGACGACCACGGTAAGACTTCCTCGTGGTCTTAACTTCTCAATTTTCTCTGTACGTGTGTTTATCGGATTTACACTTATATAGGGAGAAGAACTTCCCCCTGTGACTCCTGTGAGTCTCAGGGAGGAAAACCCTCCACCCCTGGGGACAGGAGAGGAGGTAACAGAATAAGACTCTGCGACCAACGCCAGGATCGCGGATGAGATGCCGGCTCCATCAGTCCAGGAGCCACCTAGGCCTTCGGACGTATCCCTGTCAACCAGACAGGTTACCCCGGTATGAATTCTTGCCACTTAGGTCTTTATCATCCCTTATGAATATGCTTACAGGAGAACATACATAGGGAGAAAAGGCCCTGTTTACGAAGAGGAAGACTAGGACGGACAGCTACTGTCCTCTTTCTCACGGAGAGCCTTCCCTGAAGTCCCAGAAGCTGATGAGATTTCAAATAAGGTAAGAACTTCATTCTGGTTATTCTGGATCGGATTGTGGCGACCACTAACGTAATCGTCAACTCCGTTTTTCTTTCTAGGCGTAAAGAGGTAGCACCGAGCCCTTCAGCCGCCCCGGGGAGGGTTGAAGTCGCTACCAGTGCTGAGGCCTCGGTGAGGAGCGCTCTGTCCCTCTGGTCCAGGAAGTCGTCCAGACCGTCAGGGATGAGTCGGGCACGGAGACCCAGTTGCAGGCAACAGAACCTGTGACTGAGGCCCAGCAGGCACATCCACCTGCTGCTCCTGTCGAGGATGAAACGGGTCCCTCGACCAGACCTCCCGCCATCCAAGAGGATAGTTCATTTCGGGAGTACACAGAGGTACAATGAGCATCTCTTATGGTACCTGAATTGTACATAGGACACCACTAATTTCTCTTTGCATCACAGGAACTATCCCGTATAACGGCCAGATCAATCGCTATGGTGGCGAGCGTCAAGGCCATACAAAGAGAGAGAGACTGCTTGCGACAGTAAGGATAAATGCCCTTCAATTTGTATAGATACAAATTCGTTATGACAATCATCTTTTCTGTCACAGGGAGGTTGCTTCTCTGAAGAGGGACCTGGCCGCTCACAAGCTCATGTCGATCTCCATGATTTCGAAGCAAGAGGTCGAGCTTAATGACCTGCGATCACAGCTTTCTGGTAAGTCGACTCCCGACTATGAAGACTTGACTTTATTGTTTAGACTGTTGGTAACAATGTTTTTACTGCAGCGCAAGCAAGTCAAATAAAACGGCTTGATCAGGACAAGGCAATCCTCCAGCTCTCCATTAATTCTACCCGAAGGGCGAACAGAGACCTGAGCCAATCCATCTTTGAAAAGCTAAAGATGGTGGCCCGTCTCCTGAGAGCTGATGTGGTTGAAACCACAAAGGACGACCTCAGTTCGAGTGACTGGTCTACACTGGTCGTTGCCCAAGCGGAGTCACTTCTCGAGTATCTTCCTGAAGATACACGGCGACGACAAGAGGTGATCAGAACCAGGGTTCGATCAGCAGCCTCCGCCATTCTCTGCCGGTTTCGTCTTCACCATGGCCCAGATATGGACATGAATCCACTGGTGGGAACTGTAGAGATCGACAGTGAAGAGCAACTCGAGGCAATCATGGAAGAGGTCAATCCCCTTGTAGATAGACTCCTGACCGAGCTCGGGATTGTGTAATCCATACAATTGTATAGATATAAACTATAGAATGCAATGCATGTACTTTTTGATTTTGAAAGAAAGTATTTTTTGTTGTTTCATATTATGAGTATATCCCCCTAGCCCCCGCCTGTGATTATAGATACTGAAGGCTTAGTATTATAAACATAGGAGAAGTACGAGTGCAACAACCAGGGGTGCGCGATCAGGCCAGCAATTATGATCAATGTAACGCCTAACCTTGTTGCAAACCGGCAGCCACTCAGGTGACCAAGGACTTACCAGAAAGCCCCGTATGCGTTGAGAAATGGCTTATTTAGGAGTGACTTGTCTGGAAGTGGTCATGAGATCGGCCAGCGAATCCGATTAGAACGCTGTAGTGATCTAACCGCCGGCGACCAGCCCCCGAGTCAAGTTCGTAACACACGGGCATGAAAGGATATGTTCATCGTATGAAACCAAAAGACTTTTTGTTTTATTAAAAAATGCTAATTGAACATGAAAAGGGATTGAATACTTACACGTAAAACTTGCGTAGTTGATCGATGTTCCAAGTATTGGACAAGATTCGACCATCCTCCATGGCTAATCGCGTTGATCCTAGTCGCGGCACCGAAACAACAGTGTAAGGGCCTTCCCACTTTGGGGAGAATTTATTACGATTAGACTGGTCTTGAATTTTTCGTAAAACCAGATCGCCCACGTGAAGACTACGTGGTCGCACCCTTTGTTTATGGTACTTGCGCAAAGCTTGCAAGTATACCGCGGACTTGATCAAAGCGCGATCACTCCTTTCTTCCAAGAGGATGAGATCCTATGATCGCTGTTCGGCCTGATCAACTCGTTCGAATTGTTCTGACCGAACAGATCCAATACTAACTTTCATAGGCAATACGGCCTCGGCCCCATAGACCAGATGGAAGGGCGTCTCACCTGTGGCTCGACTAGAGGGAGTTCGCAGTGCCCATAGAACGGTATAGAGCTCGTCTACCCAAGCCCCCAAGCAAGTCTTAAGGCGATCAAAAACACGTTTCTTGATGCCTTGCAGTATCTGCCCGTTGGCCCGTTCCAAGGCATCATTGCTCTGTGGATGTGCCACAGAAGCAAAGCACACCTTGGTCCCAATCTGCTCGCAATAGTCCAGGAAAAGACCACTGGCGAACTGAGAACCATTGTCTGTGATGAGACGGTTTGGAACACCGAATCGAGCAACAATGTTCTTATGGAAGAACTTTTGTGCTGCTGATGCGGTAATATTTCGTACCGGTTCGGTCTCAATCCACTTTGTAAACGTGTCAATGGCTACGAACAGAAACTTGTACCCATTGACCGTTTGTGGCATAGGGCCGACAATATCCATCCCCCAGACCGCAAAAGGCCATGCAAGGGGAATAGTTTGTAACACATAGGCAGGTTGATGGACCTGTCTCGCGTGGAACTGACACTGAGGACACATCTTGACCATATGCTTGGCATCATCGAGTGCCGAAGGCCAATAGAATCCTTGTCGAAAAGCTTTTCCGACCAGTGTCCGATATGACGCGTGCGCACCGCATACACCGTCATATATTTCTTTCAAGAGGGATTTACCTTCCTCCTGAGATATGCAGCGCATAAATTCTCCTTGAGTACCCTTTCTATCACAACTACAGAAGTGCATTCCACTAACTCTTATTTTCTAACGGTTGTAAGCAATCTAGGAAAAATCCGATAGAATAGGACGATAGTGGCGGAAAACCATCATTTTACTATCGGTTACACACTAATCCAACGTTAGTGAAATGCAAATACTTTTTACTATTGGTCATTACTTTACAAACCGATATAATATATTAAATAGTACTATCGGTTTTTCTTTTGTAACTGATAGTAAAATTGCGCACTTTATACTATCGGTTATTACTGTACAAACCGATATAATATATTAAATAGTACTATCGGTTTTCCATTTTTAACTGATAGTGAAATTACTGATTTTTTACTATCGGTTATTACTGTACCAACCGATATAATATATTAAAATAGTACTATCGGTTTTTCGATCGTAACAGATAGTAAAATTACTCACTTTATACTATCGGTTCGTACTGTATTAACCGATATAATATATTGAATAGTACTATCGGTTTTTCTCGGGTAACTGATAGTGAAATTACTGACTTTTTACTATCGGTTATTACTGTACTAACCGATACAATATATGAATAGTACTATCGGTTATATAAAACAAACCGATAGTAAAATGACTTCATATACACTAATGGTTATGACAGTGGGGACCTTATTTTACTATCGGTTTGTGTTTTTGAACCGATAGTAAAATTGGACAACTTAATTAGGTCGACCCCTGCTCTGCGCTCTACATGTTGGAATCATTTCAGCCGCGCACAACTCCAAGCTAGAGTGATATGGAGAAGCTAGCTGAGAGGTTGATCATATTTCCATCCCCCTCGGTATTGTCATCTTCTCATCACCTCTCTCTCTCTCTCGATCACTCTTTCACACTCTCCCTCTCTCTCTCTACTTGCAATTCATTAAACTAGATACATGTATCTCCAAACTAGCTAGAAGGCTGGGTTGGCTAGCTAGCTATAGCTTGCTGAATTTAAGCAGCTAGCTAGCTGGCTCTTCCAATTAATGCATGCATCAAGTTAATTAGGGTTTCATATATACAAATCCATTTAATGTAATTAAACAGCTCATGTACACACATATGGCCTAGCTAATTATGTTTCATTCATATATGCATGCCCTGAGTCATTAATTATTTATTTGAATTTGTCAATTTTGTGAAATAATTGTAGATGGACCGAGAATATTGGATGTATGGAATAAAACGTACTACTGTTGAGTATTTGGAGGGTGTGAATGGATTTATTAAATTTGCTGAGCAAGAAAAGGCGAAGAAGGGAGAGAAAGATATTCATTGTCCTTGTATAGATTGTATGAACTTAAAAAGGTTCGGCAACTCTGATCAGATTAGGAGTCATTTGATTCGTCGTGGTTTTAACGCACGCTATACCCGTTGGATATGGCATGGTGAAGATCTTGAGGAAACGAGCACTACCGCTACCACTCAGCAGCACCCGGAAGTGGATTGCAGTAATGATGATCATGATCAAAACATTGATAATGTTCATTCGGAAGTCCATGTAGATGACGACAATTTAAATGAAATGTTACGTGATGTAGAAGAGGACTACAGCGAAAACGATTTAGCTAAATTTCAGAAATTAATTGTTGATTCTGAGAAGCCTTTGTTCCCTGGATGTGAAACATTTACAAAGTTGTCTTCTGTGTTGAGATTATATATGTTGGGGAAAAATACTAGCCAACGCCAGAAACGTCACCATGGGAGTTCTTTCTTCGGGGTCGGGAGAAACTTCTCCCGGAGCTCCCTTCTCCGGGCCGGGGAAGACGTCTCCCGGAGCCCTCCCCCGGGCTCGGGAGAGACTTCCCCCGGCGCACCTCCTCCGGGTGAGGGAGAGCCCCCTCTCCCGGATCCCCCTTCTCCGGGCCGGGGAAGACGTCTCCCGGAGCCCTCCCCCGGGCTCGGGAGAGACTTCCCCCGGCGCACCTCCTCCGGGTGAGGGAGAGCCCCCTCTCCCGGACCCCTCTTCTCCGGGCCGGGGAAGACGTCTCCCGGAGCCCTCCCCCGGGCTCGGGAGAGACTTCCCCCGGCGCACCTCCTCCGGGTGAGGGAGAGCCCCCTCTCCCGGACCCCCCTTCTGTTGGGGGAAAATACTAGCCAACGCCAGAAACGTCACCATGGGAGTTCTTTCTTCGGGGTCGGGAGAAACTTCTCCCGGAGCTCCCTTCTCCGGGCCGGGGAAGACGTCTCCCGGAGCCCTCCCCCGGGCTCGGGAGAGACTTCCCCCGGCGCACCTCCTCCGGGTGAGGGAGAGCCCCCTCTCCCGGACCCCTCTTCTCCGGGCCGGGGAAGACGTCTCCCGGAGCCCTCCCCCGGGCTCGGGAGAGACTTCCCCCGGCGCACCTCCTCCGGGTGAGGGAGAGCCCCCTCTCCCGGACCCCCCTTCTCCGGGCCGGGGAAGACGTCTCCCGGAGCCCTCCCCCGGGCTCGGGAGAGACTTCCCCCGGCGCACCTCCTCCGGGTTAGGGGGAGCTCCTCTCCCGGAGCCCCCCTTCTCCGGGCCGGGGAAGACGTCTCCCGGGGCCCTCCCCCGGGCTCGGGAGAGACTTCCCCCGGCGCTCCTCCTTCGGGTCAGGGAGAGCCCCCTCTCCCGGAGCTCCCTTCTCCGGGCCGGGGAAGACGTCTCCCGGAGGACCTTCTCCGGGCTCGGGAGCCTTCCCCCGGCGCTCCTCTAGTGGGCACTGATTTCAAAGGGCCGCCACGTGTCAGAAATCGGTGCCCTGGACCTCGTCAAAAGACCGTTTTGCCCCCGATCCTACGGTGGCAAGAGGGGTAGTTCAGTAATTTGTATCTTTTGGGGTCTATATATACCCTTGTAACCCTCTTTTGTAACCTAAGACACTCATTTGTACTCAATCCAAAAAGACAAAAAGGCGTGTTCTGGAGCCCTCTCTCCGGGAGAGAGTTCCCCAGCCGACTCACGTCGGGAGCACGTCGACAGGACTAGGGTCTCCACTGAGGCCCGAACCTGTATAAACCTTCGTGTCAATCTTTGTGATTGTCCAACACGGGGTGACCCGTTGCACGGTCATCCCGCGTTGCGGAACACGTGTTACGCACGTCATCAAATCTGCCGAGGTATTTTTTATACCACGACAGTTGGCGCCGACCGTGGGGACTCGTGACAAATAGTCATGGCTCCAAGAAGGATGAGGCACTTAACCTCCGTCTCCAACGATGCCGGCCCTAGCAACCCTGCACCACCCGCGCAAGGGGCCGTCGTCGCGACACCCCCTCCCGGGGACACTCGGGGGGAGGCAACACTCAATTCTCCCGTCACCCTCGGCGGGGGAACGACTCCTGCGAGCCTGCCTGAAGGTTCCGGTTTGGGAGGACCAAGCGTATCCCAGGTAATGCCTTCAACTTCAGGTGACCCACTACTCGGGGCGCTGGTGGAGGGCCAGCTTCGCGCACAACGTACTCTGGAGGAGTTGTTACGCGCCATAGCGCGGCCTCCGGCCCCCGCGTACCCGCACCCGTTCCAGTTCGGAGGAATGGCACCTCCGTTCATGATGGGACACCCAGGATCCTTTTTCGCTCCGGGGGCTTTCCCCTTCCCGGGAAGCGTCCCCACCTCCGGAGGTCCTTCACTCCCGGGGGGTCAGCCCGTCTCCGGGGGCTACCCTTTCCCGGGAGGCGTCCCCACCTCCGGAGGTCCGTCACTCCCGGGGGGTCAGCCCGTCTCTGGGGGCTACCCTTTCCCGGGAGGCGTCCCCACCTCCGGAGGTACTTCACTCCCGGGGGGTCAGCCCGTCTCTGGGGGCTACCCTTTCCCGGGAGGCGTCCCCACCTCCGGAGGTCCTTCACTCCCGGGGGGTCAGCCCGTCTCCGGGGGCTACCCTTTCCCGGGAGGCGTCCCCACCTCCGGAGGTCCGTCACTCCCGGGGGGTCAGCCCGTCTCCGGGGGCTACCCTTTCCCGGGAGGCGTCCCCACCTCCGGAGGTCCTTCACTCCCGGGGGGTCAGCCCGTCTCCGGGGGCTACCCTTTCCCGGGAGGCGTCCCCACCTCCAGAGGTCCGTCACTCCCGGGGGGTCAGCCCGTCTCCGGGGGCTACCCTTTCCCGGGAGGCGTCCCCACCTCCGGAGGTCCGTCACTCCCGGGGGGTCAGCCCGTCTCTGCGGGCTACCCTTTCCCGGGAGGCGTCCCCACCTCCGGAGGTCCTTCACTCCCAGGGGGTCAGCCCGTCTCCGGGGGCTACCCTTTCCCGGGAGGCGTCCCCACCTCCGGAGGTCCGTCACTCCCGGGGGGTCAGCCCGTCTCCGGGGGCTACCCTTTCCCGGGAGGCGTCCCCACCTCCGGAGGTCCTTCACTCCCGGGGGGTCGGCCCGTCTCCGGGGGCTACCCCCCGCCGGGAGGGCTTTCGTTCCCCGGGGGTTCTCCCGTTCCCGAACCATCCCTCGCCCCGGAAGGAATTCTCCCCCCTGGGACTACGCCTATCCCAACGGGTATCCCCGGGGTGATTCCTACATTACAGGCCGTTCCCCCATGGGGAAGTCTTCCCACGCCGCGGGCCGTCTCCGTGGCCGGGACTCGTCCGGCCCACGATTCCCCTCCCGTGCCGGTGGCGGGCGCATCTCCGCCTCCTCCCCCGGGTCCCCCTCCTCGGGCTCCCCCAGTGAACCAAACGCGGTTCACTCGGGAGGAGGTGGAGCGCATGCGCGCGGCAAGGTCCGAAGGCGCCCCGTCCCGGTACGGCCGGGAATCACTCGCACGCAAGCGCGCCCCCCTTGTCCCTACAGACAAGGGTAAAAGACCCATGCAAGAGGCCTCCGTCACTTCCGGAGGTCCCCCCGAGATACAAGAGGTGAGCTCCACCAACCCCGAAGAGCGAAGGCGATACCGGAAGACCGGCGGTCCGTTGGGACCCCTCTCCGATTCGGACAATGAACGTGCTTCCCCCATGAAGGGGGATATCGATGCAAACTCCCCAAAGGAAGTGGAAGGGGCTAACCAACCCCTTTGCCGCCGCCTCCGGCGTGTTCGGTGGCCGAAACCATATCGGCCGCCCCATATCGAGCACTACAACGGGGAGGCCGACCCCTACGAGTTCGTGCAAGTGTACTCCACGGCCATCTCAGCGGTTGGGGGGGACGAAAGTGTCCAATGCAACGTCTTCCCCCTCTACCTCTCGGGAATAGCTCGTTCATGGTTCTATAACCTAAAGGGCGGGTCCATCAAGTCATTCGCGCAGCTGAAGCGCGAATTCTGCGCAAATTTCCAGGGGAATTACATCCGTCCCCTGGATTCGTCGCAGTTGTACACCGTTCGCCAACGGTCGGGGGAGACAATACGAAGTTTCTTCAAACGCTTCGCGCAGATCAAGAGCAAGGTGGCTCACGTCCCCGACTCGACGGTGATCGAAGCGTGCAAGAGTGGCATTCTCCCGGGAGAGCTCCACCGAAGACTCTCCCGGAGTTGCCCGTCCTCCGCCGACGAGCTCTTCAACGTACTCGAGAAGTACGCGAGAGCCGAAGAAGACGATCTCTGGAAAAAGCGCCAGGGGACCTCCGTCCCCAGGGAGAGGGATGCGAAGGACCCCTCCAACAAACGTCCCCGGAGGGGGCCCCGCAACGAGCCAAGGCCTCGGGACACTTTCGTCCTCGAAGGCGGAGGCGGCTCTCGGGAGCCTAACCGGGGACAGCGCCCCTTTTCCAAGCCCAAAGGCGGTGGAGGGAGCCGATCCTCCCGTCCGCAAGAAGGCAAGGAGTCTGGAGCCACTTTGTGGTGCGCTTACCACAAGTCCAACTCCCATGCAACCCGAGAATGCCACGCGCTCCTCAACCATTTCGCGACATTCCTCGAGCAACATGGGCCGGGGGGAGGAAGAGGAGGCTCTACCTCCTTACCCCTTCCATCACCAGCCTTGGCGGCACTCCCCGCTCCGCCAGGGGGACGTCAGAGGCAAGGCCAGGAAAAGGGTTCGAGCAACGAGCTCCCCTTCCAAGCCTCCGAGAGGCACGTCAATGTCATTGTGGGAGGATCTGCCTCCGGGCGAGATTCCAAACGCCAGCGCAAAGAGTATGCGCGGGAGGTGAAGGTAATAGAGGCCGTTAACACGTCCCGGCCGTCCAAATGGTCGGACGTGCCGTTGACGTTCACCATCGAAGATGCGAGTGGGGTGCGCTTCCCCCACAATGACGCGCTGATCGTCTCAGCCACCGTGTTCAACTGCCGCCTTGCCCGAATCTTGGTGGACGGCGGGAGCTCCGCGGACGTCCTCTACCTAAAGGCGTTCAAAGAAATGCAGGTGGACGAGAAGCTCCTGCAACCCGCGGTGGGGCCCCTGCAAGGATTCGTCCCGGGGAAAACCATACATCCCGTGGGGAAGGTCGACCTCCCGATGACATTCGGCACACCAGATAATTACCGGACCGAAATGGTTCGGTTCGACGTGGTGGATCTCCCCTCCTCCTACAACGCTATAATGGGAAGAACCATCATCAACCGCTTGGGAGCAGCGGTCCACCACAACTACCTTTGCATGAAGATCCCCGGGCCCAGCGGGGTGATCTCCGTGCATGGCGACCAAGGCGTGGCTCGCTCCCTCTACGAGCGCGCCTCTGCAGTGATCGGGGACGTTAACCTGGTCAAGACCCCGGGGGGAGGGAGCTCCTCCTCAACCCTAAACGTGCCAATTGCTCCCCCCGGGAAGTTCCTTCCCAAGCCTCGCCCTGAGGGAGACCTCCGAGAAATCTCTCTCTTCCAAGACGAGGGGAAGACTATCAAGATCGGGGCTGATCTCCCCGAGGAACACGCGACGCGACTCGCCGAATTCCTTCGCGAAAACGCGGACGTCTTCGCATGGAAGCCCACGGATATGGGGGGTGTGCCCAGGGATGTTATCGAGCACAAGCTCGCGGTAATACCCGGTCGCCCCCCGGTGAAACAGAAGATGAGGAAGCTCTCCCTCGAGAGGCAGGAGGCCATCAAGGTGGAGATCGCTAAACTCCGGGAGGCGGGGTTCGTTCGGGAGGTCCTGCACCCCGAATGGCTGGCGAACCCCGTCCTCGTAAAGAAGGCAAGTGGCAAGTGGAGAATGTGCGTCGACTTCACCGACCTCAACAAAGTTTGCCCCAAAGATGACTTCCCGCTCCCGCGGATCGACCAACTGGTGGATTCCACCGCGGGATGCGAGCTGATGAGCTTCTTGGACGCCTACTCGGGCTATCATCAAGTCCGAATGGCGGAGGAGGACGAGGAAAAGACGAGTTTTATAACTCCCCTCGGCACCTTCTGTTATGTCCACATGCCTTTCGGATTGAAAAACGCCGGGGCAACCTTCCAGCGCCTGATGTGCTTGGTCCTGAGGGATCAAATTGGCCGCAACGTGGAAGTATATGTTGACGATGCAGTCGTCAAGAGCACGCGCTCGGCCGCTCATATTGAAGACTTGGGAGAGACCTTCCGCAATCTCCGTAAGTACGGGTTAAGGCTTAACCCGGAAAAATGTGCATTCGGCGTTCGCGGCGGAAAACTCCTTGGCTTCCTTGTGTCCCAAAGGGGCATCGAAGCCAATCCCGAAAAAATTCGGGCCCTCCTCGACATGCCTCCCCCGCATTCTGTCAAGGATGTGCAACGACTTACCGGCCGCTTGGCCGCGTTAAGTCGCTTCGTCTCGCGCTCGGGGGAGCGCGGTCTCCAATTTTTCAAGATCCTCCGCGGCCTTGAGGGGTTCCATTGGACTCCCGAGGCACAGGCTGCATTCGAGGACTTGAAGAAATACCTCGCGAGCCCTCCAATGCTCGTGAGCCCGCGTCAGGGGGAGCCCCTGCTCCTCTACCTCGCGGCTACTCCGGTCGCCGTCAGTGCAGTTCTCGTCAAGGAAGAAGACGGGCACCAACGCCCCGTTTACTATGTGAGCGAGGCTCTCCAAGGCGCTAAAACGAGATACACGAAGATGGAGAAGGTGTGTTACGCCCTTCTAATGGCCTCGCGGAAGCTCCGCCACTACTTCCTAGGCCACCCTATCACGGTGCCTTCCTCTCTCCCTTTGGGGGGGGTGCTTAGGAACAAGGAAGCCACCGGGCGAATAGGGAAATGGGGGGCCGAGCTAGCCCCCTTTTCGCTGTCCCTCACCGGACGAACCGCGATCAAATCGCAGGTTCTTGCGGACTTTGTGGCCGAGTGGGCTCCGGTCCCTGGACTGGAAGAAGAAGTGCGTGCCGCCCCGCCGCGCGGCGACCACTGGACCCTCTTCTTTGACGGCTCCCTCTGCCTGGCGGGGGCTGGCGCGGGAGTAGTCCTGAGAAGCCCCGAGGGGAGAACCCTCGAATATGCGGCCAGGCTCGAGTTCCCCGCGACGAACAATGTCGCGGAATATGAGGCCCTTCTCCTAGGGCTACGTCTCGCCCGCTCATTGGGTATCCGACGCCTCCTCGTCAAGGGGGATTCTCAAGTCGTGGTATGTCAAATGGACAAGTCTTACTTGTGCCATGACCCGAATTTGAGCCTCTACCTTGACGAGGTCCGGAAGATGGAAAACTACTTCGACGGCCTCGAGGCGCACCGAATCCCGCGTAGGGACAACGATCGAGCCGACACCCTCGCCAGGGCAGCGAGTGCCCGAGGGCCTCTCCCGGAAGGGGCCTTCTTGGAGGTCATCTCGAAACCTTCCGCGACGGCTCCCGACCCGGACTCTGAGCCCCGCGACCCAGTCGTCGCGGAAATCGTCCGGGCCACATCCTGGATGGCCCCCCTTATCTCTTGCATCAAGGGAGAGGGGGAGCCCTCCGATGAAGCCGAGGCCAAGCGCCTTCGCGCTAAGGCGCGAGCGTACGTGCTGATAGAGGGGACATTGTACAAGCGAGGGGCCTCTGCGCTGCTTCGCTGCCTCCCGCGGGAGGAGGGAGTTCAGCTCCTTGAAGATATTCACCTCGGGTGTTGTGGTTCTCACCTCGGCCCCCGGGCCGTCGCGTCAAAAGCCATCCGCCAGGGTTTCTACTGGCCAACCGTCGCCCGCGACGCAAGAGACCTCGTCTCTGCTTGCGGGGCTTGCCAAAAAATGGCAAAGGGCTCCAACCTACCCTCCGCGACTCTGCAGGCGATCCCCCTCACGTGGCCCTTCGCGCGGTGGGGAATGGACCTCTTAGGCCCGTTCCCCCCGGCATCGGGGGGATACAAGTACGCGGTTGTGGCCGTGGATTACTTCTCCAAATGGGTGGAGGCCGAGCCCCTCGCCGCCATCATGTCTCGCGCGGTGCAAAGGTTCTTTTGGAAGAACATAGTGTGCCGATTCGGCGTCCCCCGCGAGATCACCGTGGATAACGGAACCCAGTTCGACTCAGCGATCTTTCGCGAGTTCTGCCAGAACTTGGGTACGACCCTCCACTTCGCCTCAGTGGCTCACCCTAAGAGCAATGGGGCGGTGGAGCGCGTCAATGGAGTTATCCTCCAAGGGCTCCGTCGTCGCCTGGAGCAAAGCGCCTCCAGGCGTGGGGCATGGGCGGAAGAACTCCCGAGCATTCTCTGCTCCATGCGAACGACCCCAAGCCGAGCAACAGGGCGTGCCCCCTTCTCGCTCGTGTACGGGGCTGAGGCAGTGCTACCCTCGGAAATCAATTTCCGATCGCTGCGAGTCGAACTCCTTGAGGGAGTCTCGGCAGCCGCGTTTCAAGCTAACGAAGACAACCAAAGGCTGGAGGTGGACCTCGTGGAAGAAGAGCGGGACAGAGCCCTCCTCCGCAACGCCATTTACGAACTCGAGATGGCGCGCGCCTACAACAGGCGTGTTCGGGGGAGGGCCTTCCGCTTGGGAGACCTTGTCCTCAAGCGCGTCACCGACCCTCAAGCCCAAGGGAAACTCAGCCCAAAGTGGGAAGGGCCATACAGGATTTCCGCAATCCTTGGCTCGGGGGCTTACAAGCTCTCTACTCTCGAAGACCAAGAGCTGAAGCACACATGGAACGCGGACCTGCTCCGCAAATTTTACACTTGACTCCGAGCCTCCCCCCGTCCCTTTGGACTTCGCGAGGGGAAGGCGCGATGAGTTGTAGCAATGGCCTCAAAGGCCTTTTGCCCTCCGCCCCTTTTCTTGCGATCCCGCAAAGGGTGGAGGCATTGTAACAGCTTGTTTTAATCAATGCAAATGGTTTTTTCTCCATGTGTTTTCGTGCAGACTTCTTTAATCGCCCCTGAGGCAATACCCTCATCACGAGGATCCCCTCCCCGCGAGGATGCCCTCCCCGTGAGGATGCCCCCTGGGGATGCCCTCATCACGAGGAAGCTACAGGCTCCAGCTCAGCCTTAAGTCCCGACGGCGGGAGCCTCGTTCCCCCTTGGGCGGCTTACAATATCCCCTCGTGGATTGAGGGCGTAAGCGGCAACCTGGTTCCCAAGGAACCGAGGTAACGAGTCACTTTGGGGGACCAGTCCCCCCCCATACACTCTAGAGCTTGCTTTTATGCTCTTCCTCCTCCGGGAGCGATCTAGGTCGCGCGACCGATAGATCATCTATCCCCACACTCGCCTGCACGAGGATAACCCTTCGAGGGTGCCACCCCTCATGGGAACAACTGGGATACTTCTTATGGTTTCAACGCGGGCCGCCTGTCTAGGTCACCCCCCGCTGCGGGGGGAGGAGAAAAATACCCAGCTAATTCCATTCGAAATCGGGGGGCATCTAAAGCATCTAGAACCCTCCGGGGGAGGAGCCTTGCTCCCCGGACTTTCGTCCTCCGGAGGAGTTTTCTCCGGAGGAGGAGCCTATCCCCCGGAATTTTGTCCGGGGAAGGAGCCTTGCTCCCCGGACTTTCGCCCCCCGGAGGAGTTTTCTCCGGAGGAGGAGCCTATCCCCCGGAATTTTGTCCGGGGAAGGAGCCTTGCTCCCCGGACTTTCGTCCCCCGGAGAAGTTGGCTCCGGAGGAGGAGCCTTGCTCCCCGGACTTTCGCCCTCCGGAGGAGTTTTCTCCGGAGGAGGAGCCTATCCCCCGGAATTTTGTCCGGGGAAGGAGCCTTGCTCCCCGGACTTTCGTCCCCCGGAGGAGTTGGCTCCGGAGGAGCCTTGCTCCCCGGACTTTCGTCCTCCGGAGGAGTTGTCTCCGGAGGAGGAGCCTCTCCCCCGGGTTTTCGTTCTCCGGAGGAGGAACCTCCCCCGGAACTTCGTCCTCCGGAGGTGGAGCCTCGCTCCCCCGGAGTCTACCCCCCAAGAGTTTTCCCCCGGTGATTTAGAAGCACAAAATAAGAGAAAAGGAGCGATCTTTTTATTCCGTGAAAAACAAGCCGGGAGACAGCCTCTCCCGGTAGGCTTACAGAATACAACCGGAAGTCGAGTACTCCCGGAGGATGTACGGGGGACTACCTACGTCTAACGTTGACTAGGACCCCCTAAACCTAGTGTCAAGCTCGCGCCACGTCCCGGTACAAGCCCTGGACTCGTCGCCTCACTGCGTTGAACAAGTCCTCCGGCCAGTACTCATACCCTTCGGGAGGTTCGATACGCAAGGGAATTGCCTCCCACACTCCCGGGGGAGGTTCTGGCAACTCCGCGCGGTGATTGTCAAAATTCGCCAAGTGCCAATCAGGCAACCACCGGAGTAAAGCTTGTCCCCCCCAGGGGACACCGAAGGCGAGACTCCCGGAGATGGGAGTGAGTTCCACGTCCTTCTCCGGGACCCCCGCCCCAGACACCTGACCATGACAAGATATTAACTTAGCAAAAATTTCCATTTCACTGATGAATGATTTACACATCCGGGGTTCCCCCTACGGAACTACCGGGAGCAAAAATCCTATACAAACAAAAAAAAATCCCCTAATCTACCCAGGGGGGACAGGAGGCTCATACTTGCCCGGCATCGTCCCCCCCGGAGGAGGCGTCGCCCGGAGCTTCTTCCCCGGCCTCTTGGGGGCGTCTTGTTCGCGGGGGCTCAATCACCCGGTCGTAGAGAGCCCCCGCCAACTCCTCCAGCGCCGCCCTGCGGGGCTCGTAGAACTCCTGGAAGCTCCGAGGGACGAGGCGCCCGATAGCTTGGGCCCCGACCCCCTGGTACTCCACCAAGGAGGCTGCGAGCGCGGTGGTGGTGGACGCCAGGGCCCGGGCACGGACGTCCGCGGCCTCCGGGATCGCCGCAATGTGCCGGGTAAGAAATCTCCGGGCCTCCGCCAAGGAGGTCAGCGGGTTGCGGGGATTCCCCTCCTCCCGGAATTCGACTCCAAGCCCAATCAATGTGGCCCGGAGTCGATTCCCCGCTGATACGAGGGCTCGCGCCCCCGTGGCCTCCGCCTCTTGAATCGCCCGGGAGTGAGCCTCCCCGGAGGACGCGAGCTGCTCCCGGACGCCCTCCAGCTCCCGGACGGCAGTGTCCCGGGCAACCTCCGCGGGGGCCAGCACTTCCGCCCGGAGATGCTCCAACTCCCGGGCGGCCGCGTCCCTCTCTTGGACGAACCTCTCCCGGGCCTGGACTGCCGCGTCCCTCTCCCGGACGGCGGCGTCACGCTCCGCTTCAGCGGCGGCCAAAGCTGCCCTCATGTCCTCGCTCTCCCGGGCGAGGCGAGTCCGGACGGCGCGGGCTACGGCGGTTGTCTAAGAAAAGGTGGATTAGTAAATGCAAGCGAGGAGGCGAAAAGTTCAAGGTCTTTACCTGTAGAGCCAAGGAGACAACCTCTCCATAGCGCTCGTCGATGCCACCCTCCCGGACATGAGCCCGCACCTTGGGAGTGACGAGGCTCAAGGAGAACTTCCGTGTCTCCTCCGAGGAAAAGAGGCACGCCCCCCTCGCCGGGGAACGGGGGTCACCTCCCATCGGCAGGCCCCCGTCACCAGCTCCACTCCCGGAGCCTTGGGGAAAGTCTCCCGGAGGAGGGGCGGGGGACCTCCCGTCCCCGGCACGGGGGGAGCGCTGTAGCGTCCTGCTCGATCCCCCAGGAGGCGGCGTCGGGAGAGATGCGCCGTCGGGGGCAAAGAGCGCGTCCAGGCGCGTAAAGGCGCCACCACCCCGGAAATACACCCCCGGGGGATCCTCCCGGAGAGCTTGCTCCGGGGAAGGAGTGGCGTCGTAGTCCCCGGAGGTGGACTCATCCTCCTCCACAACCACGTGGTCGAACACGCCTGATGCCCCCAGGGCATCAAGTTGCGCGACCAGCGTGGCCGTGTCCGTGGGGCTCTCTTCATGCCCCGGCTCCGGGGGTTGCGACCCCCGCTGGGGGGTGACTTGAGCCGGAGTAGTCTCCCCCGGTCGCCGGGGGGCCATCGTACTTTGGACCGGAGATGGCCTCACCTCCCCCGGCGTTCCACGCGTCCCCGGAGTCGCCTGGACCGGGGAGGACCTCACCTGCCCCGGGGGTCTTGTCTTTCCCGGCGCATCGAGCGTCCCCGCCGGCCTCTGTGCCGGCGCTGGTGAAGGGGGGTGGTCTTGATTGGAGCCTTCTCCCGGTACCTGCGCGGTCTTAGCGCGTTTGGCCGCCGGGAGCGCCCCCGTCTCCCGCCGCCTGTGGGATCCCGGGGTTGGAAGTGGAACCCTTTCCGGGAGGGTCATCCCGAAGGCCTTGGAGACGATGTTCCGGGGAGGACCCTCCCCGATGGCAGCAAGACACCGGGAGTGCTCGTCCTCGTAGTACCTCCCGAGGAGGTGCTCCGCCTTCTCCCGGGTGGACTTGTAGGACCTAACTGCAAGAAGCAAAGTTTTAGAAACATCCCCGCGATGTATGAACTCCCGGAGAGAAGAAACTTACGCCGCACCACCGGGAATCGCGGGGTACGAAGCTCCGGGCCCAGTCCCGGACCCTTCCTGCTCCGGCTGAAGGGACTAAGCCGGAGGAGGAGCAGCTCCTCCGCTAAGTCTCGCATGCTCCTCCGGGAGCGAGCCTCCTTCATTTTTGCAACGGAGGTTAGCTCCTCCATCGTCAGCACCGGAGGGCCGGGGGAACGACCTAATGTCGCCGGCCTCGCGGAGTAAATCATCTCCGGGTCGCCCGCCCGGAGATAAAACCATTTCCGGCTCCACCCCTCCCAGTGCTCTTGGGAGGCGGCCACCGGGTACTCTTCCGCCCGGGAGGGAGCGAATTTGAGCATCACGGAGCCGCAAGTAGACTTGGGCCCGTGCTTCACCACCGGGGAGCTCTTTGCTTGCACCCGGTAGAAGTATTGGAAGAGGCGGAGAGTCCCCTCCACTCCGGCGGCTGTCTCGCTTAACCACAGGAACAGCCCCATCCTCACGAGAACGTTGGGCGTCAAGTGGTTGAGGGCTATCCCGTGCTCCCGGAGAAAGTCCCGGAGAAGCGGATGGATCGGGACCCTCAGCCCCGCTTGGATGAAGGCCATGAAGGCCACCACCTCTCCGTCCCGGGGGCTTGGGGTCACCTCCCCCGCAGCTGGGACGCGAATGTCCCTCTCCCCGAATATCCTCCGGGAGATGAGGGTCTCCCGGTCCCCGGCGGAGAACTCGGTTGTCCCGAGGTAATCGGAGGTCGCGTCCTCCGGGACACTCGAAGTCTTCCCGCGTCCCTTCGATGCCATTTCTTCTCCCGTAGGTTTTGTGAAACCGGGGAAGAAGTTACTTCCGGAGAGCGACCGGGGAAGAAATCACTCCCGAAGAACTTGGTGGATTATGAGGATTACGGAGAAGGAAAGCGTGCCTCCCTTGAGGTGGGCCCCTCCTTATATAGGCAACTAAGGTGCCCCCGATGGCTGCCACGTGTCAGCTCGAGGGATCTACACCGTGAATACGAAAGGTCGCACAAATATCGAGGCAATACATGGTTAACTTAAATAGTGCTCCTCTCCCGGATGAGGACGAGTTATGGGCGTTATATTCGCTCTCCGGGGGAGGGCCATGTCTCCCCTAAGCTAACGAATCGCACCCCCCGGCGACATCAAAATGTCCCCGGAGGTGCGGGGGGCTCCTGTTGGGGGAAAATACTAGCCAACGCCAGAAACGTCACCATGGGAGTTCTTCCTTCGGGGTCGGGAGAAACTTCTCCCGGAGCTCCCTTCTCCGGGCCGGGGAAGACGTCTCCCGGAGCCCTCCCCCGGGCTCGGGAGAGACTTCCCTCGGCGCACCTCCTCCGGGTGAGGGAGAGCCCCCTCTCCCGGACCCCCCTTCTCCGGGCCGGGGAAGACGTCTCCCGGAGCCCTCCCCCGGGCTCGGGAGAGACTTCCCCCGGCGCACCTCCTCCGGGTGAGGGAGAGCCCCCTCTCCCGGACCCCTCTTCTCCGGGCCGGGGAAGACGTCTCCCGGAGCCCTCCCCCGGGCTCGGGAGAGACTTCCCCCGGCGCACCTCCTCCGGGTGAGGGAGAGCCCCCTCTCCCGGACCCCCCTTCTGTTGGGGGAAAATACTAGCCAACGCCAGAAACGTCACCATGGGAGTTCTTTCTTCGGGGTCGGGAGAAACTTCTCCCGGAGCTCCCTTCTCCGGGCCGGGGAAGACGTCTCCCGGAGCCCTCCCCCGGGCTCGGGAGAGACTTCCCCCGGCGCACCTCCTCCGGGTGAGGGAGAGCCCCCTCTCCCGGACCCCTCTTCTCCGGGCCGGGGAAGACGTCTCCCGGAGCCCTCCCCCGGGCTCGGGAGAGACTTCCCCCGGCGTACCTCCTCCGGGTGAGGGAGAGCCCCCTCTCCCGGACCCCCCTTCTCCGGGCCGGGGAAGACGTCTCCCGGAGCCCTCCCCCGGGCTCGGGAGAGACTTCCCCCGGCGCACCTCCTCCGGGTTAGGGGGAGCTCCTCTCCCGGAGCCCCCCTTCTCCGGGCCGGGGAAGACGTCTCCCGGAGCCCTCCCCCGGGCTCGGGAGAGACTTCCCCCGGCGCACCTCCTCCGGGTTAGGGGGAGCTCCTCTCCCGGAGCCCCCCTTCTCCGGGCCGGGGAAGACGTCTCCCGGGGCCCTCCCCCGGGCTCGGGAGAGACTTCCCCCAGCGCTCCTCCTTCGGGTCAGGGAGAGCCCCCTCTCCCGGAGCTCCCTTCTCCGGGCCGGGGAAGACGTCTCCCGGAGGACCTTCTCCGGGCTCGGGAGCCTTCCCCCGGCGCTCCTCTAGTGGGCACTGATTTCAAAGGGCCGCCACGTGTCAGAAATCGGTGCCCTGGACCTCGTCAAAAGACCGTTTTGCCCCCGATCCTACAGTGGCAAGAGGGGTAGTTCAGTAATTTGTATCTTTTGGGGTCTATATATACCCTTGTAACCCTCTTTTGTAACCTAAGACACTCATTTGTACTCAATCCAAAAAGACAAAAAGGCGTGTTCTGGAGCCCTCTCTCCGGGAGAGAGTTCCCCAGCCGACTCACGTCGGGAGCACGTCGACAGGACTAGGGTCTCCACTGAGGCCCGAACCTGTATAAACCTTCGTGTCAATCTTTGTGATTGTCCAACACGGGGTGACCCGTTGCACGGTCATCCCGCGTTGCGGAACACGTGTTACGCACGTCATCAAATCTGCCGAGGTATTTTTTATACCACGACAATATAACTTGAAGGCAAGCAACGGTTGGAGCGATAAGAGTTTCACGGCGCTATTGGATCTGTTAGCGGACATGCTTCCAGAGGGAAATGAGTTGCCAAGATCGGTTTACCAGGCCAAAAAACTATTGTGTCCGTTGGGAATGGAAATCGAAAGAATACATGTATGCCCAAATGATTGTGTTCTGTACCGTAACGAGTACGAGGATTTGCATGTTTGTCCAAGATGCGGTGCATCGCGGTATAAGCATGGGGACAGAATTTATCACAATGGATGTGATGAGGTAAAGAAAGGGCCTCCGGCCAAAACTGTGTGGTATTTGCCTGTGATTCCCAGATTGAAACGGCTGTTTGCAAATCCGAAAGATGCAAAGTACTTGCGTTGGCATGTTGAAGGTCGGAAACAAGACGGAAAACTAAGACATCCAGCTGATTCCATTCAATGGAGAAACATTAACAGAACATTCGGTGAGTTTGGCGGCGAAGTGAGGAATATAAGGTTTGGGCTGAGTACGGATGGTATGAATCCACACGGAAATATGAGCAGTCGACATAGCACTTGGCCGGTTCTTTTATGCATCTACAATCTTCCTCCTTGGTTATGTATGAAGCGCAAGTACATCATGATGTCGCTACTAATTTCAGGACCCAGACAACCCGGGAATGATATTGACGTGTTTCTATCACCGTTAGTCGAGGACTTACATAAATTGTGGAGCGAAGGGGTGCGGGTGTGGGATGCACATAAGCGAGAGAATTTCGTGTTGCGGGCCATGATATTTTGTACCATAAATGATTTCCCGGCCTATGGAAATTTGTCGGGGTATAGTACGAAAGGAGTCAAGGCTTGTCCTATTTGCCTGGATGAAACTGAAAGCATGTGGTTATCGAACTGCAGAAAAACAGTGTACATGGGTCACCGCAGATTCCTTTCGATGCATCACGCCTACCGTAAGAAGAGGAAGTCATTCAATGGGAAGCCTGAGAAAGGATCAGCCCCAGTGTTTGTGACTGGTAAGGAGCTTTACTTGCGCGTGAAGGACATCAAAGTTGAGTTCGGTAAATGTTCTAAACCTCCAGGAAAAAATGTTTGGAAGAAGAGATCGATTCTTTGGGATCTGCCATATTGGGAGCACTTACAAGTTCGACATTGCATTGATGTCATGCACGTAGAGAAAAATATTTGTGACAGTTTGATTGGTTTGTTGTTGAACATTCCAGGGAAGACGAAAGATGGCATCAACGTTCGCCGTGACATGCTCGACATGGGCATAAGGACTGAGCTTGCACAGTTGGAGAAGGGAAAGCGGACATACCTCCCCCCGGCCTGCTATACTTTGTCAAAAAGAGAAAAAACAGAACTCTGTCAGTGCCTACATGGTGTCAAAGTTCCATGCGGGTATTCTGCGAACTTGAAAAAACTTGTGTCCATGAAAGACTTGAAACTGGTTGGTATGAAGTCTCATGATTGTCATGTACTGATGTCACAAATGCTTCCCATTGCTATTAGAGGCATTCTCCCAGTCAAAGTCAGAGAGACAATTACAAAGCTATGTTATTTCTTCAACACAATATCTGGCAAGGTACGTAAGCGTGTACTCCTAGCAAGTTATTAGCTCCATTCGTGGAACTTGTCAGATTTTTTGGATCTGAATATTTGCTGCAACTGTGTCCTTGCAGGTAATTGATATGGATGGACTGGACGATTTGCAACGCAATGTGACTACCACTCTTTGTCAGCTGGAGATGTATTTCCCTCCATCCTTTTTTGATGTTATGGTCCATCTAATTGTTCACCTTGTCAGAGAAATTAAGTTTTGTGGACCCGTGTTCCTGCGCTACATGTATCCATTTGAGATATTTATGGGTATCTTGAAGGGATATGTAAGGAATCGACATCGGCCTGAGGGCAGTATCATTGAAGGTTATGCCGCCGAGGAGGTGATCGAATTTTGCACCAACTATATGGCCGGGGTTGACCCAATTGGTGTTCCTACGTCTCGGCATGAGGGCAGGCTTCAGGGCATTGGAACGATTGGATTAAAGCAGTCGTCCCCTCTAGTGATCTGTATGCAAAAGCCCATTTTTGGGTCTACAGCACATGACGGGGGTGGAGCCATACATACACGAGCACAAGGAAATGTTACGGAAACAGAATCCCTCGAAGCCAGAGATTTGGGTCACCAGAGAACATAATAGGAAGTTTGCTGGGTGGATCGAAAATAGAGTCCTGCAAGCTTCTGAGGGCTACGTAGATGAAGATGTTACATGGTTGGCCAGAGGGCCTAGATTTCCTGTAGGGACTTGGCAGGGGTATGACATCAACGGCTATTCATTTTACACAAGAACTCAGGACGAGAAGAGTGCTATGCAATGTAGTGGAGTGACACTACTTGCTATTTCGGAGAATGCCAGGGCAGTAAGGGCACTCAACTCATATTACGGTGTTATTGAGGAAATATGGGAGCTCGATTATGTATTACTTAAGATTCCTCTGTTTCGATGCCAATGGGTCGAAATCCCTAGAGGTGTTAAAGTCGACAATTATGGGTTTACTCTCGTCGATCTCAGTAGAGTCGCAAACAAAGATGATCCATTTATACTTGCTGAGCATGCCACACAGGTGTTCTACATCGTTGACCCGGCCAACCCAAAGTTGCACGTTGTCCTTCACAGTAAGAGACGTATTGTTGGGGTCGAAGACGTTGTGGATGAAGAAGAGTACGATCAGTTTGACGAACTACCTCCATTTTTAGATGGAATCCTTCAATCTGTCCCTACCGAAGATATTGACGAAACAAGTTACCTACGAGACGACCACGAAGAAGGATTATGGGTGGACAACCATTCTTGACTAATTTGCAATATGTAAGTGACGTATATTACTTGGATCGAAGAATTCTTCAAATCATTTTTCAAAAATTCTTTGGGAAAACATACGTGATGCATTGAGAATCATTTCTGCAAATTTTCATTTCAATTGGAGTATATACTTGATTTGAGCAATAATTGATTCTTTTCACAAATATATATGAAAACTGCAAATTTTCATTCCATGATTGGTCTTTACTGTTAATTTATTTCAAAATTATTGCAAGCCATTTGCATGGGGTTTCAGGTGTCTTTACAAGTGCAAAATGATGTACTGAGACCCATCTGTAATTGTTCTCAGGAAATACCTTTAGATCAATTTAACAGTATTATACTATCGGTTTCAACCTCCAAACCGATATGAAATTAACATATACTATCGGTTTATTGTCATAACCGATAGTAAAATACAATGATGTACTGATATGAAATAGCATTGTATTTTACTATCGGTTATAACTGTGAAACCGATATGAAATTAAACTATACTATCGGTTTATAGTTCACAACCGATAGTGATTTACACTAAGTTATGAGCCCATGTTCTTAGTTTACTATCGGTTTACTGTTCACAACCGATAGTGATTTACACTGTGTTATGAGCCCCTGTTCTTAGTTTACTATCGGTTTACTGTTCACAACCGATAGTGATTTACACTGTGTTACGAAAACCCTAACTTACATGTTTTTACTATCGGTTTTGTGGTGATGAACCGATAGTAAATATTCATTTATTAGGTTATAACTTTGCACGATTTTCCCTCTAGTGCAACTGATCACATTCCAATTTCCAAATACTCGCGCGGAAAACCCTAGATTCGCCGACGTTCGCTTCTTCGCTCCTCTGTGCCACTGGTTCTCCACCGCCTCCGGCATTGCATTGCGCCACCGCCTCCGGCCACTCCACGATCGACTGTAAGTGTTCTTGACCAAATCGCTCGCGTGTATTGCTTAATTTTGTATGCAATGGTTCATATCCCGTTCAATGGATTACAAATATAAACCTAGAGTAACATTCATGAACTACAAACTTGATAGCTATGAGAATGACAGAATTGATGAAAATCACTAGCAATTTGTCATACAGTGTAGTTCACTATCGGTTTCTAATTCAGAACCGATAGTAAATACCTTAAACTGAATTTTCTGTTAATTATTTCCCATTTTCTAATTTTCATCTGAAATTTTGGTTCATTTATATTTTAACATACCTTATGTTCCTGCTGAGCAATTACTTTATGTTCCTGCTGAGCAATTTTGGAAATTTTTCCTAATTCAGACTTGATTACTATCGGTTTGACTTGGAAAACCGATAGGAAATAGTAGTGCCATCATAGTTTGCACTGCTAATTTGAATTTTCTGTGAATTACTTCCCATTTTCTAATTTTCATCTCAAATTTAGGTTCATTTAAATTTTAACAGACTTTATTTTCCAACAGAGAGATTAGCATAGTTTGCACTGCTAATCTTTTAAATTTTCCTGAATATAGACCTTAGTACTATCGGTTTTCCTTTCAAAACCGATAGGAAATAGAGTATGTGTTAGTTTGCACTGCTCATCTGAATATTCTATGAATTACTTCCCATTTTCTAATGTTCATCTCAAATTTAGGTTCATTTAAATTTTAATAGACTTTATTTTCCAGTAGAGAGATTAGCATAGTTTGCACTGCTAATCTTTTAAATTTTCCTGAATACAGACCTTAGTACTATCGGTTTTCCTTTCAAAACCGATAGGAAATAATGTATGTGTTAGTTTGCACTGCTCATCTGAATATTCTGTGAATTACTTCCCATTTTCTAATGTTCATCTCAAATTTAGGTTCATTTAAATTTTAACAGACTTTATTTTCCTGCAGATAAATTAGCATAGTTTGCACTGCTAATCTTTTAAATTTTCCTGAATACAAACCTTAGTACTATCGGTTTTCCTTTCAAAACCGATAGGAAACAGAGTATGTGTTAGTTTGCACTGCTCATCTGAATTTTCTGTGAATTACTTCCATTTTCTAATGTTCATCTCAAATTTAGGTTCATTTAAATTTTAACAGACTTTATTTTCATGTAGAGAGATTAGGACAACAATTTTAGTTATGAACTTTGTCATGTACCTTTCTTCATATCAATTGGATGATTTGTTCATGGTATTTTAGGTAAAGCCATGTCGGCATCTTCCTCGGCTGATAGTAGTGATTCGGCGAGGGCGAACGTAGATGGCACTGCCTCGTCCCAGCGCAAGAGGAAGGCGCGAGGCGCGACGATGTTGGGTCGTTTGGCCAAACGCGCGGATCTTTCCTGTGAGTTCAACCAGTTCGGGAGACCGATCGGGAAGAACGCCGGGCACTATGCTGCCTATGTTGGCTTGTTGGCGAAGGAAAGGGTGAAGATCACCGTCCAGAGCTGGAAGGACGTCAAGGCCGACGAGAGGGATAGGCTGTGGGCGGAAGTGAAGGTAACATTAATCAAAATCATTGAACTCTTGAGTAATCACATTCTCTTGGTTTATCCTAGAGATTAGGTAAGTCCTACTTATATGCACCATTTGAAACAGGCCAAGTGGAACATCCCGGACGATGGTCCCAAGATAGCTTGCTTGAAGGACATGAACAACACATGGAAAACCTTCAAGAGCGTCCTCGTCAGTACCTTCCTCGCTAAAGGCGAATCTCCATGCGAGAAGTACCCCTTCATAACGGAGGAAGTATGGGAGCAATTCGCCCAACAGAAGGGGACTCCTGAGTTCAAGGTATGATTGGTTCCTTTGCTTGGTTACACCATTGTATGCAGTAAGCAGTGGTGCATTAATTTTCTTGTTTCTGGTACGAAGGCCCTCAGCGAGAAGAACAGGGCAATCCTGAGGAGGAACGACCACCCACATCGGCTCGGCTCTCGCGGCTATGCGGGGAAGGAGGAGCAGTGGAAGAAGGCTGAAGACGAGGTGTCGCATTTCGTCGACTCCCCTGACCTACCACTCTCCGAGATCCGTGATCAGCGATGCAAGCGCTGGTGGCTGGCCAGAGGGACCGTGTCGGCCACGGGGACTGTGGCGTTCCCAAACCCCAGGGACGTCGAGGTCGTGCAGCGACTCGTAAGTTGCCTAACTATGATCACTAGTGTGCGCACAAGTTTGTGTATATTTCTTCCTCACAATGGAGAGCTTTCAATGTAACAGATCTCTTGCTCGAAGGAGGCGACCGAGGGATTGTTCAGTCCCCATAGGGAGAACGACATCCTTACCCGGGCTCTAGGGAACAAGGAGCATCCAGGGCGGACGCGAACCGTGGGGGCTGTGGTGCCATGGAAGGAAGGCTTCTCGGAGCCCGGGCAAAAGGCGAAGAAGGCTGGCAGCTAGAAGGAAAGGGAAGTGGAGCTATCTCAGAAGATACGGGCAGATGTGACTGCACAATTCGCGGACATGTTCGCTCAAATGAACGAGAAATATGAACGCCTCAGCCGAGTTGTGCAGTCCAAGGGTTTAGATCCAGCTGCCGAGGTCGACGCTGCCAGGCCGAGTAGTGTTGGCTCGAAGGTTCACGTGGATCCGGTGGACCTGATCGAGGTATTGCAACTCTTGAGCTATATATGCAGTTCGGCTGATGCCACTCCCGTTACGTTAGAATTGTTTCGCTAACCTGTTATAATTGTTGCAAATTGCAGAAGCCGGAGAGTTGTAGCCTATTGATCAACATAGGCGACAAACCTGTTGCGGTTGCAAACGAGGTCGTATACCAGTCTTGGGAGGATGTCCGGATCCACTGCGTACCTCTGGAGCCTGGATTCGCAAAGGTACAGGTGGACATGGCTCTCCCGGGATACAGCTCTTTTCCGTTGCCCGTCCCAACGGACGAAATGCGGACAATTGGCGAGGCATTGGACTCGTACATACAGTGGCCCAAGAAGGGTGTTAGACTACAGGAGGTAAACTCTAGCCATTCTAGCTTACAACTCAGTTAATATACTCAATTTGCAAAATCTAATTTAAGCGTTTGTACTTAAAGTGGACGATGGATACCAGCACACTTCCTGAGGACACCACCCCCGCCACAACGCATGAGCGAACTCCTTCGGCCCCCATGCCTCCTCCGACGGCCTCAAACCCTTCGCCATCAAATGAGGCCGACGGCACCACACCCCAACCTTCGAAGGTATACACTCGCTCCCCGCCCAAAGGCAAGGGCAAGGCTAAAGGCAAGGGCAAGGCCAAAGGCAAGGCCAAACAAAGCCAGCCGGGTACGTTCAAGAACGGGTCCCCACTCGTGTCGGAGTACCTTCTGCGCAATATGGATCAAATAACCAGAAGTCTCCACGAGTGGTACCTGACCCGGTCTAGGCGCCACATCAACTTCTTGGTTCACTTCAGGCCAGCCCATTTTCACCGTGAGCCCAGGAGCATATCGGTGGCCCACGAGGATTTGTTCGACCTCCTCAACTGGCGGGAGCTTGATATGTCCATCATACGGACTGGAGTCCTGTGAGTGTGCTGTTGTCTGAAGTTATCACAGTTCGTTTCATAAATCTAATCACTTTTTGTATGCACTACTTACTAATGTCTACTTTGCATCCAGGTGCATGTATAGGCTGGCGTCGATGAGGGCATGTGACAAGGTGGGTTTCCTCGACCCAGAGAAAATAATCCTCACGATGCTAGAGCACGACCAAGCACATGCGGAGGAATACATATCAAGGGCACTACTAGCGCAGCAGGACCGAGAGTTCATCCTTGCGCCGTACCACCAAAGGTTTGTGCATTTCCTACTAATTTAACTCATTCTTGTATGTTACGCCTAACATATGTATGAAACGGTTCGCTTATATATGCAATGTAGGGGCCACTGGGTCCTCGCCGTCATTTGCCCATGGATGAATGAGGTCTATTACCTCGATTCGAGGAGCGACAAGGTGGCACATGTTTTCACCCTCACATGGCACATAGACGCGTAAATAACATAGTTGTCTTAAATTTTTCTCTGACTAGCTAATTAATGATAAGATATTAATCGGCAATGCTAAATTAAATACAGGGCTTTCAAAAATTATGCTAGTGCTGGAGGGAGGCATGACGCGTCGAAGGGCACAATAATTTCTTGGAAAGAATATGAGGTAATTAATACGGATGGAAGTACTCATGATGAGTCTTTTAATTTAAGCTTAATTAGTTCTTTCGAATTAATGTGGGTTTATGTCTTTGCATATGCAATTTTTCCAGTGCCATCAGCAGCCACAATCGTGGGAATGTGGCTTCTATGTCATGAGATTCATGTATGACCTGATCAGGAGAAACTTTGCCCAATTCCCTAAGGTAACCATTTTTCCTGACTCAAAGTCGAACTTTAATTGGATGTGACGTACGATCCTATCTTCATACACATATATATGCAGAGCACCATGTTGAAAGAGCAATATGAGTTGCCTCAATTGAAGGAGCTGCGAACAATTTGGGCTCAATATGTCATGGAAGAAGTGGCTATCAACGATCGATAGTAACTGACTTGTGTTGATTGCTGTATTTGTGAATATATATTGAATGTGTTGATTGCTGTATTTGTGAATAAACTCAATATGTGAATAGATTCATTAATGTATTTGTGAATAAACTCGATCAATATGTGCATAAATTCAATCTGTCCAATTTGTGAACAATATGTGAATATGTGAATATTGCTGAATTAGTGTATTTGTGAACAAATTGATCAATATGTGAATATTGCTGAATATTTGTAAATATTGGTGTATTTGTGAATGATCCAATGTATCTCTGTATAGCTGTATGTATATGTGCATGATTCCAGTACTAACCGTGCCAGTACATAACCGATAGGAAAAACTAATATTACTATCGGTTATATACCACAACCGATAGAATAAATATTACATTACTATCGGTTCAGATGCAATAACCGATAGAATAAAGTTTTTAGTACTAAACGTGTCTACAAATTACTATCGGTTATATACTACAACTGATAGAATAAATATATCAGTGCTATCGGTTCATATACAACAACCGATAGAATAAAGTTTTCAGTTCTAAACGTGTCTACAGAATACTATCGGTTATATAATATAACCGATAGAATAAAGTTTCCCGTACTAACTGTGTCCAGACAATACTATCGGTTTAGATAATACCCGATAGAAAAAAACATTAACATTACTATCGGTTTAGATCCTAGCCGATAGAAAAATACTAAACAATACTATCGGTTTATATACGAGCCGATAGAAAAAATGTATATAATACTATCGATTTAAATTTGAGCCGATAGAAGAAATAGTCGATAGCGAGTAGTGAACATTGGGAATGTAGGTGTTTTACTAACGGTTTTTGAACCGATAGAAGTGTTCTGCTCCTCTACTATCGTGCCGACCACTATCGGTAAGAGAACCGATAGTAGAGTGGATTTTTAACCGATAGTGAAAAGCATTTCTGTAGTAGTGTATACAAAACTCCTTCTATGAGCTTGTATAGGCGCGCTTTTTGAATCAATCGATCTCTTTCGGTCTCATCCTCGGGTTGGGTCCCATGTTCAAGATAGACTCTCAATGGATGAGTCAATCCTGTTCCTGACCGAGGTTGGTAACGTAGACTATTATCGGATCATCCTCAACCGAAGTCATGATCGAAGGATGGTCCAAGTGTTCAATGAACACTCCTGCTGGAGCGGATGTGCGTGAGGACCCAATTTTGGATAATTGGTCTGCGAGAATGTTGTCCTTTCGCGGGATGTATTGGACTTCGAAATGACTGAAGTGTTTTTCCAATTTCCTCACTTCCCCCAGGTAATGAGCCATTGTCTCATCAGAGGTGTTGTACTCCTTGTTTACCTGGTTTACGACCAGTTGTGAGTCTTCCCTCACCACTAATCGACGGACATTGAGGAATTTTGCTGCCCCGGAGCCCTGCAAGAAGACCTTCATACTCTGCTACGTTGTTGGTCGCAACAAAGTGTAGTTGGATGACATACTTAAGCTATTCGCCCTGAGGCGTAACTAAGACCACTCCAGCCCCCGAGTGTTGAAAACTACGGGAACCGTCGAAGTACATTATCCAATGATCGAGGCATTCCAATTCCTCGGGCACTTGCACGGGTGGCTCAAGGTTGGTCCATTCGACCACAAAGTCGGCCAAAACCTGACACTTAACCGCTGTGCGGGGCGTGAAATGGACATCAAAAGCACCGAGTTCGACCGCCCATTTGGCGATTCGACCAGATTTCTCTGGATTTCGGACAATATCCCCCAGAGGAAAGGAGGAGGAGGGTACTGTGATCTTGTGAGCTTGGAAGTAATGTCGTAGCTTATGGGAAGCCATTAGTAGTGCGTGAAGTATCTTCTGGACCTTAGGGTATCGCTCCTTAGGACCACGAAGTACCTCGCTTACATAGTAGACGGGTCTATGTATTCCTTCCCTTTCCGCGATCAGGACAGCGCTGACCGCGTGCGGGGTGGCCGCCAAATAGAGAAGCAATGGTTCTCCTTTGTCGGGAGATACCAAAACTGGCGGACTGGATAAGTATGTCTTTACCTCCTGAAATGGTTTTTCGGCCTCATTGGACCATGTGAAATTATGATGCTTCCGCAGGGCCTTGAAGAAAGGTAATCCCCTTTCGCCTAGTCGCGATATGAAACGACTCAAGACCGCCATGCGACCAGCCAGGCGTTGAATATCTTTCATGGTCGAGGGAGACCTCATCTGTTCGATGGCCCTGATTTTTTCAGGATTGACTTCAATACCTCTGGAACAGACAAGGAAACCAAGAAGTTTTCCTGAAGAGACCCCGAAAGAACATTTCTCCGGGTTCAATTTTATTCCAAAGCGATTTAGATTACAGAAGGTTTCAGCGAGATCGTCCAAATGAGACAATCTCTTAGTGTTTTTTACAACCAAGTCGTCTACATATGCTTCGAGATTATGCCCTATCTGGGAAAAAAAGGTCTTTTGCATCAAGTGCTAGTATGTAGAACCTGCGTTCTTGAGACCGAACGGCATTCTAACGTAGCAGTAGGTGCCGAATGGGGTGATGAAGGCAGTCTTCTCTTCATCTTCTTCTGCCATGCTAATTTGATGGTATCCTGAGTAAGCGTCCAGGAAACTCATCAGTTCGCAACCCGCGGTTGAGTCGACCAGCTGGTCGATGCGGGGAAGGGGAAAGTCATCCTTCGGACAGGCACTGTTGAGGCTAGTGTAGTCGACGCACATGCCCCATTTGCCATTTGACTTGCGGACCATGACCGGATTTGCAAGCCATTCCGGGTGATCGACCTCGCGAATAAACCCGGCTTTTAGGAGTTTGTCCAACTCCTCTAGGATGGCTTCTTGTCGGCCAACAGCAAAACGCCTAAGCTTTTGCTTTATTGGTCGCTTTCCAGGTCGAATTGCTAACCTGTGCTCGATCACCTCTCTTGGGACACCGGGCATGTCGGATGGTTTCCACGCAAACACATCTGCGTTAGCCCGGAGGAAAGTAATGAGCTCGAGTTCCTATTTGTCATCCAGGCCTGATCTGACTCGAATTGTCTTGGATGGATCAGCTGGGTACAAAGGAACTAGTTTGAGTTTCTCATCTGGTCGAGGAGCAGCCTTGATCGCGTCGACGGCGACAGTAGCGACCTGAGCGACTCAGAGGGGAAGCTGGTCGACCACCTCTAGAGATAGCCGGTCACACGTTAGTGCCACGTTGCGACTGCCTCAGATCGAGATGACACCTTTGGGGCCAGGCAATTTGCCACACTGATAAGCATAGTGCGTTTCCATCATGAACTTAGCAAGAGTTGGCTTGCCAAAGATTGCATTGTAAGTCGAATCACAATCAGTTACGTCAAAAGTAACCAATTCTGTTCGGAAGTTATCCGGTTCTCCCAGTGTGACCGGGAGGACCACTTGTCCCAATGGCATCATGGAGGGACCAGGGATTATCCCATAAAACGGATGGATTATGGGCTTAATCTTCGAACGAGGAATTTGCATCTCGTCGAGCGCCTTGACCAATAAAATGTCAAGGGAGCTCCCTCCGTCGATCAGGACCCTTTCGACTCTCGCATTACTGATGATTGGGGTAATGACCAGAGGGAGCCTCAATGGTCGAATAAGCCCCGCAGGACAATCAGTGCGATCAAATGTCAAAGGTGTATCTGACCAACGGGGGTACTGAGGTTCACCAAGGGATGTCTCAGTTTGGTTAACCTCTCGATAAAAGGCCTTAAACTGCCTTTTGGAAACAAAAGAGGAGGAACCTTCGAAAATAACATTAATGTGATTATGAGGTACCTGGTAAGACATCTCTTCGTCCCCGTCGGCGTCTCTAAGTCCGCATGCTTGTTCCTTAGCCGGTAAGGTCGGCATCGGTCCAATCCCTTGGTAGAAGTCATCTAACTGATTCAACCAACTCCTGTAGTTTTTGAGGTCGTGGCCCGCGGAGTTGTGGAGTGGACACCATTTCTTGCCTTCCTGCGGGTTAGTAGACTTCTCTGGCTGGTCGGCACTACGACCACCAAAAGCAGTTTTATTCTTAAACGAAGGCTTGTTACCTTTGGTCGACGGAGGCTTCTCTGCGACTGCGACCTCGCGGTACTGTCCAGAGTGGTTCCTTTTCGACTTCTTCGACTTCCCGCCTGACGAAGATTCTGGCTTCTTGCTTGAATCTTCTTTCCTAGCGTCCTTGAAACCTGGTTGAGGCGGTAGGTCACCTTTATCGACCATCCGGTTCCATTCGACCGCTTCGGTCGCGTCGGAGTATCGATCAGCCATATCAAAGAGATCGGCCACTGATCGAGGAGGATGGATGAGCAAGTCTTCAGTGAATCTCCGATATCGAACGGCATGTTTAAATGCCCTAGTAACGGAGCTGTCAGATATGTTCGGGATGGTATTTCTCACCCCGACAAACCTCTTGACAAACTGGCGAAGGGTTTCGGTCAAAGTTTGTCGTAGTCGATGGAGGTCATCCTCTTTACCCGGCTTTTGATAACAATTTTGGAAATTGCTGAGGATAGCGTCGCACAGCATTTCCCAAGTGTAGATAGAACCTTCGGGCTGATTAAACAGCCAGGTTCTAGCCGGTCCTTCAAGGACTGTAGGCAGGTAGTTGGCCATGACCTGGTCATCGCCTCCTGCCGCTTGGATGGCAATGATATAGATTTGAAGGAACTCAGATGGGTTCTGAGTTCCGTCGAACCTTTCTATGGCCCCTGGTCGAAACTTGTCTGGCCAAACGACCGCACGAAGGCCGGGCGAGAAAACTTTACAACCAATGTAGGGACCGTGAACCGTCCTGTGACCTTCGATCGGATTGCGAGCGACCTCACGCAATGGAGAAGTTACTCGTGGTCCTAAGAGAGAGTGGATAGGGACTTGATCCCTACCACGAGAATCCTGTGCCCGCCTGGACTTGTCCTGGCGGGATGGTACAGGCGGCGGGTAACTTCGTTGACCAGAACCAGAGTGAGAACACTCTCGGTCACGGGAACGTGTTATCGACCGAGAAGAGGCCGTAGGGGTCGCTTCTGACGCGACCTCATCCAACCTCTCCGCCAGGATTTTGGTGAAGGCCGGTTTCTGCGCATCCGTGACCGTAGGAGGGAAATTTCGCATGACCTCCGCAATAGATCGGAGTCTGCCATGTGTACTTCTCCTAGGGGCACCAGGTGTCACCGTTTCTTCGTCCACCGGGAAACGCTCCGGAGGCAAAGAAGGGGTTTGGTCGCGTCTGCGACCACGTGATCGTCGAGAAGAACTCAGAGTAGCATCGCAACGAGCCTGTGCATCTTGAAGAGCCTCTAGGGCAGTTCTGCGTAGTTCGCTGTTTTGTTGCTCGAGATCTTGATCCTCCTTTTGTTTGCGTTCCTGTTCTACCCTAGCAGCCCGTTGATCAGGAGTTTCCTCCGATAAGGCAGCAAACTGTCTAGGGAGAGAGGTCGCCGAAGGAGAGAACATCTCGGTTTGTTCCGAGTCGGACTCGAAATCAAAGAGACGGTGGAGGTTATCAGGGTCGAATCTCCCCGGGCTGATTTCCTGGTCGATATCATCCTTCCCCTCAGCGGGGTCGTATGACAGACCGGACTCACCCTCTAGCGCATTAAGAACCTCGGTGGGTTCTGACCTTGCGTTAGTCGCTCCCTGGTCGATGGACATGACCTGGAGAGACGATTCGACCTCTGGGAGATTTTCGCCTTCAACTTCTTCCATCGGAACAGGATTGCTAGGAGAAGGCATCGGAATGCGAGCGTAATCCTCGAGATCGAAATCGTTCTCGGAATCATACACTCCAGCCATAGTTCAGCGAACCTCCAGATGAAAATTAGGACTCCTTGAGAAAGGCCCCACGGTGGGCGCCAGCTGTCGACGATTCGGACTCAGAGTCCTTAGCCGAACTTATGCAAAATTTGTAGATTGTGAGACCTTTCAGGGTGTCCCTCCGGGAAGGTATGTAGAATTATGGAGAACTAGAGCGCAGAGAAGTTTATACAGATTTGGGCCCTCGATGGTGAGAGTAATAGCCCTACGTCCTGTTGAGATTTCACTATATGTAGTAAAAGAGTTACAAAGTGACGGGAAAAGATCTTCACAGGCGAAGATTTTCCCTAAATGAATGTACAAAATGAAGCCTGGAAGGCTTATGGAAGCTATCTAGTCTAGGCTATTGTCTTGGTTGTGTGATCAGTAGATCTCTGGTTGAGATGTCACGTATCTCGTTTGGATGAGATGTGATGATGATCTCTTGTTTGATGCACCAGGCTGCCCTTTTATACTGATCGAAAGGGTGCCAAGTTATAATAGCATCAAACAGTTGCTTGGATGTGATTTAGAGAACCGCTCTTAACCTCCACGCAGGTTTAACACGTGTTATTTGTTGATAACTGCACGTATTAACCTCCTGACGGTTGTTCCTCTACGTGGAAGAATCTTCGGGATACTCGGGATATTCCTGCTACAGGAACATATTGATCCCACATTCCCTGGTCGAAAGTGTTCTGACAGCGCGATGTTGGCTAACCGCACAACATCTTAAGCCTTCTGTCCGCGCATAGCATACGTACTCCTGACAGCGCACTAGCTACGATCTGATCACGTAAAGCCTGCAATCTTGGGCTGGTACTTCTCAGAATAACTTGAGTTCGCACCGCCAGGCACGTCTCTGGCTCGAATCTATCCTGAACCAGTCGTGCATTTATTTGAACTGACTCGGGTGTCAATCCTCGTCAGAAACGACACCAAAATTTTGACATTTCTGCTTTATATTTCAAGCCTATTGCCCCGACAACCATTAGCACATATTTTGTCATCAAAGGTCAAATAAGTAAAATTATCATTGAACGAACAATAAAAAGGGAAATAACCAGCAACAAGCAAGGAAAAAATAAAAACGGGATCAAACCAAAAAACCAAACAAAAAGATGACCAACAAACAAATCGGCCACTCGAACACAGCAAAACCAGTAAGGGCCCTAGCCGGTGATGACCTGTAAAATAGGCAAAGTACAAACGACAAGCAGATCAAACCAAAAGGAACAACGGACAACAGACAAACAAAGACAATGCGTGGAGCAAAACGCAAACCAAAACATGGTAAACAAAGCAACCGTCAATCCAACGATACAGCAGAACGACCAACGACCAACAAAGGGCGATGATCACAACCGATAAAATTGAATCAACGGAAACAGCAACGGCGTTCGGGCCAAAACAGGCACTAACAACAGAGAAGCAAACAGAATGTTTGGACGAAAACACAAAACGAAGACGAAAACCAATAAAAATGGAAATCATTCCAATCGACCAATAAAAGAGCCAAACCAACATTAAAACAGAAAAACGAACAGTGATACAGCGGAGAGGCGAACCGCGCAGACGACCACAAGCGGGCTATGTTTGGCCCTTTACGGAAATACCAACATAAAACAACAACAAAGCAGAGTCGGTGACCATGACCAGCAAAGAGGCAGCACAAGACGAAAAAGGTACTTGGGGCAAAAAAAACCAACAACAGTATAACAAACAAACAATACAAAAAACCGAGAAGCGAGGATCCACGATCACGAGCAGCAAACAAACAGGACAGCAACAAAAAGATGGTCAGGCCGAAAAAAAGCACCAAGAGAGAAACAAAATATAATGCCTAAATGAAAACATAAAAATGTCCACTATTTTAAAAGGATTCTGAGGGCGAACCAGTGAGCGAATAAATAGAGCATTCAAAGAAACATTTAATCGGAATTGAACATGAAAGAACAGAACAACAGAAAAACAAAGAAAGCAGCAGGCACTCACCAGCTATGCACAGAGAAATCAACCTGCCATGGGGGCCACAATGATCGCGGAGGCGCACCTACCAGAACAGACAAAAACTTAGAAAACAAAATTGAGAAGAGAGCAAGAGCACAACCTAACCGGCACAGCAGGAAAACGGTGGCGTGCAAACTCCCAAAACGCCGAAACAGAGCGCAACAGCAAATCCGACACACAGCAAGCGCAACAGGCAAAAGGAAAATATAAGAAGAAGCAAAAAGAAACAAAGAGGCAAAAAAGCAGGATGATAGTGCCCAACGTACCGAGTTGGTGGAGACGCAGGAACAGGCATCTCGGGAAGGAGGGAAGAATAGGGAACGCACAGTGACAAACACCAGGACGACGCAGCATGAAGCGAGATGAAGACGCCGAACCAAGGACCCCAGCGCACGGACGAAACAAATGGCCCACACCAGCAGCGAGCGGCAGGTGGAGCAAAACAGGAGCGGATGAAGAAAAGACCAACCTCGAACAACCACGTCGGGAAGGTGCAACCGGAGTGGGCAAAAGCTGGCATCGGAGACAGGTGGCGCGCTGAAATGCAGCCGAGACCATCCAGCGGGAAAAGCGAGGCGATCGGACGGCCCGCACAACCGACGATGCAAAACCACGAACACAAGATCGGACGGTCCGTAAAAAACAAAGCAACGCGGCGTCACGAGCACTGTTCTAAAAATCGGCAAAAATCGCCGATTAATCGGCAATTAATACGTAGTCGGCGGACCGCCGATTCGATTACAAGCAAATCGGCAGATTAATCGGCCAACGCGATTAATCGGTCAAAATCGGCGATTAATCGGTCAAAATTGGGAAAAATCAGCGATTGATCGGGAGTTCGGGAGGTTTGGAGAGATTTGAAGACGTTTGAAGAGAGGAATCGGGAGTTCGGGATGTGCTGTGTACCTGTGAAGCGACGCTAGGTTAGAGGGATCGCCGCCGCCGCCGGGATCGCCGCCGCCACCGGGAGTGCCACCGCCGCCGCCCACTGGAGGTATCGCCATCCTCCCTCCTCTCCCCTTTGCTGCCGCATCTCCTCTCCTCTCGCCGCCACCGCCCTCTCCCCTCCCCGCCGCTGCCCTCTCCCCGCCGCCGTCCACCAGAGGTACCGCCATCCTCCCTCTCCTCTACCCACCACCGCCGCCGTCCTCTCCGCTCCCCGCCGCTACCCTCTCTTCTCCCCGCCACCGCTGCCACCCTCTCCTCTCCCCACCGCCGCCGCCGCCCTCTCCTCTCCCCGCCGCCGCAGCCTCTCCTCTGTGATGGCGCAACACAGAGGAGAGGGCGGCGGCGGCGGCGGGGAGAGGGGCCTCTGTGTGGTGGTTTTTTCTTTTTTTGGGTTGTTTCTCATGCAGCCAGCCAATATGTATGAATCATACATATATGATATAGCCTGTGGAGACCGGAGAGGAGAGAAGAGGGATGAATCATGAATGTAGTCTAATTGCCGTTGATGCAGTGATGCTTTGCTGCCAATGTGAATGTAGTCCGATTCCGAATCCGAAGAGGAGGGCAATGATGAGGAATTTGAGGATGTTGAGTTTGAATCGGACCAAGATGAAGTGGTTCCAACTAAGAATTATGGACAAGAGGATGAAAATTGATGCTTGCTATCTTGCCTTAATTATTATTAACTTATCATGCTTGATGTTTGATGCTTGATGTTTGCTACCTTACTTTAATTTCTTATAAACTACTATTTAAATCTGCCGATTAGTGTCCACCGATTAATTCCGATTAATCCCCGATTCAACCAATTAATCCCTAGTCCCCTGCTCACCGACCGACTAGCGATTAGCGATTTCTGAAACCTTGGTCACGAGAAAGCCGAACAAAGATCAAACAGGCCACAAAGAACGAGCTGATGTGGCACAACGACAGTGCGGCATTTCTACCAGGCTTTAACTTTTTTCTTATGTATGGCTTTATGCGTGCACACGTTATTTCCTGTGTGGCATATAGTACATTGCAAGTAGTGACTTCTTACCTACCTATCTCCCTGTCTCCATGGCCACACAACTCTACCGGATGCTATCCCTCCTCATCCTCTTCTTTCTCTTCCTTCACCGGGAGGCCAGCAGATGCGCCGCCGACCTCCAGCCAGTGGTGCTGATGCCCGGCTACAGTTGCAGCCAGCTTGAGGTGCGCCTCACCAAGGCCTACACGCCGCCAGCACCCCATTGCGGCGCAAACAAGGGGAAGGGATGGTTCCGGCTATGGAAGAACTACACGGCCCTGCAGGACCCTGCCAATATACCGTGCTTCGCTGACCAGCTGCGCCTTGTCTACGACCCGGTCGCCGATGACTACCGCAACGTGCAGGGCGTCAAGACGCGTGTCTTATCCTTCGGCTCCACCCGCGGGTTCCATAGCAATGACCCTGCCGACGAGTAAGCCATCAGCATGGTTTTCAGAACCATAGTTGCCGGAGAAAAAACCGGTTACCACCTGTCTGCCGAAAATTTACCGACCCGTTTCCAATGGTTTTTCATCCACCTTGCTCTGTTTCTATTTATTTTCTTTCTGTTTTTTGTACAAATCGTGTTTCCTAAACATTCTACAACCACTAATATATGCATCGTAGATATAAAGCAGTGAAAAACTCCTAAAAAAATTGGCCGTATCGGTTCAGACAGGCGGTGATTAACCGATCACATTGGTTGAACTAGCCACTTTTTTAAAGTTAACTCACTGAATTATCAAACTCCTCAAACCAGGAACCTTTGCATGGCAAGGCTGGTGGAGGAGCTGGAAGGAGCCGGATACCGCGACGGCGAGAGCCTATTTGGGGCGCCTTACGACTTCCGATACGCGCCCGCAGCGCCGGGCCACCCATCCAGCGAGTTCTCGCGTTTCTCCCGGCAGCTCCAGGCGCTGGTGGAGCACGCAAGCAGGAAAAACCAGGGCAAGCCGGTCATCCTCGTGACGCACAGCTTCGGCGGCGTCCTTGCCATTGAGTTCCTCAACCGGAGTCCGCTGCCGTGGCGCCGGAGGTTCATCAAGCACTACGTCATGATCGGAATGGGCGCCGGAGGTGTCGTACTGGGGATGCAAAGCATCGTCTCATGCCCCAGCTCGCCTGTCGACGTCCTCGGCCAGGTGAGGAGAAGCTTCGCCAGCCCGTTCTTGGCTCTGCCGTCTCCCACGGTGTTCGGCGAGACGCCGCTGGTGATCACGCGAGGTAAGAACTACACCGCCTACGACATGCCGGACTTCCTAACCGATGCTGGCTTCTCGGCCGGCGCAAGGCTCTACGAGGTGCGGGCACTCCCCGTGATCTTGAACTTTAGGGCACCCATAGTGCCGACAACGTGCATTAACGGAGTTGGCGTGCCGACGGTGGACAAGCTGGTGTACTGGGACGGCGACTTCGACGTAGCTCCGGCAGTGGAGTACGGCGACGGCGATGGGGCCGGCAATTTGGTGAGCATATTGGCATTGGACACGGTGATCGGAAAAGATCCGAAGCAGGAGTACTACAACTCCATTAAAATGGTCAATGTGACACACACTGGTACTCTCACCGATAGTTTTGCTCTAAAGCAAGTGATTAGTGAAATTCTTAGAGCAAATGTGTCATGTGAATTTGGACGTGGCTATGCTGTCAAATAGGTCAATTTAATATATCTACTTTCAAATTCCGCACAGATTGGTCCCTCAATTATTTCTATCGACAATAAAACAAGATGAGCTGATGACAGAGCATTGCATTCAGTGCCATATGGAGCTCATCTTAGTTGACTCTGTAATTGACTCACAAACAAGCCTCTATGTTACTCCATGACAACCACTTTTATTTTGTTCATTTGTTTTCTAGCAGTGTCTGATGGTGTAAAGTTGAAAAGCTGCATGTCTTAATATTAGTAAACCATCCAACAGATCGTGTTACTTATTGTGAATAGGAGATAGCGGATGAAATATTAGATGACATGTTTCAAATATTAAATTATATATTTTTCTAATTGAAATAATATTTCTATTATATTTATATTATGGAATACCTATAGTAAACTACATACTACCATTCAAAATTTTGAATATTAAAACTGAACATATGTAAAACATCTTTGTGAGCAACAAACAAGTCATGATAAAATATGATATCAAAATCAAAATTACATTAAATATGCCAAACGTCAATTTTTAATAGTTCATTTATCATAACAAGAAATATTCAAACAAAAAAATTTGAATGTATACCTATTTCCAACATATTAGCCACCATGCCGGTCACCTCGTTCCAAAATGGTATTTTTATAGGAAAAATAAATATCGTAACTTTTTTTTTCTCTAATACCGACATAACGGCCGATGTGTATCATGCGGCCATTTTTTCTAGAACACAGCCGTCCAACCCCTCACCTCTAGGGATGAAAACGGATCCAGATTCTCCCGGTCTGGACCGGTCGAATCCGGATCCGGAACCTATCGGCTCGGATATTTTTGGATCCGGATCCGAATCCGGTTCAGATGATATCCGACAGATCCGGATCCCGACCCGGATATCTGGAACTGTGCTTATCTGGATATCCGGATACCCCGGAGGCTAAGACAGCCAGGCGCCCAGGCCCAGCCCAGCCCAGTCGCCCGCCTTGCCCCTCCTCTCACCGGTGCCGACTGCCCTCCTCTCGCCGCAACAACGCCCGCCGCACCCCTCCTCCTCACGTTGTTCGCCGCCTCGCCGCCACTCCACCCCGCGGCCTCGCGACCTCGCCGCCTCGCCGCCACGCCACCCCGGGGCCTCGCTGCCTAGAGAGAGGGAGAGGTGCAAACAATGGTGCGCGGAAAATGGCGACACAGATCCAATGGCGGCAAGGGTAGGTAGAACGGCAGTGCGATCTAACGCGAATCTAAGAGACGGCGGCGCAGCGCGAGATCAGGGGTGAGAGGATTGGTGGTGCAACACGGGGCGAGGGCGGCGCAGTGCGGTGCAGCGCTGGAGAGGCGGCGGGTTCTAAGGAGTGGCGTCAGCGCATGATAGGTCGAGGAAGGAACAACGCGGTGGCGGAGGCGGCAGCGCAGCGCGGGAGAGGCAGCGGCACACTGGCATGGAAGTGAAGAGAGGGAGGAAGAAACGGAGAGGAGGAAGAAGAAGGGAGGAAGAAAAGAGAGAGGGAGAAGAGGAAATAGAGAGGAAAAAGAAAGAGGAAGGAGGAAGGAGAAGGGAGAGGAGGAAAAAGTGAGGAGAGGCTCGGGAGCACGCCGACGGTGAGGACGAACGGGATAGAAGAGGACGATATGTGGTGAGAGAGTATGAAGGGAGAGAATATCGATGGCTCGCCGGAGAGGGAGAAGAGGAAGAAAAGGGGAGGTAGAAATGAGGGAGGAGACCGGCGGCTCACCGCTGGTGTGGACTTAGCCGCTGGCGGCAAGCTCGTCGGGGCCGAGAGAGAAGTGAAGGAGAAAAAAAAAGAGACATCTTCAAATGTTACAGAAGAGGAGTTTTTTTTTCTTATCCACAAGGTCGCAGACTCCGAATCTGAGGTTAAAAGAGAGATATTTTTGGGTTCGGGAATTAATTTCGCTTACCCACTCCAAAATTACCCGCTAGTATTGGACGTACAGTTTGTGGGGTATCAATATTCCGATCATTATCCGTAACCGTATCCGTTTCGACCCGTATTCGTATCCGATACTATCCGTATCCGTATCCGGGCTATTCGTATCCGTATCCAGATCTAAAAAAATACGGATACAGATATAGTTCAACCATTATCCGATCCGGATCTGATCCATTTTCATCCCTACTCACCTCCCATGGGTTCTCTCCAATGATATTTCCAAATTTTTAAAATATATATCCCAACTACGTCCCTGCAATTAAACAGCTACCCACTAAAAAATAGCACCAATGAGACCACAAAAACATGTAGGTATATAGTTGTTGGGGGAAATCTCCACGAGACTAAGTCCAGGTAAGAAGCTGTTCAATTTGCCCTGGGACAAGGCCCCCCGGTGGCTCGTCCCGGGCGCCGCCTTTTACCCGGGGACAAGGCCCCCGGTGGCTCATCCCAGGCGTCGCCGTCCTTCCGAAGACAAGGGTCCCCGGCTCCAGGTCACGTGAGGGTCACGCAGGAAGCGCATCGGGAATCGGTGGACACCTGTCAAGCATCCGGCCCTGGCCGGAAGAAGGACATTGCTACCCCTCAATCCAACGGTGGCAGGCGGGATAGTTTAGTCTTTTTGCTTCTTTTGGGGCTATATAATCCCTTGTACACCTCATGTAAAGGACAATCTTTCATTATCACTTGGAATAGACAATCTCACAGGTGTGCTCCGGAGCCATCTCTCCCTCGAGAGAGCTCCCACAGCCAACTCCGATTGGGAGCACGCCGACAGGACTAGGGTCTCCACATGAGACCCGAACCTGTATAAATCTCCGTGTCACTTGCTGTGTTTGCCCGACAGGGGAGGACCGGTCACCCGGTCAGCCCGCGTCGTATTTTCTTCGCTAGGATCTTCCACAAAACCTGCTGGGGTATCCGTAATACCACGACAGTTGGTGCCGTCCGTGGGGACTTGTGACAAGTGTAGCTTCTAGGCCCCTATAGATTGTTTTGATAATTAATGACAACTTCAAATGCTATACTAACGTTACCTGCCTAGTTGTGTCAAGAAGATACTTAAAAGATAGGTTAATGAAAGGCAAAGAAAGAGCCTCAGGATGAAAAAAGGGCGCATTGATCAAAAAGGCAAAGGTACGGAATAGGGTCTTTTCCTTTTTACCGGTCTAAGGTGATTAGAGAAGAATTTTGACCGGATTTTAGGATAGTTGCCGTACTACTAAGAGGAGCATGTGGTGTATCACAAAATACTTCATCTATGTGCCACAAATCATAAAATCAACTTGTATTGCATACTAGAAGGTCATATACTTTGAATATGCTTGTTTCAGCTCATTTCTACTCAGCAATGTCTCAGTCGGTCTGACCGTATGTTGGACCGGTCTGACCGAATTCACGGACTGACCGATTAGAATTCTCAGACTGACCGACGTTATGTCTTAGTATAGTATATACCTTTGTAAGGTCGGTCTGTCCGTAGTTTAAACCTAAGTCAATCTCCTGGAACTTCATGAACTATCTTTCTGTTGTTTTGAGCTATTACGGTCTGACCGTTTTGTTATACCAGTCTGACCGTGAAATCGGTCTGACCGTGTTTTTATACTACGGTCTGACCGTATGGCCGGTCTGTCCGTATATATCAGCCTGACCGTATAAGGTGTCCAGAAACTATGTCGTCTCTGGACAGTTTCACGGTCTGACCGAAATAGGCTCCGGTCTGACCGTATGTGTGCCTGACAAGGGCAGTTGAGCATTTATTGCGCCTGTTTAATGCCGTTGCAATTGCGGCGGTCTGACGGAGCTTGTGCCTGCGGTCTGACCGCCAGGTGATCTTTTTCTCCCAACGGCCTGTAACGGCTATATTAATTGTGGGGGGTATATATACTCCCATGCACGGCCCTGTTCACAACTTTTGGCATAATCTTGAGCATTGTCATCATCCTTGAGAGCCTAAGCTAGTTTCATACACTCTAGGGTTCAAATTCTCGAATTTGTGAGAGTGTGCATTTGAGATCTTCTAGTGCATTGCATTTAGATCATTAAATCAATCTTGTGGCACTAGAAGAAGGCTAAGTGATCATCACCGGCTTGTTACTCTTGGAGTTTGCCGGCTCCTAGACGGCTAGGAGAAAGGTTTTGAAGAGCTCTTCAAGGAAGATTGTGAAGAAGCCTCAAAGCGTCTTGTGAAAGGTTGAGCACGCCTTGCCGGAGCGGTAAAGTGCATCCTTAGTGAAATCGAGGTTTGGATAACTCATCACACTAGTCCGGCTCAAGATCTAGGTCGCTTCTCGAGAGAAGGTTGACTAGATAGAGGAGCGGTTAGATATTTGAGTTTGCCTCAACGTGGATTAGGGGTGATCGGCAAATCACTGAGACCACGGGATATATCCTTGTGTTGCAATTGCTCTTTGTTCATCTTGTGTTATTTAAATTGCTCTCTTTTACTACTAATTGTTTGATTTATTGTAATTTGCTAAAATCGCCTATTCACCCCCCTCTAGTCGATATCCTAGATCCCTTTCAATTGGTATCAGAGCAAGGACTCCATTTTAGAGGATTTAACCATCCCGGAGTAGGATAAAGATGGCTAGTGAGGGTCGGATCAATATTGGTAAACCACCACTCTTTGATGGATCTAACTATACTTATTGGAAAACTAGAATGATGGTCTATCTTAAAGCCATGGGTGGAAAGATTTGGAAAGTAGTGGATGAGGGGTTTGCAATTCTTGATGATGATGACATGACCAACTTAGATAGAGATAATGCCTTAGCAAATGTTCAAGCCATGAATGTTCTTTATAGTGCTCTAAATCTAGGTGAATTTAATAGAATTTGTAAACTTGAAACGGCCCATGATATTTGGAGAAATCTTATGGATATTCATGAAGGAACCTCGATGGTCAAGGATGCTAAATTATTTATCCATAAGGGCCAATTTGAAAAGTTTACTATGTTGCCCAATGAAGATGTATCGGAGATGTTTAACCGTTTAAATAACATTGTAAATGAGTTAAAAGGGCTTGGTATGGATGTCACAAATGTGGAATTTTGTCATAAGTTTCTTAGAGCTTTACCTTCAAAATATGACACAATTGTAATCTTACTTGTGCGTTCAAACTTGAAGAGTGTGACTCCGTTGGAAGTCTTAAGTGAGATTCTCACTCATGACATATTCAAGAAATCTCAAGAAGAAGTGAAAGATGAGGCTTCCGACTCCAAGAAGAAGAACATAGCACTAAAAGGTCAAGCTTCCAAAAGGGAAGACAATGAAGAAGAAAGTGATGAGAGAGACACCGATGAGGAAATGGCTCTCTTCGTGAGAAAGTTCAAGCGGTTCATGAAGAAAAGATATCAAGGGAAGTCTTTCAAGAAAGGACAAACATCCAAGAGGAACCCATTTGAAGAGAGAAGGTGTTTTGATTGCGGTGAAAAGGGTCATATCTCCACACAATGCAAAAATAAAGAAGAAGAAAAATCAATGAAGAAGAAGAAGTACGAAAAAGAAGGAGAAAGCAAGAAGAAGGTTTTCAAGAAATATTATAAGAAGAAGAAGGATGGACAAGCTTGCTTCATTGAATGGGATTCGGATGCTTCAAGTTCCGATTCCGATGATGAAGATGAAGCATCACCCAAAGGACTCGCCGGGGTAGCTATCAAGGAAGCTCCATCTCTATTCTCCACTCCTCATTGCCTCATGGCTAAAGGAGAATCGAAGGTATCATGTGACGAAGATGAATACACTTATGATGACCTAGTTGAGATGATCATCGGTTTTGATGACTATATGAGTAAAGAGAAAGAAAAATTCAAGGAATTGAAGAAGAGATACAAAACTCTTCAAAATTCCTATGAGGAGCTAAACACATCTCATGAGAGTCTCAAGGAAACTCATGAGATGCTTAAGGAGGCTCATGACTCACTACTTACTCATAAAGCCAACAAAACGGGTAATGAGATAGGCATCACTTCCAATATTTTGAATGACTTGCCCATGATGTCTACTTCTAGCATATCCACTTCTTGTGAAGATTTAATTGAATTCCCATCTAGACCTAAAATTGATGATAATGTGCTTAGTCTTGAAAACAATGAACTTAAGGACAAAATTGAAAAACTAACCAATGACCTAGCTAAATGCTATGTAGGAGAATCAAAATTAAGACATCTTCTAGATAGTCAAAGGTTTTCCTTAAGAAAAGAAGGACTAGGCTACATTCCTAAAAAGGGAAAACATGCTTTTGTCCCATCTAAAACCGTTTTTGTAAAAGAAAAGGGACATTGCAACAAATGTAAAAGTTTAGGTCACATTGAAAAGAATTGCCTTGCTAGCAAAATTAATTCATCTCTTGTATTCAATTCTTGCTATGTTTTAAAGAAAATGAACAATGGCGATATTAAAGCCAAATTTGTTGGAACCCCAATCATTGGTGCCAAAAAGAAAGCCATTTGGGTCCCAAAATCCTTGGTAACTAACCTCCAAGGACCCAAAAAGATTTGGGTACCTAAAAGGACCTAACCTTATTTTGTAGGTAAATTACAAGGCCGGAGGACAACATTGGGTGCTTGATAGTGGATGCACTCAACATATGACCGGTAAGCACAACATGTTCTCCTCTCTAAATAACGAAGGTGCGGAATATGACAAGATCACGTTTGGAGATAATAGCAAAGGAAAGGTAAAAGGTTTAGGTAAAATTGCCATCTCAAACGACCTCTCCATATCTAATGTATTGCTTGTTGAATCTCTAAATTTCAACCTCTTGTCCGTAGCTCAACTTTGTGATCTTGGATTTATATGTGCATTTTATCCAAAAGAGGTGATTATCACTAGTATTGATGATAATAGGTTGATTTTCAAAGGTTTTAGAGATGGCAACCTCTATTTAGTTGATTTCAATTCAAATGATGCTAATCTTGGTACATACTTGTTTACTAAATCTTCTAAAGGTTGGCTATGGCATAGAAGGCTTGGGCATGTTAGAATGAAACAATTAAATAGACTAGTTAAACATGATTTAGTAGTTGGATTAAAAGATGTAAAGTTTGAAAAAGATAAATTATGTAGTGCTTGTCAAGCCGGAAAACAAGTTGCAAACTCACATCCAACTAAAAGCACCATGTCAACTTCTAGTCCACTTGAATTATTGCATATGGATTTATTTGGACCAACTACTTTTGTGAGCATTGGTGGCAATAGTTATTGTCTTGTCGTTGTAGATGATTTTTCTAGATATACATGGATATTCTTTTTACATGATAAGTCAATTGTGTTTAACACTTTCAAAAGTTTTGCTCAAAGGGCCGAAAATGAATTTAGCTTCAAGATCAAGAAAGTGAGAAGTGACAATGGCTCCGAATTCAAGAATACCAAGGTTGAAAATTGGTGTGATGATAAGGGCATCAAATACGAGTTTTCGGCCAAGTATACACCGGAGCAAAATGGAGTAGTCGAACGAAAGAACCGGACATTGATAGATATGGCAAGGTCTATGCTTTCGGAGTACAATGTTTCGGACACCTTTTGGGCCGAAGCAATCAACACCGCGTGCCATGCATCAAATCGTCTTTATTGTCATTGACTACTAAAGAAAACTCCTTATGAGCTTCTCATTGGAAGGAAGCCAAACATTTCCTACTTCCGTGTGTTTGGGTGTAAGTGCTATATCTTGCGGAAAGGTACACGCTTATCTAAATTTCAAAGTAAATGTGATGTAGGATTTCTATTAGGATACTCATCAAATAGCAAAGCATATTGTGTCTACAACCAAAACTCCGGTTTGGTTGAGGAGATACATGATGTTGAATTTGATGAGACTAACGGCTCTCAAGAGGAGCAAGACAATTTGGATGATGTAGGTAATGAAGGGTTGAGAGTGGCAATGAAGAACATGACCATTGGGGATATCAAGCCGAAAGAAGATAGTGATCAAGATGAAGATCCATCCACTCAAGCTATCCCCTCTTCATCAACTCCTCAACACGAAGATCAAATAGTTGAAGTGGTCAATGTGGAAGACTCCTCTCAACAACAACCGGAAGTACCTTCTACCTCTACTTCACAAATCCCGGTTGACCATCCAAGAATTCATCACTCAATTTCCAAGGATCACCCCGTCGATCAAATTGTTGGTGACTTGCGTGAGGGTGTCCAAACTCGTTCTCGTCTTGCTTCATTTTGTGAAAATTACTCTTTTGTCTCCTCTTTTGAGCCCACACTTGTAGATGAAGCATTAAAAGATCCGGATTGGGTGAATGCTATGCACGAAGAATTAAACAACTTCACCCGCAACAATGTTTGGGAATTAGTAGAAGAACCAAATCCGGATGAGCATAATGTCATTGGAACCAAATGGATTTTCAAAAATAAACAAGATGCAAATGGAGTGGTAGTAAGAAACAAGGCAAGATTGATGGTTCAATGATACACTCAAGTTGAAGGTTTGGACTTCGGTGAAACCTTTGCTCCCGTAGCTAGACTTGAGGCTATTAGAATCTTGCTTGCTTTTGCTTCATCTCATAATATTAGACTATATCAAATGGATGTCAAAAGTGCATTTTTAAATGGAAAAATTAATGAGTTAGTATTTGTTAAACAACCTCCCGGATTTGAAGATCCTACAAAGCCGAATCATGTGTATAAACTCTCCAAGGCTCTTTACGGTCTTAAACAAGCACCTCGTGCTTGGTATGAAAGACTTAGAGACTTTTTAATTTCAAAAGGCTTTAAAATTGGGAAAGTTGATACTACATTGTTTACTAAGAAAATTGGAAATGATTTCTTTGTATGTCAAATTTATGTTGATGACATCATATTTGGATCTACTAACCAAGATTTTTGCGAGGAATTTGGTGATATGATGTCCAGGGAATTTGAGATGTCTTTGATAGGTGAATTAAGTTTCTTTCTCGGACTACAAGTTAAACAACTCAAGGAAGGAACTTTCATCAGTCAAAACAAATATGTGAAGGATCTACTCAAGAAGTTCGGACTTGAAGAAGCAAAGCCAATCAAAACACCAATGGGCACAAACGGTCACCTTGTCTCTGACGAAGGAGGTAAACCGGTAGACTCAAAGCTTTATAGATCTATGATTGGTAGTTTATTATATCTTACTGCTTCTAGGCCCGATATTATGTTTAGTGTTTGTATGTGTGCAAGATTTCAAGCCTCTCCTAAAGAAAGTCATTTAATGGCCGTTAAACGCATTTTGAGGTATCTAAAATATTCATCTAGTATAGGGTTGTGGTATCCAAAAGGTGCTAAGTTCGAATTAATTGGATATTCTGATTCCGATTATGCGGGATGTAAACTGGATAGAAAAAGCACCTCTGGCAGTTGTCAATTGTTAGGAAGATCTTTAGTATCTTGGTCCTCTAAGAAACAAAACTCGGTAGCTTTATCAACCGCCGAAGAGGAATATGTTTCCGCGGGTAGTTGTTGTGCACAATTGCTTTGGATGAGGCAAACATTGTTGGATTATGGAATAAAATTCGAAAAAGTGCCTCTTTTGTGTGATAATGAGAGTGCGGTGAAAATAGCCACAAATCCAGCTCAACACTCTCGGACCAAGCATATAGATATTCGACACCACTTCCTTAGAGATCATGTTAGCAAAGGTGATGTGGTGGTGGATAATGTGAGAACCGAAGATCAATTAGCGGATATATTCACTAAGCCCTTAGATGAAAGTCGTTTTTGCAAACTTCGAAATGAGCTTAACGTCATTGATATATCAAATGTGGCTTGAAATGTTGAACTCATATGGAATGTGCTTATAGTATCACTTGGTTGCTTGAACTTCCTCTTTTAGAGCTTTTTAGGCTCCTTTTTCGGCAATTGAGTGAAATGAACCAAAAATATATTAAGTTGTAAGATAAATACTTCCCCTTTGGTGATATTGCCCATATCTTTCTTATAATCATCTTATAGTTATATATCTCTCTATCCAAATCCCTTGAGCTTCAAATCAATCAAAATCCTCCAAGAATTTTAGTCCTTCCAGCGGTCTGACCGAACCAATTGCGGTTTGAGCGAATGCATCTCCAGAGAGCATCTTAGATTTCTGCTTCCAATGGTCTGACCGGTATCTTTTCTACGGTCTGACCGAAAATCCATGTTCACAGACCTTTTTATCCCGAATCTCCTGTCCTTTTCACTTTCTTCCCTCTCCTGTCTCTTTCACGTGCGCCTCAAATCTTTTGATTCTTTCTCTCCGGTCAAACCCTCGTCAAGCTCGGACAAACCGTGGTTCAACATCATCACCAAATCATGTCTTCTAGGTATATTGCTTAGATTCCTCTTCGTTTTCATTTTCGGTTTCTGTTCATCTTGAGGGTTAGGGCAAATGTGGTGAATCTTGGTTAAATTCTGTCAATATCCTAAAATTAATTCATCCAGTTGATGCAATGAGTATTCTCACACATATATCTGTCTACATTGCACCCTAAAATCAAGTAAATCTCAGGAATCATGTCAAACCCTATCTCTTCGGTTGCGCCGGTCTGACCGCCCCTGTATCGGTCTGACCGAATGCAACAGCAGAGACAGGTTGTGCTGTTCTGTTGTCATATCTATTATCATCATGCTTTCCTATTTCCTGTACCTTACCTGCTGCATATCTTCCAAATCGTATAGTGGTCGAGGTATTCAAGGCACTACCTCCATCCGGACAAACAAGAAGAAATTGGCTAAGCGGCCAAAAAGGGCTCTACCCTCGAGTAGCAGCGACAGTCACGACGACGATTGGGTGCCCTCGGCCGGTGATTCAGAGACAGAACAGTCGTCTCATCGTGGTGGATCTTCTCATGTGGGCATGGACATCGAGAGCGAGGACGATGAAATAAACGTCCATGCTTTTCAAGGCCCGAAGAAAAATTGGACTTCAAGCGACTATACAAAGGCTAGGACTATCTATGCCTACAATCACGAGAATGACGCCTCTACTCCTCATTTCCACACGATGACACAGCAGGATGCCTTCTACGGTCATTTCATCCACAAGAATATCTTCGAACACAAATGGATCGAATGGGCTTATGTTGTGAATCAACCCATCATGGCTCCCTTGGTGCAGATCTTCAAGGATATAGGGTTGTATGACTTTGTGGAGCACAAGTGCCCATGGAACGCCACTGCCATCAGACAGTTCTATGCTACAGTTGAGATCAGATAGGCAGACCAGCAGATCATATGGATGACAGGTTCTAGGCGGTATGAGGCCACCTTTGAGGAGTTTGCTGCGGCAAACAAGTTAAACTATGAGGAGATGAAGGAGGGGATCGATATGGAGGATGAGGATTACCTCCATGAGGACGACTGGCTCCAGTTTTATGAGCAGCCGGGAGGTGGACAGGTCTCAAAGTCCTCCCTGCTGTCGTCAACAAGATCGTACGAGCCACGATCCATCCAAAGAGTGGAAACCGAGAGGCGGTCCGGGATTACTACTGGAACTTCATCGACCACATCCTCAAGAATCATCGGATCAACATTGTCTCTTTTATATTGAAGACAATTGAGGATGTCTCGGCGACCACTCTGTCGAATCTCTACTATGCTCCGTTTATCATGTCCTTGCTGCTCCAGAAGACGAAGTTCCCTCGCGGTTCTTGTGATATCAGACATCTCGGCTATAAGCCGTTTAGTGTCAACCCGCGCGTCTTGGCTCGAGGCCACGGAGCACAGCATCAGCAGCAGCAGCAGGCTCAGCCTATGCCTCCTCCTCCTCCACCTCAGGCTCAGCAGGCAGCTCAGTCTAGCCAAGCCCCCGCCTGGTTCACACAGTTCCATCAGCCGATGATGGATCAGTTTGCTACTCTTCTCCAGGGGCTTGAGCTCGCTCGCTCGGACTTGGCCGCATTGCATGATCAGTTCCAGACTTTCTCGTCGCGCCAGGATCAGTTCGAGCAGCGCTTCGACTCCTTCTCCGCTCACTTCTACACTCGTTTCCCTCAGACTCCTCCTCATCCCGATGATGATGCTCCAGCCGATCCTTAGCTTTTATGGCAATTGATGCCAAAGGGGGAGAGAAAAGAGAGTAGAAGAATAGGAGAGATGTTGAGAGATGAACCTTAAATGAAAATTTTTGTTGAAAACTTTTGGTGTAAAGTTTTAATTAACTTGTTTAGCTGAATATCTCTTCTATGATCTATGTGGATGTCATTCTGACTCTTGTATGAGATTGTTACTTCATGATATATAAGATATGCTTATGTTATTTTCATATGACCTTGTGTTGATAATATCATGTTGTAGAATTGAATGTTGAATGTCTTATTTGTGATACTTCATGCTCATATAATGGATGATTTGAGATAGCATCTGATATACATGCTTGAACTCCTCTAAAATTCTCTTATTCATACATTTAGGGGGAGTGTCTTATTCTTCGATGCTTATTGTAAAATTCCCTTTATGCTTAAAACTCTTTCATCTACTCTTTATGTTGTCATCAATTACCAAAAAGGGGGAGATTGTAGCTTCTAGGCCCCTATAGATTGTTTTGATAATTAATGACAACTTCAAATGCTATACTAACGTTACCTGCCTAATTGTGTCAAGAAGATACTTAAAAGACAGGTTAATGAAAGGCAAAAAAAGAGCCTCAGGATGAAGAAAGGGCGCATTGATCAAAAAGACAAAGGTACGGAATAGAGTCTTTTCCTTTTTACCGGTCTAAGGTGATTAGAGAAGAATTTTGACCGGATTTTAGGATAGTTGCCGTACTATTAAGAGGAGCATGTGGTGTATCACAAAATACTTCATCTATGTGCCACAAATCATAAAATTAACTTGTATTGCATACTAGAAGGTCATATACTTTGAATATGCTTGTTTCAGCTCATTTCTACTCAGCAATGTCTCAGTCGGTCTGACCGTATGTTGGACCGGTCTGACCGAATTCACGGACTGACCGATTAGAATTCTCAGACTGACCGACGTTATGTCTTAGTATAGTATATACCTTTGTAAGGTCGGTCTGTCCGTAGTTTAAACCTAAGTCAGTCTCCTGGAACTTCATGAACTATCTTTCTGTTATTTTGAGCTATTACGGTCTGACCGTTTTGTTATACCGGTCTGACCGTGAAATCGGTCTAACCGTGTTTTTATACTACGGTCTGACTGTATGGCCGGTCTGTCCGTATATATCGGCCTGACCGTATAAGGTGTCCAGAAACTATGTCGTCTCTGGACAGTTTCACGGTCTGACCGAAATAGGCTCCGGTCTGACCGTATGTGTGCCTGACAAGGGCAGTTGAGCATTTATTGCGCCTGTTTAATGCCGTTGCAATTGCGGCGGTCTGACCGAGCTTGTGCCTGCGGTCTGACCGCCAGGTGATCTTTTTCTCCCAACGGCCTGTAACGGCTATATTAATTGTGGGGGGTATATATACTCCCATGCACGGCCCTGTTCACAACTTTTGGCATAATCTTGAGCATTGTCATCATCCTTGAGAGTCTAAGCTAGTTTCATACACTCTAGGGTTCAAATTCTCGAATTTGTGAGAGTGTGCATTTGAGATCTTCTAGTGCATTGCATTTAGATCATTAAATCAATCTTGTGGCACTAGAAGAAGGCTAAGTGATCATCACCGGCTTGTTACTCTTGGAGTTTGCCGGCTCCTAGACGACTAGGAGAAAGGTTTCGAAGAGCTCTTCAAGGAAGATTGTGAAGAAGCCTCAAAGCGTCTTGTGAAAGGTTGAGCACGCCTTGCCGGAGCGGTAAAATGCATCCTTAGTGAAATCGAGGTTTGGATAACTCATCACACTAGTCCGGCTCAAGATCTAGGTCGCTTCTCGAGAGAAGGTTGACTAGATAGAGGAGCGGTTAGAGATTTGAGTTTGCCTCAACGTGGATTAAGGGTGATCGGCAAATCACCGAGACCATGGGATATATCCTTGTGTTGGAATTGCTCTTTGTTCATCTCGTGTTATTTAAATTGCTCTCTTTTACTACTAATTGTTTGATTTATTGTAATTTGCTAAAATCGCCTATTCACCCCCCCTCTAGTCGATATCCTAGGTCCCTTTCAGCATCCGGCCCTGGCCGAAAGAAGGACATTGCTACCCCTCGATCCAACGGTGGCAGGCGGGATAGTTTAGTCTTTTTGCTTCCTTTGGGGCTATATAATCCCTTGTACACCTCATGTAAAGGACAATCTTTCATTATCACTTGGAATAGACAATCTCACAGGTGTGCTCCGGAGCCATCTCTCCCTCGAGAGAGCTCCCACAGCCAACTCCGATTGGGAGCACGGCGACAGGACTAGGGTCTCCACTGAGACCCGAACCTGTATAAATCTCCGTGTCACTTGCTGTGTTTGCCCAACAGGGGAGGACCGGTCACCCGGTCAGCCCGCGTCGTATTTTCTTCGCTAGGATCTTCCACAAAACCTGCTGGGGTATCCGTAATACCACGACAGTTGGTGCCGTCCGTGGGGACTTGTGACAAGACGCCATGGCTCCCCCAAGAACGAGGGCTCGCGCCCTTCCCGGTGACGCTGGTCCCGGTGACCCGGCGCCGCCCGTCCGGGACACAACCGTCCCGGCGCTTCCGCCCGAAGGCTGCCAGACCCAGGTACCGCCTCCCACCTTCCCTGTTAATTTCTGTGGTTCGACCTCCTGGCCCGTCCCGGTGACCATGGTCGCCTCGGCCTAGACCAGTCTCCCCCCGTTGGCCTCCCCGGCTCCCCGGGACGCCTTGCTCGAGGCGTTAGTGGAGGGCCAGCTCCGCCCCCAGTGCTCTATGGACAAGCTGCTCCATGTCTTGGCGCGGCCACCGGCCCCCACTTGCCCACCATACCCGTTCCTGGGGTCTATGCCCCCATTTATGGGTCACCCGATGGCCCCTCTGGCCCCTAGAGGCCCGGTCGTTTCGTACGACCCCATCGGAGGGTATCCTCCCCCGGCGGGTCATCCATCCGGAGCCTTCCCGGCGCCGAGAGCCTTCTCGATGCCGGGAGGTTACTTCATGCCCGGGGCCTTCGCGGTGCCGGGGGGACACCCAGTTCCAGGCCCATTCTCGGGGCCGGGGGCCCACTATATGCCTGGGGTTTCCCCTGTGCCGGGAGCCAGCCCCGCCCCGCAGGTCGCGTTTACTGCACCAGGGGCGGTTGACAGAGCAGCTCCTGTGTCGCAGCGGGCCTCCCCCTGCAACGGCGCCCCGGTTTCAGACGTTGCCGTGGGGGTTCCCCCCTCTCCGATTCCGGATAATACAGGGGTTCCCCCCTTTCTGGTCCCGGACGTCGCCGCGGGGGTTCCCCCCTCTTCGGTTCAGGATAATACAGGGGTTTCCCCCTTTCCGGTTCCGGACACCGCTACAGGGGTTTCCCCTCGCCGGCCCTGGTAGTGCCCGGGCCGGTAGCTACAGCGCATGAGCTCCCTCCTCCCCCGGGGCCGCCCCCGAGGATGCCTCCGGCGGATCAAGTCCGCTTCGCCCGAGAGGAGGTTGAGCGAATGCGTGCAACTAAGTCTAGGGAGGAACCTCCCCCGGGTCGCAGACGCGGAGAGCTTCGCTCCCGCTCCGGCCGGGCGAAGAGACTTGCCAAGAACCAACCTCTCCGAGGGAGCACCCGGACGTCTTAGAGGTCAGCTCCACCAACTCGGAAGAAAAGCGCCGTTACCGCCATGCCGGCGGACCTCTTGGGCCCCTTCCCGACTCCGACAACGAGCGCGCGTCCCCTGTCAAAGGTGACAGCGATCGGGACTCTCCCCGAGAAGTGGAGGGGGCTAACCAGCCGCTGTGCCATAGACTACGGAGCATTCGATGGCCGCGACCTTACCGCCCGCCGCACATCGAACACTACAACGATGAGGCCGATCCTTACGAATTTGTGCAGGTGTATTCCACAGCCATCTCGGCGGCTGGGGGGACGAGACGGTGCAATGCAACGTTTTCCCCCTCTACCTGACCGGGATCGCCCGCTCGTGGTTCTACAACCTGAAGGCCGGCTCCATCAATTCCTTCACGCAGCTCAAGCGCGAGTTCTGCGCGAATTTCTAGGGGAACTACGTGCGTCCCCTAGATTCCTCGCAACTCTATACCATCCGACAGAGGACGGGGGAGACCATCCGCAGCTTCTTCAAGCGCTTCGCTCAGGTTAAGAGCAAAGTGGCTCACGTCCCTGACTCCACAGTCATTGAGGCGTGCAAGAGCGGGATCCTCCCGGGAGAACTCCACCGGAGGCTCTCCCGAAGCTGCCCCTCCTTCGCCGATGAGCTCTTCAACGTACTTGAGAAGTACGCTCGGGCGGAGGAGGATGACCTGTGGAAGAAGAACCAGGGGTCTCCCGCCCCCACCGATCGGGGGGCCAGGGAACCCCTCAAACGCCCTAAGCAGGGAGGTCGTAGCGAGCCACGGCCTCGGTACACCTTTGTCCTCGAGGGCGGAGGCGGCTCGCGCGACACTTCCAGGGCCAACCGCCCTTTCCCCAAGCCAAAAGGCCATGGGGGAGGACAGTCATCCCGCAGTCAGGAGCGACGAGAAACAGGGAAGGTCGGTGGTGTACCTTCCACAGGTCCGATACCCATGCCACCCGGGAATGCCATCAACTGCTCCAATAATTCGCCGCATTCCTCGACCAGCATGGGCAGGGGGGTGGACTCCGGCCTCCTTCCCCTCTCAACCGGCCTTACCGGCCCTTCCTGCTCCCGCGGGGGGACAGCAGGGACGAACACAGGAGGGGGAGCCATCAGAAACTCTCCCCTTCCAAACCTCCCAGAGGCGTGTCAGCGTCATCATGGGGGGGTCCGCTTCCAGGCTGGACTCTAAGCGTCAGCACAAGGAGTAAGCGCGCGAAGTGAAGGTGGTGGGGGTGCTGCATACATCCCTGCCACCTAAGTGGCCGGACGTCACTACTACAGAATACAACATCACAGTCGGTTCAAAACAGTCATCACAGACGGTTCTGAACCGTCAGTGATATTCGAGTCAGTGATAGTCCGAGACTATCACTGACGGTTTTGAACCGTCTGTGATAATGATTATCACAGACGGTTCTGAGCTCAGAACCGTCTGTGATAATCATTATTACAGACGGTTCTGAGCTGAAAACCGTCTGTGATAATAATTATCATAGACGGTTCTGAGCTCAGAACCGTCACTGATAATCATTATTACAGACGGTTCTGAGCTGAAAACCGTATGTGATAATCATTATTACAGACGGTTCTGAGCTCAGAACCGTCTGTAATAATGATTATCACAGACGGTTCTGAGCTCAGAACCGTCTATGATAATCGCGTCCAATTAATTCTAATCTGTCACTATCTAGTTCATTGTTTTCATCATATCTTCTTCATACGAACTCGGATTTTCGCATTCTTGTACTTGCTGGAAACATCAGATCGTGCTCTACAACTTTTCTGTTGAGGTCGAGGTCAGATTCGGCATCCATCTATTAGATATTGGGCTGTTAATGTCGATGGTGTACAGTTTGAATCTAATAGATCTGTTTCGGTATTTTCATCATAATTATTTGATCCGAACTCGGATTGGGATAAATTTATACTTTATTGAATCGTTGCGAGAAATCCCACAAAAAGTTTGTTGGGGTAATCTTCAAATTCGGCCATTTTCATCACGCTAAAATTTGGGCAATGTTAGTTGTATAATTTTCAAACTCTAGTCCAATTCGGATTCAAATTACTCAATCTGAGATAGCTTCAGTAAAATTGCCATATCTTTTGATTTTCAATACCGTTTTTGACGTTCTTATACTTTTTGGAAAGATAAAAAAATCCTCTACAACTTTGGTGTTGACCAGATCCTATAATTCGGAGTTCTTGGGGCCCAAAATTGTTAATCATTATCACATACAATTTTTAGCTCAAATGTAAATCACTGAATCATCACATAAACAATGAATTTAGAGTTCATAAGTCTGTTCATAGTTAATAGCCAAAACACAGATTTTAGATACCAAAAACAACACAGAGTTTAAATTTGCAATCAAATTCACTAAGAGCTTCAATTAAACATAAAAAATTATCAACTAAGAATTGACAGCATTCAAACAGAGAATGGGTCAAACAGATTCAACATAAACAATTATCAACTAAGATTCAGTTCACACCAGATTTTAATTTTTAGTATTCAGCTGTTGATCACACAACTACAAACTAGTCACTTTACAACATCTAGAAAACAAGGAGCAGGGGGAGAGAGTGTTTAAGAGAGGGAATTGTCACCGAGGCTTGAATGAGAGATGATGCCATGGTGCTGAAGAACGCAGCCGCAGAAGAACTTGAGGAAGCTGCTGGAGGAGGCCGTCGTAGCTCGACCACAATCGAAGAGGTGCTGAAACCGTCGGCTGTCTCGTGGCCGAGGAAGAAGTGGTCATCGGATGGTCGTTGTTGAGGGAGCTGCTTGTAGTCATCATCGGCCCATGAGACGTGGCCGACGAGATGATGGTGGGCAATGGAGTGGTGGTGGCGTAGTTGAGCTCGGATCGGTGTGGATCTAGGGTTATAGTGGCGCCGCGGTGTAGAACGGTGGAAATGAAGTGAAGTGTCGCAAAGTGTGCTGCTTTGAATTAGGGCAAGTGAAGTGAAAAGTCGAAAAGTGTGGAAATGAGCGGGACAAAGCCCGCCTTAAATTTTATAATCGCAAAGTCGCAAAGTCTGATAATGATTATCACAGATGGTTCTGAGCTTAAAACCGTCTCTCATAATGATTAGTAATTTTGGGCTTTAAGAACTCCGAATTAGAGGATCTCGTCAACACTAAAGTTGTAGAGGATTTTCTTATCTTTCCAAAAAGTATAAGAACGTCAAACAAAGTCTTGGAAATCAAAAGATATTGCAATTTTACCGAAGCCGTCTCAAACTGTACGCCATCAACATTAACGGCCCAATATCTCATAGATGGATATCGAATCTGACTTTGACCTCAACAGAAACGTTGTAGAGCACGATCTGATGTTTCCAGAAAGTACAAGAATGTAAAAATCAGAGTTCGTATGAAGAAGATATGATGAAAACAATGAACTAGACAGCGATAGATTAACACAATTATCACAGACGGTTCTGTTCTCAGAACCGTCTCTCATAATGATTAGCAATTTCGAGCCCCAAGTACTCAGAATTAGAGGATCTGGTCAACACCAAAGTTGTAGAGGATTTTTTTATCTTTCTAAAAAGTATAAGAACGTCAAAAACGGTCTTGGAAATCAAAAGATATAACAATTTTACCGAGGGCATCTCAAACTGTATGCCATCAACATTAACGGCCCAATATCTCGTAGTTCAATACCGAATCTGACTTTGACCTTAACAACAAAGTTGTAGAGCACGATCTGATGTTTCCAGCAAGTACAAGAATGTGAAAATCCGAGTTCGTATGAAAACGATATGATGAAAACAATGAACTAGACAACGACAGATTAACGCGATTATCACAGACGGTTCTGAGCTCAGAACCGTCTGTGATAATCATTATTAGTGACGGTTCTGAACTCAGAACCGTCTATGATTTTCACAGACGGTTCTGAGCTCAGAACCGTCTGTGATAATCATTATTAGTGACGGTTCTGATCTCAGAACCGTCTGTGATAATGATTATCAGTGACGGTTCTGAGGTCAAAACCGACTGTGATAGTCCAGCACTATCACAGACGGTTTTGAGCTCAGAATCGTCTGTGATAATTAGAATATCACAGACGGTTCCAAGGTCAAAATCGTCTGTCAGATTATCACAGTCGGTTCTGATCTCAAAACCGTCTGTGATAACTTAACATTTTCTCCCGACAGGCCTTCATAGACGGTTTTCTATTGAAAAGCTAATAACCGTCTGTGATGTGCCGTCCTGGATGTTTGTTTCTGTGGTAGTGCGTCCCCCTCACCTTCACGGCAGAAGACGCGCGTGGAGTTCGCTTCCCCCATGATGACGCGCTCATCGTCTCTGCTACCATCTACAACTGTCATCTGGCTCGCATCCTCATGGATGGCGGGAGCTCCGCCGACGTCCTCTACCTAAAGGCGTTTAGGGAGATGCAGGTAGACGAGAAGCTCTTGCAGCCCGCATCAGGGCCTTTGCAAGGATTCGTCCCGGGGAAGGCAATCCACCCCGTGGGGAAGGTGGATCTCCCCATGACCTTCGGCACCCCAGACAATTATCGAACGGAGATGGTCCAGTTTGATGTGGTAGACCTCCCCTCTTCTTACAAAGCGATCATGGGGTGGACCACAATGAACCGCTTGGGGGCCGCGATCCACTAGAACTATCTCTGTGTGAAGATCCCCGAGCGTCACGGCGTGATCACCGCCCAGGGAGACCAAGACATGGCCCGCGCTCTATACGAGCGCGCCGCCACAATGATCGGAAGCATCAACATCATAAAAACCCTGGGGGGAGGCCTCTCCCCCGGAGTCAGACGCCGCCGTGATACCTTCTGGGAGGCCCCTCCCCAGGCCACGTCCGGAAGGGGGCCTCCAGAAGGTCCCGCTGTCCCCGGACGACGGGGACAAGACCGTCAGAATCGGGGCGGAGCTCCACGAGGGGCATGCGGAGCAACTCGCGGCTTTCCTGCGTGAAAACTCCGACGTTTTCGCTTAGAAACTCTCTGACATGCGAGGCGTCGCCCGAGATGTCATCGAGCACAAGCTCGCGGTGACCCCCGGACACCCCCCGATCAAGCAGAAGCTGAGAAAACTCTCCCTTGAACGCCAAGAGGCGATCAAGGTAGAGATTTCCCGACTCTGAGAGGCGGGTTTCATTCGGGAGGTCTTGCACCCCGAATGGCTTGCGAACCCCGTCCTTGTAAAGAAGTCGAACAGCAAGTGGCGGATGTGAATGGACTTCACCGACCTCAACCGCGCTTGCCCCAAAGACAATTTCCCGCTCCCGCGAATTGACCAGTTGGTCGATTCAACCGCAGGGTGCGAGTTAATGAGCTTCTTGGACGCGTACTCGGGCTATCACCAAATCCGGATGGCGGAAGGGGATGAGGAAAAGACGAGTTTCATAACTCCCCTCGGAACCTTCTCCTACGTCCACATGCCCTTCGGGTTGAATAACACTGGAGCGACCTTCCAGCGGCTCATGACGCTGGTCTTCAAGGACCAAATTGGTCGCAACATCGAAGTCTACATCAACGATGCGGTCGTCAAAAGTCCCCGCGCAACTGCTCACATCGACGATTTAGCGGAGACCTTCCGCAACCTCCGCGCGTATGGGTTGAAGCTCAATCCGAAGAAATGCGCCTTCGGCGTGCACGTGGGGAAGCTCCTGGGCTTCCTTGTGTCCCAGCGGGGCATAGAGGCAAACCCCGAGAAGATCCGGGCATTCCTGGACATGCCCCTGCCGCGCTCGGTCAAAGACGTCCAACGACTCACCAGCCGCTTAGCCGCGCTGAGCCGCTTCGTCTCGCGGTCAGGGAAACGCGGCCTCCAATTCTTCAAAATCCTCCGGGGGCTCGAAGGGTTCCGATGGACCCCCAAGGCCCAGGAGGCCTTCGACGACCTGAAGAAATACCTCATGAGCCCCCCCATGCTCGTGAGCCCATCTCCGGAAGAGCCCTTGCTCCTTTACCTCGCCACGACCCCGGTTGCCGTAAGCGCGGTATTGGTAAAGGAGCAAGAAGGGCAGTAGTGTCCCATGTACTACGTGAGTGAAGCCCTCTAAGGGGCTAAAACTTGGTACACGGAGATGGAGAAGATCTGTTACTCCCTCCTGATGGCATCCCGGAAGCTTCGTCATTACTTCCTGGGGCACCACATCACCGTCCCATCATCCCTCCCCCTGGGGGAGGTGCTCCGAAACAAAGAAGCCACCGGCCGGATAGGGAAGTGGGGGGCCGAGCTCGCCCCCTTTTCCCTCTCCCTCACAGGGCGCTCCGCCATCAAGTCACAAGTCCTTGCCGACTTCGTGGCGGAGTGGACTCCTGCCCCTGGGCTCGGGGACGAAGACCTCTCCGCGCTGCCCCCACGCAGCGACCATTGGACACTCATGTTCGATGCTCCCTGTGTCTCGCCGAGGCTGGCGCGGGAGTAGTCCTCCAGAGCCTCGAGAGTACGCGGCGCGGCTCATGTTCCCCGCCATGAACAACGTCGCCGAATACGAGGCCTTGCTCCTCGGGTTGCGCATTGCACGCACCCTGGGGATTCGACGCCTCCTAGTAAAAGGAGACTCTTAGCTCGTAGTTTGCCAAATGGACAAGTCCTACCTGTGCCATGACAAACTTGAGCCTTTACTTGCAGGAAGCGCGCAAGATGGAGAAGCACTTCGACGCCCTAGAGGCCCGGCACATCCCGCAAAGGGACAACGACCGGGCCGACGCCCTAGCCCGGGCAGCTAGCGCCCGGGAACCGCTCCCCAAAGGGGCCTTCTTGGAGATTATGACGAAGCCCTCGGTGACCTCCTCGGACGTGGGTGACGAACCCTGCGTCCCAGAAGTCACCGAAATCACCCGAGCTTTGTCTTGGATGGACCCCCTTGTCTCCTTCATAAAGGGGGAGGGGGACCCTCCCAACGAGACCGAGGCTAAGCGCCTCCGGGCCAAAGCACGGGCATACCTCCTGTTGGAGGGGAAGCTCTACAAGCAAGGGGCTTCCGCCTTACTTAGTTGCCTTCCACGATCGGAGGGGCTCCGGCTTCTCGGGGATATTCACGCAGGAAGCTGCGGGTCTCATCTAGCCCCGCGTGCCATCGCGGCCAAGGCCCTTCGCCAGGGCTTCCATTGGCCCACAGTGATTCATGACGCGCGAGATCTTGTCTCCGCGTGCGAGGCCTATCAGAAGATGGCCAAGGGTTCGAACCTCCCCCCTGTAGCACTGCAGACTATCCCCATCACTTGGCCCTTTGCGCGCTGGGGGATGGACCTCCTCGGCCCCTTCCCCCTAGCGCCCGGGGGCAACAAGTACGCAGTGGTCGCGGTTGACTACTTTACTAAGTGGGTAGAGGCCGAACCTGTTGCCAGCATCACGTCCCAGGCGGTACAACGGTTTTTCTGGAAAAAATATCATGTGTCATTTTGGCGTCCCCCGGGAGATCACTGTCGATAACAGGACCCAATTCGACTCGGCATATTTCCGGGAATTCTGCGATGGCTTGGGGCTCACCATCCACTTCGCTTCAGTGGACCATCCCCAGAGCAACAGGGCCGTTGAAAGGGTCAACGGCGTGATCCTACAAGGGTTGTGCTGACGGCTTGAGCAAACCGCTTCCAAGCGGGGTGCATGGGCAGAGGAGCTCCCTAGCGTCCTCTGCTCCATGCGCACGACCCTAAGCCGGGCGACGGGACGTACTCCCTTCTCCCTGGTATACGGGGCCGAGACAGTCCTCCCCTGGAGATTGGCTTTCGGTCGCTGCGGGTCGAGCTCCTAGACAGAGCTACGACCGCGGCGTACCAAGCCAACGAGGCAAATCAACGACTAGATGTCGATCTCGTGGAGGAAGAACGCCACCGAGTGCTCCTCCACCACGCCATCTACGAGCACGAAATGGCGCGCGCATACAACCAGCGCGTACGCGAGAGGGTTTTTCAACTCGGGGACCTTGTCCTCAAACACGTCACGGACCCCAAGCCTAGGGCAAGCTCTCCCCCAAGTGGGAGGGCCCCTACAAGATCTCGACAGTCCTGGGCTCGGGGGCTTACAAGCTCTCCAATCTTTAAGAGAAGGAGCTGAAGCACACGTGGAATGTGCGTTTACTTCGCAAGTTCTATGTCTAGCCTACGGGCTCGTCCCCTCCCCCGGAGCGATTACGCCAGAGGGGGAGGGGGGACATTGTACTCACCATTCCCTCCCCTATCGCGATTTCGCAGGGGGAGGCGTTGTACTTCGATTCATTATCAATATAGCTGGTTTTTTCTTCCAACTCTGTCTCAATACAGGTTTTTACATTACCGTCTTTTACGGCGATGCCCTCCCCGTGAGGAAGTGGGCTATCACGACCCAACAAGTCCCTACAACGGGAGTCCCACGCCCGTAGGGCGGCTTACGATCACCCCTCGTGGGCTGAGGGTGTAAGCGGCAACCCGGTCCTCAAGGACCGCGGTAACGAGTCAATTTGGGAGACTAGTCCCCTACCCAAACACTCAGACCCGTCATCGGGCACATCCTCCTCCGAGAGTCGATTGTCTCCTCAGTGAGACGGAATTATCGGATATTCTTTCTTGGAGACATCGTTCCCGGCTCCCCGTTTTCACGGTGATCGGAGGATTGTCTCCCGGAAACATTATTCCCGGGAATTTCACCTCGGACTTTCTTGGATGTTCTTCCCCGGAGATTTCGTTCTCGGCTCCCAGTTTTCTAGGTGGCCGGGGGGTTCTCTCCCGGGGAAATTCCCGGAGATATTGCACCTCCCAGAAGAATCACCCGGTTCCCCGTTATCACGGTGACCGGAAGATTTTTACCCCGAGAGAATTTCTTGGAATTTCGGAATTCTCGGATATCTTTCTTGGAGACATCGTTCCCGGCCCCCCGTCTTCACGGCGACCGGAGGTTTGTCTCCCGGAAAAATTATCCCCGGGAACTTTACGGATTTTCTTGGATGATCTCTCTCTGGAGACCCCATCCCCGGCTCCCCGTTCTTACGGCGACCGGAGGATCCCGTCGGGGCTTTCGAAAAAATCGTTCCCGGAAATTTTTTATAACCTTAGGAAAACTTGGAAGAATTCTTAAATGGCGGGCCTTTACCCCGGGAGCTTTGTCACCCCCACAACGCGCGGAGCTCCCCTCTGGCTTGCTGTGGAGGGGGGATAAGGAGCACCCGGGAATCACCCCATCCCGGACCATCTAAGAAGGCAAAATACACGAGCAAACTTAGCTCTATTAAAGAAATCAAAATACACAAGAAAACTTAGCTTTATTAAAGATCATTTAACCGGAGGACATCCTTCCCCTCCGGTGGGCATCATTACATCAGATACGATACAACCCGGGGTCTAGCCCGGAAAGTTCCTACGCCTAATAATCCCGGAGACCTTCCGATATCTCCCGGGCCAGGTCCCGGTACAAGCCACGTATGCGACGCTGGGCCTCCTGGAGCAGGTCTTCGGGCCAATATTCGTAGCCCGCCGGTGGTAGTATTCGAAGTGGGGGAACCCTCCGGGACCCCGGTCGCGGAGGGGATAGTCAGCGCGGTGATTATCGAAGTTGTCTAGGTGCCACTCCGGATGCCACCGCAACCGGATCGGCTCCCGGGAAACGTCCCCGGAGAAGAGACTCAACAAAATAAAGGCGGCCTGGGCGTCCCCCGGGTTACACCCGCCGGGGCTCAAAGGCCTCACCCTCGGAGAGTTTCTCTGGGACCTTCGCCCGGGAGTAACCTCCCGGGTAACCTGGTACATTTCATTCAAAGACTTAGCAAAAAATTCAATTTGTATTGCATCAAAATGTTTCTTGTACAAGTGTCCGGGACTTCCTCTAAGAAGCTACCGGAAGCAAAAGCCTAAAAAACAAAAAGGGCCCTATCTAAAGGAACGGGGGGAGGCTCATACTTGTTCGTTGGCGTCCTCCTCCCGGGGGGCACCCGCCGGAGCCGCAGCATCCGCTCCCGGTGGCGCCGGCGCCAGGAATCGCACCCGGATTATCTGGCTGTAGAAGCCGCCGGCTAGCTGGTCCACTTCTCGCCGCGACGGCTCGAAGAACTCCGGGAAGCTCCGGGGGATTCGGCCCCCGATCGCCCGGGAGCCTACCCCCCGGTGCTCCACGAGCCCGGCCACGGCGGCCACCACCGGGATCGCCCGGCCTCACGCCCGAGCATCAACGGCCTCCAGGATCACGAAGACTTGTGCGTTGAGAAAACGCACAGCCTCCGTAAGCGTCGCCGGGGCCACCTCGGAGCTGCTCCCTAAGCCCAGGCTAACTCCGAGCCCCTCGAGGGCTAAGCAAACGGAGCGTCCTGCGTCCGTCACCGCCCGGACGCTGGAGCTCTCGAGCTCCCGGAGGGCATCCTCCTTCGCCTTTGCCTCCCTCCGGAGCTGGTCGTTGGCAGTCTCGGAGGCGTGGACTTGGGCCCGGACTCGGGCTAGCTCCCGGAGGGCATCTTCCCGCTGCTCCAGATAGGCAGCGGCCTTCTCCTCGGCGTCCTTCAGCGCCTGGCTGAAGCGCGCTTCAATCCCCCAGGTGATGGCCGCCCCCTACAAGAGCAAGAGTTAGAAAAAATTCTAGTTGAGAGCGCCAAAGGAAACCTCCTACCGGCTCGAGAAAGTACCTGGATCTGGAGGGATTGAAGCTCCCCGAAGCGCTCGCGGAGTGTCCCTTGCGAGACATAGTCCTGGACCTTCCGGTTTTGCAGGCTCTCCGCGTACCGGTCGACCTCCCCTGCGGACAGCAGGGGGGTCTCCCTCCCGGCGCCGGACTAGTCGCGACCGACGACGGGCCCCCGTGCAAGAGTCGCGGGGGTGATGTGGACCGGGGTGGTGATGACTGGCGTCCTTGCCGCCGAGGAAGTGGCCGCCGAAGAGGAGGTGGCCGAAGAGCTTTCAGAGGGGGTCCCTCCCCGGGGGGGGGGATTAGGAGCCCCTTCCCCTTTCCAGGCCGTGGGGCCCCCAGGACCTCCGTCACCGGAGGAGCCTCGTAGACCGAGGGGCTCCCCCCCTCGTCTACCGGCCACTCGACACGCAGAGGCGAGGCCTCCGCGAATCGGACCTCCGGTCTCTCCAGCTCCGGTAGCGTCGGGGCCGCCGGGAAGGCTATTGCCGAAGGTGGCGAGGGGCCGTAATCCGCCGAATCGGATGCCCCCCCGTCATTGGCTAGTTCCTTCCCCGAAGCCTCCACGGGGTTCTCCGGGGGAGGTGGCGTCGCTTCCTTTCGGGGAGGCGCCTGCGCGCACCCTGACCCGGGGGCTGCGTCCCGGGCCTTCGCGGGAGTGGAGCCCGGTGTCGTCGATGGGCCGGGGGCTTTCTGAGCCTTGGCCCGCTTTGGCTTAGAGCCCCCGGTGGCCTCCTTCCCCCTCTTGTGGGAACCGGGGGTGGGGAGGGGTGTTCTCGCAGGTAGCCTCAGCTCGAAGGCCTCGGCCACCAAGTTTCGGGGAGGGCCCTCCCCCATGACGCGCACGATGCGCTCGTGCTCGTCGGTGTAATACCTCCCGAGGAGGTTTTCCGCCTTCTCCCAGGCGGCCAGGTATGGCCGGACTGCAAAAGGTAAGAGTTAGAAAAATACGCGAAAGGAAACGAGCATGGTAATCGGGAGCTTACGTCGAGTCACCGGCTTCTGCGGGGCCGCTGGGCCGGGCACATCCCAATTCCCCTCCTCCCGTGCGTGAGGGGGGAAATCTTCAGCAGCGTTAGCTCCTCGGCGGCGTCCCTCATGGAGCGGACGCCCCAGGAGCCCATGACCTTGTTGAGGAGCTTTAGCTCCTCCTCAGTCCACACCGGAGGCTTGGGAGCGGACGACCGACTGTAGGAGGGAGGCTCCGGGGAGTACACACCACATCGTCGTCCCTGACCTGGAGATAGAACCACCTCCGGATCCAATTCCCCCAGTGGTCCCGGGAGGCTGCCACCGGGTACTCCGCTACCCGGGATGACAGGAGTTGGACCATCACCGAACCAAACGACGACTTCGATCCTCCCTTCACCAGGTGGGAGCTCCTCGCCGCCGGCTCGTAGAAATACCGGAACAGCCGGAGCGTTGCCTCCCGTCCAGTGGCTGTCTCAAACAGCCATATGAACAGCCCTATCGGAACGAACGCGTTCGGCGTCAGGTGGTTCAAGGCCACCCCGTACTCCTTCAAAAACTCCCGGAGCAGCGGGTGCACCAGGAGCCGGAGCCCGGCCTCGAGGAAAGCCTCAAAGGCCACCACTTCCCCAGGCCTAGGGCGGGGGGCTCCGTCCTTCTTCGCGGGGATTTGGACGTCCCCGTCCGCAACAACTCCCCGGTCGACCAGGGACTCCAGGTCCCCGGATGTAAACTCGGAGGCCCAGAGGAAGTCCGCGGTGACTTCCTCCGAGGGCACCTCCGTGGCCTTAGCACGGCCCTTGGGTCCCATCTAATTTTTCCGGTGGCTAAAGCTCTAGGAAAAAGGGGGGACTTAGGGGTTCCGGAGACTAAGCTTCCGGGAGTGAGCTTCCGGAAGAGGGCTACCGGGAGAGCTAAGGGCGCTAAGGGAATTTGAGGGTTTGAAGTTTGGATTGAGTTCTCCGGGCCTCCCGAGGCCCTATTTATAGGGGCCAAACGCGGCCCCGATGGGTGCCACGTGGCCCTTCGTGGTGCATCCGCGCCGTTCAATTCAAACAACGCGTGGGAAACGAAGGGACGGGCGCGCGAAACAAGGCATCTCCGGTTCAAACCACAAGCGGTCATTATTGCCGAACGGCGCGCTCCCATCGAGACAAGACCTTAATGAATGATGGCGCGGTAATGAACGCGCGGCGCAGAAATCGAAGCGTCACGACCCCGGTGGTTTGTCCCGGAGATTTTCCCAGTGACATGAACCATCCCCTCCGGGGACTCGAGCATCGTCCCCGGAGGGCCTGGGGGGCTGCTGTTGGGGGAAATCTCCACGAGACTAAGTCCAGGTAAGAGGCTGTTCAATTTTTCCGGGGACAAGGCTCCCCGGTGGCTTGTCCTGGGCGCCGCGTTTGCCCGAGGACAAGGCCCCCTGGTGGCCGGGTGCCGCCGTTTGCCCGGGGACAAGGCCCCCGGTGGCTCGTCCCGGGCGCCCTCCGGTGGCTTGTCCCGGGCACCGCCTTTTGTCCGGGGACAAGGCCGGCCGGTGGCTTGTCCGGGTGCCGCCGTTTGCCCGGGAACAAGGCCTCTGGTGGCTTGTCCCAGGCATCGCCGTCCTTCCGAAGACAGGGGTCCCCGGCTCCAAGTCACGTGAGGGTCACGCGGGAAGCGCCTCAGGAATCGGTAGACACCTGTCAAGCATCCGAGGGCCCTGGCCGGAAGAAGAACGTTGCTACCTCTCGATCCAATAGTGGCAGGCGGGATATTCTTTTTGCTTCTTTTGGCGCTATATAAGCCCTTGTATACCTTATGTAAAGGACAATCTTTCATTATCACTTGGAATAGACAATCTCACAGGTGTGCTCCGGAGCCATCTCTCCCCTGAGAGAGCTCCCATAGCTAACTCCGGTTAAAAGCACGCCGACAAGACTAGGGTCTCCACTGAAACTCGAACCTGTATAAATCTCCGTGTCACTTGCTGTGTTTGCCCGATGGGAGAAGACCGGACACCCGGTCAACCCGCGTCGTATTTTCTTCGCTAGGATCTTCGACAAAATCTACCGGGGTATCCATAATACCACGACAATAGTAAACTAGTTAGCACTAAATGGAGCTCTATTCCCTTCTATTAATGTCTAAGTTCCCGTATTGTATTTTATCCATCCTCACAGGATGGCAGCTATTAACTTAACTCCAACTAACCATCTAAAATGAATTTGAATTGCTCAACGTCAACTATGCACATGTGATAAAATATTATCTACTAAAATCTTCAAGTTCTGAAAGGATATTAATATTTGAAACGAATCCAAAGTCTATAATCTCTAAAAGAGTGAACCCAAGGTACTATTATAATCTTCTCCTCTGGTTAAGCCATATAATTTTTATTTTGTTGGCCGTCCGATCTTTGTTGTCGTTTCATCTCATCCGTTCAAACCCACAACGCCTCCTAGTATGAAAAATCTGTTCCCTCCGTTTTTAAATAAATGTGATTTTAACAACTAGCACATGAAACAAAATATTAAACAAAATTACCATAGTAGTTCTATTGAATACAAAATCATTCCCAACTAGACATTTATTGTACTGGTCTTAAAAAAATATTTATAAGAAAACAATTGTACAAATGTCTCTTAAATCGTAGAAAAACATATATGTGAAAATAAAATTAGAAAACTAAAATAACATTTATTTGAAAATAAAGAGAGTATGCATTGATCACGTAAATGTATTGTTTACACCATTGGATCATCACTCTTAAAGACGACCTCTTGAGATTTCGCAAGACTTATCAAAAAACTGAAATGAAGTGCTCTACAATAGCACTATATCGATTAGAGAAACAATATATTGTTTCCGTGTATACACATGAGACAACTTTTCCTTGCATCATTTAGTGAAAAGGCATAATGCAACCCTTTTTTGCAACTTTTAGCGAAAACATGGGAAACAAACAACACAACTTATTTATTCTCTCCAAGTAAAACAAATATATACTAAATATATGCACCCGAAATAAATAACTTTAATTTAAATTATCTAACAAATCATTCCTTACAGTTGGATTAATGAACTATTTTATAATCTCAACATATTCCAAAGTTAACCGAAAGAGTTCGGTTCAAAGACTTTGTTCTGTCTTTTGATTATTCGTAAATAAAATATATTATGTACTATTGATCATAGCCATGCATGATCCAATTTGCTTTCAAGAATCTCGCTAATCACTCGCTTGAGGGCTAAATTATCAGAGACAAGACCAGTGTGTGTCATATTTTCAATTCTGATAGATTTGAAGTACTCCTGCCTCGGATCTTTTCCGACCACCGTGTCCAGTGCCAATATGCTCTCCAGATTGATCACTCCGTCACCGTCACCGTACACCACCGCTGGAGACACATCGAAGTCGCCGTCCCAGTACACCAGCTTCTTCACCGTCGGCGTGCCGATTCCGTTAATGCAAGTCATCGGCACAACCGGCGCTCTAAAGTTCAAGGCCACCGGGAGCACCCGCGTGTTGTAGAGCCTCACCGCGCCGGCCGGGAAGCCGACGGCGGTTAGGAACTCCGGGATGTCATAGGCGGTGTAGTTCTTGGCTGGCGTGATCACCAGCGGCGTATTGCCGAACAGCTTGGGAGTCGGCAAGCCGGAGAACAGGCTGGCAAAGGTCCTCTTCACCTGGCCGAGGACATCAGCCGGCGAGCTTGGGCCGGAGGCGATGTTTTGCATCGCCGGCACGACGCCGTCGGCGCCCGTCCCGATCATGATGAAGTGCTTGACGAACGTCCGGCGCCACGAGAGTGGACTCCGGTTGAGGAAATGGACCGCGAGGAAGCCGCCGAAGCTGTGTGTCACGAGGACGACCGGCTTTCCATGGTTCTTACTGCTTGCGCGCTCCACCAGCGCCCGGAGCCGCCGGGAGTACCGGGAGAACTCCCCGGATGTGTGGCCCGGCGCGGCGGGAGCGTACCGGAAGTCGTAAAGCGCCCCAAATAGGCTCTCGCCGTCGCGGTATCCGACTCCTTCCAGGTCCTCCACCAGCCTCGCCATGCAAAGGCGACTGCATATGGAGTTTGACAATTCAGTGTTTAATTAATTACTGAATTACTGATGCAATTTCTTAGTTAATTACTGCCGGTCCGGACCGATATGGCCGGTAAACCAGAACCACCTGCCGGTAATTTCCGGCATATCGGAGGTGGCCAGGTTTTTTTTTCTGGTAATTCTACTGTTGAAAACTCTGGCGATGGCTTACCTGAGCCCACGGGTGGAGCCGAACGACATGACGCGTGTGTCGGCGCCCTGCACGTTGCGGTAGTCGTCTATGGTAGGGTCGTACACAAGACGCAGCATGTCGGCAAAACACGGTATATTGGTGAGATCTTGTAGAGCCGTCTTGTTCTCCCATAGCTGGAACCACCCCTTTCCCTTGTTTGCACCACAATGCGGTGCCGGCGGTATGTAGGCGTTATTGAGGCGCACCTCGATCTGACTACAGGGGTAGCCAGGTAGCAGCACGACTGGGTGGAGGTCGGCGGTGCATCTGCCAGCTTGTTGGTGTAGAAAGAGAAAAAAGAGTAGGAGGGGTAGCATCCGGTACGTGGCCATGGCGACAGGGAGATAGCCAATAACAAGTGCACATATATAGAGACGTAGTTGTTGTTGGATTGACCAGAATCTAGCAACTTTATTCATAAGAGGTTGGAAAAAGCATTAACATAGTAGTAGTTGCTTGTATTTGTCTTTTTTTTTTTCTATAGAATTTTGAGTATAGAGTTAACTATTTATAGCAAATTTTATATTGTCAAATTTATTATGATATGATTATATGATAGAAATACGTTACATATGCGTGTTTGGATTAATTATAAAGAAATGGATCATGTTGTAAACGTATCGATATAATAAACAATTTTGACACGATTAACGACTGTATGCCGTATTTATTTGGATAAGTTGACACAAGCACCACGATAATGCCCTACATGCGTTGGAGTCCCTGCGCATAGGGGTGGAAACGGGTCGGGTTTGGGTCGGATAGTACATAAACCCATATCCGCATCCGCATCTTTTTTTCGGATACGGATGCGGATACGGATAGTATGCGGATGCGGATACGGATATGAAAAAAACGGATACGGATACGGAGCGAATATTTTGCGGATACGGACACGGATATTAAACGGATTCGGAGCGGATACGAACACGAATATTAAACGGATTCGGAGCGGATACGGACACAGATATTTGTAAAATTAATATGATTATGATACGAAAACAAACAATAATAACAAAAGGTTTATACTACACCAAATAAAATAGTCATAACAAGGGCGGCAGCAGCTTTGGTGCCGCACAGTGGAATGGCGAGCTCGGCGGCGCGGTGGAAGCGCGGCTTGGGCGGCGCCGGCTTGTGGCGGCGCACACTGGTGTGGAGACCGGCGAGCGGCTCAGGGCTCGGAACGGCGATGCGCGGCGCAGCTCCGGCTGAAGGAGGCCAAGCGGCGCCGTGGAGATCCGGTGGTGGCGGCGCGAAGAAGAGGCGGCGGGAAGTGGATCTAGGTGGCGGACCTGGCGGTGCACCGAGGAAGGCGGCGGTGGTGCCGGCTGTGGAGCCAACGGTGGCGGTTTGGAGTGGCGAGCTCGGGGGCGCAGCGGCCGCGTACGCGAGGACGGCTCAGCGACGCAATCGAGCGGTGGCGCGGGCCAAATCCGACGGAAGCGGCGTCGAGCGGTGTTGGAGATGTGGAGATCCGGTGGCGCCGTGGCGGGGCGCGGTGGAGTACGGCGCGGAGGGAGTCCACGGCGGCGCGGGAACGGCCGGATCCGGCCGAGGAACGTGGCGCAGTGGAGGTGGTGAGGGCGGCGGCGCCGTGGCAGAGGGAGTGGAGCTGAGCACCGTGGAGAGGGAGGAGGGTACGGGGTACCGGGTGCGGGTGAACCAGTGAAGGCGTGCGGTGCGGGCGTGTGCGGTGTGGCGGATTTGGATTTGGCTGTGAGCCTGTGAAGCACAAGCACTGAAGCTGTGAAGCAACGCCAACGTTACATTATACTAGTGAATGAACAAGCAAATAGTTGAGTTCCCATGTTGCAACTAAAGTATAAGGCAGGTCTTACAATAACAAATGTTTTCATACTTTATTGTATGATGACTAGACGATCGGGATGTAGCTAGCTATCATTCGTATCACAGCCATGGTTTATTGGTCTACCAATCAGTGAACGGCTCTTGTACAGCTGTACTCATAATTGTTCTTTCCCGTTGGAAAAGGTCTTACTGTTGACCTTAATACACACAGAATATGCCGTGCTAAATTTTTCTTTTTTTAGTTCAGTTATGGTCTGATATATCCATCAATGGTTGATGGGTCAATGAGAACAATTGCTTGATTCACATGTGCTACCAGGAAATACTATTGTTTAATTTTAGAACAATTCATTGAAAAATAGCCTAAAGCTAATTTCTTTTGAGTGTTGGAATGGTTGATTAGTATAATTTATTTAAGATTTATAGATATGCAGTATGGGATTGAATCATGCCAACAACAAATAACATGGTCTATAATACGAGATTTAAAACTATAATCAGTGTTATAATTTAAATTCTTGTCTCCACAAAATCATCCGAGTACTTGCCAATTGGGCTATAGTTGGTTGGTGCCTGGAACTAGTTAGTACTATGTATTTTTTCAATTTGTTCTAAAGATTTCCTTTTGTATGAATATCGATCAGGTAGTATTAAGAATAAATTACATTTCAGGTCCTTGAACTTGAACATGTGTTTCATTTGGGTTCCAAACATAAAATTTAATTTGATATATTTTTAAATTTAAAATTTAACTTTATAGGCACATAAGCTTGAGTGGTCATTTTACTTAGTCCACTAGTCATTTAAAATAGTAAAAAATAGTGTGGCATTGTGGTATTGCACTCCTAATTCACACATCAATTTTTCAAACATAACACTATACTGTGTATCATGCTATATCAGTTTCTTGATATCATAATATATTGAAATAGAGTGACGATGTGGTATTATTTTGATTAAATACTTAAAAAGTAGAGTAAACAAGATGATAATAATTCAACAGTAAAAAAAAAATAATTCCAATACTTAACTAACTAAATGATCAAATGAACTAATATAAATAAGTTTAGAGACCATTAACATGCAAAATAAGACAAGTTTAGTGAAACTAAGTAAATATCAAGTTTAAGAACTTAAATGACACAATCATATAAACTCCGCTCCAACTTTCTAATGTAAAAATAACTCTCTCTCTCTACGTTAAATCTGAAAAAATCATCAATCAAACCTAATCTGTTTGGTCGACCTGCTCTAACTTCAACTCAGATGCTAAGAGTCGAAGTTTGGCCAAACATGACTTAACTTCCATTCCTCCAAGATTACCTTAACTTTTGGCAAATCGCCTGCAAGGTTGCATCTTGGATTTAGTTCATTAAAATTAGTATGGTTTTATAAAGAGTAAGACCGTATATGATCCGGGAGGATCTTCAAGTCGAGTTCGCATAAGGCTTCACGACCTTGGGAATGATTCGATCTCTGCTCGAAATTGTAATCTGATCCGAATATATATAACTAAGTCTTATCTGTTAGGTTCAGTTAGTGTTCGAGTCTAATATGTTTGGGTTATTAAGTCTAGTATGTATTTGTCGACGATTCAGACTCGGGGTCCTTAGTCAAACTTATGCAGAATTTGTGAGTTGTGAGACCTTTCAGGGTGATCCTCTGGGAAGGGATGATGAGCCAAAGTCAGTTGGAGCACAGAGAAATTTATACAGGTTCGGGCTCTCGATGATGGGAGTAATAGCCCTACGTCCTGTTGGGATTTCACTATATGTAGGAAAAAGGATTACAAAGTTGTAGAAAAGATCACCACAGGCGAAAATCTTTTCCGTGTGATTATGTAAAACACAACTAAACTAGCTTATGGAAGCTTGTTGGTGTTAATGGTGTTGTCTCTTGTTAATGTGTCCTCTCCTCGTCTGGTGCATTTGCTCACCCTTTTATACTGGTCGAAAGGGCGCCAATGCATAACGGCTTCGAACGGTTGCTCGGGTGCAGTTTTGGCAACTGCAGTTAACTTCCACGCAGGCTTAACACATGCAATTAAAGGAATAACCGCACATATTAACCTCCTGGTAGTTGTCTTCATACGTGGAAGAATCTTCGGGATACTCGGGATATGCTCGTTGTAGGCCATAAACAACCCCGAGTCATCCTGGTCGAGAGTAGTCAATGTCCTTCTGACCGTGCTTTGTCCGCAATCACTTGACCGCATACCGTCTGTGACCTTCTGTCCGCGCATCGCCTACGGGCTTCTGACCGCGCACTATCTGCGGCCTGATCGCGTAGAGCCTGTGACCATGTGTCCGCGTTTCCCAGGACAGCTGAGATCATATCAACGGACACTCACCTGGTTCGAATCTGTTTTGAACAAGACGTACATTTATTCTGAACTAGCTCGGGTAACAATCCTCGTCAGCTAGCCCCCAAATTTGAAGAAAACGAAGAGACATATTTACTTCAAATTTTAAAACTTACATCGGATAAGTGACCCAATGTTTCAAATCCTCCACTTAGTGGCGCACTAAGTATGGCGATTTATTTCCCGAGACGGACTCTGGGCAGTATTTGACAAGTAATGATGGCGCTGTAGAATTCTTTTAACCCGAGATAAAATTGTAAATGTTTTAAAAGCTCAAGGCATTCGAAAAACGAACCGTCACTCCGGGGGCTATAAATATTGAAGCCTCTTAACTTTAAAACTTCACAAATCCTTTCCCAGCTAAGTCTTTTCCAAAGCCATCTTTTCTTCTCTTTTGTACACTCCTCAATGGCAGATCAAAACATCATTGCGATTGAAAGCGATGAAGAGGAAGTGGCGCTTGAATTCGACCAAGATTCCTAGAAGGTAAGTCTTTTCCAGAATTCTTGGTTCAAGTTGCCATCTTATGCTCTGATCATTTCCTCGAACGCTTTTTCAGAAATTCACAGACGACCGAAGATCTGGTTCCTCCAAGGAAGAAACCCAAGGCTGACGAGGGATCTTCCAGTGGCACAAAGGTGAGAGACGCATCATTGCTCTCTCTTCCTTTGGTTCCTGTAGTCCTCTCTATTCATACACCTCGGTAGGTCGAACCTTCATCTCCACCTTTGGAGGTCCATAATAATCCTTCAAAGCCTTCTTCTCAGCTTTCTCCATTGCATCCCAGTGATCCCCGTCTTTTGACGGGTTATCAATTTTCTGGTTGACAAGTTGTACTTCCGCGACTAGATAATCCTCAACATGTGTTGGGGAAACAATCTTCTGGTGGGAAGGTTGCACTTCCACGACTTGATAGTCCTCGGATTTTATCGGGTGATCTACTTTCTGGGGGAAATACTTCAACCTCTCACTTGGGAGGATTGGTAACTATCTTCATCCCTTCCATTGGTCGTTTTAACTTGTAAAACTAACACATTTATGTGCAGGAGATGAAAATTGTTGGAGCCCCCAGCGACCAGCCTGCTGAGATTCAACCTCCTTCCCTCGAACAGACTCTCCAAGGGGAAAAAGAGGCCTTGGAGAAGAAGACCGAAGAGATGTCTTCGGCCATTCTGCACCTGGCAGAATGTTTTGACAGATCCCGCGAAGAGGCGCACCAATTCCGTTTGGAGAGAGACTACGCTCGACAACAGCGAGAACTCTCCGATTCGATCAGGGATGGTAGTGCATCTCTGATTCGGGACGATGTAGATAGGCTTAGAGTAGTTGTTAGTTCTCTTGGAGCGGTCAGTGTAGATCCTACTGACGCCAACATGTCTCTAGGAGAACTTTGTAAACTCCTCTCGGATCAGGTCGATGCTCTGGTCGCCTGTATCCCTTTTGTATGCAAGGGTTGTCAGAAATAAAAATTTCTTTTACCTTACATAACTTGAAAACTCTTCATAATATCTGTGCCAAAATATGGTCATAAGTAATGTCTTTACGACCACGCATACACAGGTAAATCTGAGTATTGCGATTAGAAACGCATTAATGTGTCATACCGCGGCCAGTATTGGTACCGCGATCAGAATCAAAGCCGCGGTCAGAACTGAAATCCGATCAGAACTATTATAGCGATCAGAACTGAAAATCGATCAGAATTGTTATAGCGATCAGAACTGAAATCCGATCAGACCTGAAGTCTTGATAACATAATGCCTTGATCGGATGACAACTGTCTGTATAGCGGTTATCCATTTGCAATGATCACAGAATATTATTATGATCAAAATGCAAACCTTAAAATGATCACAGGAACACATTGTGACTAACACGTGAAAATTTATCTTACAAAAAACATGAAGGATAACTTCCTCCGAAAATCTTTGTAACATTTTCACGTTCTTATGTACACCCTAGCCCCTAAATTTGAAACAAAAAATACTTTTTGTTTCGGATTCACTGTGGGGAGTGCATAACGGGTCTCCAAGAGAAAACATCCATTATGGAAAATAAATAAAATATTCAATGGAACGTTGCCTCGGGCCTATAAAAGGAGCATGTAGCTTTCTGAGGAAGCCACACAACCAGAAATCTGCCTTAGAACTTCCGCCGCACAAAACCCTCATTCCTCATCCTCCATCGCCTCCAAAGTCGCTAGCTTTCCTCACAATCTTTTGCAAAAAATGGCGTCTTGGAGCCGATCGGTTCACCACACAGAGGAGAGCCTAGTGGCACTGGAGAAAGAAGATATCCTTTCTCCGCGACTGCTAATCAACTAGCGGCCCGCAGAGAAGGATCAAGAAACCCCAATCGTCCAATAGGGCGAATTGGTGGTTTTTGAGGAATACCTGCGATGCGGGTTCCGATTTCCCGAGAGTCGATTATTGAAGGGAATCTTAGAGCACTACGAGTTGGAGTTGGTGAATCTCCACCCTAATGCTGTCTTGATCCTGGCGATCTTCCAGCACTTGTGCGAAGCCTTCGTCGGAGTGCTGGAGCTCTTCCGGCGCTTTTATTATTCGGCATGGTCGAAGAGTGCCAATGCCGCTGGATGCATCTACTTCCGGATAAGGGAGAAGAAAGAGTATCCTTTCCCACCCCTGCGGAACTCCGTTCACGGGTGGTACCAGAAATGGTTCTACAGCACCCCCCCGGTCGGAGAGCGGGTTGTGGTTTAAGACTCCCAGCCAGAGAAGTCCAGCGAGTTGGATTCTCTTCCTGCTCTAAGCGCGGAGCAGAAGAAGCAGGCCCAAGTAATCCTTCACTTAGTCCAACAGGGATTAACCGCTCGCGATATTATCCGTGACTTCGTGAAGAATCGGATGAGCCCCCTGCGTGAAAGGGCTCATCCGGCTTGGGAAATACAGTCCATGGCGGATAGCACCTTAGACTACAATAACGGTATGTCTTCCAGTCAACAAAAACATATATTTCTTCTGAAATGTCGTATTTGCTAACTTGTTCGCTTGTGACATAGCTCTGGGTTCGTCCGAAATCGAAAAGCGGACAAATTACCTCCTCAAGGCGTATAGTGCCAATGTGGAGGGTGTTGCATCTAGGCCTTCATGCCTAACCCTAATTTTGATGATTAATGAAAACAGAGTGTTTAGGACTAATCGTGCTTTTTGAGATTGATTAATACAGGGCTCCGTAGGGAAGATTGTCAAGATGAACAAAACGAACTCAACGCAAAAGACGTAAAAGCACAAGTCGCAAAAATGAAGACAAGACGCAAGCCAGAAAAGCAAAGGACCTAAGGTAATCCGTTTTTATTTTTCCGATCTCTGAGTTAGGAGACAGATCGTTTAAGGATTTTGTTGCTTAGATTTTTAACCGTACTATAAGAGGGGTGGCGAAAGTCCTCTTTTTATCTCCGACATAAACCGAGAAACTTAGGTCATTGCATTGCATCTATTTTGATTGGATTTGATTTAAATTTGTTTTGAAAGATTTGGATTTTCAGATGACTTTTTGACAGTAGAAGTGTTTTTCAATTTTCTAGAAAGATCTAGGCAGATCTGATATTTTTTCTGTTGACAAAAATGTAGCCCTTGAAATTATCTTTCAAACGAGCTATTAAACACCTCTTTTGGATTTCTGAATTTAAAGTTATCTCTATTTTTGTTCAGGCTGACTGTCAGTTTGCTGAACTGACTGTCAGTTTGAATGTCAGTTTAATTAAACTGACAATTGTCCAGAGAGGGTGTTTTTTGGGCTCAAAATTTTTGTACTAAACTGACTGTCGGTTTGTCCATACTGACTGTCAGTTGGGGTTTCGACCTCTGTTGATTTTAACTGACTTTATATTTGATTTGGTCGAGTTTGTGGTCGAACTGACTGTCAGTTTGCATAACTGATTGTCAGTTGTGGGTTTCAAGTTTCCATTAACGACCACGAACGACTAGCAAATTTTTATCCGTAAATTTTGTCGGCCGTTGTACACTAAACTGACTGTCAGTTAGGCAAACTGACTGTCAGTTTGAGTTGCTGATATTCAGCCCTAGCTCCAACGGTTTATTTGATTCTTGAGACTATAAATAGGGGCTTTGGGCATGAGTTTTACACAATAAGCAGTAGCATTCTCTTATACACTCTTGAGATTTAGTTTTCTACTTAAAATCTTGATCTTTTGATCAAGTTGAGTGTTTTCGATCCACCGAGAGTTTCAGTTCATTTGCATTTGCATACTCCTAGTTTCTCGGTGCGTGTTCGGAGGTCAAGAGAAGACCTCGTTACCTGTTACTCTTGGTGAGCGCCCTCACCTAGACGGTTCGGAGGCGTGGCCGTTGACCTCTCCAATTCAGAGATTGTCGGAGAGGCTCGGCAAGCTTGTACAAGGCATCGGTGCTCGCCTTTCCGGAGTGGACAAGGAGCAACCAATAGTAGATAATACTCTTCGTGAGTATTGAGGCAAAACTCAACTGACTTGAGTGCTTCAACGAGGACTAGTGGAGACGGGGCGAGTCTCCGATACCTCGGTAAAAATTATTGTGTTCGTTCTCTTGTCCTCTTGCTTATATTAATTGTTCTTGATTATTTGTTTAAGTTTAAAGTTTCTAAAAGCCTTCTATTCACCCCCCTCTAGTCGGCATCCTTGATCCAACACGTGATATCAAAGCTAAGTCTCTCGATTTATTAGGCTTTACCGCCTAGAGAGAGGATGTCGTCTACCGATGATTTTTCTCTTGGTCATACTAGCCGTGCGCCAATCTTTGATGGGACAAATTATCCCTATTGGAAAGTGCGCATGTCAGTATTCCTAGAGGCCATGGGGCTTGACGTATGGGATATTGTTAAACTCGGTTTTACTCCTCCAGATGATCCGGCAAGTTAGTCTGAGGACGATAGGAGAAAACTGCATTTAAATGCCCGTGCGAAAAATACACTATTTGCGGGTTTGTCCCTAAACGAGTTCAACCGTGTAAGCAATCTCACGACTGCTCACAAGGTTTGGACCACCCTCGAAGAAATTTACGAGGGCACAACTAAAGTAAAAGAGGCAAAATTGCTTATGGTGAGGCAAAGATATGAGACATTCACCATGTCATCAACCGAGTCCGTGGACTCTATGTTCACTCGGTGAAATAACATTGTGAATGAACTCAAGGGGCTTGGTGTCGTTTTTACTGACCTTGAAATTGTGAGAAAGATGCTTAGGGCCTTACCTGAAAGCTTCGACACTCTTGTGACGGTTCTCACAAACTCTGACTTGTCGACCACGACACCAACCAATCTCTATGGGAATCTCATCACCCATGAGATGCACAAGAAGGAGAAGAAAGAAGCAGCTGAACCCTCGGAGACAAAGAAGAAAGCTTTGGCTTTCAAAGCCAACGCAAGGAACGATTCAAGCGATGGCTTCTCCGATGAAGACCTCGCACTCATGGTAAAAAATACTCAAAAACTTCTCCGCAGGTTGCATAAGAAAGGTGTCAATCTTGACACACGACCAAAGGGACAAAAGCAAAACAACTTCAAGGACATCATTTGCTACGGATGTCATGAGAAGGGACACATAGCTTCAAGATGTCCAAACAAGAACAAAGGATGGAACAAAAAGAAGAAATTCTTCAAGAAGAAGAATGAAGAAACCAAAGAAGCATGCTTTGGAGAATGGATGTCCGGAGGCGAGAGCTCCGACTCTGACTCCGACGACGAAAGAAGTTGCTCCAAGAAGATGGCCGGATTAGCTCTCGGCAACATCAACACTTCAACTAGCTCATCCATTTGCCTTATGGCTAAAGGCGATGAAAAGGTACACACCAATGATCCTTCATATGATGATTTAGTTGAAATGATAACCGAATTAAATGAAGTTTTTAGAAAAACTAAAAAGAAGTATAAGGCGCTTAAGGAAGAACATTCTTCCCTACGCGCTCAATATTTTGAGTTAAAAGATTCTTATGAAAGCATGCTCATAAAAGATGTTACAAATGCTTCATCTAAGGTAAATGTTTTCACTTCATGTAATTTGGATGATTCTCCTGCAAATAATCATCATACTCCATGTGGTTCTAATGATAACATCTTGAATGAAAATAATGAACTTAAGGCACAAGTTGAAAAACTTGGAAAAGACTTAGAAAACTGCTACAAAGGCAAAGTATCTCTTGATCTAATTCTTAGTAAACAAAAATGCTCTTTTAGAAAAGAAGGATTAGGATATTTTCAAAAGAAAGGGAAGAAACAAAATTCTAAAACTATATTTGTTAAAGCATGCAACACATTTTGTCATAAATGCCATGAAACTGGTCATTCACATGAAGCATGTCCCTTAATGACTCCAAATTATTTTGATACTTGCTACATGCTTCAAAAGTCGAGGAAAGGTTATGCTATAGCAAAGTATGTTGGTGCACCCATGTTGAATAAAAAGAAGAAATCTATTTGGGTGCCCAAAGCTTTGATTGCTAACATTGAAGGACCCAAAAAGGTTTGGGTACCTAAAAGAACTTAATTCTTTTTATGCAGGTGAACTACAAGACTGGTGGGAGACATTGGGTGCTAGATAGCGAATGCTCCGAACACATGACCGGCAACAAGAAGTTGTTCACCTCACTTAAAGACAACTCAAGCGAGAACCAAAAGATTACCTTTGGCGACAATCGTCAAGGAAATGTGGTAGGCTTGGGTAAAATCGCTATCTCGAATGATCTTTCTATTTCGAATGTTTTGTTGGTCGAATCTCTGAATTTCAATTTGCTTTCCGTTGCACAAATTTGCGATTTTGGTTTTAGTTGCACATTTTTCCCAAAAGAAGTTTTGGTTGAAAGTTTAAAAGATAAAACCTTGATCTTTAAAGGCTTTCGTTTTGGAAATCTTTATTTGGTTGATTTTCACTTAAAAGATGCATCTCTGTCAACATGTCTTGTCTCTCAAACCTCAAAAGGTTGGCTATGGCATAGATGACTTGCACATGTAGGAATGCATCAATTGAGAAAACTCTTAAAACGTGATTTGGTAGTTGGCTTAAAGGATGTAAATTTTGAAAAAGACAAACCTTGTAGCGCTTGTCAAGCCGGCAAGCAAGTAGCTACTTCACATCCAACTAAGCGCATTCTTTCTACTTGTAAACCTTTGGAACTCCTTCATATGGATTTATTTGGACCTTCTGAGCTCCAAAGTATCGGGGGTAGCAATTATGGTTTTGTGATTGTTGATGATTTTACTCGCTATACTTGGGTTTTCTTTATTTCCTAAAAATCTGAAACCCCCGATGTTTTCAAAAGTTTTGCAAAACACGTTTCCATTGAATTCGAACTTTCCATCAAGAAAATCCGTAGTGATCATGGTGGAGAGTTCGTTAATTCAACTCTATTTGATTTTTGTGACTCTCTTGGAATCAAACACGAATTTTCCACATCCTACACTCCACAACAAAATGGAGTCGTTGAAAGGAAAAATCGAACACTTATAGAAATGGCAAGAACTATGCTGAGTGAGTACGATACTCCTACTTGCTTCTGGGCTGAAGCCGTGCATACCGCTTGCTATTCTATAAATCGACTTTATTTGCATCCCCTTCTAAATTTGACTCCTTACGAACTTCTTATCGGGCGTAAGCCAAATATTTCTCATTTCCGAGTTTTTGGATGCAAATGCTTTATTCTTAAGAAAAGAAATTTTGGTGGTAAATTTCAAAGAAGAGTAGATGAAGGCTTTCTAGTTGGATACTCCACCACTAGTAAAGCTTATTGCATTTTTAACAAAAATACTGGTTGTATTGAAGAATCCTGTGATGTCGAATTTAATGAAACTAATGGCTCGCAAAAGGAGCAAGTTTCTTATCAAATTTCAGGTGAAGATCTTCAAGAAGCCGTGAAGAATATAACCATTGGAGACATTAAGCCAAGAGAAGAAGATCAAGAAGATGATGTCAACATTGAGAATGTTGATCAAAATGTATCAGCTTCTCATGTTGATCCTCCAGACCAAGATCAAGATGAAGCAATACAAGATGAAGCACCAAGGCAACATCAGACGATCACCAAGGATCACCCTCTAGACCAAATATTGGGTGACGTCAGTAAGGGTGTTCAAACTCGCTCTCGTATTGCTGCATTTTGTGAACATCACTCTTTTGTATCTTCTTTAGAACATAAACATGTTAATGAAGCTTTAAATGATCTTGATTGGGTTAATGCCATACATGAGGAACTTAATAACTTTTCTAGAAATGAAGTTTGGACTTTAGTAGAAAGACCCAAGGATCATAATGTAATTGGAACAAAATAGGTTTTTAGAAATAAGCAAGATGAAAATGGAGTTGTAATTAGAAACAAAGCTCATCTTGTTGCTCAAGGTTTCACTCAAGTCGAAGGTTTAGACTTTGGTGAAACTTTTGCACCGGTAGCAAGACTCGAAGCTATACACATTCTTCTTGCTTATGCATCATGTTTTAATATCAAACTTTTTCAAATGGATGTTAAAAGTGCTTTCTTAAATGGTGAAATTTCTGAACTTGTGTTTGTTGAACACCTCCTGGATTTGAAGATTCAAAATTTCCAAACCATGTGTTTAAATTGTCAAAAGCTCTCTATAGTCTCAAACAAGCTCCTCGGGCTTGGTATGAGCGACTTAGAGACTTTCTTTTATCAAAAGGTTTTAAAATTGAGAAGGTTGATACAACTCTCTTCACAAAGAAAATTGAAAAGGATTTGTTCATTTGTCAGATTTATGTTGATGATATTATCTTTGGATCTACTAATGAACATTTCTGTCATGAGTTTGGAGAGATGATGTCTAGGGAGTTCGAAATGTCCATGATTGGTGAGCTGAGCTTCTTCCTCGGACTTTAAATCAAGCAACTCAAGAACGGTACGTTCGTGAGTCAAACAAAGTACGTGAAGGACCTGCTCAAGCGCTTTGGGATGGAAGACGCTAAGGCTATCAAAACTCCCATGGCGACCAATGGACATCTGGACATGGACAAAAGCGGCAAATCGGTCGATTCTAAACTTTATAGGTCTATGAATGGTAGTCTTTTATATCTCACTGCATCTAGGCCTGATATCATGTTTAGTGTGTGTTTATGTGCTAGATTTCTATCTGATCCTAAGGAAAGTCATTTAACTGCTCTTAAAAGAATCCTTAGGTATTTAAAATGCTATCCCAGTTTAGGTCTTTGGTATCCAAAAGATGCAAATTTTGAATTAATTGGGTATTCTGATTCTGATTATGCTGGGTGCAAGATTGATCATAAGAGCACATCTGGTAGCTGTCAGCTGTTGGGGTGATCATTAGTATCATAGTCATCTAGGAAACAAAATTCTGTAGTTCTCTCCACAGCTGAAGCTGAATATGTGTCTGCAAACAGTTGTTGTGCTCAATTACTATGGATGAAGCAGACATTTTTGGATTATGGAATAATATTTGATATAGTGCCACTCTTGTATGATAATGAAAGTGCCATTAAAATTGCAAATAATTCTGTTCAACATTCTAGAACTAAGCATATTGAAATAAGGCACCATTTTATTAGAGATCATGTGACAAAAGGAGATATTGATGTGAATTATGTTAGAACTGATATGCAACTAGCAGATATTTTCACCAAACCCCTAGATGAATCAAGATTTTACTTTTTAAGGGGTGAACTGAACATTATTTATATATCAAATGCTAGTTGATGTGCTAAATGTGTTGTTTGTATAAAATAATATTATTTTATTCCCTCTCTGGTCTTAAACTGCTTCTGGTCGAAATTGACCAAACTGACAGTCAGTTTAGTGCTTAGGAGACTAGTCTTAGTCTCTGGTCGAAGTCGTTGACCTAACTGACAGTCAGTTATGTACAATTGACTTTAGTCGTAGCTCCTGTGTGTGTTCGAGTCTCTAACTGACTGTCAGTCTCATACACTGACTATCTGTTTCAAAACTCAGTTCTGTGAACTGACTGTCAGTGTGGTACACTGATTGTCAGTTCCATGTTTCTGAGTTTGGAACTGACTGTCAGTTTATCAAACTGACTGTCAGTTGTGGGATCTCAAACCCTAAATCCCCCGTTCTATTTTCTTTGCCTCTTCATCTTTTCTTCTCGCCGCCGTTACTTTCTTGTGCCTCCTCTCGTCGCCGGTGTGGTTGCGCCACCATCCCTTGGTGCCTGCACCTCCTCCTCGCCGTCGACGACCGCCGCCGCCCTTGTTTGCGCCTCCACCACATCTAGCCGCAGATCTCGACCACCCTTTTCCAGTGTCGTGATTCTTCGATTCCGTTCCTCACCGGTGCCGTGTTTTAGCTCGGCCGTGGGGCTGCTCGTCGGCGTTGAGCCTCTTCTGTGATTCCCAAACCGAGCTGTGCCTCTGCATCTCGGTCTTCGGTTCGTCATCTTCAGCCTCTCGGTTCAATTCCTCTGTTCAGGTTGTTTCTTCTCCCCTCTGTTTTTCTTTCAGTTTCATTTCCACCATGTCTGATTAGCCGGGTCCGTCTCCATGCGTGGCCCGACAGAAGAACACGGCAAACAGCCAGCGTTCATCGGGTCAAACGTCTGAGACCCGGCCTTCGCCTTCGCCTGAGCGTGTCCCCGTGGATTATTCCCGGTGGCACGCTAGCCGCCTTCACACGCTCCGCTCCACAAACCTGTACCTCTCGCCGCGTCCCACTGGTCGCGACGCGTGCGACATTCTTACTTTTTTCACAAACCTCCACCTAGACCTGTTCACTAGTGTTTACAGCCGCGCACCCATTTTCGCTCACCGCTCTCTATCTTGGGGTACGATTGCCTCTCGCACAGGCATCGTCACTCTAGCTGATCTGTTTGGCTCTGTAGGGATCCGTGACCTTGTCGCTGATTCCTCTCTTCACTGGGCTGACAGACCCATCCGTCAGTTCTATTCCATTGTCTTCGTCTCTCCCCAGCGCGAATTCATCAACTTCATGACGGGCCTCCAGGTCCACACCATCACGAAGGAGCAGATTGAGTCTACGCTAGGACTGGTTCGTCCCGCTTCTGGGCGCCAGCTCCACACCCTTCCAGATCTTGAGCATCGGGAAGTGGCCATGCTTTATTCCAGCCCCTTCCAGCTCCGTCACATTGCTGGCCTGCGCCGTGATGTTGACCTAGCCCTGTGGATCCTCCGTCTCACACTCGTTCCCATGAGCGGAGACAGGGCTAGGATCACTTATCTGGCCCTCCATGTCCTGATCTCTATCTTTCAGGAGGAGCCCTTTGACGTTGCTGATCTCATCATCAGTGAGATTTAGCATGTTCTCCTTTCTCCGCGCCGTCAGCTGATATACGCACCGTATATCATGGCGGTGCTTCTGCACATCCGGGCCGTCGACTCTGAGCTCCCGAGGCCTCATCATCCTTTGCTCTTCTATCCTCCGGGCCAGGCTGATCGCCGACTCGGTGCTCGCCCTGCTGCAACTGCTGGCCCTGATTCTCCCGCATCAGATGATGATGCTGCGGGGGAGTCAGAGGACGAGGCTCCAGCTCAGGAGACGGCACCAGCACCGGCTACAGGGGCTGACACCAGATCGGCATCTTCCTCCAGCTCTCGGCTTGATCAGGTGATCCAAGTGCAGCAGCAGATCCTCAGCACCCAGGCAGAGCATCATCAGATGTTGCTTCGTTTGATTGCTCAGCAGGAGGAGATACTGCGTCACCTGCCTGCTTCAGGTTCTTCGGTCCCTCGCAAGAGGGCCCGACCAGCGTCGTCTTCTCCGAGCTCTTCATCAGCTCCGGTCGCCCCAGGACCTTCTGCTCCGGCCTCTGTAGCACCAGCTCTTGTTGCAGCTGCCACTCCTCCGGCATCCCCAGTTATCGACCCGACTGCATCTCCAACAGGCTCCAGAGATGCAGCCGTACTAGGGATTTCTTCAGATGATGAGCATTAGGCTCTACTTTGATGTATTGCCTCCCTTTTTGTGCTTGATGCCAAAGGAGGAGAAGTATTTTGGTATTTTGTTGTTTTGGACAGATTTTTTTTATATATGGAGATATTTTGGTTTATGATATATCTATGTGTCTTTGGATATGATGATCTATCTTTGTGATGTTAAATGCTCTGATATATATGATGTTTTGGCTTTAAGTTTTGTATGCTCTGATACATATTAATATGACTTGGTGATATATGCATATCTGTGAATGCTTGTATGTATGAGATGCTCTAATGTATATGTGTTGGTTTATGCTCTGATATGATGAGATGCATATACTCAGGGGGAGTTATTTCATTGTTGAACACTTGTTGTCATCGATCATCAAAAAGGGGGAGATTGTTGCATCTAGGCCTTCATGCCTAACCCTAATTTTGATGATTAATGAAAACAGAATGTTTAGGACTAACTGTGCTTTTTGAGATTGATTAATACAGGGCTCCGTTGGGAAGATTGTCGAGATGAATAAAACGAACCCAACGCAAAAGACGTAAAAGCACAAGTCGCAAAAATGAAGACAAGACGCAAGCCGGAAAAGCAAAGGACCTAAGGTAATCCGTTTTTATTTTTCCGATCTCAGGTTAGGAGACATATCGGTTAAGGACTTTGTTGCTTAGATTTTTAACTGTACTATAAAGAGGGGTGGCGAAAGTCCTCTTTTTATCTCCGACATAAGCCGAGAAACTTAGTTCATTGCATTGCATCTATTTTGGTTGGATTTGATTTAAATTTGTTTTGAAAGATTTGGATTTTCAGATGACTTTTTGATAGCAGAAGTGTTTTTCAATTTTCTAGAAAGATCTAGGCAGATCTGGTCTTTGCTTCTGTTGACAAAATGTAGCCCTTGAAATTATCTTTCAAACGAGATATTAAACACCTCTTTTAGATTTTTGGATTTAAAGTTATCTCTATTTTTGTTCAGGGTGACTGTCAGTTTGCTGAACTCACTGTCAGTTTGAATGTCAGTTTAATTAAACTGACAATTGCCCAGAGAGGGTGTATTTTGGGCTCAAAATTTTTGTACTAAACTGACTGTCAGTTTGTCCATACTGACTGTCAGTTGGGGTTTCGACCTCTGTTGATTTTAACTGACTTTCTATTTGATTTGGTCGAGTCTGTGGTCGAACTGACTGTCAGTTTGCATAACTGACTGTCAGTTGTGGGTTTCAAGTTTCCATAAACGACCATGAACGGCTAGCAAATTTTTATCCATAAATTTTGTCGGCCGTTGTACACTAAACTGATTGTCAGTTAGGCAAACTGACTGTCAGTTTGAGTTGCTGATTTTCAGCCCTAACTCCAACGGTTCATTTGATTCTTGAGGCTATAAATAGGGGCTTTGGGCATGAGTTTTACACAATAAGCAGTAGCATTCTCTTATACACTCTTGAACTTTAGTTTTCTACTTAAAATCTTGATCTTTTGATCAAGTTGAGTGTTTTCGATTCACCGAGAGTTTCAGTTCATTTGCATTTGCATACTCCTAGTTTCTCGGTGCATGTTCGGAGGTCAAGAGAAGACCTCGTTGCCTGTTACTCTTGGTGAGCGCCCTCACCTAGACGGTTCGGAGGCGTGGCCGTTGACCTCTCCAATTCGGAGATTGTCGGAGAGGCTCGGCAAGCTTGTACAAGGCATCGGTTCTCGCCTTTCCGGAGTGGACAAGGAGCAACCAATAGTAGATAATACTCTTCGTGAGTATTGAGGCAAAATTCAAGTGACTTGAGTGCTTCAACAAGGACTAGTGGAGACTGGGCGAGTCTCCGATACCTCGGTAAAAATTACTGTGCCCGTTCTCTTCTCCTCTTGCTTATATTAATTGTTCTTGATTATTTGTTTAAGTTTAAAGATTTTAAAAGCCTCCTATTCAACCCCCTCTAGTCAGCATCCTTGATCCAACAGAGGGAACCAGGGGATTACCTCGCCCCCAGAGCCTGATCAATACCGGTGATGACCTCAGACAGGAGTGCCGAAAGGTATGGACTTTCTCAATAAACTCCATCTGCATATCATTCACTCATCTCGTATTAACGAGAACAACTTGAATGATATAGCTCCTGGGAAAGTTCGGCGAGGTGATGCGTCCAACCGAGGACGTTGGTCTCCTAGGAAAACCGGCTCCGAAGAGAGTGAAGAAAATCTCTTCGAAGCGCGGGACGAAGGAAGCTGCTCCAAGAAGTCCAAGAGGATTCTAGGAGAGGCTTCCTCGCCAAAGACTCCTCTTACCGCGAACAGAACTGCAGTAAGATACTCGATGCCCCCTATTACCCCTGGTACAAACTGAAATCACTTCTTCGTCATACAGGGTGAAGGGAGCGAGGAAGAGGAGGATGACGTCGCTCTGATCCGTCGCAAGAGGAAGGCGATTGCTTCCTCGTCTAGCGGGATCTTGTCTCCGCCTGCGAGGACAGAGACGACCGCAGCGGGTAACCCCATGGTTGCGGATGAGACTCCAGTACCTGAAGCCCAGGGAGCTTCAGGACCTGCTACTCCTCTCCCCCTGACAGAAGGGGTGACTGCGGTAAGATTCCTCACAGTCTTGGTGGTCATTATCCGTCCACGAACATCCACTAAGCAATGCTCGTACAAGAGGAAGAAAACATCCCCCCCGTCCGGCGCGATGTGACTGCTGCCAGCCCTGGGGCGGCAAGCACTCCACTCCTGGCGCCAGGGACGAGAATAACAGAGTAGGACACCGCGACCAGCAGCAACCCCGTGGTCGCAGATGAAATCCTAGTGCCTATGGTCCAGGAAACACCTAGTCCAACGGACATATCCCTACTGACCGAGAAGGTTACCCAGGTAAAGATTATCATAGATTGAGTCTTTATTATTCCTCATGTATTTGCTTATGAGTTTGTGCACACAGGGAGAAAAAGACAGGGTCCTCTTCACGAAGAGGAAGACCAGGACAGACGACGACTGTCTTCTTTTCCTTGGGGAACCCTCTTTGAAATCCCAAAAACTGGAGGGATTTCGAATAAGGTAAGAAATCTCCCCTGTCGGGACAAGATCAGATTACAGTGGTTGATTGTAGAAATCCCAACTGATGGTATTTCTATTTGCTCAGGCACAGAGACTCAGTGCCCAACCCTTCAGTGGCCTCGGCAAGTGTTGGAGCTTCCCCTGCTATTGAGGTTTCTGGGGAGCAAAGCTCCATCCCTTCAGCCAGGGAAGTGTTTCAGGCCGTGATAGACAGGCTGTCTACAGAAGTTCAATCGGATGTATTGGAATCTGCAGCCCTGGCGAAAAATAAAGGTCAGCGGGAAGACTCATCCGCTGCTCCTGCTGGGGATAAAGCGAACCCGGCAATTCAAACTTCAGTTGAACCGAGAAGGCCTTCATTCCAGGAGTATATCGAGGTACGTCGAATACCCCTCATGAATTTTCGCGTTTGCATAAGAGCATCCAGGCTTTGAAACTGATCTCCTTCCACGTCATAGGAAATGATCCGCATGGCGACCATGTTGATGGCTATGGTGGATAGCATCGAGGCCGCAGAAGAGGAAACGGGTCGCTTGCAGCGGTAAGGAAAGCGTTTCTTCACTTGCTCGAATGCAAACCCCTATCTTCATAATCATCTCTTTTGTCACAGAGAAAGTGCTTATTTGATGAAGAGCCTCATTGATCGGGAAGACCAAGATTTCCAGGCAGCCTCCAAGATCTCATTCCTGGAGACTGAACTCCAGAATCTGCGGTCACAGCTCTCCTGTAAGCATACTTCTGACCAGAGTGAATTAGTTTTGTCGTATGAACTGTTTGTAATGGCCTCTTGTCGCAGCGCGAGACGACCAGATAAGCCGGCTCTATCAAGAGAAGACAAATCTCCAAGCGACCATTTATTCTATTCATAGGGACAACAGAGATTTGAGCACGTCACTCTCAACCTGCAGCAGTGCTCAAGAAAACATCTTCGGAAAACTGAAGATGGTGGCCGGTCTGCTGAGGGCTGATGTGGTCAAAACCGTGGTGGACGACCTTAGCCTTAGCGACTGGACCACACTGGTCGCGACCCAAGCAGAGTCACTCCTCGAGTATCTTCCTGAAGATACTAGGCGGCAAAAAGAGGCGATCAAATCAAGAGTTCGATCAGCAGCCTCCGCCATCCTCTACCGGCTTCGTCTTCGCCATGGCCCAGATTTTGATCTAAGTCCAGCGGTGGAAGAGGTGGAGGTCGAAAGTGAAGACCAGCTTGGGGTTATCATGGAGGAGGTCAGACCTCTTGTAGAAAAACTCTTGAACGAGCTTGGCATGATGTAAATTCTTGCACCTGTACAAATACAATTTACACAATGCAAATGCATGCACTTTTTGTTTTAAAAGGAAACACTTCTTTTTGTTTCATGTTGCGACCATATTCCCCTAGCCCTCGCCTGTGATTATGTATACTGAAAACTTAGTATTATGAGCATAGGAGAAATATAGGTGTAACGACGACAAGGGATACCCGATCAGGCCGATAATCATATTAGATACAATACCCAACCTTATTGCAAACCGGCAGCCACTCTGATGACCAAGGACATGCCAGCAAGCCCCGTGTGCGTTGAGAAACAGGTTATTGAGGGGTGTCTTGTCTGGAAGTGATCACGAGATCGGCCAATGAATCCGATCAGGGCATTGTGGCAATATAACCATTGGCAACCAGCCCTCGAGCCAGACTTGTAACATACGGGCAAAAAAGGAATAATCCACATATGAAACAAATAAAATCACCTATTTTGTTAAATCATGCTAATTGAACAGGAAAAGGGATTGGGCACTTATACGTAAAACTTGCGTAGTTGGTCGATGTTCCAAGTATTAGATAAGATCCGACCATCCTCCATCGCTAACCGAGCTGATCCTGGTCGCGGCACCGAGACAACAGTGTAGGGGCCTTCCCAATGTGCGGAGAACTTGTTGCGACTAGATTGGTTTTGTATTTTACGTAAAACCAGATCGCCCATGTGAAGACTACTTGGTCGCACCCTTTTGTTATGGTACTTGCGCAAGGCTTGTAAGTATACTGCAGACTTGATTAGAGCCCGATCACGTTTTTCTTCTAGGAGGATGAGATCTTGTAATCGTTGCCCGTTCTGATCAACTTGTTCGAATTGACCTGTTTGGACAAAACCAATACTGATTTTCATAGGTAACACAGCCTCATCCCCGTATATCAGATGGAAAGGTGTCTCACCGGTGGCTCGACTAGAAGTAGTATGTAGTACCCACAGAACGGTGTAGAGCTCATCTACCCAAGCCCCCGAGCGTGTCTTAAGGCGATCAAAAACACGTTTTCTGATGCCCTGTAATATTTGCCCGTTGGCACATTCAACGGCACCATTGCTCTGCGGATGAGCTACAGAGGCAAAGCACACCTTGGTTCCGACCTGATCGCAGTAATCCAGAAAAAGACCACTAGCGAACTGGGAACCGTTATTAGTGATGAGACTATTTGGAACACCGAATCGAGTCACAATGTTCTTATGAAAGAACTTTCGTGCAGCAGCAGCGGTAATGTTGCGTACTGGTTCGGCCTCAATCCACTTTGTAAACGTGCCAATGGCTACGAACAAGAACTTGTATCCATTGGCCGCTTGTGGCATAGGATCGACAATGTCCATCCCCCAGACCGCGAAGGGCCATGAAAGAGGAATGGTCTGCAGGGCATAGGCAGGTTGATGAACCTGTCTCGCATGAAACTGACACTGAGGACATGTATTGACCAAATTCTTCGCATCATCAAGTGCGGAAGGCTAGTAAAATCCTTGTCGGAAAGTCTTGCCGACCAGTGTACGATATGACACGTGCGCACTGCATACACCGACATGGATCTCTCTCAAGAGGGATTTACCTTCCTTTTGGGACACAGCGCATAAATACTCCTTGAGTATCTTTTCTGTACAAAACTCCTATGAGCTTGTATAGACGCACCTTTCAAACTAACTGACCTCTTTCGGTTTCATCCTCGGGCAAGGTCCCATGTTCGAAATAGACCCTCAATGGATGGGTCCAATCTCGTTCCTGTCTGAGGTTGGTAATGCAGACTGTTACCGGATCATCCTCGACCGTAGTCATGATCGAGGGATGTTCCAAGTGTTCAACGAACACTCCTGCCGGAGCGGATGTGCGTGAAGACACAATTTTGGATAATTGGTCTGCGAGAATGTTGTCCTTTTCGTGGGACGTATTGGACTTTGAAATGACTGAAGTGTTTTTCCAATCACCTCACTTCCCCCAAGTAATGAGCCATTGTCTCATCGGAGGTGCTGTACTCCTGTTTACCTGGTTTACGACCAGCTGTGAGTCTCCCCTCACCACTAATCGACGGACTCCGAGGAATTTAGCTGCCCGGAGCCCTGCAAGAAAACCTTCATACTCTGCTGCGTTGTTGGTTGTAACAAAGTGTAGTTGGATGACAAACTTCAGTTGTTTGCCCTGAGGTGTGACTAAGACCACTCCAGCCCCCGAGTGTTGAAAACTACGAGAGCAGTCAAAATACATTGTCCAGTGATCAGGGCATTCCAAATCTTCAGGCGCCTGCACGGGTGGCTCAGGATTAGTCAATTCGACCACAAAGTCGGCCAGGACCTGAGACTTGACCGCGGTGCAGGGCGTGAAATGGATGTCGAACGCTCCGAGTTCGATAGCCCATTTAGCGATCCAACCAGATTTCTCCGGATTGCGGACAATGTCCCCCAATGAAAAAGATGAGGGTATCGTGATATTATGCGCTTGGAAGTAATGTCGTAGCTTACGGGAAGCCATCAATAGTGCGTAAAGTATCTTCTGGACCTCACAGTATCGCTCCTTAAGACCATGAAGTACTTCGCTTACATAGTAGACGGGTCTGTGCACACTTTCTCTATCTATGATCAGAACAGCGCTGATGGCGTGTGGTGTGGCCGCCAAGTAGAGAAGTAATGGTTCGCCTTTGTCGAGAGAAACCAAGACCGGCGGACTAGATAGATACGCTTTTACCTCCTGAAATGCCTTTTCGGCCTCATCAGACCATGTAAAATTGTGGTGTTTGCGTAGGGCTTTGAAGAACGATAGTCCCCTTTCGCCTAGTTGCGATATGAACTGGCTTAATGCCGCCATGCGACCTACTAGACACTGAACATCCTTGATGGTCGAGGGAGACCTCATCTGTTCGATAGCCCTGATTTTTTCAGGATTGACCTCGATTCCTCTGGAACAAACAAGAAAACCAAAAAGTTTTCCTGATGAAACCCCGAAAGAACATTTCTCCGGGTTTAATTTTATTCCATATCGATTCAAATTACAGAAGGTTTCAGCAAGATCGTCTAAATGAGACAATCTTTTTGAACTTTTTACATCCAGGTCGTCTACATAAGCTTCAAGATTACGCCCCATCTGGGAAAGAAAGGTCTTTTGCATCAAGCGCTGGTACGTGGAACCTGTGTTCTTGAGACCGAACGACATTCTGTTGTAGCAGTAGGTGCCGAACGGTGTGATGAAGGCAGTCTTCTCTTCATCTTCTTCTGCCATGCTAATTTGATGATATCCTGAGTAAGTGTCCAGGAAACTCATCAATTCACAACCCGCAGTCGAATCGACCAGCTGGTCGATGTAGGGAAGGGGAAAGTCGTCCTTCGGACAGGCACTATTGAGGCTGGTGTAGTCGACGCACATGCGCCACTTGCCATTTGACTTGTGGACCATGACCGGATTTGCAAGCCATTCTGGATGATCGACTTCGCGAATAAATCCGGCTTTTAGGAGTTTGTCCAACTCCTCTAGGATGGCTTCCTGCCGATCCATAGCAAAACGCTTGAGCTTCTGCTTTATTGGTCGCTGTCCAGGTCGAATTGCTAACCTGTGCTCAATTACTTCCCTTGGGACACCGGGCATGTCGGATGGTTTCCACGCAAACACATCTACGTTAGCCCGGAGGAAAGCAACGAGCTGGAGTTCCTATTTGTCATCCAGGCCTGATCCAATCTGAATCGTCTTGGACGGATCATCTGGATACAAAGGAACCAGTTTGAGTGTTTCGTTTGGTCGAGGAGCAGCTTTGATCGTATCAGTGGACACTGTGGTGATCTGGGTGTCTCGGAGGGGAAGTTGGTCCACCATCTCCAGGGATAGCCGATCACACGTCAATGCCACATTGCGACTACCTCGGACTGAAATAACACCCTTGGGGCCAGGCAACTTGCCGCATTGGTAAGCATAGTGCATACCCATCATGAACTTAGCAAGAGTTGGCCTTCCAAAGATTGCGTTGTAAGCTGAATCACAATCAATTACATCGAAAGTAACTAATTCTGTTCGGAAGTTATCTGGTTCTCCCAGTGTGATCGGGAGCACCACCTGTCCCAATGGCATCATAGAGGGAACAGGAATTATCCCATAAAATGGATGGATTATGGGCTTGATTTTCGAACGAGGAATCTGCATCTCATCGAGCGCCTTGACCAATAAGATGTCCAAGGAACTACCTCCGTTGATCAGGACCCTTTCGACTCTCGCATTGCTGATAATCGGAGTAATGACCAGAGTTAGCCTCAATGGTCGAGTAAGCCCCGCGGACAATCAGAGCGATCAAACGTCAAAGGTGTATCCGACCAACGGGGGTACTGAGGTTCACCAAGGGAAGTCTCTGCTTGGTTAACCTCTCGATAAAAGGTTTTAAATTACCTCTTAGAACAAAAGAGGAGGAACCTCTGAAAATAACATTGGCATGATTACGATGTACCTGGTAAGACATCTCTTCGTCCCCGTCGGTGTCTCTTAGCCCGCAAGCTTGTTCCTTAGTTGGTAAGGTCGGCATAGGTCCGATCCCCTGGTAGAAGTCATCCAACTGCTTCAACCAACTCCTGTAATTCTTGAGGTCGTGGCCTGCGGAGTTGTGGAGCGTACACCATTTCTTGCCTTCTTGCGGGTTAGCCGATTTCTCTGGCTGGTTGGTACTGCGACCACCAGAAGCAATTTTATTTTTAAACGAATGTTTGTTACCTTTGGTCGATGGAGATTTCTCTGCGACCGCGACCGCCTGGTACTGTCTAGATCGACTCCTTTTTATTTCTTCGACCTCCCGCCTGATGAAGATTCTGACTTCTTACTTGAATCCTCCCTTTTCACGTCCTTGAGACCTGGTTGAGGCGGTAGGTTACCTTTATCGACTATCCGATTCCATTCAACAGCCTCGGCTGCGTCGGAATAGCGATCGGCCATATCAAAGAGATCGGCTACTGATCGAGGAGGATGGATGAGCAAATCTTCGGTGAATCTCCTATATCGAACGGCGTGTTTAAATGCCCTGATAACGGAGCTATCAGATATGTTCGGGATGGTATTTCTCACCCCGACAAATCTTTTGACAAATTGACGAAGAGTTTCGGTCGAAATTTGTCGTAGTCGATGGAGGTCGTCCTCTTTACCCGGCTTCTAGTAACAATTTTGAAAATTGTTGAGGATGGCATCGCACAACATTTCTCAGTTATAGATTGAACCCTCAGGTTGATTGAATAACCAGGTTCTTGCCGGTCCTTCGAGGATTGTAGGCAGATAGTTGGCCATGACCCCGGTCATCGCCGCCTGTTGCCTGAATGGCAATGATGTAGATTTGGAGAAACTCGGATGGATTCTGAGTTCCATCAAACCTCTCTATGGCACCTGGTTTAAACTTGTCTGGCCAAACGACCGCACGAAGACCGGGCGAGAAGGCTTTGCAACCAACATAAGGGCCATGAATGGACCTGCGACTCTCGACCTGATCACAGGCGACCTCATGCAAAGGAGAGGTCACTCGTGGTCCCAAGCGAGAGTCGACAGGAATTCGTTCCTGATCACGAGAATCCTCTGCCTGTCTGGCTTTGTCAGGCCGAGACAGGATAGGTGGTGGATGATTACGTCTTCCGGAACCAGAGTTAGAGTACTCTCGGTTATGGGAACGTGTTGCTGACCAGGAAGAGGCCGTTAGGGTCGCATCAGATGCGACCTTCGTTCAACCTCTCCACCAGGATTCTGGAGAAAGCCGGTTTCTACGCATCTGTGATTGTAGGAGGAAAATTACGCAGGTCGCCTATCCAGGCGTACTTCTCCTAGGGGCACCAGGTGTTACCGTCTCTTCGTTCGCCGGGAAGCGCTCTGGGGGTAGAGACGGTGTTTGGTCGCGTCTACGACCACGTGATCGACGGGAAGAACTCGGAGCAGCATCGTAACGAGCTTGCGCATTCTGAAGAGCCTCTAGAGCTGTTCTGCGAAGTTCGTTGTCTTGTTGCTCACGATCTTGATCTTCCTTTTGTTTGTGTTCCCGTTCTTCCCTAGCAGCCCGTTGATCGGGAGTTTCTTCTGATAAGGCAGCGAATTGTCTTGGGAGCGAGGTCGCCGATGGAGAAAACATCTCCGTTTGTTCCGAGTTAGACTCGAAATCAAAGAGACGATGGAGGTTACCAGGGTCAAACCTCCCCAGGCTAATCTCCTGGTCAACATCGTTCTTACCCTCAGTAGGGTCATACGACGGACCGGATTTAACCTCTAACGCATTTTGAACCTCAGTAGGCTCTGGTTCTGCGTTGGTCGCCTCCTGGTCGATTGACATGACCTGAGTGGTCGAATCGACCTCCGGGACGTCTTCGCCTCCGGTTTCTTCCATCGGAACAGGATCACTAGGTGAAGGCATTTGGATGTGGGCATAATCCTCGAGATCGAAGTCGTTCTCAGAATCATATGCTCTAGCCATGGTTCACCGAACCTCCAGATAGAAATAAAGACGCCTTGAGAAAGGCCCCACGGTGAGCGCCAGTTGTCGACGATTCGGACTCGGGGTCCTTAGTCGAACTTATGCAGAATTTGTGAGTTGTGAGACCTTTCAGGGTGACCCTCCGGGAAGAGATGATGAGCCAAAGTCGGTCGGAGCACAAAGAGATTTATACAGGTTCGGGCCCTTGATGGTGTGAGTAATAGCCCTACGTCCTGTTGAGATTTCACTATATGTAGGAAAAAGGATTACAAAATTGTAGAAAAGATCATCACAGTCGAAGATCTTTTCCGTGTGATTATGTAAAACACAACTAAACTAGCTTATGGAAGCTTGTTGGTGTTAATGGTGTTGTCTCTTGTTAATGTGTCCTCTCCTCGTCTTGTGCATTTGTTCACCCTTTTATACTGGTCGAAAGAGCGCCAATGCATAACGGCTTCGAACGGTTGCTCGGGTGCAGTTTTGGCAACTGCACTTAACTTCCACGCAGGCTTAACACGTGCAATTAAAGGAATAACCGCACACATTAACCTCCTGGTAGTTGTCTTCATACGTGGCAGAATCTTCGGGATACTCGGGATATGCTCGTTGTAGGGCATAAACAACCCCGAGTCGCCCTGGTCGAGAGTAGTCAATGTCCTTCTGACTGCGCATTGTCTGCAATCACTTGACCGCGTACCGTCTGCGACCTTCTGTCTGCGCATCTCCTACGGGCTTTTGACCACGTACTATCTGCGGCCTAATCGCGTAGAGCCTGCGACCATGTGTTCGCGCTCCCCGAACAGCTGAGATCATATCAACGGACACTCACCTGGTTCGAATCTGTCTTGAACCAGATGTGCATTTATTCTGAACTAGCTCGGGTAACAATCCTCGTCAGTATTCATACGATTGGACTATAAATACCTTGTAATAGGTTAGAGTAGATGATCTAACATCTACCTGGTTATCTACCTTGATATAGATTAGATCGAGTCTAGTTCATCAACGTAGGCGAGTGCGTCCTAACGTTCGACTTGTAAGGCCCTCTTTAAAATAAAGAGTTGTGCAATTACTTTGAAGTGTGTCTTTCGATCATCTTTGGGTTTCGGTGATCCCGAGTAAGATCCCGTTATTTTGTATATTAGAATCTGGGTGAGCCTAGTGCAAAAACCAAGACTAGGTCTCAAACGGATCAAATTGGTATCAGAGCAACTATCCTGTCCTGTGGATGGCAAAGACTTGCCAGAGTTATAAAACTTCTAGCAAAACTCCAGGTGCAAAAACCAAGACTAGGTCTCAAACGGATCAAATTGGTATCAGAGCAACTATCCTGTCCTGTGGATGGCAAAGACTTGCCAGAGTCCTAAAAGGGTTCAGTAGCGCTCAAAAGGTGAAATTTGCACCTTTGAAGATGAAGGACCACGCCAAGACATGGTGAAAGGCCCTTGTCACCAGTGGTGAAGCTAACGACCTTGCGTGGGGTCAATTCAAATTACTCCTACGACAAGAATTCTATCCGATGGGTTACCTTGAGGAGAGATGGGATCGTTGGCACCGATTGTACCAACGGCGCGACCAATCCGTCTAGGATTATACGACGGAGTTGCGGAGACAGGCAATGGTCATTGGCATCTCACTGTATGATCCTCAGGTATTCCAGAAATACACGTCTGGACTTCAGAAATTGATCAGTGCTGAGTTGAGCCTGTTTGGCGTCCAAGATATCATGACCACGAGCACAACTACTATGGCGATTGAAAAGAAGAATAAATCCCACAAAGACAAAGGCACGAAGGAGAGTGTGACCTCGACAAAAAGAAAGACGAGTCCGAAGAAGAATTAATGCTTCGAAGGTGGGCACACGTACTTTTTGCGAGGATTGTCAAGTCGCAGGACATATCAAAGATAAACGTTACAAGATTCATCCTGAGCTTCGACCAAAGAAGAACGAACCAAGGAAAAGGACAGCTACAGCTACTACGGCTCCACCTGAAGAAGAAGTTGTCCGAGTAACTTCGGTTGATGAGGCGGATACGACTTTGTCTTTGATGGCAATGCCGAAGGAGAAAGGGTCGGATTCACCCGACGACCATCACTCAAAGGAGGACTTGTTCACTATCAACATCCAGGTGAAGCACGAAGTGATCGCAGCAATATTTGATCCCAGAAGTCAGAAGAATTTGGTTTCCGTTGGACTGGTTCGGCGACTTGGTTTGAAGACGACCACACACCCGCGACCGTATCCACTGGGTTGGTTTACATCTGATGTGAACCAATAGATTATGAGTCAGTGTGTATTGAAGTTTGCGATCTCTGCTCGATATATCGATGAGGTCCTATGCGACGTTGTTCCTATCGATATATGTCAAGTGATTTTTGGGAGTCCGTATCTGTATGATCGAGACGCTCACTTCCATTGATGAGTGCAAGAATACGAGCTCACTAAAGATGGAGTTAAGTTCGTGATCAGTTAAGACGTCAACGTCAACACTTCGAACTTAATTACCGCAAATCAAGCTAAACGAATTGTCAACGCATGTCATAAATACGTGCTGGATGACTCGACCAGTTGGTCAAAGTGAGAGTACTCGAGCAGCGTTGTCGTTGGTGTGCCAAGAAGATTTTGGTCGTTTGTCAGGACTGCTGGAGAAATACAGTGATATGTTCGAGAATACCCAGGGTCGTTCGCCGAAACGTCCAGTTGAGCATGAAATTCAGCTCGTGTCCAATGCAACACTTCCAAATCTGATTATGCATTGTAAATCAGTATTGTAGAATGAAGAGATCAAAAGACAGCTTGGTGAATTGTTAAAAGATGGTGTAATCCAACCAAGTAGTTCACCTTGTGGATCTCCTGTGGTGTTAGTGCCAAAGAAAGATGGGACTTGGCGTATGTGCATCGACTACCAAGCACTGAACAAGATCACTATCAAGAACCGATACCCCCTTCCTCATATTGGCGACTTGCTGGATCAATTGAAGCATGCCACAGCCTTCTCGAAATTGGATCTAAAGTCAGGGTATCATCAAGTCAGCATTCGAGAGGAGGATACTTGGAAAACCGCGTTCAAAATATGACAAGGTCTGTTCAAATGGCTGGTTATGCTGTTTGGCCTTTGCAACGCCCCAGTTACTTTCATGTGTCTTATGAATGACGTATTGCGACAGTTCATCAACGACTTTATGATCGTTTACCTCGATGATATACTAGTTTATAGTCGTTCATGGGACGAGCACCTCATTCATGTCGAAAAGGTGTTTGAACAGCTTCGGCAACATCGACTTCGCCTCAACCGTAAGAAGTGCGAATTTGGCCAGCAAACTCTACTTTACTTGGGATTCATGGTCGGCAACGGAATGTTGCAAATAGACCCTATTAAGGTAAAAGTGATTCACGAGTGGCCGCGACCGCGAACAATTATGGAAGTGCGTAGTTTTGTGGAAGCATGCCAATACCTTCGGAAGTTCATACGACACTTCTCGATTGTGGCTTCTCTGTTGCATGCATTAAACAGGATCGATCAGAAGTTTGAGTGGATAGGGAAACATGAGGACACGTTTCTCTTGCTAAAGAGGAAGATTAGTGAAGCTCTTGTTCTAGCTTTGTCGAATCTACAGAAACCATTCGAGCTAGAAACCGATGCCTCAAGTTATGTAATGGGCGTAGTGCTCATACAAGAAGGTCGATCAATAGCATATCACTCCGAGTTATTTCAGGGAGCTTAGAAGAATTACCCGACCTACGACAAGGAGTTGTGTGCACTACATCAGGCCGTAAAACATTGGCGGTGCTACCTTTTGGGTAAAGAGACTGTTGTCCACACCGACCACCAGCCTTTGCAATATTTGCAAACACAATCAAAGCTACAACAAGCTCGACATATGAAGTGGATGTCGTATCTGCAGCAGTTTAATCTGGTGATTAAGTACAAGAAGAGCATACACAATAAACTAGCCGACATGTTGTCGCGACTACCAGTTACGACCCTCTGCTTATTAGCGTTCATGCAAATCGATCCCTCATGTCATGATGACTATGCCACAATGTACAGTGAAGATCCTGATTTTTGATCAGCACTGGCTGAGCTCGAAACAGGGAAACCTGCAGAGTTTGTTCATCGAGAAAGACTCATGTACAAAGGCAATTTACTTTGTATACCTCATGGAGCACCTCGAATTCAATGGCTGCGAGAACCACATACATTGAAGGTTGCTGGACACTTTGGGGTTACAAAGACTTTGCAAAACCTTCATCGATATGTGTTCTGGCCACGAATGCAATAAGATGTGGCTAGTTTTGTTCGAGGTTATGGTCTCTGCAGCATCTCGAAACTGACAAACCAAAAATTAGGTTTGTACACTCCTTTGCCAGTTCCATCGCGACCATGGGAAAGCATATCCATGGATTTCTTGGGAGGATTGCCTAAGACTCGACGTGGCAATGACTATCTCTTTGTGGTCGTTGATCGGTTCTCCAAAATGATAATTCTCATACCTTGTCGAAAGACTATCACGGGAGAAGAGGCAGCTCAGGTATTCTTTCAGCACATTTGGACACATTTCGGACTGCCGACTTCCATTGTGTCTGATCGTGATACCTGGTTCCTTAGTCACTTCTGGCGATCACTCTGGATGATTATGGACACAAAATTAAAGAGGAGTACTGCTTTTCATCCTCAAACTGATAGTCCAACCGAGGTGGTAAATCGAACAGTCGTTCATCTCTTGAGAGGATATAACTCTAAGCATCCGAAGACCTGGGATGAAAGCACACCCTGTAGTTTTCTTTTAATCGAGCAGTGCATGGTTCGACTAGAAAGTCGCCTTTTGAAGTCTGTTTGGAATTTTTACCACAGAGTCCATTCGACATGGAGTTTGTGATCCCTACCTCAGCGCACAACAACAATGAAGCATCTGATCAGGATCAAGCACAATGGTTCTGGAAGGTATTCAACGGCTTCATCGAGAGGTTGAACAGAACTTACCGAAAACTCAACTCAAGTACAAGGCGCGATATGATCGGCATCAAGTTGATGCTCAATTCCTTGAAGGTGATATGATATGGCTATATTTGAGTAAGGAGAGATTTAAAGGTGAAGGTAAAAATCTTAAACCCATCCATTATGGTCCTTTCTAGATTTTGCGAAAAGTTAGTAATAATGCTTGTCAGCTTGAGTTACCTCCGTACATGAATATTTACTCGGTTGTCAATGTTGAACACCTCAAACTCTTCGAACCTTCAATGCTGGATGACGAGCCAAATACCATAGTTTCATCTGTTGAAGACTTGGTTTATCAACGAGAAAAACTGTACCTAAGGACGTGATCTTGAAGAAGAAGGTGACTACCATCCGCAATGGCACAAAGGAGACTTTTCGAATCGGTCGAAAAGATCAACGAGCATACGCGGCAAAGTGGTACACCAGAGAATATGGAAAAGCCCAATTCCCACATCTCCAGTTTTGATTCTATGGTCGCTAACGGGGGTTGGCTCCTTCTCAATGGGAGAGTCATGATCCGGGAGGATCTTCAAGTCGATTTCGCATAAGGCTTCACGACCTAATCGAGTTTGAAAAGGCTTCGCGACCATGGATAGATTCGCGACCTTGGGAAGAATTCAATCTCTGGTCGAAATTGTAATCCGATCCGAATATATATATAACTAAGTCTTATCTGTTAGGTTTAGTTAGTGTCCGAGTCTAATATATTTGGGTTATTAAGTCTGATATGTATTCATATGATTGGATTATAAATACCTTGTAATAGGTTAGAGTAGATGATCTAACATCTACCTGGTTATCTACCTTGATATAGATCAGATCAAGTCTAGTTCATCGACGTAGGTGAGTGTGTTCTAACGTTCAACGTGTAAGGTCTTCTTTAAAATAAAGAGTTGTGCAATTACTTTGAACTGTGTCTTTCGATCATCTTTGGGTTTCGGTAATCCTGAGTAAGATCCCGTTATTCCGTATATTAGAATCTGGGTGAGTCTTGTGCGTAAACTAAGGTTATGTCTCAAACAGATCAGTATAGGACTGTTTAGTTTGGGCTATCGAATATATTCATATCTGTCCAACTCGAGTACAAGCTATAATTTTGAAGTTGGACTTGGATAAAACATTTGATAAAGTTCAGCATGAGGCTATTTTCAAGATATAAAAGCTAAATGATTCTAGATAGATGGCTGCAATGGATAAGAATGATTTTGACTTCTGGTACTTCAAATATTTATTGAATGGTACATCTGAGAAGCTAATGCAGTGCAAGACAGGTGTTCTTCAAGGAGTGTAAGACAGGTGTTCTTCAAGGAGATCCATTATCATATTGAGTTTGTGTCAAATCAAATATTCTTATATCATGACCTTATGGTGATACGAACCCGATTTAACTTGACCATTGAGAAATCCATTCGCTATGGTACAACAATACATAGTAGGGGCTGTTTGTTGTTATGGTTCAAAGAAAACAAGGATAATGTTTGTTATTGGATACGGCTTAAATGTTGATGATATTCCTTTAGTAATGTTTAATATATTTTTCATTATCTTGAATCTAGTGGCTCGATGGGACGCCAAGTGTTCTATATAAAGTGTCTGGCCCCTCTCCTCAAGAGTACCATATTTCCTGTGACACCATCCACATATTCTAAGAGGAGCAAAAGATCTAAGATTTCTCATTCTTTTTCCGCGAGCGCCAATTAGGATTCATATCAGTATGGCACCAATTAAGATCTTTGGCTTAATCACCTCTTTTTTTGCTTAGAGGGGCTGCACTATATATTTTCCTTGGAAAGTTGGTTGGATGTATTCGAGAAGACTAACACAAATGACACGCAGCAGCATAAGTAAATTGGTCAATGCTTAAAGAAAATACAGTCTGAGACGGCTGCGCAGTGATTATCCAGTGCGATTTGTAACACCCACAAATATGTTAGTTGATTGAAGCATATGTAGCTTGCCCATGCAAGGTGCAGAACTTGTAAAGCTAGACTACTGTGCAGCTATATATATGTTGCTCGTCATGTGCATTGCACTTGCAAACCACAATGCTCACAGATGGGACGGCTCCCACACGTGATATTTTACATGGGAGATGTCTCATCTACAAGAGATGTGGTTGTTGCAAGTACAACAATAAGATGTGTCGTGGTATTACGAACCCCACAGACAGATTTTAGGATGTGCTAACACGTGTACAGCGACGCGAGCTAACCGTGTGATGGGTCACCTCCCGTCTGGCAATCACAGAGATTGACACGGAGTGTTTATATAGGTTCGAGTCCCGGTGGGAACCCTAGTCCTGTAGGCACGCCCCAGACGTAAGTCCCGCGGGAGGTTCTCTCGCAGGCAGAGCTCTCTAGGGGAGTGCCTATTGGTTTTGAGTGTGTAAAATTAAATTGGAGTCTTTTCTTACAAGAGAGATACAAGAGGTATATATGGACCCCATAAATGCAAAAGGACTAAAGTGCCCTAGCTGCGACCATCAGATCGAAGGGTACCGTCGCCCTTTCACCGGTCGGGCGGCTTGGAAGCTTGATGTGTGTCTTCTTCAATTCCCGAGGCGTCCTGGGGCGAGGAGACCCGTGTCCCTCCACGGGCATGACTCGAGCCCCTGGGCACGGACATGGGCACGATGATACAGTCCCGGACGCAGGGGTGTCCTGGGCCACTCGGGGAGAGGCGACCCGTGTCCCTCCACGGGCGCGACTCGAGCCCCCGGACACAGGTACGGTGACACGGTCCCGGACATGGGGGCGTCTCAGGCCACTCGGGGAGAACCGACCCGTGCCACTCCACGGGTGTGACTCGAGCCCCTAGGCACGGGCATGGTGACACGGTCCCGGACGTAGGGGTGTCCTGAGACACTCAAGAAGAGGTGACCCGTGTCCCTCCACGGGCATGACTCGAGCCCCCGGGCATGGGCACTGTGACACAATCCCGGACGCGGGGGCGTCCCGGGCCACTCGGGGAGAGGCAACCTGTGTCTCTCCACGAGCGTGACTCCAGCCCTCGGGCATGGGCACAGGCACGGTGACACGGTCCTGGACGTGGGGGTGTCTCGGGCCACTCAGGGAGAGGCGACCCATGTCCCTCCATGGGCGCGACTCGAGCCCCCGGGCACGGGCACGGTGACACGGTCCCGGATGCGGGGGTGTCCTAGGCCACTCAGGGAGAGGCGACATGTGTCCCTCCACGGGCGCGACTCGAGCCCCCCAGGCATGGGCTAGGTGACACAGTCCCGGACGCGGGGGTGTCCCGGGGCACTTGGGGCCAAGGGGGCCCATGGCCCTTTATAGTAACCATCTGAATATTTCCCCCAACAGCAGCCCTCCAGGCCCCCGGTGTCACGAGGTGGCCCCAGAGGTATGTGTCAATCTTTCCCTGGGGCGACGTTACATCTCCCGCGAAGAATCTTCCCGTGCGTGCGCCTGGTGTCTCGGGTCCTGGGTGACACTTTGTCTCCCGGGGCAATAACTCCTGCATGATCTCTCGATTCGGGTGTGCAGCACCCATGCGGAGCGTTATTTCCCGCGCGACACCTCGGTTTTCATGAAACGATTCAAATCTACGGCTCAGATCATCCCGGGGGACATGTGGCAACCATCCATGAGCTCGCCCCCACCTATAAATAGGGGGGCTTCTGCCGATTCATCGCTCTCTCGGAGGCTTTGATTCCCGGTTAGACACCTTCCTTGTCTCCTTCCCCACAACACTCCAAAAAAAGCTCGGCTATGGCACCGAAGGGTCGCGGGAAGGTTTCAGACCTGCCCCTTGAGGAGGTAACATCGGACTACCTCGGTCCATCCGAGTTCTCCGCCCGAGACCTCGCCTCCATCCTGGACCGGAGGTCCTTTGCGAACGGCGACGTCCGGATTCCTGGGCCAGAGGAGGTGAGGCCCAATCCCCGAGAAGGCGAGGCGGTCGTCTTCGAGGCGTTCGTTGACGCGGGCCTCCGGCTCCCGATGCACCCGTTGCTTCTGGTGTTTCTCTGGGAGTACAGCATCGCGCTGAACCATCTAACCCCAAATGCCCTGGTCCAGATGGGGCTATTTGTGTGGTTGTGCGAGACGGCGATCGGGGAGAAGCCCACTCTCCGGTTGCTTTGATACTTCTACGAGCCCTTGGCGAGGGGTTCGCCGGTGATGAAGAACGGGCCGAAGTCAGCCTTCGGCTTCGTTATGCTCCAGCTGATGCCGAGGCGCATGGATCTGTACCTGGTGCAAGCTTCCCGAGACCACTTGGGAGATTGTCTCCGGAGGTAGTTCTACCTCCGAGTGGGGGACTTAGAGGTGAACTACTCCCCAGTGCCCTCGTCCCACTACCGGTCGACCAGGCCCCTCACTCCCGTGTGGACCGAGGGTGAATTGGAGCTCCTCACAAAGATGACGGAGGTCCGGTTCCGCAGGACCATGCGGGACTCCGCGGAGGAGATGGCGCTCCTCCGGATTGCCACCTTCGCCGGGTAAAGAGGCGTCAGGGTGAGTGCGACACACCATCCACCCCAAATGCTGGTGGCCAAGCGTAAGCTCCCAGACCCACCCTCGGGCGAGGCTCTTTGACTTCTCCTAACCTTCACTTTTTGTAGTCCGGTCCTATGACACCGCCCGGGAGAAGGCGGTAATCCTCCTCGGGCGATACTACAAGGATGAGCACACGCGAGTCATGCATGTCTTCGGGGAGAGGCCCCCCCGTAACCTCGTGGCGGAGGTGTTCGGGATGAGTTTCCCGGCCCGGGTCCCCATACCCACCCCCGGATCGCACAAGAGGGAAAGAGGCTGCCGAGGGTCCGGACCCCAAACGCACCCGGGTGCATAAAAGTCCTGGGGAGACCCGGGCATAGCTCTCTACTCTGGCTGCTGGAGCTCCAAGCTCTATGCCAGCGAGGACTCCCGTTGCCCCACTGGTGGGGCCAACCGCCTCCCCTCACCCGGGGGGGATACCCTCGGCTTGAGGGGGGGGCTTCTAGACTCTCCAGAGCGGCAATGGGGCTGGTGGTTCATCACGACTCCTTGGGTGAGTTAGGTCACTCCGGGGGAATGAGGGCCGGAGAGAAGGTGGGGTCTGACCCTGACCCCCTCTTCGGTGCGTGTCCCCTCGGAGGCCTCCCCTCGGTTGCCACGGCGCCGGGTCGTGTGCTTCTGGGCGAGAGGCACTCCTTGGATAGCATCGAGGTTGGCTACGGAGGCAGGCTCTCTCCGACAGACGATCTCCCAGTGGTGTCAGCTCCCCCCGCGCCCAGGAAGGGCAAAGGACTCTTCGTCCGCCCTGGGGTTCCGACTCCCCCGTGGACCTAACGTCCGGCTCCAACGGTAAGCCCTTGGAGGACGGCCCTGCGGCGGGTGTGGGGCCCTCTAGACAGAGTCCCCCTGGGGGCACCAAGAGCTCCGGGGGGGCCATGGCTTTGCTATCCCCGGGCGAAGTGCGTCGCTTCGCACTGGGGTTCCTGACCCCCTAGGTTCGGGGGCACGCTTAGCTGGGGTCGGTTGGGGAGTGCGACGAGGAGATGATCTCCTCTGGGCTTCAGATGAGTGCAATGGTGAGATTCGTAGATGTAGCTCCTGGTTGCATTCGCGCTTTAACTTGTCTCCTTTTTTTCTTTTAGGCTATGGCCATGGCCCAGGGCCTCCAAGCGGGTTCGACGACAGCCTCCAGTCCGCTGAAGAGGAGGTGGCCGCCGAGCATTTGGCGAAAGACAAGGTGCTCGGGGAGTCACGATACGGGCCCGGCTCGTGGCGTCGGAGGACACCACCGCCTAGCTCTGGGGTGAATTGCGGGCGAAGCGAGGCCTCACCCAGGAGGCGGAGGCCGTAGGCGCCCAAGCCATCGTCGTCGGGGGCAGGATGATTCGCTCCGCCCTGGAGGAGTCGACCTCGGGCTGGAGGACGATCCCGACCGGGCATCATCCTTGATTAAGGAGGCCATATGTTTCCACGACACGCAGGTGTCCTTAATCTTGGAGGCGGTGGACGTCCGGGCCTAGGGGCTCGATGCTCCACTGATCGCTTAGGTGTCCGCTCTTGTAGAGCATCAGGGCCGTGCCCCCAAGTGATCGGGGAGCTCATCCCCTAGTCATTCCCCGACTTCTTTGAGTCGCAGTGGTCGCATCTCGAGGAGTTGGCTGGGGTGCTTTTCGACCAGGTGGTCGGGGCACCGGAGTCGTCAAAACCGGACGCAGAGCCGGCGGCACCTTCGATCGAGGGAGCTCCCCCTGGGGGGAACAGCGGGCAAGTATGAGTTCCCCTCGGGCCTTTAGATAGGTTTTGTTTTTGCTAGGATTTTTGTTCCCAGTAGCTTCTTAGAAGAAGCCCCAGAAATTGAATGAAATATATACTTTTTGCTAAGTCTTGCATCCGATTGGTAAGAGGTGTCTGACGAAAAAACTTCCGACAGGATGATCCCAGCCCTCGGATTTTCGCAATCAAAGAAGGCATGACCGGGAGTTCCCACGGTCCTATGGAACTCGACCGGGGATTTCCATGGTCAAATGAGATCTGACCGGGAATTTCCATGATCGAAAATGAGTGTCACTCCCGGAGGAGGAAGGGCCTGGTAGCGGGCTTTGGAGTATTTGAGGGGGGACTAGTCTCTCAAAGTGACTCGTTACCATGGTTCATACGAACTGGGTTGCCGCTTACTCCATCAGTCCACGAGAGGTTTCTGTAAGCCGCCCAAGGGGAGCGGGGCTGCTGTCGTCAGGACTTTCTAAGGCAGTGTGCTGCCCGTATCATCCTCACAGTGAGGGCGTCCTCATGTGGAGGGCATCCTCTAAGAGAGGGTATCACCGTGGAGGTAGTTAGGTAAAAACCCATAAGAGAAAAATCCAACAACAATTGAAGAGAAAGAAAACCAATTGCATTAATGACGATCGAGTACAATGCCTCCCTCTGCGAAGTCGCGACAGGGGAGGGGAAGAGCTAGGCTAAATGTAGAACTTACGTAGCAAGTCGGGATTCCATGTGTGCTTCAACTCTTGGTCTTCCAGGGTAGAGAGCTTATAAGCCCCTGAGCCCTGGACCGTGGCAATCCTGTACGGGCCTTCGCATTTCGAGCTGAGCTTCCCTTGTGCCTGGGGGTCAGTGACGCGCTTGAGGACAAGGTCCCCGAGATGGAAAGCCTTCGCTCGAATGCACTTATTGTAAGCACGTGCTATTGCGCGCTCGTAGATGGCGTTGCGGAGGAGCGCCTTGTCCCATTCCACTTTGACGAGGTCGACTTCCAACCGCTTGTTTTCTTCATTGGCTTGATATGCTGCGGCTGTGGCTCCTTCTAGGAGCTCGACTCACAATGATCGGAAGTAGATCTCCGAGGGAGGGACCGCCTTAGCGCCATACATGAGCGAGAAAGGGGTGCGCCCGGTGGCTTGACTCGGGATCGTGCACATGGAGCAAAAGATGCTAGGAAGTTCCTCTGCCCATGTACCACGCCTGGAGGCTGTCTGCTCGAGCCACCGGCGCAAACCTTGCAAGATGACCCCATTAACCCTCTCTACCACCCCATTGCTCTTGGGGTGAGCTATAGAGGCGAAGTGAGGGGTGGTGCCCAAACTATGGCAGAACTCCCGGAAGACCGTCGAGTCGAATTGAGTCCCATTGTCAACGGTGATCTCCTGGGGGACCCTAAAACAGCATACGATGTTCTTCCAAAAGAACCGCTGTATTGCTCGGGAGGTGATGCTGGCCAAGGGCTCAACCTCCACCCACTTGGAGAAATAATCCACCGCGACGACTGTGTACTTGTAACCTCCCGGCGCCGGGGGGAAAGGACCGAGGAGCTATCCCCCAACGCGCAAAAGGCCAAGTGATAGGGATGGCCTGTAGCGTGGCGGAAGGTAGGTTGGAACCTTTCACCATCTTCTGACAGGCCTCGCATGTAGAGACAAGGTCTCTCGCATCGCGGACCACGGTAGGCTAGTAAAAACCCTGGCGAATGACCTTCGCCGTGACAGCACACGGGGCTAGGTGAGAGCCACTACTCCCTGAGTGGATGTCTTCAAGGAGTTGGGTTCCCTCTGCTCGTGAAAGGCAGCGAAGCAAGGCGGAGGCCCCCTGCTTGTAGAGTCTCCCTTCCACCAGGAGGTACGCGCATGCCATAGCACGAAGGGGTTTCACCTCTTTCTCGTCGGGAGGTTCCCCTTCCCTCCTGATGAAGGAGATGAGATGGTCCATCCACGATGTGGTTTGGACGATCTCAGAGACTTCCGGGTCGTGAGACACTATGTCTAAACCAGGGGTGGCCACCAAAGGCTTCGTGATGATTTCCAGGAAGGCGCCCTCGGGGAGGGGTCCCTGGGCACTTGCTGCCCGTACCAGGGCATCGGCACGGTCGTTGTCCCTTCGGGGGATGTGTTGCGCCTCCAGGCCCTCGAAGTACTTTTCCATCTTTCGCACTTCCCCCAGGTAGAGGTTCAAATTTGCGTCATGGCACAAGTAAGATTTGTCCATTTGGCAAACCACTAGCTGGGAGTCTCCTTTTACCAATAGGTGACGTATCCCCAGGGAGCGCGCGAGGCACAGGCCGAGGAGCAGGGCTTCGCATTCAGTGACATTGTTGGTCGCCGGGAACTCGAGCCTTGCTACGTATTCTAGGGTCCTCCCTTCGGGATTCTGGAGGACTACCCCTACGTTGGCTCTAGCGAGACACAAGGAGCCGTCGAACATGAGTGTCCAGTGGTCGCTGCGCTGGGGCTGTCCAACTGGGGAGTCACCCTTTGTCCCGGGGATGGTGGTCCATTCTGCCACAAAGTCTACAAGGACTTTTGATTTTATGGCAGAACGACCCGTGAGGGAGAGGGAGAAGGGAGCCAACTCGGCCCCCCATTTCCCGATGCACCCGGTGGCCTCCTTGTTTTTCAGTACCTCCCCCAGGGGGAGGGAGGACGGGACTGTGATGGGGTGTCCCAGAAAGTAGTGACAAAGCTTCCTGGACACCATCAGGAGGGCATAGCAAATCTTCTCGATCTTCGTGTACCTGGTCTTAGCACCTCGAAGGGCTTCGCTCACGTAGTAGACGAGGCGTTGTTGCCCGTCTTGCTCTTTGACTAGTATCGCGCTCACAGCGATCAGGGTGGCCACGAGGTATAGGAGCAAGGGTTCTACCAGAGACGGGCTCACGAGCATTGGGGGGCTCGTGAGGTACTTCTTCAGGTTATCGAACGCTGCTTGGGCCTCGGGGGTCCATCGGAACCCTTCAAGAGTTTGGAGGATCTTGAAAAATTGGAGGCCTCGTTCCCCGACCGCGAGATGAAGCGGCTTAGTGCAGCCAGGAGGCCAGTCAATCGTTGTACGTCTTTAACGGAGCACGGCGGGGGCATGTCCAATAAGGCCTGAATTTACTCGGGGTTGGCTTCTATGCCTGATCCGGGAGGATCTCCAAGTCCTGATCGCATGTGGCTTCGCGACCAAGTCCTGATCGCATGCGGCTTCGCGACCAAATCCTGATCGCATACGGCTTCGCGACCTTAACCGTGTTCGGAAAGGATTCGCGACCATGGATTGGTCCGCGATCAGGAAAAGAAATTTGTTCCCTGTTCGGAATTGTAATCAGATCCGAATGTGTATAACTAAGCTTATCTGTTTAGGATTAGTTATATGAGTCTAATACGTTTAGGTCTCTAAGTCTAATACGTACTCATACGATTGGACTATAAATACCTTGTAATAGGTCTAGTTTAGATCATCGAATACAATCGAAGAGTCATAGAACTTATTTGAGTTTTAGACACTTATAGTTCCTTCGACGTAGGCAAGTGTGCCTAACGTTCGACGTGTAAAGCCCTCTTTGAAATAAAGAGTTGTGCAATTACTTTGGGTTTCGGTATTTCCGAGTAAGATCCCGTTATTCCGCATATTAGAATCTGGGCGAGCCTAGTGCGAAAACCAAGACTAGGTCTCAAACGGATCAATGCCCCTCTGGGACACAAGGAAACCTTGTAGCTTTCCTCGCATACGCCGAAAGCACACTTTTCTAGGTTAAGCTTGAAGCCATACTTGCGAAGGTTGTGAAAGGTCTAAGCCAAGTCATTGAGGTGGCGATTGCACGGAGGCTCTTGACGACCGCGTCATCAACGTAGACCTCCGCGTTGCGGCCAATCTGATCCCCCAGGACCAAGGACATAAGGCGTTGGAAGGCTGCCTCAGCGTTCTTGAGCTGAAAGGGCATATGGACATAGCAGAAGGTGCCGAGGAGAGTTATAAAACTCTTCTTTTCCTCATCCTCCATGGCCATTCAGACTTTGTGGTAGCCCGAGTACGCGTCCAGGAAGCTCATCAACTCGTACCCCACGGTCGAGTCCACCAGCTGGTCGATCAGCGGAAGTGGGAAGTTGTCTTTTTGGCAAACCTTGTTAAGATCGATGAAGTCCACACACATTCTCCACTTGCCACTGGATTTTTTCACGAGAACGGGGTTCGCGAGCCACTCGGGGTGTAAGACATCCAGAACGAACCCCGCCTCTCGAAGTTTTGAGATTTCAGCCTTGATGGCTTCCTGGCACTTGGGGGAGAGCTTCCTCAGCTTATGCTTCACTGGAGGTCGGCTAGGTGTTACAGCAAGCCTGTGCTCGATAACGTCCCTGGAGACGCCCTTCATGTCTGCAGGCTTCCACGTGAAGACATCGGCATTCTCGTGGAGGAAGGTAGTGAGCTACTCCGCACACTCCTCGGGGAGGTATGCCCCGACCTTGACGATCTTCTCTCCGTTCTCCGGGAACAGGCGGATCTTGCGGAGGTCCCCTTCTAGACGTGGCTCTGGGAGAAACTTCCCAGGGAGGGCAGCCAAGACGATAGGAGTCGGGGAAGAAATTCCCTCCCCCAAGGCCTTAATCAAATTTATGTCCCCGAACATAGTGGCAGCACGCTCGTACAGGGCAGAGTAGCGTCCTGGTCGCCCCGAGCGGTGATCACGCCACAAGGCCCAGGGATCTTCATGCAGAGGTAGCTTTGGTGAACCGCAGCCCCTAGACGGTTGATTGTGGTTCTCCCCATGATGGCATAATAGGAGGAGAGGAGATCTACCACGTCAAAACGAACCATCTCCGTCCGGTAGTTGTCTAGGGCACCGAAAGTCATGGGAAGATCAACTTTCCCCATGGGGTATATGGTTTTCCCCGGGACAAAGCCCTGTAAGGGTCCGGCTGTGGGTTGCAGCAGCTTCTCATCCATCTGCATTTCCCTGCAAGCTTTCAGGTACAAGACGTCTGCGGCGCTCCCACCGTCAACAAGGATACTAGCAAAGCGGCAGTTGAACATGGTGGCGGCGACGATGAGCGCATCATCGTGGGGGAAGCGAATCCCATGCATGTCTTCCACTGTGAAGGTGAGGGGGACGTCATACCACTTTGGTGGCCGGGACGTGTTCAGCACCCCCACTACCTTTACTTTGTGTGCGTACTCCTTACGCTTACGCTTGGAGTCTCGCTCTGAGACAGACCCTCCTGTGATGACATTTACGTGTCTCTGGGAGGTCTGGAAAGGGAGCTCCTCGACTGAGTCCTTCTCTAGAGTTTGCTTCTGCTGCCCCCCTGGGGGAGCAAGGAGAGCTGGTATGACCAGCGTAGGGGGCAAGGAGGTAGGACTCCCCCCCCCCCCCCCCCCGCCCATGCTGGTCGAGAAATGCAGTGAAGTGCTGTAGGAGCGTGTTGCATTCTCAGGTAGCATGGGTAGTTGACTTGTGGAAGGCGCACCCTCCTTGCTTCTTAGCTTGGGGCTCTCTCAGCCACGGGAGGATTGTCCCCCCCCTTTCCTTTCGGCTTGGGGAAGGAGCGCCTGCCTCTGTTGCCTTCACGTGAGCCACCTCCGCCCTCAAGGACGAAGCATCCCGAGGCCGTGGCTCATTGCGGTTACCTCTCTTAGGGCGCTTGCTGGAGGAGTCCCTGGGTTCCCGCTTAGTAGGGGCAGGCGCCCCCTAGTTTTTTTTCTAGAGGTCGTCCTCCTCCACCCGGGCGTACTTTTCCAGGACGTTGAAGAGCTCATTGGCTGAGGTGGGGCATCTCCGAGAGAGTCTCCGGTGGAGCTCCCCAGGAAGGAGCTCACTCTTGCACGCGTCGATGATGACTGTGGAGTCAGGGACGTGAGCCACTTTGCCCTTAACTTGAGCGAAGCGCTTGAAGAAACTTCGGATGGTCTCCCCCATCCTTTGCCTAATGGTGTAGAGTTGCGACGAGTCCAGGGGACGTACATAGTTCCCTTGGAAATTTGCGCAGAACTGTCGTTTGAGTTGTGCGAAGGATTCTATGGAACCCGCCTTCAGGTTATAAAACCACGATCGGGCGATCCCAGAGAGATAGAGGGGGAAGACGTTACATTGCACCGTCTCGTCCCCCCAGCCACCGAGATGGCCGTAGAGTACACCACAAACTCGTAGGGGTCAGCCTCACCATTGTAGTGCTCTATGTGCGGTGGGCGGTATGGCCGCGGCCATCGGATACGTCAGAGGCGGCGGTACAGCGGCTGGTTAGCCCCCTCGACTTCTGGAGGGGAGTCGCGGTCACTATCCCCCTTGATCGGGGAGGTGTGCTCGTTGTCCGAGTCCAGGAGAGGTCCCAGTGGTCCGCCTACACGGCGGTAACGTCTTTTCTCCTTGGGGTTAGTTGAGCTAACTTCCTAAATGTCCGGGTACCCCCCAGAGGTGGCAGTGGCCTCTTCGACCAACCTCTACCCCTTGCTCAATGAGGGGTGTGGCTCCCTGTGGCCGTGAGTCGGGCGCAGATCTCGCTTCAGGAGCGGTTCCGAGCAACGGCGTGAGGGAGCCCCCCGAGGCTTCGTAGTGCGCATGCGCTCCACCTTCTCCCGCGTGAAGCGGGTCTGGTCCGTTGGGGCAGCCCACGGAGGCGGTCCCAGGGGAGGAGGGAGCTGATGCGCATTAGCTGTGGACCCGAGGGAAGCCGCTGGTGTGTAGGCTGGTCCAGGGGCGGGGCAGGTGTCCGGCGCGACAATGGTGACTTGTACGGGGAGAGTAACTTCCGGGGCGACAATGGCCACTGGTGCAGGAGGGGTTCCTGGTGCGGGGAAGTCCCCCGGCGCTTGGGCAACCGCTGGCACAGGGGAAACCCCAGCGCGGGGACAGTCCCCGGCGCGGGCGAACTTACTGACACAGGGAAGGTTCCCAGGGCGGGGAAGGCCACAGACGAGGGAAGGCCCCTTTGAGCGGGAAATACCCCCGACACTGGAAAGGCGGCCGAGTGCCCCATGAAGAACGGAGATAGCGCCCCCATGAATGGGAATGGGGGTGGATACATGGGGGCCGGAGGCCGCGTGATGAGGACATCACAACACAGACATGAACACGGCGCCTCTCACTCTTTGCACTACGTTCCCTACCTCCACTACATCGTCGAAAGATCAAGGAGGACGACGAGTCAGCATGAATCCATGTGCCGAACCATTCAAACCGTCTACACCGGAGGGTCAGCAAGCCACACCCAATATGGAGCAACCCACGAGGCATCAAGTCAAGCCCAATTCATCCATGAATCCGGTTCGGCCATCTAGCAGCAATCCAACTTCAAACGGATGCCCAGGCCACGTACGGAGTCCTTTTAGAGCAAATGAGTACTTCACGGAGAAGCCCACGACGACACCTTTCCAATGGGCTTGGGTCTATGGCCAAATTCCTGCTGGATCATCCTCAATCGATGAAACAATCCGTGGACAGAACCTGCCAGGTGCTGCGCCACCTCCACCTTGGGCCGTAGGTCCGTGTATCCCTAGGGTTGCGTGGACGTGGGTTCTCTTGCCGACGTCCATACCCTAGCCGCCATATCCTTGCTATATATGGCTACCACACCCTTTCTTCTTCCTTGGGTTTTGTTTAGTTTAGTTTTTCACTGTGTGAAACTACCTCGTCTCCTCTTGTGTCGGCTAGGCCAACAGGACCGAGTTCAAAACCCCAACTTGTTTGTGTTTAATCTAATTCGCAATTTCAGATTGCCTATCTTTGTTCTTGCTTGTTCTTCGGTTGCCTGTAGGAACAAATCCTCGTGATTAGTTCGATCGTGTCTTGGCACTATTGATAACGCTTCGCGTGATGGTTTAGTGATCGTCGGGTTTCTAGTCGCTTGCTGGTTGGTAGCCGGATCCTCAAGGTCGTCATGCGCCTTAACTAAATTTATCAATCTCACCAGAAGATCGGGCATACGTGTCCTTAATCACCGCGCTAAGACACGCAAAAGCTCCTCCAGCGTGCGCTGGGCACAGAGCTGGCCTTCGACCAGTGCCCCCAACAGTAGGTCCCCGGTGACTGGGGGCGCCTCTCGGGGTACGCTAGGCTCCACGAGCGCGGTTGTGGCTAATGCACTTGACCCGGGGATGCCTCCGCCAGGGATGGTTGATCCGGGAGGATGTCGTGTCTGCCACGACTGTGACATCACCTGTGAGGAGCCCAGCTCGATGCAGCTGGTCCCATAAACCACTTGACTTCCCAGTATGAGTCAATCACAGGAATACATTGAAGCAGCAAAATATTACAGTAGTCATAATTGTATGGCCATCAGGCCTTAATACAATACGGGTACAGTGTCTTACAAGGCACAAAGGTACAACAAAATAAAACATCTAGTCGGCGGAAGCTAGGGCCAAAAGCAATCCACAGGAAACAGAGGTTGACAGCAAGACAGCACCACATCAGGGCTCCGAAGGGAACTGCTCATCTTCTCCTGGGTCTGTAGCATCTTCAGGATATTCACCAAGGTCGTAGAGCGCTCCATCTATTGATGAGTTGTTGCAAGGGTGAGTACTTACGTACTCCGCAAGTCATAGGGAAGGTAGAGATACATATAGTATAAATGACATGAACCTATGCTATTGGGGAAAGAGTGAAAGGTTTTTCAAAATACATTTCTTTCTCATTTCTTACTCCACTTCTGATCATACTCATGGCAGTATATAAATCATACCGATGGCAATATATATATCCCATATCCAAGGCGATATATCCTCATATCACATTACTTTTATTCAAGCCTTTCAATCTTATATACTCATGAAAGTATTTCATATACTTAGGGCAAAATCCACATGCCTCTTAGTTATTGTATGCTTAAGGCAAAATCCACATGCCTCTTAGCTATCACATGTTCTCTATATTATGGTATTACCGCGACACGTCAACACATGATAGTCCACGGCAACGCCCCTTATCGTGACAACACATGCCACTTGGGTAATCTTGAACTAACAAATCTTAGTTTATAAAACAATACTTGTGTCACACCCCGTGGATTTAATCCACCGCGGCATACTCCTAGAACTCGGGAGCACGAAGTATTCAAATATATTTTTAACTCTGCAGAGGTGTACCTCTTTTTAAATCCACTTCTTCACTCAACTTTCAAGTTGGGCCAACTCCATGCGACTTATACGCATGTGACAAGGCCGAGATCACACAACGCTTTTGCAGTCTAGTATTAACAGTATCCCTGCCCGGTAAATGGACAATACAGTCCCAAATACCGTTGTGGGTCCTCCCCACTGCCTTACTTCCTAGCCTTGGCCTATGTTCCCGCAGGACACATAGCCTTTCTTGATTACAGTCGCGCACGACTTAATCTGGCGTAGGGCGACTTCCTTCTTTACACCTTATCCTCTCATAATTTTTCTGATCTCACATCACTCATGGACGAACTGCGTCCCACCAGTTTCCACGCGAGAAACCGGACCGACAAGCCATGCAAGGAACTGCTAATACTAAGAAAGATACTAGATTGTGCCTGTCCCATACCAGGTAAGTGGTTGGTACGTTTTTCATGCCACTAGACACACAACACAAGGTTCTAGTCCTTATATGCCAGTGACCATATCTTACCACAAACCATGCACCTTCAGTGCCTGCACATCCTTTGCAATTAAGCACCTCCAGTGCTGCCACCATCCCATACCAAAATACTAGTCACGGCTAGGGGTTCTATTTCATGAATATAGATGTATATGTATATACTTTTATTAGTTCATGGCTTGCTATCTTAACAAGTTCACATTCCTCAAGTATTCAATCTATCACTTCCATAATATCATTGATCTCAACACATGCAATATTAATGAGATATCTACTCATGGAATAGCATATCAATTCATAAAATATAGGTTCAATATGATCAAAGTATAACTTGCCTTCCGCGTCGTAAGTATCAGCAGTTGATGACGGTTCAATGACAAGGTCTTCAACCTTGGGCTCTTGCTCTAAACAAGATCAAACAAGCAAACAGGCATTACAATCAATCTTATTCTTACAAATCCACTACATGCAATAATGCAAGGTGAAAACACTCTGGTGATACAAGATTTGGAAGCGATTTGAGTTAACCTATGGAAATCAGGGTTAAGATTAGTTTCCAAGGTTTACAGAGTTCCAAAATATCAGAGTAATAACAAGGTTGCGACTGGTTCGCCCAAAAACAGCGAACGTCTTTAGGTTGGTATTCGGTTCAAGGCATCGACATAAGGTCGATGGATGATAGAGGGCTCAACTCAAGTTGTGACAGTAGGGAAAAATGTAGGTAACAATGTTAGGAGTCTAAGGGACAAAGTTATTTTCAAAGTTCATGGCTGGAAGTAGGTGAAAAGGCTCAATGCCACTGGCTGACATAGGCTGATAGTGCCCAAGAATGGCATTGGCAGGGTTTGAACAGTTCCCAGTGGCCAAAATAGGTTTTGATTCAAGCATATGGTGCACAAGGTAGTGAGACAACTATTTGACAAGGTAGTTTCTGTTTTACATGACCAGAGGTGGGTGAACAGGGCTAATGCCACTGGCTGACACAGCCTGGCATAGGGTTGACATGGCCAAAAACTAGGGTTAGCCATATCTTTTGACTTAAGGCCCCAAATGATGCACCACTTTGTCTGGTGGTTAGGCATTTGCAACAAGAACAATTTATTCAACAGGGTTTGGGGCAGGAGATGGCTGGAAGGCAAGGAAATCCAGCGAAGAACACGGTGGCCGAACTGTTCCAAACAGTCTCTGGACAAAACTTTGGCATGGCAATACCTCTTCACCTGGGCCGATCCAGGTGTCAAGCTAGAAGACAAAAATACTCATGGGGTCAAGGCACATCTACTAGACAAGGTGGTTAGGGTTGAAACTGCTGAAAACAAAATCCGGTGATGAAATTGACTGGCCTGGAGCACATGCAACATGAACAGTACAGCAACTAGGGCATAGCTATAACTTCTGTTCTAGGCCGAATTAGAAGTCATGACAGAAGACAAAGTTGGTCAAAATGGTCCAAAACATCTAAATGGCAAAGTGGTTTGAGCTGGAGTAGCTGGATTTGGAAGATACTGGCTGGAGAAAAGATGAACTCAAATCTGATTTGGGTATTTCTGATTCTGGGAAAAAGAACTCGATTCCTTGCTTGTACATGGTCTCTAGGGCATAAGAAAGCTACTGGTGAAGTTAGATTGGCTAGAGATGCACCAGAAAAGCTTAAACAACAAGCTCAGTTCACAAGCAAAGTTCCAATTTGGGGTTTTTCATATTTCAGCAAATCTGTCGATTTTGGTTGCTTAGGGATGTTAAGCAAGGTCTAGTGAGCATATTTGATTACTAGCTCGAAGGTTGAATTGATCTGGTTGAGAATTAATTGCTCATCAGAGTTCTAGATGAAACACGGCAATTGCCGGTGACAGAGAGCATTTAAACTAAATTCCAAGCTTGAGAAGTATGAGGGAGATGAGAGAAGCTCACTGGGGGTGCTGGATTGAAGAAGGAGGCAGTGGAGAAGCTTGGCACCGAAGCCCCTTCTTGCTGCTCGCCGGGGAAGAAAAGAAACACGGCGAGTTTTACTGGTTGCTGGTGTGAAGGAGTGTGAGAGGGTTGCTAAGACCAGGGGGTTTAAATAGGCGTGGCTGGAGAGGCTCCCAACGTCTACCATTGCATGGGGAGTTGAAACCAGTTTGAGTTGACTGGAAAGTGACCGGCGGCGATGACAGGCGGCGAAACGACATCCTCACCGGTCGCGTCGGCTGCGCTGCTGTCTCTGCGATGAAGGGATGGTGAAGTGAAACCCGATCGTGGCATGGCTGCAACGTGGCACAATTTTGCTGTGGCTGTCGGGCACACGCGGGAGAGTGAAGATCTGGCCGGTGCTGGAGGAGGTAATCCACAGTGGCGAACAGGAACCTACCACGTGGCGACGAGGCAGCGGCTAAGATGGCTATGCTGGTGATCAACGGCTAGGAGTTCACGGGCGTAGCAACGGTCGAAGAAATCAACTAACTATGTACTGTAGCTGCAGGTCGAAGCAAAGCAGCAGCAGCGCGTGCTCGAAGTCGAAGCTCCCGTGCTCGGGTGCTGGATCCAGGTCGTGGTCGAAGTCCAAGGCAACAGCTCGTGGTCGAAATCGGTTGCTGCGGTCGAAGCCTGAAGATGTGGTCGATTGAACAGGCCTGGTCGAAGTGGAAATAGCAATCTGGTCGGTTTGAGAAGCCTGGTCGTGAACAGCAACCTGTGGTCGAATCAGGGACTGAATTGTGATGGTTTTTGATTAGCTTTGGACTGAATTGCAAATCTGGGTTTAGAGAGGTTTAATTTGGAATTTGATTTCATGGCTGAGTATAATATTTCTATTAATACTCATTTAGCACAAATTTGGAGAAAGTTTGATAAAATCTGAGGGGTTTCACCTATTTTTGAAAATAGGGTAAACTTAGGGTAAAATAGATCTGGATTTTGTCGATCTCGGATTCTGGTAATTGGAGTGAGATTTTGCAGTCTGATCAGAAGGGAATCTGTATCAAATAGCGTTTGGGAGGTGTTCCCAGAAGAAATTCTGGAGTTGGAGTTGATTTGTAGATTTAGCCTTTTCAGGCTTCCAGGTAAACAGAAAAGGACTTATTCACAGTAAAATTTGGACTAATTTGCGAAAAGTGTTTAGATGGAACAGTCTGGTTCCCAACTTTTTGGAGTAAGTTGAGGATATACCTAGGAACATATTCCAAAGGATACTTGAGTCTGGATAGGGGTAAATCATGATAACTCAGTTATCTGGAAACTGGGGTATTTAGGGTAAATCTGAATTTTCTGTTTTCGAAAACAGAAAGAGACTTAGATACTGGGAGTTAGGGTCAGAATTCGATCTGGCTCCTGAAGACTTTTATCTTCAGGGTAACTGGCAGGTTAAATTTGGATGGGCAGATCTTAATCTGGTTCTAGAGGATAGATTTGGAGATTTTTAGGGTTTGAGAGAAATTAGAGTTCAGCTCATCTGGCTACTACTACAGAGATACATGCATGCAGGATTTTTATGCAAAAACTTTTCACCACCAAAACTAGGGTGTTACAGAGGATCTTCAAGTCCTGATCGCATATGGATTCGCGACCAAGTCCTGATCGCATATGGATTCGCGACCAAGTCCTGATCGCATACGGCTTCGCGACCTTAACCGTGTTCGGAAAGGTTTCGCGACCATGGATTGGTTCGCGACCATGAAAAGGAATTTGTTCTCTGTTCGGAATTGTAATCCGACCCGAATATATATAACTAAGCTTATCTGTTTAGGATTAGTTAGTTAGTTATATGAGTCTAATACGTTTAGGTTATTAAGTCTGATACGTACTCATACGATTGGACTATAAATACCTTGTAATAGGTCTAGATTAGATCATCGAAAAGTCATAGAACTTATTTGAGTTTTAGACACTTATAATTCCTTCGACGTAGGCAAGTTGTCTAACGTTCGACGTGTAAGCCCTCTTTGAAATAAAAAGTTGTGTAATTACTTTGGGTTTCGGTATTTCCGAATAAGATCCCATTATTCCGCATATTAGAATCTGGGCGAGCCTAGTGCGAAAACCAAGGCTAGGTTTCAAACGGATCAAGTTGGTATCAGAACAACTTTCCCATCCTGTGGATGGTGAAGACTCGCCAGGGTTACAAAACCTCCGGCGAAACTCCAAGCGATCAATTGACGGTTCCTATAGCCGCGTCTCCGACAATGTCTGACGATACCTCCGTTCAAGCTAACCTAGCCGAACAAGTGGCTAAACTCTCCACCGACATGGAAACCGTGCTTGCTTGGATTAAGCAACAGGCCATGATTGTACTTCCTGAAGTAGGAAAGGTTATGGGTGTGAAGACTGGTGAAGACTTGCACAGGGCAGACGAAGATGAAGACGAAGATGACTACAAAATCGACGACCTCGCCAACACCTCCTTAGCTGTCGGATCTTTCAAGGTCGACGCTAAGATTGAAATACCCATATATGATGGGGAGATCGATGCCGAGAAGTTAGATTCATGGCTTAATCAGCTTGAGACCTACTTTGACCTGAAAGGGTTTAGTAGTGCTCAAAAGGTCAAATGTGCACCTTTGAAGATGAAGGACCACGCCAAGACATGGTGGAAGGCCCTTGTCGCCAGTGGTGAAGCTAACGACCTTGCGTGGGGTCAATTCAAACGACTTCTGTGACAAGAATTCTATCCGATGGGTTACCTTGAGGAGAGATGGGAGCATTGGCACAGATTGTACCAACGGCGCGACCAGACCGTCCAAGACTATACGACGGAGTTCCGGAGACAAGCAATGGTCATTGGCATCTCACTATCCGACCCTCAGGTATTTCGGAAGTACACATCTGGACTTCAGAAATCGATCAGTACTGAGCTAAGTCTGTTCAGAGTTCAAGACATCTCGACCGCGAGCACGACTGCTTTGGCGATTGAGAAGAAGAATAAAACCCGCAACGACAAGAACCTGAGGGAGATTTCAACTACGACGAGCTCCGGAGAGGGTACCCACGATACGGGTAACATTTGTGAGCATTGTCATGTTGCTGGGCACACAAAAGAGAAGTGTTATAAACTTCATCCTGAACTGCGACCAGAAAGAAAAAGGAGGGATGAACCAAGCACACAAACAGCTATGGTTACTTCTATTCCGCTCGCAGAGAAAATTATCCAGTTGGATTCGGTTGAAATGGCGGACACGACCTTGTCTCTAATGGCAATGCCAAGGAGAAAGGTTCGGGTTCATTAATTGACCACAACCCGACAGAGAAATTGTTCACTGTTAACATACAGGTGAAGCACGAGGTGGTCGCAGCCATCTTCGACCCCAGAAGCCAAAAGAATTTGGTCTCCTCCAGGCTGGTTCGACGACTTGGTTTGCAGATGACTCATCATCCTCGACCATATCCTTTGGGATAGTTCACTTCCGACGTGAATCAGCAAATCAAAAGTCAGTGTACTCTAAAGTTTGCAATATCTGCTCGTTACATCAACGAGGTTCAATGCGATGTCATCCCCATCGATATTTGCCAAGTGATTTTTGGAAGTCCGTTCTTGTACGATCGTGACGCCCATTACCACCGAAGAGCTCAAGAATACGACCTCACAAAGGATGGGACGAAATTTATCATCAGCAACAATGACCACGTCGACACCAAGAACTTGATGATAGCAAATCAGGCGAAACGGATTGTCAATGCATGCTCAAAGTATGTGTTGAGCGTGATGCGTCCAATTAGCCAAGAGGATTGTGCTGCATCGAGTATGGAAAGTTGTGGTTGTTTAGCAAGCTTTCCGGAAGAAAACAACGCGCTATTCGTAGAGGTATATAGTCGATCACCACAACGACTAGTCGAAAACGACATGCAACTTGTCTCTACGGCGCCACTATTCAAACTTCGCAATCCTAGCTTTGGGATCGGTGATGGTATCAACCTCAACAAGGGGAAGGCTATCCGCGAGTGGCCAAGGCCACAATCCATGACGGAGGTGCCAAACTCCATGAGCGCCTATCCATACATTCGATCCGACGATTGTAGCATTGCTCATCGTGTGTTCGTTCCAAAACTCCCAGTCATTCTCTACATCTTCACAGTTGGTCACCAACGGAAGTTGGCTCCTTCTCAATAGGGGAGTCATGATCCGGGAGGATCTCAGGTCGAGTTCGCAACAGATTCGCGACCATGAAAGGTTTGTGACTTTGGAAAGGTTTGCGACTTTGGAAAGGTTTGCGACTTTGGGAAGGATTCAAACTCTTTGAGCCTTCAATGCTGGATGATGAGCCAGATACCATAGTACCATCTGTTGAAGACTTGGTCTATCAACGAGACAAATCTCTACGTGAAGATGTGATTTTGGAGAAGAAGGTGACTACCACCCGCAGTGGCACCAAGGAGACTTTTCGAATCGGTCGGAAAGATCAACGAGCACATGCGGCAAAGTGGTACACCAAAGAACATGGACAAGCCCAATTTCCACATCTCCAGTTTGATCGAGAGGTCGCAACAGGGGTTGACTCCTTCTCAACAAGGGAGTCATGATCCGGAAGGATTTTCAAGTCCTGATCGCATACGAATTCGCGACCATGTCCTGATTGCATACTGATTTGCGACCAAATCCTAATCGCATACGGATTCGCGACCAAGTCCTAATCGCATACGGATTTGCGACCATGTCCTGATCGCATATGGATTCGCGACTAAGTCCTGATCGCATACGGCTTCGCGACCTTAACCGTGTTTGGAAAGATTTCGCGACCATGGATTGGTTCGCGACCATGAAAAGGAATTTGTTCTATGTTCAAAATTGTAATCTGATCCGAATATATATAACTAAACTTATCTGTTTAAAATTAGTTAGTTAGTTATATGAGTCTAATACGTTTAGGTTATTAAGTCTGATACGTACTCATACGATTGGACTATAAGTACCTTGTAATAGGTCTAGTTTAGATCATCGAAAAGTCATAGAACTTATTTGAGTTTTAGACACTTATAATTCCTTCGACGTAGGCAAGTGTGTCTAATGTTCGACGTGTAAGCCCTCTTTGAAATAAAAAGTTGTGCAATTACTTTGGGTTTCAATATTTCCGAATAAGATCTCATTATTCCGCATATTAGAATCTGGGCGAGCCTAGTGCGAAAACCAAGGCTAGGTCTCAAACGGATCAGTGGTTGGAGCTGGGAGCACCACATCCACCTTGGTGTCCCCAGATGGTGGCGCGGGGACGACGGTCCCTTGCGTAGGGTTGCTCGGACCAGCATCATTCGACAGTGAGGAGAGATTCCTCGCTCTTCTCGGAGTGGCCATGGCAAGTCGTCACAGGTCCCCACAGACGGCACCAACTGTCGTGGTATTATGAACCCCACAAACATGTTTTAGGACGTGCATAACACGTATACAGCGACGCGAGCTGATCGTGTGACGGGTCACCTACCGTCGGACAATCACAGAGATTGACACGGAGAGTTTATATAGGTTCGGGTCCGGGTAAGAACCCTAGTCCTATCGGCATGCCCGAGACGTAAGTCTCGAGGGAGGTTCTCTCGCGGGGAGAGCCCTCCAGGGGAGTGCCTATTGCTTTTGAGTGTATAAAATGAAATTGGAGTCTTTTCTTACAAGAGAGATACAAGAGGTATATATAGACCCCAGAAATGCAAAAAGACTAAAGTGTCCGAGCTGCGACAGTCGGATCGAAGGGTACCGTCACCCTTTCACCGGTCGGGAGGGTTGGATGCTTGATATGTGTCTTATTCAATTCCCGAGGCATCCCGGGGCGAGGAGACCCATGTCCCTCCACTGGCGCGACTCGAGCCCCCTGGGTACGGGCACAGTGACACGGTCCCAGACGCGGGGGCATCCTGGGCCACTCGGGGAGAGGTAACCCATGTCCCTCCAAGGGAGCGACTCGAGCCCCCGGGCACGGGCACGGTGACACAGTCCCGGACGCGGGGGCGTCCTGGGCCACTCGGGGAGAGGCAACCTGTGTCCCTCCACGGGCGCGACTAGAGCCCCCCAGGCACGGGCTCGGTGACACAGTCCCGGACGCGGGGGCGCCCGAGCACTTGGGGCCAAGGGGGCCGTGGCCCTTTATGGTGACCGTCCGGATATTTGCCCGAACAAGATGATTAGCACAAATGTAGACTAGCCTAACTCTAGCCTAACTTCACAAGTCTTACAGCAACCACAAATAAGTTAGTTGATTGAAACATAAGTAACTTGCTCATGCAATCGTGCTGATCATCCAGTGTGTTGCACTGGAAGCAATCACAACTTGAGCTGGCAACAAGCCGACCTCAAACCCACTAGCTTAAGCTTGCCTAAAATAGTGGTTCATCTCATTAAAATAACAAGGTGAATAGCTAGCTTGTTCCAGCCCAAAGGAAAGCTCGACCTGCTCACAAGCAACTTGTCAGCCAAGCTGAATCCATAACGAGCTAATATACAAGAATTGCTGGAACAAGAAACAAAATTGAAAAGGAAACTCCATTCAGCACTAATATACAAGAATTGATTTTTATACATCTTTATGCAACAAAATAGCACTGGATTAACATAACCAAAGCAACAAATGGGTAATACTAACCCAAAAGTTTGATTGGGTTGGGCCATTATGAGCCACTGAGCAGCTCGTGAGCCAACTCAGGCTCGACTCATTAAGGGACTGAACTGAGAAGACAGCATAGCTCAATCCATTAATTAGATGATCCAAATCGAGTTGAGCCCATAATGAGCTGATCCAAGCTGGCTCGCCAGTCTTGAGGTTTTGTGCCAACCCTAACCATAGCACCCGTGGATGAGATGACTCCGACATGCGATCTTTCATGGGGAGCTGTCTCATCCGCAAGAGATATAGCTACTGCAAGCGCAACATACAAGACGACTAACGCAGATGCACACTACCCAGTTTTTCAAGTTTTGCAGTTGCCATGGGCAAGTTAGTACTTGGGATGTCTTCTTTTGGGAAAGTTGATTCTATGTCACTGAATTTTGGTGTCTAATATAATATGCATTGATTTTTGAACTTTTGTTATATATCACTAGATTTTTTGTGCCTAATGTAATATGTCATTTTGACTAATCAACTAAAAAATGACAAAAATACCTCTATCAATCTCTCTTTAGTTTACCTATTCATGATTTTAAACAAATAGAGATTACAACACAAAATTTTAAATTTTTGAATTCTTTATAATTTTGCATTACAACTTTTTAATTTTAAATAAATAGAAAGAATGGAACAAAATATTTTCAATTTTTGAGTTTTTTAAATCTTGTGTTACAGTTTTCAAAAATTATAAATTTTGGGTTCCAGTCTTTTTATTTATTTAAAATTATGATTAAGTATAACTAAAGGATAATTAATAGATGTATTTTGGTAATTTTTCTGATTTGATCGGTAAAAGATGGCATATAACATTAAGAAAAAAAATCCAATAACATATAGCAAATAGTCAAAAAAAATCAGTGCTATATTGAATTAGACAAGAAAATTCAATTGCATTTATAGAATCAATTTTCCCTTTTCTTTTATACATGTATGTGATGAACGAGAAAGTTTCTGGGATTAATTTTGGATGAAATTTGTACAAGTTTTTTAAAAAAGATTGTGGTGCGTAAGACGTGTTGAATTATTTGTTATTTTGAGGTTCTTGTTGATTTTGGTATTCCTATCTCTAATTTAATTCCTTAAGTTCATGGCATGGAGGTTGAAATTGTTTTTAGAAATAACCCAAAACAAAAATTGTATAAATAACCCACAATACCCTTCTTTACAAAAAATAATTCTCTAAATCAGGCTTTCAGAATTTTGGAAACTCGACGAACAATAAGCACCTACTCTAGTTTTTTATTTAAATAACCTCAAAGGCAAGAAGTCATGTATGTAGTATATTGTACATGAATATTCAAATTTCCAGGCATCTATATCTTTTAAATTATAACTCCGATTGACGATCCATTTTAACTATTGAAATTATGAAGTCAAAACGATTAGATTGACATAAATGGATCATCAACTGGAGTTATATATAACAAAACATCATATCGTATTATATCTTAAGGTATATAAATCCGATTAACGATCTGGTTGTGTCGATTTGATTGTTTTAGCCTCAAAATTGTGGTGGTTCAAACGAATCCTCAATTCGATCTATAGATGAATAGATATAAATGGCAAAAGATTCATAAATTTTAGTAGTGCAATTTAATCTGAAAAATTGAACTAAAACTTTCAATTTTTTCCAAGATTGATATCTTTTGATTTATAACTCTAATTGACAATCTGTTTAAATCTGTAAAATTGTGACTCTAAAATGATTAGATCAATATAATTGGATTGTCAACCAGACTTATATTTGTTAAGATATAATATGATATGATACCTTGTCATATATATATAACTCTAGTTGATGATTCGTTTAACTCAGTCTGATTGTTTTGACTTCATAATTCTAATGATTGAAATGGATCATTAATTGAAGTTATAATTTAAAATATATGGATGTCAGAAAATTTAAAAATTCATGTACAATGCACTACATACATGGCTGATCGCGTTTTTAGTTATTTAAATAAGAAAATAAAACACATCCAGTGGCTTGTCGAGTTTTAGAAACTCAATAAGACCTTGTTGTCACGAAAGGAGATTTGACAGGCTGACGTAAAAGATTATTTTGCAAAAAATGGTGAGTGTGTGTTATTTCTACAATTCTTTTTTTTGCCTATTTCTAAAAAATTTAGAGGTATATATATATATAAGTTATAGGAGATGTTCAAAATTTACGATATGCTATAGAAAATTCTATTTGACATGCTATTTTATGAATGTGTTCATTTGTTAACAATAATTTTGTTAAATGTGACAAATATGTTCTATAACTACCGTACCCCCATCACCCATCAATCTCAAATGGAACTTCAACGCAAACATACATTATAGAGGGAATAGCACAAACATGTACACTTAGGGCTATCAAACAGGCTCAAAGCTCACGAGCTACTTGAGCTCAACTTGAACTTAGCTTGAAATTGTGCTCAACTCAAACTCGGCTCGAGCTCAAATTGATCCATGCTTGAGCCCAGTCTCAAGCTTGCCATGAGATTGGCTCAATTACACTAAAATATAAACATACTAAATTTATAATGCTATCAAGGCTATTCAAGCTAAGCTCAAACTTGACTCGGGCTCTTATGTTGACATCTAATTATTAACCTATTTTGAGCTTTATCGAGCAAGCTTGAGCTCAAAATCTTATTGCAATTGATCTCGAGCCGAGCTTTAGAAAACTAGCTTGAGATCGTCTTCTTGAGAGCCCTAGATGGATGGAGAGAGAACAAATCCTACTCTCTCAATACATATAAAATATGTGCTTGGAGCAACACACCCCCCACTCACAACACACACCAATAGAATATTTCAACTAATTAATATGGGCTTGAAAATATAGGAGATTAGAATTTGAGTACACAACCTTCCTTTACGAGTGTATACGTTTTAACTGTCAGAGTTCCCATATGAATACAATTAATTAAACTAACTAACTAATTAATTATGTATCCATCCTCACAGGATGGCAGCTATTATCTTACCTCCAACTAACCATCTAAACCGAATTTTAATTGCACAACGTCAAGTATGCACATGTGATAAAATATTATCTACTAAAGTCTTCAAGTTCTGAAATGAAATTAATATTTGAAAGGAATCCAAAGTCTATAATCTCTAAAAGAGTGACAAGGTACTATTATAATCTTCTCTGGTTAAGCCATGTAATTTTTGTTTTGTTGGTCGCCCAGTCTTTGTTGCCGATTCATCTCATCCGTTCAAACCGACAACGCCTCTTAGTATGAAAAACTTGCTCTCTTCGTTTTTAAATAAGTGTGATTCTAACAACTAGTATAGGAAACAAGATATTAAATAAAATGATCATAATAGTTCTATTTAATACAAAATCATTCTCAACTAAATATTAATGATACCGATATTAAAAGAAATATTTATAAGAAAAATTGTATAAATGAGTCTCAAATTCGTAGAAAAATATATATATATATAAATAAAATTAGAAAATTAAAATAACGCATATTTGAAAATAGAAAGAGTATCTATTAATCGGATAAATATATCGTTTAGACGATTCGATCATCACTCTTGAAGACGACCTCTCGAGATTTCGCAAGACTTATCAAAAAACTAAAATGAAGTGCTCTACAATAGCGCTATATCGATTCGCGAAACAATATATTGTTTCCGTGTATACACATGAGACAACTTTTCCTGGCATCATTTAGTGAAAAGGCATAATGCAACCCTTTTTTGCAACTTTTAGCGAAAACATGGGAAACAAACAACACAACTTATTCTCTCCAAGTATAACAAATATATACTAAATATATGCACCCGAAATAAATAACTTTAATTTAAATTATCTAACAAATCATTCCTTACAGTTGGATTAATGAACTATTTTGCAATCTCAACATATTCCAAAGTTAACCGAAAGAGTTCGGTTCAAAGACTTTGGAATTTTTTTTTTCAAATAACCCTTTAAAAAAAAATTACAAAACTAACCCCTAACTTTTTAAATTTGCAAAACAGACTCTCAGTCGCGAAGAACCGCAGGCGACTGTCTTCAGTCGCTAGCCCGGCTAGCGACTGAAGATGTGGCACGGCACAATTGCCCCGCTGGCACCCGTGTCGTGCCAGCCAGGTTTCAGTTGCTAGCCGGGCTAGCGACTGAAACCTGGTTTATAACTCCCAGCCGTCCCTCTCACAGTACAGCGCAGTTCATTTTTCCGAAATTTCCCAGAAATTACTGAAATATGTTTAGAGAGAAGGAAGAGAAGAAAGAGGAGCAGAAAATTTTTTTCGGAGATTCTTCAAATCTGTTCGCTAAGGTATATTTTTTTAACTTGTATATTTAAATTAATTAGATCGTAAACTCGTAGTATTTAGATATGATTTAGAATGATTGTTAGGGTTAGTGTGATGGTAAATGCGTGAATGTTATGAAACAAAATTTAGAGTTAGGGTTAGTGTATGTTCACAGATTAGGGTTAGGGTTAGTGTATGTTCGCAGATTAGGGTTAGGGTTAGGGTTAGTGTATGTTCACAGATTAGGGTTAGTGTATGCTCGCAGATTAAAAAATTTAGGATTTCGCAGATTAAAAAATTTGAAGAACCACTAAAAAATGTGATGTTTTTCAAATTTGAATTTTATTAGTATGCACGTAGATTAAAATATTTGTTAATATGTAGATGTAAATATTTGTGATTATGTATATTAAAATGATTGTTATTATTAGGGTTAGGGTTCACCGCTGTCGCTTCTTTTAGTTGGGGTTAGGGCTGTCGCCCTCACCGTCTTGGCCTTTCCCGCACGGGTTTAGTGCGAGAGGGGTTATTTTTTTAGGGTTGTAGGGAAACATCGTGTTCCCCAATAACGACTGAAACGGTATTTAAACACCGTGCGTCGCTTTCACACAGTACGGCCATTTCATTTTTCCGAAAATTCTGAAATTAGCAGAGAGAAAAAGAGAAGAGAAGGAAGAGGAGGAGAGGAGAAGAGAAGAGAAGGGTTGGTTTTTTTGTTAGATTTAGGGGTAGGGTTGTCAATCAGTTAGGGTTAGGGTTAGGAATCGCGGCCTCATTGTCGTAGTCATCACCGCTGTCGCCCTCACCGTGTTGGCCTTTCCCGCATGGGTTTAGAGGGAGGGGAAAATTTCTGTTGTTTGAAAAATCATGTTTTTTGTAGTACAATGAGCAATGTGGGTTCTCTAATTATACACTCTTGTACAGCTATGGAGCAACCCAGTACGGTTTACGTTTATTACGGAGCCGGTGTAATCCGTAATGGACCAAACGGTGAAGATCTTGGTGGTTGTATGTATGTTTGCGGTCAAATGAGACAACCACAGTAAATGTCTTTCAATGATTTGAAGATGTGGTTAGTTGACCTGTTACAACTCAATGTTGCGACGGATAATCTCAAGGTGGAAGGCATGGTTCCGGATGGAAACAAATGGGTGCTGAAGAGACTGAAAGGTGACAAATCATGGGGTTCGTTTGGACGAATTGTGACAAATCCATGCTATGCTGCCGGAACCATCATACTGTACGTTGAAATGTTAGTACATAGTTCAGAGGGCAGCCATTCAGTTGAAAGAGAAAGCACTAATATCTGTACCGGAGGTCGCGATGGCGGTGGCGATGTCGATACTGGTGCAGGTGGCAGTACCAATGCCAGTGCAACTGGCAGTGTACCTAAAAAAACTGGTGTAGGAAATACAACTCAATTTGGTGGCCATCAAGTAGATGCAGCTGAAGAATTACCAGAATTGGAGGAGAATTTTAATGAAGAGGAGTATACTGATCCGTCGGAAATGTACGAATCTCCTGTTGAACCCACGGAACAGCATAATCCTATGAGTGAGTGGACTGATCCATCATCCTTGAATAACGCTGTGGTTCGTGATGAGCTGGGTTCGCGATGGTCTTATAATGAATCAACCGTCCAGTTTGGACAGTTGTTTCGGAATAAAAAGGATGCAAAGAAAGCCATAACTGCCTGGGCTGTCCCACTAAATAGGCTATTCCGGGTGGTCAAATCAAATCCGAGCCTGTGGACTGTGAGGTGTTTAATCCAGAATTGTCCATGGTACGTACGTGTCTGGCGGCCACGAGATGACCCGTCCTTTCAGGTGACCAGAGTTGACGACCACGGATGTCTGGCTGAGGGCATGGTGCAGCATCATAGAAATATCACTTCCAGTTTTGTTGCCAGTCTGATACTGTCAGTAGTGAAGGCAAATACGGCAATAACACCGAAAGTGATAATTGCACATGTCGCGGAGAAGTACGGTTATAATATCAAGTACGCGAAGGCATGGAGGGCTAAACAGAAGGCGCTGGAGGAGCTTTTTGGTACATATGTTGAGGCATACAACTTAATACCGAGGTTGTTGCGGCGGATATGCGAGGCAAATCCAGGCACAGTCACCGCAATTGTTGATACGCCGGCAATCGGCTCCGAGGGTGCTGTGATTCCTGGGTGCATGGTACTGCGGAGATTTTTCTGGGCATTCTAACAGTGCGTTGCATCGTTCAGGTATATGAGACCCGTGCTTGCATTGACGGAGCATTTTTGACTGAAAAATACCAGGGAACTCTGCTGACTGCCGTGGCTGTTGATGCCAATGACCAGCTTCTCCCCATAGCATATGCCGTGGTCGAGGGGGAGAACTATAGCAGTTGGCTGTGGTTCTTGGGCACTTTGAAGAATGAGGTTGTGAAAGACCGGGAGCGCGTGTGCCTAATTCATGATTGAAATGGAGGAATGCTGAGTGCGATGGAGTACATGCGATCGAGAGAGGATCCATCGCTGAGTTGGGATGATTTGCAGAGTCGTTGGTACTCACGGCATCTTGGCGCGAATTTTCACAGTCGTTTCAAGAGCAAGCGCCTGATGGTCGTGTTCAAACGGCTTGCCAAACAGAACCAACAGTCAAAGTTCTCACAAATCTGGAAGTCACTGGAGGAAAGTACGTTGGCGGAATTGCGAGAAGCAGGGGTTGCAGAAGATCGCGGCGATACTGGCACGGGAAGCCGACGGGGTTGTCTCAGTTTCAGTCAGTGGATTCAGCCCAAACCAATGGAGAAGTGGGCGTTGCTTCACGACACAGGTGGGGCTCGGTACGGAATCATGACGACAAATCTGGCCGAGGTGTACAACTTCGTCCTCAAAGCTGTGCGATGCTTACCACTCACTGCAATAGTTGAAATGACATTCTATCGCACAGTAGCGTACTACGACAGCAGGGGTTTGGCAGCATCAAGGCTTTTGCATGACCCCTTAGCACACTGGCCCAAAAAGATCAATGATTACCTTGAATTTCGGACAAGAAAATCGTTGACACATGATGTCACAGTACTGAGTCGCTTGCACGGGAAGTTCGAGGTTCGGCTAAGGCACAGACATGTCCGTGGCACACTACGGGCTGGTCGGGTCCACGAATGTCGAATTTCAAATGCAGATGCGCAATGCACATGCAACAAGCCTCAACTGCTGCACATTCCTTGCTCGCATGTCATCGCTGCCTGCTCTGTTCCTGGGATCGATCCGGCGCGGTACATCTCAACCTATTATACTCTGCAGTACCTGTGGAAGACCTGGGATGGTGTCTTCAATGGGTTTGCGGCGGGGGAAAGCTATCGACAACTATCCCCGGAAGATGCCATCACGTGGATCCCAGACAAGAGGCTCCTCGTAGGCCATGTCGGCCGACGTCGATCCAGGAGGATAAATAACGATATGGATGCAACGGAGCGTGAAGATGACGTACGTAGATGCAGCGCTTGCCGGCAGCCTGGTCACAGAAGAGATCGATGCCCACGGGTGACAGGCGCATCGTCTTTGTCGCAAAACTAAATGTTGTATTATTTCAAGTACTTAATGTTTTGTCGTGAGTTGTACTGAATTTCCATATATCAGTTGTACTTAATTTCCCTAATGTCTTCTCGTGAATTTTTGTAAGCACTACTGAATGTTTTTTTATTTACAGAATGTTTGTTTATGTACTCAATGTTTCAACTTCTCAACCAATATGTGACAACTGCAGGTATGGCGGACGACCATCAGCTTCCCGATCTGATTTCACAGCACCATCAGGAGCGTCACTGTGCTCGACGCCTTCTACAGGGCATCGTTCTCCCAGCTCTGCGTATGAGGACACCGCGTGAGATGTGGCCTCTAGATGAGCAGTTCGCGCATTATTTGCTTGAGGCCTGACTGTTGCCTTTCGCTCACATGGTGGATTGGGTGAGGCGATTCCCTTTCGACCGAGCCCTCATTACTGTGCCTGTGGATCAGTGGAGGCCCGAGACGCACACGTTCCACTTCAGTTTTGGCGAGCTCACTATCACGCTGCAGGACGTCAGCATGCTACTTGGCCTGCCTATCCGCGAGGAGATATATGTCCCAGCGGCCACCGAGAGAGCTGCATGGCGCCTAGATTTCCTACAGCGCTTCGAGGGAGTAGGGCCAGCGGGGGGGTTTGCGCAGGACGCGGGAGTTCCCCAGAGTTACCTTCGCGTAGTGCGCGATGCTGCGCTCCCCTTGGCCGCTCCAGAGGAGGTCTTCAGGCGCCACCTTGAGGCGTACTTGTTGTACCTGTTTGGGTGGTTGCTCTTCCCTGGCACCCACGGAGACATCTGCGAGCGGCAGTACGTTCAGCTCGCCAGGAGTATTACCGACTCGGCCCTGGGCCACGTGCCGAGGTTCAGTTTCGGATCCGCCGTGCTCTGCCACACCTACAGGGGGTTGTGCGACGCCACGAGCAGAGACCAGGTCAGCTCTCTTTTCGCTGGGTGCGCCATCCTCTTGCAGATGTGGTCGTACGAGCATTTCCCCATCGGTCGACTGCTGGTTCCGCGGGATCAGTTCGCATTAGTCGGGGATGGGAGAGACGGCCCCGTGATGGGATGGAGGTGGGCTAGGCTGAGTTTGAGGTGGGCCACAGATCAGGCGCACCTCTGTTATCCTTCGTACGCCACAGACTTCGATCTGCTTCTCGACGACAGCGTCATCTGGGATCCGTGGACCACCGCAAACCTCCAATCCGTCGCTCCAGCCGGCCTTTCTTCTTTTTGTACGCAGGATGATGTGTACTGGCGCACCCAGGTTCTGCTCGTCTTCTCGCACATGGTTGAGGGTTACTCACCTGAGCGAGTTATGCGTCAGTTTGGCCTACGCCAGGTTGTCCCCGTGCCGCCTCCTCGACAGATCCCGCACCATATCCACAAGTACGTCAAATATGCATTACATTCACATGTTATTTTATACATAATTTCCATCACGAACTAATTGCTTTGTCCGCAGGCAATCCAGGAAGGGTCGAGTGAGGGACGATTTCGTTCGTCGACAGCAGCCTTATGTGCAGCAGTGGATGGATTGGGCCCACACACGCACGGGCGAGGAGCACAGGCCGTACAGCCACGACATCCATTTTTCCTATCTGGCCTGGTACCGACCTCGCACTATCTACCGATTGACGGGCGGTCCACCCGTTGCGCCTGATGAGGCCATCCCTCCCGCCACCATCGATGACGGCTACGACCGACGCCTAACTGGGCGAATCCACTCTTCTGTGAGTTCCTTAGCTCTTTGAAACCTTACTTTCACATGGATTGTCGTTCTATAATTGCATTAATTCGTGTGCACAGCTAGACATCCTCGGCGGCATCTCTACTGGTGCACGGGACATGATGGTCAGGTCCCGCCTCGGACCCACCACTACTACAGAAGTGCATTCCACTAACCCTTATTTTCTAACGGTTATAAGCAATCTAGGAAAAATCCGATAGAATAGGACGACAGCGGCGGAAAACCATCATTTTATTATCGGTTACACACTAGTCCAACGTTAGTGAAATGCAAACACTTTTTACTATCGGTCATTACTGTATAAACCGATATAATATATTAAATAGTACTATCGGTTTTCCATTTTTAACTGATAGTAAAATTACTCACTTTATACTATCGGTTATTACTGTACCAACCGATATAATATATTACATAGTACTATCGGTTTTTCGTTCGTAACAGATAGTAAAATTACTCACTTTATACTATCGGTTATTACTGTACCAACCGATATAATATATTACATAGTACTATCGGTTTTTCATTCGTAACAGATAGTAAAATTACTCACTTTATACTATCGGTTCTTACTGTATTAACCGATATAATATATTGAATAGTACTATCGGTTTTTCTCGGGTAACTGATAGTGAAATTACTGACTTTTTACTATCGGTTATTACTGTACTAACCGATACAATATATGAAATAGTACTATCGGTTATATAAAACAAACCGATAGTAAAATGACTTCGACAGTGGGGACCTTATTTTACTATCGGTTTGTGTTTTTGAACCGATAGTAAAATTGGACAACTTAATTAGGTCGACCCCTGCTCTGCGCTCTGCATGTTGGAATCATTTCAGCCCCGCACGACTCCAAGCTAGAGTGATCTGGAGAAGCTAGCTGAGAGGTTGATCATATTTCCATCCCCCTCGGTATTGTCATCTTCTCATCACCTCTCTCTCTCTCTCGATCACTCTTTCACACTCTCCCTCTCTCTCTACTTGCAATTCATTAAACTAGATACATGTATCTCCAAACTAGCTAGAAGGCTGGGTTGGCTAGCTAGCTATAGCTTGCTGAATTTAAGCAGCTAGCTAGCTGGCTCTTCCAATTAATGCATGCATCAAGTTAATTAGGGTTTCATATATACAAATCCATTTAATGTAATTAAGCAGCTCATGTACACACATATGGCCTAGCTAATTATGTTTCATGCATATATGCATGCCCTGAGTCATTAATTATTTATTTGAATTTGTCAATTTTGTAAAATAATTGTAGATGGACCGAGAATACTGGATGTATGGAATAAAACGTACTACTGTTGAGTATTTGGAGGGTGTGAATGGATTTATTAAATTTGCTGAGCAAGAAAAGGCGAAGAAGGGAGAGAAAGATATGCATTGTCCTTGTATAGATTGTATGAACTTAAAAAGGTTCGGCAACTCTGATCAGATTAGGAGTCATTTGATTCGTCGTGGTTTTAACGCACGCTATACCCGTTGGATATGGCATGGTGAAGATCTTGAGGAAACGAGCACTACCGCTACCACTCAGCAGCACCCGGAAGTGGATTGCAGTAATGATGATCATGATCAAAACATTGATAATGTTCATTTGGAAGTCCATGTAGATGACGACAATTTAGATGAAATGTTACGTGATGTAGAAGAAGACTACAGCGAAAACGATTTAGCTAAATTTCAGAAATTAATTGTTGATTCTGAGAAGCCTTTGTTCCCCGGATGTGAAACCTTTACAAAGTTGTCTTCTGTGTTGAGATTATATAACTTGAAGGCAAGCAACGGTTGGAGCGATAAGAGTTTCACGGCGCTATTGGATCTGTTAGCGGACATGCTTCCAGAGGGAAATGAGTTGCCAAGATCGGTTTACCAGGCCAAAAAACTATTGTGTCCGTTGGGAATGGAAATCGAAAGAATACATGCATGCCCAAATGATTGTGTTCTGTACCGTAACGAGTACGAGGATTTGCATGTTTGTCCAAGATGCGGTGCATCGCGGTATAAGCATGGGGACAGAATTTATCACAATGGATGTGATGAGGTAAAGAAAGGGCCTCCGGCCAAAACTGTGTGGTATTTGCCTGTGATTCCCAGATTGAAACGGCTGTTTGCAAATCCGAAAGATGCGAAGTACTTGCGTTGGCATGTTGAAGGTCGGAAACAAGACGGAAAACTAAGACATCCAGCTGATTCCATTCAACGGAGAAACATTAACAGAACATTCGGTGAGTTTGGTGGCGAAGTGAGGAATATAAGTTTTGGGCTGAGTACGGATGGTATGAATCCACACGGAAATATGAGCAGTCGACATAGCACTTGGCCGGTTCTTTTATGCATCTACAATCTTCCTCCTTGGTTATGTATGAAGCGCAAGTACATCATGATGTCGTTACTAATTTCAGGACCCAGACAACCTGGGAATGATATTGACGTGTTTCTATCACCGTTAGTCGAGGACTTACATAAATTGTGGAGCGAAGGGGTGCGGGTGTGGGATGCACATAAGCGAGAGAATTTCATGTTGCGGGCCATGATATTTAGCGCCATAAATGATTTCCCGGCCTATGGAAATTTGTCGGGGTATAGTACGAAAGGAGGCAAGGCTTGTCTTATTTGCCTGGATGAAGCTGAAAGCATGTGGTTATCGAACTGCAGAAAAACAGTGTACATGGGTCACCGCAGATTCCTTCCGATGCATCACGCCTACCGTAAGAAGAGGAAGTCATTCAATGGGAAGCCTGAGAAAGGATCAGCCCTAGTGTTTGTGACTGGTAAGGAGCTTTACTTGCGTGTGAAGGACATCAAAGTTGAGTTCGGTAAATGTTCTAAACCTCCAGGAAAAAATGTTTGGAAGAAGAGATCGATTCTTTGGGATCTGCCATATTGGGAGCACTTACAAGTTCGACATTGCATTGATGTCATGCACGTAGAGAAAAATGTTTGTGACAGTTTGATTGGTTTGTTGTTGAACATTCCAGGAAAGACGAAAGATGGCATCAACGTTCGCCGTGACATGCTCGACATGGGCATAAGGACTGAGCTTGCACCGTTGGAGAAGGGAAAGCAGACATACCTCCCCCCGGCCTGCTATACTTTGTCAAAAAGAGAAAAAATAGAACTCTGTCAGTGCCTACATGGTGTCAAAGTTCCATGCGGGTATTCTGCGAACTTGAAAAAACTTGTGTCCATGAAAGACTTGAAACTGGTTGGTATGAAGTCCCATGATTGTCATGTACTGATGTCACAAATGCTTCCCATTGCTATCAGAGGCATTCTCCCAGTCAAAGTCAGAGAGACAATTACAAAGCTATGTTATTTCTTCAACACAATATCTGGCAAGGTACGTAAGCGTGTACTCCTAGCAAGTTAATTAGCTCCATTCGTGGAACTTGTCAGATTTTTTGGATCTGAATATTTGCTGCAACTGTGTCCTTGCAGGTAATTGATATGGATGGACTGGATGATTTGCAACGTGATGTGACTACCACTCTTTGTCAGCTGGAGATGTATTTCCCTCCATCCTTTTTTGATGTTATGGTCCATCTAATTGTTCACCTTGTCAGAGAAATTAAGTTTTGTGGATCCGTGTTCCTGCGCTACATGTATCCATTTGAGAGATTTATGGGTATCTTGAAGGGATATGTAAGGAATCGACATCGGCCTGAGGGCAGTATCATTGAAGGTTATGCCGCCGAGGAGGTGATCGAATTTTGCACCAACTATATGGCCGGGGTTGACCCAATTGGCGTTCCTACGTCCCGGCATGAGGGCAGGCTTCAGGGCATTGGAACGATTGGATTTAAAGCAGTCGTCCCCTCTAGTGATCTGTATGCAAAAGCCCATTTTTGGGTCTTACAGCACATGACGGGGGTGGAGCCATACATACACGAGCACAAGGAAATGTTACGGAAACAGAATCCCTCGAAGCCAGAGATTTGGGTCACCAGAGAACATAATAGGAAGTTTGCTGGGTGGATCGAAAATAGAGTCCTGCAAGCTTCTGAGGGCGACGTAGATGAAGATGTTACATGGTTGGCCAGAGGGCCTAGATTTACTGTAGGGACTTGGCAGGGGTATGACATCAACGGCTATTCATTTTACACAAGAACTCAGGACGAGAAGAGTACTATGCAATGTAGTGGAGTGACACTACTTGCTATTTCGGAGGATGCCAGGGCAGTAAGGGCACTCGACTCATATTACGGTGTTATTGAGGAAATATGGGAGCTCGATTATGTATTACTTAAGATTCCTTTGTTTCGATGCCAATGGGTCGAAATCCCTCGAGGTGTTAAAGTCGACAATTATGGGTTTACTCTCGTCGATCTCAGTAGAGTCGCACACAAAGATGATCCATTTATACTTGCTGAGCAAGCCACACAGGTGTTCTACATCGTTGACCCGGCCAACCCAAAGTTGCACGTTGTCCTTCACAGTAAGAGACGTATTGTTGGGGTCGAAGACGTTGTGGATGAAGAAGAGTACGATCAGTTCGACGAACTACCTCCATTTTTAGATGGAATCCTTCAATCTGTCCCTACCGAAGATATTGACGAAACAAGTTACCTGCAAGACGACCATGAAGAAGGATTATGGGTGGACAACCATTGTTGACTAATTTGCAATATGTAAGTGACATATATTACTTGGATCTTTAATCGAAGAATTCTTCAAATCATTTTTCAAAAATTCTTTGGGAAAACATACGTGATGCATTGAGAATCATTTCTGCAAATTTTCATTTCAATTTGAGTATATACTTGATTTGAGCAATAATTGATTCTTTTCACAAATATATATGAAAACTGCAAATTTTCATTCCATGATTGGTCTTTACTGTTAATTTATTTCAAAATTATTGGAAGTCATTTGCATGGGATTTCAGGTGTCTTTACAAGTCCAAATGATGTACTGAGACCCATCTGTGATTGTTCTCAGGAAATACCTTTAGATCAATTTAATAGTATTATACTATCGGTTTCAACGTCCAAACCGATATGAAATTAACATATACTATCGGTTCTTGTCAAAAAACCGATAGTAAAATACAATGCAAAATGATGTACTGAGATCCTCTGTAATTCTTCTAAGGGAAATCCTTTAAGGTCAATAACATTGTAAATCACCATCGGTTATAACTGTGAAACCGATATGAAATTAAAATATACTATCGGTTTATCGTTCATAACCGATAGTGATTTACACTGTGTTTTGAGCCCCTGTTCTTAGTTTACTATCGGTTTAGTGTTTACAACCGATAGTGATTTACACTGTGTTATGAGCCCTGTTTCTTAGTTTACTATCGGTTTTGTGTAATAAAACCGATAGTGAAAAGTTCCCACACTGAAAACCCTAAATTACATGTTTTTACTATCGGTTTTGTGGTGATGAACCGATAGTAAATATTCATTTATTAGGTTATAACCTTGCACGATTTTCCCTCCAGTGCAACTGATCACATTCCAATTTCCAAATACTCGCGCGGAAAACCCTAGATTCGCCGACGTTCGCTTCTTCGCTCCTCTGCGCCATTGGTTCTCCACCGCCTCCGGCCACTCCACGATCGACTGTAAGTGTTCTTGACCAAATCGCTCGCGTGTATTGCTTAATTTTGTATGCAATGGTTCATATCCCGTTCAATGGATTACAAATATAAACCTAGAGTAAAATTCATGAACGACAAACTTGATAGCTATGAGAATGACAGAATTGAAGAAAATCACTAGCAATTTGTCATACAGTGTAGTTCACTATCGGTTTCTTATTCATAACCGATAGTACATACCTTAAACTGAATTCTCTGTTAATTATTTCCCATTTTCTAATTTTCATCTGTAATTTTGGTTCATTTACATTTTAACATACTTTATGTTTCTACTGAGCAATTACTTTATGTTCCTGCTGAGCAATTTTGGAAATTTTACTGAATTCAAACTTGATTACTATCGGTTTGACTTGGAAAACCGATAGGAAATAGTAGTGCCATCATAGTTTGCACTGCTCATTTGAATTTTCTGTGAATTACTTCCCATTTTCTAATGTACATCTCAAATTTAGGTTCATTTAAATTTTAACAGACTTTATTTTCCAGCAGAGAGATTAGCATAGTTTGCACTGCTAATCTTTTAAATTTTCCTGAATACAAACCTTAGTACTATCGGTTTTCCTTTCAAAACCGATAGGAAATAACTGCTCATCTGAATTTTCTGTGAATTACTTCCCATTTTCTAATGTTCATCTCAAATTTAGGTTCATTTAAATTTTAACAGACTTTATTTTCATGCAGAGAGATTAACACAACAATTTTAGTTATGAACTTTGTCATGTACCTTTCTTCATATCAATTGATGGTTTGTTCATGGTATTTTAGGTAAAGCCATGTCGGCATCTTCCTCGGCTGATACTAGTTATTTGGCGAGGGCGAACGTAGATGGCGCTGCCTCGTCCCAGCGCAAGAGGAAGGCGCGAGGCGCGACGATGTTGGGTCGTTTGGCCAAACGCGCGGATCTTTCCTGTGAGTTCAACCAGTTCGGGAGACCGATCGGGAAGAACGCCGGGCACTATGCTGCCTATGTTGGCTTGTTGGCGAAGGAAAGGGTGAAGATCACCGTCCAGAGCTGGAAGGACGTCAAGGCCGACGAGAGGAATAGGCTGTGGGCGGAAGTGAAGGTAAAATTAATCAAAATCACTGAACTCTTGAGTAATCACATTCCCTTGGTTTATCCTAGAGATTAGGTAAGTCCTACTTATATGCACCATTTGAAACAGGCCAAGTGGAACATCCCGGATGATGGTCCCAAGATAGCTTACTTGAAGGACATGAACAACACGTGGAAAACCTTCAAGAGCGTCCTCGTCAGTACCTTCCTCGCTAAAGGCGAATCTCCATGCGAGAAGTACCCCTTCATAACGGAGGAGGTATCGGAGCAATTCGCCCAACAGAAGGGGACTCCTGAGTTCAAGGTATGAATGGTTCCTTTGCTTGGTTACACCATTGTATGCAGTAAGCAGTGGTGCATTAATTTTCTTGTTTCTGGTACGAAGGCCCTCAGCGAGAAGAATAGGGCAATCCAGAGGAGGAACGACCACCCACACCGGCTAGGCTCTCGCGGCTATGAGGGGAAGGAGGAGCAGTGGAATAAGGCTGAAGACGAGGCGTCGCATTTCATCGACTCCCCTGACCTACCACTCTCCGAGATCCGCGATCAGCGATGCAAGCGCTGGTGGCTGGCCAGAGGGACCGTGTCGGCCACGGGGACTGTGGCGTTCCCAAACCCCAGGGACGTCGAGGTCGTGCAGCGACTCGTAAGTTGGTAACTATGATCACTAGTGTGCGCACAAGTTTGTATATATTTCTTCCTCACAATGGAGAGCTTTCAATGTAACAGATCTCTTGCTCGAAGGAGGCGACCGAGGGATTGTTCAGTCCCCATAGGGAGAATGACATCCTTACCTGGGCTCTAGGGAACAAGGAGCATCCAAGGCGGACGCGAACCGTGGGGGCTGTGGTGCCATGGAAGGAAGGCTTCTCGGAGCCCGGGCAAAAGGCGAAGAAGGCTGGCAGCTGGAAGGAAAGGGAAGTGGAGCTATCTCAGAAGATACGGGCAGATGTGACTGCACAATTCGCGGACATGTTCGCTCAAATGAACGAGAAGTATGAACGCCTCAGCCGAGTTGTGCAGTCCAAGGGTTTAGATCCAGCTGCCGAGGTCGACGCTGCCAGGCCGAGTAGTGTTGGCTCGAAGGTTCACGTGGATCCGGTGGACCTGATCGACGTATTGCAACTCTTGAGCTATATATGCAGTTCGGCTGATGCCACTCCCGTTACGTTAGAATTGTTTCGCTAACCTGTTATAATTGTTGCAAATTGCAGAAGCCGGAGAGCTGTAGCCTATTGATCAACATAGGCAACAAACCTGTTGCGGTTGCAAACGGGGTCGTATACCAGTCTTGGGAGGATGTCCGGATCCACTGCGTACCTCTGGAGCCTGGATTCGCAAAGGTACAGGTGGACATGGCCCTCCCGGGCTACAGCTCTTTTCCTTTGCCCGTCCCAACGGACGAAATACGGACAATTGGCGAGGTATTGGGCTCATACATACAGTGGCCCAAGAAGGGTGTTAGACTACAGGAGGTAAACCCTAGCCATTCTAGCTTACAACTCAGTTAATATGCTCAATTTGCAAAATCTAATTTAAGCGTTTGTACTTAAAGTGGACGATGGATACCAGCTCACTTCCTGAGGACACCACCCCCGCCACAACGCATGAGCGAACTCCTTCGGCCCCCATGCCTCCTCCGACGGCCTCAAACCCTTCGCCATCAAATGAGGCCGACGGCACCACACCCCAACCTTCGAAGGTATACACTCGCTCCCCGCCCAAAGGCAAGGGCAAGGCCAAAGACAAGGGCAAGGCCAAACAAAGCCAGCCGGGTACGTTCAAGAACGGGTCCCCACTCGTGTCGAAGTACCTTCTGCGCAATATGGATCAAATAACCAGAAGTCTCCACGAGTGGTACCTGACCCGGTCTAGGCGCCACATCAACTTCTTGGTTCACTTCAGGCCAGCCCATTTTCACCGTGAGCCCGGGAGCATATCGGTGGCCCACGAGGATTTGTTCGACCTCCTCAACTGGCGGGAGCTTGATATGTCCATCATACGGACTGGAGTCCTGTGAGTTTGCTGTTGTCTGAAGTTATCACATTTCGTTTCATAAATCTAATCACTTTTTGTATGCACTACTTACTAATGTCTACTTTGTATCCAGGTGCATGTATAGGCTGGCGTCGATGAGGGCATGTGACAAGGTGGGTTTCCTCGACCCAGAGAAAATAAGCCTCACGATGCTAGAGCACGACCAAGCACATGCGGAGCAATACATATCAAGGGCACTACTAGCGCAGCAGGACCGAGAGTTCATCCTTGCGCCGTACCACCAAAGGTTAGTGCATTTCCTACTAATTTAACTCATTCTTGTATGTTACACCTAACATATGTATGAAACGGTTCGCTTTTATATGCAATGTAGGGGCCACTGGATCCTCACCATCAATTGCCCATGGATGAATGAGGTCTATTACCTCGATTCGATGAGCGACAGGGTGGCGCATGTTTTCACCCTCACATGGCACATAGACGCATAAGTAACACAGTTGTTTTAAATTTTTCTCTGAGTAGCTAATTAATGATAACATATTAACCGGCAATGCTAAATTAAATACAGGGCTTTCAAAAATTATGTCAGTGCTGGAGGGAGGCATGACGCGTCGAAGGGCACAACAATTTCTTGGAAAGAATATGAGGTAATTAATACGGATGGAAGTACTCATGATGAGTCTTTTAATTTAAGCTTAATTAGTTCTTTCGAGTTAATGTGGGTTTATGTCTTTGCATATGCAATTTTCCCAGTGCCATCAGCAGCCACAATCGTGGGAATGTGGCTTCTATGTCATGAGATTCATGTATGACCTGATCAGGAGAAACTTTGCCCAATTCCCTAAGGTAACCATTTTTCCTGACTCAAAGTCGAACTTTAATTGGATGTGACGTACGATCCTAATTAACTTCATACACGCATATATGCAGAGCGCCATGTTCAAAGAGCAATATGAGTTGCCTCAATTGAAGGAGCTGCGAACAATTTGGGCTCAATATGTCATGGAAGAAGTGGCTATCAACGATCGACAGTAACAGACTTGTGTTGATTGTTGTATTTGTGAATATATATTGAATGTGTTGATTCATTGATTTGTGAATATATGTGAATATATGTGAATAGATTCATTGATGTATTTGTGAATAAACTCGATCAATATGTGCATAAATTCAGTCTGTCCAATGCATGTGTATATTACTGTATTAGTGTATTTGTGAACAAATTCAATATGTGAATATTGGTGAATATTTGTAAATATTGGTGTATTTGTGAATGATCCAATGTATCTCTGTATTGCTGTACGTATATTGCTGTATGTATCTCTGTATTGCTGTATGTATATTTGTAAATATTTAGTACTAACCGTGCCACTACATAACCGATAGGAAAAACTAATATGACTATCGGTTATATACTACAACCGATAGAATAAAGTTTCCAGTACTAACTGTGTCCGAACAATACTATCGGTTCATATTCAGAAACCGATAGAATAAAATTTCCTGTACTAAACGTGTCTACAAAATACTATCGGTTATATACTACAACCGATAGAATAAAATTTCCAGTACAAACTGTGTCTACACAATACTATCGGTTTATATGTAACAACCGATAGAATAAAGTTTCCAGTACTAAATGTGTCCACAAAATACTATCGGTTTGTATAAGAGCCGATAGAAAAAAACGTTTATATTACTATCGGTTTAGATCCTAGCCGATACAAAAGGCCTAAACAATACTGTCGGTTTATATACGAGCCGATAGAAAAAACTTATACAATACTATCGGTTTAAAGCCGAGCCAATAGAAGAAATAGTCGATAGCGATTAGTGAACGTTGGGATTGTAGATGTTTTACTAACGGTTTTTTAACCGATAGAAGTATGCTGCCCCTCTACTATCGTGCCGACCACTATCGGTAAGAGAACCGATAGTAGAGTGGATTTTTAACCGATAGTGAATTGCATTTCTGTAGTAGTGCACCATGCCCAGCGACGATGTGTACGCATATTTTTCAGAGGTCGAGCGGTGGGTCGATCAGATTTTGGTCGGTTTCAGAGTGCTGCTGCCACCTCACTTGACCGTGATTCCCCCACCATCACCGTCGGTGCCAGGTCCTTCGTCACATGTGCCACCAGCGGACCGTCCGTCGTCGTCGCGCCCTCCACCACTGCACACGGGTTTCGTGCCTGCCGACAGCTCTTCGGATGAAGAGCTCGATACTCCTCCATGGCACCAGCCTCTCGACCAGGCACAGCAGCATCCTACACAGCCGACACATCTGCTTCCTAGCTTCCTTCCCGATGCTCCGTCGCCTACGCAGCCGACACAGCCTTCCCAGTCTACGCCAGCTGCGCAGACACCACCAGTGAGGAGGCGGCGCGTCAGGGATCGTCAGCCCCCCTCTCGGTACACACCATCAGAGTATCAGCCCCCCCACAGAGGGGCAGGAGGGGGCACTAGTCCGATGTAGGCTTTTCTCAGACTGTTCAGTTTTCGTACATTTTTGTTAGGTTTCCAACTTTTTGGGGTTTTATGTTTTCTGCTGCTCTACTTTTGTATGACTTTGCGTTTCTGCTTTTCAGCTTTTACCTATTCATCTGATGCTCGTTTTCGTATGATTAGTCTTTTCGACTTTTGCACCTACCATCTTTTGCGCCGAGACGTCTAGTTTCGTACAAATGCGTCGAACCAATGAGACAAAACTAGGTATCAAAAGCACGGTATAAATGCGAAATTAGTATGTACTTGTACGGTCCCGATGGCAAAACTTTGTCGTCTTACTACTTTTCGCAAATCAGCCTAGAATTATCGCAGCTTATACCTTTTTAAGATTTTCCGTGGAACCTAAAAAGGCTAAAACCCACATCTCATCTCCAAACTTCGATCTAATTCAAGGAGTATCTCCCATTCACTATTCTGACCAAGTTTCCCTTCTGTAAGATTTTCAAAATCTCATCCGACGCCTTAGTTTCAAGTCTCGCCATTTTTCGAAATTCTAATTACCCTAAAGTACCCTGTTTTCGAATTATCCCAAAATCATCAAATCTTGCCAAATTTCATTCAAACTTCTGCTGAATACGCTGCTGAAATAAAGTTACACTTGTGTGTGAGATTAGATCTCAAATCAGCCCTCCCAATTTCAGAATTTACAAACAAGTCCTACTTCTTAAACGAATCAATCACAAAGTCTTTCGATCGCGACCACGGGGCAAAAGGGACAGGATGTGAATTTCCCAGGTTTCAGTCGCTATCCCGGCTAGCGACTGACTGGCTGGCACGACACAGGTGCCAGCGGGGCAATTGTGCCGTGCCACGTCTTCAGTCGCTAGCCGGGCTAGCGACTGAAGACAGTCGCCTGCGGTTCTTCGCGACTGAGAGCCTGTTTTACAAATTTAAAAAGTTAGGGGTTAGTTTTGTAATTTTTTTTTAAAGTGTTATTTGGAAAAAAAATTCAATACTTTGTTCTGTCTTTTGATTACTCGTAAATAAAATATATTATATATGTACTATTTGATCATAGTCATGCATGATCCAATTTGCTTTCAAGAATCTCGCTAATCACTCGCTTGAGGGCTAAATTATCAGAGACAAGACCAGTGTGTGTCATATTTTCAATTCTGATAGATTTGAAGTACTCCTGCCTCGGATCTTTTCCGACCACCGTGTCCAGTGCCAATATGCTCTCCAGATTGACCACTCCGTCACCGTCGCCGTACACCACCGCTGGAGACACGTCGAAGTCGCCGTCCCAGTACACCAGCTTCTTCACCGTCGGCGTGCCGACTCCGTTAATGCAAGTCATCGGCACCACCGGCGCTCTAAAGTTCAAGGACACCGGGAGCACCCGCGTGTTGTAGAGCCTCACCGCGCCGGCCGGGAAGCCGACGGCGGTTAGGAACTCCGGGATGTCGTAGGCGGTGTAGTTCTTGGCTCGCGTGATCACCAGCGCCGTGTTGCCGAACAGCTCGGGAGTCGGCAGGGCGGAGAACAGGCTGGCAAAAGTCCTTTTCACCTGGCCGAGGACATCAGCCGGCGAGCTTGGGCCGGAGGCGACGTTTTGCATCGCCGGCACGATGCCGGCGGCGCCAGTCCCGATCATGACGAAGTGCTTGACGAACCTCCGGCGCCACGAGAGTGGACTCCGGTTGAGGAAATGGACCGCGAGGAAGCCGCCGAAGCTGTGTGTCACGAGGACGACCGGCTTTCCATGGTTCTTACTGCTTGCGCGCTCCACCAGCGCCCGGAGCCGCCGGGAGTACCGGGAGAACTCCCCGGATGGGTGGCCCGGCGCGGCGGGAGCGTACCGGAAGTCGTAAAGCGCCCCAAATAGGTTCTCGCCGTCGCGGTATCCGACTCCTTCCATCTCCTCCACCAGCCTCGCCATGCAAAGGCGACTGCATATGGAGTTTGACAGTTCAGTGTTTAATTAATTACTGAATTACTGATGCAATTTCTTAATTAATTACTGCCGGTCCGGACCGATATGGCCGGTAAACCAGAATCACCTGCCGGTAAATTTCCGGCATATCGGAGGTGGCCGGGTTTTTTTTCTGGTAATTCTACTGTTGAAAACTCTGGCGAGGGTTTACCTGAGCCCACCGGTGGAGCCGAACGACATGACGCGTGTGTCGACGCCCTGCACGTTGCGGTAGTCGTCTACAGTAGGGTCGTACACAAGACGCAGCATATCGACAAAGCATGGTATATTAGTGAGATCTTGTAGGGCCGTCTTGTTCTGATCCCATAACTGGAACCACCCTTTTCCCTTGTTTGCACCGCAATGCGGTGCCGGCGGCATGTAGGCGTTATTGAGGCGCACCTCGATCTGGCTACAGAGGTAACCGGGTAGCAGCACGACTGGGTGGAGGTCGGCGGTGCATCTGCCGGCCTGTTGGTGTAGGAAGAGAAAGAAGAGTAGGAGGGGTAGCATCCGGTACGTGGCCATGGCTATAGGGAGATAGCCAATAACAAGCGAACATATATAGAGACGTAGTTGTTGTTGGATTGACCAGAGCCTAGCAACAACTTTATACATAAGAGGTTGGAAAAAGCATTAAGATGGCAGTGGTTGCTTGTATTTGTCTTTTTTTTTTTTTTTCTAATAGAATTTTGAGTCTAGAGTTATCTTTTCATAGAAAATTTTAGGGTTGTCAAATTTATCATGATATAATTATATGATAAAAATATGATATAGTTTATGCGTATTTGAGTTAATATAAAAAAATGGATCATATTATAAACTTATCTATATAATAAACACTTTTGACACGATTAACGACTGTGTGCCGTATTTATTTGGATAATTTGACACAAGCACCACGATAATGCCCACATGCGTTGGGGAGTCCCTGCGCATATGCAAAGCAGTGTTTAGTTCGTGCCATATATGGTTCCAAGTCCACTGTGTGGAGCTTTTTCCATGACTAAGTCCATAACTCGCATCACGCAAAACCGTAAGGGTTAATTGGGTATTCGTGTAAGTCTAATCTAATTTAGGAGATAGATTCGTTTTAGTTGAGAAAAAATAAAGAAATACAATTAGAGATTGTATGATTATTTGTACGAGGTGATACAAGTTCAAATTCGATATTATTTAGTTGGTTGTATGTGTGATGTAAGTGAGGATGTATGTGGTGAGAAATATTATCAAAAAATATTAATTTTTTTATATTATAATAAATAACATCAGTCTATCCTAATCATTCTTAATCCACTTCAAACCAACTTAAAAATCTTTAATATGTATTAATCACTCTCTTAATATTTTCATTAAATGGATCTGATACGGTGTGAAACGAGTTTCCCTTACTTGACCAAACAACCTTCCTTACGAGTCTAACTCAAATCTTTTTTTTCACTATCCAAGTTGACTCATTGGTACAGTCTAGACAACTAAAACACTTACTATAGTTTAAAGATTTTATATGAATAAATTAGACTAGAATTGATATGAGTTACTAATGAGCCTATGAATGAACAAGCAAATAGTTGAGTTCCCATGTTGCAACTAGAGTATAAGGCAGGTCTTATGATAACAAATGTTTTCATACTTTATTGTATGATGACTAGACGATCGGGATGTAGCTGGCAATCATTCCTATCACAACCATTGTTTATTGGTCTACCAATCAGTGAACGGCTTTTGTACAGCTGTACTCATAATTGTTCTTTCCCGTTAGAAAAGGTCTTACTGTTGACCTTAATACACACAGAATATGCCGTGCTAAATTTTTCTTTTTTTAGTTCAGTTATGGTCTGATATCTCCATCAATGGTTGAGGGTCAATGAGAACAGTTGCTTGATTCACTTGTGCTACCAGGATATACTATTGTTTAATTTTAGAACATTTCATTGAAAAATAGCCTAACGGTAATTTCTTTCGAGTGTTGGAATGGTTGATTAGTATAATTTATTTAAGATTTATAGATAAGAAGTTATGGGATTGAATCATCCAACAATAAATAATATGGTCTATAACATGAGATTTAAAACTATAAGTAGTGTTAGAATTTAAATCCTTGTCTCCACAAAATCATTTGAGTACTTGCCGTTGGTTTATAATTGGTTGGTGCCTCAAACTAGTTAGTACTATGTATTTTTTCAATTTGTTCTAAAGATTTCCTTTTGTATGAATACAAATCAAATATTATTTAGAATAAATTACACTTCAGCTCCTTGAACATGTGTTTCATTTGGGTTCTAAACTTAAAATTTAATTTGATAGATTTCTAAACTTAAAATTTAACTTTATAGGCCCATAAACTTGATTGGCCATTATACTTAGATCCATTAGTCATTTAAAATACTAAAAAATAGTGTGGCATCATGGTATATTGCACTATTAAATTCACAAATCAATTTTTCTAACATAACACTATACTGTATATCGTGCCATATATGTTTCTTGATATCATAGCATACTGGAAATAGAGTGGTAATATAGTATTATTTTGATTAAATATTTAAAATGTAGTGTAAACAAGATGATAATAATTCAAAAGTAAAAAAAATATAATTCCAATACTTAACTAACTAAATGATTGAATGAACTAATATAGATAAGTTTAGACACCATCAACATGCAAAGTAAGACAAATTTAGTGACAAACTAAATAAATAAGATCTTAAATGACACAACCATATAAAGTTTAGAAATATAAAGTTTAGAAATCTAAAATACAATTTGCTCTAGTATTTAATTGCCAAAAGTATCTTTCAGTTGATGGAAACTATATGGTCTCCAATGTGGTTAATAGGAAGTATATTTTTTGTGCTTGTGAATGTATTGTCCATAAATATTTTACCCAAACTAATGCCAAGTTATGTAACTATTTTTAATTTTGTTGGTATGTTGCAAACTTAAACATTAGAACTATTGGAACACTTTAAATTCTGGTCCAACTTTTTAATATAAAAATAGCTTCCTCTCTACCTTAATTTTGAAAAAAAAAAACTATCAATCAGACCTGTTCTGTTTGACTGATCTATTCTAACTTTAACCAAAGTCGAAGTTTGGTCAAATATGACTTAACTTCCATTCATCCAAGATTACCTTAACTTTTGGCAAATCGCCTACAAGGTTATATTAGATTTAGTTCATCAAAATTAGTATGATTTTATAAAGAGTAAGACCGTATAGGACCGTTTAGTTTGGGCTATCGAATATATTCACATCTGTCCAACTCGGGTACAAGCTATAATTTTGAAGTTGGACTTGGATAAAACATTTGATAAAGTTCAGCATGAGGCTATATTCAAGATATGAAAGCTAAAGGATTCTAGATAGTTGGCTGCAATGGATAACAATGATTTTGACTCCTGGTACTTCAAATATTTATTGAATGGTACACCTGAGAAGCTAATGCAGTGTAAGAGGTGTTCGTCAAGCAGATCCGTTATCAACTTTGCCTTTTGTTTTAGCAGCTGACCTTGTTCGGACTATTATAAGTTCAGCAAAGAATATAGGGTTACTTTCTTTACCTCTGAAAAATTTTTCTTATACCTCTTTCTTGTGAGGATGTTGTCATTTCCAATTTGGCAGGTATTTTGGGTTGTCAGATGTCAAGCTTCCACTTTACCTATTTGGGTCTTTTTTGGGCATTCATCGTTCTAAATTTTTAGAGTTTTTGCCATTCATTGGCCGAATTGACAAGCGATTATCAGCTTGGCAAACTGCTAATCTTTTTTCATTGGGAGGAAGGCTCATTTTGGTCAATTCAGTACTGTCCTCTTTACCAATGTTTTGCATGCATACTTTTAAATTACAAGAGAAGGTTGTTGATCGAATTGATCAAATAAGGCATGCATTTTTATGGAAGGGACAAAATTTCTTTTATGGCAGTTCTTGCCTGGTGGCTTGATCAAGAGTTTGTAAGCCAAAAAAAAAAAAGGAGGTTTGGAAGTGTTAAATATTAGAACGCAAAATCAAGCACTCCTGATCAAATATCTTCATAAAATTTTCAATGAAGCTAATATTTCTTGGGTTAGCCTTATTTGGGAGTGCTGCTATACCTCTAAATTCTCTCAGCAAGTGGCAGGATATATGAAAATTGTTGAACCACCGCCACCACCCACCCCCATGTATGGTTAATAGAGGACATTGAGTGTTTTTCTATAATGAAATGTGGGGAAATGAACTTTTTGAGAAGTTCTTGAATTATGATAGTGTTTGTTTTGAAATTGTAATCGTAATCATAATAAGTTTTAGTATATATTGTATTTGGATGAAATGATTAAATAAAAAATATGTTTGGTTGAAGTAAGGAATGGAACGAGGTATGATGTTTTCAGAATATATCAAAGTAGAATATATTTAAAAATATATTAGAATATATTTTGAATATAAATATTATAATTATCGTAGTGGTTCAAAAGATAGATAACATATTCTCGTTTACAATACGGAATAAAATTCACGTACCAAATACTAACTATGTTCCTCTGCTATCAAAAAGATTAGAGTCAGGACTTTGCTAACTGTTCAAACCTGCAATTACTCTTTCAATTTCCTTTATCAGTCTGCTTCCGTTTAATTTAGTCAACTGGAGATGCTTCAAGGCAATCTTCCGCTCCAATCTGATGAGGCTGATCTATGGAAAGTTATGGGTTATTATTTGCTAATGGGTATTAATGTTGTTTCAAAAGTGTTTTATAATATTATGTATTAATACTAAAATATGTTTATAGCTAATTAGTATGTCATTCATAACAACTAAACTAATCCTGCACCAGTTGGACAGAAATTTTATAAGCAATATTTTCAACGTATCATGTGGATTAATTTGAAGAAATTAATTGAATGATACTATAAAAATAGAATATTGTCGTAAGATAATAGTTGTGAGACTGACATATAAGTTCAAAACTCAACACATTATTAAGCTATTAATATTTTATCGTTAGACATAAAATTCTTGAAGTATTAAAAAAACCTACTTCTGATTGAGAATAGGATTGTATTGTTAATGACTATAGGTGTATCCATGCCAAAAGAGAGAGGGATAAGAAGTATGGTTGCTTACATGAGAAGAAAGCTTGATGCGGAAGAATTCTTGTCTTGTTCTTGCCTTTATGGAGTGGTGCTTGTCACATATATGTATGAGCATTGAAGGATTAGATGTCTGTTGTTCGTTTTGCCACGTAAAGTTCAAAAATATTCAAGAAGTTTTTTAACCGGTGTAAATGCCTATAAATAGTACATCAAACATCAGATATTATCATCAGTTGCTTTAATAGAGCTAAAGGTGCTTGAGAAAACAAGTACGCGAGTGTGAGTTGTAATTAAGTTAAAATATTGTTAAAGTCAAATTATCAAATTAAGTCCTCAAGATAAAAGAGTATAAAACAAGATGTGTATATATTATTATCATATTTTCTCACTTAAAATAGATTTACCCCAACTATTTTGAGTTATATGTTATTTTATTATCTGTTCTTTTTACGATCTTAATATCCTTTATTCTCAAGTTTTGTAAAAATAAATGATTTTATTTTAGTGGACATAGAAAAAAGAGTGGTAGTAAAAATGTTGGAAGCATAACTAAATGATTGAATAAAATATTTCTTATATTTTGTTTTACTTTATTTTAATATTATATGAATAGGAATGTGTGAATTATTAATCTTAATTTTCTTTTAAAAGATAAACTATTGTAAGTTTATGTTTTATAGAAAATTGATGCTACAACAACAAGCGTATCGTACCAGTCACAATTCACGTATAGGACAATTTGAGATCCTCACGGGGAATGGCCCTTGTCCAAACAGGTACACGGTGATGGATCTGTTAGAGCGACTGGTACTATTGTAAGTTTATGTTTTTATAGAAAATTGATACTACGACATCAAACATATCATAATGGTCACAGTTGACGTATGGGATTGTCGGAGATCCTCCTTTGGAACCGGTCTTGTCCAAACAGGTTACACTGTGATGGATCCGTAGAAACGATTGGTACTATTGCAAGTTTATATTTTTATAAAAAATTGATGCGACCACAACAAACGTATTGTATCAATCACAATTCACGTATGGGATTGTCTGAGATCCCCCCTTGGAATGAATCTTGTCCAAACAGGTTACACTGTGATGGATTCATAGAAACGACTGGTACTATTGCAAGTTTATGTTTTTTTAGAAAACTGACACTACAACATCAAACATATCGTATTAGTCACAGTTCACGTATGGGATTGTCTGAGATCCTCCCTTGGAACGGCTTTTGTCCAAACAGGGTACACTGTGATGGATCCGTAGAAACAATTGGTATTATTGCAAGTTTATGTTTTTATAGAAAATTGATGCTAGCACAACAAACATATTGTATTGATCATAGTTCACGTATGGGACTGTCTGAGATCCTATCTGGGAACAGCCCTTCTCCGACTAGGGTACACGGTGATTGATCCACAAGAGCGATTGATACTATCGAAAATTTATGATTTTATAGAAATTGGTGCTATGACAACAAATGTATCATACCGATCATAGTTTTTACATGGGACTGTCTGAGATCCTCCCTGGGAACAGCTCTTGTTCAAAAGGGTACACGATCATGGATATGTAGCAGTGACCGATACTAATAAGTTTAGAATGACAATTATTGGTAGACCAAAAGGTTTTGCTCTTTTAGACAAAGATGTCATGTAATGTCGGAGAACCTGTCTATATAATGTAAAAGCGTGAAATTTCATCATGTTGACTTTTAGAAGTAGGAAGCTAGAAATTGTTTTATTCTTATTGTTTTATTTATTTATTTATTTTGTTTTAATTATTATTAATGAAGTGGATGTTACTTCACACATGTAAATAATTTTGTAATGTAAATTTTTTGTAAAAGACAATAATTTATTTTTTTTTATCTATTATTGTGTATGCTGGTTTATATAGTATGACTTATCATATTCATTTTTGTGTTAATTTTATTTTTGCAGTTTCGAAAGTTGGTGATCATGTTGTCGAAATACCTTCAGGACATGAATTAGGACCTCCTAGCTATCTTATACGGATTTGCCTTCAGCGTCAAGATCAAACTCAGCTCCTAAAACCCAAAAACTAACCCTAGTTCTGTTTTCAAAAACCAAAATTCCCAATTACCCTAATTAACCTTTTCGTATTTGAATTCAACCAGTTCTAGAATAGTTTTCTCCTGGATTTTTTTGGAATCCTAAATCTTAATATGCTTGCATACCAGTCCTAAAACTTTTTAGCTAACTAAGTTCATTTGATTACTTTTCACGATTCAGTCCAGATTCCATTGTAAATTAGTACTTTTCCTATTTTCAAAGGCCAGAAATGGTAAAAATCTCCAAATCACCTCCAAATTCCAATACAACTGAAGGACTATGTTCTCCTGTTATTTTATACAAGTTTCCCTATTGCACCAAGTTTGGATTCAGCTCTGAAACTCAGTTATTCACGTTCTTGGTCGTTTCGGTAAAAGTACTATTCACTTTTACCCTAATTCTATTTTGTCTTTTCGTTTTTGTCTTCGCTTTCGTTTCATTCTCACTTCAATCCAAATTATCTCTAATCTAACTACTCAATCAAAACCTATGTATTGAACTAAGTCTGAATTAACCTCTAGATTATGATTATTTGTAATTCAGTCCAATTAAAACCCAAAAATCGCAATTCAATCCTTCAACCAATTCGTCTTCTTCTCCTGATTTTCTTTAGCCCTCATGCATGACCAGAATTTGTACACATGTGTACTTATGTGGACATCAAAAGAGACACACATACATATATGATTAGAGGTAAATACACATATACAACAATAGTAATTCATTTGTTTGTAACTTTATTAGTCAAATGTGTATACACATACACGCAGCCATATCCTCTTCTATTCCTTTTCATTTTGCCCCACCTTCTCCCTCGGGCCACCGTGGATGGTTCATGGTGCCAGCTCACCACCGACCATCATCGACTTCGCCAATCATCCCAAACTCTCCCTCTATTCCCCAATATACTCCCTGAGCAACCATTCGAGTTTCGACGCCGCCAATTACTTGATCATGTGGTTGACACGTTAATATGCCCATGGTTTTTTAGTACAATTGGTTATATTCTTGTTCACATGTAGGCTATTATCACTTTCCCCCCATTTGAGTCAAATCTCAATTAACTCCTTTCTGCCAACCCATTCATAACCTCTCACATGTGATGATAATATTTAAAAGCGTAATTCTTTTTACTCTATCGAGTTATTTATTGCTTTGCTTCTATGTTTGTATATTAGTTATCCCATCGGTTGTACACTTATAATCTTAGGGCATTAAGGATTTCATTATTTGGTTCGATCAATCAAGGATATGGCTAATCAAATTTAGGTCGATATATACGCAAGATTATTAAAAATATATTTCTTAATGAACAAATATATTTATCATTAAATTAGGTAACTTAGAAATATGGGTTGACAAAATGATCAAGGTTTCGAGACTTGCCAGACTCTGGGAGAATTGGATCCGCAACGGTCAAATCAAAATCCTACTCCCAAAACTCGAGGATTTCGTCTTCTGGGCACAAATGAGCAGAATAAACCAATTAATCATGCAGAATTATCATAATAATATACTAAAATACGTACAAAATGTGGAAATGCAGGTTTGCAGAATTAACCAATTAATCATGCAGAATTATCGTAATAATATACTAAAATACGTACAAAATGTGGAAATGCAGGTTTGAGTACAATTGCACTTGGTTTCGCACTATTTAGGGTTTAAACAACTCAAAACACATCGACTTTCTACAACGACAATGCCTAAATGGCCTCAGATTTGGACCAAACTTCACTAGAAGGTAAAAATACTAAAGCATACAGAGTGACGTGAGTGGTTTTGCAATTTGGCCCCTAGAAGGTTGGTTTTGGGAAAAGAATGACCTCTGTTGGCATTCAGCGCGTGCGGCCACTATCCGATCAAATGCCATGCCTTGGTGATCCAGTGGCCTGATCCGGTCAAGAAATCACTAGAGATGGTTGCATTGAGAGGAATCGACCGGCGGCGACTAGAGCACAGCGATTTCGAGCTTGATGTCGTCGGCGACATGCACCGAAGCTTGAATGGGGAACTTCGCCGATACGGCATGGCAACACCTGAAACTTAACAGATTTACAATTAAGGCCAAGGAAAAGTGTCTAACACAGTTGGTTCCTCCGGCACATGGCCACGGCGCCCAGACGGCAACGACCTATTTTCTTTTTAAATAGCAGCTACGGCGGGAACAGTGGCTGACAGCGATCCAACCACGGCGGGTGGTCGTGGAGCATCAGGGAGGCATGTGAAGGCTATTGGAAAATGAGGGAAGCACCGGTGATGACCAGAGTACGATGTTGGTGGTGGCGCATTGCTGGGCACGGCTGGAGCTTGCTCCAGCAATGTTTGGGCGCGCTCTGGTTATGTTTGGCTATGTCTGAGGCTGATAAGGGATGTCTACCAGCTAGATGTATTGCTCACGTCAAAGTGTTTAAGACACCCATTTAACTTTTACTAGGAGGTTAGAGTGGATTTACCACAGAGTTTCTATATTTTTCCCAATTATTTTCATGTTTATCTCTTGTCATGAGGTCGCTATTGCAATATAAAGTTAGTGTAACTTGGCCAGCAGCTCTGTGCGGGTATTATGGTCATTTTACTGTAGCCTTAGTAAATGTTTTAGGTTTAAAATGGTAATTTTACATTAAAAGAGTCCAAAATTACATGCAAAGGACCTCTTTTTAATTTGTAAAAACTTGTGGACTGCAGGGAAAAGAAGAGTTTTCTGCAAAAAGGTGTTTTAGTCAATTTTCTATTCATTTAGTACAGTTTTGAGGGTATTTTGGTAATTTTCTAAACATGCAATAATGACATTCTTATTAAATTCTAAAACTTTTATTTAATTTTGAGGACTTCTTTGTAAAGGGCCTCTTTGTAAATATTTTCTTCAGTTTGATCACCACTTTGTAACCTTATTTATAGGATTTTCATTACATGGATCTTCTTATAATTTATCTCTTTCAAATTAGTTCGATCAAGGTTTTTATTTTATATTTTGAATAACTTGCTAAATGCCTTAGTTGTGATTATTCTTTTTAGAAAAAGGTTTCCAAGTTGCAAAACATTAAGAATTTAATTAATATCAGATTTCCATGATTTTTATAGATTTTTAGAAATTTTGCTTGCATATAATTTAATTTGGGTTTAAAACTATTATATCATTTCATGTGATCAAACTTTTGATCTAACTTGAAATGAGTAAAAGGGCTTATTTGAAATTTATTTAAGATTTTATCCATGATTTCTACCTTGCATAAAATAAATATTAGTGGCTTCTACATGATCATGTAATCAAATGCAGATGAAATTGTAATTTAAAAGCTTTTGGAAAGATGAAATTGAGGATGTGACATTGCCACTCCCTCGAGTCAGGTAATTGAACTGAATTAGTGGAGCCAAGCTCCTCCTAAGCAACCCCGTGGGCTTTCGAGGACCCCGAACTGAGGGCACTGGTGGAAGGCCAAGCCCACGCCTAACACACTCTGGAAGAGTTGTTGTGTGCTTTGGTACGACGTCCGGTGCCCATGTACTCTCCGTTGTTCCCTTACATTGGAATGCTAACTCCATTCTTGTTGGGATCCCCGGCAGGAGCCCTTCTGGCTCCATTCCCAACTCCACTGCCAACGGCATTCCTCGCGTCGGTGCCCACGCCCCCAATGCCCCCAGTGCCGGAGGCCCTAGCACGAAGTATGTTGCATCTAGGCTATTATGCCTGACCTAATTTTGATGATTAATGAAAACAAAGTGTTTCAGACTAATTGTGCTGTTGATATATTTGATACAGAGTTGTGTTGGGAAGAAATGCAAGATGATCAAGATAAACCCGACATAAAATGGATCAATAACAAGTCACAAAGCACAAAGATAAGAAGAAAAACGAGTTGCAAAGGACCTAAGGTAATATTGTTTTTAATTTTACCGATCTTGGCGTTTGGAGGCTGATCGGTTTAGGAATTTATTTCTTAGTTTTAACCATACTATAAAGAGGGGTGGCAAATCCTCTCTAAATTTCCAACATGAACCGAGAAATTACTAGGTCACTGCATTGCATTCTTTTCGGTTGGATTTGGTTTTGAAAGATTTGGATTTTCAGTTGAGTTTTTGAGAGCAGAAGAGTATTTGCTTTTTATAGAAAGATCTAGACAGATCTGACTTTTTCTTCTGTTGACAAAAAGATTTATCTTTTAATTATGTTTCAAACAAGCTATTAAAATCTTAAATCGGATCTCTGGATCAAAAGTTATAACTATTTTTATTCATGCTAACTGTCAGTTTAAATGTCAATTTGTGTTAATTGACAGTTGTCCATAGAGGTTGTTTTTTGAGCCAAAACTTTTTGACCTAAACTGACTGTCAGTTTGCATTTCGATCTCGAGCTGTTTATTTTGTGAGTTTTGTTTTACTGGACGTTTTGTGGTTGAAACTGACTGTCAGTTTGTGATATCAATTTCCTGATACGACCAGCAAAGTTTTATCCGTGATTTTTGTCAGCCGTTGAGGTAGGAACTAACTGTCAGTTTGTGCTATTTTGTTTCCATAAACGACCTCAAACGGCTAGCTGAGTTTTCTCCGGATTTTACTTCTTTCTGGTCGTGACCCAAACTGACTGTCAGTTTGCACTATTGCTTTTGTGTGCGAGCTCCAACGGCTCTTTTGATTCTTGAGGCTATAAATAGAGGCTTTGATCTATTGTTTCAGACACCAAGCAGCCTTATACTCTCATATACACTTGAGAATTCTTTTAGAGTTTTAAAATCTTGATATGTTGATCAAGTTGTGAGTTCTGAGATCCACCGAGTTTTCGGTTCGCATCATTCTTGCATACTTACAGTTTCTCGGTGATTGTTGGAGGTCTAGAAGAGACCTTGCTGCTTATTACTCTTGGTGAATGCCCTCACCTAGACGGTTTGGTGGCGTGGCCGTTGACCTCTCCTGTTTGAAGATTGTCAGAGAGGCTCGGCGTGTTTGTAAAAGGCATCGGTGCTCGCCTTTCCGAAGTGGACAAGGAGCAACCATTAGTGAGAAATATCCTTCGTGGATATTGAGGCAAGACTCAATTCACTTGAGTGCTTCAACGAGGATTAGGGGAGACCGGGCGTGTCTCCAAGACCTCGGAAAAAACCTTGTGTTCATTATCTCTACCTTTTCTTTTTAATTTATTGAATTGCAATTTGGTTCTTCTCTTTGCAAATTTGTTTTTACTTAAAGTTTTTAAAACCTCATATTCACCCCCCTCTAGTCGGCATCCTTGATCCTACAAAGTAGTGTCCCCGAGGAAAACTTGCACGGGAACCCTCAGGGAGTCGATCCCCAGACCCACCTCCCTGGTCTCCCCAAGCAAATCAGACTCGCTTCATCTGGGAGGAGGTAGAGTGGATGCGAATTGCAAACCTTGGAGTTGTTCCCTCGCACTACCGCTCCTAAAGCGCAATCCCCGCCACTCCCCTGACCGCAAGAGACCTTATGCTTGCATGAACGGGGGGAAGAGATCGGCTAACGAAGCCGTTGTTACCTCCGGGAGGCACCCCGAGGTGCAAGAACTTAGCTCCGCCAACCCTAAAGAAAAGAGGCGCTACCGTCGGGTGGGCGGTCCATTGGAACCACTCCTTGAGATGGACAAAGAATGCGCCTCCCCAGTCAAGGAAGATAGTGATTGAGAATTCCCCTAAGAGGTGGAGGGGGCTAACCATCCCCTGTGCCACTGCCTCTGCTACATCTGGTGGCAGCAACCTTACCGCCTGCCGCACATTGAGCATTACAACAGGGACTCTGACCCCTATGAATTCATCCAGGTGTACTCCATCGCCATCTTGGCGGCCAGGGGGGATGAGAGCATTCAATGTAATGTCTTCCCCCTCTATCTCTCCTGGATTGCCCGGTCCTGGTTCTACAATTTGAAGGAGGGCTCCATCAAGTCGTTTATGCAACTCAAACGTGAGTTTTGCGTGAACTTCCATGGGAGCTATGTGTACCCCCTACATTTTTTGTAGCTCTACACCATCAAGAAGAAGATGGGAGAGACCATTCGAAACTTCTTCAAGCACTTCACGCAAGTGAAGAGTAAGGTGGCTAACATCCCTGTCTCTACCATGATCGAAGCGTGCAAGAGTGGAATCCTACCCGGTGAGTTCAATCGGCAGCTCTCCTGAAGTTGTCCTACCTCCACCGACGAACTCTTCAGCATACTCAAGAAGTACACTAGGTCAGAGAAGGATGACCTTTGGAAAAAGAACCAGGGGGCACCACGATGAGCTAAGGTCTTAGGATGCTTTTGTTCTCAAAGGCGAAGGCAACACAACTCCTTCCCAAGCCGAAAGGCGGCTGGGGAGGCCAACCCTCTCGAGCTAGGGAAGGCCCTAGGCCGGGGTGCAAGGGGACTAGAGCTACCTTGTGGTCTGCTTTCTATAGGATCAAGGATGCCGACTAGAGGGGGTGAATAGGAGGCTTTAAAACTTTTCAATTAAAAACAAATGTTGCAAAGAGAAGAACCAAAAGCAATTTAATATATTGAAATGAAGAGATAGAGAGAACGAACACAACGATTTTTACCGAGGTCTCGGAGACTCCCCCAGTCTCTCCTAATCCTCGTTGAAGCACTCAAGTGAATAAGTCTTGCTTCAATATCCACGAAGGATATTTCTCACTAAATGGTTGCTCCTTGTCCACTCCGGAAGGCGAGCACCGATGCCTTGTACAAACTTGCCGATCCTCTCCGACAACCTCCGAACAGGAGAGGTCAACGGCCACGCCACCAAACCGTCTAGGTGAGGGCGTTCACTAAGAGTAATAAGCTCCAAGGTCTTCTCTAGACCTCCAACAATCACTGAGAAATACTAAGTATGAAAATATGATGTGAACTAAAAACTCGTGGATTGAAAAAGCACTCGACTTGATCAAAAGATCAAGATTTTGTATAAAGAACTAAAACTCAAGAGTGTATAAGAATGCAAGGCTGCTAGATGTCTAAAACCAATGCTCAAAGCCCCTATTTATAGCCTCGACAAACAAAATAACCGTTGGAGCTCGAGCTGAAAATTAGCATCATATTGTCAGTCAGTTATACAAACTGACAATCAGTTTAGGTCACGACCAGAAAGAAGTAAAATCCGGAGAAAACACAGCTAGCCGTTTGAGGTCAAAAATGGAAACAAATCAGTGCAAACTGACAGCCAGTATGAGGAACTGACAGTCAGTTCCAAACTCAACGGCTGACAAAAATCACGGATAAAACTTTGCTAGCCGTTTGTGGTCATATATGGAAACTGATAATACAAACTGACAGTCAGTTCAACCACAAAAGTGACCAGATCAAATAGAAACTCAAAAGAAACAACTCGAGGTCGAAATGCAAACTGACAGTTAGCATGGACATACTGACAGTTAGTTTAGTACAAAAAATTTCAGCTCAAAAAACACACTCTCTGGACAACGGTCAGTTTAACTGAACTGACATTCAAACTGACAGTCAGCATAGCAAACTGACAGTCAACATGAACAAAAACAGTCATAACTTTAAAACCATAAGTCCAAATTGGGTTTTTAATAGCTCATTTGAAAGATAATTTTAAGGGCTATATTTTTGTCAACAGAAGTAAAAGCCAGATTGTAACATCCTGAGTTTTGGGGTGAAAAGTTTCTTTCTTAAAAATCATGCATGCATATGTCTCTTCTAGATCAACCAAATTAGCCTCAGCTTTATTCTGTTCTAGCCCTAAAATCTCCAAAATCTATCATGTGACCCCAAGTCAAGATCTGACTTTCCAGATTTGATCTATCAGTTATCCTAAATCTAAAAGCCTTCAGAATCCAGATTCAATTCCATCTCTAACTTACAGATTTTTCAACTCCTTTTTGTTTTCGAAAACAGAATATCTTTTACCCTAAGTTTCAAAAATCCAGATTTAATCAAAATCTTAGCCAAGTTCAGACCAGATTATTCTTGGATTATGATCAAGGGTATGCCAATACCTTAATCCAAAAAGTTGGCAGCCAGATTTTACCATCTGAACCTTTTTCGCAGATCAGTCCTTTTTCCAGATTTTCCAAAAGCCTAAAAAGGCAAAATGTTGTAAATCATCTCCAAATTCAAATCTGATTCTGGGAACACCTCCCAAATGCTTTTCAACACAAATTCTTCTTTTATGAGTATCTCAAAATCAAACCCTAAATCTCAGAATTCGAAATCAATTGAAATTCAGATTTCAATTACCCTAAAATACCTTATTTTCAGTTCATGTCAAAAATCATCCAAACATTTCAAATTTTATCTTCAATCTGTGCCAAATCATCTGTTGAATCAAGTTTGCCAAATCAGCAGAATCAAAATCAGATCAAACCTTCCAAATCTCCAGAATTACAGATCAGTCCAAATTAAGAATTGGAAATTGCAAATGAATCCAGATTCGACCGCAGCTGCTGTGCACGACCAGAACCTCGCCGTGCGTTTGCGCCATGCTTGCTCGCCGCCGGCCACGCCTCGCTTCGCCTGAGCTCGTGCTCACTTGAATCTGCATGTGCACACGCGTCCACGCCCCAGCTATCGCCGTGGCAACGCCGTTGAACAGCTTGCTCCCGTGCGCGACCGTTGTCAGCAACTCTTCGCCACGTTGCTGTGCTTTGCCAGCCCTTGTCGCCACTGCCTTGCACCGCCCAACAGCATTGCGTCCCGATGAAGCAATAGTTTGATCAGCCGTCACCTCGCCTGTGCGCCGTCACGTCACCGCTCGTCGTTGTTGCATCTGTGCCCGGAAAATCTTGTCAACTGACACCAAATTCATTGTTGTTTACACCTTGCAAGCATCGCCCACTAGTCTATATAAACAGCCATACCTTGTGTCACTTCCTCATCCCCAGAACTTAGCCAAATTTACAAATCTCCTCGCCGTCGTCTTCTTCTCCGGCGAGTCCAGATTGAGGCCTCACGGTGCCAGCTTCACCCACTGCATCTCTCACCAAATTAACAGCACCAGAAGGTATAGCTCATCTCCCTCATCGTGTTGTACCATCTAATTGAGTTATCTTGCATCCAGTCGCCGGTGATCGCCGGAAAATCTCGATTGCCCTGTTCCGGCAATGCAGGCCAAATTACTTCGAATCAGCTCTCGATCCTGTGAAGGAAGATGATCAGTGACCCATTTCCAGCAAGCCTGTGTACTTAAATCTCCAGATTGAGCTTCAATCGAAGCTTTCCCCAATTTTGAGCTTCTCCAGAAACCGGCGATCGTCGCCAGGCCACACCGGCCATCCTCTGGCCAAATTGACTGTGCAGATAGCTTTCTCTTACCCTTCTATCCCTTCCCAAGCTTGGAATTGAGTTCACTTAGCCTGTATCAAAAAGCCCCAAATCTCATGTCATCTTCTCCGGCACAGTTCACCGGAAATCCTTTCTCGGCCGTTTCAGCTTCATCCACTTCGTCATTCAGGTGTGCCTCAACTTCCTGAGCATATTTGTCTTCTAGCTCAATCTCTGAAACTATCCAGAATTCAAGTTACAGCTTTGCCAAGATTTTGTCCAGTGGCTTCACTGTGCCGTGTCGCCACCACACTTCTCCTTTGAATTTCATCACCTTCCAGCCATTTTCAGCTTTGAATCCTGTTGAATGATTTGTTCCTGTTATCAATGCCTACCTCCCAGACAAAGTGGTGCATCATTTGGAGCCCTAGATCAAAAGTTATGCCAAGCCCTAGTTTCTGGCCATGTCAAGATCAATGCCAGACTATGTCAGTCAGTGGCATTAGCCCTTTTCACTCCCTTCCAGATGTGCATTTTGGGCATAACTTTGTCTCTTAGATTCCTGAGGTTGTGATTTACATTTTCTTCTTCTATCACAACTTGATTTGAGCCCTTGAAATGCATGTTATGCTAAACCCTAGCTTTTGACACTATCTCAGTGCATGCCAGCCAATGGCATTGGCCTTGTTTACCCACTTCTGATTGTGCAATTTGAAAACCACTTTGTCCACTGAATTTGTAGAGTTATGATCTACATTTTCTTCTACTGTCATAACTTGAGATAAGCTCTCTCGCTTTCCTTGAAGTTATGTCAGAATCTTGATCCGAATGTCAATCTGCTGACATTCGCTGTTTTTGATCAAACCAGCCACAAAACTGATGTTCTTATTGTAACCTTGAGATCCTAAGAGCATCTAACATCCATTCTTAGCCAATTCCTTGAAACCCTATAATCTTGACTCAATTCAGCTTGCAATCTCAATTATCTCCAGTATTGTTCAGTCACTCTTGTAAAGCATATCTGCATATAGATCATAAATCATTTTAATATATATAAGTAATATTTGTGTGTATTGTTTGATTTGTCGTCGAGCAGATTCAGAAGCTGAATTTGAGGACTTCACCGTTGATCCGTCATCAACTGCTGTTTCTTACGACGCGGAAGGCAAGTCATATCCTTGGTCATCTTGAACCTATATTTTAAATGTTGCTAAAACATAACCTTGAATATAGATAATATTGTATGTGAAAGATTGATTTATGAATTGGCAGTTTTAGACTGGTTATCTGTGAAATGTGAAATAAACAAGTTTTGAGCCATGAACTATTATATATGTATATATATATATTTATATTCATGAAATAAAACCCCTAGCTGTGACCAGAAAATGGTATGGATGGTGGTAGCACTGGAGGTGCTAAACTGCGAAGGAATGCAGGCACTGAAGGTGCAGGATTGTGGATGGTCTGGTCACTGGCATATAAGGACTAGAACCTTGTGTTGTGCGTCTAGTGGCATGAAACACGTGCTAACTGCAAGCCTGGTATGGGACAGGCCTGAACAAGTACTTATGTGGATCGCACATGACACCCCTGCTGGAATTGTGTAGTGATGCACGTTTGGGCACGGAGGACGGCTCCCACACATATCACTGAAGGTGATCTCGCACGTTGATCCAGTAATGGAAATATATGAAGGGGTGGAGGTTAGGATACAGCCTACCACAACTGTGTCTCGCGGAGAGCCACAGGGTCGGGGGTGAATTGTAAGTGATGCATAACAAAAGTTCTTGTTATCTCCACCTTGCCACCCACACATGGTTGTGAGGAGGGGTCTAATCATTTTGATAGGATGGGCTTGAAAGTGGAATATCTTGCGGGTAAATTGGTACCTCTCTGTAGAGTTAAAAACGTATTCGAATACTCCGAGCTCCCGAGTTTATAGGAGTCTGCTGCGGTGGATTAAATCCACGGGGTGTGACACAAGTACTATTTTCTAAATAAAATGTGTTAAATCAAGATTACCCAAATGACATGTGTTGTCATGATAAGGAGTGCTGCCGTGGGCTGTCGTGTGTCGACGTGTCGCGGTAGTGCTATAATCTGGTGAACATGAATGATGATATTATATTATGAAAGGTGCTGCCATGAGATGAGATATGAAAGTAAAAGATTATTTTATAAACATCCATAATTCTTGACTAGTCTAGGTTCATATCATCACTACTATATGTATCTACTCTTATCTATGACTTGCTGAGTACGTAAGTGCTCACCCTTGCAACCTACAAATCAGTAGATGGAGCGTTCAATGAGCAAGATGAAGGCATGGAGAACTTCTTGGATCCAGAAGGAGGAGCGTCAGTCCCGTCATTGCCCTGATGTGTGTTGTTCTGCCGTCCACTTCTCTTTGTGGGTGGGTCACCTATCTTCTGCTGTGTAGATGTTATTTTGCTAAACCATGTATGCCGTGAAGGCATTGTAATCTTCTTATGTAATATCAAGGCCAGCAGGCCACACTGCTTAACTATTTTGTAAGTTACTCTGTTGCAATGTGATATACTCCTGTGCTTGACTTATCCTGGGAAGTCAAGGGTATGTGTATGCTATGCATATATGGGACTAGCTGCAGCGAGCTAGGTCTCTACAGGAGTAGTCGTAGTCCCAGTTTCGGGGCGCGACACAGATCTGCCTATATCTTTCTAGAAAATTAAAAAAACTCTTCTGTTGTCAAAAACTCAACTGAAAACCCAAATCTTTCAAAACAAAATTTAAATCAAATCCAATTGAAAAGAATGCAATGCAATGACCTAGTAATTTCTCGGTTCATGTTTAGAGATTTAGAGAGGACTTGCAACTCCTCTTTATAGTACGGTTAAATTTAAAAATAAAATCCTACACCGATCAACTCCATACACTGAGATCGGTAGAAATAAATTCGGATTACCTTAGGTCCTCTGCATTTTGTGACTTGCGTCTCGTCCTTGAGTTGTGCTTTTATCACTTTTGCGTTAGGTTCATCTTGATCATCTTGCATTTCTTCCCAACAGAACTCTTAAGTCTTTTGTAGCTTCATTCTTGGCGACCTTGGGCTTGCGACCATAGCTCGTGACCTTGGACTTGCAACCTCGAACAACACTGCAACCTTGTGTTTGCGACTTGCAAATCCTCCAGATAGATTAGCTCTCTGCGGCTTTCTTCTTGCCGACTTTGTGCTTGCGACTTTGGCAATACTGCGATCTTAGGCGAAATAGCTCTTAGGTCTGCATACATATAGCTCAAAGACATGATTAGATAAAAACACTTAATGTCATCAATAATCAAAATCCACAATAATAGGGGCCTAGATGCAACAATCTCCCCCTTTTTGATGATTGATAACAACAAGTGTTTAAATGAATAAAATCAAATGACTCGCCCTAAGTACATGCATAATTAACAGATATTCAAGAACTCCCCCTAAATGCATGCATATATAAATACCCATATGAGTCATTTGAGATTTGAGACTGAATCTATAATGATAGACCATGAGATATCTCAAGAATCTTTCTCCCTAATCTCTCCCCAAGCATAAACAATGTCTTTAATAAAGCAAGAAACTCAAGAATCTCTCCCCTTTTATCATCAAGCACAAAAAGGCGGGAGGACAGGAAAAACAGACATTTATCTTAGATCAACTAACATTTGATATATCAATAATATTCAATTCATTTCTTAGAAAGCAAAATCTAGTTTCATCTAGGAGTTTGGTGAAAATATCTGCTAGTTGCAAATCAGTTCTGATATAACTCACATCAATATCTCCTTTTGCCACATGATCTCTTATAAAATAGTGCCGAATTTCAATATGCTTAGTTCTAGAATGTTGAACAGGATTATTTGTAATTTTAATGGCACTTTCATTATCACACAAGAGTGGTACTTGATCAAATTTAATTTCATAATCCAGAAACGTCTGCTTCATCCACAAGATTTGAGCACAACAACTTCCTGCAGACACATATTCTGCTTCAGCGGTGGAGAGAGCTACAGAAGTCTGTTTCCTATATGACCATGATACTAAAGATCTCCCCAACAGCTGACAACTACCAGATGTGCTTTTTTCTCAATCTTACACTCAGCATAATCAGAATCCGAATATCCAATTAATTCAAAATTTGCATTTTTTGGATACCAGTCTTAGGTTGGGATAGCATTTCAAATACCTAAGGATTTTTTAAGAGAAATTAAATGACATTCCTTAGGATCTAACTGAAATCTAGCACATAAGCACACACTAAACATGATATCAGGCCTAGATGCAGTAAGATACAACAAGCTACCAATCATAGACCTATAGAGTTTAGAATTGACCGATTTGCCGCTTTTGTCCATATCCAGATGTCCATTTGTCGCCATGGGAATTTTGATTGCCTTAGCATCTTCCATCCCAAAGCGCTTGAGTAAGTCCTTCATGTACTTTGTTTGACTCACGAACGTACCATTCTTGAGTTGCTTGATTTGAAGTCCAAGGAAGAAGCTTAGCTCACCGATCATCGACATCTCGAATTCCCTAGACATCATTTCTCCAAACTCATGACAGAAATGTTCATTAGTAGATCCAAAGATAATATCATCAACATATATCTAATAAATGAACAAATCTTTTTCAATCTTTTTAGTAAAAAGAGTTGTGTCAACCTTCCCAATTTTAAAACCTTTTGATAAAAGAAAATCTCTAAGTCTCTCGTACCAAGCTCGAGGAGCTTTCTTGAGACCATAGAGATCTTTAGACAATTTAAACACATGGTTTGGAAATTTATAATCTTCAAAACCGGGAGGTTGTTCAACAAATACTAGTTCAGATATATCACCATTTAAAAATGTGCTTTTAACATCCATTTGAAATAGCTTAATATTGAAACAAGATGCATAGGCAAGAAGTATACGAATAGCTTCAAGTCTTGCTATAGGTGCAAAAGTCTCACCAAAGTCTAAACCTTCGACTTGAGTAAAACCTTGTGCAACAAGACGAGCTTTATTTCTAATTACTACACCATTTTCATCTTGTTTATTTCTAAAAACCCATTTTATTCCAATTACATTATGATACTTGGGTCTTTCAACTAAAGTCCAAACTTTATTCCTAGAAAAATTATTAAGTTCATCATGCATGGCATTTACCCAATCAGGATCATTTATAGCTTCACTAACATGTTTAGGTTCTAAAGAAGATACAAAAGAATGATGTTCACAAAATGCAGCAATACGAGAGCGAGTTTGAACACCCTTACTGACATCACCCAAGATTTGATCTAGAGGGTGATCCTTGGTGATGGTTTGATGTTGCTTTGGTGCTTCTTCTTGTGCTGCTTCTTCTTGACTTGGTTCTGGAGGATTAACATGAGATGATGATACATTTTGATCGTCATTCTCAATGTTCTCATCATCTTCTTGATCATCTTCTCTTAGCTTGATGTCTCCAATAGTGATGTTCTTCACGGCTTCTTGAAGATCCTCACCTAAAACTTCACAATAGATTTGCTCCTTTTGCAAGCCATTGGTTTCATCAAATTCTATGTCACAAGATTCTTCAATGCAATTTGTATTCTTATTAAAAACACGATAGGCTTTGCTGGTGGTGGAGTATCCGACTAGAAAGCCTTTATCTACTCTTCTTTGAAATTTGCCACAAAAATTTCTTTTCTTAAGAATGTAGCATTTGCATCCAAAAACTCGGAAATAAGAAATATTTGGCTTGCACCCAATAAGAAGTTCATAGGAGTTAAATTCAGAAGAGGATGCAAATAAAGCCGATTCATAGAATAGCAAGCAGTATGCACGACTTCGGCCCAAAAGCGAGTAGGAGTATCATACTTACTTAGCATAGTTCTTGCCATTTCTATTAGTGTTCGATTTTTCCTTTCCACAACTCCATTTTGCTGTGGAGTGTAAGAGGTAGAAAATTCGTGTTTAATTCCAAGCGAATCACAAAAATCAAATAAGGTTGAATTAACGAATTCTCCACCATGATCACTACGGATTTTCTTGATGGAAAGTTCGAATTCAATCGAAACACGTTTTGCAAAACTTTTGAAAACATCGGAGGCTTCAGATTTTTGAGAAATAAAGAAAACCTAAGTATAGCGAGTAAAATCATCAACAATCACAAAACCATAATTGCTACTCCCGATACTTTGGAACTCAAAAGGTCCAAATAAATCCATATGCAGCAGTTCCAAAGGTTTGCAAGTTGAGAGAACACGCTTAATTGGATGTGAGTAGCTACTTGCTTGCCAGCTTGACAAGCGCTACAGGGTTTATCCTTTTCAAAATTCACATCTTTTAAGCCAACAACCAAATCACATTTTAAAAGCTTTTTCAATTGATGCATTCCAACATGTGCGAGTCTCCTATGCCATAACCAACCCTTTGAGATTTGAGAGATAAGGCATGTTAAAAGAGATGCATCTTTTGAGTGAAAATCAACCAGATAAAGATTTCCAAAACAAAAGTCTTTAAAGATTAAGGTATTATCTTTTAAACTTTCAACTAAAACCTCTTTGGGATAAATTGTGCAACGAATCCAAGATCGTAAATTTGTGCAACGGAAAGAAAATTAAAATTCAGAAATTCAACCAATAAAACATTTGAAATAGAGAGATCATTGGATATAGCAATTTTACCCAAGCCTACCACATTTCCTTGACGATTGTCGTCAAAAGTGATCTTTTGATTTTCGCTTGAGTTGTCTTCTATTGAGGTGAACAATTTCTTGTTGCCGGTCATATGTTCGGAGCATCCGCTATCTAGCACCCAATGTTTCCCACCGATTTTGTAGTTCACCTGCATAAACAAAAGAATCAAGTCTTTTTAGGTACCCAAACCTTTTTGGGTCCTTCAATGTTAGCGATCAAAGCTTTGGGCACCCAAATTGATTTCTTCTTTTTATTTAGCATGGGTGCGCCAACAAACTATGCTATAGCATAACCTTTCTTCAACCGTTGAAGCATGTAGCAAGTATCAAAGTAGTTTGGAGTCATTAGAGGACATGCTTCATGCGAATGACCAGTTTCATGACATTTAAAACAAAATGTGTTGCATGCTTTTACAAAAGTAGTTTTAGTATTTGGTTTCTTTCCTTTCTTCGGAAAGTATCCAAGACCTTCTTTTCTAAATAAACACTTCTGTTTGCCTAGGATGAGATCAAGGGATACTTTACCTTTGTAGCAATTTTCTAACCCTTTACCAAGTTTTCAACTTGTGCCCTAAGTTCATTATTCTCATTTAAGATTGAAGCACATGGTATATCTTGACTACTAGAAGGAGTATCTAAATCACATGAAATGGATGCATCGACTTTAGATGGAGCACGAGTAATATCTTTGATAAGCAAGCTTTCATAAGAATCTTTTAGTTCTGAGTATTGAGTGTGTAAAGAAGAATGTTCCTCTTTAAGCGCTCTATACTTCTTTTTAGTAGCTCCATAAACTTCATTTAGTTCAATAATCATTTCAACTAATTCATCATATGAAGGTTCGTTAGAGTATACCTTTTCATCACTCTTAGTCATAAGACAAAGAGATGAACTAGTAGAAATGTTGCCGAGAGCTAGTCTGGCTAGCTTCTTGGAGCAACCTCCTTCATTGTTGGAGTCGGAGTCGGAGCTCTCATCTCCGGACATCTATTCTCCGAAGCAGGCTTCTTTTGTTGCTTCATTTCTCTTCTTGAAGAATTTCTTCTTGTTATTCAAAGTCTTGTTCTTATTAGGACATCTTGATGCTATATGTCCCTTTTCGTGACATCCGTAGCATATGTTGTCCTTGAAGTTTGTTTGCTTCAGCCTCTTTGGTCGAGTGTCGATGTTGACACCCTTCTTGTGCAACCTGCGAAGAAGTTTTTGAGTATTTTTTACCATTAGAGCTGGACCTTCGTCGGAGGAGCCATCGCTTGAATCCATTTTGGAGTCGGCTTTGAAAGCCAACGCCTTCTTCTTTGTTTCTGAAGGTTTGGCCACTTCTTTTCCTTCTGATGCATCTCATGGGTGATGAGATTCCCATAGAGATCAGTAGGCGTGGTGGTCGATAGATCAGAGTTGGTGAGTACCGTGACTAGAGTGTCGAAGCTTTCTGGAAGCGCCCTGAGCATCTTTCTTACAACATCAAGACCAGTAAAAACAACTCCTAGCCCCTTGAGTTCATTCACAATATTGTTCAACCGAGTGAACATGGAATCCACGGACTCGGTTGGACGACATGGTGAATGTCTCATATCGTTGCCTCACCATAAGCAGCTTTGCCTCTTTGAATTTCGTGGTACCCTCATATATTTCTTCGAGGGTGGTCCAAACCATGTGAGCGGTCATAAGATTACTCACACAGTTGAACTCTTTTAAAGATAAACCGGCAAAGAGTGCATTTTTTGCACGGGCATTTAAATGTAGCTTTCTCCTGTCGTCATCGGAGTGACTTGCCGGATCATCCAGAGGAGTAAAACCAAGTTTAACGATGTCCCATACATCAAGCCCCATGGCCTCTAGGAATACCAATATGCACACTTTCCAATAAGGATAGTTCGTCCTGTCAAAGATAGGCGCACGACCGGTATGACCAAGAGAAAAGCCCTCATTAGACGTCATACTCTCTCTAGGCGGTAAAGCCTAATTAATTGAGAGACCTTGCTCTGATATCACGTGTAGGATCAAGGATGCCGACTAGAGGTGGGTGAATAGGAGGCTTTAAAACTTTTCAATTAAAAACAAATGTTGCAAAAAGAAGAACCAAAAGCAATTTAATATATTGAAATGAAGAGATAGAGAGAACGAACACAACGATTTTTACCGAGGTCTCGGAGACTCGCCCAATCTCCCCTAATTCTCGTTGAAGCACTCAAGGGGGGAAGGCTTAACGAAGAGCTTCCCTTCCAAATATCCCAAAGACATGTCAACATCATCCTGGGCGAATCCAGCTCCAACGGGACTCGAAGCGTCAACACAAGGAATATGCACAGATGGTCAAGACCGTGGGGGGTCCTCAATGTGTCCCAGCCACCGAAGTGGTCGAACGTCCCTATCACTTTCACCATGGAGGACGCGCACAGAGTTTGCTTCCCCTACGATGATGCCCTTATTGTCTCCGCCACCATCTTCAACTATCGGCTCGCCTGCATCCTGGTGGATGGCGAAAGCGCTGTGGACGTCCTTTACCTAAAAGCATTCAAGGAGATCCAAGTCGATGAAAAGCTACTCCAACCCATAGCTAGCCCTTTGTAGGGCTTCATCCCGAGGAAGACGATCTACCCTGTGGGGAAGGTAGACCTCCCCATGATGTTTGGCATGCTGAACAACTACCGAATGGAGATGGTCCAGTTCGACGTAGTGGACCTCCCATCGCCCTACAATGCCATTAAGGGAAGGACCACCATCAACCACTTTGAACTAGCAATCAACTAAAACTATCTTAGCATGAAGATCCTCGGGCCTCAAGGCGTAATAATCACCCGGGGAGACTAAGATGCCACCCGCGCCCTTTACGAGGGCACCACTACTACGATCGGGGACGTGAACCTGATCAAAACTTCGAAGGAGGGGGACTCTCCCCTAACTCCCGAAGTGTCGGTTCCACTCCTCTGGAAATTCCTCTTGAAACCGTGTCTGAAGGGGGACCTTTGTAAGGTCCAGTTCTTCCCTGGGGACGAAGAGAAAAGTATCAAGATCGGAGCCGACCTCCCCGAGGAGTATGCGAACCAACTCGTCTCCTTCCTTCGTGAAAGCTCTAACATTTTCACATGGAATCCGGTGAACATGAAAGGCCTCCCTCAGGATGTGATCGAGCACGAGCTTGCGGTGGCACCTATCCACCCCTCAGTGAAGCAAAAATTACGAAAGCTCTCCTTCGGGTATCAGGAGGCCACTAAGGTGGAAATTTCGAAGCTCCAAGAGGTGAGATTCATTCAGGAGGTCTTGCAACCCGAATAGCTGGCCAACCCGTCCTTGTTAAGAAGGCCAACGGCAAGTCACTACTACAGAAGTGCATTCCACTAACCCATATTTTCTAACGGTTATAAGCAATCTAGGAAAAATCCGATAGAATAGGACGACAGCGGCGGAAAAGAGGTATTTTACTATCTGTTGCACACTAGTCCAACGTTAGTGAAATGCAAATACTTTTTACTATCGGTCATTACTGTACAAACCGATATAATATATTACATAGTACTATCGGTTTTCCACTTTTAACTGATAGTAAAATTGTGAACTTTATACTATCGGTTATTGCTGTACCAACCGATATAATATATTAAAACAGTACTATCGGTTTTTCGATCGTAACAGATAATAAAATTGTGAACTTTATACTATCGGTTCCTACTGTATCAACCAATATAATATATTACATAGTACTATCGGTTTTTCTCGCATAACTGATAGTGAAATTACTGACTTTTTACTATCGGTTATTACTGTACTAACCGATACATATATTAAATAGTACTATCGGTTATATAAAACAAACCGATAGTAAAATGACTTCACATAACCTAATGGTTATGACAGTGGGGACCTTATTTTACTATCGGTTTGTGTTGTTGAACCGATAGTAAAATTGGACAACTTAATTAGGAAAGGGAAGTGGAGCTATCTCAGAAGATACGGGCAGATGTGACTGCACAATTCGCGGACATGTTAGCTCAAATGAACGAGAAGTATGAACGCCTCAGCCGAGTTGTGCAGTCCAAGGGTTTAGATCCACCTGCCGAGGTCGACGCTGCCAGGCCGAGTAGTGTCGGCTCGAAGGTTCACGTGGATCCGGTGGACCTGATCGAGGTATTGCAACTCTTGAGCTATATATGCAGTTCGGCTGATGCCACTCTCGTTACGTTAGAATTGTTTCGCTAACCTGTTATAATTGTTGCAAATTGCAGAAGCTGGAGAGCTGTAGCCTATTGATCAACATAGGCGACAAACCTGTTGCGGTTGCAAACGGGGTCGTATACCAGTCTTGGGAGGATGTCCGGATCCACTGCGTACCTCTGGAGCCTAGATTCGCAAAGGTACAGGTGGACATGGCCCCCCGGGCTACAGCTCTTTTCTGTTGCCAGTCCCAACGGACGAAATGCGGACAATTGGCGAGGCATTGGGCTCGTACATACAGTGGCCCAAGAAGGGTGTTAGACTACAGGAGGTAAACCCTAGCCATTCTAGCTTACAACTCAGTTAATATACTCAATTTGCAAAATCTAACTTATGCGTTTGTACTTAAAGTGGACGATGGGTACCAGCTCACTTCCTGAGGACACCACCCCCGCCACAACACATGAGCGAACTCCTTCGGCCCCCATGCCTCCTCTGACGGCCTCAAACCCTTCGCCATCAAATGAGGCCGGCGGCACCACACCCCAACCTTCGAAGGTATACACTCGCTCCCCGCCCAAAGGCAAGGGCAAGGCCAAAGGCAAGGCCAAACAAAGCCAACCGGGTACGTTCAAGAACGGGTCCCCACTCGTGTCGGAGTACCTTCTGCGCAATATGGATCAAATAACCAGAAGTCTCCACGAGTGGTACCTGACCCGGTCTAGGCACCACATCAACTTCTTGGTTCACTTCAGGCCAGCCCATTTTCACCGTGAGCCCGGGAGCATATCGGTGGCCCACGAGGATTTGTTCGACCTCCTCAACTGGCGGGAGCTTGATATGTCCATCATACGGACTGGAGTCCTGTGAGTTTGTTGTTGTCTGAAGTTATCACAGTTCATTTCATAAATCTAATCACTTTGTATGCACTACTTACTAATGTCTACTTTGCATCCAGGTGCATGTATAGGCTGGCGTCGATGAGGGCATGTGACAAGGTGGGTTTCCTCGACCCAGAGAAAATAAGCCTCACGATGCTAGAGCACGACCAAGCACATGCGGAGCAATACATATCAAGGGCACTACTAGCGCAGCAGGACCGAGAGTTCATCCTTGCGCCGTACCACCAAAGGTTAGTGCATTTCCTACTATTTAACTCATTCTTGTATGTTACGCCTAACATATGTATGAAACGGTTCGCTTATATATGCAATGTAGGGGCCACTGGGTCCTCGTCGTCATTTGCCCATGGATGAATGAGATCTATTACCTCGATTCGATGAGCGACAAGGTGGCGCATGTTTTCACCCTCACATGGCACATAGGCGCGTAAGTAACATAGTTGTTTTAAATTTTTCTCTGACTAGCTAATTAATGATAACATATTAACCGGCAATGCTAAATTAAATACCGGACTTTCAAACATTATGCTAGTGCTGGAGGGAGGCATGACGCGTCGAAGGGCACAACAATTTCTTGGAAAGAATATGAGGTAATTAATATGGATGGAAGTACTCATGATGAGTCTTTTAATTTAAGCTTAATTAGTTCTTTCGAGTTAATGTGGGTTTATGTCTTTGCATATGCAATTTTTTCAGTGCCATCAGCAGCCACAATCGTGGGAATGTGGCTTCTATGTCATGAGATTCATGTATGACCTGATCAGGAGAAACTTTGCCCATTTCCCTAAGGTAACCATTTTTCCTGACTCAAAGTCGAACTTTAATTGGATGTGACGTACGATCCTAACTTCATACACACATATATGCAGAGCGCCATGTTGAAAGAGCAATATGAGTTGGGTCATTTGAAGGAGCTGCGAACAATTTGGGCTCAATATGTATGGAAGAAGTGGCTATCAACGATCGATAGTAACTGATTTGTGTTGATTGCTGTATTTGTGAATATATATTGAATGTGTCGATTGCTGTATTTGTGAATAAACTCAATATGTGAATAGATTCATTGATTTATTTGTGAATAAACTCGATCAATATGTGCATAAATTCAATCTGTCCAATGCATGTGTATATTACTGTATTAGTGTATTTGTGAACAAATTCAATATGTGAATATTGGTGAATATTTGTAAATATTGGTGTATTTGTGAATGATCCAATGTATCTCTGTATTGCTGTATGTATATGTGCATGATTCCAGTACTAACCGTGCCACTACATAACCGATAGGAAAAACTAATATTACTATCGGTTATATACTACAACCGATAGAATAAATATTACAGTACTATCGGTTCATATACAGAAACCGATAGAAGAAAGTTTCTAGTACTAAACGTGTCTACAAAATACTATCGGTTATATAATATAACCGATAGAAAAAATATTTCAGTACTATCGGTTCATACATAACAACCGATAGAATAAAGTTTCCAGTACTAACTGTGTCTACACAATACTATCGGTTTATATATAACAACCGATAGAATAAAGTTTCCAGTACTAACTGTGTCCACACAATACTATCGGTTTATATAAGAGCCGATAGAAAAAAAATATTTATATTACTATCGGTTTAGATCCTAGCCGATAGAAAAAACCTACACAATACTATCGGTTTATATACGAGCCGATAAAAAAAACGTATACAATACTATCGGTTTAAATCCGAGCCGATAGAAGAAATAGTCGATAGCGATTAGTGAATGTTGGGAATGTAGATGTTTTACTAACGATTTTTGAACCGATAGAAGTGTGCTGCCCCTCTACTATCGTGCCGACCACTATCGGTAAGAGAACCGATAGTAGAGTGGATTTTTAACCGATAGTGAAAAGCATTTCTGTAGTAGTGAGTGGAGTATGTGTGTGCACTTCACCTACTTCAACAAAGCTTTCTCAAAGGATAACCTCCCGCTCTTGCGAATCAATCAATTGGTGGATTCGACCATGGGATGCGAGATGATGGGCTTCCTAGATGCTTATTCAGGCTACCACCAAGTCCGAATATCGATAGAGGGCAAGGAACACACGAGTTTCGTAACTCCTCTTAGCACTTTCTACTACCACCACATGACCTTCAGGCCCAAGAATGTAGGGGAAACCTTCCAACACCTCGTGAGCTTTATCCTGAAGGACTAGATTGGCTATAACATCGAGGTTTACATCGACAATGTAGTCGTCAAGTGATCCGGGAGGATCTTTGTCGCGCCCCGAAACTGGGACTATGACTACTCCTGTAGAGACCTAGCTCGCTGCAGCTAGTCCCATATATGCATAGCATACACATACCCTTGACTTCCCAGGATAAGTCAAGCACAGGAGTATATTCACATTGCAACAGAGTAACTTACAAAATAGTTAAGCAGTGTGGCTTGCTGGCCTTGATATTACATAAGAAGATTACAATGCCTTCACGGCATACATGGTTTAGCAAAATAACATCTACACAGCAGAAGTTAGGTGACCCACCCACAAAGAGAAGTGGACGGCAGAACAACACACATCAAGGCAATGACGGAACTGACGCTCCTCCTTCTGGATCCAAGAAGTTCTCCATGCCTTCATCTTGGTCAGTGAACGCTCCATCTACTGATTTGTAGGTTGCAAGGGTGAGCACTTACGTACTCAGCAAGTCATAGGTAAGAGTAGATACATATAGTAGTGATGATATGAATCTAGACTAGTCAAGAATTATGGATGTTTGTAAAATAACCTTTTTCTTTCTTATCTCATCTCATGGCAGCACCTTTCATAATATAGCATCATTATTCATGTTCACTAAATTATAGCACTACCGCGACACGTCGCCACACGACAGCCCACGGCAGCACTCCTTATCATGACAACACATGTCATTTGGGTAATCATGATTTAACACATTTTATTTAGAAAATAATACTTGTGTCACACCTCGTGGATTTAATCCACCGCAGCAGACTCCTATAAACCCGGGAGCTCGGAGTATTCGAATACGTTTTTAACTCTGCAGAGAGGTACCAATTTACCTGCAAGATATTCCACTTTCAAGCCCATCCTATCAAAATGATTAGACCCCTCCTCACAACCATGTGTGAGTGGCAAGGTGGAGATAACAAGAACTTTTGTTATGCATCACTTACAATTCACCCCCGACCCTGTGGCTCTCCGCGAGACACAGTTGTGGTAGGCTGTATCCTAACCTCCACCCCTTCATATATTTCCATTACTGGATCAACGTGCGAGATCACCTTCAGTGATATGTGTGGGAGCCGTCCTCCGTGCCCAAACGTGCATCACTACACAATTCCAGCAGGGGTGTCATGTGCGATCCACATAAGTACTTGTTCAGGCCTGTCCCATACCAGGCTTGCAGTTAGCACGTGTTTCATGCCACTAGACGCACAACACAAGGTTCTAGTCCTTATATGCCAGTGACCAGACCATCCACAATCCTACACCTTCAGTGCCTGCATTCCTTCGCAGTTTAGCACCTCCAGTGCTACCACCATCCATACCATTTTCTGGTCACAGCTAGGGGTTTTATTTCATGAATATAAATATATATATATATATATATACATATATAATTGTTCATGGCTCAAAACTTGTTTATTTCACATTTCACAGATAACCAGTATAGTACTGCCAATTCATAAATCAATCTTTCGCATGCAATATTATCTATATTCAAGGTTATGTTTTAGCAACATTTAAAATATAGGTTCAAGATGACCAAGGATATGACTTGCCTTCCGCGTCGTAAGAAACAGCAGTTGATGACGGATCAACAGCGAAGTCCTCAAATTCAGCTTCTGGATCTGCTCGACGACAAACCAAACAATACACACAATGATTACTTATTATATTAAAATGATTTATGATCTATATGCAGATATGCTTTACAAGAGTGACTGAACGATATTGGAGATAATTGAGATTGCAAGCTGAACTGAGTTGAGAGTCTAGGGTTTCAAGGAATTGGCTAAGGATGGGTGTTAGATGCTCTTAGGATCTCAAGGTTGCAATAAGAACATCAGTTTTGTGGTTGGTTTGATCAAAAACAGCGAATGTCAGCAGATTGACATTTGGATCAAGACTCTGACATAACTTCAAGGAAAACTAGAGAGCTTATCTCAAGTTATGATAGTAGAAGAAAGTGTAGATCATAACTCTACAAATTCAGTGGACAAAGTGGTTTTCCAATTGCATAATCAGAAGTGGGTAAACGGGCATGCACTGGGACAGTGTCAAAAACTAGGGTTTAGCAGCAAATACAATTCAAGGGCTCAAATTAAGTTGTGATAGAAGAAGGAATTGTAGATCACAACCTCAGGAATCTAAGAGACAAAGTTATGCTCAAAATGCACATCTGGAAGAGAGTGAAAAGGGCTAATGCCACTGACTGACATAGTCTGGCATTGAACTGACATGGCCAGAAACTAGGGCTTGGCATAACTTTTGATCTAGGGCTCCAAATGATGCACCACTTTGTCTGGGAGGTAGGCATTGATAACAGGAACAAATCATTCAACAGGATCCAAAGCTGAAAATGGCTGGAAGATGATGAAATTCAAAGGAGAAGTGTGGTGGTGACACGGCACAGTGAAGCCACTGGTCAAAATCTTGGCATGGCTGTATCTCAAAATCTAGACAGTTTTAGAGATCGGGCTAGAAGACAAATATGCTCAGGAGGTTGAAGCACACCTGAAGGACAAAGTTGATGAAGCTGAAACGGCCAGGAATAGGTTTTCGGTGAACTGTGCCGGTGAAGATGACATGGGATTTGGGGGTTTTTGATACAGGTCAAATGAACTTAATTCCAAGCTCAGGGAGTGATAGATGGGTAAGATGAAGCTACCTCAATGGTCAATTTAGTCGGAGGATGGCCGGAGAAGCCTGGCGACGATCGCCGGTTTCTGGAGAAACTCAAATCTGGGGAAAGCTTCGATTGAAGCTCAATCTGGAGATCTGGATGCACATGCTTGCTGGAAATGTCTCACTGATCATTTTCTTCCACAGAATCGAAAGCTGATTCGAAGTAATTTGGCCTGCATTGCCGGAACAGGGCAATCGGGAATTTTCGGTGATCGCCGGCGTTAGAGGTCACCGGTGAGCAATTAAATGATACTACACATAGAGGATGAGTAGGGGAACTCACTGATGGCTTCAATTTGGTGAGAGGTGCAGCAGATTGTGCTGGCACCGTGAGGCTCCTCGACGGCTCACCGGAGAAGAAGACGACGGTGAGGAGATTTGCAAATTTGGTTAAGTTCTGGTGAAGAGGAAATGATACAAGGTATGGCTGCTTATATAGACCAGAGGGTGATGCTTGCAAGGAGATAGCAGCAAGGAAATTGGCGTCAGTGATTTGATTTGCCGGGCGCAGATGCAACAACGGCGAGCGGTGACGCGACGGCGCACAGGCGATGCAAAGCGGTTGCTTCATCGGGACTCATCAATGTCGGGCGGTGCAAGGCGGTGGCGACAAGGGCTGGCAAAGCAAGCAACGTGGCGCGGTGTTGCTGACAAAAGCCTGTTGTTTCTGCTGCTGGTCGCGCACAGGAGCAAATGCTATTCAACGGCGCTGCCACGGTGTTGCCACGGCACAGCTGAAGCAAGGACACGTACACACAAGCATGCACGGTCACGAGTGCGGCGAAGCTTCACCGGTGGCGAGCAAACACGACGCAAGGAAACACGGTGAGGCTCTGGTCGTGAACTCAGCAGCTGCCTGGTCGAATCTGGATTCATTTGCAATATTTGATTTCTTGATTTGGACTGAATTGTAAATCTGAAGATTTGGGAGGTTTGATCTGACTTTGATTACATTAATCTGGTGGGCTTGATTCAACAGATGACTTGGCACAAATAGAAGATAAAGTTTGAGACATTTGGATGATTTTCGATATGAACTGAAAACAGAGTAAATTAGGGTACAATAAGTATGAATCTTATTGATCTCGAATTCTGGGATTTAGGGTTTGATTTTGAGATACTCATAAAAGAAGAATTTGTGTTGAAAAGCATTTGGGAGGTGTTCCCTAAATTAGATTTGAATTTGGAGATGATTTGCAACATTTTGCCTTTTTAGGCTTCTGGAAAATCTGGAAAATGACTGATCTACGATACTCTTGGACTGATTTGCGAAAAAGGTTTAGATGGTGAAATCTGGCTGCCAACTTTTTGGATTAAGGTATTGGCATACCCTTGATCATAATCCAAGAATAATCTGGTCTGATCTTGGCTAAGATTTTGATTAAATCTGGATTTCTGAAACTTAGGGTAAAAGATATTCTGCTTTCGAAAACAGAAAGGAGTTGATAAATCTGGAAGTTAGAGATAGAATTGAATCTGGGTTCTGAAGGCTTTTAGGTTCAGGATAACTGATAAATCATATCTGAACAATCTGATCTTGATTTGGGGTCACAGGATAGATTTTGGAGATTTTAGGCTAGAACAGAATAAAACCGGAGCTGATTTGGTTGATCTAGAAGAGACATATGCATACATGATTTTTAAGAAAGAAACTTTTTACCCCAAAACTCAGGATGTTACAATCTTCAATTCCTGATCGCATACGTCTTCGTGACCAAGTCCTGATCGCATACGGCTTCGCGACCTTAACCGTGTTCAGAAAGGATTCGTGGCCATGGATGGGTCCACCACCATGGATTGGTTCGTGACCAGGAAAAGGAATTCGTTCCCTGTTCGGAATTGTAATCCGATCCGAATATGTGTAACTAAGCTTATCTGATTAGGGTTAGTTATATCATTCTAATACATTTAGGTTATTGAGTCTGATACGTACTCATACGATTGGACTATAAATACCTTATAATAGGTCTAGTTTAGATCATCGAAAAATCATTGAAAAGTCATAGAATTTATTTGAGTTTCAAACACTTATAGTTCCTTCGACGTAGGCAAGTGTGCCTAACGTTCGACGTGTAAAGCCCTCTTTGAAATAAAGAGTTGTGCAATTACTTTGAGCTGTGTTTTCGATCAACATTTGGGTTTTGGTATTTCCGAGTAAGATCCTGTTATTCCGCATTTTAGAATCTGCGTGAGCCTAGTGCGAAAACCAAGGCTAGGTCTCAAACGGATCAAGTTGGTATCAGAGCAACTTTCCTATCCTGTGGATGGTGAAGACTCGCCAGGGTTACAAAACCCCCGACAAAACTCCAGGCGATCAATTGACGGTTCCTACAGCCGCGTCTCCGACAATGTCTGACGATACCTCCGTTCAAGCTAACCTAGCCGAAAAAGTGGCTAAGCTCTCCACCGACATGGAAACCGTGCTTGCTTGGATTAAGCAGCAGGTCATGATTATACCTCCTGAAGTAGGGAAGGTTATGGGTGAGAAGACTGGTGAAGACTTGCGCAGGGCAGACGAAGATGAAGATGAAGGCGACCACAAGATCGACGACCTCGCCAACACCTCCTTAGCTGTCGAATCTTCTAAGGTCGACGCTGAGATTGATATACCCATATATGATGGGATGATCAATGCTGAGAAGCTAGATTCTTGGATCGACCAGCTTGAGACCTACTTTGACCTGAAAGGGTTCAGTAGCGCTCAAAAGGTCAAATTTGCACCTTTGAAGATGAAGGACCACGCCAAGACATGGTGGAAGGCCCTTGTCACCAGTGGTGAAGCTGACGACCTTGCGTGGGATCAATTCAAACGACTTCTGCGACAAGAATTCTATCCGATGGGTTACCTGGAGGAGAGATGGGAGCGTTGGCACAGATTGTACCAACGGCACGACCAGACCGTCCAAGACGATACGACAGAGTTTCGGCGACAAGCAATGGTCATTGGCATCTCACTATCCGACCCTCAGATATTTCGGAAATACACATCTAGACTTCAGAAATCGATCAGTACTAAGTTAAGTCTGTTCGGCGTCCAAGACATTGCGACTGCGAGCACAACTGCTATGGCGATCGAGAAGAAGAACAAATCCCACAGCGACAAAAGCACGAAGGAAAGTGCGACCTCGACAAAGAAAAAGCCGAGTCCGAAAAAGAACGCTTCAAAATCTGGCACGGGTGGCTTTTGCGAACATTGTCAACTCGCGGGACATACCAAGGATAAATGCTACAAGCTTCATCCTGAACTTCGACCAAAGAAAAATGGACCAGGGAAAAGAACAGCCACGGCTACTGCGACTTCACCCGACGAAGAGGTTGTCCGAGTGAATTCGGTTAATGAGGCGGATACGACCTTGTCTCTAATGGCAATGCCGAAGGAGAAGGGTTCCGATCCACCGAACGACCATCACCCAACGGAGAACTTGTTCACCATCAACATCCAGGTGAAGCACGAAGTGGACGCAGCGATATTCGATCCAGGAAGTCAGAAGAATCTGGTCTCCGTTGGATTGGTTCGGTGACTTGGTTTGAAGAAAACCACACACCCGCGACCATATCCGCTGGGTTGGTTTACATCCAACGTGAACCAATAGATTACCAGTCAGTGTGTGTTGAAGTTTGCGATCTCTGCACGATATATCGATGAGGTGCAATGCGATGTTGTCCCTATCGATATCTATCAGGTGATCTTTGGGAGTCCGTATCTGTATGATCGAGACGCTCACTTCCATCGGTGAGCGCAAGAGTACGACCTCACCAAAGACGGAGTTAAGTTCGTGATCAGTAGAGACATCCACATCAACACTTCGAACTTGATTACCGCAAATTAAGTCAAATGAATTGTTAATGCATGTCACAAGTATGTGCTTGTCATAATTCGACCCATTGGTCAAGGTGAGGGGACTCGACCAGCATTGTCGTTGGCGTGCTGAGAGGATTCTGGTCGTTTGTGGGGACTGCTAGAGAAATACAGTGATCTGTTCGATACTACCCAGGGTCGTCCGCCAAAATGTCCAATCGAGCACAAAATTCAGCTTGTGTCCGATACGACACTGCCCAATCTGAGTATGTATCGCAACTCAGTATTGGAGAATGAAGAGATCAAGAAACAACTTGGTAAGTTGCTGAACGATGGTGTCATTTAACCGAGTAGTTCACCTTGTGGATCTCCTGTGGTGTTAGTACCAAAGAAAGATGGGACTTGGCATATGTGCATAGACTATCAAGCAATGAACAAGATCACCATCAAGAACCGGTACCCCCTTCCTCGTATTGATGACCTGCTAGACAAATTGAAGCATGCTGTGGTCTTCTCCAAATTGGATCTTAAGTCAGGATATCATCAAGTCAGCATTCGAGAGGAGGATACGTGGAAAACCGCGTTCAAAACACGACAAGGTCTGTTCGAATGACTGGTCATGCCGTTTGGTCTCTGCAATGACCCAGCAACCTTCATGCGTCTTATGAATGACATATTGAGACAGTTCATCTACGACTTTGTGATTGTTTACCTCGATGACATATTGGTTTATAGTTGTTCGTGGGATGACCACCTCATTCATGTCGAAAAGGTGTTCGAACAGCTTCGGCAACATCAACTTCGCCTCAACCGTAAGAAGTGCGAGTTCGGCCAGCAAACTCTACTTTACCTAGGATTCCTGGTCGGCAACGATACGTTGCAAATCGACCCAGATAAGGTAAAAGTGATTCACGAGTGGCTGCGACCGCGAACAGTTACGGATGTGCGTAGTTTTGTGGGAGCATGCCAATACCTTCGGAAGTTCATCCGACACTTCTCGATTATGGCTTCTCCATTGCATGCATTAACCAGGATCGATCAGAAGTTCAAGTGGACAGGGAAACATAAGGACACGTTTCTCTTGCTGAAAAATAAGATCAGCGAGGCGCCTGTGTTAGCTTTGCCGAATCTCCAGAAACCGTTCGAGCTAGAAACCAATGCCTCTGGTTATGCGATGGGCGCAGTGCTCATACAAGAAGGTCGACCAGTGGCATATCACTCCAAGTTATTCCAGGGAGCTCAGAAGAACTACCCGACTTATGATAAAGAGTTATGCGTACTGCATCAGGCCGTGAAACATTGACGGTGTTATCTCTTGGATAAAGAGACTGTTGTCCACACCGACCATCAACCGTTGCAATATTTACAAACTCATTCCAAGCTACAGCAAGCTCGGCACATGAAGTGAATATCGTATCTACAGCAGTTTAATCTGGTGATTAAGTACAAGAAGGGCATACACAACAAATTGGCGGACATGTTGTCGCGACCACCAGTTACGACTCTTTGCTAATCAGCGTACATGCAGATCGAGCCCTCATGTCATGATGACTATACCAATATGTACAGTGAAGATCCTGATTTTCAAACAGCACTGGCTGAGCTCGAAACAGGGAAACCTACAGAGTTCGTTCTGCGAGAAGGACTCTTGTACAAGGGCAAATTACTTTGCATACCTCGTGGAGCACTTCGAATTCAATGGATGCGAGAAGCACACACATCGAAGGTAGCTGGTCACTTTGAAGTTACAAAGACGTTGCAAAATCTTCACAGACATGTGTTCTGGCCGCATATGTAGCAAGATGTGGCTAGTTTTGTTCGAGGCTGTGGTCTCTGCAGCATCTCGAAACCGGCAAACCAAAAATTAGGTTTGTACACTCCTTTGCCAGTTCCATCGCGACCATGAGAGAGCATATCCATGGATTTCTTAGGGGGATTGCCTAAGACCCGACGTGGCAACGACTATCTATTCGTGGTTGTTGATCGGTTCTCCAAAATGATTATTCTTATACCTTGTCGAAAGACTATCACGGGAGAAGAAGCAGCTCGGGTATTCTTTCAACACGTTTGGACACACTTCGGATTGCCGACTTCTATTGTGTCTGATCGCGATACCCGGTTCCGTAGTCACTTTTGGCGATCGCTCTGGACGATGATGGACACCAAGCTAGAGAGGAGTACTGCTTTTCATCCGCAAACTGATGGTCAAACCGAGGTGGTAAATCGCACAGTCGTTCATCTCTGGAGAGGATATAACTCGAAGCACCCGAAGACCTAGGAGGGAAGCATACTGTAACTGTAGTTTGCTTTTAATCGAGCAGTGCATGGTTCGACTGGAAAGTCGCCGTTTGAGGTCTGTTTAGGGTTTCTACCACAGAGTCCATTCGACATGGAGTTTGTGATTCCTACCTCAGCACAGAACAGCAAGGAAGCAACTGATCAGGATCGAGCACAAAAGTTCCTGGAAGGTATTCAACGACTCCATCGAGAAGTTGAACAGAACTTGCTGAAAGCTCAACTCAAGTACAAGGCGCGACATGATCGGCACCAAGTTGATGCGCAATTTCAAAAAGGTGATATGGTATAGTTACATCTGAGTAAGAAGAGACTTAAAGGTGAAAGTAATAAACTCAAACCCATTCGTTATGGTCCTTTTCGGATTTTGCGAAAAATGGGTAATAATGCTTGTCAGCTCGAGTTACCTCCATACATGAATATTCACTCGGTTGTCAATGTTGAGCACCTCAAACTCTTCGAGCCTTCAAAGCTGGATGATGAGCCAGATACCATAGTACCATATGTTGAAGACTTGGTCTATCAACGAGACGAACCTCTACGTGAAGATGTAATTCTGGAGAAGAAGGTGACTACCACCCGCAGTGGCACAAAGAAGACTTTTCGAATCGGTCGGAAAGGTCAACGATCACATGCGACAAAGTGGTACACCAGAGAAGATGGACAAGCCCAATTTCCACATCTCCAGTTTGATCGAGAGGTCGCAATAGGGGTTGGCTCCTTCTCAACAAGGGAGTCATGATCTGGGAGGATCTTCAATTCCTGATCGCATACAGCTTCGCGACCATGTCCTGATCGCATACGGCTTCGCGACCTTAACCGTGTTTGGAAAGGATTCGCGACCATGGATGGGTCCGCGACCATGGATTGGTTCGCGACCAGGAAAAGGAATTCATTCCCTATTCGGAATTGTAATCCGATCCGAATATGTGTAACTAAGCTTATCTGATTAGGGTTAGTTATATGAGTCTAATACGTTTAGGTTATTGAGTCTGATACGTACTCATACGATTGGACTATAAATACCTTGTAATAGGTCTAGTTGAGATCATCGAAAAGTCATAGAACTTATTTGAGTTTTAAACACTTATAGTTCATTCGACGTAGGCAAGTGTGCCTAACGTTCGACGTGTAAAGCCCTCTTTGAAATAAAGAGTTGTATAATTACTTTGAGCTGTGTTTTCGATCAGCCTTTGGGTTTCGGTATTTTAAAGTAAGATCCTGTTATTCCGCATATTAAAATCTGGGCAAGCCTAATGCGAAAACCAAGGTTAGGTCTCAAACGGATCATCAAGAGCCATCTCGTGGACACACACATTGAAGACTTGGTGGAGACCTTCCGCAACCCTCACAAGTACGAGTTGAAACTTAACCCGGAAAAATGTGATTTCGCCGTCCATGGTGGGAAACTACTGGGTTTCCTCGTTTCTCAATGAGGGATTTAGGCCAACTCCAAGAAGATTCGGGCTCTCTTGGACATGTCCCCACCGTGCTCTATCACAGACATTTAGCGGCTAACTGGCCGCCTAGCCGCATTAAGTCACTTCATTTCGCGGTCAGGAGAACACGTCCTCCAGTTTTACAAGATCCTTCATGATCTCGAGGGTTTCCAATCGACCCTTAAGGCCCAAAGCACGTACGATGACATGAAGAAGTATCTCGTGAGCCCTCCCATACTCGTGAGCCCATGGCAAGGTGAGTCGCTGCTCTTGTATCTCGCAGCCACACCTATGGCCGTTAGCATGTGAGGGCCACTCGACTAGCGATGCCCTTGTTGTGCATGCGTATAACCCGGCTACCCACGATATAGTCACACGCATTTACAAGAATAAATATCATAGACATAATACAAATGAACAATAAAGACAAATATAAAAAGTACATATGGCAACTCGGTCGACTATACAACAAGAGATACAAGACCTCACATGGTCAAATCTTTATAGTTCTAATAAAATAGTTTTAACAAAAAGAAATATAACGGACATCTATGACCCATCCACAATTGAAGTTCGAGTGTGGTTGGTAACCATCTAAACTTTGGGTGGTCACATGTCTTCAGAAGTCTGACTTCTCCTGATCTGTTTGAGACCTAGTCTTGGTTTTCGCACTAACTCGCCCAGATTCTAATATGCAGAATTACGGGATCTTATTCAGAATTACCGAAACCCAAAGGACGATTGAAAACACAACTCAAAGTAATTGCACAACTCTTTATTTCAAAAAGGCTTTACACGTCGAACATTAGACACACTTGCCTACGTTGAAGGAACTATGAGCTGGATATATGATCCAAGGCTGTAATAATATTCGATGATCGAAACAAGACCTATTATAAGGTATTTATAGTCTAATCGTATGAGTACGTATCAGACTCAAGAACCTAAACGTATTAGATTCATATAACTAACTAACCCTAAACAGATAAGCTTAGTTTTATATATTCGAATCGGATTACAATTCCGAACAGAGAACAAATTCCTTTTCAAGGTCGCGAACCAAACCATGGTCGCGAAACCTTTCTGAACACGGTTATGATCGCGGAGCCTTATGCGATCAAGATCTGAAGATCCTCCCGGATCATGACTCCCTTGTTGAGAAGGAGCCAACCCCTGTTGCAACCTCTCGATTAAACTGGAGATGTAGAAATTGGGCTTGTCCATATTCTCTGATATACCACTTTCCTGCACGTACTTGTTGACTCCGACCGATTCGAAAAGTCTCTTTTGTGCCACTGCGGGCGGTAGTCACCTTCTTCTCCAGAATCACATCTTCGCGTAGAGGTTCGTCTCATTGATAGACCAAGTCTTCAATAGATGGTACTATGGTATCTGGCTCATCATCCAGCATTGAAGGCTCGAAGAGTTTGAGGTGCTCAACATTGAAAACCGAGTAAATATCCATGTATGGAGGTTACTCAAGCTGACAAGCATTATTACCCACTTTCCGCAAAATCCAAAATGGACCATAACGAATGGGTTTGAGTTTCTTACCTTCACCTTTAAGTCTCTCCTTACTCAGATGTAACCATACCATATCACCTTTTTCGAATTGAGCATCAACTCGGTGCCGATCGTGTCGTGCCTTGTAGTTGAGTTGAGCTCGCAGTAAGTTCTGTTCAGTCTCATGATGGAGCCGTTGAATACCTTCCAAGAAATTTTGTGCTCGATCCTGATCAGATGCTTCCTTGCTGTTCCGTGCTGAGGTAAGGATCACAAACTCCATGTGGAATGGACTTTGTGGTAGAAATCCTAAACAGACCTCAAACGGTGACTTTCTAGTTGAACCATGCACTGCTCAATTAAAAGCAAACTGTAGGTACAATGTGCTTTCATCCCAGGTCTTCGGGTACTTCCAGTTATATCCTCTCAAGAGATGAACAATGGTGCGATTTACCACCTCGGTTTGACCATCAGTTTGCGGATGAAAGGCAATACTCCTATTTAGCTTGGTGTCCATCATCGTCTAGAGCAATCACCAAAAGTGACTAAGGAACCGGGTATCGCGATCAGACACAATAGAAGTCGGCAGTCCGAAGTGTGTCCAAACGTGTTGAAAGAATACCCGAGCTGCTTCTTCTCCCGTGATAGTCTTTCAACAAGGTATAAGAATAATCATTTTGGAGAACCGATCAATGACCACAAATATATAGTCATTGCCACGTCGGGTCTTAGGCAATCCTCCCAAGAAATCCATGGATATGCTCTCCCATAGTCACGATGGAACTGGAAAAGGAGTGTACAAACCTAATTTTTGGTTTGCCGATTTCAAGATACTGCAGAGACCACAGCCTCGAACAAAACTAGCCACATCTTGCTGCATACACAGCCAGAACACATGTCGGTGAAGATTTTGCAACGTCATTGTAACCCCAAAATGACCAGCTACTTTTGATGTGTGCGCTTCCCGCAACCATTGAATTCAAGGTGCTCCATGAGGTATGCAAAGTAAGTTCCCCTTGTACCAGAGTCCTTCTCGATAAACGAACTCTATAGGTTTCCCTGTTTCAAGCTCAGTTAGTGCTGTTTGAAAATCAGGGTCTTCACTGTACATAGTGGCATAGTTATCATGACATGAGGGCTAGATCTGCATGAACGCTGATAAACAGAGGGTCGTAACTGGTGGTCGCGACAACATGTCCGCCAGTTGTGTACGCCCTTCTTGTACTTAATCATCAGATTAAACTATTGCAGATACGACATGCACTTCATGTGCCGAGCTTGCTGTAGCTTGGACTGAGTTTGAAAATATTACAACGGTTGGTGGTCGGTGTGGACAACAATCTCTTTACCCAAGAAGTAACACCGCCAATGTTTCACAGCCTGATGCAGTGCGCACAACTCCTTATCGTACGTTGGTTAGTTCTTTTGAGCTCCCTAGAATAACTCGGAGTGATATGCCACTGGTCGACCTTCTTACATGGGTACTGTGCCCATCATATAACCTGAGGCATCGGTTTCTAGCTCGAATAGTTTATGTAGATTCAGCAAAGCTAACACAGGCACCTCGCTGATCTTCCTCTTTAGTAAGAGAAATGTGTTCTCATATTTCCCTGTCCACTCGAACTTCTGATCGATCTTGGTTAATACATGCAACAGAAAAGCCACAATCGAGAAGTGTCGTATGAATTTCTGAAGATATTGGCATGCTCCCAGAAAACTACGCACATTCATAACTGTTCGAGGTCGCGGCCACTCGCGAATCACTTTTACCTTATCCAGGTCGATTTGCAATGTAGATTTACCGACCATGAATCCTAAGTAAAGTAGAGTTTATTGGCCGAACTCGCACTTCTTACGGTTGAGGCGAAGTCGATATTGCCGCAGCTGTTCGAACACCTTTTCGACATGAATGAGGTGCTCATCCCACGAATGACTATAAACTCATATGTCATCGAGGTAAACGATCACAAAGTCATCGATGAACTGTCTCAATACGTCATTCATGAGACGCATGAAAGTTGCCAGGACGTTGTAGAGATCAAACGGCATAACTAGCCATTCGAAGTGTTGACATGGATGTCTCTACTGATCACGAACTTAACTCCGTCTTGGGTGAGGTCATACTCTTGCGCACGCCGATGGAAGTGAGTGTCTCCATCATACAGATACGGACTCCCAAATATCACTTGACAGATATCGATAGGGACAACATCGCATTGCACCTCATCGATATATCGTGCAGAGATTGCAAACTTCAACACACACTGACTCATAATCTGTTGGTTCACATCGGATGTAAACCAACCCAGTGGATATGGTCACGGGTGTGTGGTTGTCTTCAAACCAAGTCGCCGAACCAGTCCAACGAAGACCAGACTCTTCTGACTTCTGGGATCGAATATCACTGCGACCATTTCGTGCTTCACCTGGATGTTGATGGTGAACAAGTCCTCCGTTGGGTGATGGTCGTTCGGTGGATCCGAACCCTTCTCCTTCGGCATTGCCATCAGAGACATGGTCGTATCCGCCTCATCAACCGAATTCACTCGGACAACTTCTTCGTCGGGTGAAGTCGCAGTAGTCGTGGCTGTTCTTTTCCCTGGTCCGTTTTTCTTCGGTCGAAGTTCAGGATGAAGCTTGAAGCATTTGTCCTTGGTATGTCCCGCGACTTGACAATGGTCGCAAAAAATACCCGTGCCTGGCTTTGAAGCGTTCTTCTTCGGACTCGGTTTTCTTTTTGTCAAGGTCGCATTGTCCTTCGTGCCTTTGTCGTTGCGGGATTTGTTCTTCTTCTCGATCACCATAGCAGTTGTGCTCGCGGTCGTGATGTCTTGAACGCTGAACAGGCTTAGCTCAGTACTGATCGATTTCTGAAGTCCAGATGTGTATTTTCGAAATACCTGAGAATCAGATAGCGATATGCCGATGACCATTGCTTGTCTCCGGAACTCCATAATATAGTCTTGGACGGTCTGGTCGCACTGTTAGTACAATCTGTACCAACGTTCCCATCTCTCCTCAAGGTAACCCATCGGATAGAATTCTTATCATAGGAATCGCTTGAATTGACCCCACGCAAGGTCGTCAGCTTCACCATTGGCGACAAGGGCCTTTCACCAAGTCTTGGAGTGGTCCTTCATCTTCAAAGGTGCGAAATTCACCTTTTGAGCACTACTGAACCCTTTCAAGTCAAAGTAGGTCTCAAGCTGGTCGATCCAAGAATCCAATTTCTTGGCATCAATCACCGCATCATATACAGGTATATCGATCTTAGCATCGACCTTAAAAGATCCGACAGCTAAGGAGGTGTTGGCGAGGTCATCCGTCTTGTGGTCGCCTTTGTCTTCATCTTCGTCTGCCCTGCGCAAGTCTTCACCAGTCTTCACACCCATAACCTTCCCTACTTCAGGAGGTACAATCATGGCCTGCTGCTTAATCCAAGCAAGCACGGTTTTCATGTCGGTGGAGCGCTTATCCACTTGTTCGGCTAGGTTAGCTTGAACGGAGATATCGTCAGACATTGTCGGAGACGCGGCTGTAGGAATCGTCAATTGATCGCCTGAAGTTTCACCGGAGGTTTTGTAACCCTGGCGAGTCTTCACCATCCACAGGATAGAAAAGTTGCTCTGATACCAACTTGATCCGTTTGAGACCTAGTCTTGATTTTCGCACTAGGCTCGCCTAGATTCTAATATGCAAAATTACGGGATCTTACTCGGAATTACTGAAACCCAAAGAATAATCGAAAACATAATTCAAAGTAATTACACAACTCTTTATTTCAAAGCGGACTTTACACATCGAACGTTAGACACACTTGCCTACGTCGAAAGAACTATGAGCTGGATATATGATCCAAGGCTGTAATAATATTCGATGATCTAAACTAGACCTATTACAAGGTATTTATAGTCCAATCGTATGAGTATATATCAGACTCAATAACCTAAACGTATTAGATTCATATAACTAACTAACCCTAAACAGATAAGCTTAGTTATATATATTCGGATCAGATTACAATTCCGAACAGAGAACGAATTCCTTTTCAAGGTCGCGGACCAAACCATGATCGCGAAACCTTTCTGAACACGGTTATGATCGCGGAGCCTTATGCGGTCAAGACCTAAAGATCCTCCCGGATCATCTCCTAAGTTAGATTCAACAATTAAGCCAAATGAGTACAACGTACTTAGCAAATCACTGGTAATTAGTATAGCACATATCTCATGTGTGTATGATTAACTACACCTATGAAGCCAGAAGGAAGTTCAACTTCTATAAAATATGATTTAACTTAATTGTAAGTATTTTAGTTACCATGATAGTTACTTCGTAACCATCAATTTTTAAATTATAAAGCTACTTGCATCCCAACAAAGTGGATTTAATCCACCACAACCAACTGCTGATAACCGGGAGCACGGAGTATTCGAATACGTTTTTAAACTCTACAAAGGGGTATCAATTTACCCATAAGATATCACAACTTTCATGTCGGTCCTATCTATAGCGATTAGATCATATCCTGTAGCTATATGCGAGCGACTCAGTTGTGCTAACAAGGATTTTGATTATGATTTCCATACAATTCACCCCTGTCCTGTGGTCGGACTAACCACAGTTGTGGCGAGCTACACCCACCACACCAATCGATCATATTCCCATTACTGGGCCAGAGTGCAGTGTGTGCAGCAAACTCCGTGAAGGATTTTGTACTGCCAAAAATACGTGCACAATTTAAAAACAGGACTCAACCATATAGGAGGTTCATATATGTTGTTGGATCTAGGTAGATCTAAGTATCTACATTTTTATGATTAATGACGATTTGGATAAATCCATTATGATTAAAGTTAATCTGAAGAAGTCAGTTTTGATGATCAAATGACAAATTAGATAAATCCTGATTTAGCAAAAGTTAATTGAATTGATTATCGGTAAACCCTGAATTGGATGTTTCCTCAGTTGCGGGTTTGATATTGATGCATACATAGAGGGGGAGCTCGGTGGTTGCATCAAGCTTGTGCAAATTGATTGATCAAGATATTATATGACAAACCCTGAGGTTGATGACTCCAGTTGCGGATTTAATATCGATACACATGTTGAGCAGGAGCTCATCACTTTGGTCATCTAGGTTGATTGATATCTTGACATGAGTAGTATAGATCGTGTGCGTATGTGTTTATCATCTACGATCTATATGATTGTATTCTATCTCATACTCATTTGCTACTCGTTGAATATGGTTGCGTCATTTCACTGGAAGGAGAAACTGTCGAGCTAACTCCTGTGTGGAGTAGTTTCTCTGGTGGTGATAAATGACGACCTACATTTGAGACTAATAATTGTGTATTGAGTGTACGTATTGTAGTCTCAGTTTGATTGCAGGATGAAAGTGAGCAAGGACGTGAGGAGAATGAAGACGATATGAGACATCCCAAGCTTAGCGAGGATGAGCTTTGCAAAGACAGGCGTCAAGTGGTCGAACTTCGCGTGGTCAAGCTTAGTGGGATCGAGCTTTGCGATGACGAGCGTCGAGCGATCAAGCTTCACGAGGTCAAACTCCACCTAAGGTAAAATCCAAGATTAAGGATTGCTTTCTTAGGGTTTTACCGGTTTCGGTGTTTGGAGACAGACCGGGTTGATAGGTTTCTTTTTAACTAGTTTGACCGTACTATTAAGAGGGGTCGAAAACTAGTAGCTTGAATCTATCTAGTGCGGAAGCTCAGATGCATTCATATCATCTTGCACTAGTGTCTTGCATTGCTAGAGAGTCTAAGTGTAGTTTGTGTGCATTAGAGAAAATGTTTTGAAAACTGCACTTAGTCGTGATCGCCAGCTATTTGAATTGGTTTATTTTTATAGAGCTGGTCATGGTTGTATTTGCACATTCTGATCGTATCTGTGCTTGATATGTGGTCGTGGTCGTGTCGCTGGTTTGGCGGCTTTTCTATTAGGGTTTGGGCGTGGTCGTAGGAGTTCGAACTGGTCGTACCAGTCTTCGACTCGCTTGCGTACACTCGACCAAATCCTATCGACCACCTGTTTTCGATCGGATGTCAGACCTGTGTGGTCGTGGTCGTTGCTGAGTGACAGCAATCACATCCGCGAGAAAACGGCAAATCCGTATGTGCAAATACCCTAAATTGCATTTGAGATGACTTTTGTGTTGGATATTTTGACAATAGGAAAGTTTCTGATTTTTCTAGAAGCTTCTAGACCTTTCTAGGTCTTGCTCCTGTTGACAAAATTGTAGAGCTCTGAATTATATTTCCAACAAGCCAAAAATCACCTCAATCGGATCTCTGGATCAAAAGTTATGCTTATTGTACTGTCAGTGTGCAGTGGCCGGATATTGTCTGGGCATGGGCGGACAGTGTCCACCCTATACAAACTTCATCTGCTTTTGCAAAACGAAACCAGAGACAAATAGACTAGTCCGGTGCATCTGTCCGGTTAAGGCCGGATATTGTCTGTGATGGCCGGACAATGTTCGGCCAGTACAAAAATTTTTCATCTTATGCAAATTGAAACCAGAGACATATGCATCTGTCTGGTGGATCTGACCGATCAAGGCCGGACATTGTCTGTGATGGCCGGACAATGTCCGGCCTATACATTTGCTGTGAATTTTAAAGAGGAAACAGAGACATATCTTTTGTCCGGGACTTTTGTCCAAACAAATCCTTTTCGTCCGGCCTGTAGATTTTCTGTGAGTTGTTTAAGGTGAGTGTTAACAGAGACATATCTATTTGTCCGGGCTTTTTGTCCGGACAAATACCTTTCGTCCGGCCTTCACAAAATTGCCCCCAACGGTCACTGACACATTTGCAATGGCTGAAACTTTTGTACTGGCCGGACAGTATCCGAAGTGGCTGGACAATGTCCGGCCTGTACAATTTCAGCACGTTTCTTTGCAAACAGCTAGTTTTCTTTGAGGGCTATAAATACTTCGTGTATGCCTTCATTTGGGGGTGCTCAAAGAGTTGATATACTAGCTGAAAACCTAGTCAAGTCAATTACATTTGAGTTATTGCATTTAGAGGCTAGAGTTGAGCCCAAATCTTGAGTGATTTGAGAGAGAGAGCAATTGTGTGAAGCTAATAGTGCTTAGTGCACTTCAATCACCATTTGCATGCTAGTGCTAGAGTGTTAAGCATATCATTTGCATTCTTGAGCTTCTAGCACTCGATTTGTTCAAGTGAGCGTGTCCAACTTGTTACTCTTGGCGATCGCCTTCGTCTAGACGGTACCGGAGGAGAGTCGCGATCTCTCCAATTGAAGTTTGTCGGAGAGGCCAGCAAAGGATTGTGAAAGGTGTGGTGCTCGCCTATCCGGTGTAGAGAAGGAGCAACCCTAGTGAAATATCCTTCGTGGATATAGAAGCGAGACTCCGAGAGAGCGCTTCAATGAGGAGTAGGGGAGACCGGGCGAGTCTCCGACACCTCGGTAAAAATATTGTGTCAATTGCGTATTTCATTCTTGCTTTATATTCATCTTGACACAATTGCTAAATTTACTTTTGTTACATGATTTGTTGAATTGTTTATATGGTTGAATGCAGCAAGTTGATTGAATTGTTTTAAGTCTTATTGTGAAATCTAGCTCAAACTATTATCTTGTTGAAATAGTTTAGTGGGGAAGAAAATTTAAAAGCCTCCTAATCACCCCCCTCTAGTCGGCATCCTCGATCTTACATATGTTCCATATACTACCGGTCCAAGTCTGTTCTATATCAGACTTGTGGACAATACATAATTCATGTCACTAAAAATACAACATAAGATTCTAGTCTTTATATGTTCATAATAAGAAACAATTCAGTTCCATTACATATTATAGTGCTATCCACTATTCCAACCACTCAAGTCAAGAACGACTTGTTTCTCTGCTCATAAAATGTGAGAAATAAATTTTAAGCCAAATATATTGCTATATAAAATAGAGCCAGCACAAGCGTGGGAGCAAAGTTAAATGAGTTCATTAATGCTCTCCATTTTAATCAACACCGTGTATGGACTTCCATTGGAGCCCCAAACGTCATAATAAGGCTTTATATTTTTGACTAAGGACCTTACGATGCTTAGTCTTCACAACTTGAATGAGCCTTGGTGATAGGTTGCTTTGCTATCAACCTCATAATAAGACTTTACGTTAAATGAGTTTATTAATATATGGCGGGCCTTCATTTTAATCAACGCTGTGTGTGGACTGTGGACTTCCATTCAAGGGCCTCAAACATCGTATTAAGGCTTCAATTTTTTATAAGGACTTTGCAATGCATAGTCTTCACAAGTTTCACCTAGGTACCATATTACAATGCCTAGTCTTTACAACAGCCTCTCTGTCGTACAATCATTAATTGTTACTCCAAATTATCACTTTTATGCGAGTTCTAATCAAATTTCTCTAATTTTGATTACTAATATATATTTATATATTGGTAAAATTTCATCTGTAACACCAGAAAAATGCATATTTTTTATTATTATTGTATAATCGGTTCTTTCTTATTTACCATTGAAACATATAATGATATTTTGTATTTACTATCACAGTTTGGTCAACCATTATTTAATAGAGCAAATGATATTTTTATCCATGTCAAGAGACATTTTTACTCTTGTAAATAGAGCAAAGATACCGCTATGAAAGATTGTAAAAAATGTTATTTGATTCGATGATAGCGGTTGACTGAATGACGATGAAAAATACAAAATACTAGTAAACATTCCAGTGGTAAATAAGAAAAAGTCAAATTTCAGTGGCAAATACAAAATTATGTATTTTTTTAGTGGTACAGACAAAACCACTTCGTCGCCGTTTCTGTGGTCATCCGATCGCAGGATGGAATCCACTACCGGGTTTTGGGTTATTGTTTGAACGCTACCTCTACATTGAGCCACATTGTCTATTCGTTCGTGCTTGTTGGATCGAAGAATTCGTTTTATCTGAGCCGCCCACATTGACACCATGTTTCTGCCCTACTGTTTGAATGCTTGGTCCACCTTGAGCCAAATTGTCCTTTCGTTCGTGGCTGTTGGATCGGCAAGTTTGCTCCATCTGGGCCATTGAACGTGCTTCTGATTGTCCAGCTATTTCTCACATTCTACTAAAACTACCAGCTATTCCACACATTCGACCAAGACAAGGTCCATTGATTCAACTAGTGGGAAAATTGAGTGATAATTTTGCTGCTAGGATTCGAACCCTGGTCTCTCAAGTAAGAACCAAGTATCCTAACCAGTTAGACTACAACTACTAGTGATTTCTATTATAAATAAAACATAGTGTATAAGTGCATGTATATATCGATCTGGCGGTGATAAGTTCAGCTGCAGCTCCAACCTCACGCTCCTTGTGCTACTCCTACTGTTGTTGTTGCCCCGGCTCATGGCTTACACTACACAAACAAGATTAACACAAAACAATATTAACAAATACTAATAAATTACAATGTAGTGCATATAAGTGTATGTAAAAATAAACAATAGTTCATACTTCATAAGAATTCCGAAGGCATTTTCAATTACAAGGCATAAGAAATATAAAAATGCAATTCGAGTAGTTTCCACCCCTACTCGAGCAATCTGCCATATTCGACCACAGACTATGAAAAACGATTCGACCAGGAAAAAAAAATGGGATTATCACAAAAAATAAAACACTTCGACCAAGTGCCACATTTGGCCACATCCAACCCTGCTTATTCGACTCAAAAAAACAAAATTTAACCAAAAAGTAGACAATTCTTCAGCCAAAATCAATCGAGCGAAACCAAACGACCAAGATTTACAAACAATTTTTTTTACTGCCACGACCGCACTTTTTCGTATTGTCGAGCTGTTTTGCCGTATTCGACCAGAACGGTCATGGCAGTAAAATAGCTCGACAGTACGATTAATTCTTCGACCAAAATTAATCGACCAACGCTTTCACAGGTACATCCACTATTTTTTAGTGGCATGATCAAATTTATGTTATGTTAAATTGATCAAGTCTTTTTTTTTTTGCTGGTGCGACCAAGATTTATGCTAACAGGCCCAACTTTACGACCAAAAAATGCTACCACGGCCCAAAAAACAAAATGCGACCATTTTTTTGCTGCCACGACCACACTGTTTTTTGCACTATCGAGCTATTTGTCGTATTCGACCAAAAACAACGACAACTGATTCGGCCACAAAACCTAAATGCGACCAAACAACAATTTATTGTTTCATCCAAATATAATTAACCAGAATCCTTGACAGTTGATTCGTCCATAATTAGTCAACTTCTGTTTTTGCTACCTCAACCACCAAAATAACGATACGACCAGAATTTTTGTTACCATGACTACTGTGTTTCGTGCTGCCGAGTAGTTTGCCACATTCGACCAGAAAGTCATGATCAAAATTTATCCGACCATCATAGAAAAACAAAATCGCTGCTTCAACCAATCATAAGACCAGTGGACCTTGAGACTCTTCCCCACAATCGACCAATCTTGTTGAGTCGACTAAAAAACTAAATGTCTGCTCTTTTGGTGAATCGATCTGGTCTTTTCCTGCTGCAACCAATATTTATGCTGATGAAAATTTACAAGCAAAATTTTTGCTGTTACTACAACAAAACAAAATGCGACTATCCTAACAAAAAAAGCAAAACTGCTGCTTCAACCAGACATAAATCTAGTGAACCTGTCATTGGACCATCATAACAAAAAAACAAACTAGTCATATCAGCAGAAGCTTAGTTCTGGTCGTAGTCTGCCAGTTGAAAACTGGTCGTATCATCACAAACTTTGTTCTGGTCGTCGTCTGCTAGTTGAAAACTGGTCGTACCAGCACAAACACTATTTTGATCGTAGTCGTCCAACTCAGAACTAGTCGTAGTATTGCAGTTCAATAATCTCAACAATCATAACTAATTTATAAATATAATATTTTATCATTTACAAATCTATTTTTTTAAATAACCATGATAACATGTGAGATTCTACCTGATTATATATGGATGAGCTGTTAAAAACAAAAAAAGTTACCCGCTTATGGATCAAATAAAGTAAGGTTTAACCATAGCTTTTTGTGCTCTTCACATTCTTTATCTTTCCATCCCAAAGCGATATGACCATGGCAAGATCTCCCTAGATCGCCCACGACACGAACGAGCCTCTCGAGGTCCCAGCCAGTCCATGTTATATTTTTATGGATCTTTTAGAATAAACATATAAATTATAAATCTGAAATAAACTTTTAATTTAAAATTAATGCTAAACTTATTCTTAATTTAAAATTCAAAACTAAAACTCAAAATTAAAATATAAGTTTCAAATTTTGCAGATTTTAAGTTCAATATTTTAATTACATTTTTATTCACATTTAAATATACATTTCAAATTTGACTTTAAAATTCGAATGAAATTTGCAATTCAAATTTGAAATTCAAACATTTTAAATTTAAATTTGAGATTCGAATATGAAAGTCACACTTTGAAATTCAAATCTCAAACTAAAATCAAATTCAAAATTAAATGATACATTCATCTTCATGCTCCAAAGTCCAAACCGGATGAACAATTATCTAATGACGGTTGACTATAAAAGGAAGGTCTTAATCAACATAAATAATTTATATATTAAGTCTAGCTTTACATACAAAATTATTACATTCCTAATTTACTCACTCAGTTAATCGTACAAATGAGGGGCAATGACATCTTTATCCTTTGAAAGGTTATGGTAACCGATTACTTCCTAATAGGTAATAATTAACCATATCCGCTAGATTAAATACAAACAATAGTCTATATTAAATTTGTTTCATTCTAAAAATTTCGTATATAATTAGATTGACTGTAAAAAAAATCATACAAATATACGTTATAAAAAAAACTTATAGTATTACAATAGTTAAAGTTACATCTTAAAAATTATACATAGTAAAAACTGACAATTTTTTTGACGAGAGAGTATACCAAGATGAAGTATGGTTATCGACAACAAGTTTACTAGTGGGTGAAATTTCTCTAGATAAATCATTGTCATTAGAGGAAACTATAGAAAACCTCAGATATTTATACACCATTTTCAAAAAAAATCCTAGATTTTCTTTTGCTAGTTGTTTGAACTCACCCATTTCTGTTAAATGGCAATTAGAAGGACCAGAAACTGTCAAGTGGGACCTACCAATTACTTAGGTGGCTCTAGGACATTGCCAAGTGCATGCTTGATGCATTGCCATCTCACTAGCTTACTCCATGGCTCAAAGTTTACTTCACGCCACCTAAGAACCCAACACAAACACATCCAAGAACTTGCCCATGGAAGAGCTCCTCCTGCTAATGTGAACCACAACCTCTCGTCAGAAGCCCTCTATCCTCCCATGCTTTGGTGTCGTCATGGGTAGACGTGAAGAACATCAATCCAAACAAGAGCAATAGGTATGCCTCTAATCAGGTTTCTCATCGAGACACTCCTCAAACTGGTGAGCCAATCCAAGGAACTTTGATTGAATGGTCAAACTTCGTGTATGGTGCACCAACAATCACATCATGAAACCACTATTTATCACTTACCCCTTATCTATGGTGATCATGCCCCCATTTTAGCGATGTCCCAATCTTACAACACCAGCAAAGGAAAAAATTTCAAATTGGAAAACTGGTGGCTGAAGGAAAATGACTTCAAAAAGGTTTGTTCGGAAGCTTGGATGGAAGTTAACGACAACTCTTTCCATTCTAAAATTGAACACTTAAGTGCTGCTCTTATGAGATGGTCAAAAGTTAAGAAGCCTTCCCTAAATAAACAACTTCAAAATATTGGAAACCAGATTACTGTAATTCAGTAGCAGCCTCTCAATGTTAACAAGTTTTCCAAAGAAGAAGAACTTAGGACTGAACACGCCAAAGTTATGGATAAGCTCACTATCTACTGGACAAAAAGGATTGGGCTTGCCAAGGAGATAGAAACACCAATTTCTTTCACAAATCTGTTCTGAAAAGACGTAGGAAAATAGAATTGCTTGCATTCGGGACGATGCCAACCATTTACGTCACAAGCCAAAACCCATTGCTAATTGCTCTATCAACTACTTTACTAAACTTTTCACTTCTAGTGTAGGGATACAACAGGACATGGAGCCCCAAATGCAGCCAGCTCACTTGATCCAGGAAGATAATCTTAACAAGACCCCGGATTTACAGGAATTATGGCAGATAGTCAGCGAAATGAGACAAGATGCTGCCCCAGGACATGATGGTTTTAATGCCGCAGTCTATCAAGCGTCGTGGGAATGGATAGTGGAAGACATACTAAAGCTGGTTTCGAACTTTTATACCAAAGATGAGCATCATGTTGATATCTCCAAAACAAACATGGTACTTATACCTAAAAAGAAGAATGCTATTCATCTCGGACTTCAGACCTATTAGTCTTTGAAATGTAATTCACAAAATTGTTTCAAAATCTTTAGCAAATCGTTTGAAACAGCATCTCCTGGATAGCATTCACTTTGCTCAGCATGCTTTTTATAAAGGGTAGAAGAATCATTGACAATATTATTCTGGCACAGAAGATTATTCACAGTTTTTCGGCTGAGATCCTGGGGTGGCCCTTCTATATGGCTCTCACATATATGAAGGATAGGGGAATCCAAAATACCAGCAATTTCACAGACGATCAGATTCTAGCTACTAACATCAATGGAAGAACATTTCAGGCGCAATGCTGTCATTGGAAATAGTCAACCAATTCTTAGTTGACATTTTCAATCTAATGGAAACAGTCAACCACCGCATCCATCATATTCCGAGGAAAATGAACAGAATAGCTGATATTCTTTCTAAATTAGCTCTCTTGAAGGCGATGGATCAACGGACCGAGCAACATTTCCAATGCCATAACAATGGTCATCCGCTCAATTGTAACCTTCTAGTTGTCCCACAACTGCAAATCTCTCACTAGGTGACTTTATCTGTAATCTTTTTGCATATAATATTATATGGTTCTCAGTCCTTAAAAAAAATCAGCCAAAAAATAGCAAAGGTTGGCTAGTCCTCATCATATATTTGGTATGGTCCCATCAGATGAGAGAGAATATTTTGCAATAATGTTGCAAGGATTACACATTTTTGCCTATCAGATTAGCTATAATATTCTGCTATTGTGTTGAGGACAATATATGATCAAAAAGTTCAAGGAAACATTATCATTATTTTTTTGTCAATATTTCCAATCAGTAAATATTTTCTAAAATTGTATTTCCTCTTTTCTCTATTTTCCTCACTCCTCTCCACGTTTCACCTCTCTTTTTCTCTCTCTCTCTCCGATCACCCACTGTTGCTGATGGCCCCCACAGCTATCTATGCAATGGAATGGGATCCTTACCGTAAAGGACCTTCTACACATAAGTTATTGTATGTTTTTCTAGTCACTTGATGTTACAACAAACAGTTTAGGTTGAGTAGATAAAAAATTAGAAAACACAAAAAATAATTTATTATGAAAGCATCAATTATGACCATTATTATTTGATCAAATAAGTAAAAAATATACAATAATTATACAATAACTACACTACAAAGATCCGGTCCCGTGCAATAATTATGGCACGATGACCTCAATTTTTTATTTTTTAAATAATAAAAAATCTTATTTTTTAAATAGCACAAAATAGTAGCTACAACCATGCCACAGACCAGCCAGTGATGTTGCGTGCCCATGGAGATATACTGGTTGGTGAGACCACACTAGCAGTGTACTATGTGATAGATAGGAAATAGTAAGTGCATTTAGGCTTTCTAGGAAAATATTTTCAGCCACATCAGCGAAGAGTCTTTCAAAAAGTCTCTTGATCTCCAATGTAAAGGATTTTCGGGAGACTCTTCATGAGACCCACGCGTGAAAAGCCTCTCCCTCTCTAATGCAAGACTTTTCAGGAGGCTCTTCGGATCCAAAAAACTAATTTTAAAACGTTTTTAAATTAGTAAGAAAAAAAAACAGAACTCAATCTCGGTCCACAAGCCGACAAGTGGGACAGCATCCTCGGGACCCACTGTCAGTAACTGAAATACGAGTGAACCGTGTGGGCAACAATGCTTGGTAATATAACATTCCAGTGTGGGCCCCACCAACCTCGCCTCAATACCAGTCCAAAAAATACACCACCAACTGACAAATTGGCCCATATAATATATAGCCCCACAAGTTAGAGAGTGAGAGCGGCGTGAACAGCGTAAATACGGGATGTGAGGCTACCTGCAATGCGTGGGTGGTAGGCCCCACCATCTTCACCTCGTTATTCGTTGTTCATCACAACCATATCTCTAATGTGTGGGCCCTACTGTAGCTGTCAGTTAGTGGGTGTGGGGTGAAAGTTTACGCACGAGAAACGAAACGTTCTGACGCATTTCAGCTGTGGGCCCACTGTATTTGCCTCCTGAATCATCAACATTATTACACTCATCCAATGACATGCAGGCCCAAGAAATTTTGTCCCCATCTGTCAGTCAATGAGTTAGGTTATGAAGTGTCACAGTCGTCAAGAGTTTGCGGCCCCACAAAACGCGTATGCCTTTGACCGCCGCACGCCTTCGACCACCTCCAACGTGGCCGCTTCAACCGCCGCGCGCTCGGTGGGCCCGCCATTTCAACCTCGCCCCGCGACCATGTGGTCGAGCACCTCTGCCAGTGCTCGAGAGCCGCTTGTGCCTGTCGACCAACGGCCTCGACCGCCGTGCACCTGGTAGAATACACGCATTGGAGACAGCCTTATAAAGTAATAGACAAAAGATTATGGCTAGCCCATGTCAGTTTTGTTCATATTGTGGGATGCAGACTAGATTAGAGTGACGAGTTTTATTTGCATGCATTAACAATAAAGTATTTGCTTGTATCTGTCTTCCTTTTTCAAGAGAAGGATATCTTAGACAGAGAGCTTACATGAAAAGTTTAGGTTATGTTTGGTTTGTAGTTAAAATCAAGACAAATCTACACTACCACAGAAACAGACATCCTGGACGGCACATCACAGACGGGTATGAACTGTTCAATGGAAAACCGTCTGCGAAGGCCTGTCGGGAGAATATGTTCAGATATCACAGACGGTTCTAATGTCAAAAACAACTGTGACAGTAAACCAGACGGTTCTGAACACGAAACCGTCTGTGATAGTCTACTTATCACAGACGGCTCTAACTTAAAAACCGACTGTGATAGATACAATCGGTTCCCAGCTGAGAACCGTCTGTAATAGTCTAGTTATCACAGACGGTTCTAACCTAAAACCCGACTGTAATATATACAATCGGTTCCCAGCTGAGAACCGTCTATGATAAGTATACTATCACAGACGGTTCGGAACTCAGAACCGACTGTGATTTATACAGTCGGTTGTGAACTACGAAGCGTCCGTGATAGTCTACTTATCACAGATGGTTCTGATGTCTGAACCGACTGGAAAAGTACTGGCGCTTTGAATTCTCAACTGTGATCATTTCTGTCTCCGATCTTCGCGCGCGGCGCCTAGGAGAACACGAAGCATCGCTTTGGAAGTTCTATAAATTGACAGTGGAAAAATTGTCATTTACTTTACAAGTTTTTATAGTTCTCAGACTGTTTGACTCCTTAGCTTCTCTGCGCCAATGGCATCCTCGATGGCATCGTCAGCCTTGCCCTCCCCGGTAAGAACTCTCAATCTTTTGGACGTACCCCTGTATTGTTAATCCCTGTTCAATACATTCTTGACCTGTTGATTTGCACAGGGAAGGGGAGCCATGGAAGACACTGGCAAAGTCAAGGCCGAGCTGAGGGCCCTCCAGGAGGAGCACAAGCTCCTCACGGAGAAGCACACTCGGCTACGGCTTGACCTTGACGATCTCTTCCAGCGCATTCAGCGTATGAAGACGGATGGTGACAATGCTAGGGCGAGGACGAGGCGTCTTCGCGAGGAGAAGAAAGCCGCGGATATGACCATCGCTGGCTGCGGTTTGACAATGAAGGATACCATCGCGAAGCTGAGGGAGGTCGCAGGCCTTCTCGACGCTGTAGTAGTTGATCCTGAGAAGGACAACTTGTCGCTGGAGGAGTCCTGCGTCCTGGCTGCAAGTCAAACTGACTTTATTCTAAATGCAGCCAGGGCTAAGACCACTCCTTGACCTAGCATTTTGTATTTTTACTTTTTTTTGTAAGTGATGAAAAAAATTATTGAAAACTTTGTTCTTATGTCAACTTTCCAATTTTCCAACACATTCTTGGACTGCATGCAATCTTCCCTCTTTCTTTATCTTTCTTTAGCTTTTGTCGAACATTCGACCATACAAAAGTATGTACACTGTGTGCGATCAAAGAACGACTATCGCGATCTTTGGCTTGTGAGGACAGTCCATCGGAGCTCTTCAAATAATATAGAAACAATATAGAAGTCGCAGGTCCCATGCAAATAATATAAAAAGAATATAGAAGTTATATATCAACGTGCTTTGAATATCACAAACGGCTCTGAGGTAAAAAAACGTCTGTGATAGTCACATTAGAGACGGTTTTTATGAAAGGCCCGACTGTGATAGTCCCAACAGTGTCCGCCGCCTCGAATTCTCAACATCTATCAATATCACAGACGGTTTTTAACTCCAAACCGTCTGTGATAGTAATATTACAGATGGATTTTATGTAAGGACCGACTGTGATTGTCGAACAGTTATCGACACTTCAAATTCTCAACTTCTTTCAAATTCTCAGCGGTTCAACTGGAAGCAAAACTCCAGGGAGGGAACAAGTATTTGTAGAAGTCGAACAGTTCAATATTCAACAGACATATTAAAGATGGTTCGGACATCAGAACCATCTGTAATATTAACGCAGACGGTTTTGATATCCCAACCGTCTGTGATAGTCCCAACAGTGCAATTCTCTACATGCAATTGTTGATAACCGCACATAATAACAGCGCAGATGAAGAGACTTATTTATTTACTTCAAATTTAATTTGCATCGAATTATGTAATCTGACGCTTCAACTTCCAAAGTGGGCACTACTGTTTTGCCGTTTTCCAGTTTATCTCCCGAGAATATTTATCATGATGGTATTGATCTTGAAAAGAAAGTAGTGCGCTCCACTTAAAATTCTCAACAGTGTGTTGTGTCTTTTCCATTTCTGATGTTTGCACGGCGCACTAACCTGGGGACACGAAGCGTTGACTTGGAAATTGTTTTTCATTAATGTTGAAAAAATGAACTAAAAATTTGTTCTTATGTAAATTTTGCAATTTTCCCTCATTTCTTGGAGAAAGAGAAGTGGAGCGGTTCGAATGGAAGCAAAACACTCCAGGGAGGGAACAAGTATTTGAAGAAGTCGAACAGTTCAATATACCAGGCATAGTAAAGACGGTTCGGACATCAGAACCGTCTGTAATAGTCATATTACAGACGGTTTGGATATGAGAACCGTCTGTAATATTAAAGCAGATGGTTTGATATCCCAACCGTCTGTGATAGTCCCAACAGTGCCCACCCTTCGAATTATCTACATGCAATTGTTGATAACCGCACATAATAACTGAGCAGATGAAGAGACTTAATTATTTACTTCAAATTTAATTTGCATCGAATTATCTAATCTGACTCTTCAACTTCCTTTTCCGTGTGGCAGTTTATCTCCCGAGAAGTTATCATGAATTTATTGAGCTTGAAAACCAGTAGTGCGCTTTTTAAAACTCGAGGCACCCGCGCATATGAACTGTCACCTTCTGTTTCTATAAATAGCGAGGCTCCTAAATCCCTGTCTTTATTCCCTCCTCAACTCCCACCTTTATGGCGAGCCGAGATTCCAATGAGGTTATTGAAATTGAGAGTGATGAGGAAGAGATAAGGAATGAACTCGATCAGGATCTTCAGAAAGTAAGTCCTCTCTGAAACTCTAATGTAGATCTTTCTTTTATGACTTGATTACCTCGAAATAAATGCATTTCGAAATCCACAGGTGCCTGAGGAAATGCTCCCTCCAAAGAAGAGACTTAGAAATTATGAAAGATCCTCCAGTGGAGCTGCAGCGAAGACTCTAGAGGGTGCTGAGACCTGTGTTGCCACATTGCCCCTTGCAACCCCTCCAGTTGCATCGACTCCACCTTTGGAGATCCACAATAATCCTTCCAATATCCCCTCTTCAACACCTTTGTATCATCAGCTTTTCTTGGATGATCAACTTTCTGGGGTAAGGCTCACACTTCCACGTCCAAATCCACTCTGAAGCTTGGCAATCATCTTCACCCTCCCAGCATACGTCCCTAGGAGAAGCTAGAGAAGCATATGTGCAGGAGGAGAAAGCTGCATTGTGCAGAACTCTTCAAAAAAAAAAAGAGGCACTGAAGAAGCATTCTGAGGGGATGTCTTTTGCCATTCTGCACTTGGCAGAGTGCTTTGAGTTGCAGCTTCATTTCCACCTTTGTTGTATCAACTTTAATTTCTTGGATGATCCTACTGATGCCAAATCCACTCCTTTGCTGAGAGATGATGTTGATAGTCTTAGAGCCATTGGTAGTTCTCCTGGGGCGGCCAGTGTAGATCCTACTGATGCCAATACGTCCCTAGGAGAACTTTATAAGTTACTTTCGGAACAGGTCGACGCTAATTAATTGGTCGCTTAATTGTATCTCTTATGTATGCAAAGATTGTAAGAAGTAAGAAATAAGAAATTTCTTTTCCTTACATATCTGGCTTTTCGATTGATTATGTAACTGATAATCACCAAATGATTTTCTGTGTGAAAATGTTAACAAGAAAATACTGCTGCGAATTACAGACGGTTTTAATTTCAAGACCGACTGTAATAGTCTCAAAATTCTTTGAAGATCCACAGACATATATACAACAAATATGAAAAACAAGATAAAATCAAAGAGTCTGAACGTTCATTTTTTTAAATACTAACATTGAAATAAGATAGAACCAAATATGAAAAATAAGTGGAACAACTGATGACCAGTAGTCGAATGCAAACAAACAATCCGGGATATTATAGACGGTTCGGACCTTAAAACCGTCTGTGATAATCTTGCAGATTGTTGATTTTATAATTAACACAGACGGTTCTGAGGTAAAAACCGACTGTGATAATCACGTACGATTCTGATGTAAAATCCGACAGTAATAATCACAGACGGTTCTGAAGTAAAAATCGACTGTGATAGTAAGGCGGACGGTTTTGACCTAGGAACCGTCTGTGATATTGTAATTATCACGGACGGTTTGAAGTTCATAACCGTCTGTGATATTTCTGTCATAGTATCACAAAATGCGCCGATATTACCGACGGTTAATAGAGTGAAACCCGTCAATGATATTCTGTTCTTCAAAAATGCACCGATATTACTGACGGTATTATATAGAACCGTCTGTATTGAACCTGGTATAAAAGGTCTTTTGGCGAATGTTTTGAGCTAGTTGTTCTCTCTTGCTCGACCTATACTGTCCAGTTCGAAGAGATTTGGGGCAAGGAAGAGCGAAATCTCGAAAGGCCGGGGGAGCATTTGGGGGCAAAAATTTGAGGATCGAACCAAGGTTGGTACTTGCTCCCAAGGCATACACATTACTTGATTTCATCATCAATATCGATCTCCATTGATTTACTAATTAGCATGTGTATGAATTTGATTAATTGTAGATGGTCCGAGACTAGATGTATAATGACAACCGAGTGGGTGAGGAATACATGAAAGGTGTTTTTGATTTTGAAAAGGTTACGGAGCAAGACATGGCGAAGAAGGGTTTACCATATATGTACTGTCCTTGTGTAGACTGCCAGAATATTAAGATGTTTACCAACTCATCTCAAATTGTCGCCCACTTGATCCGACGTGGTTTCAAAAAGGGGTACACGTGTTGGGTCCACCATGGAGAAGAGCCAACTGCAGAAACAAGTGCCACTCAGGTTGAGGAACAGGACATGTCGGATCCGAACAACGACTTCGACGAGGATATGCCAGAGGATGACCATTTAGATGACATGTTGCGTGATGTGGAAGGAAATTACAGTGAAAGGGAGTTTGGCAAATTCAAGCGCTTGATTGAGGACTCAGAAAAGCCGTTGTTCCCTGGTTGCAAGTCAAAGTACACAAAGTTGGCCTCTGTGCTTGAACTGTTAAAATTGAAGGCAAGCAACAGCTGGACCGACAAGAGTTTCACAGCACTGTTAGATCTTTTAGCGGATATGCTCCCGGAAGGAAACGAGTTGCCAAAAAACACCTACCAAGCGAAAAAGCTGTTGTGTCCTTTGGGAATGGAAGTAGAAAGGATACACGCATGCCCTAATGATTGCATCCTTTACCGTAACGACTACAAGGATATGCATGTTTGTCCGATGTGCGGCACATCCCACTATAAGCGTACTAAGGACCGAACAGACGACGGCGACTACGCTGAGATAAACCAAGGACCTCCTGCTAAGGTGTTGTGGTATTTGCCAGTCATTCCCCGCTTGCAGCGTTTGTTTGCAAACCGTAAAGAGGAAAAATTACTGCGTTGGCACTCGGAAGACCGGAAGAAGGATGGAAAGCTGAGACACCCCGCTGATTCTTCGCAGTGGAGAAACATCGACAGGGAATTTATTAACTTCGGAGCAGAATTGAGGAATATAAGGTTCGGGTTGAGTACCGATGGAATTAATCCTTTTGGTAACATGAGCAGTCGGCATAGCACTTGGCCGGTTCTTTTGTGTATCTACAACCTTCCTCCTTGGTTGTGTATGAAGCGCAAATACATCATGATGTCTCTACTTATCTCAGGACCAAAACAACCCGGAAACGATATTAATGTGTATCTAGCACCATTGATAGAGGATCTCCTAACAATGTGGAACGAAGGGGTGCAGGTATGGGACGCATACAAACGAGAGAACTTCATCCTACGTGCTATGATATTCTGCACCATCAACGATTTCCCTGCCCTTGGAAATTTGTCGGGCCGTACTACGAAAGGAGCCAAAGCCTACCCCCACTGCGAAGACGAGACTGAGAGCATGTGGCTGAAGAATTGCAGGAAAACAGTGTACATGCGTCACCGTAGGTTTCTTCCGAAGAATGACATGTATCGTAAGCGGAAGAGGGAATTTGACGGCCACAAGGAAGATGGTTCAGCCCCGAAGCCTACGCGCGGGAAAGATGTTTACTCACGGGTGAAGGACATAGATGTTGTGTTTGGAAAGGGTGGTAAATTGAAACCCCGCAAGAAGAACACTTGGAAGAAGAGATCGATATTTTGGGACTTACCGTATTGGTAGCATTTAGAGGTTCGTCATTGCATTGATGTCATGCATGTAGAGAAGAATGTTTGTGACAGTTTAATCGGCCTATTGCTGAACATTCCAGGGAAGACAAAGGATGGCGTCAATGTGCGGCATGACATGATCGAAATGAGAATCAGGCCCGGGCTAGCACCGAGAGAGGACGATAAAGGCCGTATATACCTCCCCCCTGCATGCTACACTTTGTGCAAGGCTGAGAGGACAGAACTCTGTAAGTGTCTCTGTGGTGTTAAAGTTCCATCGGGTTACTCCGCAAATATGAAAAAGCTTGTGTCCATGGGCGATTTGAAATTGCTGGGTATGAAGTCTCATGATTGTCACGTGTTAATGACACAAATGCTTCATGTTGCCATCCGGAGTATTCTGCCACATAAGGTCAGAGAGATGATCACTAGGCTATATTTTTTCTTCAATGCAATTTCTTGTAAGGTCATTGACCCGATGGACTGGATTCTCTGCAGAGCGAGGTGGTTCGAACTCTCTATCAGCTTGAGATGTATTTTCCTTCATCGTTTTTTGATATCATGGTCCATCTCACCGTCCACCTTGTCAGAGAAATCAAGATATGTGGACCCGTATTCCTACGTTATATGTATCCATTCGAGAGGTACATGGGTGTACTTAAGGCCTACGTGAGGAATCGGTCCCGGCCCGAGGGTAGCATTGTCGAAGGTTATGCAGCGGAAGAGGTTGTTGAGTTCTGCGTCGATTACATGGCCGAGGTAGAAGCAATAGGAGTTCCTGTGTCTCGTCATGAGAGGAGGCTTGATGGTGTTGGCACTATTGGACGGAGAGCCATCACTCCTAATTTCGATATGTACTCGAAAGCTCATTTTTGGGTCTTGCAATACATGACGGAGGTGTCTCCGTACATCAACGAGCACAAGGAGATGCTACGACAAGACAATCCTCGCCGATCCGAGGTTTGGATCACAGGACAACATAACAGTCGATTCAACGCGTGGATGAAGGTGCGAATCACCGGAGAGTCCGCAAGTGAGAACCTTAAATGGTTGGCAAAAGGGCCCACGTTTACTGTACAGACATGGCAGGGATACGAATCAATGGGTACACATTTTACACGAAAGCTCAAGATCGAAAGAGCACTGCGCAAAATAGTGGAGTGAGCGTAGAAGCTTTTCATGAGGGGTTCACCAAGACAGGCCCAACAAGGGTAGTACGTGGATTGAACTCGTACTACGGGTTCATTGAAGAAATTTGGGAGCTCAATTACGTACTGTTCAAGATTCCCCTGTTTCGATGCCGATGGGTCCAAATCCCACAGGGTATGAAGGTTGACAGTTACGGTTTCACTTCTGTGGATCTCGATCGCGTTGCTTATAAAGATGAGCCATTCATACTTGCAAATCAAGCCATTCAGGTCATTTATGTCACTGACCCGGCCAATAAGAAGTGGCACGTCGTCCTTCATGGCAAGAGAAGGATTGTTGGAGTTGAAAATGTCGTAGACGAGGAGGAATACAATCAATTTGATGAGATTCCTCCATTTGGAGATGGCGTATAGGTCGATACTGAAGACACCGACGAAACCAGTTACGTGCGTATGGATCACCAGGAAGGGTTATACTTTAAAGGTAATCAACTGTATGTCCTTATCTCTCTGTTTCCATCGGTATAGCTTATATCTCCTGTAATTCTCGTCTTTGCAGGGCCGCGGCAAGTGGAAAGTTGAGGATAACATGGCTGTGTACGTGGAAATTGTCGGTGAAAGTTCCCATTTGTATGTAACATTAACTTGAGCATGCTCCACGTACATTGTATGTTAAATTTATTTGAGCATGCTCCACGTACATTGTATGTTAAATTTATTTGAGCATGCTCCACATTGTAACCAATTATCGGATCTACGTACACTGTAACCAATTTACAGAGCATTTGGACTACATTTGAAATATCTGAGTGTTCATTTAAAACAAGTTTTCGAGCATTTAGAGTTGAAAGCTACAGATCAGTTTCAAGTTGTAAAACTAACGTTCAATAGAGAGATTATAACGGACGGTTTTGACCTATCACAGACGAGTATGAATATAGAACTGTCGTGGTATAAAAAAATACCTCGGCAGATTTGATGACGTGCGTAACACGTGTTCCTCAACGCGAGCTGACCGTGCGACGGGTCACCCCGCGTTGGACAATCCCAGAGATTGACACAGGGGTTTATACAGGTTCGGGCCTCAGTGGAGGCCCTAGTCCTGTCGACGTGCTCCCGACGAGTGTCGGCTAGGGGGCTCTCTCCCGGGGAGAGGGCTCCAGAACACGCCTTTTTGTCTTTTTGGATTGAGTACAAATGAATGTCTTAGGTTACAAAAGAGGGTTACAAGGGTATATATAGACCCCAAAAGATACAAATTACTGAACTACCCCTCTTGCCACCGTAGGATCGGGGGCAAAACGGTCTTTTGACGAGGTCCAGGGCACCGATTTCTGACACGTGGCGGCCCTTTGAAATCAGTGCCCACTAGAGGAGCGCCGGGGGAAGGCTCCCGAGCCCGGAGAAGGTCCTCCGGGAGACGTCTTCCCCGGCCCGGAGAAGGGGGGCTCCGGGAGAGGAGCTCCCCCTAACCCGGAGGAGGTGCGCCGGGGGAAGTCTCTCCCGAGCCCGGGGGAGGGCCCCGGGAGACGTCTTCCCCGGCCCGGAGAAGGGAGCTCCGGGAGAAGGGGCTCTCCCTCACCCGGAGGAGATGTGCCGGGGGAAGTCTCTCCCGAGCCCGGGGGAGGGCTCCGGGAGACGTCTTCCCCGGCCCGGAGAAGGGAGGTCCGGGAGAGGGGGCTCTCCCTCACCCGGAGGAGGTGCGCCGGGGGAAGTCTCTCCCGAGCCCGGGGGAGGGCCCCGGGAGACGTCTTCCCCGGCCCGGAGAAGGGGCTCCGGGAGAGGAGTTCTCCCTAGCCCGGCGGCGGTGCGCCGGGGGAAGTTTCTCCCGAGCCCGGGGGAGGGCTCCGGGAGACGTATTCCCCGGCCCGGAGAAGGGGCTCCGGGAGAGGAGCTCTCCCTAGCCCTGAGGAGGTGCGCCGGGGGAGGTCTCTCCCGAGCCCGGGGGAGGGCTCCGGGAGACGTCTTCCCCGGCCCGGAGAAGGGAGCTCCGGGAGAAGGGGCTCTCCCTCACCCGGAGGAGATGCGCCGGGGGACGTCTCTCCCGAGCCCGGGGGAGGGCTCCGGGAGACGTCTTCCCCGGCCCGGAGAAGGGAGGTCCGGGAGAGGGGGCTCTCCCTCACCCGGAGGAGGTGCGCCGGGGGAAGTCTCTCCCGAGCCCGGGGGAGGGCTCCGGGAGACGTCTTCCCCGGCCCGGAGAAGGGAGGTCCGGGAGAGGGGGCTCTCCCTCACCCGGAGGAGGTGCGCAGGGGGAAGTCTCTCCCGAGCCCGGGGGAGGGCCCCGGGAGACGTCTTCCCCGGCCCGGAGAAGGGAGCTCCGGGAGAAGTTTCTCCCGACCCCGAAGAAAGAACTCCCATGGTGACGTTTCTGGCGTTGGCTAGTATTTTCCCCCAACAGGAGCCCCCCGCACCTCCGGGGACATTTTGATATCGCCGGGGGGTGCGATTCGTTAGCTTAGGGGAAACATGGCCCTCCCCCGGAGAGCGAATATAACGCCCATAACTCGTCCTCATCCGGGAGAGGAGCACTATTTAAGTTAACCATGTATTGCCTCGATATTTGTGCGACCTTTCGTATTCACGGTGTAGATCCCTCGAGCTGACACGTGGCAGCCATCGGGGGCACCTTAGTTGCCTATATAAGGAGGGGCCCACCTCAAGGGAGGCACGCTTTCCTTCTCCTTAATCCTCATAATCCACCAAGTTCTTCGGGAGTGATTTCTTCCCCGGTCGCTCTCCGGAAGTAACTTCTTCCCCGGTTTCACAAAACCTACGGGAGAAGAAATGGCATCGAAGGGACGCGGGAAGACTTCGAGTGTCCCGGAGGACGCGACCTCCGATTACCTCGGGACAACCGAGTTCTCCGCCGGGGACCGGGAGACCCTCATCTCCCGGAGGATATTCGGGGAGAGGGACATTCGCGTCCCAGCTGCGGGGGAGGTGACCCCAAGCCCCCGGGACGGAGAGGTGGTGGCCTTCATGGCCTTCATCCAAGCGGGGCTGAGGGTCCCGATCCATCCGCTTCTCCGGGACTTTCTCCGGGAGCACGGGATAGCCCTCAACCACTTGACGCCCAACGTTCTCGTGAGGATGGGGCTGTTCCTGTGGTTAAGCGAGACAGCCGCCGGAGTGGAGGGGACTCTCCGCCTCTTCCAATACTTCTACCGGGTGCAAGCAAAGAGCTCCCCGGTGGTGAAGCACGGGCCCAAGTCTACTTGCGGCTCCGTGATGCTCAAATTCGCTCCCTCCCGGGCGGAAGAGTACCCGGTGGCCGCCTCCCAAGAGCACTGGGAGGGGTGGAGCCGGAAATGGTTTTATCTCCGGGCGGGCGACCCGGAGATGATTTACTCCGCGAGGCCGGCGACACTAGGTCGTTCCCCCGGCCCTCCGGTGCTGACGATGGAGGAGCTAACCTCCGTTGCAAAAATGAAGGAGGCTCGCTCCCGGAGGAGCATGCGAGACTTAGCGGAGGAGCTGCTCCTCCTCCGGCTTAGTCCCTTCAGCCGGAGCAGGAAGGGTCCGGGACTGGGCCCGGAGCTTCGTCCCCCGCGATTCCCGGTGGCGCGGCGTAAGTTTCTTCTCTCCGGGAGTTCATACATCGCGGGGATGTTTCTAAAACTTTGCTTCTTGCAGTTAGGTCCTACAAGTCCACCCGGGAGAAGGCGGAGCACCTCCTCGGGAGGTACTACGAGGACGAGCACTCCCGGTGTCTAGCTGCCATCGGGGAGGGTCCTCCCCGGAACATCGTCTCCGAGGCCTTCGGGATGACCCTCCCGGAAAGGGTTCCACTTCCAACCCCGGGATCCCACAGGCGGCGGGAGACGGGGGCGCTCCCGGCGGCCAAACGCGCTAAGACCGCGCAGGTACCGGGAGAGGGCTCCAAAGACCACCCCCCTTCACCAGCGCCGGCACAGAGGCCGGCGGGGACGCTCGATGCGCCGGGAAAGACAAGACCCCCGGGGCAGGTGAGGTCCTCCCCGGTCCCGGCAACTCCGGGGACGCGTGGAACGCCGGGGGAGGTGAGGCCATCTCCGGTCCAAAGTACGATGGCCCCCCGGCGACCGGGGGAGACTACTCCGGCTCAAGTCACCCCCCAGCGGGGGTCGCAACCCCCGGAGCCGGGGCATGAAGAGAGCCCCACGGACACGGCCACGCTGGTCGCGCAACTTGATGCCCTGGGGGCATCAGGCGTGTTCGACCACGTGGTTGTGGAGGAGGATGAGTCCACCTCCGGGGACTACGACGCCACTCCTTCCCCGGAGCAAGCTCTCCGGGAGGATCCCCCGGGGGTGTATTTCCGGGGTGGTGGCGCCTTTACGCGCCTGGACGCGCTCTTTGCCCCCGACGGCGCATCTCTCCCGACGCCGCCTCCTGGGGGATCGAGCCGGACGCTACAGCGCTCCCCCCGTGCCGGGGACGGGAGGTCCCCCGCCCCTCCTCCGGGAGACTTTCCCCAAGGCTCCGGGAGTGGAGCTGGTGACGGGGGCCTGCCGATGGGAGGTGACCCCCGTTCCCCGGCGAGGGGGGCGTGCCTCTTTTCCTCGGAGGAGACACGGAAGTTCTCCTTGAGCCTCGTCACTCCCAAGGTGCGGGCTCATGTCCGGGAGGGTGGCATCGACGAGCACTATGGAGAGGTTGTCTCCTTGGCTTTACAGGTAAAGACCTTGAACTTTTCGCCTCCTCGCTTGCATTTACTAATCCACCTTTTCTTAGACAACCGCCGTAGCCCGCGCCGTCCGGACTCGCCTCGCCCGGGAGAGCGAGGACATGAGGGCAGCTTTGGCCGCCGCTGAAGCGGAGCGTGACGCCGCCGTCCGGGAGAGGGACGCGGCAGTCCAGGCCCGGGAGAGGTTCGTCCAAGAGAGGGACGCGGCCGCCCGGGAGTTGGAGCATCTCCGGGCGGAAGTGCTGGCCCCGGCGGAGGTTGCCCGGGACACTGCCGTCCGGGAGCTGGAGGGCGTCCGGGAGCAGCTCGCGTCCTCCGGGGAGGCTCACTCCCGGGCGATTCAAGAGGCGGAGGCCACGGGGGCGCGAGCCCTCGTATCAGCGGGGAATCGACTCCGGGCCACATTGATTGGGCTTGGAGTCGAATTCCGGGAGGAGGGGAATCCCCGCAACCCGCTGACCTCCTTGGCGGAGGCCCGGAGATTTCTTACCCGGCACATTGCGGCGATCCCGGAGGCCGCGGACGTCCGTGCCCGGGCCCTGGCGTCCACCACCACCGTGCTCGCAGCCTCCTTGGTGGAGTACCAGGGGGTCGGGGCCCAAGCTATCGGGCGCCTCGTCCCTCGGAGCTTCCAGGAGTTCTACGAGCCCCGCAGGGCGGCGCTGGAGGAGTTGGCGGGGGCTCTCTACGACCGGGTGATTGAGCCCCCGCGAACAAGACGCCCCCAAGAGGCCGGGGAAGAAGCTCCGGGCGACGCCTCCTCCGGGGGGACGATGCCGGGCAAGTATGAGCCTCCTGTCCCCCCTGGGTAGATTAGGGGTTTTTTTTTTTTTTTTTTTTTTTTTTTTTTTGTTTGTATAGGATTTTTGCTCCCGGTAGTTCCGTAGGGGGAACCCCGGATGTGTAAATCATTCATCAGTGAAATGGAAATTTTTGCTAAGTTAATATCTTGTCATGGTCAGGTGTCTGGGGCGGGGGTCCCGGAGAAGGACGTGGAACTCACTCCCATCTCCGGGAGTCTCGCCTTCGGTGTCCCCTGGGGGGGACAAGCTTTACTCCGGTGGTTGCCTGATTGGCACTTGGCGAATTTTGACAATCACCGCGCGGAGTTGCCAGAACCTCCCCCGGGAGTGTGGGAGGCAATTCCCTTGCGTATCGAACCTCCCGAAGGGTATGAGTACTGGCCGGAGGACTTGTTCAACGCAGTGAGGCGACGAGTCCAGGGCTTGTACCGGGACGTGGCGCGAGCTTGACACTAGGTTTAGGGGGTCCTAGTCCACGTTAGACGTAGGTAGTCCCCCGTACATCCTCCGGGAGTACTCGACTTCCGGTTGGATTCTGTAAGCCTACCGGGAGAGGCTGTCTCCCGGCTTGTTTTTCACGGAATAAAAAGATCGCTCCTTCTCTTATTTTGTGCTTCTAAATCACCGGGGGAAAACTCTTGGGGGGTAGACTCCGGGGGAGCGAGGCTCCACCTCCGGAGGACGAAGTTCCGGGGGAGGTTCCTCCTCCGGAGAACGAAAACCCGGGGGAGAGGCTCCTCCTCCGGAGACAACTCCTCCGGAGGACGAAAGTCCGGGGAGCAAGGCTCCTCCGGAGCCAACTCCTCCGGGGGACGAAAGTCCGGGGAGCAAGGCTCCTTCCCCGGACAAAATTCCGGGGGATAGGCTCCTCCGGAGAAAACTCCTCCGGGGGGCGAAAGTCCGGGGAGCAAGGCTCCTTCCCCGGACAAAATTCCGGGGGATAGGCTCCTCCGGAGGACGAAAGTCCGGGGAGCAAGGCTCCTCCTCCGGAGCCAACTTCTCCGGGGGACGAAAGTCCGGGGAGCAAGGCTCCTTCCCCGGACAAAATTCCGGGGGATAGGCTCCTCCGGAGAAAACTCCTCCGGAGGACGAAAGTCCGGGGAGCAAGGCTCCTTCCCCGGACAAAATTCCGGGGGATAGGCTCCTCCTCCGGAGAAAACTCCTCCGGGGGGCGAAAGTCCGGGGAGCAAGGCTCCTTCCCCGGACAAAATTCCGGGGGATAGGCTCCTCCTCCGGAGAAAACTCCTCCGGAGGACGAAAGTCCGGGGAGCAAGGCTCCTCCCCCGGAGGGTTCTAGATGCTTTAGATGCCCCCCGATTTCGAATGGAATTAGCTGGGTATTTTTCTCCTCCCCCCGCAGCGGGGGGTGACCTAGACAGGTGGCCCGCGCTGAAACCATAAGAAGTATCCCAGTTGTTCCCATGAGGGGTGGCACCCTCGAAGGGTTATCCTCGTGCAGGCGAGTGTGGGGATAGATGATCTATCGGTCGCGCGACCTAGATCGCTCCCGGAGGAGGAAGAGCATAAAAGCAAGCTCTAGAGTGTATGGGGGGGGACTGGTCCCCCAAAGTGACTCGTTACCTCGGTTCCTTGGGAACCAGGTTGCCGCTTACGCCCTCAGTCCACGAGGGGATATTGTAAGCCGCCCAAGGGGGAACGAGGCTCCCGCCGTCGGGACTTAAGGCTGAGCTGGAGCCTGTAGCTTCCTCGTGATGAGGGCATCCCCAGGGGGCATCCTCACGGGGAGGGCATCCTCGCGGGGAGGGGATCCTCGTGATGAGGGTATTGCCTCAGGGGCGATTAAAGAAGTCTGCACGAAAACACATGGAGAAAAAACCATTTGCATTGATTAAAACAAGCTGTTACAATGCCCCCACCCTTTGCGGGATCGCAAGAAAAGGGGCGGAGGGCAAAAGGCCTTTGAGGCCATTGCTACAACTCATCGCGCCTTCCCCTCGCGAAGTCCAAAGGGACGGGGGGAGGCTCGGAGTCAAGTGTAAAATTTGCGGAGCAGGTCCGCGTTCCATGTGTGCTTCAACTCTTGGTCTTCGAGAGTAGAGAGCTTGTAAGCCCCCGAGCCAAGGATTGTGGAAATCCTGTATGGCCCTTCCCACTTTGGGCTGAGTTTCCCTTGGGCTTGAGGGTCGGTGACGCGCTTGAGGACAAGGTCTCCCACGCGGAAGGCCCTCCCCCGAACACGCCTGTTGTAGGCGCGCGCCATCTCGCGTTCGTAAATGGCGTTGCGGAGGAGGGCTCTGTCCCGCTCTTCTTCCACGAGGTCCACCTCCAGTCTTTGGTTGTCTTCGTTAGCTTGAAACGCGGCTGCCGAGACTCCCTCAAGGAGTTCGACTCGCAGCGATCGAAAATTGATTTCCGAGGGTAGCACTGCCTCAGCCCCGTACACGAGCGAGAAGGGGGCACGCCCTGTTGCTCGGCTTGGGGTTGTTCGCATGGAGCAGAGAATGCTCGGGAGTTCTTCCGCCCATGCCCCACGCCTGGAGGCGCTTTGCTCCAGGCGACGACGGAGCCCTTGGAGGATAACTCCATTGACGCGCTCCACCGCCCCATTGCTCTTAGGGTGAGCCACTGAGGCGAAGTGGAGGGTCGTACCCAAGTTCTGGCAGAACTCGCGAAAGATCGCTGAGTCGAACTGGGTTCCGTTATCCACGGTGATCTCGCGGGGGACGCCGAATCGGCACACTATGTTCTTCCAAAAGAACCTTTGCACCGCGCGAGACGTGATGGCGGCGAGGGGCTCGGCCTCCACCCATTTGGAGAAGTAATCCACGGCCACAACCGCGTACTTGTATCCCCCCGATGCCGGGGGGAACGGGCCTAAGAGGTCCATTCCCCACCGCGCGAAGGGCCACGTGAGGGGGATCGCCTGCAGAGTCGCGGAGGGTAGGTTGGAGCCCTTTGCCATTTTTTGGCAAGCCCCGCAAGCAGAGACGAGGTCTCTTGCGTCGCGGGCGACGGTTGGCCAGTAGAAACCCTGGCGGATGGCTTTTGACGCGACGGCCCGGGGGCCGAGGTGAGAACCACAACACCCGAGGTGAATATCTTCAAGGAGCTGAACTCCCTCCTCCCGCGGGAGGCAGCGAAGCAGCGCAGAGGCCCCTCGCTTGTACAATGTCCCCTCTATCAGCACGTACGCTCGCGCCTTAGCGCGAAGGCGCTTGGCCTCGGCTTCATCGGAGGGCTCCCCCTCTCCCTTGATGCAAGAGATAAGGGGGGCCATCCAGGATGTGGCCCGGACGATTTCCGCGATGACTGGGTCGCGGGACTCAGAGTCCGGGTCGGGAGCCGTCGCGGAAGGTTTCGAGATGACCTCCAAGAAGGCCCCTTCGGGGAGAGGCCCTCGGGCACTCGCTGCCCTGGCGAGGGTGTCGGCTCGATCGTTGTCCCTACGCAGGATACGACGCGCCTCGAGGCCGTCGAAGTAGTTTTCCATCTTTCGGACCTCGTCAAGGTAGAGGCTCAAATTCGGGTCATGGCACAAGTAGGACTTGTCCATTTGACATACCACGAGCTGAGAATCCCCCTTGACGAGAAGGCGTCGGATGCCCAAAGAGCGGGCGAGGCGTAGCCCTAGGAGAAGGGCCTCATACTCCGCGACATTGTTCGTCGCGGGGAACTCTAGCCTGGCTGCATATTCGAGGGTCCTCCCCTCGGGGCTTCGCAGGACTACTCCCGCGCCGGCTCCCGCCAGGCATAGGGAGCCGTCGAAGAAGAGGGTCCAGTGGTCGTCGCGCGGCGGGGCGGCACGCGCTTCTTCTTCCAGCCCAGGGACCGGAGCCCACTCGGCCACAAAGTCCGCAAGAACCTGCGATTTGATCGCGGTTCGTCCGGTAAGGGACAGCGAGAAGGGGGCTAGCTCGGCCCCCCATTTCCCTATCCGCCCGGTGGCTTCCTTGTTCCGAAGCACCTCCCCCAAAGGGAGAGAGGAAGGCACCGTGATAGGGTGGCCTAGGAAGTAGTGGCGGAGCTTCCGCGAGGCCATTAGAAGGGCGTAACACACCTTCTCCATCTTCGTGTATCTCGTTTTAGCGCCTTGGAGAGCCTCGCTCACATAGTAAACGGGGCGTTGGTGCCCGTCTTCTTCCTTGACGAGAACTGCGCTGACGGCGACCGGAGTAGCCGCGAGGTAGAGGAGCAGGGGCTCCCCCTGACGCGGGCTCACGAGCATTGGAGGGCTCGCGAGGTATTTCTTCAAGTCCTCGAACGCAGCTTGTGCCTCGGGGGTCCAATGGAACCCCCCAAGGCCGCGGAGGATCTTGAAAAATTGGAGACCGCGCTCCCCCGAGCGCGAGACGAAGCGACTTAACGCGGCCAAGCGGCCGGTAAGTCGTTGCACATCCTTGACAGAATGCGGGGGAGGCATGTCGAGGAGGGCCCGAATTTTTTCGGGATTGGCTTCGATGCCCCTTTGGGACACAAGGAAGCCAAGGAGTTTTCCTCCGCGAACGCCGAATGCACATTTTTCCGGGTTAAGCCTTAACCCGTACTTACGGAGATTGCGAAAGGTTTCTCCCAAGTCTTCGATATGAGCGGCCGAGCGCGTGCTCTTGACGACTGCATCGTCAACATATACTTCCACGTTGCGGCCAATTTGATCCCTCAGGACCAAGCACATCAGGCGCTGGAAAGTTGCCCCGGCGTTTTTCAACCCGAAAGGCATGTGGACATAACAGAAGGTGCCGAGGGGAGTTATAAAACTCGTCTTTTCCTCGTCCTCCTCCGCCATTCGAACTTGATGATAGCCCGAGTAGGCGTCCAAGAAGCTCATCAGCTCGCATCCCGCGGTGGAATCCACCAGTTGGTCGATCCGCGGGAGCGGGAAATCATCTTTGGGGCAAGCTTTGTTGAGGTCGGTGAAGTCCACGCACATTCTCCACTTGCCGCTTGCCTTCTTTACGAGAACGGGGTTCGCCAGCCATTCGGGGTGTAGGACCTCCCGAACAAACCCCGCCTCCCGGAGTTTAGCGATCTCCACCTTGATGGCCTCCTGCCTCTCGAGGGAGAGCTTCCTCATCTTCTGTTTCACCGGGGGGCGACCGGGTATCACTGCGAGCTTGTGCTCGATAACATCCCTGGGCACACCCCCCATATCCGCGGGCTTCCATGCGAAGACGTCCGCGTTTTCGTAAAGAAATTCGGCGAGTCGCGTCGCGTGTTCCTCGGGGAGATCAGCCCCAATCTTGATGGTCTTCCCCTCGTCTTGGAAGAGAGAGATTTCCCGGAGGTCTCCTTCAGGGCGAGGCTTGGGAAGGAACTTCCCGGGGAGCGTGATTGGCACGTTTGGGGTTGAGGAGGAGCTCCCTCCCCCCGGGGCCTTGACCAGGTTAACGTCCCCGATTACTGCGGAGGCGCGCTCGTAGAGGGAGCGAGCCACGCCTTGGTCACCATGCACAGAGATCACCCCACTCGGCCCGGGGATCTTCATGCAAAGGTAGTTGTGGTGGACCGCCGCTCCTAAGCGGTTGATGATGGTTCTCCCCATTATAGCGTTGTAGGAGGAGGGGAGATCCACCACGTCGAACCGAACCATTTCGGTCCGGTAATTATCTGGGGTGCCGAATGTCATTGGGAGGTCGACCTTCCCCACAGGATGTATGGTTTTCCCCGGGACGAATCCTTGCAGGGGCCCCACCGCGGGTTGCAGCAGCTTCTCGTCCACCTGCATTTCTTTGAACGCCTTTAGGTAGAGGACGTCCGCGGAGCTCCCGCCATCCACCAAGATTCGGGCAAGGCGGCAATTGAACACGGTGGCTGAGACGATCAGCGCGTCATTGTGGGGGAAACGCACCCCACTCGCGTCTTCGATGGTGAACGTCAACGGGACGTCCGACCATTTGGACGGCCGGGACGTGTTAACGGCCCCTACTACCTTCACCTCCCGCGCATACTCTTTGCGCTGGCGTTTGGAATCTCGCCCGGAGGCGGATCCTCCCACAATGACATTGACGTGCCTCTCGGAGGCTTGGAAGGGGAGCTCGTTGCTCGAACCCTTTTCCTGGCCTTGCCTCTGACGTCCCCCTGGCGGAGCGGGGAGTGCCGCCAAGGCTGGTGATGGAAGGGGTAAGGAGGTAGAGCCTCCTCTTCCTCCCCCCGGCCCATGTTGCTCGAGGAATGTCGCGAAATGGTTGAGGAGCGCGTGGCATTCTCGGGTTGCATGGGAGTTGGACTTGTGGTAAGCGCACCACAAAGTGGCTCCAGACTCCTTGCCTTCTTGCGGACGGGAGGATCGGCTCCCTCCACCGCCTTTGGGCTTGGAAAAGGGGCGCTGTCCCCGGTTAGGCTCCCGAGAGCCGCCTCCGCCTTCGAGGACTAAAGTGTCCCGAGGCCTTGGCTCGTTGCGGGGCCCCCTCCGGGGACGTTTGTTGGAGGGGTCCTTCGCATCCCTCTCCCTGGGGACGGAGGTCCCCTGGTGCTTTTTCCACAGATCATCTTCTTCGGCTCTCGCGTACTTCTCGAGTACGTTGAAGAGCTCGTCGGCGGAGGACGGGCAACTCCGGGAGAGTCTTCGGTGGAGCTCTCCCGGGAGAATGCCACTCTTGCACGCTTCGATCACCGTCGAGTCGGGGACGTGAGCCACCTTGCTCTTGATCTGCGCGAAGCGTTTGAAGAAACTTCGTATTGTCTCCCCCGACCGTTGGCGAACGGTGTACAACTGCGACGAATCCAGGGGACGGATGTAATTCCCCTGGAAATTTGCGCAGAATTCGCGCTTCAGCTGCGCGAATGACTTGATGGACCCGCCCTTTAGGTTATAGAACCATGAACGAGCTATTCCCGAGAGGTAGAGGGGGAAGACGTTGCATTGGACACTTTCGTCCCCCCCAACCGCTGAGATGGCCGTGGAGTACACTTGCACGAACTCGTAGGGGTCGGCCTCCCCGTTGTAGTGCTCGATATGGGGCGGCCGATATGGTTTCGGCCACCGAACACGCCGGAGGCGGCGGCAAAGGGGTTGGTTAGCCCCTTCCACTTCCTTTGGGGAGTTTGCATCGATATCCCCCTTCACGGGGGAAGCACGTTCATTGTCCGAATCGGAGAGGGGTCCCAACGGACCGCCGGTCTTCCGGTATCGCCTTCGCTCTTCGGGGTTGGTGGAGCTCACCTCTTGTATCTCAGGGGGACCTCCGGAAGTGACGGAGGCCTCTTGCATGGGTCTTTTACCCTTGTCTGTAGGGACAAGGGGGGCGCGCTTGCGTGCGAGTGATTCCCGGCCGTACCGGGACGGGGCGCCTTCGGACCTTGCCGCGCGCATGCGCTCCACCTCCTCCCGAGTGAACCGCGTTTGGTTCACTGGGGGAGCCCGAGGAGGGGGACCCGGGGGAGGAGGCGGAGATGCGCCCGCCACCGGCACGGGAGGGGAATCGTGGGCCGGACGAGTCCCGGCCACGGAGACGGCCCGCGGCGTGGGAAGACTTCCCCATGGGGGAACGGCCTGTAATGTAGGAATCACCCCGGGGATACCCGTTGGGATAGGCGTAGTCCCAGGGGGGAGAATTCCTTCCGGGGCGAGGGATGGTTCGGGAACGGGAGAACCCCCGGGGAACGAAAGCCCTCCCGGCGGGGGGTAGCCCCCGGAGACGGGCTGACCCCCCGGGAGTGAAGGACCTCCGGAGGTGGGGACGCCTCCCGGGAAAGGGTAGCCCCCGGAGACGGGCTGACCCCCCGGGAGTGACGGACCTCCGGAGGTGGGGACGCCTCCCGGGAAAGGGTAGCCCCCGGAGATGGGCTGACCCCCCGGGAGTGACGGACCTCCGGAGGTGGGGACGCCTCCCGGGAAAGGGTAGCCCCCGGAGACGGGCTGACCCCCCGGGAGTGAAGGACCTCCGGAGGTGGGGACGCCTCCCGGGAAAGGGTAGCCCCCGGAGACGGGCTGACCCCCCGGGAGTGACGGACCTCCGGAGGTGGGGACGCCTCCCGGGAAAGGGTAGCCCCCGGAGACGGGCTGACCCCCCGGGAGTGACGGACCTCCGGAGGTGGGGACGCCTCCCGGGAAAGGGTAGCCCCCGGAGACGGGCTGACCCCCCGGGAGTGACGGACCTCCGGAGGTGGGGACGCCTCCCGGGAAAGGGTAGCCCCCGGAGACGGGCTGACCCCCCGGGAGTGAAGGACCTCCGGAGGTGGGGACGCCTCCCGGGAAAGGGTAGCCCCCGGAGACGGGCTGACCCCCCGGGAGTGACGGACCTCCGGAGGTGGGGACGCCTCCCGGGAAAGGGTAGCCCCCGGAGACGGGCTGACCCCCCGGGAGTGACGGACCTCCGGAGGTGGGGACGCTTCCCGGGAAGGGGAAAGCCCCCGGAGCGAAAAAGGATCCTGGGTGTCCCATCATGAACGGAGGTGCCATTCCTCCGAACTGGAACGGGTGCGGGTACGCGGGGGCCGGAGGCCGCGCTATGGCGCGTAACAACTCCTCCAGAGTACGTTGTGCGCGAAGCTGGCCCTCCACCAGCGCCCCGAGTAGTGGGTCACCTGAAGTTGAAGGCATTACCTGGGATACGCTTGGTCCTCCCAAACCGGAACCTTCAGGCAGGCTCGCAGGAGTCGTTCCCCCGCCGAGGGTGACGGGAGAATTGAGTGTTGCCTCCCCCCGAGTGTCCCCGGGAGGGGGTGTCGCGACGACGGCCCCTTGCGCGGGGGGTGCAGGGTTGCTAGGGCCGGCATCGTTGGAGACGGAGGTTAAGTGCCTCATCCTTCTTGGAGCCATGACTATTTGTCACGAGTCCCCACGGACGGCGCCAACTGTCGTGGTATAAAAAAAATACCTCGGCAGATTTGATGACGTGCGTAACACGTGTTCCTCAACGCGAGCTGACCGTGCGACGGGTCACCCCGCGTTGGACAATCCCAGAGATTGACACAGGGGTTTATACAGGTTCGGGCCTCAGTGGAGGCCCTAGTCCTGTCGACGTGCTCCCGACGAGTGTCGGCTAGGGGGCTCTCTCCCGGGGAGAGGGCTCCAGAACACGCCTTTTTGTCTTTTTGGATTGAGTACAAATGAATGTCTTAGGTTACAAAAGAGGGTTACAAGGGTATATATAGACCCCAAAAGATACAAATTACTGAACTACCCCTCTTGCCACCGTAGGATCGGGGGCAAAACGGTCTTTTGACGAGGTCCAGGGCACCGATTTCTGACACGTGGCGGCCCTTTGAAATCAGTGCCCACTAGAGGAGCGCCGGGGGAAGGCTCCCGAGCCCGGAGAAGGTCCTCCGGGAGACGTCTTCCCCGGCCCGGAGAAGGGGGGCTCCGGGAGAGGAGCTCCCCCTAACCCGGAGGAGGTGCGCCGGGGGAAGTCTCTCCCGAGCCCGGGGGAGGGCCCCGGGAGACGTCTTCCCCGGCCCGGAGAAGGGAGCTCCGGGAGAAGGGGCTCTCCCTCACCCGGAGGAGATGCGCCGGGGGAAGTCTCTCCCGAGCCCGGGGGAGGGCTCCGGGAGACGTCTTCCCCGGCCCGGAGAAGGGAGGTCCGGGAGAGGGGGCTCTCCCTCACCCGGAGGAGGTGCGCCGGGGGAAGTCTCTCCCGAGCCCGGGGAAGGGCCCCGGGAGACGTCTTCCCCGGCCCGGAGAAGGGGCTCCGGGAGAGGAGTTCTCCCTAGCCCGGCGGCGGTGCGCCGGGGGAAGTTTCTCCCGAGCCCGGGGGAGGGCTCCGGGAGACGTATTCCCCGGCCCGGAGAAGGGGCTCCGGGAGAGGAGCTCTCCCTAGCCCTGAGGAGGTGCGCCGGGGGAGGTCTCTCCCGAGCCCGGGGGAGGGCTCCGGGAGACGTCTTCCCCGGCCCGGAGAAGGGAGCTCCGGGAGAAGGGGCTCTCCCTCACCCGGAGGAGATGCGCCGGGGGACGTCTCTCCCGAGCCCGGGGGAGGGCTCCGGGAGACGTCTTCCCCGGCCCGGAGAAGGGAGGTCCGGGAGAGGGGGCTCTCCCTCACCCGGAGGAGGTGCGCCGGGGGAAGTCTCTCCCGAGCCCGGGGGAGGGCTCCGGGAGACGTCTTCCCCGGCCCGGAGAAGGGAGGTCCGGGAGAGGGGGCTCTCCCTCACCCGGAGGAGGTGCGCCGGGGGAAGTCTCTCCCGAGCCCGGGGGAGGGCCCCGGGAGACGTCTTCCCCGGCCCGGAGAAGGGAGCTCCGGGAGAAGTTTCTCCCGACCCCGAAGAAAGAACTCCCATGGTGACGTTTCTGGCGTTGGCTAGTATTTTCCCCCAACAAGAACCGACTATGATATTCCCAACAGCGTCTCCAACTCTTCAAGTGTACACGTGCACGGTTGGTTCTCAAGTTGCAACCGTCTGTGATAATCTCAGCCACAGTCGGTTCTCAACTCACAACCGTCTGTGATAATCTCTCACTTTGTAGATTACCACAGACGGTTTTTATTTGAGAACCGACTGTGATAATATTATCACAGACGGTTATATATATAGAACCGACTGTGATATTTTCAACAGTGTCCGACTCTTTGAGTTCTTGATGTGCACCGTCGGTTCTCAATTCCAAACCGTCTGTGATAATCAGAGTCACAGTCGGCTCTCAACTCAATACCGTCTGTGATAATCTCTCTGGTGACTATGTGGATTATTACAGACGGTTCTGATGCGAGAACCGACTGTGATAATATTATCACAGACGGTTGTGAGCGTTGGACCGACTGTGATAATATCGTCGCGGTTAATAGTTCAAGGCGGGATTTGTCCCGCTCATTCCAGTCTTCGCAACTGTTTGCCCTAGCTCTCTCTGCCCTCGCACCGTCCGTCGCGATCACCTCCATCGCCTCCCACCTTCTCCTCCTCTCCGTCCGTCGCGATCACCTGCATCGCCTTTCCACCGTCAGGCGCGATCACCTCCATCGCCCTCCCCACCGTTTCTGTCATTCTTGGTTAATTATAAGTATATGGGTTTTGTTATAGAATTATTAGTTTCAGATTTACTTAAACTGTTCTCTCTTTCACTTATGTTAGGAACTATGTCTGGTGACGAAATGCACCACTCGGGGAGTCAGGGTGACCTCGCTGGCGATGAGACGCTTGGGCCGGAGGTCGCCTCATCCGCCGTGACCCCGCAGAAGAGAAAGGGGCGAGGCCGGACAACATGCGCGCGTCTGGACAAGCAGGAAAAGCAGCACGTCCAGTTCGACGACAATGGTGTGCCGGAAGCTCCAGACAAACTTGTCGGTTAGTACCGCTCACTATGCGGCAAAGTAGCAAGGGAGCGGGTGCCCATCACCACCTCCGACTGGGGTCAAGTGCCCCCAGAGTGCAAGGATGCGCTGTGGGAAGAAATGCAGGTGGCGTTTCACATTCCCGAGGATCGCCACTTCACCATCCGCCGGAGGACACTGATGTCAATAAACAAGGCGTGGAGGAACTTCAAGAGCCACCTTGTCAGGCTCTATGTGAAGGAGTCGAAGACCCCCTTCGATGACTTCCCTTTCGTGACTCCCGAAACATGGCAGCAGTTCGTCGAGATGAAGGCCAAGCCAGAGTTCCAGGAGCTTAGTGCGAAGGACCAGGCTAACCAGGCCAAGAATACCCACCCACACAGACTAGGCAGTGGTGGGTATGTGGGGAAGAAGGCGTTGTGGAGGAAGCAGGACGAGGAGGCTTCCCAGTCTTCGGCCGGCAGTCCTTATGCGGGCATAACAGACGTGCGCGCCCGCAATTGGTGCCGAGCAAGATTGACGATGAACTCCTCTGGAAGCGTCTCTGTGAGTAACCCTGTGGACAGGGAAGTGATCGACCGGCTGGTAAGATTGTCCGATCACGTACTATCCTCGTAACACGCATGCAATGGGCTGTATTGCTAAGTTCTCTTGTTGCAGGTGACGCTGAGTGCGCAGACGGCATCCGGAGAGTTCAACCCGAGGAGGGACAGGGATATCCTCACAGCGGCGCTAGGAAACAAGGAGCATCCAGGCCGCGTGCGCGGCCTCGGTGCCACTGTGCCTTGGAGGCATGGTTTCCCTGATGATGAGGAGGCGGCTAAGAGGAGAAAGAGATCCCACCAAGCCCGCGATGAACGGCTCAAGGAGGAGATGCGATCGGAGTTCGCTGTTCGAGACAAAGCACTCCTGCAGCAGTTGTCGGAGATGCGGTCCATGCATGAAGAGCTAAGAAAGGCGACCTAGGGCACCCCCCTTCTAGCAGCGGAAGTACCGACCCCCATTCTTGGCCACCGTAGTAGCTGCGCGTCTGCGCCGGGGTCTTCGCAGACGGAGCCCTCTCCAAAGTATCCGGTGGACTTTCTGCAGGTAATGACCGTTTGTCTATGTTAATTCATTCGAAAGTGAAAAGCGGTGAAATTCAACATGTTAATGCACACTGTTTGTAGGAACCCGCCTCCTGCAAGCTTATGGTGCTGGCCGGTCTCTTCCCGATCGAGGCTGCCCGTGGGATGGCGCAACCATGCACGGCGGGGGCCACAATCCATGGTGCCCCTCTATGTGAGGGTTTTGCACAGGTCCAGGTGGACAGTGTCTTTGACCATTACAAGGGTTTTCCGTTGGAGAAACCGCCGAACGACGAGATTACCACTCTCGGGGATGCGGTGCACACGTTCGTGCAATGGCCCAAGAAAGACATTGTCCTGTATGAGGTAATTCCCCCACCAGTTTCATAATTCGTACTGTAATAATAGCCCTCAGAGTTAGTGTCCTAATACGTAGGTTCTTACATCACAGACCGACACACGGCCTACTAACCAACATACCCCTCCGATGACGAAACTGACTCCGACTAAGAGGCAACCATTCAAGAAGCTGGCTAGTAGGGGAAAAGCAAAGAAGAGCCCGGCGAAGGAGAGCGAGAAGAGTGCGCCAGCTCTCATACCGTTCGCTCTGGGGATGCCCATGGCCTCCGATACCGCAATTTCGACCATGGGGTTAGCATGCCAGAGTCTGCATGCATGGTACATGAGGAGGACAAACCAGACCAGGACGCAGCGTCCGACGCACATCATGGTCAAGTACACCGTGGCAAAGTTCCATAACGACATTGGGACCAACTCGGTGACCTTCGAAGACCTGCACAATTTACTGAACAAAGATGCGCTCGACTTGTCAATCCTCCGGTCTTGGGTGCTGTAAGTATCCTACTATCCGTGCATATACGAATATATGTCATTTATTAATTGGTTACTTCCGTGCAGCTGCATGACCAACTATGCCAAATCTAAGGGCATACCTGTTGGTTTCTTGGACCCCCAGATGGTCGCCGAGGTGATGTTTAGGACCGACGCAGACTTCGTTGTCGACTACATCAAAAGAGGGTTGCTTGCTCAGGTCGACAAGGAGTATATACTTGTACCTTACAACCAGAGGTGAGTGCTTTCATCAGTACTTCACCCGTAGATTAGTGTCTCCATGTGCACACCCCCAAATTTAGATTAAATTTTTAATTCTTTACGTGTAATATGTAGCTACCACTGGATCTTGCTGCTACTTATTCTGAAAAGCAACAAGGTGTTTTACCTTGACTCATTGCAGAGGAAAGGGTACTCGTATTGCGGCGCACGAGATGTATTCGAAAGGTGATGTGGACCTGTCTTGCATGCATCTAGATTTACCGTCCTCAAATTGTCAATTTCGGCTATCCTCAAACTGTCAATTTTGACTATCTACAGGTCTTTCACGAAGTACTTTGCCGAGGTAGGGAGACAACACGAGCGGCGAGTCGATAAGTTTCAGTGGTTACAATTTTCGATACAAATTTCAACTGGCATCTGTTTTACTTTATAACTTGTCCCCACCTAACTCTCGGTCTGTAAATTGGCAGTGCCATCAACAGCCGGACAACAATACATGTGGATTCTACGTGATGCGCCACATGTATGACCTGATCATCACCCCTCACAGGCCAGATTTCCCCGAGGTATACAACTGCTCCCCTTTGTATCGATTTGACAGAATTTACAACTGCAGCTAATTTTTTATGTACCAACTCTTGCTGCAGGGGGTCGACTTCCCTTCAGAAAGCCTTGACCCTCGGCAGATTGGTATTGTCCGAGGGATGCTCGCTGAGTTTTTCCTTTCGGAGGTCATATCAACCAAGGGGAAGTTTAGGGACCCGCAAGGTTCGTATTAGTGCGGCCTTACATTTATTTGTACATCTAACACACTGACTTTAATTGTCGATTACATTTATTTGTTCAATTGTACATATTTCTGAGTTCTGTGCTGTATATATGAAATGATAGAACAGAGGGGTACAAATATATTTGAGTACTGTGCATATGAAACTGTATATATTTGAGTACTGTACAAATATATTTCTGAGTTCAATTGTACAAATTTCAATTGTACAAATATATATGAGACTGTATATATTTGAGTACTGTGCATGTATGAAATTCATGAATTGTATATATGAAATGCAATTTGTATAGAGGACATCGGTGACTGTTATAATCTCAGACGGTTTGTAAGATCAAAACCGTCTATGCATAATATGCATAGACGGTTTTGATCTTACAAACCGTCTGAGATTATAACAGTCACAGATAATGACACTATCACAGATGGTTTTGACCTAAAAACCGTCTGTGATATCACACTATCACTATCTCAGATGGTTTTGACCTCAGAGCAGTCTGTGATATCACACTATCACAGACGGTTCTGAGATTATAACACTATCACAGGCGGTTCTAACCTAAAAACCGTCTGTGATATTCACTATTACAGATGGTTCTGAGAGTATAATATCACAGACGGTTTCAAGATTACCACCGTCGCTGATAATGACAATATCGCAGATGGTTTTGACCTCACAGCCGTCTGTGATACTCTAAATACACAGACGGTTTGACATCAGAACCGTCTGCGATACTCATATTATTACTGACGGTTCTGAGATCAAAACCGTCTATGTTAGTATGAGTATCTGAGGCGGCTTTGATGTCATAACAGTCTGTGTATTTGGAGTACCACAGATGGTTCTGATATCAAAACCGTCTCTGATAATTTGAGTATCACAGACGGTTCTGATGTTAAAACCGTCTCTGGTAATCTGATTATCATAGACGGTTCTGATCTCAGAACCGTCTCTGATAATTTGAGTATCACAGACGGTTGTTATCTCAGAACAGTCTCTGATAATGTGAGGATCCCAGATGGTTTTGACATCAGAACCGTCTGCGAAACTCAAATTATCATAGACGGTTCTGAGATTAAAACTGTCTGTGGTAGTATGAGTATCAGAGACGGTTCTGATGTGAGAACGGTCTGTGAAGTATGAGTATCACAGACGGTTCTGATGTTATAACAGTTTGTGTAGTATGAGTATCACAGACGGTTCTGATCTTATAACAGTCTGTGAAGTATGAGTATCACAGACTGTTTTGATCTTATAACAGTCTGTGAATGGAGAGATCACAGACGGTTGAAAACATCAAAAACCGTCTGTGATAGTACATGATTATCACTGACTCGAATATCACTGACGGGTAAGAACCATCTGTGATGACATTTTTGACTCGACTGTGATGATGAATTCTATAGTAGTGCCAATAGTTTGGAGAAAAAAGGCAGCGTTGTTGACCTAAATGAAATGAAGCCATCGATCCAACGAGCACAAACAAAATGACAACATGGCTCAATGTGAAGATAGCGTTCAAACAGTAAGCCGGATAGTGGGTTCCAACTTCTATATCTATTAATATGATGTAACAAGCTAAATTGTAGTCATTGCCAAATGAATAGTATGATTAAAAATCAATATTCTAAATAGTCTGTTATAGCACCACAATAGCAAGGATAAAACCTACTCTACAAGATAAAAATATGCGAACTTCGTGACAATTGCTATAGCGGCGATAGCAGTCGCTATAGCCTGCAGCCCGCAACAACCATAGCAGTCTATTATGTTATGTATGTTTTGTGGACTAAGTTTTGACTAGAAATTCTTAAATTGAAAAAATAAAATGAATATTATTTATTCGATTGACTTAATGTTTTGGAATTTAAAAAGTGTTTTGAATATTTTTGTTGCTATTATTAGTTAGTATAGATTTGATATGAAATAGTTCTAACTATTTGCAATGTTTGATATTTTGATTGACCAATGCTTATGACATATTTTTGTCATTTTGGTGTCACTATTTTCATTTTATAGATTTAATAATTTATATATTAATTAAAAATATTACTTTTATTGAACCATGACATGTACGTAGCTTTCAAAATAGTCGCAAGAGCTTTTTCCAAGCCCTCGTTGCGTTGGATCGCCACCAGTGATTAACGTTGCTAAAAATCATGGACATAGGCCAAACTGATGCCAAAATCCTGTTGGCCACCAAATGTGCTGTAAAGAAGAGGGAATTACCTACTGTAGAAAGAAAAAAAATAGGAGTTGAGGCTAGCAAATTCTATGGTACCCAAAACCCAAGCTATATTTTTGACCAAAATTTATGAAGTGAAAAGGTAAAATATGGATATATACCAAACACAATCTTAGACATCTTAGGGGCCTATTTGGTACTAGAAAAAATTTCATGGAAAAAAGATCTCACCGAGATTTCGTATTAATCAAACTAGTATCTTAAATTTTACTCAGAAAAATCCCTCACAAATGGGCAAAAGCTATTCTTTTAATAGACCCTAAATAGTTGTGGGATCAAATTCTAGTCCTATTAAATTAATACACAAAAATAATTATAATAAACCACACACTTGCAATACAGAAGTTAAACCCATAATCTGCAAGATTGGGATTTTGAACTCTGTTTTGATGCCTTAGCCTAAGTTGATATGGTCCACGTGGCCCATATGTGTGGTTTAGTCCTATATTGTGAGTATAGGATCATTTAGAATGTAGGAATTATATAGTAATTTTGGAGGATTAGAAACATCCACACTCAATGTATGTGGAATTTCTGTATTCTAAACAGATTCTTAATGTAAATTTATGGTGTATGTAATGCTTAAGGAGCCATGATACTAACTCTGAATTATGATACTAACTCTGATTTAATTTTTTTACGTGAAACAAGATTTTACTACATGGGCCTATACCAAAATAAGCTGAAACATTTCTGGAGGAAATTTCTGCAACAATGACAATATGCAGGATCCATATCATTTGTCTTTAAAAACAACAGGTAAAATATATCTTTTCTAAATTTTGAAATTCATTTTGGTTATGATCTGATTACATGAACGGAGCTCATATATATAGAGCTAAAAAGTTGGAATAAAAGTAAACTTCTAATTAGACTTGGAATATTAGAATTCCTAAACTATATAGAACTCAAAATAGCTAAAAATGGTATCTTTCATCTCATATTACTATTCACATGAACAATATTCATGCTACAATAACTCATATTACTATTCATGTGAACAATACCAGTATTACAGGACTCATATTGGACATTTTGATGAATTCAAATCTGAATTTTCTTCTTATTGCACTTGTGTTTTGATTACCAACAACAATTCGATTCAAATCTTCTACTCCAATTTGGATTAGGATTAGATGCAGATACAACCACTTGAAGTTCAATTTGAATTGATTTCAAACACCGAATATGAATCCGAATTGAATACGAATTCGTCTTCCAATTTCCCTACTTTGTTTCCAATTTTAATTTCAATTGGAATTAACAATTTGCTTGACTTTGATTGCAGCAACATGGATTGATGCATACTTCTTAGTGAATTTATCTGTTTAAAACCGCCTGATGAACTTATTGTAGAACTTTGCAAGATTGATTTTTGTTTGGTTGCAACTTCGTCTTGAACTTTCACTTGTCCTTGTTCTATAGCAGTATGGTGCAGAGAAAGTCACGGTTCTTTTGTTGTTTGCATATACGATGGAAGGGAGGATTAACATTTCTGTTGGATGTCGTACAGATGGATAAGACACCACTGTTCATCACAATGTTGTGGGCTATTTGACCCGATAGAAATTTGATTTGATGAAACATGGAGAGGACTCTTACGCAGTTTTGCGGAGTTTGATTTTATTGAATAAATTAATTTATAATGTCTATATTTTATAAGTCCAAAATTTTGACTTATTTGATAAACTCAAAAAATTGTTTCGCAAGAACTTGATTTAGTTCATGAGAGAGGCATTGAAGTTTATAGGTTGAAGTTTGTATGTTTTTTGTGTTCTTCTCTATGATTTTTGGTCTGTAAGATCTGTACTAAATGTTTTAGTTTCTATTGATATAAGTCATACTAACCTAGAACAGAAACGAGTGCAAAAACATGTTAAAACTCAATAAAAATCAGTCTTGGATGGTTCTACGGTAAGCAGAACTCAATAAAACATGTTGAAACAATGTGCTTGATGCCCAAGCCGCCTTCCTTGCATTTCATCCATGTACATTGGAATTATGTTGCATTGACGACGACCACGTCTTATCAACCTCAGTTTTGATACATTAATTGTCGAACCGGTATATGGTGGCCAATCAATTTGGTTTTTGTAAGGATGAAATCTGTCACTCGAAGTTTTCACAAGCACTTGTGAAGAATAGCCAGGATGGACGAACTGATTCTCATTTAAATTTCTTTGTTTGCAAACAGCAAGCACGTGAGCACAAGGAGTACCAGTGAGGTTTGGCTTAAAGCAATCACACGATGGAATTGCATTCGCTTGCAAAACAACCTTGTATCTAAAATCCCTTCGAATATATACCACACGATCTTCTTAGCGAACTGGTACTTTCTCTCCCTCAAGCTTAACTTCGTATTCTCCTCCTCCATCACCATATGAAACCACATGCATGCGTCCAACCTTGCTGCTTCTCTTTATCAATAAATTCTCCACCCGATGGGGCCACATATTGCCTGCATCAAGAATTGTCATAGCACACTGCCTTCTATCAACAAACCACTCCAAGCATTTGTAAAATGTTTCTTCTACAATTGTTGCCACAGATAGACTTCAAGCATACTTGAACACACTGTTCAAGGACTCGGACCCATTACTTTTCATTATGGCCCAACGGTATCCACGGCATCCATGCATTGGAACACTCTCTCAGGCCGTTCAAGCTCATCTCTGTCCTCTTGCTGATATTTCCCAACCATTTTTATGTACTCTATTGCTTGTGGACAAATGTCAGCAATGGATTTCATATCTTCTTCAAACCTGTGTGGAGGTGCATGCTGTGAACAGAGCCGATGCACACACTTACCAACATCTTCATTCCAACCAATGTGTGGCTACTTAAACACCCATTTAATGGCTTTATGTCGATCAGAAATAACACACATGAGTTTGCCAAAACTAATAACTTTCTTCCATATCCACCTCATAAACCAACCCCACTTGGTGCTATCTTCCTTCTCTACTATCGCATGCACCTCCACCGCCTAGCCATACACCGTCGCATTTGGCTGCTCATCGACCCAACGCAAGCGGGCCCTCAGGTACGGCCATCGACGTCCCAATTTATCTCGGTGTGCCCCCGCTCCGCTCTTACCATACAGGTGTTGCACCTCATGTGGAACTGTCGTCACGTGGTGGTGTATGGATCTATGAGGATCCTCATGCGCCGCCTTCCGCCTCCACGTCGGATTCTAGTCTGGGGTTTCGACATCACGTTCGAGTCGAACGACGAATACATCGCCATGTCGCAGCAGACAGTGGACGAGCATCTGGCTACGTCATCGGCTGGTCCATTTGCACCTCGTGGTAGGCGCTCACTGTACATTCCTCCTCGGCCGGTCCGTGCCCACCCGGAGGTGGTTCTCGACCCCGCATACGGGGACTACGTTGACATGTTGCGGTGGAGAGGCGACACAGACTAGAGCCAGCATCAGTTGGCGTCTGCACAGCTTGGTGGAGTGTCTCCACTGTCGCAGGACCCTGTGGAGCACATCCCACATATAGATGCTCCTGGTACAGGCCTCGACCGAATGAGTGCTCAGGCCCCCCGGCGATAGTCATAACATAGGATGATGATGCCGCACAGCACCTTCTCACCGTCGCCGTTTCAGCGAGACCGGAGGCATCGTTCGAAAAGGGGGCGACATTAGTTTATTTTAGCAAATATCTTACTCCCTGTAGGAAACATGATTTTTGTTTGCATGTATGTATTACTTTGGTCTTTTCAAAGTTATGCAACTAGGTTATATTTTAGCACAGTTCATGGAAAACCCTATCTTTTGTATTTTTCTGCTTTTCTACTATTCAGCCTTTCTACTTTCCAGCTTTTCATCTTTTCAGCTTTTCAACTTTTGTACAACTAATTCCAAAAATTTTTTTTAACTGTTCAAAACTTTCACTTCTATAAATTAGGTTTTTCAGTTCCGAACACACAACTCACACTTTCTTCACTAACCCATCTGAACATGGAGGGTGAGAATAACCATAGTCAGAGAAGAAGACGCATCAAAATAAATACATAATCAACTCACCTAAAATAAGCGGCTCTTTACGCGTTACTTTCTTGGCTATTCTCTTTTGTTCATAGGATGTAGGACAAATTTGTCATTGTAGCTACGGTTTGTTGCCAAACACTAGTACATCCTCCGTTCAGGGTGACTACCGGAGAAGATTTTTAGTGTATCGAGAGAAGATGTTCATAAGTGCACTTTTCTGCTTTGGCTCAACATCGAGTGGAGAGCAAAGACTGCACGTATGATACTCTATTTTCTTTATAGGCGGAAGAGACTTTGTGAGCAGCTTGACTTCATGGAGGATCTGTCGATCAACATGCATGATGTTCAACACATGTGTTGCTGCAGGCATCTTTGTTATTGCCCTTGCCATGGAAACACGTACCCAACAACGTGTTCTGCGGAGGAGTTCAACTGGTCCAATGATTCCTCTGATACAGATCACTTCATGTGTAGATGTCGAGGTGATGTTACAGTCAGTACGTCTTGAGCCTACGACATTGCGGGTAGAAACTACATACATTGCGGCTGCGAAGAGGCGAGAGATAAATGCAATTACATGTCGTGGCTCGATCTGGAGTGGAATGAGGTAGAGAAAAACACTATAAATACTCTTCTAGACGAGCTGGATACTCTTTACTCGAATCAAGTGGCGCATCGAAGTTTGATTATCTTTTGTTGTTGTATATCTGGCTCTAATTGTTTTTGTAACTGTCATAGATGCGTGTAATTGTCTACTTTATCTACATCAACAATAACATGCTAGGGTTTTTTATATTTTCGATTGCTTTTTTATTGCATTGTTTGTTTTATAACCCTAACATGTTATAGCTCGGAAAGAACTCATTTCGCTATTTTTCTTACTTTTTAGTACCTTTTTATGATTATTTTTCTCTTTGGTAACTCGACAAATTAAACCAATCACGAAATGTACGAATCAATTAGCTCAACCAATCACGGCTCTTTTTCTTCCTGGCTGGCCGGGCGGTGGTGCTCAACAGTCCTTTCTCAATTTCATCTGAAAATTTTCTTTTTTTTTGTCATTCATAAAAAAAAGGGACTTTCATGCTATTCTTGCTGTCCAATTTTGTTGCTCGGTTATTTTAGAAATAAAAGACAACGTTTCCCAGCCCTTTACACAATTTCTCAGGAAATTTGGCTAGGTGGCAGGGAAGTCGACCAGTCGTCATTTAGGTTGGTTGAATAGTCTCACAGTCGTTAGTCGGATTGGCGACAATAGTCGATTTTGTATATTTTTTGTTCTGTGTTATTTTTGATTTTTTTTAAATGTACATTATCGAAAAATTCAAAAAAACACACTTTCATAATGCTTTTCATGTTCAATTTTTTTGAGATTGGTTTATAAATAAAAACTACATTTCTCAGCAAATTCGACCAAGTCACCATCCCGTCTAACGACTGATTATGACAACTGATGACATGACGATCAGTTGCTAACCGGTTTGGCGATCGATCGAAATACCTCAAAGTCGTCAAGTTGGCGACACTAGCCGATTCTCTATTTTTCTTCTACGTTATTTTCGACTTTTTTTTTTTTTATGTCTGTATGAAAAATTCCGGATCTAGCACTGCGGTTGCCGGGGCCGGTTCCCCGGCTACGCCGCTGGCAACCCCGGGACCCCCTCTCCTCTCGTCCTCTGGACGCCGCTTCCGGCACCCGCTCGCGCCGTCGCAGCCTCGCTCCGTCGCTTGCCTCTGCGCCGCGGCCCTCGACGGAGGAGACCAATTGACCGAGGAAGCTGTGCCGCATGCGGTGCGCCCACGGGGCCGGCAGGCCGCGATGGAGGAAGAAGCTCCGCCGCACGCGCCTGTGCCTAGTGCCCTCATCCGTGGCTCGCCGGCGGCCCTCGCGCCCTGGGCCGTCGCCGCATCTTGGGCCACGCAAATTGCAGCCCATATGGAATTCTGGCCAACTCAAAAAAAAAAAAAAAAAAACCTCAATTCCTCAAACCCTTGTGTAGACAGACTGTAGTTGTGCTGCAACTGGAGGTGGGGGTGGCAGATCTGAGTTCTGGATTGAGTCACGGAGGCAAACTGCAAGCAGGCTGGAACCTGGAGGGCTGAGGCGGACTGGTGCCGGAACTCAGATTGAGGGCGGAGGCGGACTAGTAGTGGCAGAGGACTGCTGACTGAGGTGCGAGGCCGGTGCGGCACGACATGGCAGATCGGCGATCTGTGCGGGCGTGCGGCAAAGGGAGCGCGCAGCGCGGGCCCGCGAAAAGGCCAAGGTCGGTGGGCGGCAGCCCACGGTCCGACCAAGCACGGCAGAGGAGCAAGGTCGCGAACCCGCAAGGCGGCGAGGGTGAGGACGAGGCCGGCTGCCTAGCGCAAGCATGTAGCGCGGCACCGGGCGAGGCGCGCCGGCCCGGCGAGGCAGAGGGGCGAGCGACGCCCGGCGACGGGGCGGCAGAGCCGCAGAGGTGAATTGTGATTTACATTTGTGATTATATTCAGAGGTATGGTCCATCCTTTTCTCTTTTTCCTTAATTTCACCATGTTTAATCCTTGTGCACAAAGATATGGGGGCTTATGTTGTGAGGCAGGAGTAATTTATTTGCAAGAAATGATTCTTACGCGGACAAAAGATTAAAAAAGCTGCATGCTTAAGTTTGCAAGATATGATTTCTGACTCAGCTGATAAGTACTTCTGAATATAAATGTTAGAGCGAAGAAATATTTTTTTAGAAAGAAAAAACTACATGCAGGTTTGGTCGGCCATATATAATAAATTCTGACTCATTTGATAGCTACTTTCAAATATGATTTGGCTTTAACTCTGTTGATAACTGCATTCAAATGTTATAAGGTAGACAGCATGTGCAAAATACCAAGTTTATACCTGTTTTTTTCTTATCAACCGTACATTTTTTCTGTAGCAATTAACTGCCATATGTTTAGTAGCACATATATTGCAACAATTCAATTGCATAGTTGCTAAAATCATTAGTTTGTAGTAACATATGGATTTTGTAGCAACTCATGTGTTACTACATCTACAGCATAATCAATTGCTACAGATAACACATACTATTACTGAAAAAAAGAGTGTGAACTTGCCATTTTATGCTTGGAGTATAGCCTATTGATATGCTTATAATTTCAAATATCATACGCAAAATACCCCTCAATCATACACTCATGCTTTATCAACAGAATATGCTTGAACATTGTTAGACATCAGACACCTTTCGGCTTCAACAATTGAGATGACAATTTGAGTTGAAAATTGAAGACTGTTGAGTCACGACGACATCAATTTTTAAAATAAACCATAACAGAAATTACACAAATCACTCCATATATAAGGGTTTATGGGAAGCACAAATCATAATTCAACAGTTAAAACCGCTCATTGTTATGTGAGAAGTCACATAATCAAGTCCTTATTGGGATGGATTAAGCCAAAGGATCTGTTATATTATATAATAAATTATAGTGATATTGGGAGCACTACATTAATTTTGGACTCATATAAAAAATACTAAAAATTCTAAAATACAAAATAGAAAAGAAAAAAATACTAGATATTCCCACATCAATTGTAAAAAATAAAAGATCTATTTCATTCATTATATTTATAATAATATAAATTCGTCTTATGAAAATCATATCTAAAATTAATTCTCTATTATGATACAAATTCACATGAAAAATTGTATCTAAAACTAATTCTATCTTTATCATAGCATTAAAGGAGTACATATCTATACGAAACGTATATAAAATTTTAAATTATATGGATACTAGCCTTTGGCTAGTTTTATATATAAAAAAAAGTTAGCTATAATTATCTAGATCAAAATTCTCAAAATTTGCCCCTAAATAAAACTAGAGAGAGAGAGAGAGATGTCTTTTCTTGTTCACACTCCCACCATAACCATACCTTGGGCATCCTTCCACGGGTAGAGGGGAAGAAGTAAACAGGATGGAGAGGGAGGGACTTTGATCATCATGGCAGAAGGTCTGATCAACTTGCTTTTCCTGAAGATAACTAACATCTTGGAGTCTGAAGCAGCTGGTTTTGTTGGATCTCTTCTACGAAAGGAGGCGTCGTCGCTGCAAGCACTCTTCAGAGATATTCGAGAGATCAAAGATGAGCTAGAGTGCATGCAGTCCTTCCTGCAGGAGGCAGAAAGATTGAAGTACACCGATAAAGTCAAGTCAAGCCTTGTTAAGCAAATAAGGAACCTTGCCTTTGACACCGAGGATGTCATCGATGAGTTCACCTACAAGCTGTGCGAGGAGAGCTATGAAGGAATCATGTCCAAAACAATTAGGACATTGAGAAACGTCGAAAGTTGGCGTCAGCTTGCAGGGAAGCTTCAGCAGATCAAATGTCGCATCCATAATATATCCGAAAGAAGACTGCGGTATGACACAGAATTTAACAGGGAAACAAGGCCTCAAGTAGGAGATAGGCACAAGAGAGCAGCGCAATCAGCTTATTTCACCAAGGAGGATGATCTTGTGGGAATTGATGAACACAAGAAGACCTTGATCAGATGGTTGAAGGATGAGAAGCAGCAGTGCACAATAAGCTCTGTATGGGGAATGGGTGGTGTGGGCAAGACGACACTGGTGACTCAAGCTTACAATAGCATCAAAACAACCTTTGACTCATGTGCTTGGGTTTCTGTATCACAAAGCTATACACCGGATGATCTGTTTAGACAAATTATAAGGGAGTTATGCAGAGGAAAAGATAAAGAGGAATCAGTACCTCATGACATTGATACCATGGATTATCGAAGCTTAGTTCAAACAATCCACACTTATCTGCAAAACAAAAGGTATGTCATCATTTTAGATGATATATGGAGTGTCAATGCATGGGATGACATAAAAGATGCATTCCTTGTTGGCAAAAGTAGAATAGTTCTGACTACAAGAGAACATGATGTGGCAAAACTAGCTAGTAACAAGCATCAAATTCTTGAGCTCAAACCTCTGCAAGAAAAATATGCTAGGGAGTTATTCTGTAAAAGAGCTTTTTCAAAATGTGAGGCAACTGCTTGCACTCCAGAAATGACAACCTGGATAGTGAAATTTGTCAGGAAATGCAATGGTTTGCCAATTGCTATAGCATCTATTGGTAGTCTTTTGTCATTCAAAGAACCAATTGATTCAGAATGGATGAAGGTGTATGAAGATCTTGAATATCAGCTGGCCCACAACTCGAGCCTTGATAAGTTGAATGGCATGATGAACCTTAGCTTTGATAATCTCCCTTGTTATCTAAAAAACTGCTTTCTTTACTGCAGTGTTTATCCTGAGGATTATGACATACATAGGAAAAGACTAATCAGGCTCTGGGTCACGGAGGGATTTATTGAAGAGAGAGACAGAAGAACATTGGAGGAAATTGCTGAGGAATACCTCAATGAACTCATTGATCGATCGTTGCTTCAAGTTGTGGAGAGAAATGAGTTTGGGCGTGTGCGCAGGTGTCGAATGCATGACATTATTAGACTATTAGCTGTTACCAAATCAAAGGAAGAAAGTTTCTGCAATACTTATGACGGCTCAACAACATGTACTCTAGTTAAAGCACGTCGCTTGTCAGTACAAAGTGGGAATCTGCAGCTATTAAGGGAAGACACTCTGCACCTCCGTTCATTCCTTGTTTTTGGCAGTTCCATCAGTGTTGATTTATTGAAATCATTCTTGATAACTTTCAAGCTTATGCGTGTCTTGGATTTAGAAAGTGCACAGATTACAGAACTACCCGATGAGGTATGCAATTTATTCAACCTTCATTTCCTGGGTTTAAGGTCTACTGGGATCGAGAAACTCCCAAGTGCAATAGGTAGGCTAAAAAACTTACAGGTACTAGATGCTTATCAAACAAATATTGAAAATCTGCCAATGGAAGTAGCAGTGCTTCCGCAGTTAAGGCATCTGTTTATACTTAGATGGCTGGACAGTGAAGGATTTATTAAGCTGTTATCACTTAAGGGAGTGCCTGCTCCAAAAGGGATATGGCAACTGAAGTACCTACAATTTTTTGAAGCAAGTACAGAGATGGTACAGAATGTGGGCGCCTTGAGAGAGTTGAGAACATTTGGCATCACAAAAGTAACAAGCAGTCACTGTGTGGATTTATTTGCATCCATCAAAAAGATGAATCATCTTGTGCATTTAGAGATCATCCCTAAAGACGAGCAAGAAGTAATTCCACTGGAGAATATCTCTCTACCTCCTTCACTTCGAATGCTCATGTTGTTTGGGCAACTAGAAAAGAAGTCTTGGCAACAATGTTTCTTGTCATTTGAATCACTCAAAAACTTGACTATCCTACGACTTCGCTGGAATAAAATAGATGAAGATCCCTTGCCATATCTCAAAGTTTTGAGTGGCCTACGTGAGCTTCAATTATGGCAAGCTTATGATGGAAAAAGGTTGTGTTTCTGTGAAGCATCATTTCCAAAGCTCTCAGCTCTATCAATATGGGACGCTCTGCAGCTCAGTGAAGTTGAAATAGAAAGAGGAGCAATGCCAGGCTTGGATGGGCTAGAACTGGGGAATTGTCCTCAGTTGAAGGTGCTGCCACAAGGAATTTTGCACCTTACAACTCTAAAGAGGTTGTATATTGCTGAGCCAGCTGAGGAGCTTTTGAATAGGCTTCAGGGAAAAGGAGACTATGATCAGGATAAAACATTACATCACATTGAAAAGGTTACTCTTTCAATCAGAAGAGATGGTAAGTGGGTTCATGAGAGGATTTAATGAGAGGGTATACGACCAACCAAAATAACAACAAAAAGAAAGAACAAAATGCTCTGAAAATAGCTATGTAGCAATATAGTATACTGATGTAGCTACTGTCTTTTTTATTTCCCTCCCTCTATGTATATTTATGTTGTGTTTGTTTTCCCAAAAATTTAAAAAAAGGAAAAAAAAAACCTTCCTCATGGAAGGTGAAAGAAACAAGTCTGCCTATTTACCCTGTGCTTATAGCGATGAGCAATCTGATTGCCATCTACTACTTACAGTGCATATTGAGCAATATACATTGCAGAGGTAGCTTGCTGTTGTTTAAACGGAAGGAGCTAATAGCATACAGATACCACCAAAATAATGGAATAGCCAGTGCAGTAAATAGACTAATTTATAGTAAATTTTAATTCATATAGCAAGCTTAGTGATTTCCCTCAAAAAAAAAATATATAACAAGCTTCGTGCAAACCCATATTATAGGCAAAGATCCGCACTTTGGTTTCACTAGGCATTAGATGATGTTCTGTATCCTCATTTTAGCACCAAATTTTGATGTTTGTCAAGTTTTCTTGTTGCAAGTAGCAGATATCAGTGTAGAATCTAATGCACATTAGCAAACATGAACTTATTAATCAGACAGCATGCTACGGATTGGTTATCGGTTTGATGATAGGATTCATGCTTAACATTCATTTAAGGATATGAACTGTAAAGGAGCTAACATACATCGCATCGCAGCCCTTCCTTTCTTTCTGAAGATCAATCATTAATTGGTAACAGGTAGCACAATCATCCTCTCATGCCTTCCTACTGCACAGCTGTCATGTACAACAACATCAGGTTTTTGTGTGTAGTATATAGAGAACAACTTGCAGAAATATATTGCCAATTCAGAAGTATTTCTTGCCTGTATCAAGTATCCATCTTGGACATGTATATAGATAAACTGTATCAGTTCTTGCATGTTCTTGGCAACTAAAGAAAATCTCTAATTCAATCAATCTTTTCAACTTATGTTTTTCTTTTTGGATTTCCATGTGATCTCCTTTAAGAAGTGAGTACCTGCTTTTTGTTGTTTCGTCCTGACGACGACTCACGGGATGACGTCGTGTGTCCTGGCGGCACCGCCCTGCACCGCTACCTATCGAGTCCCGTATGTCGGCAACTGGGGCACCTTGTCTGGTAGAGCAGGGGCATCTGTGCCACAAGTAGGGAAAACAGTGCTTGACTTGTTTGGGTAGCTGTCTGGTGGGATCTAGTTAAATTTTTTTTTTTGAAATAACCCATTAAAAAAATTAATTTCAAAAGTAAATCAACAGCTAAAAAAATAACAAAAGTGGGTTTTAATTACTGAACCTAAACAACAATTGAGTTTTAGTTACTTAATAGTTCAGTGACTGAGGAGGTGACATCAAAATACTGTTTCACTGGCCCAACACAAATATAAGAAAGTAATCCATGACATGTGGTCCATACTTCAAGAAATACTATATTTTTGTGATATAAAAACCATAACGCATGTGCCATATATTTCAATGAAAGATTGTGGTTTATGTATATGGTTTGACTCATATACAATATAGTATAATAGCAAAATAAAATACACAAATACCACTCCACCCCACACAAATCTCAAGAGAGGCTTTAATGGCTTTGATTTTGGGAGTAGATACTCTTGGGAGTATAGAAAAATTTTCATATATATATATATATATATATATTATATAAAATTTTCTATGTATTAGATTATTCGTCTGAGCCATATCAAATTGAAAATATATGAAATTGAATTCAATATAGAAATTGGAATAGATTCTATTCCATTGAAATTTGAGAATTAGAAAAGTCAAAAGAAAATTAATGAATTCTATAATGGTATTCTTAAATATCATCTTGTTAAGCATATCAAGCTAACTTTATGAGGTGGTAGTATTTTTTTTTTCTAAGAACTTCAAATTTCAAACTAGTTAATAACTAAGATTAATAATTAAGATATACCATTTTACAAATTTCTTATAAATATTTATATTTGTTACACTATTTATGTTATGTAAACCCACTTAGCTCAGAGATTAGTACATCGCATTTAATGCGAGGGTCACCGGTTCAAATCCAATAGTCAACTTTTTTCTCTATTGATTTTCCATGAACAAGAATATCTCTTTTTTTCCAAATTAAATGGAGAATCAAGGATCTATTATGTCATTCTACCTTAAAACTTTGTTAGATACAAAACAATATACACACACACAAATAATTCACATGTTAATGAAATTCCATTTTTTGTGGTACTCATTTTTAGTACTTTAGTAGATTTTACCTTGTTTATCCTTGAGTATAATTCAGTTTTAATTTCTATTTATTGTGTAATGTAAATAAAATGAAATTGATTGTGTAAAATGAAATTTCAGGAAAATAAAAAAGGAATCGTCATGTCCTATTATTGAGGACCTGATTTCAAAAACATATGCCATCTGGAAGGTTTACTGGGACTCACTAGAAAAACACCTAAATCCGGAAGTAATCTAAAAAATAAATTTCATTATGGGAAAAAAGAACAATATCTTATTCGTCTTCAAGAAAAACAAAAATTGCATTTTCATTATGGTCTAATAGAATGACAATTACTTAGATATGTCCATATCGTTGGAAAAGAAAAAAGGTCAACAGGTCAGGTTTTACTACAACTATTTGAAATGCGTTTGGATAATATCCTTTTTTAATTGGATATGACTTCAACCATTCCTGAGGCCCGACAATTAGTTAACCATATACATATTTTTGTTAATGGTCATATAGTTGATATGCCAAGTTTTTGTTGCAAACCCCAAGATATTATTATTACAAAGGATAACCAAAGACCCAAATGTCTAATTCAAAATTCTATTATTATTACACAGGAAGTGGGTTGGTCTGAAAATATATGAGTTGTTAGTTGTAGAATATTACTCTTGTCAAACTTGAACTTGACGGAAAAAAAAGAAAATGTTTATAGAATTTTATTCCTCTTCCCCTTTCCCCGAATTGAATCAGTCTAAGGGCCTCAGTTTGTGTTTCTCATTCACCTATCCGAAGTAGTAATTTGGTATAGACAAATTCTATTAAATGGATATATTATTGTTGGAATCAATTGTTATTTGATTTGATACATTGTGATCAGTAACATTGATAAATTAAGAAAAATAAAAAGAGAGGAAATCAAACCCTCAGTAAACAAAAATCTACATAGTAGTTCCAATGCTACGCCTTGAACCACTCAACCATCCTTCCCACGTAATCTTATTATTGAAAAGAAACAGAGTGAATAATGAGTTTTTGAATTCCTGCAGGATTGGTATAACTATAGCCACTCAAGAGTTCCATGGTTTTATTGGAATAATTCGTTTCCCATTTCCTGGGAGCATGACCAAAACTATTGCTTACTATCTATTTCGTCTAAGTTGAAGACTCCAGGATTTTCTAGGAATTCTGCTTCCTCGAAAAGTTTTAATTTTGTTTTTCTCCAAAGAAAAAGGGAATGAAAGAATTATTCTTATTCCATAAAATAAAGTAATCTTAGAATTCTATTTGCATAATGTACGATACGCCATATAATTTAAATACAAAATAGCATATGAGACAATTAATGACTCTGAAAACGTGAAATAGCTAATGAGAGAAGCTGTTGTTGGGAAATAGGAAAGTGGAATGAAATCCAATATAAGTCAAATATTTCATCTCTCTTCTTGTTCAAACGGAAGGAAAAGGAGACATATATATAAAAGACATTTTAATAATAATAATCATTTCTTCTACAAGATAACTTCCTAATACCCTTTTGGGGCTTCCACTCAAACATAAAATTCTTTCTTTGACAATTAATGATTAATATTTCACTAATGAGAGCACAGAATCATAGCAAATGAAATTGTAAAATTTTATTAGAAAAAAAGAATGAATATCAAGCATTATAGTATGATTTTGAATACTTAAAAAGGGAAAGTGGGAGGTGGGGGAGAGAAAAAATTTTGGATATATTGGTTTCGATTGAATTGCTAATAAATGATAGACTCAATTCAATTCTTAATTGTAATAAACAAGGTCCACTTCTACAAAAATATTGAGTACTAACGGTTCCAAAACATCTGTACTAATGATTGTTCAACTGCTAGTGACCGATACGATAGAAAAAGTTTAGCACTATTTTAATGATTCGAAACCGTTAGTAAAACAACTTATTCTAACGGTTCTTATTAATGAATTGTTAGAATATAGTAAGTTATTCGAACGGTTCATTCTTAATAACCATTAGAATAGCATATTATATTCTAACGGTTCTTATTAGTGAACCGTTAGAATAGCTTACTATATTCTAATAGTTCATTAATAAGAGCCATTATAATATGTCAATTTATTCTAATAGTTCATTAATAAGAATTGTTAGAATTTCATTTAGTCCAAAATCTCAGACTCAAAGTTACAAAACAAAATTTAGTGATAAAGTCAAGAGAAAAATGGGTCACAATCAAGAAACTGGCATTATTTGGGATTAAAAGTGATAAGACTTAGTTTGATTCATTTTAGAAGCTACCATTTGATTCTGAAAACATGTTTCAATTCAACTTCTACATAAACTGATCACAGACTAATTCCAAATTTAATTCATTCCAGGCTGACTGAACACCTCAAGAAAGCTTTAGGTCCATTTCAGATCACAGCACAAGGAGATGCATTCAACCACATATGAACTCACACACTAGTAGGAGAAGTGTTGCATCACAACAGGACAGGACAAAATTGAACTAAATTTTAGAGTAATTGAAACTCAAACACTGCAGCGATTTAACTGAATTTGTTTTTTGTTCATCACATAACCAAGTATGTTTTCATTACAAACATTACGGGAAACAGGGGAGAGGGAGAAGAGAGGGGAGTTTGAGAGAGGAGAGGTATCATTGAAGAAATTGTCGGAGTTGAAGAAGCTGCTGGCGAAGTCGAAGGCTGACACTGAGATTGTTGGGGCCAGAGAGGAGGAAGCCGAAGCAGTTGCCTGTCGATGCAAAGGAAGAAGGCGAGGTCGTTGCTGCTGTGATCGTTAGCGAATTCACTAGATTAGTTGCCAGTGGGGAAACATCAAGGTGGAAGTTGGATTGGCCACAGAACATCAATTCACTAAAGTTGAAATCGAGGAAGTAGAAGGAACTGTCGCAGTCACTAGAGAAGGGGATGAAGAATCTCACCGGCAGCGTGCGGCGGAGGAATTTTAGGATTTGGAGAGTAAGGGAGGAGAATTGGGGCTAGGATTTGTGACGGCGCAAGCGGCGACAAGATCCAAGCGGCGGCAATGACTTAGATCTAGCGGCGGTGCCAAAATTTGCACGGTGGTGGTGGCTGGAGCACGGCGCAAGCGGCAGCTGGTGCGGCTCCTTGAGGGCAGTGGCAAGATTCGAGGAAGAGAGGAGAGAGAGAGAGAGAGAAGAGGGCGACGGCGCAGATCTCGACAGCGGCGAGGATTTGGGGGTGACTCTAGGCGGCGGCAACGCTGTGCAAATGGCAATGGACCTCGGTGCAAGGAGAGTGGCGACTGTTGGTGGATTTGGGCGGCGAAGATGGCGGCTAGGTGGCGAGATGTGGTGGTGATGAGCTACGGTGAGTTGCGGCTTTGTAGGTGGCGACAGCACGAGCAATTGAAGTGGAGTGGTGGCGACAGCGTGAGCAATTGAAGTGTAGTAGTGTCTATTCTAACAGTTCTCAAATAAGAATCTTTAGTATAAGTATATTTTTTTCTAACAGTTATTTATTAAAAACCGTTAGAATAAAATAAAATCTATTCTAACGGTTCCCAAACTAAAATCGTTAGTATAAGTATGTTTTTTCTAACGGTTAATATATTCAGAACCGTTAGAAAAAATCATATGATTTTTATTAACGGTTTTTCACAACTCAACCGTTAGTACAAATGCCCTTTTCCACTGCATACCATGTACACTAACAGTTTTCTTCCAGATTGCGTAAAATCGTTAGAAGATAGAAGTTAGTAGACTGCAAAACTGTAGTAGTGGTCTCTCATATAGAGATGAACTGTTGGACTATGTAGAGTAATGAATTCAATAATTCCAAAAAAAAAAATACTTAGAGATGGATGAAATTACACAAGAAATTCAGGTCTTAAAGAAAGAAAAATTGGGATATGGCAAAATTGATAGACACTACAGACTTGATTGTAATGAGCCTTGGTATGGAAACTTGCTATATGGTAGCTTCCAAATTCAGAAATCCTAGAATTAAAAATGGGCCCTAAGCCATTTGAGAAAACAAGCGATTCTAAAACTAGAATCCAAAGAAAAAGGATAGGTGCAGAGACTCAATGGAAACTATTCTAACGAATTGAGTTGATTACGTTATATTGGTAGTGAAACTCCCTCTAAATTACCTAAAGGAGGGCTTTATATATCTAATACACACGCATACATATTGGCATATCAAATGATTAATCACGGAACCCATATCATTATATGTTATTTCTTCTTTTTTATTATGAAATTAGGAATGATTAGAAAATAGGAAATTATTCATTTAAAATTATTGTGAATCCATTCTAATATAATATTGAGTAATCAAATCCTTAAATTCATAGTTTTCAAGATCTTTTAAAAAATGAATTAATTGGACGAGAATAAAGAGAGAGTCCCAGTCTATATGTCACTACTAACAACAATTTGATTTCTAGTAAAAGGAAAATCCATCGATTATATAAATCATTCTGGCTCCAATAAAAACCCTCTTTTATTCCCAACTATATATATATATATATATATATATATACCCCCTCGCTCCGACTAGGCCTCCTGACCGGAGTGAGGTTTCCTTCTGTCCAAAATACAGTTATGTATAGAAATATATACCACAACTAACTCTCCTCATACATACTAAAGAAATCATTACAATTTTTTCCAAGGTACTGGTATAAGTACCTTAGATACAGCAATGGCTGATAGGCCAAACTATCATTCTAAAGTCTTGCAAAACACACGCACAGAACCTAGGACCCACCACAGCTGGCTCAACTGTGAAACAAAACCCTTAAAAATCTAGATCGAACTCAGGTAATGGCTGAGGATCACTTCAAATGACCCCAAATCTGCACTACGTTCTTCTACTGTAGCACAGAAGTTTAGAAGTTGATGGTGAGTGCAAGATACTCAACAAGCCACGATAATAACAAATGCAATTACTTAAATGACTTATGGTTCAATGAAATAGGTTATAACTTTGATAATAGTGAAACATAGAACATACATACTGTAACATCCCTATTTCTGACTATCTTTTCTGCTTACGAGTCAGCATATATTCTTTGGAATCCCTGTTGTCTCAACCCTATCTTGATCTTAGGTATGCCACTACCTTAACCTAAAAAGTTGGCTGCTAAACTTCATTCCCCAGATCATTTTCACATTTGAGCCCAAATGTGTTTCAATTTAGTCCTTTTCAGAAGTTTCAGAAAACCCAAAAAGGCTAAAAGTCCCAGATCATCTCCAAATCCAGATCTGATCAAGTGATTACCTCTCTTTCATTTTTCTGAACATTTTCCCCTTCTGGGAGAATTCCAGAATCTCAACCGAAACCCTAGTTTCAGCCTCGACGAAAGTTTTAAACCCTAATTACCCTATTTACCCTAATTACCCTGTTTACCCTAATTACCCTGTTTTCGACTTTTGTCAAAAACACCAGATGTTATCGGATTTCACCATTTTTCCTGCTGGATGAGTCTAAGACATTTAGTAGCACTCATCTGCAAAAACAGAATTCAAATCAGCCTTTCAGATCTTCAGAATTGCAAATAGGCCCAAATTCCCGAGCCAAAACCTTCACAGTTCAGTCCAAATCGTCACAAATAGGTCCAAAGTTCGCAACCAGGTCCCTGTGAAGTTTTCAACCAGCGCCCGCCATTTGCCGCGCCGTTGAGCTCGCCGCCGGCGAAGTTCCTCGCGCTGCCACCTTCACGGCCACGTAGCCACCAACCTTGCACAACTGTACCGCCACCGTGGAACGCTTCAACCACACCGTGCCGTGTTCTTCCCTGCGCGCGCGCGTGCCTGCTGCTGCCAGAAGCCTCACGCCACATGGCTGCCATCCCGGAGATCAGCACCTCGCCTTCCTGACAGAATCCTGATTTCGCGCGATGCTCCGCCTCTGGCAGAGCCCCGCCGTGTCCCCAAGTGCCTCGTTGACCGCTCCAGCGCCAGAAGAAAATCTCCCCGGCGATTGCTGCTGCTCCCGAGAGCTTCACCCCGCGACTATATAAGGCCCCCTTCGCCCAGCATCTCCTCACACCATTCCGCAACTTCAAGCCTTAGCTTCCTCCACCAGAGAGTAGTCCAGTTCTTCAGCGCCGCCGCGAAGGTCTTCTTCCCCGGCGAGCAGTTCCTGAAGCTCATGGCGCCAGCTTCGCCCGAAGCTTCTTTCTCCAAGCCAACACCACCAGTAAGGTCCCCTTATCCCCCTGTATGTTTCATAGCCATTAATTGATCCCCGGCGAACCTCAACGCCGGCAATCACCGGAAAACCGTGATCCCCTGTTCCCGTAATGCCGAGCGATTCAAGACAAATTGATCCTCGTGCCAGTAGGGAATATTGACCAGTGAGCTAGGAGGAACGAGCCTGTAAACTTAGAATTGCCAATTTTGCCCCGAGCTTCGAAATTCCATGTTCGAGCCTCGGCAGTTCGCCAGAGAACGCCGCCGTGCTTCTCCAGCCATTCTCTGGCAAAATTGAGTGCGCCAATAGCTTCGTGACAGCCCCTAGATGCTTCCCGAGCGTGGAATCAAGTTCAAACGCCCTGGAGCGAAAACGCCCAAATCGGTGCCTTCGTCTTCGGCCCCGATCGCCGGAGTTCATTTTCCGGCCAAACCAGCCGATGAAACTTTGTCCCTTAGATAGATCTCAACCCCCTGAGCAATATTGTCTACTAGCTCGACTTCTGAATCGACCTGAATCAAAAGTTATGGCCATGCCAAGGTTGCTGTCCAGTGGTTCAGTTCATGTCCAGGCCACCGTGTTTGCTCACCGGATTTGGCCACCCTCCGGCCACTTTCAGCCTTTGAGCCTGTTGAGAGTTTTGTAGCTGTTATCAATGCCTAAACCCCAGACAAAGTTTTGCATCAATTGGAGTCCTGAGTCAAAAGTTATGCAATGCCCTAGTTTCTGGCCATGTCTAGCACTATGTCAGTGCATGACCACCAGTGGCATTGGATGATTTAGACTTGTTTCATTTGAGCAATTGAAATGCCACTTTGTCCAGTAAGTCCTTTGAGCCATAATCTACAACATTCCCTACTATCACATCTCCAGAAAACAGACCTAGAACCGATTTAGGGCAATGTCAAGCCATGAGTCGAATGTCAGCCCTTCGACATTCAAGCCCTTTTGAGCCCATCTCTTCGATCAATGTCAAGTGACCTTGTCCAAACCCTTACCCCTGCATGCATGACATATTTACGTATTATTTTCTAGTACTTGTATGCTTATATAGTGTGTATGTGTTGTTTGTATCCGCCGTGGAACCAGACGTTGAAGGAACTGAGGAGATCTTCGAGGATTCATCTGAGCAGCTAGACCCATCACTGCAAGGCAAGTCTCAAACCCTTGATCATGTCTAGCCTATTATTTTGAAATGGAGTATGTTATCTGTTTTCAAGTATATGCATGCCTTAGATTCAAATAAGAACTATGTTTCAATAAAATGATTAGATATGACCTAAATGATTGTAAAGCCCCTTTTGACATTGAATACCCCTGCACCCTTGTTACCCTAGAATATCATGCTTAGGCCATGCTATGCTCAAGATTATATGTTAAATGTTAAATGGTCACATATGAGAAAAGCATGTTCAAAACCCTTTTGTGAAAGAAAATGTGATTGGAATCGATAGTGAGGATGGTTTGAGTGGATGGTGCTGTGTGCGTACTGGGAATGTGAAAGACTCCTCACTAGAGATTCATAAGGACTAGAACCTTGTGCTGTGCTTCTATGCGGCATGAAAAACGTACCAACCACTTGCCTGTTTATGGGACGGGCGCAACTTAGTAGCTTTCTTTAGTGTTAGTTTTTCCCTGCAATGGTTGTCGGTCCAGTTTCTTGCGAGAACTGGTGGGCCGCAGAAGGCCATGAGTGATGTGAGTTCAGTAAAATCATGAGAGGAAAAGGTGGAAAGAAGGAAGACGCCCTATGCCAGATTAAGTCGTGCGCGACTGTAATCAAGAGAGGCTATGTGTCTTGCGAGAACATAGACCCAGGCTAGGAAGTAAGGCAGTGGGGAGGACTTACAACGGTACTTGAGACTTAACTGTCTATTTACCGGGCAGGGAAATAGTTAATGCTAGGACTGTAAACTGTTGTGTCATCTCGGCCTTGTCACATGCGTAAGAGTCGCATGGAGAGGTACCGACTTGAAAACCGAATGATCGGTGGATTAAGGTGGTACACCTTTGCAAAGTTTAAAAAGTATCGGATACTCTGAGCTCCCAGGTTATGGAGTCTGCGCACTGTGGATTCTATTCACGTCGATGCAGCACAAGTAGCTTTTGGAAAGTTTTCACAAAATCAGGATAAAGTGGTGACTCATGAAAGATCGCCACACACAACATTTTCTGAGAATTTAGCTTAGGATTTTAAAAGCACTGCTTTTGAAAATAAAAACCTTTTCTCCAAAGACTAAGTGTGAAAATCTATTCTATATACATATATGAAGCCAAGGAGCTATTCTTTGAGAAATTTCCCCCATATATATATACACTTGCATTCTTATTTGGGACTTGTTGAGCACCATGTGGACAATGTGCTCACCCTTGCTTTTACAAACGAATTTAGAAGAAGGATTCGTCGACCCTGAATCTTACGGTCTTGAACCCAATGCGGAACAAGAAGAAGAAACTGAAGACCAAGCCTGATAGAGGGTTATGCACCAAGGTAGAGTATGATGTGGAGAAGGCCCGCACACCGCTGCTGCCGAAGAAGAAGACTGATGAAGTCTTCTCGTTTGTTATTGTTGTTTTATTTTGTGCCGACCTTTGTGTCGAAAACTCCTTAATTTGTATCAACATTTAAATGCGTCATTTTGGCACTAAGTTATTGTAATGCTGGTCCTTGTGATCAGCACTTGTTTCTAATTACTCGCACTTATATATGATGCATCTTGTTGTTGTGAGCTGTAATGTGCCTTTTCTGAGTGCAACCCACCTGGGCGGTTGCCACCGGGTTCCTCAAATGAGGGTCCCACACATACCAAGGTTAATGAATGGAAAAGTATTCAAAAATAGAGTAAACAAAATATTAAAAGTATTGCTCACATGTGTGAAAAATGTGAGGTTGCAACACAATTGAAAATCCATTATACTGCAGTAACAATTTAAAATCACAAAACTATTTGCGATATTCAACATGAGTAATCCACCGCAACCGACCCTAAAATCTAAGGATATGGAGTAATTGAATATGTTTTTAAACTATGTAGAGGTGTACAGTTTTAGCCACAAGATACCTCAATTTATTACTGTGAGTGTATATACATGCTATAGTTCTTCATATGACTGAGTTGAGGATAACACATTTTTTGTTCTGCCTTACATCATTTACAGCTCTACTCGGTAAAAGGACTATCACAAAGGTAACTGTCATTACTTAAGTGTCCAAATACTGTTGTGGGTGGATCTTCTCCCACCCATGAGCATATTCTCATTACTAGGTCAGCTATTTGTGGCATTTAGCCCAATTAACTCATAGGATAATTTAACAACAACAACAACATTATCCATGCAGAGCCAAATTGAATACATAGCAAAGTTACTTGGCCATATTCGTCCCATATGAGACTTGTGGTTGTATCCAATTCATGCCACTAGAAGTATAGTTGAAATACCCCATATTTTAACATCTATTATTATGTCAAGTCAAATTTAGAATTCAGTCCTAATATACATTTAATACTAGTTCTATAGTATATTTCATTTTATTAAGCTATACCATTGGTGTAAAAAAAATAAAAAAAATATTCTGCTTGTGACATGTCAGTAGTAGTGTTTCTCTGGCTACTAAAAAATTACTAGTATTCGGTTTTATTTCTGGGGGATGAAATAAAGAAAAATTATTTTATATTTGTTGAGGATATGTACTTCATCCTTGATCGAAAAAGCCTTGAGTGGTGGGACCCGCTCCCACTAACTCTTACCTTTGACCAATCTTCTTTTAGGCGGAGATACTTACCACCAATCCACTTAGTCGTAAGGTGTGACTCACCCAAAAGCAAGGGTCTCTGGTAGAAGGAATACATTGCCACGGCCTCCAAGTCAACAGTGCACGTGTTTAGTAACTGCTTTGTGAGGTTACTTCTTAAAACAGTTTGAGGTGGTTCCCTCTTAACTGTCTCAAACCACGTCCCTTTGAAGATTAACCGATGATAATTTCTATCAATGATTATGAAGCAACTAGCGTACTTTCAAGATCTATATAATCTTAGATCTTGGGGGAGGGAAATGGATCGAATGGAAGAAGAGAGATCTCAGTGATCTTCTTTGTGTAGGATCAAGGATGCCGACTAGAGGGGGGGTGATTAGGAGGCTTTTAAAATTTCTTTTCAATTAAGCAATTTTAAAGAATAATTGAGAGACCTAAATTATACAATGAGGCTTAAAACAATTCAATCAACTAGTTGCATTCAACCATATGAAATATTTAACAATACATGCAACAATAGTGATATAAGCAATTGTGTCAAGATGAATATAAAGCAAAAATAAGAATTATGCAATTGACACAATATTTTTACCGAGGTCTCGGAGACTCGCCCGGTCTCCCCTACTCCTCGTTGAAGCGCTCTCTCGGAGCTTCGCTTCTATATCCACGAAGGATATCTCACTAGGGTTGCTCCTTCTCTACACCGGATAGGCGAGCACCACACCTTTAACAATCTTTTGCCGGCCTCTCCGACAAACTTCAATTGGAGAGATCTCGGCTCTCCTCCGGCACCGTCTAGGCGAAGGCGATCGCCAAGAGTAACAAGCCGGATGCGCTTTCACTTGAATCAACCAAGTGCTAGAAGCTCAATGATGCAAATGAGATGCTCAACACTCTAGCACTAGCAATCTAATGGAGATGAAGTGCACTAAACACTCACACAATCTCCCTCAAGCTCTCTCTCAAATCTACTCAAGATTTGGGCTCAATTCTAGCCTCTAAATGCAATAACTCAAATGCAAATCAATTGGCTAGGTTTTCAGCTGAAGAATGAACTCTTTGAGCACCCACAAATGATGCCATACATGAAGTATTTATAGCCTCAAAGAAAAACTAGCCGTTTGCAAGAAACCGGGCCAAAAGTTGTACAGGCCGGACATTGTCCGGCCACTTCAGACACTGTCCGGCCAGTACAAAAATTTCAGCCGTTGCAAATGTGTCAGTGACCGTTGGGCGAAATTTGTGAAGGCCGGACGGATACCATTTGTCCGGACAAAACGTCCGGACAGATGGATATGTCTCTGTTAACTCTCGGCTCAAAAAACTTGTACAGGCCGGACAATGTCCGGCCATTTCGGACAAAGTCCGCCCATAACGGACAAATAGCTCCGGACGGATGCATTTGTCCGTTCCATTTTTCGGCTCAAAAAATTTGTACTGGCCGGACAATGTCCGGCCATTTCGGACAATGTCCGGCCAGTTCAGAAAATAGCCCCGGACAGATGCATTTGTCCGGCCACTGCACACTGACAGTAAAACAACCATAACTTTTGATCCAGAGATCCGATTGAGATGATTTTTGGCTTGTTGGAAAGATAACTCAGAGTTCTACAATTTTGTCAACAGGAGCAAGACCTAGAAAGGTCTAGAAACTTCTAGAAAATTCAGAAACTTTCCTGCTGTCAAAATGTCCAAGCCAAAATCATCTCAAATGCAATTTTAAAGTATTTGCACATACGGATTTGCCGTTTTCTCGCGGATGTGATTTGTGTCACTTAGCAACGACCACGACCACACAGGTCTTGACATCCGATCGAAAACAGGTGGTCGATAGGGTTTGGTCGAGCGTACGCAAGCGAGTCGAAGACTGGTACGACCAGTCCGAACTCCTACGACCACGCCCAAACCCTAAACAGAAAGCCGCCAAACAAGCGACACGACCACGACCACGTATCAACACTGATACGATCAGAACATGCAAATACGACCACGACCAGCTCTAGATAAATAAACCAATTTAAACAGCTGGCGATCACGACTAAGTGCAGTTTTCAAAACATTTAATCTAATACACATGAACTACACTTAGACTCACTAGCAATGCAAGACACTAGTGCAAGATGATATGAATGCATCTGAGCTTCCGCACTAGATAGATTCAAGCTACTAGTTTCCGACCCCTCTTAATAGTACGGTCAAACTAGTAAAAAGAAACCTATCAACCCGGTCTGTCTCCAAACACCGAGACCGGTAAAACCCTAAGAAAACAATCCTTAATCTTGGATTTTACCTTAGGTGAAGTTCGACCTCGTGAAGTTCGACCGCTCGACACTCGTCATCGCAAAGCTCGATCTCGTTAAGCTTGACCACGCGAAGCTCAACATCTCGACGCCTGTCTTCGCAAAGCTCGTCCTCGCTAAGCTTGACCTTGCTCGGGATGTCTCATATTGTCTTCATCCTCTTCACGCCCTTGCTTGTTTTCATCCTGCAATCATTCTGAGACTAGAACATATACACTCAATGCGCAAACGTTAGTCTCATTTGCAGTTCGTCATTAATCACCACCAGATAAATCACTCCACAAAGGAGTTCACTCAACAATTTCTTTCTTCGGTGAAATGACAAAACCAATTTCAATTGAACAACAAATGAGTAATGGATGAATCTCACAATCATATAGATCCATATATGATACAAGAAATGCGCACACGATCCATACTACTCAAGTTATGATATCAATCAATATGGATGACTAACATCATGAGCTCTCTCTCAATCATACATAGAGATATCAAATCCAGAACACGGAGTCATCAACCTTTTGCACAGACATGGATAACTAATCATCCTGAGCTCTCCCTCAACATGTGCATCGATATCAAATCCACAACTGAAGTCATCAACCTCAAGATTTAACATATAACATCTTGATCAATCAATTAGCATAAGCTTGATGCAACCACCGAGCTCATCCTCTACATATGCATCAATATCAAACCCGCAATCGAGGAAAACATCCAATTCAGGGTTTACCGATAATCAATTCAATTTACTTGTGCTAAATCAGGATTTATATAAATTGTCATTTAATCATCAAATCTGATATCTTCATATTAACTTTAATCATCATGGATTTATCCCAAACGTCATTAATCATCAAAACCTAGATACTAAGATCTACCTAGATCCAACACTTTGTACTTGATATACTCATAATACAACGCAAACAGGATCTAAGACTATTACTCATTCTTTGAGAGCCTGAATCTGTATAAAAATCCTGTCTCTTTGTCTCTTTTGTGTGGCATAGTCATTCTGTGAATCCTCTTTACAATACTGCATTAGAGACCTCGCACCCCAAATTAAATTAGTTGTAAGTTCGGGGATCATACTCTTTGATTGTCGACAATGCTATATCCATTTCTTAGGATACAAGAAAGAAATAGAATTAATAGTGTTGAAGATTATTTATATGAAAAACCCGATCATACTTCCAAAAGGGAATTAAAAAATCTTGATCATCCTGTTTTTGAACCTATTCAGAACATCTCTCTTGAAGGTCATCTTCCTTTTGAGCCTGTTCAAGTCCTTAAAGAAGCTTGTTCTTTAGAAGAGCCAGATAAGAGTACCTTTGGTGAACTCAAATATACAAACTCTTTAGAAAAACTAGATAAGAGTACCCTTGATGAACCTATACATACAAGTCATCTCTTAAATCATCAAGGTCTAGAAGAAATTTCTTCAAATATGCTTGTCAACGAAACTGAGATGGTCAAAATAGATCTCCTCTCTAGCCTTCATCATCCTGAGACTAGCACTAAAAAGAAGAATCAAGAAGACCAACATTTTGAGTCTAGGAGTAATGAAGAATTGAGAATTTCAGAAATGGTGATTACAGACTTGTGGCAGGAAAATCCCATGATTCTATCTAATAGCCTAGTTAGCTATCCTAAGAAAATAGATCATGATCCTGACCAAAGAATCAATTCTCTTGTCAAAAACGCCACTAGAGCTACTCCTTGGTATCAGAGCAATATTAGCAATTGTGGAGAAAATTATGAAGGAAAGAACAAAAAATTGATTGATGAAGAACAACTAATTGATATAAGATGTGCAATCATATCAGGTTTCGGAGATATTAATGATAAGATTTATATTCTCTCTAAATTATACGTTGGGAAGCAAAACTTCTTGGGAGAATTTAGTCTCTGCCTTAGAGCTCAAAAAGATTGGTATGATTCTAGAAAAAAGAGAAACAGAGATATGAAGCATAAAAATGATATATGTTTTAATCTTGAAGAACAATCTCTGTTGTGTTCGGATTCAAATGATTGGAAAACAATTATTTGTGCATGTAATAGATGATTGTTCACTATGAGATCAGAAGAAGTCCCTGATGAAGGTGTTCAGGTTCTTACAAATATTGAGCAATTTATTTTGGATATAATTGATTCAGTTCAAGGTCCAGGAGAGAAGAGAAGTCAACTGGAAAAATATATATCCTTGATCAAAGGCCCTAAGGAATTCGATAAAAAGTTCATTCATAATAAAGGGTTTTTTAACTTAGAAAAAGACATCCAGAAGACTTCAGATTTTAAAGAAAAGCAATTTTTGCTTAATGATCTGAAGAGAGAACAAAATGTTATAAAAAGAGAGTTACAAGATCTTAAAAAGAAAACTCATATCTTGAATTTTCATAAACTCAGTACTTCTGAAGATTTTGTTGGTTCAATAGAAAAATATTTCAAACAAAAATTTCATGTTGAGATTTTATATAAGTTTCCTGATGGTCATATCTTTAAACACAAAACTCTGCTTGACTCAGGAGCTGATGTTAATTGCATTAGAGAAGACATAGTCCCTCTAAGATATTTTCAAAAAACTACTCATAAAATTAATGCAGCTGATGGTAATCCTTTAGAAGTGAGGTATAAAATCCCTGAAATTCATGTTTGCATTTCTGGAGTTTGTATCAAAACCTCTTTCCCTTTAGTTAGAAATCTTAGACAGGGAGTCATCTTGGAAACACCATTTTTGTCTCTTATAAGACCATTTTTGGTAACTACTCAAGGTATCCAATTCAAGACTAAAGGTAAGAATGTTATTATCAAATTTTATTCAAAACCTAGTGAGACTATGTTAAATCAGCTTAGAGAAATCATATGTTACAAAGAGCAATTTATTCAGTAGATCTCTTCAGAGATTTAAAATATTAGGATAGATAAAATTCTTGATGGTGTTAATTTTCAAAAGAAGCAGAAAACTTTACATGAAAAGTTTACTAAAGAAATTTGTTTAGATCTCCCTTCTGCTTTTTGGCATAAGAAAAAACATGTTGTGGGTTTGCTTTATATTTCTTATTTTAATGAAAAAAATATTCCCACTAAAGCCAGACCTATACAAATGAATAAAAGGCTGCTTGAAATTTGCAAAGAAGAAATTGAAAATCTTTTGCAAAAAAATCTGATTAGAAGGAGCTCTTCTCCTTAGAGTTGTGCTGCCTTTTATGTTGAAAATGCTGCCAAAAAAGAAAGGGATGTGTCTAGACTAGTAATTAATTATAGACCATTGAATAAAGTACTGCAATGGATTAGATATCCTATCCCTAATAAATAAGACCTAATTAGGAGAATTCAAGGAGCTAAAATTTATTCAAAATTTGATATGAAATCCAGATTTTGACAAATTCAGATAAAAGAAGAAGACAGGTATAAAACTGCTTTTACCACTCCTTTTGGGCACTATGAGTGGAATGTCATGCCTTTTGGTTTAAAAAATGCACCTTTTGAGTTTCAAAGAATAATGAATGAAATTTTCTTATCCTGCACATCTTTTATCATTGTCTACATAGATGATGTTTTGGTAGTCTCTCAAGATATTGATCAACATTGGAAACATCTAAATATTTTCTACAAAACTATTATGTACAATGGCCTCGTAGTATCTCCTAGAAAAATGAAACTTTTTCAAATTGATATTCAATTTCTAGGGTATAGAATTCGTTTTGATCAAGTCACACCTATTGCTAGGGTTATTGACTTTGCTGATAAATTCCCAGATGAAATAAAAGATAAAAAGCAACTACAAAGGTTTTTGGGTTGTTTAAATTATGTTTCAGATTTTTATGAAGATCTTGCTAAAGACAGAAAAATCTTGACAGATAGATTGAAAAAAGATCCTCCTGCCGGGACCTCGAGTCATACTCAGGCAGTTAGACAGATTAAGAACAAGGTTAAGAAATTACCTTGTTTACATATATTAGATCAAGATGCTCTCAAAATTATTGAGATTGATGCCTCAGACATAGGCTTCGGAGGTATCTTAAAACAAAAGATGGGATCCTCTGAGCAATTAATCAAGTTCACTTCGGAGACTTGGAATAATGCTCAGAAAAATTATTCTACCATCAAGAAAGAAATCTTGGCAATTGTCAAGTTTATCTCAAAATTTCAAGGAGAACTTCTAAACAAGCAATTCCTGTTGCGAATCAATTGTAAAGCAGCAAAAGATGTCCTTCAAAAGGATGTCGAAAATCTAGTTTCAAAGCAAATATTTGCTAGATGGCAAGCAATATTATCATGTTTTGACTTTCAAATTGAACATATTAAGGGAGAAAATAATTCACTCCCAGACTTCCTGTCTCGTGAATTTTTACAGGGACATGGGCCCAAAGAGAGATATATCAACAAGTGGGAGACCGGTTGAGTACTCCCCAAGCAAACAAAAACTCTCCAACATATATCCTGAGAATTCAACTCAAAAACCCCCAATAATGCCACAAGATTTTGGGCATACATCTCAATATATTCTCAAAACAGAGGAACATATATTGCCTCTAGAATTCAATGATTTGAATCTTGGTCTCAAAAATATTATGACCAAGTATTTTCCAAAACAATCATATTTTGTGCGTAAATCTCCGAGCAAAGATCAAAAATATTATGAAGCAATCTTGCTTGAAACTAGAAGTGCTCAAATATATCACACTATAGGGATTGACAAGGAAACAACATATACCAAGTTACTCATCAATAAAATTATAGATTTGGAAGAATGGGATACCGCTTCCAACCCATATATATCTAGATCACTTTATTCATATAGTCCTAACAAATATAATTATTGGGACTAGCAAGATGCATGGCAAAATGTTCTACTACTTCAAAATATTCAAATGAAGCATTCATGGTTTATCTGCTTCAAAGAAAAATTATCCAATATACCACTATGGTTCTTTAAAAACTTCTGGCTCAAGATAGGAGCTATTCCAGAAATTCTTCCAGATGAAGTTATGAAGAAGGTGGCTAAAAAATCTACCAGAGATCTGAAGGAATATCCTTTTGTCCTGATGCAATTCTGTTCAGAGACAGGGATGCCTTGGATTATGAAGTGGGAATTGGAGTTATGTCACAACCAATTTTCGGATGCCATAATGAGAAAATATCAGGTAAAATGGTGGGATAAGTTTGACATAAAACCAATTGTGCAAGGAAAAGGGAACATAACAAAGTCCCACAAATCTAACATGATCAAACTAAAAGAAAAGATTACAAAGGAATTACTCCTAAAGAAACCAGGACTATCAGAAGCTGAGCTGCAACTTCAAGTCTACGAAACAATGTTCAAAATGATACAAGAAAGTCCACAGCCATTAGATTCAAGGACTCCATGTCGAAGCCTATAAGATAAATTTTCACAAGCCAGTGACTCTGAAACCTCATCTTCTCAAAAGTTTAATTATTATTCCATATTTAAGAAAGAAGATCAGGAGGAGACATCAGATTTTATTACCTCCTTAAAGGATTAGCAAAAATCTGAAGATGAAGAAAAATTTTCTTTCATGAAGACTAAAATATTCCAAAATGCATCAATAATGGAAACATGACAAGATGTAAGAGTCAAAAGGTATTCTACTTGAAGACAATATTGACAAGACATATGAGTCAAAATGCACTCCACTTGAAGACAACAAGGACAAATTATATGACAATATTATTCAAAAAGACAAAATTATATGAAGACACTATTGAAAGAGGCCTTCTAATAGGATCTACATACATCTAAGACCCCTATAAAAGGAGAAATCTCTCAAGAAAGAAGGACAAGGGTGGAAAAAACACACAAGTGAGAAGAGAACACACATCCACAACACTCTTCCATCACATTTCCACTCCACTTCCACTTCCACTTCCACTCCAATTCCACCTCAACTTCCACTTCACTTGTAAAATTTAAGTAGTATTGTAAATAGGCTTGCATTGAATAAAGACTCTATATAGAGAGTCGTAGTGTGTAAAATTTGTACAAAACTTGAATGCATGTACTGAACTGAACGCATGTACTGAACTTGAACGTATAACTGAACGTGAATTTGTACGTGCGTGAAGAAAGCAGAAGCACTCGCCTTCTGCCTTTGTAAGTATCATACTTTCTTAATATAATTGTTCCTTTTGTATATTTCTGTTCTTATTATCTCTTTGCTTTCTTGTTGTAGTTTACTGTTTTTCATTACTGTTTATTTTCTACTTTTCTTATGTGATTTATTGTTTATCTTCTTTATATTGCATTGCATGTTTAATATTTCTTTATTTTCTTTCTTTGCATTAATTTAGGCTTTCATCCTTGGTTTCTGAAAATAGCAATAGTGCTTCTCATATCTTCATTGTTATATTAGAACCATTATTTTAGCCTTACCTTGTCGAGATAGACCAGACATGTGCCTTGGCATTTTCCTGGTATCAGAGCCCGGCCGTCCCGGTCAGCCCCGTCGTCTTTTCGTCCGGGGGGGAGGGAGGAGTTGGTATAGTAGGTCCAGGCGGAGATCCTTGTTGGCTTTGTCGGGGGTTCCAAGGTAACGTCGCCCTTTTAGCCGTGTGATAGGCGTTTGGTGGGCGTAAATCGTGAAAGGAACACTGCAAAGGAACGAGGTTGATCTTAATTGTGGGAGTTGTTCCTGCCGTTGACTGGAAACTATCCATTACTCTCTCTTCTGTACTAAAAGATGTCTTGGTTAAGTAGGAGTCTGAGCACTGCTATTAGGGCTATAGCGTCAAGCAGGAAAGGTCCATTAAAACAATGTCGGTTAAAAGTGGTTCTTCTATATGTTTTGAGGATGCGGGAAAAAATATTGCGAATTGGAAGACATCCAGGGAAACTACTATTAAATCTGATTTTGAAATAGATAAACCTCTTCTTAGACTTGAGTTTGCTCCACCTAAAAACAAAATAAAAAAAGAAAGATTTTTAGATAAAGTTAAAGAACCTTTCAAAACTAAAATCAGAGACCTTTGGTATGCTGATATAATAAAACAAAAAAGAAATATCTTTTTCTTTGATTGGTATGAGGATTCCTTTTGGATTCATGTTGAAGATTATTTATATGAAAAAGAGTATATATATATATGGACGTACACAAATGAATGATAACACTCCGGACTGTAAGGAACCTTACCGCAGCTGCCCCTTCTGCCAAGGGGGGAGATGTTACAGATCCTGAAGCCTCCAGGGCTTCAGGTGCAGAGGTTTCACCCATAACCACAGGATCTTCGGTTGTCGCGGGGCCCGCTGTAGTTGTCTTTGTCTTTGCGGGCCGAAACAATACTTCACCAGTCTGAGGAGCGGGCGCCTTCCTCTTCCGGCGAACCAGAGGAACGTTCTCTTCCTCATCCTCGCTCCCTTCACCCTGTACGACGAAGAAGTAATTTCAGTTTGTACCTGGGGTAACAGGAGGCACATAATATCTTACCGCAGTCTTTTTTGCGGTAAGGGGAGTTTTATGCGAGGAGCCTTCCCCGAGAATTTTCTTGGATTTCTTGGGGGCGGGTTCCCTCGCTCCAGGCTTTGAAGAGATTTTCTTTACTCACTTCATCGTCGGTTTTCCCAGGAGACCGACGCCTTCACTTGGATGCGTCGCTCCGGCAAACTTCCCCAGAAGCTATGTCATTCCAATGCCCTTGTTAGTACAAGATGTGCAGGTGATTAAAAAACAGAGCCTGACAAGAGAAGTCATACCTTTCGGCGCTCTTGTCTGAGGTCGTCGCTGGCGTTGATCAAACTCTGGGGACGAGGTGATCCCCTAGTACCCTCCACATCGGCGCTGTATTTCTTGAGGAGGTAATTTGTCCGTTTTTCAATTTCGGACAAAGGCAAAACTGTGTCACCAGCAAACAAGTTGACAAACACGACATTCTTTCAAAAGAAATGTACATTCTTATTGACTAGATGACATACCGTTATTGTAGTCCAGGGTGCTGTCCGCCATGGACTGAATCTCCCAAGCCGGATGAGCCCTTTCGCGCAAGGGGCTCACCCGATTCTTCACAAAGTCACGGATGATGTCTCGAGCCGTTAGTCCTTGCTGGACTAAGTGAAGAATCATTTGGGCTTGCTTTTTCTGCTCTGCATTCAGAGCAGGGAGAGAATCCAACTCGCTGGACTTCTTTGGCTATGAGTTCACGAACCATAACCCGCTCTCGGACAGAGGGGAACAGTAAAACTACTTCTGATACCATCCGTGCACGGAATCGCGCAGGGGTGGGAAGGGGTACTCCTTCTCCCTTATCTGGACATAGATGCATCCGGCGGCATTGGCGCTCTTCGACTATGCCGAATAGTAGAAGCGTCGGAAGAGTTCCACACTTGGAAGCACTCCGGCGAAGGCTTCACACAAATGCTGGAAAATCGCCAGGATCAGGACAGCGTTCGGGTGGAGATTTACCAATTCCAACCCATAGTGCTCCAGGATTCCCTTCAAGAATCGGCTTTCGGGGAATCGGAACCCGCAACGCAGGTACTCCTCAAAAACCACCAACTTGCCCTCTTGGACGATTGTGGTTTCTTGATGTTTCTCCGCAGGCCGCCAGTTGATCAGCAACCTCGGAGGAAGGATCTTTTCTTTCTCTAGAGCCACTAGACTCTCCTCTGTGTGGTGAACAGATCGGCTCCAGGACGCCATTTCTTTCGAAGGATCGGAGGGAAAGGTGGCAACTTTGGAGGCGATGGAGAATGAGGAATGAGGGTTTTGTGCGGCGGAGATTCTAAGGCAAGTTTCTGGCTGTATGGCTTCCTCAGGAAGGTACTTGCTCCTTTTATAGGCCCGAGACGACGATCCACTGAGGGTAACGTTCCATTGAATATTTTATTCATTTCCCATAATGGATGTTTTCTCTTGGAAACCCGTTATGTGTTCCCCTCACCAAATCCGAAACAAAAAGCATTTTTTGTTTCGAATTTGGGGATTAAAGTGGATATAGACACGTGAAAGCTATACAGAGATTTTCGGAGGACATTACCCTTCATGTTTTTTGTAAATTTTCACGTGTTGGTCACAATGCATTTCTGTGACATCTTGATCATAAAGATATTCTATGATCATTATAAATTGCTGTGTATGCAGTTGTTATTCGGTCAAGTTGTTATGTTATCAGAACTGTGATTTTGATTGGACTTCGACTCTAGTTGCAGTGGTAGTTCTGATTGGATTTTGGTTTTTGATCGCGATAACAGTCCAGATCGAATTTCAGTTCTGACCGCGTCTTTGGGTCTGATCGCAGTATCAGTACTGGTCACGGTATGACATATTAATATGTCTTTAATCACAGTGCTCAAAAACATGGAGATTCACTTCTCGGTCCATGGTTTAATTGCATCTTTAAGGACGCAGTAACCACTTGACCTTCTTATAAATAGCATGTGGTTTCCACTACAAACCACCGCATCATCCCCATGCACGCTCCAATCTCACACCAAAAATAACCTGCGAGCCACCCAATAGAAGTGTACTACCACTGTATAGGTATTTTACAATCGATCTTCAACAAAATTACTATATATTTTTTATTTTATTTTCCTTCACTTTATATCAGTTACACATATATGGAGGTATTGCACAAACAATGTTCAATGAAATTGTATTGTCTGATTTCATATTCTCTTCACCTTCCTTTTAGATCAATTACTAATGAATTTTTTTTAGTTATGTTTGCTAATAAAATTTTGTGCTACAATATTTTTTAGAATTTTTTGAGAATTTGAAAACCCCAAACTCATTATGTGTGTAGTTATTATGCATAGTATCAAATCCATTTTGTTATAGGTTTTTTTTTGAGTAAATTGCACTCTGAATCCTTAAACTTGATCATATATATCACTTAGATCTTAAAATTTAAAATTTAATTTGTTGGGTCCTTAAACTTATTTGGTCGTTTCAATTAGATCCATCTAAACTATTAGAAAATGAATTAGCATCATGATATGACACTTATAAGTTGGTGTGGTACATCACATCAATTTTTCTAGTATAATATGAAGTTGTATAGTGTATTATGCTAGTTTCTTTCTAATATGGTATGTTGAAATAGATTGATAATGTAAAATTATAGTGAAGACTGAATGACTTAAATTTGTTTGTACGAATATGAAGACCACGTATGGGTTTTATGCAAATTACTTTACATTTTCTTTTTGTCTCTGAACTTAAGAATAAGTGTGTTTTAACCATAATTTGTTTAATATGAAAAGGTGTTGCACTTTAAAATTACTTTAGATGAATGATCATAGTTTCGTGTTGATCAATGTAGAAAAATAGAGGCAAATTTTTTATTTTAGATCATATTTTTGTCCAATTATAAGACAATTCAAATTTGTGACAATCCTTGTAATCATAAGGGATCTTAGCCTGGAAGGTTGTGTCCAATGCGGGCGCCTTAGTCGGCGCCCGCAATAAAAAATCAATTTTTCCAACTGCAAGAAGGAGAGAGAAATATTGGAATTTTTTTTGTCTTGGTTTACATGGGATCAAATTATATACAATTTTTGTTTCTTGATTTATGATTAATCTAATTCAAATTAGATCTTGATTATATTGAGAAATTTGTAGATTTGTAAATTATCTTCATATAGAAACTAAATATTGCATATATTCGATTTTTAAATTAAAATTATTGATGTTTTACTAAAATCACCTAAATTCTAATAAATATTTAATTTATTCGTGGGCTCGTACGAAACGCCTCGCGAAGCGTCTTTGTATTGGAGTAGAGGGTGATTTAGGTGGTGCTTCGCACGCGTAACACAAAATATGCTGAAAATATTCTGTTGAAACGTCTCATGAAGCGCCGATGCATTGGACTCAGCCTAAGAAAAGTATGACTCGTCATTTGTTTGGGCGTAGATGTTTTTTAGCACAAGTATATTAGGCATAATACAAGCAATTTTACTAACTATTAATTACTTGAATACTTGATATACATTGTCCAATGCATAGTACTCAAGTTTATCGGAGAATGAATAAGAAATGAGTAAATTGCATACGTCTCTACATTTTGAAACTTATATGGTTATATTATTTAGATCTTTAAATTTGAAACTTAACTTGATATACCCTAAATTAAACTTGTTTCTCTAGTTTGGTCTCTAAATTTGTCTGTATTAATCAATTTGTTCATTTAATCGTATAAATATTGGAGCTAAATGCAAAAAATTATATCCAGCGTTGTATATTTTTCATTATTGAATTTTTATCATATTTGTATACCAATTTGTAAGTATTTAATAAAACAATACTGCATCATTATTTTGCATAGTATATCATATCATTAAGAAACTGATTTAATGTACCACACAATATAATATTATACTAAAAAATTGATGTAGCATGCCGGCAAGTTCTATGCCAAAATACCATGCATGTTATTTTTTTGATAGTTTAATTGGTGAACGGACCTAAGTGAAATATTCAAGTAATTTTAGGACCATCAAACTAAATTTTTAGTTTAAAATCCATGTGATACAGCTAATCAATTGAATGCATGCAGTGATACCCATAATTGAATCATACGCATGTAGCTACAGTGGAAATGCATGCAATGCAGAAAGATGATCCAATTAAGTTTCTTTTGGTGTGAGAGTGAAATTTGCAATTGCAGCAATTAGAAGCATCGGAGAAATTAGAACAACATTGACATGGACATGCAATTTTGCATCACGCAAATCACAAGATGAGAGAAACCGGGCGAGCGCCTGGTGGTGGGCTAACAAGAATCCCACCCCTACAACACGGGTTTGAACCCGATGGTTTCTACGGAAACCAGGGACGGGGGTGCCCTTAATATCCCCCCAAATCACAATATGTGAATGGGTTTTGTCAAGTAGAAAGAAAGTATTTTCCACATGTTTCATTCAATTGTGGGAATATGATGGAACATGAAATTTAACTATATCGCCTCGATGGCAAAGATTTAAGATCTAATTAGTTTAATCTCATATGTTTCTTACAAAGTGTGGCAAACAAAATGTCTACCACACTATTTATAAAAACAAACAGTGATGATGATATGTAGACCCCATATACCACACTTTTCGAGCAATAATTTTTTGTGATCATCACAAATTAAACAACGGCTACACTGATTATAGTGCATCATATTTTACTTAGACAAAACATAGCATTGAATCAAAGATACTCGTAGAGTTTCATGCACTAAAGACGCATATTTCAACACTTCTCCCGACTTCGACATCCTGAAGAGTTCCAAGTACGAACTAGTTCACTTAAAAATTTAAACATCATATAATAATACGTGATCTACCCATAATTTAGCATAAGATGGTGTAGTTTTAGAGACCACCCGACTAAGAATCAACACTCTGGAATATAGCATACAGAAGACACTGATACCATATTAACTTTGTGACTTTTTGGGAAAAACTTCAGAAATTATGTCATATTTCAAATGGGTAGAGCAAAGAAACAACATTGGTTCCAAGCATTTGCTCAAGACCTTCGGTTGGTAGTAGATGAATGGATGGAAGACAAGAAGATTCCTATTCTAAGATGGCTTGACATGGTTTGTTTGATAGTTTTGTTAGGCTGTCTCCAACGCCCGTTTTCGACTAGGCGTGCCGCGGTCGAAGCCACGGCCACGCAGGCACAAGAGGCACTCGAGAACAACCGGAGACGCTCGAGCACGCGGTTGCTAGGCGAGGTTGAAATGGTGGGCCCCACCGAGCGCACGACGGTCGAAGCATCTATGTTGGATGTGGTCAAAGGCGCGCGGCGGTCGAAGGCGTACGCGTTTTGTGAGGCCCACCAAGCGTTGACCAAATCCATAGTTCACAACCGAACTCCAAAGCTGACAGGTGGGGACACAACCTGAGTGAGAACTTTTGACTATTCACGAGGCGAACATGTTGGGCCCCACACCAGAAACGAGTCAGGGCTTTTCGGATTCCCCGCATTACCGCACGAACTCCCAAGATACTCTATGTCATGTGGGGCCATTATTTTTTGGGCACACTTGTCAAAGGCTCGTTTCATTTTTTGGAAAGTCGATTTTAATCAACTGGAAAGTTTTTCAGGAATTAAATATATTCAACGGTCATTTTTTAGTGGGACCCACTTGTCATTGGCACAATTTGGAGCCGTTGGAAAATTAGCCGTTATGTATATTTCAATTGTTTTTTCATTAAAAAATTCTGAAAAATTCCCAAAAAATCCTTAAAAATTCAGAAAAATTCACATAAAATTACCATATCATTTGTATATAAATAGAGGCTTCATTTCTTCACTTCACCACACCCATCTCACCCATCTTCAACCATTTCACGCACTACTTTCACATACTTTGTGCACCAAAATTTTTTTTTAGGGTTTGCTATAGATAATAATCCTCCCAAGGGCTTTGTAAACTGGATTAGTTCGCCTGATACACTTGGAGAAAATCCAGAAACACCCATTAATCCAAATCCTTATCATATCCACCCAGTACTCCATATTTTCCACAACCACCTTATCCATTCGAGTATCCTCCGTACCCCCTGGCCCGCAGTATGCACATGCTCCTGCATATCCGCATCCCTCCCCATATCCACCACCACACTCATTTCCACATGGCCATCCGTAGGCACCGTACAAGCCAAATTATCATTTTATCAGTGCATCGGCCAACTATGGTCATCCCTCTCCACTGCCACGCCATGGGAAAAATTTCAGATTCGCTTCCCCCACAGACTCGGGTATGCCACATTCTACGCCGCAACTCATAGTTGATGATGACGATGACCATGGTCTCCTGGGTCCTGCCGGGCGCAAGTTGTTGCTTTGGTCAGCGGCCGACAATATTCGATTTGTGAGTATTTCATTTTGACATTCAAATATTGTGGAAGGAATTATTTCAAAAATTTGTGGGATTTTATTTGAAAGGTTTACATTCATTTCTTGTGACACCGTTGTAATTCGTTTGCGCAGATAAGTGCGTAGTTGAATAATTTGCTGGACTTCGTCGACTGGAACAGCAAAAAATTCATCATGTACTGGGCAAGTGTGGCTGTGGCGTACAACAAGAGCAACCCAAGAGATTGTAGAAGGGAGGTCAAGCATTGCAAAGACCATTGGCTCCAGACTAATAGAAAAGTTATTCAATTTAATGGTTGTTGGTGCAGGCTAAAGGAGGTGTACGCTAGTGGTCGTTCCGACGACCAACTAATAGCACAAGCGCGCGAATTGTACAGGAATGAGATGAGACATACATTCACTATGGACCACTAGTGGATGGGTGTTCGGGACCAACCAAAATGGAACCGAACCTACGTCAACACCAGGAAAAGAGCAAGGTTGAATGAGGCAAGTGCGCACACATCATCCTCATCCAATCCAGATGACCTCGTGGCGGAGACATGCATAGAAGGTCGTGACATAGCCAAGGACATGCGCAAGGAGAAAGGCAAGCAAAATCTCCCATGTCCAACGTGTCCACACAAGAAGAACTGCGAACATTTGTCAAGGCTAATACTGAGCGCGTGGTGGCAATGGAACATGCGGCCTCCACTCTGAGCGAACATGACAAGCTCAACCAGAAGCTAGTCCTTGCAAGGTCTTTCATAAAATTGATCACCACAGACAAATCGAATTTCAATGAGGACGAAATGAAGGATCATGCGGAAGCATTGAAGTTTGTCAAAAATTTGATCCAGGAGGCTAATCTAGACTAGGCTAAGTCGTGTAGCATTTTATTTTCAGTGTGTCCTTGTACAACTATGTATCCTTCCTTTGTGTAATTGAAATCTGTTTAAAAAATAATTGTTGGACTCATCTGTTTGGAAAATAGCCGTTGGACTCATCTGTTGAGAAAATAGCCATTGCGATATTCGACCTGGCCTATATAAACCGAACCATCGCAACACATATTTCTCGTCCCCAGCAATACAAATCCCTCTCCTTTCCAACTCCCTCTCCCTCAAAAATGTCATCCAACTTTAATTCGAGCACATATAATGAAGATGAAGATACCATAAATACCTTGTAGAATCTTCTTGTGGGTTCTCAATCCAGATCCCGCCATGATGGAGTTAGAAGAGCGTCTTGTAGCCAGTATGCAAGCAAGGATACAATCTTCTAGCTCCCACCGTCATCAGCACGGTAGCCGGAGATACATTGACAGGGACCGTGAAAAAGGCCATAATCGCCTCATGGTAGACTACTTCTACAAGGATCCGATTTACCCCGACCACTTGTTTCGTTGGAGGTTTCGAATGAGTAGGGCCCTCTTTCTTCGGATCGTCAAATCTCTTGATGAGTGGTCCACCATTTTTACTAAAAGAAGAGATGCAGTTAACCGGCGAGGGTTCTCTCATGTCCAGAAGTGCACAGCGGTCATTCGTTTGTTGATGTATGGCTCTCCTGCCGATGCTGTCAATGAATACGTACAGATCGGGGAGTCCATGACAATCCAGTGCTTGGAGAAATTTTTCGATGGAGTGATCGACAACTTTGCTGACAAATATCTTCGGCATCCGACTGTTGAAGACATGCAGCGCCTCTTGCAACAAGGTGAGGCACGCGGTTTTCCGGGAATGATCGGAAGCATATACTGCATGCATTGGGAATGGAGAAATTTCCTAGTAGCATGGAAAGGACAATTTACCTGCGGTGATTACGGAGTCCCGACCATTATACTCAATGCCATCGCCTCCCAGGACCTTTAAATATGGTATGTCTTCTTTGGTGTTGCAGGGGCCAACAATGATATAAATGTCTTGAACTAAACCCCCTTGTTCACTGATGTTTTGCAGGTGCGAGCTCCTCAAGTATAATACTTTGTCAATGGACACAAGTACAACATGGGGTGCTATATAGCAGATGATATATACTCAAAATGGGCTGTCTTTGTAAAGACGGTACTATATAGCAGATGATATATACCCAAAATGAGCATTTGGTGTTCTACAATCCGGCTTTGCCATCCTTGACGGCCCTGCTCGCCTTTGGCAACACTAAACTCTTGCAAAAATCATGAGGGCATGTCTCATATTGCACAATATGATTGTTGAGGATGAGCGTGAGTTTGATGGGCCACTCTACGATTTCGACAACAGCCAAGGGACTTCGAACGTAACACCGCCTCATATCCAACATGGTGGTACAGTTGCTTTCGTTGATGTACTCAGGAGAAACACTAACATTCGTGCTCAACTGATACATGCGTAGCTCAAAGGAAATTTGATTGAACACATTTAGGAGCGTTTTGGAGGTGTCCACGGCAATTAGTCGTTAACTGTCACATTTCTAGTATTTTTAAATTTCCGTATGTATGCAAGGTCGTATGTTTAATTTTATATCTCAACCGCCGAATTTAATAAAAATATTTATTTTCGCTATATTGAAGTTTAGATCCGTAAATTAAATTTTTATATGTTGGAATTATTGTCGTACATTTTTTTAATTTATTTTTACCAATTATTTAATCATTAATATGATGAAAAAACTAAATTAAATATTTAATATGCGAGACCCACCGAAGAGTTTCTCATAGAGTTTTTGTATTGGAGAGGGAGACCCTTGAAGAGACTCTTCATGCGCGAGTCCCACAAAAAATCTCTTGAAAAATGTTTACATTAGAAACCAATACTCTTCTTTGACATGCAAAAAATATTCTTCTGGAGAATCTCTCGAGAAGGAACTAGTATTGGGGATAGGTTTGGTTTTATATAGTTTTTCTTTACTCTTTTCTTCTCTTTTTACTTTCAAACCTGTGCATTAAACTATTTTTATAAAATTGACAGTACAACTCTCCCTTACTGTTCTACAAAAATATCTCACCCGCCTATGGAATAGCTTCGAGGACTCCTCGACGTCTTCACTCTCGACGGCCGCCATCTCCCGCAGAATCCCCGTCCGCTGCCGCTCATTGGTAGCCTCCACATACTCGGCGACCAGCTGCACTGCTCCCTCGCGCGCCTCGCCAAGCTCCACGGCCCGCTTATGTCGCTCCGCCGGGGCGCGGTCACCACGGTGGTCGTCTCGTCACCGGACATTGCCCGGGAAGTCCTGCAGAAGCAGGACGCGTCTTCGCCATCTACTACGTACCGGACTCCTCCGGCGAGCACGACGACAAATCGGTGTCGTGGCTGCCCCCCGGCCGACGCTGGCGCGCGCTCCGCAAGATCCTGGCCACCGAGCTGTTCGCGCCGCACCGGTTCGACGCGCTCGAGCACCTCCGGCGCGAGAAGGTGCGGCGGCTGGTGGAGCACGTCACGCTGCTGGCCGGCGGCAGTGGACGTGGACCGCGTGGCGTTCAGGACGAACCAGAACCTGCTGTCGACGACGGTGTTCTCGCGCGACCTGACGGACCTCGACGATCGGGGCGCGTCTAAAGAGTTCCTTGAGACGGTGGCGGAGGTTATGGAGCTGGCCGGGTGCCCGAATTTGTCTGACTTCTTCCCGGCGGTGGCGACAGACGACCTGCAGAGCATGCGGGAGCGGCTGGCGCAGCGCGGCTGCATGAGGTGTTCGAAGAGGAGGTCGACCGTAGGCTGCGCAGCCGAGATGCTGGCGACGCCAGTACGCCACGAGGAATTACCAGATGTGTCAGATAGGCCGTGCCCGTCAGTCCAGTAAGCCGAAACGTGCTGTGCCAGCACGGCCCGTCGGACCAATCGTGTCGTGTAAGGCCAGCTCATTAGTGCGTGGAAAGGTCACGGGCTCACGGCACATTCCACTAACCCACAAACTGGCTAAGGCTGAGTCCAGTGTAAAGGCGTTTCGTGAGGCGTTTCAACAGAATATTCTTCAGTATATTCTGTGCCACGTGTGCGAAGCACCACCCGAAACACTCCCCTCTCCAATGCACCGGCGCTTCGCGAGGCACCTTCTCTAGCGCCTCCTACCCCAATACAAAAGCGCTTCATGCGGGGCCCGCATATATAATATGTATTAAAGATTATAAAATCGCTAAAATGAAATTCGGATAATTCGAACACAACAAAATAAAAGACAAAAATTATAAATAACATTAAAAAATTTAAAATTTTTTTAAAATTTTTTATTTAATAAATGGCACAGATGGAAATAAACAAGACACATACTAATTAAATTTTAAATACATTTTAAACAAGACTCCGCACAAACTACTACTCGTCGGTACCGTCACCCCCGAAACGCTGCCAAATGTGGTCGACAAGATCCCGTTTTAGTTGTAGATGCGTTGGGAGAGCACGGATCGCATCGTTTTGAGCTAGCATATGTTCGAAAATTGGCGGAGCACTCCCGTGGAGAGTAGGCAGTGTTACGGTAGATATCCCTTAGTTCCACAACTCCGAAATTTATTTTTCATCAGTCTATTCAATCTAATTCTTGACAGAATTAAGTAGACCTTACTTTAGTGACCCATCGGTCGGGTCATAAGAGTGCCGCTCATTCTCGATTATCATGTTGTGGAGGATGACACACGCTTTCATAATATTGGCAAGAGTTGATCGTCGCCAAAATCGACCGGGCTCGTGGACAATAGCAAATCGCCTCTACAAAACCCCAAAGGCTCGCTCCACATCCTTTCTTGCCCCCTCTTGATGCTGTGCGAACAGCCGTTGTTTGTCCATTTGTGGCAAGGGTATGGTCTTCACGAAGACATTCCATTCGGGGTAAATACCGTCGGCCAAGTAGTACTCTAAACCCCAAAGGCTCGCTCCACATCCTTTCTTGCCCCCTCTTAATGCTATGCGAACACCCGTTGTTTGTCCATTTGTGGCAAGGGTATGGTCTTCACGAAGACATTTCATTCGGGGTAAATACCGTCGGCCAAGTAGTACTCCATATTGTACTCTGTCGTATTAACAAAGTACTGAACAACAGGAGCTTGGCCGCACAACACATCCGTGAAAAGGAGGGATTGGATCAGCATGTTGATGTCGTTGTTGGATCCGGCGACACCAAAGAAAACATGTCATATCCACAGGTCTTTGAATGCGACCGTTTTAAGTATTATTGTAGGGACTCCTTGATCACCACAGGTGAATTGGCCCCTCCACGCAACTGGGCAATTGCACCATTCCCAGTGCATGCAATCGATGCTTCTCAGCATTCCTGGGAAACCTCGGTCCTCTCCTTGCTGGAGCAGACGCCGGAGGTCGTCGACAGTAGGTTGACGAAGATATTCTTCTGCGAAGCAATCAATGATTCCTTCGACGAAACGCTCCAGGCACTCAATAGCCATCGACTTTCCAATGCGTACATACTCATCGACGGCATCGGCGGGGGAGCCGTAGCACAATATGCGCAATGCCGCCGTGCACTTCTGCAAGGGAGATAGCCCCTTTCGATGTATGGCATCTCTCCTCTCACTGAAGTACAGAGACCACTCCCCAAGAGCTTCGACAATTTACAGAAAAAGAGGTCTCACCATTCGGAATCGTCTGCGAAACAAGTACCCGGGGTAGACCGGAACGTTGGCGAAGTAGTCCGTGACAAGACGATCATGACCGCCTTCGCAATCTCTATCGATGTATCTTTTGCTACCTCCTCAACAGCGGTGCGAGGTACCATCGTCCATGCTGGCTTGAAGGTCGTCAAGAACGCGACGGTGGAGGGTTTGGACCGTCACGAACTCTGCCACAAACTCTTCGACTTGGTTGATGGCTTCGTCCTCGGCACTACTTGTGCTTGAGCTAGACGACATTTTTTGGGACTAGGCAAGATCTCTTAGTGGTCGAAGAAGAGGGGCCTCGGTTGTGAAGATGAAATTACTGAGTTCTGAAGATGAGGGCTCGAGGGGTTCTGATATATAGGGGGAGAAGCAAATCAATCATGTGCGTCGCTTCCAACGGCTAAATGCAAAGGTATCCATCACATGCGTCGGTTTGAACGGCTACATTCCAAAAGCATCCAGCAGATGTGCCAGTTCCAACGGCTAAATTCCAAAAGCACCCATCACATGCGTCGGTTCCAACGGCTACATTCCAAAAGCATCCAGCAAATGTGTCAGTTCTAACGGCTACATTCCAAAAGTATTGAGCACATGCCACAGTTCCAACAGGTAAATCCAAAATGACTTTAATTAATTAATAGTGCAAGTACAATTTTACAAACGAAAAGTACATCGTGCGAGCTACTATTTATTCTTCATTTCCTTAATCATGTCGTTGACGTACTCTAAAGCGGCCGCATGTGCCGCCTTACGGGCATCCGAGAAATTGGATGTATCCCCCATAATCAGTTTCGTCAACCACTTCATAAATGTGGCTTTTTCCTTGCTTTTGGCCATCTCTTGCAAATTTTCGGCTGCAGCAACGGCTTTGTCGGCCACCCTATCGAGGTCAGTGTTGGCTTTGCCGATGCGCTGTAAGGTCTCCTCGTACGCCGAGGATGTTTCACTCATTTTGGTCTTACCCCGCTTCGCCTTTGCTGTGTTCCGCCCTTCCGGTCATGGAAGCTCGACATGGTCATCGTCGTTGTTTGATGATGACGTGTGGGCACCTTTTTCGTTGAGGCGAGATCTTTTGGAAGAGTCAATGTAGCTTCCGCACCACTTTGGTTGACCCCGTACGACACTCTCACTACTACAGAAATGCATTCCACTAACCCATATCTTCTAACGGTTATAAGCAATTTGGGAAAAATCCGATAGAATAGGACGACAGCGGCGGAGAAGAGGATTTTTACTATCGGTTACACACTGGACCACCGTTAGTGAAATGCAAACATTTTTTACTATCGGTCATTACTGTACAAACCGATATAATATATGAAATAGTACTATCGGTTTTCCATTCGTAACTGATAGTAAAATTACGCACTTTATACTATCGGTTATTACTGTACCAACCGATATAATATATTAAATAGTACTATCAGTTTTTCATTCGTAACTGATAGTAAAATTACGCAATTTATACTATCGATTCGTACTGTACTGTCGCGCCCCAAAACTGGGACTACGACTACTCCCGTGGAAACCTAGCTTACTGTAGCTAGTCCCATACAAGCATACCTTTGACTTCCCAGGATAAGTCAAGCACAGGAGTATATTCACATTGCAGCAGAAAAACTTACAAAATATTAAGCAGTGTGGCCTGCTGGCCTTAATATTACATAAAAAGATTACAATACCTTCGCGACATCAAGGTTTAGTTTAAGCAAAATAAAAACTTCTACACAGCGGATGATGGGTGTCCCTCCACAGTAAGAAGTTGACGGCAGAACAACACATCAGGGATCTGGCGGGTCTGGCTCTGCTTCTTCTGGATCCAAGAAGTTCTCCACGCCTTCTTCTTGATCTTGATATGCTCCATCTTCTAGGTTGTAAGTTGCAAGGGTGAGTATTTACATACTCAGCAAGTCATAGGGAAGAGTAGATACATATAGTAGTATTGTTATGAACCTAGACTAGTCAAGAATTATGGACGTTTGTAAAATAATATTTTCTTTCATATCTCATCACATCTCATCTCAACTTATGGCAGCACCTTTCATAACATAACCTCGATATTTATGTTCACTAGATTATAGCACTACCGCGACACGTCGACACACGACAGCCCACGATAGCACTCCTTATCATGACAACACATGTCATTTGGGTAATCTTGACTTATCAAATTTTATTTAGGAAAACATACTTGTGCCACACCCCGTGGATTTAATCCACCGCAGCAGACTCCTATAAACCCGGGAGCTCGGAGTATTCGAATACGTTTTTAACTCTGCAGAGAGGTACCAATTTACCCGCAAGATATTCCACTTTCAAGCCCATCCTATCAAAATTATTAGACCCTTCCTCACAACCATGTGTGAGTGGCAAGGTGGAGATAACAAGAACTTTTGTTATATATCACTCACAATTCACCCTGTGGCTCTCCGCGAAACACAGTTGTGGTAGGTTGTATCCTAACCTCCACCCCTTTGCTTATTCCCATTACTGGGTCAGCGTGCGAGATCACCTTCAGTGATATGTGTGGGAGCCGTACTCCGTGTTTATCGTGCATCACTACACATCTCATGCAGGGGTTTCATGTGCGATCCACATAAGTACTTGTTCAGGCCTGTCCCATACCAGGCTTGCGGTTAGCACGTTGGTCATGCCAATAGACGCACAACACAAGGTTCTAGTCCTTATATGCCAGTGACCAGACCATCCACAACCCTGCACCTTCCGTGCCTGCTATCCTTTGCAGTTTAGCACCTCCAGTGCTACAGCCATCCATACCATTTTTCTGGTCACGGCTAGGGGTTTTATTTCATGAATATATAAGTACATATAATAGTTCATGGGCTCACTATTTGATCTTTTCACATTTCACAAGCATTCAGCTTGTACTGCCAAAATATATCTCAACACCATTCTTTCACATGCAGTATTACTTATATTCAAGGTCATATCATAGCAACTCATAAAATATAGGTTCAAGATGATCAAAACTATGACTTGCCTTCCGCGTCGTAAGAGACAGCAGTTGACGTCGGGTCAGCAGTGAAGTCCTCGAACTCTGGCTCCGACTCTGAGCAAAGATCAACAAGCAACCAAGAATCACAACCTTTTCAATATATTATTATACTACATGCAATAATGCAAAGATGAATGTCTCGATAGTTCTGAAATGATTGGGTTTAGGTACCATAGAAGCTGATTAGGGCTAACTCATAGAGTTAGGGCTGAAGATGAGTGCTAGGAACTCCTAGGGTTCCAGGATATGGAAATTGACATTAAGTCCACGGCTGGTTTGCCCAAAATCGATGAATGTCTTTAGGTCGACATTCAGTTCAAGGCATCGACATAGGGTTGATGGATGATAGAGGGATTATCTCAACTTGTGGCAGTAGAATGAAATGTAGATTACAATTCCACAAGTCTGATGGACAAAGTTATTTTCAATTTGCATAACTAGAAAGAGGTGAAAAGAGCTAATGCCACTAGCTGACATGCTCTGGCATAGGGCTGACAATATCAAAATCTAGGGCTAAGCATAAAATACAGTTCAAGGACTCAAATCAAGTTGTGATAGAAGAAGAAATTGTAGATCACAACCTCAGGAGTCTAAGGGACAAAGTCATTCTCAAGATGCACATTTGGAAGGAAGTGAAAAGGGCTAATGCCACTGGCTGGCATAGCCTGGCATTGAACTGACATGGCCAGAAACTAGGGCTTGCCATAACTTTTGATCTAGGGTTCCAATTGATGCACCAATTTGTCTGGGAGGTAGGCCTTGATAACAGGAACAAATAACTCAACATGATCTAGGGCAGGAGATGGCCGGAAAGTGATGAAAACCGGCGATGAACTCGGTGGCTGAAGTTCCAAATCACAGCACTGGACAGGAATTAGGGCAAGGCTATAACTTTTGATTTAGACCGAATTGGAAGTCAAGCTAGTAGACAAAGTTGCTCAGGAGATCAAGGCGCATCTGGTGGACAAGGTTTATGAAGTTGGATAGGTTGGGAATAGACTTCCGGTGGCCGGCGCCGGAGAAGATGATATTGAATTGGGGTTTTCTATTATACACGATTTGAACTCAATTCCTTGCTCGAGGAGTATCTAGAAGGTATAAGAAAGCTTCTGGAATTATTAGATTGGCCGGAGGATCACCGGAGAAGCCTGGCGACGGTCGCCGGCGGCTGGTGAAGCTCGGGCTAGGGAAAAGCTTCAATTCTTGCTAAATTTTGAAATTTGACTTCACAGGCTTGTTTAAAATAGCTCACTGATCATTTTTGTCTATTGAATCTCAGGCTAATTCGAATTAATTTGAGTTGCAAAGCTGGAACAGGGCATTCTAACATTTCCGGCGATCACCGGCGACGAGATGCATGAGGGTTCAATTAATTGCTATAGAACGATGAGATGGGTGAGGGTCACTCACTGATGTTATCAATTTGAAGGTAGAAGCTGCGGTTGAGGCTGTCACCGTGAGCCTCTGTGCTGAACTCGCCGGAGAAGAAGACTGTAGCAAGAAGAAATACGGTTTAACTGCTTGAGGGTGTTGGAGAGCTCTGCTAAGGGTAGAAAAGCTTCTCTGGGGTTGCTATTTATAGGCAAGCGAAGTGTACGAAGCTTAAGCGCGCTGTTTGCTTGCGCCGGTGAAGAAGAAGGCTTCGGGGTGAAGAAGAAGGGCGAGCAAGCTTCTCTCTGGTGTGCAGCAGCTGGTGAGCTGGACGGAAACTGCCACAGCAACAGCTACGGTGCTAACACGTGTGCGTGTGCAAAGGCGGTTGCAAAAATCGTGGCTAAAGAGGCGCTGCTCAACGGCGAGACTTGAAACACAGCGACGAGGTCGATGGCGAGTTCTGGTCGCGATCGAGGTCGAAGAAACGCTGTGCACTGTGCCGGCTGTGGTCGAGGTCGCCGTGCACTGTTGGTTTGGTCGCAAACAATGGGTGAGGTCGAAGAGTTGATTCCTGGTCGTGAGCAGCTACTCCTTTGGTCGCAGCAGCTGGTGGCTGCTGGTCGAAACAACCATTTGGACTGATTTGCAAATTCTAAAAATTGGCTGTGGACTAAATTGTAATTTCTGGTTTGGAAATGGTTAATTTGCAATCTGATTTCTCAAATGGGTATAAACTTATACCTTATACTCATCTAGCAAGAGATTTGGTAAAATCTGGCATGATTTGATGATTTTCGATATAAACTGAAAATATGGTACTTTAGGGTAAAATAAGATCTGAGTTTTGTCGATTTCGAATTCTGGCCTTTAAGATGTAATTTTGTAATCTGGACAGAAGGGAAATTTGTATCAAATAGCATTTGGAAAAGATTTGCTGAAGAAATTCTGAATTTGGAGTTAATTTGAAGATTTTAGCCTTTTTGGGTTTCCAGATATTAGATAAAGGACTAATTTGCGATATAATTTGGACTGATATGTGAAAAAGGCTTAGATGATATAATTTGGCTGCCAACTTTTTGGATTAAGGTATTGGCATACCCATGATCATAGTCCAAGAATAATCTGGTCTAAATTAGGTCAAGATTTAGCTAAATCTGAGTTCAGAATATTTAGAGTAATTAGATTAGAATAGTAATTAGAATCCTGTTTTCGACAACAGAAAAGAATTGATAGATCTGAAAGTTAGAGATGGAATTGAATCTGGCTTCTGAATACTTTTATGTTCAGAGTAACTGATAGATCACATCCGACTAATCTGATCTTGATTTGGGTTCATAGGGAAGATTTTGAGATTTTAGAGTTTAAGATAGATACTGATCTGGCTACTACTACAGATACATGGTATCATGCATGCATGGTGTTCATGAAAAGAAAGTTTTTACCCCTAAACTCAGGGTGTTACATGTACCAACCGATATAATATATTAAATAGTACTATTGGTTTTTCTCGCATAACTGATAGTGAAATTACTGACTTTTATTATCGGTTCTTACTGTACTAACCGATATAATATAGTAAAGTTTACTATCGGTTATCTAAAACAAACCGATAGTAAAATGACGTCATATAAACTAATTGTTATGACAGTGGGGACCTTATTTTACTATCGGTTTGTGTTTTTGAACCGATAGTAAAATTGTACAACTTAATTAGGTCGACCCCTGCTCTGCGCTCTGCATGTTGGAATCATTTCTACCATACGTGCATCCACGCTCCAAGCTAGAGTGATCTGGAGAAGCTAGCTGAGGTTGATAATTCCATCCCCCTCGGTATTCTCATTTTCTCATCACCTCTCTCTCTCTCTCTCGATCACTCTTTCAGACTCTCCCCCACTCTCTCTCTACTTGCAATTCATTAAACTAGATACATGTAGCTCCAAACTAGCTAGAAGGCTAGGTTGGCTAGCTAGTTATAGCTTGCTGAAGTTAAGCAGCTAGCTAGCTGGCTCTTCCAATTAATGCATCAAGTTAATTAGGGTTTCATATATACAAATCCATTTAATGTAATTAAGCAGCTGTACACACATATGGCCTAGCTAATTATGTTTCATGCATATATGCATGCCCTGAGTCATTAATTATTTATTTCAATTTGTCAATTTTGTGAAATAATTGTAGATGGACCGAGAATATTGGATGTATGGAATAAAACGTACTACTGTTGAGTATTTGGAGGGTGTGAATGGGTTTATTAAATTTGCTGAGCAAGAAAAGGCAAAGAAGGGAGAGAAAGATATGCATTGTCCTTGTATAGATTGTATGAACTTAAAAAGGTTCGGCAACTCTGATCAGATTAGGAGTCATTTGATTCGTCGTGGTTTTAACGCACGCTATACCCATTGGATATGGCATGGTGAAAATTTTGAGGAAACGAGCACCGCTACCACTCAGCAGCACCCGGAAGTGGATTGCAGTAATAATGATCATGATCAGAACATTGGTAATGTTCATTCGGAAGTTCATGTAGATGACGACAATTTAAATGAAATGTTACGTGATGTAGAAGAAGACTACAGCGAAAACGATTTAGCTAAATTTGAGAAATTAATTATTGATTCTGAGAAGCCTTTGTTCCCCGGATGTGCAAAATTTACAAAGTTGTCTTCTGTGTTGAGATTATATAACTTGAAGGCAAGCAACGGTTGGAGCGATAAGAGTTTCACGGCGCTATTGGATCTGTTAGCGAACATGCTTCCAGAGGGAAATGAGTTGCCAAGATCGGTTTACCAGGCCAAAAAACTATTGTGTCCATTGGGAATGGAAATCGAAAGAATACATGCATGCCCAAATAATTGTGTTCTGTACCGTAACGAGTATGAGGATTTGCATGTTTGTCCAAGATGCGGTGCATCGCGGTATAAGCATGGGGATAGAATTTATCACAATGGATGTGATGAGGTAAAGAAAGGGCCTCCGGCCAAAACTGTGTGGTATTTGCCTGTGATTCCTAGATTGAAACGGCTGTTTGCAAATCCGAAAGATGCGAAGTACTTGCGTTGGCATGTTGAAGGTCGGAACTTATCAGGCCAAACGACCGCACGAAAGCCGGGCGAGAAAGCTTTACAACCAACGTAGGGATCGTGAACTGCCCTGTGACTCTCGACCGGATCACGAGCGACTTCACGCAACGGTGAAGTTATCTGCGATCCCAAACGAGAGTGGATAGGGACTCGATCCCTACCACGAGAATCCTGTGTCCGCCTGTACTTGTCCTGGCGGGATGGTACAGGCGGCGGGTAACTTCGTCGACCAGAGCCAGAGTGAGGACACTCTCGTTCGCGAGAACGTGTTATCGACCGGGAAGAGGCCGTTGGGGTCGCCTCAGATGCGACCTCGTCCAACCTTTCCGCAAGGATTCTGGTGAAGGCCGGTTTCTGCGCATTCGTGACCATAGGAGGGAAATTACGCATGACTTCCGCGATAGATCGCAGTCGACCATGTGTACTTCTCCTAGGGGCACTGGGTGTTACCGTTTCTTCGTCTACCGGGAAACGCTCCAGAGGCAAAGAAAGGGTCTGGTCGCGTCTGCGACCACATGATCGTCGAGAAGAACTCAGAGCAGCATCGTAACGAGCCTGCGCATCTTGAAGAGCCTCTAGGGCAGTTCTGCGCAGTTCGTTGTTTTGTTGCTCGAGATTTTGATCCTCCTTCTGTTTGAGTTCCTGTTCTTCCCTAGCAGCCTGTTGATCAGGAGTTTCCTCCAATAAGGCAGCAAACTGTCTAGGGAGAGAGGTCACCGATGGGGAAAATATCTCAGTTTGTTCCGATTCGGACTCAAAATCAAAGAGACGGTGGAGGTTATCAGGGTCGAATCTCCCCGGGCTGATTTCCAGGTTGATATCGTCCTTCCCCTCAGCGGGGTCGTATGACGGACCGGATTCACCCTCTAGCGCATTAAGAACCTCGGTGGGTTCTGACCTTGCGCTAGTTGCTCCCTGGTCGATGGACATGACCTGAAGAGATGATTCAACCTCTGGGAGATTTTCGCCTCCAACCTCCTCCATCGGAACAGGATCGCTTGGAGAAGGCATTGGAATGTGAGCATAATCCTCAAGATCAAAATCGTTCTCGGAATCGTATACTCCAGCCATATTTCAGCGAATCTCCGGATGAAAATTAGGACGCCTTGAGAAAGGCCCCACGGTGGGCGCCAGCTGTCGATGATTCGGACTCGGGGTCCTTAGCCGAACTTATGCAGAATTTATAAATAGTGAGACCTTTCAGGGTGACCCTCCAGGAACGTATGTAGAATTATGGAGAACTAGAGCACAGAGAAGTTTATACAGGTTCGGGCCCTTGATGGTGGGAGTAATAGCCCTACGTCCTATTGGGATTGTACTATGTGCAGTAAAGAGTTACAAAATAACGGGAAAATACCTTCACAGGCGAAGGTTTTCCCTGTACGAGTGTACAAAATGAAGCCTAGAAGGCTTATGGAAGCTATCTAATCTAAGCCGTAGCCTTGGCTATTTTAATCTTCAAGTGAGATATGTTGTGTCTTGATCTTTCGATCCATCCCCCTATTTGATACACCATGCCGCCCTTTTATACTGGTCGAAAGGACACCAAGTCGTAACGGCATCAAATAGTTGCTTGGATGCGGTTTGGAGAACCGCTCTTAACTCCCACGCAGTTTTAACACGTGTTATTCGTGGATAACTGCACGTATTAACCTCCTGACGGTTGCTCCTCTATGTGGAAGAATCTTCGAGATACTTGGGATATTCTTGTAGCAAAAATAGATTAATCCCACGTTCTCTGGTCGAAAGAACTCTGACCGCGAAATGTTGGCTGACCGCGCAACATCTTCAGCCTTCTGTCCGCGCACAGCATATGAACTTCTGACCGCGCACTGGCTACGATCTGATCGCGTAAAGATTGCGATCTGATCGGGCACAGCCTGCGACCTTGGGCTGGTACTTCTCGAAATATCTTGAGTTCGCACCGCCAGGCACGTGTCTGGCTCGAATCTATCTTGATCCAATCGTGCATTTATTTTGAACTGACTCGGGTGTCAATCCTCGTCACCTTTCTTTGATGTTTTTGTAATGGGAAGGTGTTACCCTAATATTCCAAAGAAAGATGTTTATTTCCTTTCTTTGATGTTCTTTTAAGGGGCAGATGTTACCCAAATCTTCAAAGAAAGATGTTGTTTTTCCTTTCTTTGATATGCAGGTTAACATTGCCAGAGTTCGGTCTGAAGTGACCAAACAAAGTTTGCAATGTCACAATTGATGGGAGCAGTGAAGCATGCCAGTGCGGTTCATGTGGATCTGTGAAACCCTTCAACTTTACTAGTTGGATTCGTGATGGCAAGAAGAACGTAGTGAAGTTGATAAAAGGCCTTAAGTTGTGGCATGATTCTTCGCCATAACTTAGGAAGATGAGAGCAGTGAAGCGTGCTAGTGCGATTCACGTGGATCTGTGAAACCCTTCAACTCTACTGGTTGGCTCCATAGTTGCAAGACGGACGCAGTAAGGTTGATAAAACGCCTTAAGTTGTGGCATGATCCTTCGCCATGATTTAGGAAAACTAATGACAGTGGATCATTTGCGATAAAACTGTCAATTCCCCTCGTTGGTTGGCTCTGTGATAGCTAGAAGGATGCCGCAAAATTGCAAGGCTTTAATTGTCACATAGCTTCCACCTCTGACATCATTGAGAAAAGTTCCACAATTCTTTGGTCACATCGAGCAGCATCAGCGACCACGGTTTCTTCGATCGCCTCATCTTCGACCAAAGTATCTGTAAGTTAATTACATGCAAATTTCGTTGCTCGACGCTAGTTTCAAGTGTCGCAACTCAGAAATAATAGTCGGTTTTGCCAAGTTAAGTTTGAGCTGCTTCGCGCACGAACTCAACTCGGCGAGGGGCATTTGTTTGATGAATTTTTGTAATAAAAATTTATTAGAAAAGTCCCATATGGCCAAATGGGCTAAAATAAAATATATATAGTTGGGCTGTAAAAAATGATGATAAAAACTAGGACAAAAATTCCACTGGTCAAAAAAAGTCAAAACTGGATTGGTCAAACCTAATCAATGCTGGTCAAACGTGGTCAACATTGGTCAACGCTGGTCAAACGTGGTCAACATGGTCAACGCTGGCCAAATGTGGTCAAACCTGGTCAAACCTGGTCAACAACATGGCCAAACAGACTGCAGCTCAAGTTCAAGTTGTATTTATCTCTAATTTAAATAACAAAAGTATATCTCCTTTTCAAATTAAAAAAGAGATAATCTCTCTCTTTATCCTGTTGTAACAAAATATATCTCTTATTCAAATTCAAAAAGGAGATAATCCCTCCCTTTATCCTTTTCTTTATTTAAATAACAAAGTATATCTCCTACTCGAATTTAAATCCTCTAAAAATCTCTGGTTGTTGGATGGTTGTAACCAACCTGGAGCCTCTATAAATAGAGAGGGAGTGCTAACCTTTTTCACAAGCACAGATAGGCAAGACAGGCATAAAACACAGAAGCAGTTGCAGAGACCGACGTCAGGCAAAGAAGAAGAATAGGGTCTCTCTGTCCAACCAGGGAGCTATCTTCTTCCCTTTCTGCAGATCTACTCAAGTCTGTGAAGGTTCCATGGGTGAGCATTGATCTATTTTGCATCATTATGCATTGTATTAAGAAGCAGGCCTGTTCGTTGGTGCCCATGGCCGTCCATTCCTGAAAAAAAAAGAGAAAAATATGGAGCAAAGGGAGCCTCAATCAGAAGAGAGCCCTATTGATTTCTTCATAGGACAGCCAGATCGAAGTTGCATTTCGATCATTCCTTCTGGGCTTGATCAAATAGCATTCGATCAGGGGAAGAATTCGACCACTTATCTGTTCGAAGTTGCATTTCGATCATTCCTTCTGGGCTTGATCAAATCAGAGGGTTTAATTCGACCACGTTCTATTCGACAACCAGATCAAAGTTGCATTTCGATCATTCCTTCTGGGCTTGATTAAATAGCATTCGATCAGGGAAAGAATTCCACCACTTATCTGTTCGAAGTTGCATTTCGATCATTCCTTCTGGGCTTGATCAAATAGCGTCGATCAGAGGGTTTAATTCGACCACGTTCTATTCGACAACCAGATCGAAATTGCATTTCGATCATTCCTTCTGGGCTTGATCAAATAGCATTCGATCAGGGGAAGAATTCGACCACTTATTTGTTCGAAGTTGCATTTCGATCATTCCTTCTGGGCTTGATCAAATGGCATTCGATCAGGGGAAGAATTCGACCACTTATCTGTTCGAAGTTGCATTTCGATCATTCCTTCTGGGCTTGATCAAATAGTGTTCGATCAGAGGGTCTAATTCGACCATATTCTGTTTCATGGGAGTAGATCGATGATAACTTCTTATCCAGAAATCCGATCGACCCCAAATTTTTATGGTGAATAGAAGACTCTATGAGAAACTTCACCAAATTTCATGTCCATCAGAGATCTCTAAGGTCGAATTTGACCAGAAGAGACACTCTGTCCAGAAGTTGTTTCAGCTTGCCCTCATGGGAGTAGATCAACGATAACTTCTTATCCAGAAGTCCGATCAACCCCAAATTTTTATGGTGAATAGAAGACTCTATGAGAAACTTCTCCACCAAATTTCATGTCCATCAGAGATCTCTATGGTCGAATTTGACCAGAAGAGAAGCTCTGTCCAGAAGTAGTTTCAGCTTGCCCTCATGGGAGTAGATCGATGATAATTTCTTATCCAGAAGTCCGATCGACCCCAAATTTTTATGGTGAATAGATATGAGAAACTTCTCCACCAAATTTCATGTCCATCAGAGATCTCTAAGGTCGAATTTGACCAGAAGAGAGGCTCTGCCCAGAAATTGTTTCAGCTTGCCCTAATGGGAGAAGATCGATGATAACTTCTCATCCAAAAGTCCAATCGATCCCAAATTTTTATGGAGAATAGTAGGTTCATACTAAAACTATGCCTCCAAGTTTCACCTTGATCATATGTTCAAAATATCACCAAAACCATTGCAAGTAGCTCTATTTTGCTGAATTTTAGCTTGACATACAAGCAATGAAGATGGTTTTTAATCCGACGGTCTGATTGATCTCAAATTTTGATGAACAATCGATGATTTGTCCAGAAACTATTCCTTCAAGTTATAAACCTATTATAAGTCAGAAAAACTCTCATCCAAATAGTCGAATGAGGGCTAATGACTAATTGTGTAATCAAGTTGAAATCTTACTAAGTTCTTGATGGATATTCCAATGGGCTGTCTATCATGCAACGTACTTTTCCTAAAGCTAAGGAAGTCAAAGATGTTATCACAATTCATCCATCCATAATTTACATGTTGCTGGGTACTGATGAAGCAAAGGCAACATGCTTTTTGTCCGTGACTGACGAAGCCAGACACCATTCATGCCGGGTACTGATGAGGCGAAGGCATCCATTTGTTCGCGATCGACGAGGCCGAAAAACTCCCTGGCCGGACACCGACAAGGCGAAGGCCACATCTTGTGATAACACCATAGACTGACGAGGCTATGAATTTGCATACTTGCATGCATAGGCATAAGCATTGCATTTATTCATTCAAGGGCAAAATAATTTTGAAGCTTGAAGACGACGACCATCAACATAGCTTAATCAGAGGTTTTCTGTGGACTTGTTCTGCAGATGTAATTAACTAGGAGCTTTTCAAAAGACCTGAGGAACCATGAACCATGCAATCCCCTGAGGCCAAGATGTACTTTCCTTTGGCGCAATAAGAGATTGTAAATCCCAAAGGGACTTGTAACTTGTAATTCTTTTCAGAATTAATAAAGTACAGTGTTTCCTAAGATTATGCATTCTCTACTCTTTTATTTGTATACTTATGTATACTGGCACGCCCGCACCACGAAAAAGGGGGCCAATTTCCCGGAAGAGAGATTTTCTCGACGAAACAACCAGCTCACTTCCTGAGGACACCACCCCCGCCACAACGCATGACCGAACTCCTTCGGCCCCCATGCCTCCTCCGACGACCTCAAACCCTTCGCCATCAAATGAGGCCGGCGGCACCACACCCCATCCTTCGAAGGTATACACTCGCTCCCCGCCCAAAGGCAAGGGCAAGGCCAAAAGCAAGGCCAAACAAAGCCAGCCGGGTACGTTCAAGAACGGGTCCCCACTCGTGTCGGAGTACCTTATGCGCAATATGGATCAAATAACCAGAAGTCTCCACGAGTGGTACCTGACCCGGTCTAGGCGCCACATCAACTTCTTAGTTCACTTCAGGCCAGGTCATTTTCACCGTGAGGCCGGGAGCATATCGGTGGCCCACGATGATTTGTTCGACCTCCTCAACTGGCGGGAGCTTGATATGTCCATCATACGGACTGGAGTCCTGTGAGTTTGCTATTGTCTGAAGTTATCACAGTTCGTTTCATAAATCTAATCACTTTGTATGCACTACTTACTAATGTCTACTTTGCATCCAGGTGCATGTATAGGCTGGCGTCGATGAGGGCATGTGACAAGGTGGGTTTCCTCGACCCAGAGAAAATAAGCCTCACGATGCTAGAGCACGACCAAGCACATGCGGAGGAATACATATCAAGGGCAGTACTAGCGCAGCAGGACCGAGAGTTCATCCTTGCGCCGTACCACCAAAGGTTAGTGCATTTCCTACTAATTTAACTCATTCTTGTATGTTACGCCTAACATATGTATGAAACGGTTCGCTTATATATGCAATGTAGGGGCCACTGGGTCCTCACCGTCATTTGCCCATGGATGAATGAGGTCTATTACCTCGATTCGATGAGCGACAAGGTGGCGCATGTTTTCACCCTCACATGGCACATAGACGCGTAAGTAACATAGTTGTTTTCAATTTTTCTCTGACTAGCTAATTAATGATAGCATATTAACCGGCAATGCTAAATTAAATACAGGGCTTTCAAAAATTATGCTAGTGCTGGAGGGAGGCATGACGCGTCAAGGGCACAACAATTTCTTGGAAAGAATATGAGGTAATTAATACGGATGGAAGTACTCATGATGAGTCTTTTAATTTAAACTTAATTAGTTCTTTCGAGTTAATGTGGGTTTATGTCTTCGCATATGCAATTTTTCCAGTGCCATCAGCAGCCACAATCGTGGGAATGTGGCTTCTATGTCATGAGATTCATGTATGACCTGATTAGGAGAAACTTTGCCCAATTCCCTAAGGTAACCATTTTTCCTGACTCAAAGTCGAACTTTAATTGGATGTGACGTACGATCCTAACTTCATACACACATATATGCAGAGCGCCATGTTGAAAGAGCAATATGAGTTGCCTCAATTGAAGGAGCTGCGAACAATTTGGGCTCAATATGTCATGGAAGAAGTGGCTATCAACAATCGATTGTAACTAACTTGTGTAATATATATTGAATGTATTGATTGCTGTATTTATGAATAAACTCAATATGTGAATAGATTCATTGATGTATTTGTGAATAAACTCGATCAATATGTGAATAAATTCAATCTGTCCAATGCATGTGTATATTACTGTATTAGTGTATTTGTGAACAAATTCAATATATGAATATTGGTGTATATTTGTAAATATTGGTGTATTTGTGAATGATCCAATGTATCTCTGTATTGCTGTATGTATATGTGCAAGATTCCAGTACTAACCGTGTCGAGTACATAACCGATAGGAAAAACTACACAGTACTATCGGTTGTATATTACAACCGATAGAATAAATATTCCAGTACTATCGGTTCATATACAACAACCGATAGAATAAAGTTTCCAGTACTACTGTGTCTACACAATACTATCGGGTTCATATACAACAACCGATAGAATAAAGTTTCCAGTACTAACTGTGTCTACACAATACTTCGGTTTAGATCCCAGCCGATAGAAAAAAAATACACATTACTATCGGTTTAGATCCTAGCCAATAGAAAAAACCTACACAATACTATCGGTTTATATCCGAGCCGATAGAAAAAACGTACACAATACTATCGGTTTAAATCCGAGCCGATAGAAGAAATAGTCGATAGCGATTAGTGAACGTTGGGAATGTAGATGTTTTACTAACGGTTTTCAACTGATAGAAGTGTGCTACGTTTCTACTATCGTGCCGATCACTATCGATAAGAGAACCGATAGTAGAGTGGATTTTTAACCGATAGTGAAAAGCATTTCTGTAGTAGTGTCTACCAGTGCTCCAAGATGAAGGGATGACCCCCCTCTTGCCTGTACATGTCCCGTGCTCGAGACATCAATTGGTCGTCCGAACGGCCACTGGCGTAGGCATCCCTCAACCTGCAATAGATGCCATTGAAGTGAACAATTTTCTTATTGCTCTTTTGCCAATGGTCTTTGCAGTGCCTGACGTCCCGTCTTCGATCGGGCAGACTGCTCGCGTTGTACGCGTCAGTGATCTTCGACCAATACATGTCGAATTTTTAGTTGTTCCCCTCGACCGAGTCAAGGGAGTTATTCAACCATGCACTGATCTGGAGGACGAAAAATTCAAAATTTGAAAAACTAAGATAAAAACCGAGGAGAAAAAATCTACGATACCAATATCTAATATTTAGATGAACACTCACAAGTCGCATGTCGTCCTATTGTGACCAGTTCAATCGTGTACGCCGCCGTGCAGCGGTTCTTTCGCCTTTGTTAGCATCATTGTCGTCCTCGACCACGTCTGGGGCTGTGCTATGCGGACTTCCAGTATCTGATACAGACGTGGAGCGGGAATTCTTTGCCGGTGCTTGCGGAGGCGACATTTCCGCGTGGATGGTCGGAGCTCCGATGAAATGAGGATTCTGGCCGTAAGGGCCGTAGGAGGGTTGTGCGTACGGATGTGCATATGGATATGGTTGGCCATATGAAGGGGGTGGGGCGTATGGTGGATAGCACATCGGGTATGGTGGGGGAGGAGGCTGAAAACTGGGCGGATTTTGACTGCTTGGCGCTTGGGAGTTCTCCTCACCTAAATTGGGCTCACCAAACCAATTCACATAACCGCCGGAGGGAGTGTTGGCCATCGGGAAATTTTCTGGAAAAAATTTAAGCAAAGAGAGGGAGAAAAATGTGTGCTTTGTGCTTGTGTTTGGTGAAAATGAGCTGAAATTTGCTCATATTTATAGGCATACGAGCATACAATTTTTCTATAATTTTTTGTGATTTTTTGGTATTTTTTATGAATTTTTAGGCTAGTTTTAACGGTTATTTATTTGTGTCTCTGACGTGTGGGACCAGCCGAGAAAACGAGGCAACAGCTAGTTTTTGCCACCAAAAACCTCCCCTTGGGCTGACATGTGGGGCCGCGCATCGGCCGGGCCCACCCGTCAGCGGCACAAAGGATGTACCAGCGCGGGTGCACGAAGCACGGGAAACGCTCGGGTTTTTGCATCACCATGCGTTTTGTGGGCCCCACCAAAACGCGTGGCGCACTTTTCTACCGCATGCACCGCCGCCGACATGTGGGCTTGAGCACGCATTCGGGCCCAGTTGTCAGTGCGGGTGTTGCTGGGGTACAAGAAACGCACAGGCGAGACAAGTGGGGCCCACAAAGCGCGTCCCGGGGCGTCACGTGGCGTCCAACGCTGGTTGCTTCGGCTCGGTGGCGTCGGCGGGTCCACCTGTCAGAGCTCCCGTTGCACCGCTTCGCCTGGCGTCTTCTCTCTCCTCGCGCGATTTTTTTATTAATTTTTTGCGGTGGGGCCCGCTTGTCAGACCTCGTTAGTGCTGGCGTTGGACTCAACCTAATAGATTAGGTCAGTCTAGGCACGACATAGAAAAAATAAAAAAATTTTCTAAAAAAATAGAAAAAAAATATAAAATTTTGAAAATACATTCAAAAAAGATCTGAAAATAAATAGTGATGAAACAATATATATAATGTGAAAAAAATATTTATAATTTACAATATTAGGAGTTACTCTACGTATTACTTGCATATTCATTCATAGGGCAAATCAGGTATGTAGTTATTGGAATAATTATTGGAGGTTCAAATGATGGATATGCAAACATGATAACTTATATGTTGTTCTATATCTCTTGCTTCACTTTGTATCCCTTTCTCTATAATCCTCTAGAAAAAAGAATTGCTCTATTATTTACTCTATTTCTATCCTTTAAATAATGATAGTCAACGACTATTAAAGAAAAATGAAAATACTAATATTGGTCCATGTAAATCCATTATGGATAAAAAGAAATCAACAGTATGCAATTTTTGATGAACCGGCTAAAATTAAAAGATTCAAAGAAGGAAAAAAGAATTAGGATTTTTTTTTTGTATATAATCAAGTTGTATGGTTAGAAATCACATCACAAAATTCTACTCTTAGTTTTAAATCATGAGCAATTCACAATAAACAATAGTTATTTGTTTTTATTTATAGTTAGTAAATCACTATTGGTTTTTCCTAGCAAAAAAGACAAAATCTAGTGATCAATAATAGTTCTTGAATTCCAAGATTTTTCTTGGTCTTTGTTACTTTAAGTCGAATTCCTAATTGTTTGCATTGTGTAATCTTCAATTATGGAGATTGGTAATCTACTCAAAGCATTTTGATTGTAATTTAATTCATGGAGATCACAAGTAGAAAGTTCATACTCAACATAGTTACCACAAAATATACAAACTCTGAAATTAATACTATAATTAAGCAATTGTCTTCTTTTAATTTCCTTCTCAAATCTCCCATCCAGAAGGGGTAGATCAATCAGGCATACGCAAACGCATGCTTGTGATGATAGTGCATCGTTATAGGTAAACAATTTTTGTGGGATGAGGTGATTATGAAACTTTGGCCAATATACTTTGCAGCGCATATTGTTTATTGACCATAATTCATGAACCCAGTTGCCTGACCATGATTCATGAACCCAGTTGCCGTAGGAACATATTCTAAATATCTATGAAAAAAGGGATGTCTGTTTCTCTTTTTAAGAGAACTTTTGTTTGAGTTGAAAATATTCTCATTGTTATTATATTATCTTATTTATAGTGAAACAAGTTCAGAAGAAGTTGTTAATAAGAGATTGCCTAGGGAAATAGATAAAAGAAATTTCCATCCAATATTTAATAACTAATCCATTCTCATCCTGGGTAAAGTCCATCTTATTGTGATAGAAATGAAAAGAAATAAATAAGCTTTAGTTAATGTAATAAGAATACTCTTTGTCATTTCCAAAATTCCAATCATCTTATTCATTTGGAAAAACCCAAAAATGGAAATGTAAGAAATAGAGAAATTCCACCCACCTAAATAAACAACTGTTACAAATAAAGAGGAAACTAAGAAATTACGTAATAAACAAGATAAAATAAATCATATTTGATACCTGAATATTTTGTTTGATATCCTGCTACTAATTTTTACTCTGCTTCTGATAAATCAAAGGATAATCTTTCGCATTCAACCAAAGAAGAAATTAAAAAAAACTAGAAAGCCTATAGGTTGATGTCAAAGATTCCATCCAAATAAATCATATTTTGACTATGCTTCAACTATATCTGTACTTGAACTATTAGATAACCATACTCCATAGTAACACTACAGTTACCACAACTATTTCAAAATCGTACATGAAACATCAGCTTCATACGACTGCTCTATGATTAGAAAAAAGGAAAGAACTATTTCGGTATTATCCCCTTGGGTGTAGATACATTAGATAAGATAAAAATTGATTGAAAAATCCTAAATTAGACCAAAGGAATTATGTCTACTAGAATAAGAAAAGTGCTTTTGAATTGATCTCATCCTTTATAATGAAGTTTTTCTCAGTTCAGTAATATTTAATCTTGTAATAAAACACACTTTATATCCATCAAAAAATAGAAAGACTTGGGTATTAGTTCACGAGGAACTTTGTATGAATATGGATAGGGGAAGGAAAAAATAAATAAGGGTCCTTTTTTTACTGCATTTGATATCTATTGTCCTCTTCTTAAGGAGTACTTAAAAAGAAAAAAAATAAAAGGTTAATTTACTCTTGATAGACATTTCCTTAACAAGTGAATGACAGCATACTCTAGGTCAAAATCCAAAAAAAGTAGGAAAGTCCTACTTGATCATTTCCACCAATTTCAAGTCCTTATAATGATTCCTTTTATAAGTAAAATTCTCTAATATCTTAGATTCCTCTTATTATTGATCCTTTATGTACCAATATCTAGGGATATTGTACTTATGATTATAAGTTGTACCAATAACTAGGGATATTATACTAATTGAATTCCATACTGGGAATCTTTTATTCTTGCCCACTTCAAGATATGATGACTAATCAAAAAATCACAAGGCCATACAAACCCATTGCATGAAATGCACCAAAGCAAAGCAAACCACCGCTGTGAGAAATAAATGAATTCCAAATATCTTGGGTAAATTCAAAGAGGGTTTCCTGTCCACTCATCACTAAGTATTTATAGGTCCCAATATACCCATTGCCAAATAGCTATCAAGAAACACAAGTCAGAAAACAGAATGTACGCACTCACTACACATTGATAACTCCAAATACCCTGATTCATTATAGTTAATCTTGAAATACACAAACCATTCCAGGAATTGGTTATTCCTAAATGAGTCATGAAGGAATGACAAACATTCCTTGTCTCCACATTGGATCAGAATAGGATCAGAGGGATTAAAAACTGCTAATTCGTATAAAACTATCAAGCCAGCCCAACTAGAAAGTAGAGTTGTATGCATTTTATGCACCGAGTAATTGACCCAGATCATTCAATATGACTGTATGAACACAATACCAAGGAAAACCCATGAAAATACCCCTTTAGCTGAGAAAAATAGACACTATGTCGCTTTATTTTATCGCGTTGGAAAAGACTATTCATATCTTATATACCTAAGCCTTCCAGGGAATTCTGTGTCAAAAAGAGTTAATATTTATTTTTTTCTATTAAAAATAAGAAGCCAATTCTATTGTAAGAAGAAAGAGAAACAAATCTACTCTATACTCAATAAATGCCAATATGCAATGGGGAACTTGACCCTATTTGGCAAACGAAGGAATAGATACATGTTTGTTTATCATTTGAATCAAAGATCCCTTTTTCTTTATTCAATCACACACACACACACACACACACACACACACACATATATATATATATATATATATTTCAATCTTTGAGGGAGGGGTCCACCCGTTCGACGAGCCCTAACACCACAACTTCTCAAGATACAGTTATTCTCATATTTGTGGATTTTAGTTCCTATTTACAAGTACAATAGTAATAATAGCACAAAAAACTGCAACCATTACTGCTTATAGATATTGTAAAGAAACCGGTTGACCTCTTTGAAAGATACAAGCATGGTCTAGAATCCTTCACAGGTCATACTTGACTTGGCACATGGTCTCAAAGTGGCTTGGTCTTCCGAAGCTTCTACAAATCCTTCTTCGCTGATGAAGCAATCAACAAAGGGGAGGGATAATATTTACAAATAACCCAAAATAAAAAAATAATTTGAAAAATGACCCACTGTTTACCGAAATTGCAAAAATAACTTTTTTTGGCCCGATAAATCAATTATCGCTGTCTGGAGCTGCGAGAGAACGAATCGGACACTTATCACGCCTCACAGGTGTGACATAAACCTTTTCCCCACCCCATCTGCGACAAAAACTAGTCGAGTGGTCGAGGGGTCGAGTAGTCGAGCGGTCAAAGCGTATATTGACTAGTACATGCCTCATGCTATGCCAGACAAAATCGGTCTAGTCTGCCGATCGATGGTACGCTTCGACTACTCGACCAGTTTCTATCGCAGATGGGGTGGGGAAAAGGTTTCTGTCGCACTTGTGAGATGCGATAAGTGTGGATTCGTCCTCTCGCAGTTCCAGACTGCGATAATTGACTCAGCGCGCCCAAAAAAGTCATTTTTGCAATTTTGGTAAATTGTGAGTCATTTTTCAAATTATTTTTTTATTTTTGGTTATTAATAAAAAAATTCCGAAGGAGAGTACATAGTACTCAGCAAGTCACAATATAACAATTGCACATACATATATATGAAGGGTTAGACAATAGAACAGATATGTAAGTTTTAGCAGTAGTAAAAGGATAGCAAGGTAAGCAGATAAGAGTAAATGAATCCATTTGGAAGTTTCACAAAAATGAGTTTTTCAGTAAACAATTTGTTCAAACTTCAGATGGCTAATAATAATTCGATGCATCTTAATTATTCAAGACTTTACAACACTATTTGTGCCACACAACATAATTTGAACTCATTGACCGCAGCATGCCCCAAAAAACCGGGGGCACAGAGTACTTGAATACTTCTTTAAAACTCTACAGAAGTATACCATTTTACCCGCAAGATACCTTAACTTATGACTGTCAGATCATATACATGCCATAGTTCTGCATGTGATTGAACTGAGGATAATATGTTGCCAACAATCCCGTTCAACACTCTCGAACAAAGCACATTGACATTAGACATCACTTTCTAAGGGATCATGTATCAAAAAGGGATATAGTGATTAGTCATGTTTCAACCGAAAATCAATTAGCGAACCTATTCACTAAACCTTTGGATGAGTCAAGATTTAGCAAGTTAAGAAATGAATTGAATGTTATTGACATTTCAAATGTTATCTGATCTCTTGCTTATCTTGAATTGGTTGTTAGTTTGATTGTATCTAACACATATACTCTTACCTATATGTATATATATATATATAGACTCAATCAATGTAGGCATCTATACCAATCACTTCCTATTTTTGAAGAAAAAGTCCAAATGTTCACCACCTTGTCGTTTTTCAACAAAACTTGGTGAACACATTAAGGGGGAGCAACTTCAAGATCATTGAATGCTTGTATACCCAAAAGTGTGTACAAAAAGGAAAAATATGCATGTTGTTTATCAAAAGTATCATTTTTAAATCAAAAGGGCTAAAAAGTGCCAAAATGATCAAAATATATAAAAATAACATAAAATCTTCGAAAATACCTTTCAACAATGTTCTCAAAGGTTTTGAAAGTGAAAAGAAAGGATTTCGAGCCAAAATGTTGAATTTTGACAAAATTGAACATCTAAGGATCTTGTTTTGGTCTAAAATGACTTATTTCCATAAATTAAAATCGGTTGAGTTTTGACAAAAATTTTCTACATGAAACACTTAGAGATCAATCATTCGAAGATAGTTCATGTTGAACTTTTTCTCAAAAGACCTATGGTTTGCAAGTTATCACATTTTTCAAATCGCCCAAAAACGAGCTTTGACACGAAAATACCCAAAACGTGCATTTTGTGAATTTCGCTATTTGAGCCAAGATCTCTACCATGTTTTGGCTTGAAATAGTATTTAGAATTCATACAAGGCCAAACATCTCAGAAAAATCCAAGTTTAATTGAGAATTGACAATTTGGTGAAATCTCGTTCTGGTTTTACTTGTTTTACCCAAAAATCTGCTATGAAGGCTCTTTTTGAGATTTTCTTCTCCCATATCTATCTCAAGACTATCTGGCCATATTCCAAATATGATATTCAAGTTTATCCTAAAATCAAACCCTGGTTGAGTCGATTTTGCGAAAAATTGAAAAGTTCAGAAACTTCAGGATTCTATCTGAACTGACCGGACATTGTCCGCCCAGTTCAGACTCTGTCCGGTCAGATCAGACTTTGTCCGGTATGTGCATAACGGTTCAGTTATATTTTTCTCCCGAAGTCTTCTTCTTCCCAAATCGTGTTTTGCTCTTTGCCTCCTCCTCAATTCATCCTCTCACCACTGTTCAAGTCTTCTCCTCCGGACAAGAGGATTCGTCGGGCCATCTTCCGTCCGGCCCTCGGTTTGAACTCTTGTGCATCTTCTTCTCCTGATTTGGGTGAGTTTTTCACTCTTTTCTTCTCAGACTCATGCATGTCATCTCTTTTTCATTCTAGGGTTTGAAATAGTTCAAATGTTTTGCATGTCAAATTTAGTTATGGATTCATGAAATTAACATCTAGGAGTGATCATAGTTAAGTTGATTTGTGCAAAATAGAAGTTTCTCATGGACATGCATGGTTTAAGTAAATTAACTTGCCTTCTAGGGTTAGGTTTTGGGACAAAATCAACTATTCTTTGTATGAAAATGTGATGATCAAATTGAATCAAATCTGTAGGGTTAAATGTTGGATTCGTATCGGATTTGTTCAAATTATTTACCATGCACAAGATAAGTGATTGGATGAGTATATCGTAGATGATTTCCTATGATTACATTAGATCCCTGATTTTGGTCAAAGCAAATTGAGTAAAGCAAAACTGAATCAAAGAGCAGAAAAGGATGATTTGAAGTACTAGCTAGCATCTATTTGTAAATGCATGAGTAAGATTGATTCATATAAGGACTAGGTCATGCATCCATATCCATCGAAAGATTAGTTCATGCTTCTCCTATCACTTTTTACGAGTCATATCATGATCAAATTCTCTATCTTTTCTTTCCAGAGTCATTATGTCTGGAAGAATGAAGCAAACTAGCCGCCGTCATGGGCCTGGATCTTCTCAACAGGCTCAACCCATCGACTGGGATTCCCTAGCTATTGATGAGGATGATGCAGCTCCAGCATCTCCCATAGGGTCTCCCATTGATGACCCGACTCGGATGATAGCAGCAGCAGTAGTGGTGATGAGCAACCCAGAGGCCATCAAACTTTCACCGCTAGTGCTATTCGGCGTCTTCGTCGAAAGAACCCGTACGAGCATCCGAGGACATGTACTGAGAGGAATTTCTGGAATGCTTTTCAGATGTCTCAGTATCACACCAGATTCTCCTCCGCCAAAGTCTTTGGACATCAGGCCATTGATTGAAACTTGATCGAGAGCAAAGTTCACTATCCTCTAAGGAGCAAGTACATGGCAGTCAGTTTGCTCTCCTTCACCGAGATGAAGGAAGATTGGAAGTGGAACGTGGACATCATTCGTTCGTTTTTCGCATCTCTTCATGTCGCCTCGGATCGATCCCACGTCGTCTTCATGAACAATAACTCAAAAAGAACTCTCACAAAGGCACAGTTTGAAGAGGCTCTACAGATCGAGCACGTTGACAACAGCCTCTTCGCCTTTGATGAAGTTCGAGTTGAAGACGTGGCTCATCTCTTCGACAATCCAGATCCAAATATCGGTAAAGTGTCTCAACTGATTCCTCCGGTGGCAATTCTAGAAAAGCTGAACTGCATGACTATCTTGCCAAAGACAGGAGATCGCGGGGCTGTCACGTCTACCATGCTGCGACTTCTGAGAGCCCAAGTTGACGAGACACCATTCGACATTGTGGAGTTCATGTTCCACGAGATGCAGGAAGTTCAGATGGATTCGAAGAGGCTTTTGCCCTTCGCACCCTTCATTGCTCACACTCTGACCTATTTTGGACTGCATCGAGCTTCCCGCCCCACTTCTATGGAGTATTATCGAATGAAGAGCCTGGGGATCCTCATTCGCTACGAGAACCAAGTTGGATCACCAGTTCATGGAGATGAGCCTATGTCTCCGGTCGCGGGAGCTCCCTCTCCACTTCAGTCTTACTCCATCTCTCAGAGTCCTGACGTCTCAGCTCCGTATATGATGATCATGGAGCGGCTGGATCAGATGTCCATGCGATTCGAGACTCGCTTTGATGAGGTTGACACCAGATTGAGCTCCATCGACCATCGCCTAAATGTCATCGAGCCTTGTATCGATTCTATGAGTCAGGATGTCTCTGAGCTGCGGGGACGATTCGACGCAGGCTAGTATCAGCGTCGTCGTCGCGGCGATTCTTCTTCCGATCATCCTCCGCAGTCTTAGATTGTCTTACTCCTGTATCTATGATCACTTGTATCTATGTCTTCTCTCCTTTTATGGATATTTGATGACAAAGGGGAGAGTTATGTTATGGATATGTTTATGGATATGTGTTATGTTGTTATGTCGTATGTCGTACTGTGGATATTGTTATGTCGTTATGGATACGTGTGTGGATGTGTTTATGTCGTCTTATGTAGTCGTTTATCGTTTATTGATGTATGTGAATGTATGAACATGGATATATCATGCATGAAATGTTTATTGATGTATGAATGTATGTTCATGAAATGAAATTGTTGTTCATATATCTCGTTGTGGATTGTTCATATATCTTGTTGTGGACTCATTCATGAGCATGGGTATAAGATTCAGGGGGAGCATTATTTGCTCACATTCACATTTTCGATATCCAAATGTTTTATGCATAACGGTTGTCATCAATCACCAAAAAGGGGGAGATTGTTGAATCTTGAGCCCTAATTAGGGTTTTGGTGATTAATGACATCCGTGAGATTTGCGACTAACCTCTGTATGTGAGACTCAGGTAAATCAAAGGAGAAAGCATTGAGGAAAGACCAAACAAGGCTATCAAGACTCCATGAAGCGAAAACGACGAAAATCTCGACAAGAGTACAAATACCTAAACCTAGCGCCTTCTTGTTTTGAAATTTTCTAGGTTAGATGGTCGTACTATTAAGAGAGGTCTCAGCACAAGTCTCTTGATCAACCTTGAAGTTTTTAGAAGCATATTTGCATTTGCATTTGTCCTAAATCAAATTTAAGTAAAAAATTCAGATGTCTGTTTTCGTTTTGTACTGACCGGACAGTGTCTGAAGTGACCGGACAATGTCCGGCCAATACAAACAATTTCAGAACATTGCAAACAAGTGCAACAGAGACATATACATTTGTCCGGTGCATCTGTCCGATGAAGGTCAGACATTGTCCGAAGTGACCGGACAATGTCCGGCCAATACAAATTTTGGGCTATTGAAAATGCTGTGTTAACAGAGACATGTCTATTTGTCCGGACATTTTGTCCGGACAAATCCCATATGTCCGGCCCATACAAAAATCTGGAGTGTTTTATTTTGAGTGTCAACAGAGACAAATACATCTGTCCAGACATTTTGTCCGGACAAATCTATTTGTCCGGTGTGTACAAGTCGTTTTAAACAGGGGTATCAACAGAGCCAAATGCATCTGTCCGGACATTTTGTCCGGACAAATACATTTGTCCGGCCTTCACATTTTACTTCAAACGGCTACTGACACTCGTATCTCACGTGAATAACGGTCAAAATTTTTGTACTGACCGGACATTGTCCGAAGTGACCAGACAATGTCCGGCCAGTACAACTTTCGCCCAATCTTCTTGAAATCGACCGTTTTTGCTGAGGGTATAAATAGATCACTGTTGTAGATGTCAGATATACATGAAAAACTTCTCTAAACCCTTGAGCAACAGTGTGCAAACCCTCTCACTCCCATTCTCTAGCAATTGAAGTCAAAAATTGAGAAATCTTGAGTGCTAGTTGAGTGAAATTGTTTCCAAGCCCTATTGCATTTGCATTGTGTTCATCAAGCTTTGAGGTTGATCAAGCAAGGTGCTAGGCTTGTTACTCTTGGTGATTGCCGTCACCTAGATGACCCGGGAGGTCCGGTGATCTCTCCATCGACGGTGTGTCGGAGAGGCCCGGCGATTGGTTGTAAAGGCTCGGAGCTCGCCTATCCGGAGAGGAGAAGGGCTACCCCTAGTGAAATTGAAGCATAAGCTCAAGCAAAGAGCGCTTCAACGAGAATTAGTGGAAATCGGCAAATTTCCGAGACCTCGGGAAAAACTCGATCTCTTCGGTTACCTCTACTACTTACTTAATTTTCGTAGTGATTGAATTGTTGCTATTAATCTTTTAGAAAGTGCAAAACCTGTATTGAATTGTCATTCATATCTTTAGAAGTTTGTTATTGCAATCTTAGGTTGTTAAACCCTAGTTTTAGAAGAAAAATTTAAAAACCGCCTATTCACCCCCCTCTAGTCGGCATCTTTCGATCAACAATAATAACCTTGGCTCTACCCAATATAAGATCTACCACTAGATTGGTAGTCTTGATACCGTTGTGCCGGGCTAAACTCTCCACCCTGACTCTTTCCCAATACTGGTTCACGATAGCAATTTTCCCCTTATCTAGTAGTGGTGTAGTGTAATGGTCAATGCACGGAAGGGGTCTTTCCCCAACCGATAATCACATAGTTAAATGGAATACTCACCAGAATGTCCCACTCCTCCATGTAGAGTTGGGTTAATTACTTAGCAAGGTTATTAAGTTGTGTTTGTCTCATATCAGGCTTGTGGTAGTACGTTTTCATACCATTAGATGTATAGCACAACTGTTTAATTTTTATGTGTCAGGATGAGGTACCCAACCACTATCCCACTCATGCAGCTTTCGCTCACCAGTCCTACCATCTTCACCACCGACACTAATTAGTTTTCTCTATCATGATTTGTTTTTCAAATAACCATCATCAAGTAAAATATATTTAGCCTACATAATTTACTTGATTGTGCCACTGAACATATATACCCATCTCTAAGTCTTCAAGTGTATATCAATTTGCTCAATAGTTCTAGGGTGGCTGTCCCAATTTGGGTTGATAACTAAGTAGGTTCTAATGAAAATAAACATCCCAATTAAAATATCATGCATGATATTGCAAACGCAAATTAACTAGCAGTAGTGAAAATATTGGGAGCGACATGGTCAAGGATCTGTGACTTGCCTCACTCACTTGACTGGAGTGTCTTCAAATTTGTTGCTTTCTCACTTTGTGACGATTCTCGTTCGAAACCTAGAGTCATATTTGTCAGATGATGAGACAAAATGGACAAGATAGTTTGAGTTTGATTAAGTGATGATATCATATAAGTAAGATGGATCTGGTATCAAAGATAGAATCTAGAGAAGTCGAAGGTAAATATTAGGGTCTGATTCATAAGGAAATTAGTTGAGTGGAAATACGAGTTGAAAATAAACTGATAGCGGTTGTAAGATTTCAAACCTCATAAATTAGTATTTACTTAGCTGAAGTAAATCTAGTTTGAGTTGTTTAACAAAATATCTGAAGAGTATATTTTCAGATCATTCTAAATAGTTTAAATGTTCAATTTCAGTATGAGTCGTTTCATTTTAGTTACATGTTTAAGGGTGAGCAGTTGGTTTAATTTTAACTGGAGCTAAGTTCCTGAATTTATCTTGTAATGATTAATTAGCTAGTTCAATTTCAAGCATTGTTCAGTTTTCTAATTAGAACATAGTTCAATTTATTTAAAACTTAGTTCAATTACTGATTTAACATTGTTTCAAGCTATCCTCAATGAAACTTATTTTTTAAAAAATATGAAAATATTTCCATTTTTCTGAATAGAATTGAACTTTATTAGGTTTGAATATAAGGTTTTCTTCTCTTCTCGTTTTTAAATACGATTTGTACTAAACATTGATTTAGTTTTGAATCACTGGCTTGAGGCCTAATTGCATTTGGCTCTACTAAATGTAAAAAGATTTGGCCTAAAAGAGTTAAATTACCAGCATAGGAATTGAATTCAAATTTTTATTTCAGTTCTTTTCTCAAATTTTATTTAATTTGGATTGAAAATCAGCTAAAATAATTTAGAGAGATTAAATCATTTTATTAGAAAGACATTTAAGGTTTAAAAATTTCATGTTTTAATTTATACTAATTAAAACTAATTTCTAGCAAGTTCTCAATTCAGGAATTGAATAAATTAAACTAGAAACCAATTAAAACAATTTCCAAAATCAATCTATTTGAAAAGCTGGGGCTCGAGCTCGGCTCATATCCAGAGCCAACTAAAAGCCGGAGCCTGGCTCCCAAACTCAATTTGATTTAAGTTGTTATTAGACTGGTACTAGGGCTGTTAAATCCAGGCACCGCCGGCGATTAACGGCGACGACGATGGCGGAGCTATGACCATTTGCTCCCAACATGCAGATTCCAAGCGCAGGGGCAATGGCGAAGCGACGCAGTACCGGCGGTCATCAATCCGAGGGGCCAAACAGGGATAGCAGCTGGCTCACCATCACCGAGCCGTTCCGGCGAAGCTCACCCGCAGAGAGTAGGACGGCTGTGCCCCTAGTGACCCCAGTTTGGTGAGTTTCAAGTTAATTTGGATTTGGTGCAGATTTTGCCGTCGATTTCTCGCGCGAGCCGAGATGGATGCGTGCGCCATACTGCAGCGGCAGCTCGTCGAAGTCGGCGACACTTGGTAGGGAGCAAGAAGAGACCAAGAGGAGTTCATCGACGAACTTGGATTGATTGGAGAAGAGCTGATGAAGGCCGGCGGCGGAAACTTGTTTTGCGGCGAGGTTGGGTTCGCCGGTGGTGACGAATTCGGCGAGGAATCTTGAGACCATCTGAACAAAATTGTTCCTGTGGCTGAGTGGAGCGGATCGAGAACAAATGATTCGTATTTTTCGGCCGCTAAAATAGTCCGATGGGCAATACATAGGAGGTGGCTGTCGCGGGCGGAAATGGCTGCCGGCGATGTTGGCACGCCGGAGTTGTTGGGTTGGTGAGTTTGGTGAGGACTAGAGGAGGCTGGTTGCGGCGGTTTGGGCTCGGCCGTTGCTCACTGGAGCCCAATTGGCGACGGTCGGCAACAGATCAGGTAATCGACAACGGAATAGTATTGAAAACGAAAACACAACTATGCTCTAGTGTTGTGTTGAGCTGCTAGCTGGGACTAACAGGAATTCAACTGGAGTTTGCTAAGAGAATTGTATTGAAGTTTCAGGATCCCATCTTAATGCTAAGATTTGGAGTATGATACAAGTATGTAAGCAGCAGGAGTTTGAACAGTACTGCCTAGTCTGAAGATTGAACTGGACTAGATGGCTTCAGCAGCAACTGGATTAGATTTGAACCGATTTTGTTGCTTAGAAGCTGATTTGGGGGTGGAGACAGTAATTCTGTTCTTTGTTTGGGTGAGGTGTGGGTTGTAACTACAATTGTTGCAATGCATGTATATGTATGTAGTATAGATTTATTTGCACATATGGAGTAAGAGCAAAGACTGCATATGTGTTTGTATACTCTTCTTGTACTTGTATATGGGTGTCCCTTTGACAGCCGCACCTATGCACTGCATTTGATTGCTAAAGGTACGCATGGGTGTGTGTTTTATTGACTAAATCGAAACAGCTGGGTGGCCTACTAGATGCATGCATGTTTGTGTGTATAAATGTATCTATGTATATGTGTGCATGTTTCAGTGTGTGTTGTGTGGTGTATTTGGTTTCTGGATGTGTGTATATTCTGATCTAGAATGTTGCAGTGTGTGTATATGTAATATATATTTGGTAGCTATGTGCATATACTTGTATACAGGCGTGCATATGTTGCAGTGTAGTGTAAAGGTTCTGAGAAGAAGATTAGGTGCAGAAGTTTGGCTTCTCTTTTTGATTAAAAGACTGAATTGCAATTTAAGAAGTTTGGAGGGCTAAATTGTAAATATCCATAATCTGGAGGTTCATTTATACTAAGTTCAGTACACAAGATTTGTCTAATAATACAGATTGGAAGAGATTTAAATCGAAACGAAAATGAAAACGAGCGAAAATGAAAAAGGGTGCACGTGAATAGTGTTTTTACTGAAAATGACTGAAAACACGAATAACAAAGTTTCGGGGCTGAATTTGAATTCGTTGCAGAAGGAAAACTTGTGTTGAATGGCTAGAAGAACATGACCGTTTAGTCGGATTTGAATTCGGAAATGATTTAGAGAATTTAGCCATTTCGGACTCTTGAAAACAGAAAAAGAACTAATTGACGATGAAGTTTAGACTGAATCGCGAAAAGTAACCAAATGAACTAATTTGGTTGAGAAGTTTTAGGATTGATATTTAAACATATTAAGATATATTATTTCAAAGAAATCTAGGGGAAAACTGTTTTGAAATTGATTGAACTGAATTATGAAAACAGGTAATTAGTGCAGTGATAAATAGTAATCGCTAAAAATATGAAGAGGTGAATATCTAGCTCTCGAGATTGATTCTTACCTGTTTTCTGAAGGAAAATTTGTGTAAGATAGGCAAAAGGTCCTATTTATTCAAACTGATTTGAATTCTGAGCTGTATGAAGGAATTTAGCTAATTCTGGAGCTGAAAAGACTGGATGATAATTAAGAAAAATAGGAGAAGGGACTAATTTGTAAATGTTTAAAATAAAAACTTAAAAACATAGGTTTTGGATGAAGTTGGGGAGAAATATTAGTTATGGGCTGTAGTATATTGAGGTTCCTAAAATGGCAAAAAAAAATAAGAGCTTAGTTTTGTTATCACAAATTAGGGTTTTTGAATCCTATTTGAGCTAATACATAAAATAGATATTTTTATATTCAAAACTTATGAATTATTCTTATTATTTGGTAAATGATCTTTTATAAGAAATTGAAAATTGGTGTTTTAATAAAATAAATACATATACATGCGTACACATATATACATATGCACAAATACAATAAGAAAATATCTTTGAAGTTTTAGGAATCAAGTTTAAGTTTTCGTAATAATTTCTAAAGAAGAAATTCTAGAGAGTTTCGACGCAAAGGTCAAAACGAAATTTTCAGTTTTTTGTAAAATAAAAATTTTAGGCACTATTTTTGGGATGTTACACAATCTATATATTAATAGAATCTATAGTATTTATATAGAATAAGAATAAAAAAAAAATGAAGACAACAAATTGTGATCCTTTCTATCTCTTCCATTCTTACGTTTCCATATTAAAGTGTAATTTTCTTACTTAAACTTAATTTTCATCTAATATGCCTATTGGTGTTCTTAAAGTACATTATAGGATTCCCGAAGATGCAGAAGTGACTCAGGTATACAACATTATGTATCAAGAAAAACACTTTTTTTTAGATCAAGAGTTTCGTTGCAAGATCATGAATCATATTATAGGTCTCATGGTAGAAGATAGAATTAGTGATATTTTTTTGTTGATATACACCCCTCGCTGGTGGCTAATCTCAAGAATGGCGATTTTTGATATGATGCAAACAATAACAAATAATATATATATATATATATATATATATATATATATATATATATATATATATATATATGTGTGTGTGTGTGTGTGTGAGTGTGTGTGAGTGTGTGTGCGCGCGCGCGCCTCAAAATAGCTGCATCCATGGTGTCCTTCATTCTGCTTGGAGGACAATCCACCAAGCGTATAGCATTCCCTCATGCTAGATATCATGCTTCACCATACTCTTATTATCGGGCAAGAACGCCTGAATTTTTCTTAGAGTAGAAGAGTTACACAAAGTTCACAAAATGATCATAAGGGTTTATGCACTAAGAACAGGCAAGCCTTTTTGGGTTGTATCCGAAGACATGGAAAGGGATGTTTTTATGTCAACAGATGAAGTCAAAGCTTATGGACTTGTCGATATTGTAGGGTATGAAATGGTTGACGAGCACTATGATACTGATCCTGGGTGGTTTCCAGAAATGTTTAAGGATTGACAGTGACAAATTGGGTTTTCCGCGATTTGATAAAAAATAGAAATAGTTCATGATGATCAATCATCAGGTTAAAATTGATCTAAACAAATCCATTTTTTCTATATACATGCAACGATGTCAACTATTAAACAACTTATTAGAAATACAAGACAACCAATACAAAATGCTAGAAAATCGGCCACTCTTAAGAAATGTCCTCAGCGTCGAGGAACTTGTGTCAGGGTGTATGTACTACTCATTCAGATCATGAGCTCAAACAAATAAGACAAATTTGGAAGGATCAATGATCGATACCAACGAATAGGATAGATAAGTTTTATCCTAGATTTATATGGTATATGAAATTTATGGTTTCCATTGAAGCAAATCCAATCATCTAGATTGAAAATAAGAAGTAATTCCCCTATTAGGAGCTCATGGGTATCCGCAGAGAAAATAGTAATAAGAAGAAAAAGATTTATGTCCCTTTATCTTAAAAGAATGAACTAACATGGTCAGCTTCCTAGCCAACTTTTATAATTAAATGTCATCACTATATGGATAACTCTTATTATGAAAAAAATTATTTAGTCTATAATGAATAAGTAGAGGCAAAGAATGTGAACTATGCAAATTCACAATACCCTTTAATGAAATGAAAGAAAGGTTCCATGTATAGAAAGTACCTCACTATTTAAGAGAACCATAGAATAATTTTTTTTCGTATTGTTAAAATTTGTTATTTCATTTGAAAATAACTGAAAAAAATAGGATAAAAAATCATGGTTGGAAAGTTCATCAGTCCTTTGTCTTCCTCTGTTTTGCGTTTTAGGTCCATCCGTGGATTAAACCACAAACAAACGATATAATAGGCCATAGTAGTGTCTCTAAGCTAGCTTAATTTTGCAGTTTATGTTTCTAAATTTGTTTATTTATGCATGCCACGTGGGTTTTCCCATTGCCTTTTTTTAATGCGGCTTGAGTAATGAAAGGACTTTATGGCGAATCAAACAATTTCGAGGATTTTTTAGGTAATTTATTCTTTTTATAATACGATAATTTGGAAGCATAACATCATCTTTGCTACCACATTTGGTCAATGTACCTCACTCTCATCGAGAGGGATGTAGCTTTGGAAGCTTAGTAAATATACCGAGATCACTTATGGTTATTTACGGCAAGTTTGCCACCGAGAGGAATCTCTTGGATCAATTATTGTCACCAAGATCGAGTAGTATAGTTATCTTCCTAAGTTAAGACATTTGAGATGGGATCTCACGGCCACTGGAATGCTCTCTTCTGGATTTATTATGCCTATCAACCAACTACTACATTACATCATCGTATGTCTACATGATTAACTGATTCGTATACTGTGTCCTATAGTTTAAATAGCGTATACTTTTTTTTTAATTTTCATTGTTTGATTAGAAATCAATATTTTAGATAAAAAAGGGTGAGATTCAAAAAAAAAATCACGAAATGAATAATTATTTCAATTTATCCATATCAATCTACATTGTTTAAATCCAATTCAAGAGTTGAGAAAAAAAAAAAAAAAAAAAGACAACCATGTATTTAAATTTAAAGAGGGACGATACAATTGGACGATTAACACACTTGTACTCTTGTACAACAACACTGAAATATCAAGTACAGACCTTCAATTTGGCATAAACTAGTGTGACGTGAGCTACTATAAATTCTTAAGAAAAAAATGCTACACGTCGGAGTTATATTCTATGAATGGGAGTATCGATGCATATTACTTTTTCCGTACTCTAATGCATCCTGTAAAACTGCAAGCAAATGACAAAAAAATCCCACAAATTTTGAGGTAGATTCATTTATGGAAGTTTCATGATCAAACTCAAATCACATTTATAACAAATGAAAAGACAATTTGAAAATACAGTTATTTCCACTATTCATCATTATTCATTTTTCCTATTTGTGCTTAATTATATAATGTTGCAGGACTTAAAAACACCCTTCATGTATCCTATAATTCTTTAAAAAAATTTTGAAATTTACACATAAAATTCACGTTAGTTTACTAAAAAAAGGGGGGAATTGCACTACCCAACAATACAAGCTCCTTTAAACAAATGCGAAACAAATTATTGTGTAAATTGAAACAACCATCATAAAGCTCACAACTAAGTTTGACCATTATCGTAAAACATCAAAACATCATGTTGAATGAACAAGCAAAACACGATCGAAACAACAGAATGAAGAAGTGTATTTTCAAAGCAAAACACAACAAACTGGCAGTGGCAAACAGACAATCCATTCACTACAAATGTATCATCTTATATGAAAGATTCCAAGAGGTTCAGCAAAATCATTGCATTCTTGACGCAATGTCAAAACTGGAAGATAGTTTGGGGCACATTTCCACCCACATGAAAATGTGGCAACTTATTTCTCAATTCTAAGGAGCATATGACTAGGCATCAAGGAAGTTAAACGCAGTTGACAGGTGGTAATAAAACACGATGATACAGCCTCACGCGATTGATAAGAGGGGTTTGGTTTTCACTCTCCTGTTTAGTAGGGCTCCACTGGTGCGCGGAACTTAGCTCCTGCATAGACAGCAGCAGCACCGAGCTCTTCCTCAATCCTAAGAAGCTGTTCCAACCAAACGAAATCAACAAGAATCAGCAAGACTGGCTTAAGACATTGTCACAGAATAATACATGAGCTAGCACGAGCCAAATTGGCTCCCCTAGGCACGTTATTTGCCTGGTTGAGTAAGGCTTTTTAAGACTAGAGAGAGCAACTTGCCTGGTTGTACTTGGCCAGACGTTCTGACCTGCATGGTGCTCCAGTCTTGATTTGACCCTGTTACACAAAAAAAGATCGGTAAGAGTATGTATCATCATGATATCCTCAAATGCAGAATCAACATCCTTCAAAAGATAGAAGAGGCTGTTAATGGAGCTTAATTAAAATTTGTTAAATATACCAAAAGTGCATCTAGTAGTCCAGAATCTTACCGTAGCCAAACCAACTGCCAGATCGGCGATGAATGTATCCTCAGTTTCACCACTATATCCAAGAAATGTAAATTAGCATCAGCAAATGTGCGATATTAAGAACTAAGTACAATGATAGAATATCACAAAATCTGCATACCTCCGGTGGCTCGTCATTACACCCCAACCAGCATGCTTTGACATCTTCACAGCCTCAATACTCTCGGTCACAGAGCCAATTTGGTTAACCTATATTAAAAAAGATACAAAATTACTATGTGAAAGATAAACCATCAGAATAATACAAGTTGCATAAGAGACTCCCAAACATAATAAACAGACAGTACCTTGAGAAGAAGAGCATTGCATGCCTTGTCCTTGATCGCCTTAGCAACCCTCTGCATAAGCATATTGATATGAATCATTACAGTTAACAAAGAAAATGAAAGGTGATGCCATCTATTTCAAAGAAATGCTACATACAGTTGGGTTGGTGACAAGAAGGTCATCTCCAACAATCTGCACTTGCTCTCCAATTTCTTCAGTCAACTTAGCATAGTGAACCCAGTCATCCTGGTCAAATGGGTCTTCAATTGAGACAATGGGATACTCGCCGACAAAGGACTTGTATACATTCTTCAAGCTATCTCCAGATATCTTCTGTGAACCATCATTATTCTACAAAAGGGAGGTCATTATTGCAGATGATCTCAAGAAGGTTCCCTAAATGTTTCCAGGAATTACTCATTGAGAATTTGAGATTATACCTCTTCCTTGAAGTTGAGGTCATAGGTTTTGTCCTTCTCATTGTAGAACTCTGAAGCAGCGACATCCATTCCAATGACAACCTAGTATATCAGATAGTAACAATATTTGCCCAAAAAAAAATTAAACCTGGTGAACAAGTGAATAACAAAATTTATTCAAGGAAACAAACCTTGCCAGTGTACCCAGCTTTGGCAATTGCTGTCTTCAAGAGCTCAAGACCCTCCTTGTTCTCCTACAATATCAGAACAAGCAAACAAAATAATTAAACAGGCAACAGGTGACAAAAGAGGGTGGTAATTGGAATAAAATAAACATTGTTAACAGCCCCCACATACCTGAATGTTAGGAGCGAAACCACCTTCATCACCGACATTAGTAGCATCTTGCCCATACTTCTTCTTGATAACAGACTGGAGAGAACAAAGAATAAATAGAATTTTGAATTTTAATACAATTTTGAATTTTAAGCTAAAGAAGGGCTAAAAGAATTACCTTAAGGTTGTGGTACACTTCAACACCCATCTTCATAGCCTCCTTGAAAGACGAGGCCCCAGTGGGAAGGATCATGAATTCCTGCATATGAATGTAGAGCATAAGTGGATGCTTGTGGATATCACAGCAAATACAATTTAAAAAAAATAAATAAATAAAAAAACTTTAGTTTAGACCATTGCCTGCATAGCAAGCTTGTTTCCAGCATGTGATCCACCATTGATTACATTGAAGGCAGGAACAGGCAAAACCAATTGCTTGTTGCCAGCAAGGTTAGCAATGTGCTGTAAGGTAGAACATACAAAATAGTAAGTGGAAGCTGTAGTCAATTTGCTGCATGGTAAAGATACAAAGTAATAAGTGATAGAGACATTAACAGAAGCAAAAGAAATCTAAAATGTTTGCATGGCAAATCGACCAGCTCCAGACCTGGTAGAGAGGAATTTTCTTGACGATAGCACCAGCTTTGCAAACAGCAAGTGACACAGCCAAGATAGCATTAGCACCAAGCTGAATTCAAAATAGAATAATCAAATTGTGAGAAAACAATTCACGAACAAAACCCCAGTGGTTTTGTTAATGCAACAGTACAGTTCCCATACAAATTTTTCATACCTTCTGCTTGCACCAACCCCACTCATTTTTGGTTCCATCAAGCTGCTGAACCATAAAATTATCAAGCTCGACCTGTTCTGTGGGGTCCTGCAAAAGAAATAGAACATGCAGTTATTAATACATGCACCTGATCCCATGGTATGCACAGTAGAAGAGGGGCACAGAGAACACAAACCTTGCCAATCAAAGCTGGTCCAATAATGGAGTTCACATTGTCAACAGCCTGCGACAGAAAAGCCAAGGATGTAAACTTATGAAACTCAATATGCAAATGCAATAATTTGTCCTTCTAGAATACACAATGTAGATGGCAATAAAAACACTTATAAAGTAATTAAAAAAGCACTGAGTGGTCCCAGCTGATTCACAATTGATAGCATTGATGCTAAAAGTAGCAACTTGGTGCATGAGTAGCAAAATATCATTTGATCAACGTTATATGTATAATTAGCAAATATTAATCTACGATGTTAATAAAACATTTATCAATTGATAAACTGCAGATCACTTGGCTTCTAATGTAGACAACTTGACAATAGAGATCTATCAACCATGATATTAACTACAGGGGTGGTATATAAGGTGGCTGAGCTTACAAGAAAACAAACTAAACATATTCTATAACTTTGAAAAGCTTGTGAAGAACATCCAAATGTGAAAGCTTGAACCAAGCCTGGCACCAAGACAAGCAAACAAATACAATGTTTTAGATGTCCAACTTGTAAAAAATTTAGAAACTACAGTATTACATACAAGATCATTGCTTTAGCTCACAACCACAAAGCTAAAGAAATATTGATCAACTCACAACAAATTATGAAAGCTGTCAGTAACGCATGTAACTAGGCAATCATGAGCATAGAATTAAGAATATAAAGTTACAAGGACAAGCAGCAAAATAAGATTTGCATCAATGCTGGTAAACTTTATCCAGCACATACCAAAGTTCATACTTAAATTCTTACAAAGAATGCAACGTCATTCATAATGAGAGGCAAACCTTGAGGACACCCTTGCCCATGTAGTCAGATCCTCCATCCCTCAATTCTAAAGCTTCATAAACACCTGTAATTATAAGAAAGAGTCAAATGTCATTAACTTCTAACAGAAACCTTTATTCATATACATTAAAAAGAAACCCACAAAAAAGAAAAGAAAGCATTACAAATAGACATAGAAGTACAAATAATCAAATGACCCACCAGTTGATGCACCACTGGGCACAGCAGCCCTTGAAAAGGCTCCATTAGAGCAGCACACATCAACCTAGTAGCATGCAAATCACAACAGTTAGATCAAAATTTAAACTAAAAACAGACAAATGTACCTCAAAAATATGTCACTTTTCTCATTAAGTCCCAAATCAAGAACCAACGAAAGAACAATTATAGATCAGACCAGAAGACTCTGAACAACTCCACACAAATGAACTAAAAAACACAACTTTTCAAACTATCAGCACATAACATGAATTCAACACACAAACGCACTCTGTGGCTAGATCGTGCAAAAACCCTAAAAATTGGCCACAAGTAGGAAAAACTATGAAGAGTACGCAATAAAACCAGGAAAATAATTACGAGAGCGTACAATAACCTCAACTGAAACCCCAAACCAGGCGACCAGATTGCATATAAACCCTAAAAACTGTAACGAACTTATGATACAACTGCCTAAAAAAAACCAAATTTTCCTCCGTCGGGCAAAAAATTTAGCACAAAACCATAAAAATCTTAAATTTGTCAAACTACCCCGAGCAAGCAAACGGATCAAGCCCCGATGCTACCCTCCCCGCACCCCACCCCCCCCTCCCTCCCCCCCCCCCCCCCCCCCCCCCCGCCACACACACACACATACACACACACGCAAGGCCAGATCGTTCGAAAAACACTAGATCAGATAGGAACAGAAAGCGCCGAGCTCCAGCTCGAGCTCCTCGGCTATACCTCGACAGTGGGGTTGCCGCGGCTGTCAAAGATCTGACGGGCCTTCACGGAAATAATGGTCACCGCCATGGCAGATCCGAAGGTTCTAGAAGGTTCTAGATCGAGAGGAGGAAACAAGTGTGGTGGGATGGAGTACGAGAAGTGCTTTAGGGCAGGATGGTAATTTATAGAGGAATTTTCGTACTGATAATAAATAAAGAAATAAAAATAACGAGACACGTATATTTAAATTACAAAAATGAGTCAATCGACGATCAGTTGCCAAACCAATTTGCGACCAGAGACTTCAGTCGCTAAACAGATTAGCGACTGAGGATCGATCAACTAGTCGTCAGACGAACTGATGAATGATAGCCAATATATAATACGGCCACTAGCAATTTGAGGCATACGAGAAAAAAAAACAAAAAAGACAAAGGGAAGATAACAGGAAAAGAGAAGGAGAAAAAGAGGAAGAGGAAGAAAAGAGGAAAAAGTAAAGAACAGAAGAAAGAACCACACATCCAAAAAAAGTATATATTTTTTAAACCTCTAGTGATAATTAGTGTTAAGTTAATTAAACGTATTTTTGTGTAAATTTAAAATGTAGATCTATTTTAAAAATGTGTGAAAATTGTGTTACTAATATAGATGTGTTGTAGAATACGTAGATCTAACGTATATGTATTGTGTAAGTATAAATCTGTTATATAGATATGCTATATAATTAAAGAATAAATTAGATTAATAATTAGTGAATCGATAATTTAGGAAATATACTTCTGCTGTACAAAATGTGTGAAAAATTTTGAATAATCCAAATCTGTTGTGCGAACCTCAGATCTGATTTGTACATAATTTAAATATGTTGTGCATCTATGAATATAATGTATATATAATTTAGATCTGTTGTATAATGTTATGTAAGTTTAATATTTTTATGGATGAGATGTGTATTAATTAAGATTAGTAAAGAATTAGATTATTGATATGGGAAATGAGAATATAGGAATTGTAGATTAGATGTGATACAATAATCTGGTGACTTAGATTAGTTGAGATGTTAAAAAATATGTCACACGGGTCTTAGGGCTGACCATAGAGTAATATGCAAAATATATTGGAGATATGATAACTGATGTTTGTAATACTGCACTTGTATTGTAGACAATATTGGACACAAAAATAGTCTATATTTTTCATGGGGAATAAGTTATTAGAAATGGACTATATGAGGATCATGACCTAAGTGGCTATCACCGTACAGACATGAAAATTAATGATCTTAGTGCTGTTAATTTTGAGAACCTTAAGACCCGAGTCATGGACATCCTAAATATCCACCCATGTTTACACAAAATTGTCATAGAAGTATTAGTGCCTCTTGGTGCAACAAATTGTTGAAAATTGTGTAAACTCAAATGTGACAGGTCTTGGGGCTCTCTTGTTAGGAGGGTGATAAGTCCCAATCATGGCCTAGATAACTGCATACTGTATGTGACGATGCTAGACAACGTGCCACATACCAACGTAAACATTAAACCGGCAGAACATGTACCCAAACCATTGATTGGAGGGCAACATATGAACATTGATCCAACTATGGCATAGAATTCTGCGAATATCCTAAACACAGAATTCATGGGTGGGTATTTCTGGCCTGGGGATGAGGCTTACGCCGACGAAGGTGAAGATGAGGGTCTGCAATTCTCAGGCAGCGAAGGATTGGAGGTGGACACAGACTATGCGGATTCTTCTAGTGAAGAAGAAGATTACCATGTGACAGAACCTCCCCAACAATGGCTAGATCCAAGTGGTTTTGAGCATGCGCGAATCCATGATGATCGCAATTCGGAGTGGACATCGAATGAGCAAAGATTAACATTATGGCAACATTTCTGAAATAAGGAGGAGGTCAAGCAAGGCGTGGCGATGTGGTCCATGACACTACGTCGGTCTTTCAAGGTCGACAGAACAAATCTGCGTCTCTACGATGTGAAGTGCACGGTGGAAGGATGTTGATTTTATGTTCATATTGCCCGGTACAAGGACAGTGACCACTTCGTTATTTCCAGGATCATCGAACATAACTATTCAGTTACAGAAGTCTCATGGAGCCATAGGAATATGTCGTTTGCATTCGTGGCATGTGTAATTTTGTCGAACCTTCATGCAAATCTGGACATACCACCAAAAGAAATTGTCGACCAAATCAACGACACATTTGGGTACAACATTCAGTAGAAAGGCATGGAGAGCCAAACAACTTGGTCTTGAGATGTTATTTGGATCTTTCTATGATGGATATAACTACGTGCCTAGACTGATCCAGCAAATCATTGATACCAACCCTGGCACTGTAATGGACATGGTTCATAGCCCAGTTGTCAGCACAAATGGTGACACAGTGCCTAGAGCTGAGTACATGAAGCGTATATTCTGGTCGTTCGGACAGGTAATCTCTGTATTCAAGTATATGCGGCCAGTACTTTGTGTTGATGGCATATTTCTTCCATGTGATGGCAGTGTGTGCGCATGACAACAAGTCGAGCGAGACGTACCTATTACTTTACTATGGCTCACTGTACCTTGCTAAAACATAGACTGCAGAATTTGAGATTTGGAGGACTCAGGAGCATTATAGAGAGCTGTCGTGCAGGGCAGGCGAGATTCGATATGTTCAACCACCACATTTGGAGTGGAAAGGCCCTGGATGACGGCGGATACTTCGAATTGGCAATGACATGGACTGCGAAAGTATATCGTTTGCCAACAGCTTGGCCACACGAGGAGGATATGTCCTGATGGATCCAGACCTCATCGAACATGATTCAGTAATGTTGTGCAACACTTATTCGTTGCTTTCACGTGTTTGATTTGCAATTCATTTTAGATAATGTACTAACTTAATGTTCCTGTTTGTAGACATGGCTCACGATTGTTGACAGCTTCCTGAGTTACTCAACCAGTACTACGACGATTGTCATCGATCTCGAGCATAGAGGTCCGGAGAGGGGCTTCAGCCCTTCTGCTTGCGATCGCCCGGCACCGCTTGGCCTCTCGACAGGAGATGCATTACACGACTGAGGGTGGTGGGATTGCTTCCTTTCTCTAGAACGATCACCACAGCGGAGTCTTTCAGGCACGACCGATCACTACTCTTTGCTCTGACGGACAGATGGAGGCCCAAGACACACACATTTCACTTCCAGTGCGGGGAGATGACAATTATCCTCGAGGATGTGGTGATATTGTTTGGTCTGCCGATTCGAGAATAGGCCTGGGTACCACCAACCACTCCTGCCAGATGGGACGCCACGTTCATACAGAGGTTTCATCCATTGCCTCTGGGGTAGGAGCCCTTCCACCACGACGTTGGAGTTCTTGTGGCTTGGCTCGCTCATTTTAGGATGTGCCCAGCGGATGCTGATGAGTGGACAATCAACCAACACTTCAAGGCGTATCTGTTGCACCTGTTCGGTGGCTTCATGTTCACTGATATTCTTAGACATGATATAGCTATATATAGTTCTTTCACTTATTGAATTTAATTCTTATTTTTGTGCTTTTTAACAGGTACGCACGGCGACACGGTGGATCGTTGGCTTGTTCCACTGGCGCGGATGCTCACTAACACACCGATCGAGCAAATCCCACACATCAGCTGGGGTTGGCTATTCTCTATGTTGCATCTAGGCCCTTTTTGGATTGATTTTGATTATTGATGATATTAAGTGTCTTGGACTAATCGTGTCTTTGAGCTATTTGTATGCAGTGTTATTTTTGTAAAGTTTGCAAGTAATCCGGGAAGATCTGCAAGTCGCAAGCGTAAGGTCACAGTGTCGCCCGAGGTCGCAGTCCGAGGACGCGAGCCAAAGTCGCAAGTGCAATGTCGCCAAGAAGAAAGCTGCAAAGACCTAAGGTAAGTGCTTGTTTATTGTACAGGTCTTGGAGTTTGGAGTTTCACCAGTTTTAAAAGAAATTCTTTTTTAGTTTAAACCATATTATTAAGAGGGGTTGCAAAATCTCTTTTAATTCCAACAAGAACTGAGAAACTCTTAGGTTATATGTTGTATTCGCATTCATTCACAATCTTGGTCAAGAACTCAAAGAGAAACTGGTTATCCAAGTGCTGTTTATTTGACCAGATACTGTTAATTCGATCAGTAACACTGTTCATTCGACCAGTGGTCACACGAGTACTGTTTATTTGACCAGACACTGTACATGCACTATTCATTTGATCAATTACTGTTCATTCGACCAGTAACACTGTTCACTCTCATTCGACCAGACATTCCAACGGCTATTTACTAGTCGTTAGAGGTCGAAGTTGGCTGTTAGCTGGCCTGATTTCTTTCCTTACTCAACCTAACGGCTAACTGAGATGTTGGGCTATAAATATATGTGTTTTGAGCAGTATTTACACAGCCTTGAGCCACATTCTCATACACATCTCAAGCTACATTCTCATACACATTTTTGAGTAGTCTCTGTACACACCTTTGAGTTGTTGGATCTAGGTCGATCTAAGATATCTAAGTTTTGATGATTAATGACTATTTGGATAAATCCATAATGATTAATATTGATCTGGATAATGACAGCTTTGAGGATTAAATAACAACTTAGATAAATCCTGATTTAGCACAAGTAAAATGAATTGAGGATTGATAAACCCTGAAATGGATGTTTCCTTAGCTGTGGGTTTAATATTAATGCATATGTAGAGGGGGAACTCGATGGTTGCATCAAACTTGTGTTAAGTGCAAATTGAAATGTCATATGTTAAATCCTGAAGTTGATGACTTCTTTTGTCGTAATCTTGATATCGATGCACATGTTGAGGGAGAGCTCAGGATGATTAGTTATCTATGTTTGTGCAAAAGTTTGATGACTCCTTATTCTAGATTTGATATCTATGTGTACGATTGAGGGGGAGCTCATCATTTTAGTCATCTCTATTGATTAATATCATTACTTGAGTAATATGGATCGTGTGCGTATTTCTTGTATCATATATATGGTTCTATATGATTGTGGGATTCATATCTTACTCATTTATCGCTTATTGAAATTGGTTTCATCATTTCACCGAAGAGAGAAATTGTTGAGTTAACTCTTGTGTGGAGTGATTTCTCTGGTGGTGATTAATGACGAACTGTATATGAGACTCATGTTTGTGCATTGAGTGTATGTGTTCTACTCTCAGAATGGTTGCAGGTTGAAAGCAAGCAAAGGCATGATGAGGATGATGCCGATATGAGACATCTCAAGTGAGGTCAAACATAGCGAGGTCGAGCTTTGCGAGGACAAACTTCGAGTAGTCGAGCTTCACGAGGTCGAACTTCACCGAAGGTAAAATCCAAGATTAAGGATTGTTTTCCTAGGATTTTACCGGTCTCGGTGTTTGGAGATAGATCCGGTTGATAGGTTTATTTTTACTAGTTTGACCGTACTATTAAGAGGAGTTGGAAACTAGTAGCTTGAATCTATCTAGTGCGGAAGCTCAAATGCATTCATATCATCTTGCACTAGTGTTTTATCGCCTCTTGCATTGCTAGAGAGTCTAAGTATAGTTTGTGGTGCATTAGAGAAAATGCTTTGAAAACTATACTTAGTCTTGATCGCCAGCTATTTAAATTGGTTTACTTTCTAGAGCTGATCGTGGTTGTACTTGCATATTCTGATCGTATCCTTGTTTGATATGTCGTCGTGATCGTGTCACCGGTTTGGCGGTTTTCTGTTTAGGGTTTGGTCGTGGTCGTAGGAGTTCGAACTGGTCGTACCAGTCTTCGGCTTGCTTGCGTACGCTCGACCAAATCCACTCGACCACATGTTTTCGACCGGATATTTGACCAATGGTTTTAGTTCATAAATCATATTGATTGTGGTCGTCGCTGAGTGTTAGCTGAGATATCCGTGAGAAAACAACAAGTCCGTATGTGCAAATACCCTAAATTGCATTAGAGATGATTTTTTGGTTGAACATTTTAGCAGGAAGGTTTTTTTAGTTTTCTAGAAGTTTCTAGACCTTTCTAGGTCTTGCTCTTGTTGAAAAAATTGTAGAACTCTGAGTTATCTTTCCAACAAGCTAAATATCACCTCAATCGAATTTATGGATCAAAAGTTATTCTTCTTTTACTATCAATGTGGAGTGGCCGGACTTTGTTTGGGCATGTCCGGCCTGTACAAATTTTTTCAGCCTTTTGCGAAATGAAACCAGAGATGTTTGCATCCTTCCAGGGCTTTTGTCCGGGAAGGGCGGATTTTGTCGGATATGGCCGGACATTGTCCGGCCTGTACAAATTGTTTGAGCTGAGAAATGAAACAGAGACAGATATATACGTCCGGGGTTTTTGTCCGACATGGCCGGACAATGTCCGGCCTTTGCAAAAAAATCACCCAACGGTAAGTGATGTTTTGCAATGGTCGCATTTTGGTGTACTGGCCGGACAGTGTCCGGTATGGCCGGACAGTGTCCAGCATGGCCGGACAATGTCCGACCTGTACAAAAATTCGTCAGTTCGTGGTAAACGGCTAGTTTTCCTTGAGGGCTATATATATCTTGTGTTTGCCTTCATTTGGGGCTGCTCAAAGTGTTCATATTTCAGTTGGTAAACTAGCCAAGACTTTGCATTTGCTATATTGCATCTAGAGGTTAGATTTGAGCCCAAATCTTGAGTAGATTTGAGAGAGCATTTGTGTGAAGTTAATAGTGCTTAGTGCATTTCAATCACCATTTGCATACTAGTGCTAGAGTATTGAGCATCTCATTTGCATCTTTGAGCTTCTAGCACGAGATTCGTTCAAGCGAAAGTGCATCCGACATGTTACTCTTGGCGATCGCCTTCGCCTAGACGGTGTCGGAGGAGAGTCGCGATCTCTCCCAGTTGAAGTTTGTTGGAGAGGTCAACCAACAACGTGTGAAAGGTTTGGTGCTCGCTTATCCGGTGTGGAGAAGGAGCAACCCGAGTGAAATATCCTTCGTGGATATAGAAGTGAGGCTCACGCATGAGCACTTCAACGAAGAGTAGGGGAGACCGGGCGAGTCTCCGAGACCTCGGTAAAAATCATTGTGTCAATTGTCTCTCTTTTGTATAATTCGTATTCATATTGACATAATTGCTTGATTTACTATTGTTGCATGTTATATTGAATATTTCATATGGTTGAATGCAGCTAGATGTTTGATTGCTAAACCTTTGCAACCCTAGGTTATTCTAAATATCTTTTAAAATTGTTAAGTTGGAAAGAAATTTTAAAAGCCTCCTATTCACCCCCCTCTAGTCGGCATCCTTGATCCTACAATTGGTATCAGAGTAAGGTCTCTCTTTTATCGGCTTTACCACCTAGAGAGAAAGGATGAATTCGATAGAGAATTTTGGGTTGTTAGCTCCTCACTTTGATGGCTCAAATTATTCACGTTGAAAAATTATGATGAGTACTCATCTTGAGGCGTTAAACTTAAAATTGTGGAGGTTAGTGCAAAAGGTATAACAAATTCGTCATCTTTGGATAAGCAAATTCATCTCTTGAACACAAAAGCTAAAGATGTGCTTATTGAATCACTTAACTATGACGTGCTCGAACTAGTGAGTGAGTGTTCGACCGCTCATGATGTTTGGATCACTCTTGAGTCCTTATTTGTGGGCACATCTAGCTTTGCACATGCTAAGATGCGCTTATTATTGCGGGACTATGAGGCATTTGTGATGTTGGAGCATGATTCAGTCTCCACCATATATGATCGTTTGATCAACATCACAAATGAGCTCAAAGCCCTTGGCGCTAATATTTCCAATCTAGACATTTGCAGAAAATTACTCCAGGTTTTGCCGGAAAGTCGCTATGGTGATTTCACATCTACTCTTGCGAACGGTGATCTTTCCGACATTTCACCGAGTGATCTCATTGACATGCTTATGTCAAATGAGGCTATGCCTAAGGAAAAGGACATGTGTTCCACCTCTGAGCATATCGAGGACGATGAGTTCAATGCGGAGGATCGGGAGCTTTCTAGCGAGCTCAAGGACGTCAACGACTTGGTTTGCCTAAGCAGATCAAAGGCAAAACCTTACAAGAAGAGCTCAAGGAAAACTAGAAAGAAAGCGTCGAAGTCAAAGTCTTCATCTCAAGACAATTCAATATGCACTACGGCATGCAAGTCGACGGTATCAAACTCTAACCTCTCTAACAATGAGCTTATGGATATAATTGTAGAGCTAAAAGGCTTGCTTGGTAATATGACTAAAAGTTTTAGCACTTTAAAGAATAATTACTCATCCTTAAAAGTGCAATATCAAGAATTGAAAAATTCTCATGATTCTTTGCTTGCCAAGGATACTATTAGCTCAACATGTATATTAAATGTTAGAGTTGATTTTGACTCCCCTATTGATCCATCTTTAGAGTCACACACTTCTACTTCACATGCTAGCAAAAATTCAATTGTTGATTTATGGTTAAATTCAAATGCTAGCATTGAGGATACTAGTACTTCATGTGATAATATGTCTAATGATTCATTTATAGATTCACATGCTTGTACGGACAATACTAGTTGCTCATACCATGATTCTTCTAGTGATCCATCTTCATGCCATGGTATTAGTACTAGTAGTTCTACTTTTGATATGCCTAGCTCATCTAGTGATTCTTGTGCTATGCCTTCTAGTTCATCTACTTGTGATGAGATGCCCTCTTGTTCTTTTCATAATTCATGTGTTAATACGGAATCATCTCAAGCATCTAAAATAAAAAATGATGAACTTAGGAGCAAAATAAATAGATTGGGAAATAACCTTACTAGATGCCATATGAGTAGTGCTATGCTTGCTAAACCCCCTTTAGATCATAAAAATTCATTTAAAAAGGAAAAATTAAATCATGCACACTCATCTAGTAAGAGGCATCATATATTCCACCGCACTCATACAAATTCTTTCAAAAGGCCCTCTCGAACTTTATATTCCTCATATCACTCAATAGGGCAACATTCTCATGAGTGTGCACCAAACTCATTTAAAGATGCTTCTTTTGGCTCTTATTTGATTTCTTGCTCTAGAAAGGGTTTATTTGCAAAACCAATTGATTTTCATTTTCAAAAACCTAAAGATAGAGCTATTTGGGTACCAAAAGACTTATGCGATAAGGCTAGAGTGTCTCGTATGGTTTGGGTACCAAAAAGAGCTTAAATCTTTTTGATGTGTTTAATAAAAACATCTGCATTGCATCCTCTCCCTTTATTCTTTGTTGTTTTAAATCCATATGCCAAATTTTGCAAAAGAGTGCAAATTTAAATCTTATGTTGTTGCATCTCTATGGGTCGTAATTTAAAATGCTTCCGTTGCTCATCACAACCCTTTATGTGAAATATTTCAAAATTACAATTATAAGTTTTTTTTAAATTAAGCTCATTTGGTCAAAAGGTCAAATTTTCATTCAAAAGACCCAAAATCATCAATTCCTTTCAAAATTATCTTCAAAATGTATTTAAAAGGTTTTTAGAGGCTTTGGATGAAGAAATGATGTTAAAAAGTATTTTCATTAAAAACTAGCCTCAAAATGATCTTCGGGTATCTTATTTTTCAACAAAATCATTTTCAAACGCAAATCAAAATCTATTTGGAATATGAAAAAACTTGCTTTACAAAACACTTAGATATTATTATCCCGAAGAAGTTTGAAATTGAAAACTTTCTCAAAAGAGTTCTCATTTAAAAGTTATGGGTATTTGAATCTCACCAAAAACTTGCTTTGACCCGAATACTCTAAATATGCAAAACATAAGTTTGACCATTTCTATGGTCTTTATCTGTGAGCTTCGGCTCAAAATGACTTGAACAACTCATGTAAGCCCTTTTATGTCAAAAATCCAATGAAAATCAAATTTGAACTTAATTTGCAAAAGTTTGTTGATTTTCAACCTTCTTGCTTAACATAAAGTTCATTTGACCATAACTTTTGATTCAAAAATCCTTTTTGGAAAATTCTTTTTGGAAAATTTATTTGATATATTGAGAATCATTTATGCAAATTTTCATTTCAATTGAATTTGATTTGACCAAAATTGACTCTTTTCACAAATCAAATATGAAACTTGCAAAATTCAATTTTCTCATGGTTTTGGGCTAATTTGTCATTTACAGATCTCTTTATTGGTTGGGTATTTGAAGAAAGTTTCTATATGAAATTTTATCCTCTATGATTGGTCTTTCATGATAATTTATTTCAAAATTATTGGAAGTCATTTGCATAGATTCTCAGGTGCTTTTAAAAGTGTAAAATGATTTTCTCAAACCTGAAATCTGAAACTTTAAAATCTGACCAACATTTGTCTTTTTCATATCTTATTGTTGGATCATATCTTGGCTTCACTATAAAAGGCAATCTTGTTCCTCATTGTATTATCTATCTCCAAAATTTATTTTGGAATTTTTGGAACTTATTTGCATATGTTTCAATGATTTTAAAGAAGCTAACTTGTTTAAGAAAATTTTAGTCAAATTGGATGTCATCTCTTCAATTCTTCCATTTGACCAAAATATTTGATTCTTGGATCTTCATGGAAAGTGCTTTTGTTGATGAGTTCTATCTCTATGAAACTTTCCATGAGTTTTGGTATTTATTTGGATGTTTTCTCAATTTGAGTTCATTTGAATTCTTGTTGAGCTTTTGATTTTCAAATAGATCATTTTCATCTCTTACACATTTTTCGTACTAAACTTGGATGACATATTTAGGGGGAGCAACTTCAAATTCATTGAATCCTTGTATACCCTAATTGTGCACATGTATCAAATTATGCACTTGTTTGGTAAAAACAGTCATTTTCGATCAAAAAAGTAAAAAGAGCTCAAAACTTTCAAAATATTCAAAATTACCACAAAACCTTCATAAATACATTTCAAATATGGTTTCAAAGTTTTTGAAAGTGAAACAAAAGAGTTTCGAACTAAAATGCAAAATTTTGACAAAATTGAAGAATTCAAGATCTTGTTTTGGCCCAAAACGATTTATTTCCATAAAACAAGATGGGTTAAGATTTGATAAAAACTTTATATATGAAACATTTAGAACTCACTCACCCGAAGATAGTTCGTATTGAACTAAGGCCTATGGTTTTCAAATTATCACATATTCTAGGTCGCTCAAAAACGGCTATTGACCCGAAAATACCCAAAAGTGCATTTTTGCGAATTTAGCTACTTGGACCGGACCTTCTCCCATGTCTTGGTTTGGAATAGTATTTCAAACTTATCCATGTCCAAACATTTCAGAAAAATCCAAGTTTCATCGAAAATTGAAGTTTTCGGGAAAATCACTTTTGTTTTACCTGTTTTACCCCAAATCACTTTTGAGGAATCAAATTCAAGATCTTTTTCAAATAAAATTCATTCAATTGGTATCCAACTAAGTTCCTGACTTGACATTCAAATCTTTTGTGGAACTTGATTTCATTTTTGAAGCAAAATTGCAAAAATCACAAATTTCAGAAGTTTTCAGGCGTTTAACTGACCCGTCCGGACGTTGTCCGCCCAAATTCGAACTCTGTCCGCCCCTACCGGACTTTGTCCGACCCTAGCAGACATTGTTCGGACTGTGTGAAGTTGGATGATTTCTGATTCTTTTTCAGTTGATTCTTTTGCCTCCTGATTTTGTCACATCCTTGCTCTAATTTCTTCCCATATCTTTGCATTTGATCATGATTCCTATGATGGGGTTTCAAATGCTTTTAATTGTGTTTTGCATATAAAAACAAAGATCATTTTCATGATTTTGGAGCATATTCAAATGAATTTGAGATTTGAGTTTCTTTTGAAAATTTGAACTCCTCACTAGGTCATATGCTTTTATCTCAACCTTGTGACCTAAAAATGTTTCGACAAATCTTCTTTTGGCATATTCCTCATTTGTATGACTTTTTGTGTTAAATGCCAAAAGAAGTGAATGTGAGGATTGAATCTATTGTTTCCAATTGAGTTGGTTTAAAAAAGCTCAAAATCTTTTCTCATATCAAATGCTTTCCAAAATTGAAAGGTTAACACAATCATCATCAAATATTCAATCGAGACATTATATTCTTTTGTGTCAAATACATATTGATGACATGACTTTTGATTACACTAATGAATCCCTCTATCAAGAATTTTTGTGAGATGATGTTTAGGGAAAGCGAGATGATTCAAGAGCATAGTTACTTCCATGCACAACAAAACAAGCAACTCAAGAACGAAATGTTTAAGAGTAAATTCAAGCCTGTGAAGCAATCGCTCAAAAGCCTCGAGATGGAGGATGATCAAGCTATTACAACTCTCAAGGCTACAAATGAACATCTCGACATGGACGAACTTGAAAAAGCGGTCAATTCTAAACCCTATCGATCTTTGATTGATAATTTTGCTTTCTTTTACCGAATTTAGACTCGTCATCATATTCAGTGATTGCAAATATGCTAGAATTCGATTATCTCCTAAGGAATGTCCTATCATTTCCATTAAATGCATTCTTAGGTAATTGAAATGCAATCCTAGATAGATCTATGATATCCGAAAAGTACAAATCTTGATTAGTTGATTATTTGGATTCGGATTACATAACTTGCAAGATCAATCGAAAGAATACATCCGATGGTTGTTATGCTTAAATTCTTATAGATGAAACATTGGATTATCAAATTGCTTTCAAATAGATGCCACTTAAGAAATACTGAAAGTGTCGTAAAGATGGTGTATAAGATGATTGAAAACTCTTGGTTAGAGTATATTGATATACGACATCATTGTATAAGAGACTTTGTGGCATAAAGAGATTTAGAGATCAGTCATGATATGGCAAATATGCATCTAGCGGATATGTTCACATCAAACTACTAGATGCATCTAGATTTTGAATGATTGAAAATGGATTAAATGTCATCGATATAAATGTCATCGATATACTCATTGTGTGTTGATTGTCTTGTTATCCTTCTCCATACTTTGAATGTGTTTTTTAAAATTACTTGCAACAAACTTTCTTGAGATCATGTTTTTGCATAAAAACCATTTCATATAAAATTTCATGCCCCCAAAAATATTGCTTATCAAAATTTAAGTTCTCAATCCTTCGTTTTTGTGCTTGATGGCAAAGGGGGAGAGATAGTGTTTGAGAGAGAGTGTTTTAGAGATAAGTTTGAGAGAAAGCTTTTGGGGGAGAGGTTCTGAGAGAGTTTAGGAGAATCTGAGAAAGATAATTGAGTTAGTTGACAAAGGCGGAGAAATAGATATTATTTGATATCATTGATATTGATATTTGGGAGAGATAATTGAGTTACAAGAGATAAGTTGATATTTTGGAAGATGACTTGATTAAATTTGTGCTCAATTATCATTCATATCTCTTAACTCAAATGATTAAATATTTTGCTCAGTTCCGATATACTATTGCATACATTGAGGGGGAGCTAAAGAATCTATTTTGGATTTATTGAGATTATAAAGGTTGTTGTCATCAATCATAAAAAAGGGGAGATTGTTGGATCTAGGTCGATCTAAGATATATAAGTTTTGATGATTAATGACTATTTGGATATAATGATTAATATTGATCTGGATAATGACAGCTTTGAGGATTAAATGACACTTAGATAAATCCTGATTTAGCACAAATAAAATGAATTGAGGATTGATAAACCCTGAAATAGATGTTTCCTTAACTGTGGGTTTAATATTGATGCATATGTAGAGGGGGAACTCGATGATTGCATCAAACTTGTGTTAAGTGCAAATTGAAATGTCATATGTTAAATCCTGAAGTTGATGACTTTTTTTGTCATAATCTTGATATCGACACACATGTTGAGGGAGAGCTCATGATGATTAGCTATCTATGTTTGTGCAAAAATTTGATGACTCCTTATTCTAGATTTGATATCTATGTGTATGATTGAGGGGGAGCTCATCATTTTAGTCATCTCTATTGATTAATATCATTACTTGAGTAATATGGATCGTGTGCGTATTTCTTGTATCATATATGGTTCTATATGATTGTGGGATTCATATCTTACTCATTTATCGCTTATTGAAATTGGTTTCATCATTTCACCATTTCACGGAAGAGAGAAATCGTTGAGTTAACTCTTGTGTGGAGTGATTTCTCTGGTGGTGATTAATGACGAGCTGTATATGAGACTAATGTTTGTGTATTGAGTGTATGTGTTCTACTCTCAGAATGGTTGTAGGCTGAAAGCAAGCAAGGGCATGATGAGGATGTTGCCGATATGAGACATCTCGAGTGAGGTCAAGCTTAGCGAGGTCGAGCTTTGCGAGGACAAACTTCGAGTAGTCGAGCTTCACGAGGTCGAACTTCACCGAAAGTAAAATCCAAGATTAAGGATTGTTTTCTTAGGATTTTACCGGTCTCTGTGTTTGGAAATAGACCGGGTTGATAGGATTTTTTTACTAGTTTGATCGTACTATTAAGAGGGGTTGGAAACTAGTAGCTTGAATCTATCTAGTGCGGAAGCTCAAATGCATTCATATCATCTTGCACTAGTGTTTTATCGCCTCTTGCATTGCTAGAGAGTCTAAGTGTAGTTTGTGGTGCATTAGAGAAAATGCTTTGAAAACTGTACTTAGTCTTGATCGCCAGCTATTTAAATTGGTTTACTTTCTAGAGCTGATCGTGGTTGTACTTGCACATTCTGATTGTATCCTTGTTTGATACGTGGTCGTGATCGTAGGAGTTCGAACTGGTCGTACCAGTCTTCGGCTCGCTTGTGTACGCTCGACCAAATCTACTCGACCACCTGTTTTCGACCAGATATTCGACCAATGGTTTTAGTTCGTAAATCATATTGGTCGTGGTCGTCGCTGAGTGTCAGCTGAGATATCCCTGAGAAAACAACAAGTCCGTATGTGCAAATACCCTAAATTGCATTAGAGATGATTTTTTGGTCGAACATTTTGGCAATAGGAAGGTTTTTGAGTTTTCTAGAAGTTTCTAGACCTTTCTAGGTCTTGCTAGTGTTGACAAAATTGTAGATCTCTGAGTTATCTTTCCAACAAGCCAAAAATCATCTCAATTAAATCTCTGGATCAAAAGTTATGCTTATTTTACTATCAATGTGGAGTGGCCGGACATTGTCCGGCCTGTACAAATTTTTTTAGCCTTTTGCAATGAAACCAGAGACGTTTGCATCCATCCGGAGCTTTTGTTTGGGAAGGGTGGACTTTTTCCGATATGGCCGGACAATGTCCGGCCTGTACAAATTGTTTGAGCTGAGAAATGAAACAGAGACAGATATATACGTCCGGGGTTTTTGTCCGACATGGCCGGGCAATGTCTGGCCTTTGCAAAAAAATCACCCAACGATAACTCACGTTTTGCAACGGTCGCATTTTGGTGTACTGGCTGGACAGTGTCCGGCCTGTACAAAAATTCTTCAGTTCGTGGCAAACGGCTAGTTTTCCTTGAGGGCTATATATATATCTTGTGTTTGCCTTCATTTGGGGGTGCTCAAAGTGTTCATATTTCAGTTGATAAGCTAGCCAAGACTTTGCATTTGCTATATTGTATCTAGAAGCTAGATTTGAGCCCAAATCTTGAGTAGATTTGAGAGAGAGCATTTGTGTGAGGTTAGTAGTGCTTAGTGCATTTCAATCACCATTTGCATGCTAGTGCTAGAGTGTTGAGCATCTCATTTGCATCTTTGAGCTTCTAGCACGAGATTCATTCAAGCGAAAGCTCATCCAATTTGTTACTCTTGGCGATCGCCTTCGCCTAAACAGTGTCGGAGGAGAGTCGCGATCTCTCCTGGTTGAAGTTTGTTGGAGAGGCCGACAAACAACGTGTGAAAGGTTTGGTGCTCGCCTATCTGGTGTGGAGAAGGAGCAACCCGAGTGAAATATCCTTCGTGGATGTAGAAGCGGGGCTCACGCGTGAGCGCTTCAAAGAGGAGTAGGGGAGACTGGGCGAGTCTCCAAGACCTCGGTAAAAATCACTGTATCAATTGTCTCTCTTTTGTATAATTCGTATTCATATTGACACAATTGCTTGATTTACTATTTTGCATGTTATATTGAATATTTCATATGGTTGAATGCAACTAGATGTTTGATTGCTAAACCTTTGCAACCCTAGGCTATCATAAATATCTTTTAAAATTGTTAAGTTGGAAAGAAATTTTAAAAGCCTCCTATTCACCCCCTCTAGTCGGTATTCTTGATCTACATGAGCTTCTTTTTCTATACATTTTGAGCAGATTTATCCACTGTTTTGATCAGTTTTTTATAAACACTTTTGAGCAGATTTCTCCACTGTTTTGACTAGTTTTTATAAACACTTTTGAGCAGATTTATCCACTGTTTTGATCAGTTTTTTATAAACACTTTTGAGCAGATTTCTCCACTGTTTTGACCTGTTTTTATAAACACCATTTGAGCAGATTTTTATACATTTTTTGAGCAGTTTTTAAAAACAGTTTTGAGCATATTTCTACACACCATTTGAACAGATTTTTATATATCTTTTGAGCTGTTTTTCTAAACATTTTCGAGCAGTTTTTGAGCCGTTTTTCTGAACATCCTTGAGCAGTTTTTCCTACATATCTCTGAGTATACACTTGAGCCAAAGTTTCCAAGTGCTAAAATCTTGATCTTTTGATCAAATATCATTCTTTGTGATTGAGAGAGATCCTCCTAGAGTATTCATTTGCATCCTTAGAAGTTTCTCGGTATTTGTTGGGGGTCAAGCGAAGATCTTGCAACTTGTTACTCTTGGTGAACGCTCTCACCTAGACAGTTTGAAGGCGTGGCCGTTGACTTCTCCATTAACGGAGGTTGTCGGAGAAGCTCGGTATATTTTGTGAAAGGCATCGGTGCTCGCCTATCCGGAGTGGAGAAGGAGCAACCTTAGTGAAAAATATCCTTCGTGGATATTGAAGCATGATTCATTCATTTGAGTGCTTCAACGAGGAGTAGGGGAGACCGGGCGAGCCTCTGAGACCTTGGGGCTCTGTTTGTTTTTCTTACTCTTTCTTAGTGCAAAATACTATTAAATTTTTTTAGTTTATTTGCTCTTAGTTTTTTCCTTACAAAAATTGTTTTTAGTCAAAAAATTTTAAAGCCTCCTGTTGGATGACCGCTCGTCACCGATGTGCTGGTGGCTCTTCCGGAGGAGTATCCGCCCAGGGATGTGGAGGATGAGATCGATCACCCGACCATAGAGGATCGTGTTGGATCAAGGATGCCGACTAGAGGGGGGTGAATAGGAAGCTTTAAAAACTTGAAGTAAAAATAAATTTTGCAAAGAGAAGAACCAAATTGCAATTCAATAAATTAAAAAGAAAAGATAGAGAGAACGGACACAAGATTTTTCCCGAGGTCTTGGAGACACGCCCGGTCTCTCTTAATCCTCGTTGAAGCACTCATGTGAATTGAGTCTTTCTTCAATATCCACGAAGGATATTTCTCACTAATGATTGCTCCTTGTCCACTCCGGAAAGGTGAGCACCGATGCCATTTACAAATATGCCAAGCCTCTCCGACAATCTTCGAACAGGAGAGGTCAACGGCCACGCCACCAAACCGTCTAGGTGAGGGTGTTCACCAAGAGTAATAAGCAGCAAGTTCTTTTTTAGACCTCTAACAATCACCGATAAACTAATAGGATGCAAATGATGCGAACAGAAAGCACTCGGTGGATCTGAAAAGCTCACGACTTGATGAAAAGATCAAGATTTTAACTCCAAAATCCAATGCTCATGTATGTGTATGAGAGGAGGCTGCTTAGTGTTCAAAACATCTGCTCAAAGCCTCTATTTATAGCCTCAAGGATCAAAAAAACCGTTTGAGCTCGGGCTGAAAATCAGTAGTTCAAACTGACAGTCAGTTTGGGTCACGACCAGAAAGAACTAAAATCCGGAGAAAACTCAGCTAGCCGTTTGAGGTCGAAAATGGAAATAAATCAGTGCAAACTGACAGTCAGTATGGGAGACTGACAGTCAGTCTCAAACTCAACGGCTGAAAAAATTTACGGATAAAAAATAGCTAGCTGTTTGTGGTCGTATATGGAAAGAAAACATCACATACTGACAGTAAGTCTCACAAACTGACAGTCAGTTTCGACCACAAAACGTCCAGATCAAACAGAAGCTCAAATAAAACCACTTGAGGTCGAAATACAAACTGACAGTCAGCATAGTCATGCTGACAGTCAGTTTAGTTCAAAAAATTTCAGCTCAAAAAAACAACCTCTCTGGACAACTGTCACTTAACACAAATTGACATTCAAACTGACAGTCAACATGAATACAAATAGCCATAACTTTAAATCCAGAAATCCAAATTGAGAGTTTAATAGCTCTTTTGAAAGATAATTTAAAGGGCTACATTTTGGTCAACAGAAGAAAAAACTAGATCTGTCTAGATCTTTCTAGAAAATGCAAAAACTCTTCTACTATAAAAAACTCAACTGAAAATCCAAATCTTTCAAAATCAAATCCAACCAAAAATGATGCAATGCAATGATCTAATAGTTTCTCGGCTTATGTAGAAGTTTAGAGAAGACTTGCAACCCCTCTTTATAGTACGGTTAAATTCTAAAAAATAAGATCCTAATCTGATCAACTTCCAAACGCCAACATCGGTAAAAATGAAAACTCAGATTACCTTAGGTCCTTTGCATCTTCATGTTTGCAATTGCATCTCATCCTTGCTCTTTTGCAACTTGTGCTTCTATTTATTTTACGTCGGGTTCATTTTGATTGTCCTGAATGTCTTCCCAAACGAACTCTGTATCAAATGTCTCAAAAGCACAATTAGTCTGAAACGCTTGTTTTCATTAATCATCAAAATCAGGCATAATGGCCTAGATGCAACAAATCGTTGGTTGTAACACGAGCTGTAGTGGGCCACAGTCCAGGTGCACACATGCTACAGTGCGTACAACAGCGAGCTGGAGCTGCTCCATCCATCGCGTGTTGTATGGAGGGCCTAGACGGCGACCTACATCGAGGGCAAGGCTGCTGGCGAGATCTCATCGGTATGTACGGAGGACCGGGATTTATGGCTCACCCGATGTGTTATTGTTTTCAACCATATGTTGGAGGTGTACACTTCATGGAGGGTGATGCGCCAATTTGGCCTGTTTCAGCCGATCCCCCCTCCAGACGCCGCACATTGGTTGTCGCACAACCAACACAAGTAAGTTTGTGATCATCTTCGTGCAGAGTGGTTTGCCTCCATGAAAATACTAAACACTTTTGTTTTTGTTGCAGGCAGAGTCGCAATGGCAAGAAAGTTGTCAGTTAGGAGGACCGACAGGCTCCTTACACTCGTCGCTAGGAGCAGGCAACAGTGATAAATGTAGTGCATGAGAAGAGGCCATATGATTCGACAACATACGGCGACTACCTCTGATGGTATATCCCTCGTACCAGTGCTCGCATTGCCCCACCACCTCCAGTGCCTGCAGAATAGCCTACTCTGAGCTTGCATCAAACATACGACCACCATCACACATCTTGGGTACACTGCCAGGTACACATCAATTTTTATTTCTGCCTCCCATTGTCTTGTGGTCTTGTAGGCTAACGGCCTCCATGCGATCACCTCCGTGACATAGCCGCTAGTCCAGCGGAGGCAAGCACGTCTACCTATCACGCCCAAAGAGTACGAGAAGGCCATCGCCTTCATTCACCGACTCACCTCACAGCTAACCCTAGAGAGTGCCGCCATTGCGTCGACATTTGTTGCACCTCCGCTGCCACGGGTCCCACCCAGCCATACACCATTGCAGTTGGTCGCTCATCGACCCGACGCAGCTGGGCCCTCAGGTATGGCCACCGATGCCCTGATTTATCTCGGTGTGCCCTCGCCCTACTCTTACCGTATAGGTGTTGCACCTCATGTGGAGTTGCCATCACATGGTGGTGTACGGATCTCTAAGGGTCCCCGCGCGCCACCTTCCACATCCACTTCCAATTCTAGTCTGGGCTTCGATATCACATTCAACTCAGATAATGAGTATGTTGCCATGTTGCAGTGGACGGTGGACGAGCATCTGGCTACGTCCTCGATTGGTCCGTTCGCACTTCCCAACAGGTGCCCACCATACATTCCTCCTCGGTCGGTCCGTGTCGACCCGGAGGTGGTCCTCAACCCTTCATACGCGGAGTACATCGACATGTTGCGGAGGAGAGACGACACCGACCAGAGCCAGTATTAGTTGGCATTTGCACAGCTTGGTGGGGCACGTCCACCATCGCAGGACCCTGTGGAGCATATCCCCCATACGGATGCTCCTGATATAGGCCTCAACCCGGCGAGTTCCCAGCACCCCCTCGGTCGACAGCCATCACAGAGGACGGTGCATCTGTGCAGCACCTTCTCACCGTCGCCGTTTCAGCGAGATCGGAGGCATCATTTGAAGAGGGGCAACATTAGTTTTTTTATGTTCTCCTTGTAGGAAACATAATTTATGTTATCATGTATGTATTACTTTTGTCTTTTCAAAGTTATGCAACTGTATTATATTTTAGCATGGTTCGTGGGAAACCCTAGCTTTTGTACTTTTATGCTTTGGTAACCCGACAAATTGAACCAATCACGAAATGTACGAATCAATCAACTCAACCAATCACAACTTTTGTTCTCCTTGGCTGGTCAGGCGGTGATGCTTCGATAGCCCTTTCTCGGTTTCATCTGCGATTCTTCTTCTATTTTGGGTTATTCATAAAAAAACACACTTTCATGTTGTTTTTCATGTTCAATTTTTTTGGGGTTATTTTAGAAATATAAAACCACATTTCCCAGCTATTTTCACAATTTTATCAAGAAATTTGACTAGTTTGATGGGTAATCGGCCAGTCGCCAACCCGTCTGGTGACTGATCGTGGCGACTAATGACGTGACAACCAGTCTCCAACCAATCAGGCGACTGATCGAAAAGGATCAAAGTCGCTATTTTTGACTTTTTTATGTGTTATTCATTTATAGAGCAACAGAGGCTATATTAAATTGCTACACGTACCATGCTACTAGAGTATTGTTTCTCTGCAGTCCCTTTGTTTAGGGGCTTCCTGTGGAATAGTATTAGTATGTGCGTGTAGTGATTTTGCTAGCCGCCGCACACGGGTTGGTTGTTCGTGGCTGTTGGATTTTGAACTGAAGGGTGTGCACGGTTTTATAGCAGACTCAGGATGATGTGTGGCTGCACGTGGGTCCCTTGCTTTTTAATTCTGGTGCCGCACACGGGTTGCTTGCTCGGGGCCGTTGGATTGAAAACAAAAGGCATGAGGTCATTGTGCTCCTCTACAAGAACTCATTTTAATACAACCACTATATATATAGTCAATATGAACTATTTTGAATCATTTGACTCTCTAATTTAGAGTATTTTTATAGTTCATTTTAATTCAGATTTATATTCAAAAAGATTATTTTTAGTTTTTTAAAATAGAGAGGGATAATTTGATCTTTTTAAATATAGGGGAATCAAAATTAATTTTCGTGCAAAATAGTGAGTTAAAAGTGATCTCATCTCAAAACAAAAGAGTCAACGGTTTTATAGGAGGCCCCTGGTTTTATTTTTTTCTTTTTTTTTTGTTCTCTATTTTAGGGAACAAAACTTTGATTTCCTTTTCATGTTATAGGTTGTGTTAACTTAATATGAGTAATTAAAAAATACAGTTTTGTGTTTTTAATGTATCTTGAAAACAACAGATCTAGTACAATGCATAGATTAGAACTAATAAAATTTAATACGACATGGCTTGTTCCCAAGTGAGGATCACGATTCAGATCATAACATTTTAGATTGTCTCCAACCCTCTTGGCTTTTATTTGACTCTTAAACAGAATATTCCTTGTCATGTGTGCAAAAATCATCTCAGAGAGTCAAACAAGAGCCAAGATTCCAACAGCTTGACTCTTAGCGTGGGTCTCATACTCTTAACCACCAAGCAACCACCAAGTAAGAGTCAAGCACTCCAATGACTTGGCTCTATATGATTTGACAATTATATATTCAACGAATTTGTATTAATTTATGAATTTTAATATTAGTAATATATTAACATATTACTTACGAAATTAAATTTGACACTTGCGACTAAAAAATAAATAATAAAATTTTGGATTAAAAAATTGCACTTGACAAAAAAAAATAATAGATATTAAAATTCAAATAGTGGTACATGACATCATTGCGAAATACACTAAAATTAAATTTGCAAATAAATGTCTACTACGAAATTCTATAAGATACTATTCGTCGGCGTTTCCTCCAAAATGTTGCCAAATGTGCTCGATCAAGTCTCTTTTTAGTTGCGTGTGTGTAGGTTGAGCACGGATGGCAACATTTCTTTGAAATACATTTTCGAATAAAGGTGTACCCCCAGTGTGGATCACATGCGGTACTACCGTGGATGTGCCCGCATGATCATTGTAGTCATAGTTCTCGGCATTGTCGTCGCGTTCGTCCTCTATGATCATGTTGTGCAAGATGACGCAAGCCCACATGATCTTCGCGAGGATTGACTGTCTCCAAAATTTTTCCGCACCGTGCACAATGGAAAACCGAGACTGCAGGCTCCAAAAACCCACTCAACATCTTTTCTTGCTCCTTCTTGATGCTGTGCGAACAACTGGGCTTTCGCCGTCTACGGGAGCGGTATAGTCTTTACAAGGACAGCCCACTCCGGGTATATACTGTCAGCGAGATAATATCCCATGTTGTACTGCCGACCATTAATAGTGTACTCAACACGAGGGGCTCGTCCTTTTAGTACATCAGTAAACAATGGTGATTGATTTAGTACATTGATGTCGTTGTTGGAGCCTGCCACACCAAAAAAAGCATGCCATATCCAGAGATCATAAGAAGCCACCGCTTCAAGTATAATTGTCGGGACTCCATAATCTTCACGCGTAAATTGTCCCTACCATGCTACCGGACAGTTTCTCCATTCCCAGTGCATGCAATTAATACTTCCCAGCATACCTGAAAAGCCACGAGCCTCTCCTTGTTGCAGCAAGTGGTGGATATCCTTGACGGTGGGGTTGCGAAGATATTGCTCGCCAAACTTGTTGATGACGCCTTGTACGAAGTGCTCCAAGAATTGAATTGTTGTGGACTCCCCTATCCGCACGTACTCGTCGACGGCATTAGTGGGGCCACCATATGTTAGCATACGCATCGCTGCGGTGCACTTCTGTAAAGAGGAGAGTCCATGGCAATTAGTGGCATCCCTTCTTTCAGTGAAATAAGGGTGACGAGGATTGTTACTCGAGCTAGTTCGGAGTAATGCATATCTGGTTCAAGACAGATTCGAACCAGACAAGTGTTCGGAGGTCCGTTGCTATGATCTCAGACGATCTGAGAAGCGCGGACACATGGTCGCAGGCTTTGCGCGATCATGAGATCGCAGACGTTACGCGGTCAGGAGGCCGTAGAACATGCACGGTCAGAAGGTCGTTGACTACTCTCGACCAGGATAACTCGGGATTGCTTAAGCTCTGCAACAAGCATATCCTGAGAATCACGAAGATCCTTCCACGTATGAAGACAACTGCCAAGAGGTTAACGTGTGCGGTTGTCCCTTAATTGCACATGTTAAGCCTGCGTGGAAGTTAAGTGCAGTTATCAAAACTGCACCCAAGCAACCATTCAAAGTCGTTGTGCATTGGCGCCCTTTCGACTAGTATAAAAGGGTGAGCAAATGTACAATACAAGAGGACGACCGATCAAGGACAAGCTTTCATAAGTTAGTTTAGTCGTTTTTTAACCAATCACACAGAAAAGATCTTCGCCTGTGATGATCTTTTCTCCAACCTTGTAAACCCTTTTTCCATACATAGTGAAATCACAACAGGACGTAGGGCTATTACTCCCACCATCGAGAGCCCGAACCTGTATAAATCTCTCTGTGTCCCATCTGACATTGTTCATCATCCCTTCCAGGAGGAACACCCTGAAAGGCATCACAACTCACAAATTCTACATAAGATCGACTAAGGACCCCGAGTCCGAATCGTCGACAGCTGGCGCCCACTGTGGGGCCTTTCTCAAGGTGTTCTTTTTTTTATCCGGAGATTCGGTGAGCCATGTCTGGGGCATATGATTCCGAGAACGACTTTGATCTCGAGGATTATGCTCATATATAGATGCCTTCACCTAGTGATCCTGTTCCAATAGAGGAAACCGGAGGCGAAGACGTCCCTGAGGTCGATTTGACCACTCAGGTCATGTCTATCAACCAGGAGACAATAGACATAGAACCAGAACCCGACGTTGGTTCTACCATGTTAGAGGTTGAATCTGGTCCATCACACGACCCCGCCAAGGGCCAAGGCGATGTTGACCAGGAATTCAGTCCGGGGAGGTTTGATCCTGATAACCTCCACCGTCTCTTTGATTTCGAGTCCAACTCGGAACAAACAGAGATGGTCTCTCCATCGGTGACCTCGTTCCCTAGGCAATTCACTGCCTTATCAGAAGAAACTCCTGATCAGCGGACTGCTAGGGAAGAACAGGAGCGCAAGCAGAAAGAAGACCAAGAGCACAGACAAAAGGAGGGTCAAGATCGCGAACAACAAGATAATGAGATTCGCAAAACAGCCCTAGAGACTCTTCAAAATGCGCAAGCTCGTTACGACGCTGCTCCCAGTTCCTCCCGTCGTCCGCGTGGTCGCAGCGCGACCAGACACCTTCTTTATCCCCGGGACATTTACCGGCGGACGAAGAGACGGTGACACCTGGCGCACCCAGGAGGAGTACACATGGCTGGCTTCGATCCATCGCAGAGGTCCTGCGTAATTTTCCTCCTACTGTGACAGATGCGCAAAAACCAGCTTTTGCCAGAATCTTGGCGGAGAGGTTAGACGAGGTGGCATCCGAGGTGACCCCTACAGCCTCTTCCCGGTCGGCGATACATTCCCACGAAAGAGAATATTCTAACTCTAGTTATGGTAGACGGAATTGTCCACCACTAGTGTCGTCTCGGTATGAAAAAGCCAGACGGGTAGGGAATTCTTGGGATCGGGAACGAATTCCTGTCCACTCTCGCCTGGGACCACGCGTGGCCTCTCCTTCACGTGAGGTCGCCCGAGATCAGGTTGAGAGTCGCAGATCCCTCCATAGTACTTATGTTGGTTGTAAAGTTTTCTCACCTGGCCTTCGTGCGGTCGTTTGGCCAGATAAGTTCAAACCAGGGGCTATTGAAAGATTTGACGGAACCCAGAATCCATCGAAGTTCCTTCAAATTTACATCACTGCTATTCAGGCAGCAGGTGGCGATGACCGTGTCATGGCCAACTATTTGACAATAGTCCTCGAGGGACCGGCAAGAACTTGGCTGTTCAATCAGCTCGAGGGTTCGATATACAATTGGGAAATGTTGTGCGATGCCATTCTCAACAATTTCCAGAATTGTTATCAGAAGCCGGGAAAAGAGGACGACCTCCATCGACTACGACAAATGTCGACCGAAACTCTTCGTCAGTTTGTCAAAAGATTTGTCGGGGTGAGGAATACCATCCCGAACATATCTGACAACTCCGTTATCAGGGCATTTAAACACGCCGTTCGATATCGGAGGTTCACCGAGGATTTGCTCATCCACCCCCCTCGATCAGTAGGCGATCTTTTTGATATGGCTGATCGATATTCCGACGCAGCCGAGGCCGTTGAGTGGAATCAGATGGTGGACAAAGGAAACTTACCGCCTCAACCAGGTCTCAAGGACGTAAAGGGAGAAGATTCGAACAAGAAGCCGGAATCTTCATCAGGCGGGAAGTCAAAGAAATCAAAAAGGAGTCGAATTGGACAGTAACGAGAGGTCGCAGTCGCAGAGAAACCTCCATTGAGCAAAGGTAACAAACATTCGTTTAAAAATAAAACTGCTTCTGGTGGTCGCAGTGCCGACCAACCAGAAAAGTTGACTAACCCGCAGGAAGGCAAGAGGTGATGTCCGCTCCACAACTCTGTAGGCCACGACCTCAAGAATTGCTGGAGTTGGTTGAAGCAGTTGGATGACTTCTACAAGGGGATCGGACCTATGCTGACCTTGCCACCTAAAGAAAATACTTGCGGGCTAAGAGACACCAGTGGGGACGAAGAGATGTCTTACCAGGTACCTCGTAACCATGTCAATGTTATTTTCAGAGGTTCCTCCTCTTTTGTTTCTAAACGGTAGTTTAAAGCTTTTTATCGAGAGGTGAACCAAACGGAAACTCCTCTTGGTGAACCTCAGTACCCCCGTTGGTCGGATACTCCTTTGACATTTGATCACTCTGATTGCCCTGTGGGGCTTACTCGACCATTGAGGCTACCTTTGGTCATAACCCCAATTATCAGTAATACGAGAGTCGAAAGGGTCCTGATCAACGGAGGTAGTTCCTTGGACATTTTATTGGTCAAGGCACTGGACGAGATGCAAATTCCTCGTTTGAAAATCAAACCCATAATTCATCCGTTTTATGGGATAATTCCTGGTCCCTCTATGATGCCATTGGGACAGGTGGTGCTCCCGGTTACGCTGGGTGAACCGGATAACTTCCGAACATAATTGGTTACCTTTGATGTAATTGATTGTGATTCGGCTTATAACGCAATCTTTGGCAGGCCAACTCTCGCTAAATTCATGATGGCTACGCACTATGCTTACTAGTGCGGCAAGCTACCTGGCCCCAAGGGCATTCTTTTGGTCCGAGGCAGTCGCAACGTGGCATTGACGTGTGATCGGTTATCCCTGGAGATGGTAGATCAGCTTCCCCTCCGAGAAGCCTAGATTGCCACAATGTCTACTGATACGATCAAGGCAGCTCCTCGACCAGATGAAACATTAAAATTGGTTCTGTTGTACCCAGATGATCTATCCAGGACAATTCGGGTTGGATCAGGCTTGGATGACAAATAGGAACTCGAGCTCATTACTTTCCTCCAAGCAAATGTAGATGTGTTTGTGTGGAAACTATCCGGCATGCCCGGTGTCCCGAGGGAGGTAATTGAGCACAGGTTAGCAATTCGACCTGGACAGCGACCAATAAAGCAGAAGCTCAGGCGTTTTGCTGTTGATCGGCAGGAAGCCATCAGAGAGGAGTTAGATAAGCTCCAAAAGGCCGGATTTATTCGCGAAGTTGATCATCCGGAATGGCTTGCATGTGCGTCAACTACACCAGCCTAAATAGTGCCTGTCCGAAGGATGATTTTCCCCTTCCCCGCATCGACCAGCTGGTCGATTCTACTGCGGGTTGCGAACTGATGAGTTTCCTTGATGCCTACTCAGGATATCATCAAATTAGCATGGCGGAAGAAGATGAAGAGAAGACTGTCTTCATCACACCATTCGGCACCTACTGCTATGTCAGAATGCTGTTTGGTCTCAAGAACGCCTGTTCCACGTACCAACGCTTGATGCAAAAGACCTTTCTTTCCCAGATGGGGCGTAATCTTGAATCTTTATGTAGATGACTTGGTTGTAAAAGGCTTAAAAAGTTCGTCTCATTTAGATGATCTTGCTGAAACCTTCTGTAATTTGAATCGGTTTGGAATAAAATTGAACCCGGAGAAATGTTCTTTCGGGGTTTCATCTGGAAAACTTCTAGGTTTTCTTGTTTGTTCCAGAGGAATCGAGGTCAATCCTGAGAAGATCAAGGCTATCGAACAAATGAGGTCTCCCTCGACCATCAAAGATGTTCAGCGCCTAGTAGGTCGCATGGCGGTATTGAGCCGATTCATATCGTGACTAGGCGAAAAGGGACTACCTTTCTTCAAAGCTCTGCGAAAACACCATAATTTTACTTGGTCCGATGAGGCCGAAAAACCATTTCAGGAGGTTAAAGCATATTTATCCAGTCTACCGGTCTTGGTTTCTCCCAATAAAGAGGAACCATTACTCCTTTACTTGGCGGCCACACCTTACGCAGTCAGTGCTGTCTTGATCGCGGAAAGAGAAGGTGTGCACAAACCCGTCTACTACATAAGCAAAGTACTTCATGGTCCTAAGGAGCGATACCCTGAGGTCCAGAAGATACTTTACGCACTGCTGATGGCTTCCCGTAAACTATGACATTACTTCTAGGCACATAGGATCACAGTGCCCTCATCTTTTCCTTTGGGGGACATTGTCCGAAATCCGGAGAAATCTGGTCGGATCACGAAATGGGCTGTGGAACTTGGAGCGTTCGACATCCATTTCACACCTCGCACCGCAGTCAAGTCTCAGATCCTGGCTGACTTTGTGGTCGAATGGACTAATCCTGAACCACCCGTGCAGGAGTCTGAAGATTTGGAATGCCCCGATCACTGGACGATGTATTTTGATGGCTCTCGCAGTTTTCAACACTTGGGGGCTGGAGTGGTCCTAGTCACGCCTCAGGGCGAACAGCTGAATTATGTCATTCAACTACACTTTGTTGCGACCAACAACGCAATAGAGTATGAAGGTCTTATTGCAGGGCTCCGAGCAGCAAAATTCCTCGGAGTCCGTCGATTAGTGGTGAGGGGAGACTCACAGTTGGTCATAAACTAGGTAAACAAGGAGTACAACACCTCCGATGACATAATGGCTCATTACCTGGGGGAAGTAAGGAGATTGGAAAAACACTTCAGTCATTTTGAAGTCCAATACATCCCGCGAAAGGACAACATTCTCGTAGACCAATTATCCAAAATTGGGTCCTCACGCACATCCGTCCCGGCAGGAGTGTTCGTCGAACAGTTGGAACATCCTTCGATCATGACTACGATCGATGATGATCCGGTAACAATCTGCGTTACCAACCTTGGACAAGAACAAGATTGGACCCATCCATTGAGGGTCTATCTCGAACATGGGACCTTGCCCAAGGATGAAACCGAGAGTGATCGGTTAGTTCGAAAAGCGCTCCTGTACAAACTTATAGAAGGAGTTTGCTATAGGAAAGGTACTCAAGGAGTATTCATGCGCTGTGTGTCCTAAGAGGAAGGTAAATCCCTCTTGAAAGAAATTCATGACGGTGTATGCGGTGCGCACGCGTCATACCGTACACTGGTGGGGAAGGCTTTCCGACAAGGATTTTACTGGCCTTCGGCACTTGATGATGCAAAAAATTTGGTCAAGACATATCCTCAGTGTCAATTTCATGCGAGACAGGTCCATCAACCTGTCTACGCTCTACAAACAATCCCTCTATCATGGCCCTTCGCGGTTTGGGGATGGATATTGTTAGTCCTATGACACAAGCGGTCAATGGATACAAGTTCTTGTTCGTAGCCATTGACACGTTCACAAAGTGGATTGAGGCTGAGCCAGTACGCAATGTTACTGCTGCTGCTGCACAAAAGTTCTTTCATAAGAACATTGTGACTCGATTCGGTGTTCCAAATCGTCTCATCACTGATAATGGTTCCCAATTCGCTAGCGGTCTCTTTCTGGACTATTGCGACAACATTGGAACCAAGGTGTGTTTTGCCTCTGTAGCTCATCCACAGAGCAATAGTGCCGTTGAACGTGCCAAAGGGCAAATATTGCAGGGCATCAAAAACTGTTCTGTGGGCACTACGCACTACTTCTAGTCGAGCCACCGGTGAGACACCTTTCCATTTGGTATACGGAGCTGAGGCTGTGTTACCCATGGAAATTAGTATTGGTTCTGTCCGAACAGATCAATTCGAACAAGTTGATCAAAACGGACAACGATTACAAGATCTAATCCTCCTAGAAGAAAAATGTGATCGAGCTCTGGTCAATTCCGCAGTGTATTTGCAAGCTTTGCGCAAATACCATAACAAAAGGGTGCGGCCACGTAGTCTTCACGTGGGTGATCTGGTTTTACATAAAATACAAAACCAATCTAATCGCAATAAATTCTCCCCTCATTGGGAAGGCCCCTACAACATTGTTGTCTCGGTGCCGCGACCAGGATCGGCTCGCTAGCAATGGAGGATGGTAGAATCTTATCCAATACATGGAACATCGACCAATTGCGCAAATTTTCCATGTAAGTCTCCCAACCCTTTTTCCTTTTCAATTAGCATGATTTAACAAAATCAGTACTTCTAAGTTGTTTCATGTGATAATTATTCCTTTTGCCCGTATGTTACGAGTCTGGCTTGGGGGCTGGTCGCCGATAATTGTATCACTATAATACTTTGATCGGATTTGCCGGCCGATCTCGTGATCACTTCCAGACAAGACATCCCTCAATAAGTCGTTTCTCAACGTACACGGGGCTTACTGGCATGTCCTTGGTCATTAGGGTGGCTGCCGGTTCGCAATAAGGTCGGGTGTTGTATTGAAAATGATTGTCGGTCTGGTCAGATGACAATACCTAAATTCATAGTATTCCCTAGGTATTCCTAGTCGTTGTTACACCCATATTTTTCCTGTGCTTATAATACTAAGTCTTCTATATACATAATCTTAGGAGGGGGCTAGGGGAATATGATCGCAACATGAAACAAAAAGAAGTGCATTTCTTTCAAAAATTAAGGCATACATATGCATTGTATAGTTATATCTGTACAAGTACAAAATTTACAGTAAGCCAAGTTCTGTGAAGAGATTTTCGACCAGAGGCGTGACTTCCTCCATTATGACTGCAAGTTGGTCTTCACTCTCGATCTTTGTTTCCCCCACCACTGGATTTAGATCAAGATCTGGGACATGGTGGAGACGAAGTCTACAGAGAATGGCGGAGGCTGCGGATCGCACTTTGTCCTTATTGCCTCTGTTTGATGCCTTGTATCTTCAGGAAGATACTTGAGGAGTGACTCAGCTTGGGTTGCGACCAGTGTGGTCCAGTCGCTAAGGCTAAGGTCGTCCTTTTCGGTTTCGACCACATCAGCTTTTAGCAAACTGGCCACCATCTTCAGCTTTTCGAAGATGTCTTGTTGAACACTGCTGCAAGCTAAGAATGATGTGTTTAAGCTCTCGTTTTCTTTGCAGATAGAATCAACTTTCGAGTTTTGCAACTCGATGGTCGCCTGGATATCCTTCTTCTCTTGGCAGAGCTGGCTTATTTGGTCCTCTCGTGCTGTAATAAGAGATCATCACAAACAGTTCACATAACAAATTAATTCTTTCTGGTCGGAAGTGCACTTACAGGAGAGCTACGACCGCAGCTGTTGGAGTTCTTTCTCCAAGCAAGAGATCTTGGTGGCTGCCCTGATCTCCTGGTCGTCCCGGTCAGTGAGGCTCTTGGTCAGAAGGACATTTTCTCTGTGACAAAGGAGACAATTATTAAAATAGGATTAAAATTTAGGCAGATGCGGAAACATCTTCTTTACCGCTGCAGGCGACTCGTTTCCTGTTGGGCGACCTCGATATGCTTCGCAACAGCCATCGACTTGGTCACCACATGAGTTAGTTCCTATGACATGGAAGGAGATCGGTTTCAGAGCCTGGATATTCCTATGTAAATGCGAACTTGCAAATCACAAGAGGTGTTCGGCATACCTCAATATACTCTCTAAGCGAGATGTTGTCCGATTCAGTTAAAGGCTGAGTCTCTAGACTCACCTTATCCCCAGCCGGAGCGGCAGAAGAATTTTCCTGCTGAGCCTCCTCCATGGCTGGGGTCTCAGATTCCAATCTCTGAGATTGGACTTCTGTAGCCATCCCCTCTACAATGGCATGTAGAACTTCTTCGGCCGTGGGGATGGGACTTTGCTCGCTCGCGACCTCTGTAGCAGGAGGAGCTTCAAGACTCGCAGAGGTCACTGGGGCACTTGGCGCTGCATCTCTGCGCCTAGCATAAGCAAACAAGAAGATCATCAGTTAGAATGTCTTCAATCGATATGACCCTGTCCCAAACGGGAGAGATTCTTACCTCACTCGAAATCCTGTACATTCCTGGGATTTCAAGGATGATTCTCCGGGGAAAAGAGGATAGTCATCATCTGTCCTGGCCTTCCTTTTCCTGAATAGGACCTTGTCATTTTCTCCCTGTGTGCATGCAAGTCTATGAGAACACACCTGAGGAATGATCGAGGCCAAGACTGTAAGGGTCCTTAAGGAGTAACTTCTTCTGTCGGTAAAGATGAAGCCATTGGTTCTGGAGCTTCCTGGACCGCAGGCACTGGAACTTCGTCCGTGACCATGAGAACAGTTGTGGTCGCGGGATCTTGTTCAGTCATCACTCCTGTTGTCAGGAGTGAAGTACTCACCGCCCTAGGACTGGCAGGAGTCCTTTTGCGGCGGATAAGAGGAATGTCGTCCTCCTCATCCTCGCTCCCTTCACCCTGTACGACGAAGAAGTAATTTCTACTCGTACTTGGGGTTACAGAGGGTACTGAATATCTTACCGTAGTCTTTTTCGCGGTAAGGGTTTTCTTCTGCGAAGAAGCCTCTTCCAGAATCTTTTTAGGCTTTTTGGGAGCAGACTCCTTCGCTGTGTGTTTCAAAGGGGTCCTTCTCACCCTCTTCGCAGGTCTCCCCGAAGGACCAGCGTCCTCGCTTGGACGCATTGCCTCAGCAAACTTCCCCAGAAGCTGTATTATTCCAAATGCTTTTGGTAACATAGGACAAGTGCATGATTTACAACAGAGCTTGTTAGGAAAGGTCATACCTTTCGGCGCTCTTGTTTAAGATCTTCGCCGGCGGTGATTAAGCTTTGGGGGCGAGGCGATCCCTTAGCTCCCTCCACAGTGATGTTGTACGCCCGGAGGAGGCAGTTTGTTCGTTTTTTGATTTTGGACAAAGAAAGAGCTGTGTCACAAGCAAGCATGTTAGCAAATACAACATTTTTTGGTCAGTAAAAATGTATGTTTTGTTGATTAAAGGACATACCATTATTGTAGTCCAGGGTACTGTCCGCCATGGACTGGATTTCCCAAGCTGGATGAGCCCTCTCACGCAGGGGGCTTATCCGATTCTTCACAAAATCGCGTATGATGTCGCGCGTAGTCAAGCCTTGCTGGACTAGATGAAGAATTGCTCAGGCTTGTTTTTTCTGCTCTGCGCTCAGAGCAGGAATGGAGTCCAACTCACTGGCTTTCTCTGATCGGGAGTTCGCAAACCATAGTCCGCTCTCCGACGGAGGGGTGCAGTAGTGATGTGACCATGCACATCATAGATAGGACCAACACTACATCAACATGGTGGTCATCAAGAGTTTCATTCAATTCTTCGTCAGCATGGTCGTCGCCGAGTGCTACCTCGATCATTTCGCCAACATGGATTAGTGTAACTTCTTCCATGACATCTACGACAAATTGGCAACACTTCACGGCATCCTCGACATCATCTACATCAACAATGGTGTCATCATCAACTATATGGCATCATCGACCCGCACCATGGCCAGGTCGCATGCACAGCCGGCAAGCTCATCATGCTGATATTGCGCTATCGCCGCCAGCAGTTCGGCCTCCACCGTGGCCACCTCCCCAAGCTCAAGACGTATTCAAGAAAGGCGCATCTCCACCACTTCGACGCCCTCTGGTCCCACAAGCCACGTCGTTGCAAGGCCGGCCCAAGAGAGAGCCCAATTTGTCCACGAGTCGGGTTCGGCCATCTCCGCGCAGTCAACTTAAAACGGATGCCCAGGTCGCATACGGACTCTGTTTTGGACGTTCTTGGTATGCACGGAGAAGCCCTCGACGAGATCTTTCCAACGGACGAGTCCCATATCAAAATTCCTTACGGATCAACGGGAATTGTCAAAACAATATGGCGACCAGAATCTGCCGGGCGCTGCGACGCTCCACTTTGGGCCCATGGCCCGTGTAACCCTAGGGTTTAATGCCCCAAACCCTAGCCGTCACTATATATTCAGTAGTCGTCATCGTTTAGACTTGGGTTTTTCTTAGATTATTCTGTCTTCGAACAGTTTCGCCGCTTGATCGGTTTGTGAGACCCCAACTTGCGAGATTAATCATTCGTATTTGCAATTCAGTTTGCTTTCTTCCGTGTTCTTGCTTGTGTTCTCGATTCGCAGCAGGGATAAGCCTTCTTAGCGAGGTCAATCACGCTCACGCGAGATTGATAACCAACGGAGTAGTGGTGTTGCGATTGCGGGGTTCAGATCGTGCCTGATTTGAAGCCGGATCGTTCTACGTCAAAGCTCCACCAATCGATCTATCACGTACCTTTCGGAAGATCGGGCACCCAGTGTCACACCAAGTAGAACCATTTCTGATACCATCCGTGTATAAAATCCCATAGGGGTGGGAAGGGGTACTCTTTCTTCTCCCTTATACGAAAGTAGATGCACCTAACGGCATTGGCACTCTTCAACCATGCCGAGAAGTAGAAGCGTCGGAAAAGCTCCACGCTCGGAAGCACTCCGACGAAGGCTTCGCAGAGGTGCTGGAAGATCACCAGAATAAGAACTGCATTTGGGTGGAGATTCACTAACTCCAACCCATAGTGTTCCAAGATTCCCTGCAGAATTTTCTTTCTGGGAATCGGAACCCGCAGCGCAAGTATTCCTCAAAGATCACCAATTAGCCCTCTTGAATGATTGGGGTTTCTTGATCTTTCTCCGCTGGACGCCAGTTGATTAGCAGCCGTGGAGGGAGAATCTCTTCCTTCTCTAGTGTCACCAGACTCTCCTCTGTGTGGTGGACGGATCGGCTCCAGGATGCCATTTCTTGTGAAGGATTGGGAAGAAAGGTTGTGACTTTGGAGGCGACGAAGATGAGAAATGCAAAAGAGGGTTTTGTGCGGCAAGAAACTCTAAGGCAAATGAAGGGTTTTGGCTTGTGAAGCTTCCTCAAGAAGCTACCTTCTCCTTTTATATGCCTGAGACAACCCTTCATCTAATATTTTATTGATTTCCCATAATGGGTGCCTTCTCTCTGGAAACCCGTTATGCACTCCCTACAGTGAATCCGGAACAAAATATATTTTTATTATTTTTTGTTTCGAATTCGGGGGCTAGGGTGCACACAAAAACATGAAAATTTTGCAAAGATCATGGAGGAAATAATCCTTCATGTCTTTTGTAAACTAATTTTTATGTGTTGATTACAATGCATTTTTGTGATCGTCTCAAGATTTGCATGTTGATCACAATGCAATTCTGTGATCGCTGCAAGTAGGTAATCGCAACATATGCGATTATCACTCGATTAAGGCATTATGTTCTGATCGCGGCTTCAGTTCTAGTCGTGGCTTCAGTTCTGATCGCAATACCAGTACTGGTCGCGGTATAGCACATCAGTGTGTTTTTGATCGAAAAAGTTGTTACTTCGGATATACCTGAGTATGTTTGGTCGTAAAAGCATTTTTTGTGACCATGTTCTCGCACAGAGATTGTGAAGAGCTTTTATTTGGGATTATAAGTCTTGCATAATCCTTCTTGAGAAATCAAGGTATGAAAGGTAAAAGAAAATTTTATTTCTGACAATCTTTACATACAAAAGGGATACAGGCGACCAGAGCAACGACCTGATCCGAGAGAAGTTTACAAAGTTCTCCTAAGGACATATTGGCGTCAGTAGGATCTACACTGACCGCCCCAAGAGAACTAGCAACTACTCTAAGCCTATCTACATCATCCTGGAGCAAAGAAGCACTACTACTCCTGATCGTATTAGAGAGTTCTCGCTGCTGCCGAGCGTGGTCTCTCTCCAGGCAAAGTTAGTGTGCCTCTTTGCGAGAGTTGTCAAGACATTCTGCCAAATGCAGAATGGCTGAGGACATCTCCTCAAAATGCTTCTCCAACGCCTCTTTTTCTTCTTGGAGAGTTCGCTCGAAGGCTGCACCCTTGCCAAGAACTTGAAAGTTGGCAGACTGGTCGCTGGAGGCCCTGGCAATTTTGGTCTGCTGCATTCGCATGTGTGAGCTTCGAGGACGAAACGATTCATAGGGGGAATAGAGAAATTACCAATCCTTGCATTGGAGACAAATGAGGAGATGCAGAACTTCCCCCAAAAAACAGGTCGCCCGACGGAGGTCGAGGACCACTTGGTCGCGAAAGTGCAATCTTCCCACCAGAAAGCTGGTCATCGTGTGAAGTCTGATCGAGAGCAGCTACATTGTCCGCTCGCGACAATGTAGGGTCCCTCCATGGATCCCCGAAAACGATGTTCCAACCTGTGGGGTAGCATGCACAGGAAGAACTATAGGGTTCAAAGGAAGAGAGAGCAATGATGCATCCCTAACCTTTGCACCTACAGCTGCAACGCTACTGGAGGATCCTTCATCGACTTTTGCTTTTTTCTTTGGGGGAATTTGTTCCTCGTTAACCTGAAAAATTTCCAAAGTACGTTACTTTGAGAACGACCGAAACGAAAGCTGGAACTAGGTTTTTTGAAGGTACGTACTTTCTGGTCGAAGTTGAGTTTTAGTGATTCCTCATCACTTTCAATCTCAATGACGTTCTTGGAGCTCTGATCTGCCATTGAGATGAAAATGGAAGAGAAGAAGAGATAGCTTTGGAAAAGACTTAGCCGAGAAAGAACTTGTGAAGTTTTAGGGCTAAGAGGCTTCGGTATTTATAGCACCCAGAGGTGACGGTTCATTTTTCGAATGCCTCGAGTTCTTAAAACATATTTACAGTTTTATCTCTGGTTAAAAAACAAATCAACAATGCTATCATTACTTGTCAAAAGCAACCCGGAACCCGTCTCGGGAAATAAACCGCCGCATGTAGTGCGCCACTAAGTGTGGAAGTTGAAGCGTCGAGTCACTTATCCGATGCAGGATTAAAATTTGAAGTAAATATGTCTCTTCATTTTCTTCAAATTTGGGGGCTAGCTGACGAGGATTGTTACTCGAGCTAGTTCGGAGTAATGCATATCTAGTTCAAGACAGATTCAAACCAGACAAGTGTCCGGAGATCCATTGCTATGATCTCAGATGATCTGAGAAGCACGGACACATGGTCGCAGGCTTTGCACGATCATGAGATCGCAGAAGTTACGCGGTCAGGAGGCCGCAGAACATGCGCTATCAGAAGGTCGTTGACTACTCTCGACCAGGATAACTCGGGATTGCTTAAGCTCTGCAACAAGCATATCCCGAGAATCATGAAGATCCTTCCACGTATGAAGACAACTGCCAGGAGGTTAAGGTGTGAGGTTATCCCTTAATTGAACATGTTAAGCCTACGTGGAAGTTAAGTGTAGTTATCAAAACTGCACCCAAGCAACCGTTCAAAGCTGTTGTGCATTGGCACCCTTTTGACCAATATAAAAAGGTGAGCAAATGTACAATACAAGAGGACGACCGATCAAGGACAAACTTTCATAAGTTAATTTAGTCGTTTTTTAGCCAATCACACGGAAAAGATCTTCGCCTATGATGATCTTTTCTCCAACCTTGTAAACCCTTTTTTCCATACATAGTGAAATCACAACAGGACGTAGGGCTATTACTTCCACCATCGAGGGTCCAAACCTGTATAAATCTCTCTGTGTCCCATCTGACATTGTTCATCATCCCTTCCCGGAGGAACACCCTGAAAGGCCTCACAACTCACAAATTCTACATAAGATCGACTAAGAACCCCGAGTCCGAATCGTCGACAAAGGGGACCACTCATCGAGCGCTTTCACAATACGAACAAAGAGGGGTCTCCCCATCCGAAATCACTGACGGAATATACTGTCGAGGTAGACCGGAGTCGGAGAAGTAGTCCGCAATGAGTCATAGATGGCCATCTTCGCGGTCTCTCAATATATTTCCTATTGCTGCGCCGGTGACGTCCACGGGAAGAAGTAGCATCAAATCGGGCTCGAACTAGAGCTAGACGACATTTTGTGAGTGGTTGTGAAAAGTGAGTTTGTGAAGTGCTATGCTGTTTTGCAAGAGAAGTTAGATTGTGAGGAGAACGTTCTAAGGGGGGTTAAATATATAGACAAGGAGTCTAAAGGCTATATTCGAACGAGTAGGTTCCAACGGTTAGTTTCGAACAGCTATATTCAAACGGCTAGTTTCGAACTGCCATATTCCAATGGCTAGTTTCGAATGGCTATATTCCAATGAATACTTTTGAACGGCTAGTTTTCAACGGCTACATTCCAACGACTATATTCCAACGGCCATATTCTAACAACATTGCTAAATTTAATTCATGCATTGATTAATAAAGAATCGTACATAGATTAACAAAGAAACACACATGGTTGGCTATCCAAAGTAAATTCAAAACATCAAAACTAATCTTGGTCCTCCAGAGCTTTAAGTTTATCTCTTATCATCTTTATGCCAGCCGCATACTCCTCTTTCTGAGTGTCGTCCATGGTGGATTTGTTGATGCCCACCATTCTCGAGTATGCCTTGTATAAGGCAGACTTCTCCTTCGACTTCCCCAAGCTACGCAATGACTCGGACACACGAACTGCATCCTTCCTTTTTTCGACACGGTCATGGTGATTGTTGATGAAGGCATCAAGATCCTCTCGCATTGCCGCCATAGAATCCTGTGCTGCATCAATTTTTCTCTTACCTTTGAGCTTTGCCTTAGCTGCGTCTTGTCCTTCTGGCCATGTCTCTACTGGTGGCACATCATCGTTGTTAGACGATGATGTGTAGGTGCCCGACTCAGACAACCTGCTTCTTTTGTTGGCGGCATCAACGTAGACAGTGGACCACTTAGGTTGCCCGCAGACTGCCGTCCATCGGTGATCCAAGACGAACGGATGACCCATCTCCGTCTTGTACATCTCATAGGCCTGCATCATGAGTTGGTCGTCAGAATGACCGCTAACATAGACATCTTTAAGTCCGAGCCAAACACCATTAAATTGGACCACTTTTTTATTGCTCCGTTGCCAGTGGTCCTTGTAGTGTTTGGTCTCCCTTCTCCTGTTGTTGGGACCGTGTCGTTGAATGCCGTTGCGACATTTCCCCAGTACATATCAGACTTCCTATTGTTTCTATCAATAGGATCAAGTGAATTGCTGAGTCAGGAACTAATCTGTGTGTTGTCAACAAAAAATTGAATAACGAAGTCGAACGCAAATACATTTCCCTCATAGTACTCCTGTACAAAAATCACCGACTTACCAGTTTTATGTCATCATCGGTGGACCACGGTAAGCGCTTTGTCTTCCGTCTAGCGTCGACAGTAGCATTGGTGTTGGTCTCATCGATGACAACTCAGGCCGCCAGATCGGGTGGAGCAGAGTCTGGAGTGCTGTTGTCGGAGACAGACACAGAGTGCGGTTGAGGTGGGGAAAACTGCGTATAGGATGGCAGCATACCGACAAAATGAAAATTTTGTTATACCGTGGGGGCGGTGGAATTGCGTGGCCGTGTGGTGGATATGGACGATAATTTTGGCTGTACTGTGGATACGGTTAATAAGTCGGTGGATATGGATGATAGTTAGGGGGATAGGTGGCTGCAAAAAACCGGGTTACTGTTGGGTGTTTGGGTTTTTGGTGTTTTCGCCGGGAGAATGGGAAGAGCCAAGTCAGTTAACGAAATCACCCGGCAGATTAGAATACATGTCGGATTTTTAAAAAAATTTGCAAGAATTTGGAATGGATTTTGTTGTGGATGGATGGAGATTTTTGTGTGGAAATAGCTCAAGAACATGCCCTTTATATGGGATAGGGCTGCAAAACTTTTCTGTGATTTTTTTGGAATTTTTTGGGGACTTTTTGCTATTTTTTACGATTTTTAAGCACAAAAAACATTAAAATAACCACAAATGGCTATTTTCCCAACAGCCGTTTTTTTGTGACGCTGACAGGTGGGCCACGGCCACAAAAACCATTCAACAGCTCTATTTATTACTGCCAGTGACTTACATGGGGGCCCGCACGACACTTGCCCCATGTGTCATTCACTCGAGGTCAAAGCGGATGGGGAGCACCACGCGGTTTCTTTTTAATTTAAACACACATGTACGTTTTTGCTTTTACTGAATGATGCGTGGGCCCTAAAAAACGATGGCCCCACTGATCCATGACTCAGCCTAGGGGTGCGCGTCGTTGATGCCAGCGAGGCTAGCACACTCACTCGTTTTACGAGCTGGTGGGTTCCACGTGTAGGATCGAGGATGCCGACTAGAGGGGGTTGAATAGAAGGCTTTAAACTTTTCAATTAAAAACAACTTTTGCAAAGAATAAGAACAAAAGCAATATAACACAAATAAAAGGAAGAGAGAAGAAGACAAACACAAGGATTTTTCCCGATGTCTCAGAGACTCGCCCAGTCTTCCCTACAACTCGTTGAAGCACTCAAATGAATGAGTCTTGCTTCAACATCCACGAAGGATATTTCTCACTAGTGGTTGCTCCTTGTCCACTCTGGAAAGGCGAGCACTGATGCCTTTTACAATCACGCCGAGTCTCTCCAACAATCTTCGAATGGAGAGATCAACGGCCACGCCACCAAACTGTCTAGGTGAGGGCGTTCATCAAGAGTAATAGGTTGCAAGGTCTCTCCTAGTCCTCCAACAATCACCGAAAAATCTAGATATGCAAAATGATGTGAACAGAAAACTCGGTGGATCACAAAAACTCACAACTTGATCAAAAGATCAAGATTTTGTGTTAAGAACTAAAGCTCAAGTGTGTATATGAATATGAGACGGCTTGGTGTTAAAAATAACTGCTCAATGCCTCTGTTTATAGCCCAAAATGATCAAAAGAGCCATTGTGCACGAGCTGTAAAGTGACAATGCATGCTGACAGTCAGCATAGGTCACGACCAGTACGAAGTAAATCTCGGAGAAAACTCAGCTAGCCGTTTGAGGTCGAAAAAGGAAACAAAACAGCTCATGCTGACAGTCAGTGTCCATAACCACAGCTCGACCAGTTAAAACAAAAAAACTCAAAACAAACAACTCGAGATCAAAATGCACACTGACACTCAGCATAGGCAAAAAGAAATTTGGCTCAAAAAACATGCTCTTTGGACAAATGGTAGTTAAACAAACTGACAGTAAGCATAGCACACTGATAGTCAACATGGATAAAAACAACCATAACTTTTGATGCAGAAATCCGATTAAAGTGTTTTATAGCTCGTTTGAAAGATAATTAAAAGGGCTATATTTTTATCGATAGAAGCAAAACCAAGATCTACCTAGATCTTTCTAGAAAATACAAAAAATCTTCTCTTGTCAAAAACTCATCTGAAAACCAAATCTTTTCAAAACAAATCCTACCAAAAAGAATGAATGCAGTGACCTAAGAGTTTCTCGGTTTATGCTGGAAATGTAAAGAGGATTTGCAACCCCTCTTTATAGTATGATTAAAACTAAGAAACAAAATTCTAAACCGATCAAACTCCAAAACACCGAGATCGGTAATAAAACAAAATTTACCTCAGGTCCTTTGCATCTTTAATCTTGCGATTTGTGTCTCATCTTTGTACTTTGTGACTTGTGCTTTATCTTTTTCACGTTTGGTTCATCTTGGTCATCTTGCACATCTTCCCAACAAAGCTCTGTATCAAGTAGCTCAAAAACACAATTAATCTGAAACACTTGTTTTCATTAATCATCAAAATCAGGCATAATGGCCTAGATGCAACAATCTCCCCCTTTTTGATGATTGATGACAACAAGTGTTCGATAATAAATAATAAAAAATATAACTCCCCCTAAATGTATGCATGGGATCTCATGATAAATCATACATCAATAAGCATAAGACAATAAAGACCCAATCACCATCATATATAAATAATAAACCATTCAACACATCATATCCATAATGACAACATATAAGACAAACATCCATATCCATAACACATAAAAGTCATATGAATATATCCATCCAAAACATAAAGTGTTATACAAAACTTCTCCCCCTTTGGCAGCAAGCACAAAAAGTTGGGAGCCAACACAGAAAGCCTAGGGTTCATCATCAGAAGAGAAACCCACAACGGCTATATCTCCGGAGCCTGCTGGAGATCTAGTCAGGTCGACGGCTAGGGAAGCTGGGTCAGTGGAAGCCGGAGCAGCAGGGGCCAGAGTAGTAGGAGCCGAAACAGCAGGACCTGAAGCTGATCCTAGCGAGGATGGAGCTGGGCGGGCCCTCTTGCGAGGGGTAGAGGTGGTTGAAGAAGGCAGTCGGCTCAGAATCTCCTCCTGCTGGGCCTGAAGACGAACCAAAATCTGATGATGCTCCTCCTGAGTACGAAGAATCTACTGCTGAGCCTGAAGTAGCTGATCCAGGGAATGCTGAAGCTGAGCAAAAGAGGAGGATCCGATGCTTGTATCTGCAGTAGGGGCAGGATCTGGTGCCTGTCCTGCAGCCTCATCGCCTGACTCCCCAGCATCATCGTCGTCAGATGTGGAAGAGTCGGGCCCAGGTGTAGCTATAGGGTGAGCTCCCAGACGGCGATCAGCCTGGCCCAGAGGGTTGAAGGGAAGAGGATGATGGGGCTGCGGTAAGAAGCATCGCCATGATGTATGGAGCATATACCAGCTGGCGACGTGGGGCAAGAAGGACGTGCTGAATCTCACTGATGATGAGATCAGCAACGTCGAATGGCTCCTCCCTGAAGATAGAGATCAAAACGTGGAGGGAAAGATAAGTGACTCTGGCCTTGTCTCCGGTCATAGGGACCAAAGTGAGGCAAAGAATCCGTAGGGCCAGATCAACATTGCGGCGCAGGCCAGCGATGTGACGGAGCTGGAAGGGACCAGAATAAAGCATGGCCACCTCCCGATGCTCAAGATATGGGAGAGTGTGGAGCTGGCGTCCAAATGCAGGATGAACCAGTCCTAGAGCGGCCTCAAACTGCTCCTTCATGACAGTGTGGACTTGGAGGCTTGTCATGAAGGTCAGTGAGTCACACTGAGAGATGAAGACGGTGGCGTAGAACTGGTGGATGGGCTCATCGGCCCAGTGAAGAGAAGAATCAGAGACAAGATCTCTGATCCCGACAGAAGCAAAGGAGTCCGCCAGGAGACGATGCCTGTGTGAGAGGCAATCGTGGACCAGGAGAGGGAGCGATGGGCAAAAATGGGGACGCGGCTGTATATGCTGGTGAACAGGTCAAGGTGGAGGTTTGTGTAAAAAGTCAGGACGCTGCAAGAATCGCGACCTGTGGGACGTGGGGACAGGTAAGGGTTTGTGGAGTGGAGTGTGCGGAGGCGACTTGCGTGCCATCGGGAGTAATCCACGGGGACGCACTCGGGCAGAGGAAAAACAGCGGGTCTCAGATGTCTGACCCGTTGAACGACTGCTGTTTGCAGCATTCTTTCGACGGGTTACACGTCGAGAGGGCTGGTCAGACATGGCGAACGAAAAAATAGAGAGGGAAAGAAACAGGGACTTGAACAGAGAGATGAAAAGAGAAGCTGAAGAAGCGACGACCACGGTCGAAACATGATCGGTGAGAAGAGGCACGGCGAGCTGAGGTGGCCCTGGGCTAGGCACGACACGGTGGACAAAGCACGACGAGGCGGCGTGGCTAGGCACGTGGAAGTGCGGCAGTGCACAACAAAACACGATGCGGCGGCGCACGGCCAGGCGGCGGCGAGGTGAGGCGGCGGCACAACATGACAAGGAGGAGGCACCGGCGGCGAGGTGATGTGGCAGTGCGGCACAACGAGGATGCATCGGCGAAAATGGCAGCGGCGGCGAGGAGGAGGAGACGAAGAGACGGGAAGAAGAAACATTAGTTTTAGGGTTTTGGACTCACACACTGATAGTCAGTCTGATATACTGACAATCAGTTCAAAAACCAGAAACATGGAACTGACAATCAGTGTGGAGCATTGACAATCAGCACAGAAACCTGGGATTTGAAACTGACAGTCAGTATGTCAAACTGATAGTCAGTGTGGGTCACAAAATTTTGACCAGAGGATACGACCAAAGTTGAAACACATGACTGACAGTCAGTGTATGAGACTGACTGTCAGCATGGTTAATAACTTCGACCAGAGGCTACGACCAGGCTCCTAAACAAAGAACTGACAGTCAGTTATAGATGCTGACTGTCAGCATGGGTCACCACTTTGACCAAACAGAAAATTTCGACCAGAGAGAGAATAAAATATATTTTAATACAAATAACACATCAATTAGCATTTGAAATATCAATAATGTTCAATTCACCTCTGAGAAAACAAAATCTACTCTCATCTCGGGGTTTGGTGAAAATATCTGCTAGTTGTAACTCAATTATGATATAACTAACATCTATATCCCCTTTTGCCACATGATCTCTTATAAAATGGTGCCATATTTCAATATGTTTAGTTCTAGAATGTTGAACAGGATTATTAGCAATTTTAATGGCAATTTCATTATCACACAAGAGTGGCACTTTTCAAATGTAATCCCATAATCCAAAAATGTCTACTTCATCCACAAAATTTGAGCACAGCAATTACCTGCCGAAACATATTCTCCTTCAGCAATGGAGAGAGCTACGGAGTTCTATTTCTTAGATGACCATGATACTAACGATCTCCCCAAAAGTTGACAACTACCAGATGTGCTTTTTCTATCAATTTTGCAACCCGCATAATCTAAATCCGAATAACCAATTAATACAAAATTTGGATTTTTCGGATACCAAAAGCCTAAGTTGGGGTAGCATTTTAAGTACCTAAGGATTCTCTTAATAGCAATCAAATGACATTCCTTAGGGTCTGACTGAAATCTAACACATAAGTAAACACTAAACATGATGTCAGGCCTAGATGCAGTAAGATAAAGCAAGCTACCAATCATAGACCTATAAAGTTTAGAGTCGACCGCTTTTCCATTGTTGTCCATATCCAGATGTCCATTAGTAGCCATGGGAGTTTTGATTGCTTTAGCATCTTCCATCCCAAAGTGCTTGAGCAAGTCCTTCACATACTTCGTTTACTCACGAACGTACCGTTCTTGAGTTGCTTGATTTGTAGTCCAAGGAAGAAGCTTAGCTCACCGATCATTGACATCTCAAATTCCCTGGACATCATTTCTCCAAACTCATGACAAAAATATTCATTAGTAGATCCAAAGATAATATCATCAACATATATCTGACAAATGAACAAATCTTTTTCAATCCATTTTGTAAAGAGAGTTGTGTCAACCTTCCCAATTTTAAAACCTTTTGATAAAAGAAAATCTCTAAGTCGTTCATACTAAGCTCGAGGAGCTTGCTTGAGACTATAGAGAGCTTTAGAAAGTTTGAACACATGGTTTGAAAATTTGGAATCTTCAAAACAGGGAGGTTGTTGCACAAAAACTAATTCAGATATCTCACCATTTAAAAAGGCACCTTTTGCATCCATTTGAAATAACTTAATATTAAAGTTTGATGCATAAGCAAGAAGTATACGAATAGCTGCAAGTCTTGCTACTGGTGCAAAGGTTTCACCAAAGTCTAAACCTTCGACTTGAGAAAAACCTTGTGCAACAAGACGAGTTTTGTTTCTAATTACTATACCATTTTCATGTTGCTTATTCTAAAAACCCATTTTGTTCCAATTATATTATGATCCTTGGGTCTCTCTACTAAAGTCCAAACTTTATTCCTAGAGAAATTATTTAGTTCATCATGCATAGCATTTACCCAAACAGGATCACTAAGAGCTTCATCAACAAGTTTAGGTTCTAGTGAAGATACAAAAGAATGATGTTCACAAAAAGAAGCAATACGAGAGTGAGTTTGAACACCCTTACTGACATCACCCAATATTTGATCTAAAGGGTGATCCTTGGTGATCGTTTGATGTTGCCTTGGTGCTTCTTCTTATGCTGCTTCTTCTTGACTTTGTTCTGATAGATCAATATGAGATGATGATGTATGTTGATCATCACTCTCTATATTCTCATCATCTTCTTGATCATCTTCTCTTGGTTTGATGTCTCCAATGGTAATGTTCTTCACAGCTTCTTGAGAATCTTCACAAGTGACATGCTCCTTTTGTGAGCCATTAGTTTTATCGAATTCTAAATCACAAGATTCTTCGATACAACCAGAATTTTTATTAAAGACTCGATAAGCCTTGCTAGTGGTGGAGTATCCGACTTCTACTCTTCTTTGAAATTTACCACCAAAGTTTCTTTTTCTAAGGATGTAACATTTACAACCAAAAACTCGAAAATAAGAAACATTTGGCTTACGCCCAATAAGAAGCTCATAGGGAGTTAAATTCAGAAGAGGATGCAAATAAAGCCGATTAATAGAATAGCAAGTAGTATACACAGCTTCAGCCCAAAAGCGAGTAGGAGTATCATACTCACTAAGCATTGTTCTTGCCATTTCTAATAATGTTCAATTTTTCCTTTCAACAACTCTATTTTGCTGTGGAGTGTAAGAAGTAGAAAATTCGTGTTTAATGCCTAGCGAGTCACAAAAATCAACTAGGGTTGAATTAACAAATTCTCCACCATGATCACTACGGATTTTCTTGATGGAAAGTTCGAATTCAGTTGAAACACGTTTTGCAAAACTTTTGAAAACATAGGGGGTTTCAGATTTTTGAGAAATAAAGAAAACCCAAGTGTAGCGAGTAAAATCATCAACAATAACAAAACCATAGTTGTTACCCCCGATACTTTGGAACTCGGAAGGTCCAAATAAATCCATATGCAGCAGTTCCAAAGGTTTGCAAGTTGAAAGAACGCCCTTAATCGGATGTGAAGTAGCTACTTACTTGCCAGCTTGACAAGCGCTACAGGGTTTATCCTTTTCAAAATTCACATCTTTTAAGCCAACAACCAAATCACGTTTTAAAAGCTTTCACTAGTACAGAAATGCAGTCTACTAACCTCCATCTTCTATCGGTTATTAGCGATTTAGTAGAAAACTGTTAAAAAAGGTGCTTCGCGGTCATAAAAGGCATATGGGATGTATTTTTCCTATTGGTTTGTAAGAAACTTACCAATAGAAGAAGCCAAATGATTTACTCTAGTGGTGATGAACATATTTACCGTTAGAAGAGATGCATAAGTACTGACGGGAGAATATTGTGCGCCGATAGGACTGGTCGACTTCTACAACTAGTCTTATTCTATCGGTAATGTATGTCTATACCAACAGAATATGTACAAAAATTCCTATCGGTAGGATGTAGTGTGCCGATAGAACTGTTCTCCTTGTACAAATAGTTTTATTCTATCGGTAAAGTATGTTTATACCGACAGAATATCTCAAAAATTCCTATCGGTAATATGTAGTGTGTCAATAGAACCGTTCGCCTTCTACAAATATTTTTATTCTACCGGTAATGGATACTTGTACCGTTAGAAGATATCGAAAATTTCTTAGAACTATTCGTCTTCAAATAGTTTTATTCTATCGGTAATGTATGTTTATACCGTTAGAAGATAGCGCAAATATCTTAGAACTGTTCGCGTTCTACAACTAGTCTTATTCTATTGGTAATGTATGTCTATACCGACAGAATATGTACAAAAATGCCTATCGGTAGGATGTAGTGTTCCCATAGAACTGTTCTCCTTCTACAAATAGTTTTATTCTATTGGTAATGTATGTTTACCCAGATTGCTGTGTCATGCATTACCCAGTTTGATTTTGTTTCAGCCATGTACCAGTACCTTTTCTAACGGTAAATACACATATTTACCGATAGAACAACACATGTATTTGCTGTGTCATGCATCATCTAATGGTAAATACACATATTTACCGATAGAACAACACAATATTTGCTGTGTCATGCATTACCCAGATTGTTGTGTCATGCATTACCCAGTTTGGTTTTGTTTCAGCCATGTGCCAGTACCTCTTCTAACGGTAAATACACATATTTACTGATAGAACAACACATGTATTTGCTGTGTCATGCATCATCTAACGGTAAATACACATATTTACCGATAGAACAACACATGTATTTGCTGTGTCATGCATCATCTAACGGTAAATACACATATTTACCGATAGAACAACACATGTATTTGCTGTGTCATGCATCATCTAACGGTAAATACACATATTTACCGATAGAACAATACCTGTACCTGTTCAGCAATGCACCAGTACCTGTTCTAACGGTATATGTGTGTTTGTACTGATAGAAGATGTGAGTACAAAATTACCCGCACTTAGTCTAACGGGCATTTCATGTATTTACAGTTAGAAATAGGTCCAGTATAAGTAAAATCCCACTCGACCATTGCTGAGCTGCTATTTTGTTCTATTGCACACTGTGTCCCTCTGTTTGTGATGAAAGTTCCACGCTCGCAGCTATACTGCTAGGGTGATCAGGGCAAGCTGGAAGGAAGTTGAATGCACCCCTCTCTTTAAGGTAAGCTTAATTGTCATCACTTATCTCTCTCTCCCTCTAGATCTCCCTCCCTCTCTACTTGTAAGCTAGCTATATTGTGTAGTTCCAAGCTTGTAGCTCCAAGCTTGGGAGCTAACTAGCTGGAAATACCTCATGTTTTAGGAGCTCACTAGCTTGTATTGTGTAGTTAGCTAGGTTAATTAGTGTTAATTTTGTCAGGCTAGGGTTTAACACATCAGTTGTAAGAGGCTGTACATGTACATATACATAACTTAATTGGGCAGGTTTCATGCATGGCTGACTCGTTAAATTTTGTTAATTATAGATGGACAGGAAATATTGGATGTATGGAATAAAACGTACTACTCTTAAATATTTGGATGGTGTGAATGAGTTTATTAAATTTGCTGAGCAACAAAAGGAGAGGAAGGGAGAGAAAAATATGCTTTGTCCTTGTACAGATTGTATGAACTTGAAGAGGTTTAGCAACTCTGATCAAATTAAGAGTCATTTGATTCATCGTGGTTTTAACGCGCGATACACCCGTTGGATATGACATGGCGAAGATCTTGAGGAAACAAGCACCACTACTACCAATCAGCAGGACTCAGATGTGGATTGCAATAATATCGATGATCATCCGAATTTTGATAATGTTCATTCCGATGTGCACGTAGATGATGATGATGACAATCTAGATGAGATGTTACGTGATGTAGAGGAAGATTACAACGAAAATGACTTCTGTGAATTTGAGAAACTGATTGCTGACTCTGAGAAGCCTCTGTTCCCTGGATGTGCAACATTTACAAAACTGTCTTCTGTGCTGAGATTATATAACTTGAAGGCAGGCAGCGGTTGGAGCGATAAGAGTTTCACGGCACTATTAGATCTTCTAGCGGACATGCTTCCAGAGGGAAATGAGTTGCCAAGATCTACTTACCAAGCCAAAAAACTGTTGTGTCCGTTGGGAATGGAAATCGAAAGAATACACGCATGCCCAAATGATTGTGTGTTGTACCGTAATGAGTACTCCAGTTTGCATGTTTGTCCAAGATGCGGCACATCGAGGTATACGCATAGGGACCGGATTGACAGTAAACGTCATGAGGTAAAGAAAGGACCACCGGCGAAAACTAAGTGGTACTTGCCTGTGATACCTAGATTGAAGCGGTGTTTGCAAATCCGAAAGTCACGAAGCACTTGCGTTGGCATGCTAAAGCCCAGAAACAAGATGGAAAACTGAGACACCCAACTGATTCTATTCAATGGAGAAACATCAACAGAACATTTGCTGAGTTCGGCGGCGAAGTTAGGAATATAAGGTTCGGGCTGAGTACAGATGGTATGAACCCACATGGTAATATGAGCAGTCGGCATAGCACTTGGCCAGTTCTTTTATGCATCTACAATCTTCCTCCTTGGTTATGCATGAAGCGCAAGTACATCATGATGGCGTTACTAATCTCAGGACCCAGACAACCCGAAAATGATATTGACGTGTTTCTAGCGCCTTTAATTGAGGACTTACAGAAATTGTGGAGCGAGGGGGTGCAGGTGTGGGATGCATACAAGAAAGAGAATTTCATCTTGCGGGCCCTGATATTTTGCACCATAAATGATTTTTCGGCTTACGGCAATTTGTCAGGGTATAGTACGAAAGGAGCCAAGACTTGCCCTATTTGCCTAGATGAAACTGAGAGCATGTGGCTGCGAAACTGCCGAAAAACAGTGTACATGGGTCACCGCAGGTTTCTTCCGGTGCATCACACGTACCATAAGAAGAGGAAATCATTTAATGGGAAGACTGAGAAGGGATCAGCTCCAGTGTTTCTGACCGGTAAGGAGATTTACTCGCGCGTGAAGGACAGCAAAGCTGAGTTCGGTAAGTATTCTAAATCTCGAGAAAAAATGTTTGGAAGAAGAGATCGATTCTTTGGGATCTACCGTACTGGGAGCACTTACAAGTTCGACATTGCATTGACGTCATGCATGTAGAGAAAAATGTCTGTGACAGTTTGATTGGTTTCTTATTGAACATTCCAGGAAAGACAAAGGATGGTGTGAAAGCTCGTCGTGACATGGTGGAAATGCGGATAAGGACTGAACTTGCACCTTTGGAGAAGGGAAAGCATACATACCTCCCCCCGGCCTGCTATACGTTGTCCAAGAGCGAAAAACTAGAACTCTGTCGGTGCTTGCACGGTGTTAAAGTTTCATGTGGGTATTCCGCGAACTTGAAAAAACTTGTGTCCATGAAGGACCTAAGACTGGTTGGCACGAAGTCCCACGACTGCCATGTGCTGATGTCACAAATGCTTCCCATAGCTATCAGAGGCATTCTCCCAGTTAAAGTCAGAGAGACAATCACAAACCTATGTTATTTCTTCAACGCAATATCTTGCAAGGTAAGTACGTGGACTCGTACTATAAGTTAATTACCTCCATTTGTGGAGCTTAATTAAAAGATTTTTCTGATATGAATATTTGGCGCAACTGTGTCCTCGTAGGTAATTGATCCAGATGGACTGGACGCTTTGCAACGCGACGTGGTTACAACTCTTTGTCAGCTCGAGATGTATTTCCCTCCATCCTTTTTTGATGTTATGGTCCATCTGATTGTTCACCTTATCAGAGAAATTAAGTTTTGTGGACCCGTGTGCCTGCGCTACATGTATCCATTTGAGAGATTTATGGGTGTATTGAAGGGATACGTAAGGACTCGTCGTCGACCCGAGGGGAGTATCATGGAAGGTTATGCCACCGAGGAGGTGATGGAATTTTGCACAGATTATATGGCCGGGGTTGACCCAATTGGCGTTCATAGGTCCCGACATGAGGGTAGGCTTCAAGGCATCGGAACGATTGGATTCAAAGCTATCGTCCCCGCCCGTGATGTGTACGCAAAATCACATTTTTGGGTCTTACAACACATGACGGAGGTTGAGCCATACATACACGAGCACAAGGTAATTTACGGTCAAAGAATCCTTCGAAGTCAGAGATTTGAGTCACCAGAGAACATAACAGGAAATTTGCTGGGTGAATCCAAGAAAGAGTCACGCGAGCTGCCGAGGGCTCCATAAGTGAAACTGTGACATGGTTGGCTAGAGGCCCAAGATTCACTGTAGGGACTTGGCAGGGTTACGACATCAATGGGTATTCATTTTACACAAGAGTTCAGCCAAGAGTAGCACGCAATGTAGCGGAGTCACACTGTTTGCTATTTCTGAGGATGCCAGGTCAGTAAGGGTGCTGAACTCATATTACGGTGCTATTGACGAAATATGGGAGCTCGATTACGGATTATTTAAGATTCTCTTGTTTCGATGCCAATGGGTCAAAATCCCTCGAGGTGTTCAAGTTGACAGTTATGGGTGTACTCTCATCGATCTTGATAGAGTCAGACACCAAGACGATCCATTCATACTTGCAAAGCAAGCCACACAGGTATTCTACATCGTTGACCCGTCCAATCCAAACTTGCACGTTGTCTGATCCGGGAGGATCTCCAAGTCCTGATCGCATGTGGCTTCGCGACCAAGTCCTGATCGCATGCGGCTTCGCGACCAAATCCTGATCGCATACGGCTTCTCGACCTTAACCGTGTTCGGAAAGGATTCGCGACCATGGATTGGTCCGCGACCAGGAAAAGGAATTTGTTCCCTGTTCGGAATTGTAATCAGATCCGAATGTGTATAACTAAGCTTATCTGTTTAAGATTAGTTATATGAGTCTAATACGTTTAGGTCCCTAAGTCTGATACGTACTCATACGATTGGACTATAAATACCTTGTAATAGTTCTAGTTTAGATCATCGAATTCAATCGAAGAGTCATAGAACTTATTTGAGTTTTAGACACTTATAGTTCCTTCGACGTAGGCAAGTGTGCCTAACGTTCGACGTGTAAAGCCCTCTTTGAAATAAAGAGTTGTGCAATTACTTTGGGTTTCGGTATTTCCGAGTAAGATCCCGTTATTCCGCATATTAGAATCTGGGCGAGCCTAGTGTGAAAACCAAGACTAGGTTTCAAACGGATCATTGTCCTCCACAGCAAGAGACATATTGTTGGGGTTGAAGACGTTGTCGACGAAGAGGAGTATAACCAATTCGACGAAATACCTCCATTTTTAGAGGACATTCAATCTATCCCTACTGAAGATATCGACGAAACAACGTATCTGCGAGATGATCACGAAGAAGGATTATGGGTTGAGAACCATTGATGATTATTTTCTATTTCAGGGAAAAATGCCAAGCAAATTGCCCACAAGTTGTGCATCAAGGTGAGGAACTTATCATTAATACATCAGGCAATACATTTTTCTTTAGAACTTAATGATAAGCTAGTTCACAGCATTAATATATCTCAATTTTACTCCACAGCATGAGTTCTAATATGTACAGTACCTTTATCTTGTAAGAACTTAATTCTTCCCTTCAAATTTTCTTGCCAAAATCTCATTGCAGCCTCTTGCTTCTTCAAAAATTAAGCTCTCCAAAAATCCCATTCCCTGAAACATCATTTTCCAATGCCCTGCCCACTTCAAAAATTACTCTGGGAAAAATTTACTTGTTCTATCGGTATTATTTTGTTTTACCGTTAGAATAAATCCATTGGTCTGACGGTATTTTTTTTGTTTGTACCGATAGAAAAGGGCATCCACTACTTTAATGTGTCTCAGGAACTTCAAAAATCTCTGGGAAAAATTTACTTATTCTATCGGTATTATTATGTTGTACCGTTAGAATAAATCCATTTGTCCAAAGGTATTTTGTTGTTTGTACCGATAGAAAAGGGTATCCACTACTTTATTACACATGGCCCTTGAGTTTCCCTCTAGTCGAACAGTTCCAACTTATAGCATCTCTTTGAGAGCGAAGAAAACCACAACCTCCGCAGTGACCACTGACTTCCTCACTCCCACACGACGATCGCCGGCTGGATATTGGTTCGCCACTGCCACCGGTTCATATTTTCGTCCTTCGCTGGCCGCTGCTGCATTCCACACTGCCTCTCCATCACCACAACTGATTGCCGTAAAATACCCTAATTCGTCGTTCTTTTTCCAGCATCTTCCTTATTTGATCTTAGTGTTTTGTACGTACTAATTCTTCGAGTTTTGCAATTAAACTAGGGTTCCCTATTGTGTTGGATTATGTACATTCCGCAGGCAATGTTGATTTAAATTAGGGTTGACATAATATGTTCCAGTGCTGTAATGAACCTATTTTGAGATTTTAACTTATCTATACTACTGTATGTGTGATCAATTGTATCCAACTGCCATGTAATACACATTATATGTTGGAGGTGTTCTTACACATCTTCTATCGGTATCTCCTGTATTTGCCGATAGAAAAAATTGTTATGTTCTATCAGCAGCTCATGTGTTTACCAATAGAAAAGATTTCTGAACAAGTATTAAAACTTTGGATCTGGAAGAATATGAGCCATGCAATGTACTAGTTTGGTTGGGAATTTTTACTCACTTGGTATGAATATATGGCAATGTGGATGGGTCTTCGATGTATATGTTTCAAATGCATATACATGTGACTTTTCCCAACCTAATAGATGTGAAGTCCTGATGATTTGCATACAGGTAATGCTAAAGATAACCAAGAGAGAGTGCTATAAACCATGTTATTCCTTTTTTGGTTGTGACCTACTTTCTGTGCTACTTCAATATCTTTATATTCCATTAGCATTAGGTTTGTCAGATTATGCACAGTGGTACTTAGATGCTTGTGTGCATATTTATGTGTGAAATAATAATGCTGGCCCATAAATATTAGTATAGAAAATTATGGAGAATGTTGACTTAAACCAAGATTATGTATAACCAGTGAATGGCGGCTTATCAACAATATTCCATATATACACATAGAGAACATTGTTATGTTCTATCAGTATCTCATGTGTTTACCGATAGAAAATATTCTTATGTTCTATCGGCAACTCATGTGTTCATCGATAGAAAAGATTGTTATGTGTGAAATAGTAATGCTGGGCCATGAATATTAGTATAGCAAATCATGGAGCATGCTAACTTAAACCAAGATTATGTGATGCCAGGTGATGCCAGTGAATGGCGGCTTATCAACAATATTCCATAACACAGGGAACATTGTTATGTTCTATCAATATCTCATATCTTTGCCGATAGAAAACATTGTTATGGTCTATCGGTATCTCATGGGTTTACTATAGAAAACATTGCTGAACACTTCAGCAATTAATTTTTGCATGTCTTTTAGTATTATTTTCTTCGGACATCCCTTTTGCAGCCCTAACTAGTCTCCAATCCTGAACTGAGTTATGGAATTCCAAGATGAATTAATTGCCATATGTTGCCTGCTTCCTATATGAAAAAGTGTAGATGAAAATGCTCAGAAATAGAATCTTATCTTCTATTGGTAGTTTCTGTGTTTACCGATAGAAAAAATATTTAAAATAGGTCCTTTTGCTTTGTAAAATGATTTGGTTTGTGTTTCCATTAAATTTTTGATGGTTTGTTGATGGTTTTGTAGGGAAAGACATGTCGTCGTCTTCATCGGATGGTACTAGTGGTTCGACTAGGGCCAACCCCAACGTAACTGAAGATGCAACTGGTTCATCCCAGCGCAAGAGGGTGGGGCGAGGCGCGACGGCGTTGGGCCGTTTGGCCAAACGCACGGATTTTTCTTGTGAGTTCAACCAATTTGGGAGGCTGATCGAAAAGAATGCTGGGAAGTACGCAGCCTACGTTGGGCTGTTGGCGAAAGAAAGGGTGAAGATCACCGTCCAGAGTTGGAAGGACGTGACGGCGGACGAGAGGGATAGGTTGTGGGCAGAAGTGAAGGTTAAATTAACTGAAAGCACTGAACTCTTTCGTAATCACGTTCTCTTGGCTTATACTAAAGTTTAACTAACTCGTGATTAATTGTATGCATTGTTTGAAAACAGGCTAAGTGGAACATCCCCAACGATACACCTAGGACAGCCTGCTTGAAGGATATGAATGGAACATGGAAAACCTTTAAGAGCTGGCTCGTCAGTAACTTCCTCGCTGTGGGGAAATCTCCTTACGAGAAGTACCCCTTCATATCGGAGGAGGTATGGTAGGAATTCACCAAGCAGAAGGGGACCGAGGAGTTCAAGGCCCTTAACAAGAAGAATAAGGCGATCCAGAAGAGGAACGACCACCCGCATCGGCTCGGATCCCGGGGCTATGCGGGGAAGCAGGAGCAGTGGAAGAAGGAAGACGAGCAAAATTCTGTCATTGACTCCCCTGAGTTGCCGCTCTCTGAGATTCGGGATGAGAGGTGCAAGCGATGGTGGAGGGGGAGAGGGTCTGTGCAGTTCGCAAACACTAGGGACGCCAACGTTGTGAGGCGAATGGTAAGTTGGCTAACCTCGTAAACTGTGTGCGCACAAGTGTATATAAGGCAATTTGTCTCACAAGGTACCTTTAAATGTAACATATCTCTTTTGAGAAGGAGGCAATGGAGGGATTGTTTACCCTGCAGAGGGAGAACAACATCGTCACCCGGGCTCTAGGAAATAAGGAGCATCCCGGGCGGACACGGGCCGTGGGAGCCATTGTGTCGTGGAAGGACAGTTTCGCAGATCCGGCTCCACCGAGGAAGAAGGCCCGCTCCTGGAAGGAAAAGGAAGCGGAGCTCTCCGATAAGATACGGGCTGAGGTATGGGCTGAGATACGAGCTGAGGTGCAGTCTGAGGTCGCACAAATTAGGGAAGAGTTTGCACAGTTGAAAGAAGCATTGCTGTCCAAGAGTGCAGATGCGGATCCTCAGGACGACGGCACCCCGCGGGGTCGGATAAGCAGTTGCTCTTCGAAGGTCCTCGCGGATCCAGTGGATCTACTTGAGGTATTGCAAGCCTTCATCTGTGCACTTAAGTTGATGCCACTCCCATTCTGTTAGAGTTGTTTCGCTAACCTGTTTTAATTGTTACAAATTTGCAGGAGCCGGAGGGCTGCATCCTACTGACTCACCTAGGCAACGGGCAGGAAGTAGTTGCACACGGCTTCGTATATCCGTCTGGGCCGGATGTCCGGATCCACTGCGTACTTCTGCGGTTGGGATTCGCAAAGGTACAGGTGGATATGGCCATGCCGGGCTACAACGATTCTCCATTGCCAGTCCCAACAGAGGAAATGCAGACACTTGCTGAGGCAGTGGACTCCTACATACAGTGACCCAAGAAGTGTGTTCTAATACAACAGGTAAATCCTACACATTTTAGTTTACATCCTACTCAGTACACTCAATTTGCAAAATCTAACATATGTGCTCATTAATTGAAGTGGCCTGCCGGTGTGCTACCAGGGGACTGCGCCCCCAACTCGGGGCATGAGGCCGGATCTCGTGCGAACCTGAACACAGCAAAGACGCCCTCGACCCCAGCCAGCGCATCCACGCCTTCACCTCGGAAGAAAGCCGCCATCACCTCGCCCTTGCCTTCGAAGGTACGCGCTCAGTCCCCAGCAAAAGGCAAGGGCAAAGGCAAGGGCAAAGGGCGAAAGGGACAACCGGAGAGGTTCAAGAACGGGTTCCCACTCGTGTCGAAGGCAGCTTTGCACAAATTGGATCAATCAACCAGAGACCTCCACGAGTGGTACCTACACCGAGCTCGGCGCAATCTGAACTTCTTAGTTCCCTACAGGCCTGGGCAGTTCCACCGTGAGCCCAGGAGTATATCCATGGCACACGAGGATCTGTTCGACCTCTACAACTAGCGGGAGCTCGATATGTCTATCATACGGACTGGAGTCCTGTGAGTTTGCTGATGCTATGTATTGCTGTTTTCTAACTCTGTTTGTTAACTCTGCATTGTTGTAGTTCATTTGAAATGTAGTAACTTTCTGTGTAATACTAATGTCGTCCTTTGCATGCAGGTGCATGTACAGGCTAGCATCGGAGGCTGCATGTGACAAGGTGGGTTTCCTCGACCCAGAGAAAATAAGTCTCACGATGCTAGAGCACGACGCCACGCATGCTGAGCAGTACATATCCAATGCGCTGATGGCGCAGCAGGACAGGGAGTTCATTCTGGTGCCATACCACCAAAGGTTAGTGTATTTCATACTAATTTAACTCAATCTTGTATGTTACACCTGAGATATACTTTGAGCTAGCGGTCCTCTTTTATGTACAATGTAGGGGCCACTGGATCCTCATTGTGATCTGTCCGTGGAGCAACGAGGTGTACTACCTCGATTCGATGCGTGACAGATTACCGAACGAATATGTGGTCAAGGGGAATATGGAGGCGTAAGTAACATATATGTTCGATTTAAATTTTGATCACCTCACTAGCTAATGATAATACATTAACCGGCAATGCTAACTGAAATGCAGGGCTTTTGAGAAATATGTGTCCGCTGGAGGGAGGCATGCCGCACTGCAGGGCTCCCTACTAGCTTGGAAAGAATATGACGTACTCACGAGACTTTTTGTTTATGCTTAATTAGTTTATGGAAACAATAGCTAACATGTCTTCGCATATGCAATTATCTCAGTGCCATCAGCAGCCGCAATCATGGGAATGCGGGTTTTATGTGCTGCGCTACATATACGACCTAGTGCGGACAAACTTTGCCCAATTCCCCCAGGTAAGCATCGATAGCTAAGTCAAATTTGAAAATTGGGTGTCATGTTCAAAATTAGGAAGTTAGTTACTCAGTATTCACACATGCTTGCAGATCGCCATGTCGAAAGACCAATACGAAAATGCAAAGATTAGAGATCTTCGACAAATCTGGGCTCAATATGGTATGGAGGAAGTTGCGCCCAACCAACCGCCATGATAATTTTCTCTTTTTTGTGTACTCTGTGCATAGACTGTTTATATATATGTGAATAAATATATATGTGAATAAATGTCCATATTGGATTGCAATTTGTATTTGTCCATATATATGTGAATAAATGTGAATAACTGTCTAATGTGTCAATCTGTTCAATGTATATGTGAATTTACCCTTCTTTGCATCTGTACTATATTGTGTATCCAATCTATACTGTATTGCATCTGTACTGTATATATGAATGTACTTTATTGTGAATGTAAAGAATGTACTGTATTGCATCTATACTGTATTTCTATCGGTAAATTCATTCACAACCGAGAGAGTACTATCATTTTTTCTATCGGTAAACTCATCCACAACCGAGAGAGTACGATGGTTTTTTCTATCGGTACACTCGTAATTAACCGTTATAAGAGTGTAACTTTTCCTGCCGGTAAACTCATACACAACCGAGAGAGTACTATCCTTTCTTCTATCGGTACACACGTAATTCACCGTTAGAAGAGTTTAACTTTTCCTGCCTGTAAACTCATACACAACCGAGAGAGTACTATCGTTTTTTCTATCGGTAAACTCATTACCAATCGAGAGAGTACTAAGGTTTTTTCTATTGGTACACTCATAATTAACTGTTAGAAGAGTGTCACTTTTCCTGCCGGTAAACTTATACACAACCGAGAGAGTACTATCCTTTTTTCTATCGGTAAGCTCTTTCACAACCGGGAGAGTAATAAGGTTTTTTCTATCGGTACACTCGTAATTAACCGTTAGAAGAGTGTGACTTTTCCTGCCGGTAAACTCATTCACAACCAAGAGAGTACTATACTTGTTCTATCAGTAAACTCTTTCACAAACGTCAAACTACAACGGGTTTTCTACCGGTTGTCACCTAAAATGCCGTTAGAATAGTGAAGTTCTTCTATCGGTTATTTATCGATAGAAAATGACATGTCTTGTTCTATCGTGTCTATCTCTAACGGTACAAAAACCGATAGTAGAAGGGTGTTTTTTACCGATAGAAGAAAGCTTTTCTGTACTAGTGTTTTTAAGTTGATGCATTCCAACATGTGCAAGTCTTCTATGCCATAGCCAACCTTTAGAGGTTTAAGAGACAAGACATGTTGAAAGTGATGCATCTTTAGAGTGAAAATCAACAAGATAAAGATTTCTAAAATAAAAGCCTTTAAAGATCAAAGAATTATCTTTTAAACTTTCAACTAAAACTTCTTTGGGATAAAAAGTACAACGAAATCCAAGATCGCAAATTTGTGCAATGGAAAGTAAATTAAAGTTCAGAGATTCAACAAGTAAAACGTTCGAAATTGAAAGATCATTGGATATTGCAATTTTACCCAAGCCTTCCACATTTCCTTGACGATTGTCGCCAAAGGTGATCTTTTGATTTTCGCTCGAGTTGTCTTCCAATGAGGTGAACAACTTTTTGTTATCGGTCATATGTTCGGAGCATCCACTGTCTAGCACCCAATGTTTTCCACCGGTCTTGTAGTTCACCTGCAAAAACAAAAGAATCAAGTCCTTTTAGGTACCCAAACTCTTTTGGGTCCTTCGATGTTAGCAATCAAAGTTTTGGGCACCCAAATTGATTTCTTCTTTTTATTTAACATGAGTCACCAACAAACTTTGCTATAGCATATCCTTTCTTTGACCTTTGAAGCATGTAGCGAGTATCAAAATAGTTTGAAGTCATTAAAGGACAAGCATCATGAGAATGACCAGTTTCATGGCATTTAAAGCAAAATGTGTTGCATGCTTTTACAAAAACGGTTTTTGTATTTAATTTCTTTCCTTTCTTCGGAAAGTATCGAAGACCTTCTTTTCTAAATGAGCATTTTTTTTTGCTAAGAATAAGATCAAGAGATTCTTTTCCTTTGTAGCAATTTTCTAATCCTTTTCCAAGTTTCTCAATTTGTACCTTAAGTTCATTATTTTCATTTATGATTGTTTCATTTGAAGTGCATGGTATATCAAGGGAATTGTGATGACTAGTAGAAATAGCATTAGAAGGATTATCATTTAGATCACATGAAATGGCTACATCTATCTTAGATGGAGCATTAGTAATATCTTTAATGAGAAGACTTTCATATGACTCTTTTAATTCTGAGTATTGAGTGCGTAAGGAAGAATGTTCTTCTTTAAGCGCTCTATACTTCTTTTTAGTAATTCCAAAACTTCATTTAATTCAGTAATCATTTCAACTAGTTCATTATATGAAGGATCATAAGAATGTACCTTTTCATCACCTTTAGCCATAGGACAAAGGGATGGACTAGTCGAAATGTTGCCAAGAGCAAGTCCAGCTAGCTTCTTGGTGCAACCTCCTTCATCGTCGAAGTCAGAATTGGAGCTCTCTCCTCCGGACATCCATTCTCCAAAGCAGGCTTCTTTGGTTGCACCATTATTCTTCTTGAAGAATTTTTCTTTTTGTCCCAAGTCTTGTTCTTGTTTGGACATCTTGAGGCCATATGTCCCTTTTCATGACATCCGTAGCATATGATGTCCTTGAAGCTCGATTGCTTTGACCCCTTTAGTCGTGTGTCGATGTTGACCCCCTTCTTGTGTAACCTGCGAAGAAGTTTTTGAGTGTTCTTTACCATAAGGGCTAGATCCTCATCGGAGGAACCGTCGCTTGAGTCATTTTTGGAGCCGGCTTTGAAAGCCAACGCCTTCTTTTTTGTCTCCGAAGGTTCAGCCGCTTTTTTCTTCTCCTTTCGATGCATCTCACAGGTGATGAGGTTCCCATAGAGATCAGTAGGCGAAGTGGTTGACAGGTCGGAGTTGGTGAGAATCGTTACTAATGTGTCGAAGCTTTCTGGAAGAGCGCTAAGCATTTTTCTCACAATGTCGATGTCAGTAAAAACGACTCCCAGCCTCTTGAGTTCATTCACAATGTTGTTTAACCAAGTAAACATGGAATCCACGGACTCGGTTGATGACATGGTGAATGTCTCGTATCGTTGCCTTATCATGAGCAACTTTGCCTCTTTGACTTTGGTAGTGCACTCGTATATTTCCTCGAGGGTGATCCAAACCTTGTGAGCGGTGGTAAGATTGCTCACACGGTTGAACTCATTTAAAGATAAGCCAGCAAAGAGAGCATTTTTTACACAGGCGTTTAAGTGGAGTTTTCTCCTATCGTCATCGGAGTGACTTGCCGGATCATCCGGAGGAGTAAACCCAAGTTTAACAATATCCCAAACATCAAGCCCCATGGCCTCTAGAAATACCGACATGCGCACTTTCCAATAGGGATAGTTAGTCCCATCAAAAATAGGCGCACGGCTGGTATGACCGAGATGATCAAAACCCTCATTTGACGTCATCCTCTCTCTAGGTGGTAAAGCCTATTTAATTGAGAGACCACGCTCTGATACCACGTATAGGATCGAGGATGCCGACTAGAGAGGGTTGAATATGAGGCTTTAAACTTTTCAATTAAAAACAACTTTTGCAAAGAATAAGAACAAAAGCAATATATCACAAATAAAAGGAAGAGAGAAGAAGACAAACACAAGGATTTTTCCCGAGGTCTCGGAGACTCACCCGGTCTCCCCTACTCCTCATTGAAGCACTCAAATGAATGAGTCTTTCTTCAATATCCACGAGGATATTTCTCACTAGTGGTTGCTCCTTGTCCACTCCGAAAAGGCGAGCACCGATGCCTTTTACAATCACACCAAGCCTCTCCAACAATCTTCGAACGAAGAGATCAACGGCCACGCCACCAAACCGTCTAGGTGAGGGCGTTCACCAAGAGTAATAGGTTGCAAGGTCTCTCTTAGTCCTCCAACAATCACCGAGAAACTCTAGATATGCAAAATGATGCGAACAGAAAACTCGGTAGATCACAAAAGCTCACGACTTGATCAAAAGATCAAGATTTCGTGTTAAGAACTAAAGCTCAAGTGTGTATATGAATATGAGGCTGCTTGGTGTTAAAAACAACTGCTCAATGCCTCTATTTATAGCCCAAAATGATCAAAAGAGCCGTTGTGTACAAGCTGTAAAAGTGGCAGTGCATGCTGACAGTCAGCATGGCATGCTAACAGTCAGCATAGGTCATGACTAGTACGAAGTAAATCTCAGAGAAAACTCAGCTAGCCATTTGAGATCGAAAAAGGAAACAAAACAGCTCATGCTGACAGTCAGTGTCCATAACCTCAGCTCGACCAGTTAAAACAAAAAAACTCAAAACAAACAACTCGAGATCGCAATGCATACAGACAGTCAGCATAGGCAAAAAAAAATTTGGCTCAAAAAACATGCTCTCTAGACAAATGGTAGTTAAACAAACTGACATTTAAACTGATAGTCAGCATAGCACACTGACAGTCAACATAGATAAAAACAACCATAACTTTTGATGCAGAAATCCGATTAAAGTGTTTTATAGCTCGTTTGAAAGATAATTAAAAGGGCTATATTTTTATCAACAGAAGAAAAACCAAGATCTGCCCAGATCTTTCTAGAAAATACAAAAACTCTTCTGCTATCAAAAACTCATATGAAAACCAAATCTTTTCAAAACAAATCCAACTAAAAAGAATGAATGTAGTGACCTAAGAGTTTCTCAGTTTATGCTGGAAATGTAGAGATGATTTGTAACTCCTCTTTATAGTACGGTTAAAACTAAGAAACAAAATTCTAAACCGATCAAACTCCAAAACACCGAGATCGGTAATAAAACAAAATTTACCTCAGGTCCTTTGCATTTTTAATCTTGTGATTTGTGTCTCGTCTTTGTACTTTGCGACTTGTGCTTTATCTTTTTCACGTTTGGTTCATCTTGATTATCTTGCACGTCTTCCTAACAAAGCTCTATATCAACATGTGGGGCTTTTTAATTTTTGGACCCACATGTCAGAGCTGCTTTTGGGTGGGTTGAGTTTGCTGTTTTAATTATCAGTGGGGCCCGCAAACCACGTCTCGAAGCGGCGTGTTCGTCTCCAACGTCGGTGCCACCATCGCCTCGCGCTCGCCCATCATTCAACTCCGCCCGTAGCGCACGCTCGTCCAATCACGCCGAGCAAACGCCGAGCATCGGTCCACCGCCGTCGACGCTCACTGCCGCAACCACCGCCGTTGGTGACAGCCTTAGACTCTGATTTCCTTTTCATGTTACAGCTTGTGTTAAGAGAATAATTAAAGAAAGAAAATTTTGTACCCTAAATTTGGATCGAGACTCTTTAGACTTTAAACTTTTCAAAGTTCAATTTTCAAAGTTTAACTTATGTCTTGGGGCCAACTTTCATTCTCCTATTTAAAAAAATATATGGAACCCATGTTGGAAAATGAATAGGCTACAAATTTGAAATTTAAAATTTTATACATATTTGACATTCAAAATCCATGCAAATAACATATCAATGGAAATTTTTGTATGGACAGCTAAAACAAAAAAAACAAAATCACTAAATCGCAGATGTAAAAAACATTGCAAAAATGGCTTCAATTGCCATCTGGACTATTGACATACTATAAATACCCCTTAAGTTGCCAACCCAGGTATCGACTTATGCATTCTCCACCAGTCGACTTTTGAGTGTGGTATGCATGTACCTGAACGGTGGTCCATTACAACTCGTGCTGCAACCAACGATCCCCATGGTCAGTCGATTGATATCATCGACCTCGCTCCTTTGTGGGTAGCGCTCTGGCAAAGACACAGGCACCTCCGTGATGATCGGCCATCTAATAGGGTGGTGCTCATAGGACTATACCTGAACCAAGAGAGGACATCCCGCCATATTAGTCTGCTGGGCACACCGAGTGTAGGCATTACATAATGTTATGTACGTCGTGCAGAGTACCACTGGCCCCAGCTGATATGTAGGATATGTTTTAATTAAAATACCAAAAAATTTATTATGATAATGTACAATCTCTAATTATGATAGGAGTCAAAGGTAGGATCAGTTTATTTCTAATGCTATATATATATATATATATATATATATATATATATATATATATATATATATATATATATATATATATATATATTTCAAAATATGGTAAAATCATGCAACCCGATTCTACGATCTAATCCAATTACACAAAAATCGATCCTACCTTTGACTCCTATCATGACAACCTTGGTTGGATATACATTGCATAAAGACCAGATAAAATCACAATCAAGCAACTGGATTCTTTTTTTTTTTACAAAATACTTGTGTGCTAAGTGCACATTTCCTAAAACCAATTGATAGATAATCTTACACAAATTTTTTATAGAAAAGAGGGCAACTAGTTTCAAAGATATAACAATAATGATCAGATAGTCAAATACAAGCTAGAATTTATTAAAACCCTCCGGGCAAATAGATAGAGTAATGATCAATTCTAGAAATCATACCTTGGCATTAGGACTAGATAAAAAGATCGAAACTCGCGAGCTATTCGGGATCGGATCAAAAATCGGCTCAGTTCGAGATCGGCTCAAGCCTTTAATGAGCCGAACTCGAGTCTAAGGTGAAGCTCGAATGAACATTCAAGCCGAGCCCGAGTCTTCCCAAGCTCGCTCGAGCTCAGCTTGTTAAAGCTCGAATTAGCGGTAGGCTACCAATCTATTGTTACTCATTAGTAATGGGCCATTTCCCATTGGGCTGTGCCCACACGGACAAGAGACACGGCATCATTGGCCTCACACAATTACGCATAACGCTGATGCATAGCCAGTTCGGGCATTCAGCTATTCACTCTCTTGGCTCTCCATGGACCATAACTCCATAGTCTCCATTCGTTCATTCCCAATCCCATCTGGCCATCCCCAATCCCCAACCTTGAAACTAGCCCTCAAATCCTCTTACTCTATCACCAGATCTATCACGCATTCATGCCGGAGGTGTAAGGAGCGGCTGAGGTTGGGTGAGGCGGCGCTGTGAGGTCGCATGAGGCGACGTGATGGAGCCCGCATGAGGCGGTGCGGCGGAGGTCGCGTGAGGCGGTGGGGCAAAGCGTGGCTAGAGAGGATTTGACCGCCGCGACTGTGAGGTCTGTGAGGATTTTATCACCGTGAGACGGCACAGCGAAGTGCGGCCGGAGACCGTGTGAGGCCGTTGAGGATTTGAGTTTATTTGTGTATAGAGCCTAATCAAGCTCTGTTGAGCTTAATCGAGTTTTGTCGAGCCGAGCCCGAGCCGAGCCTGAGCCGAGCCCAGTACACTATTGAGCCTGAGCCAAACTTGCTTGGGCTCGCTCGAACTCGGCTCGTTTCCAACCCTACTTGGCATGAGGAGGCCGGTCCCTTCCCGCCAACTTGGGTGCGTACAGGAAAAGCGCCCATAGCAAGAGCTTGGTAGGGATATAGCCAAACTTGCAATAGAAAAAAGTGAGGAGTTGGATTGCTTCTTCTAATGCACTGCCAACTATCTCGAGCCAGGCTAGCCAAGAATTTTTTTTAATAATTCAAATTAAAAAATGAATTTCAAAACTGACCCATAGTAGAGCGAAATTACAATTTTGACCCGTCACGTCAGCTTGTCGTGGTTTGGAGTCTCAACAAGCAGCCTGTCTGGGCTCAACGAGCTAGTCGTGGCTTTGAGCTGCGACTGGCAGCTTGGCATGGCTCCAAGTCACGGCAAAACACCTCCGACGCTCAAGGATGCGACAAGCAGCAACTCGGCTCCAATTCAATGGCTCCAGTTTGTTGTCTCTTCCCCTCGCCACCACATAGCCACCACAAAACCTAGAACTAAACCTCGATTTCGGCCCCCGCCGCCACTGGATCTCCACAGCCACGCCATCATCTCGCACTCCACATCGCTGCCACAATAAATCCCCATGCCGCCACCAGATCGGGTCATGTCGCCGCTGATCCACCAAACCCTAGCACCACCACCACACGCCGCCGCACCATGCCTCCAAGGGCCATTGATCGCACCCGGAGGGGTGCGGCTGAGAAATAACCGCAAGTGAACGGTTGAACGTTGAGCATTTGAGAGTCCAATTTCATGAGGAACAAGCATATTCGTCTTTTAGGCTAACAGATTACTAATTAAGTCTGAACGATTTGGGGGTTTGTTTTTCTACCACTAAATATACTACTAAAACTATCAATCTAGGATTTAAAGCAGTAAAGATAAAGGATGAAATCTAGGGTTTTAGAGACAGAAAGGAAAACGTAGGGTTTCGGGAATAAATAACCATCAGCAGTAAATCTATCCATGGTCTCAGAATTGCAAGTTAGTTTCAATTATTTTCCAAGATAGATTAATTTGCCAGTACGATTGATGTCACAACGGTCAGAAGATCGCATCCATGGTTAAGTTTGGCGAGAGTCTCTTTGATATGGGGTGCCCGATCTTCATGACATATGATCGTTAATAACTCGTTGATTATTGTAACCTGACGAACCAATGATACCAACCACTGTCAATATAGCAATTTGCGAGAAAAGAATTATCCCAACCACACACTTTGATCGTTGTCTACTTGACCATGCAAAAGAAGACGAACAGTTCCTACAATCAACAAAGAAATTACAAGAACAATGGTAAAGAGAATAACTCCCAATTTTAGGCGATGGCTTATGAGCACAAAGCCTAGAACAAGAGCAAAAATTTCTCTTAAATTATTTGTGTATTCAATTAGTGGTTATTTTTCTGGTGCACAGCACCTTACAGTATATAGGGTTATAAAGTGGTTGACTAATACTTGAGATCGAATACCACTTGGATTCAGTCTCCTTTAAAAAAATTAAACATACTAAAAAATAAAGACTTAACATATTTAGTTTGGTTTCTAAAACAAAAAATACAAAAAACCAACTGAAAATCGAACTGGACACAACTTCGTGCTAGTCTCGGTCAGGTTCACAGCCTGGTCGTCCCCATGGTCCTACTGGACGCGACCACCTGGTCATACTCATGGTGGACTCAACCACCTGGTTGTACTAGTGATGGATTCGACTACTTGGTCATACTCGTGATGGACTCGACCACGAGCACTGCACCAACTTTGGTCGATTTCAATCACACTGACAGTTGACGACTTTGACCACATTTTAGATGACAGTGAACTTTAGAGATCAACTCTACTGCTCCCTTACATGCACAAGCCATCCTTGGCGCGCTCTTGGTTCCTCTTCTTGACTGTTGTTGTAATTGTTTAGCTCGACCTCGAGTCAATAGACCTTTATATGCTTCGCACTTATCAGGTGATGTAGAGGTAGATGATGCATTGTTAGAGATGTTCTCATCATCCTCCCCCTCTTAAAAAGAATTTTCCTCAAATGTTCTTCATTTGGTTCAAGATAAGGAGATAGATTAGAAACATTGAAAGTTGCACTAACACCATACTTACCTGGGAGATTAATTTTGTAGGCATTGTCATTGATCTTTTCCAACACTTTGAATGGACCATCTCCTCTGGGCACCAACTTTGATTTGTTTAGTTCTTAAAATCTTTCTTTTCTCAGATAAGCCCACACTAAGTCACTTGGTTCAAGATTGAGCTTCTTTTTCTTCTTATTCCTTCTGTTTTGAACTTGCCAATTCATTTTTTCAATGTTGGCTTTGGTTTCTTCATGGATTTTCTTGATGTGCTCGGCCCTTTGATTAAAATGAACAAAACGTACAATCGAGATGGAATGACAGTAAATATAACTATATTTGAGTATTTGCTAATTTTTATGACTAAAATGAGTATGAACGAGGGGAAACATCTAGAAAATAAGTACAAATATGAGTTATCACTTTGATGACGAAGAAGGATTCCCTCACCCATGATGTTAAATGTCTCAACAAGCAATCTTCGCTACTCGTCACTGAAGTCCTTGCCCTCAAGGAGAATCAAGGGACTGGGCTCTGTGCAGCAGCCCAATGCATCACTGGTGCAATTTTCTCCAAGTTGTGAGCCAAATATCTTGATCTTGACCTTACTTCGACCGTGGAGGAACTTCAATGTTCCTCTATGGATGAAGTCACCGACCTGTTCACACTGGTACATCCGATGGTCAACAAAATCACCGACGTCTTTGAAATGGCGGCTAGCAAAGAACAAGATTAGGAGGACACTCCAGCCATGGTTGAGGATCAACTAGAGGATTTAATGAATGACCAGTCTAAGAAAATTGATGACCAAACCATAATCGACCAGACTGTGGCTAACCGGAAGGAAGGAGGAGCGGAAAAAGGATTATTAAACCCCAAATTAAGCCTTATATTCCTCTCCTGGTTTATGTAAAAAACATGAAAATTGTTTGTAAAGAAACTTTTAATTTTTGAATGGGAAATTAATTTGATGTTTTTAAATATCGAGTATATGAGATGTATTATTATTTCCTAGCCCCCACCTGTTAATTTAAGACCAAGTGTCTCTGGTTTAAGTTAATGGGAGAATAACTAGTTTTAGACTTGGTTTTTGACATGAATAGCCTTCTAACGGGTCTATAGTTTTGGCAAACTAATAACAAAAATAATAGAACAAAATTAACTTGGGAAAGTTCCTTTAGTAGGCGGGACCATGTGCAAAAGAAAGGTTTTGACCAAGTAATTGTTCTAACATTTTGGTTAGTGAATTTGTATACTACAGAGAAGTACTTATGACCAAACGCAATGCACACTATGAAGTCTTGCAATCTCAACAGACTGGGAGTAACATTTCTTTCCCCATTGTCTGCACTTGAGTGTGAAGTTAATCTTTTTCAACTTCAATGGCCGCCTTGGCCTGTTTCTCTTCTACAAGAGCAGCCTTTAATTTTTCCTAATGACAATTAATGAACATTAATTTGCTATCAATTGGATAAGTAAAGTTGACAGCAATTTACTGGTATTTACACAGTAATGGACAAATAAAAATGACAGTAAATAAATAGTAATTCGCTTGTATTTAGACAATAATATCTTATCACTTAGACAGTAAATAACAAATAAAATTAACAGTAATTTACTAGTACTTAAACAATAATTCTCAAGAATATCCTCGCGAATGACCTAAAGCACAACTGCATTACTTCAAACTTCAAGGTTGACCCTACTAAGGAGGTTGCCAGCTCCACCTAAGGAGGTCATCATCATGAACAAACCAGTTCTGATTAGCAATGGCTATACCCGTGTGCTAGACTGCTACACATTTCACAGTGCTGTCTAGTTTACTGAGTTCATAACAAATACCGGCAGATGATTGTATATTACTTGGACGCTAATATAGCAGTAAGAAGGCAGTAATATAGCAATGTTCATATAGATAAAGATCATACTAATGGGAGTAATTTGTATGAAACATGACAATAATAGTATATTACTTAGGATAGTAATAGAAAATTTATAACAATAATTACAAGTTTGGTAGAATATTAAACATACAGTATAAGGGCAGTAGTATGACTGCCACATGACAGTAGTAATATTAACCATTTGCTCACAAATTGATTGAAAATACAAGTGAATATCATAGTTATAAGAAAAACAAAAAAAAACACATTTGCATGCACATAACACAATACAACATCTAATCAGGCTTGTTTGCTTCGATAAAATGTGGTAGATCCTTCTACTGATTAAGTGGATGGAATATCAAGTAATACAACAATTCTATCCTGTAATCAATGTCTTTGTCCAACATGATATTTTGTATAAACAGTCAAGTTATCCAAGTTAATATAAATAATATAACTAAAATGTGCAACTTACAAGATCAATATTTTCAATCAATTAATTTCCATCTCATAGCTTTATAAACTTGACAACAAAAAGCCCACACTCATTCGTGTATTTCTGCTTCGGAGTGCTCGCATATACACATCGAAATCGATCAAATCTTGGGCACTTCCCTTTTTTATATGCAGCCTCAATCAACATGTCAAACCTTGTGATCTGGCACATAAAAATGGTGACAGTCTTAGATAAATAAAAAACTAAGAATATTACCAGTTTTTACAAAACTAAATATCAAAATAATAACTATTAATGTAAGAATAAAACATGCTAGTAAGTATTTGTCCATATTGACATAAAATGGGCGGGAACATGCTCATAAGTAAAAATGAAAGTAATTGAAAAAAATACTGTAGTAATTGTACATACAATGGACAGTAAGTGGCTATGGTTTAGAAAAGATGTGGTTCTGTAACAAGGCATTAGCTGTATATGATATGGACAGTTAATATATATGGTTTGAACAGTAACTAGACAATAACACAACACTAACTGCACATAACATGGATAGTAATTTCACATGGATTGGACAGGAACTGTCAGTAACAAAGACAGTTACTATATATAACTTGGACTTGTTTTATTCATTATTTGGACAATAAATAGTCGATATCATGGCAATATAATGATGGTAGGTATAAATGAAAGTAACTGAATATAGCACAACAGTAATTGTACATGTAATGGATAGTAATTGGTCATAGTTTGGATAGATGCTATTCAGTAACAAGAAAATAGATGTATGTAACATGAACAGTTAATATACATAGTTTGTAGTAACTAGTCAGTAACACAGTAGTAACTACATAAAACATAAACAGTAATTGCACATGGATTAGACAGTAACTAGCAATAACAAGGTAATTATTGGATATAACATGGACAATATTTATACATGCTTTGGATAGTAAATGATCGATATCATGACAGTAATTATTCTTACGCATACTAAAGTATAATAATGAAACCACTAAATCAATGTTATTGAAAAAATTTATTTACTTACAATAAAACTATAAATAGCATTGTGGTGATCATCGGGGTCATCATATTCCCCTCTGTCCATTAAGTCAAGAACATCAATGGTTTATTTAATCATGTTGAAACAAGACACTGTCCAATGACCTCATGTGATACCAGAAGAAATATCTAAAGCACAAAAGTAATTTGAGAATAGTTACTAAGGTCAAAATCATAAAAAAAGAAAATTAGTATTTGCACTTAGAAATATTAACATAATAACTTAAAAATTTTGCATCAACCAGACAAACTCCTATCTCCTCATTTATAAAGCTTAAAGCAAAATCTGACTTTTCCATTTTACCTTTGGTTGAGACAACTGATGGGACACCAACATCAAGTTATCCCGTATTCAAAAATTGATACCGACCAAAACACTCGCAAGAGGATGAGATCTCAATAATATAACAAATATTCTACCAATTTTTTTCATAAAAATTAGAGAAACAAATCACGTAAAACTAAACTAAATTTAGATCGAATGAAAATAAACTAGAAAGAAAGAGGAAGAAAATGTCAGAAGAAAATGGAGAGAAAGAGATGATGAACTCGCGACAATCGAACAGTGTTAGGTTTGTATATGTGATCGGAAGAACATGCGATAGAATCGTGATCAAACAATAATCTTGCAAAAGGGAAAGCATAAACAACTGAGTACAATCCGATCCATAACAAGTATTGAGAATCAACAAGTACAAAACAAACACTGTTCACTACCACAACAACGTATAACCACAACAACCAAAGCAACAATGCAATTGCATATTCCGAAATCAACATAATGATGCAGTTTAGAATTGCAGCTCAATGGAACTCCAAGCAAGCAACACCAGACCAAAATGAGGTTTCAGTAATCAACACAATTGTAAGAAACACCTCAGAAAGATTTTAGAATACAATTCACCCAATTCAGAAGCTGCATTTAATCCAAAAGGCTGTGTTCAAATCATTTACAAGAATTTTCATTTCATACAACACAAGCATTTCAATCAAAATTTAACAGGGGAAGAAACTACTGTCTGAGTTGCTGTTGTCCTTGCCGTGGTAGTTGCTGAAACGAAGCTGTTGCAGTCGAAGAAGCCAAAAAAGAGCTCTGGTTGTGGTCGAGGTAGCAGTGTAGCACCGAAGGTCGGAGAAGACTGATGGTCACCGTTGCTAGTCGAGGAAGAAGTGGTCGTCGAAGAAGCTCTAGTCGAGGCAATGAACTGGAGTGGTCGTCGGAGCAGGTTGTGGAAGAAGTGGTCTTCAGAGTGGTCAAGGAAGTGTTTGAGGTCGCTGTCGGCCGTAGTGATGCGTACTTCTATACGAAATCTTTTGTGGATCATATCTAATTGGTAAATACATCCAATTAGCCATAAATCACTTGATTTGACAAAACACACAGTCAAGGTCGAAAAACATCAAATACAACTATATTTAAATAGTTGATTTTTATGACTAAAATGAGTATAAATGAGGGAACAAAATATCTTAGAAAATAAGCACACATACAAGAATTATTACTCATTAATTAAATTCTCAATAACCCCTTTAGCTCTCTCCATCTCTTGCATATTATTTATATCATCAGCCTCTTTTTAAGATGGCATACACAAATTTTGATTACTGACCAATAACTGCTTCATTACCTTACAATTACTGCCCAATCAATTACCAATTACTATCAAATTTTCAAAGTGATTAATATTCAATTACTGTTATGGTAATACCTAATTACTGCTAAGACAGTAGTGAATAACTATTGAGAGCGTATGCTTAGTAAGATAAGAAACGAAAAAAGGACAACAACCATGCAATGACAGTATCCTCTACATACACGGGTCTGTGGTATGAGCATTACAAAAGTGTGATGACGGTGGAGGAGGCTCAGGAATATGAGCATCGGGGAGTGTCATGATCATGGTGCCACCAACATGCTCAGGAGTCTTGACCACATCAGGATCATTATCAACCATCGGACTCGAAAACATAAGAAATTATGCTTATAAGAATAAACTCCAAACATCAAAATTTCTATTTACTGATCTCTAAGTTCAAAGTTACAAATATAAATGTTAGCTATTACAGTCAACCTAGTTTTGTACATAACTCACCAATGTTAGCAGCTCCCCTATCAGATTGCTTATGTTGTCCATGTGAAGATGTGGGCACATTGTTCTTCTCACAGAGTATCTAAGCAAAAAGAAAATTTAGATGAACCTTTGGAATCAATTATCTTCAAACTATAATTTCAAAAGAACAGTTAATTAATTTAACTAATTCATTCAAAGACAGTAATTTCAAAGAATTAATGCTATCTACTTCAAAATTTACTACCGATATCGTTGCTTATTAGTCCAGAATATAGTGATGAAACTTTATTTGTACTTAGTAGTGTACTACTATAACAAGAATATACAATCACCGCACCACTAGCAATCATCGCAGTGGAAGTGTCCGAACATTCCTGAGATTTTCAAGTATCACTGCAACAGCGAATTCATCGATGTCATCATTGAACTGTCCGGAAGGCTTGGCTGCCTTATCGTTCACATCCTTCAGAACGGTAACTGAAGGGCTCCTTTCCTCAGTTCTCTTTCGCTTTGCAACAGATTTCAATGCATGGCTTTTTACAGTACGCTTCTTTCCCTGCCTGACCACCTCCGTAGCCCTTGCTTGTTCCTTGTGTCCTGTAGGTGCACCCTTATCCTTGCCTTTCGAATAGTATTCCTGAAGTATATTCTTTATAGTCATAGCCAATTCAGCTTTAGCATTATTAATGAAGGCTTCAACTTGATCGCTGAACTTCCTCAATGCATCCATGCATTGAGATTTCGGTACTTCATCCATACAGCAAAGAACATCAGCTAGAGGGCTGCTGAGCTGCAGGAAGTATCGAGAAAAATCACTGCTCTCGACCGAATGTCTCGAATCAAAAGTTTTGTGTTGCATATAGCAGGTCTCCTCTAAGCTTCTCAGCTGAAATCATAACAAAAAGAAGTCGAATTATTGTCAGTATAACCTGAACAGTAATATGTCTGTCTATTGACAATGATATAGAACTGTACAGAGGTAAAACTGGCCAGTAGATGTGTCATGTCACTGTTATAGACAGTTTTATGTCATGTCATTGTTATGTCACTGTCCAGCTAGTGGCCAGAAAAATGACTGTTTATGGGCATTAATATACCAATAGTTGTCCATATAATGGTTTACAGTGTACAATGGACAGTAATAGCTTAATAATCAGCCATAAACATTGGATTAGTAAATGGGCAGTAACAGGACAGTAATCAGTTACTAGAATGACAGTAAAAAAATTACTAACATGGCAGTAATAATAATTCAACAATACAGTAAACTTATAGTAATATGACAGTAAATTGTATATTAATTGGACAGTAATATGATATATAATGGCTTACAGTGTACAATGGACAGTAATAGCATAGTAATCAGCTATAGAAAATTGCAGTAGTAAATGGGCAGTAATAGGACGGTAATCAGTTACTATAATGACAATAAAAATTTATTCACAGGGCAGTAATAATAAGTCAAAAAGACAGTAAACTTATAATAATATGACAGTAATTGTATATTACTTGGCAGTAATATGATATCTAATAGTAAGCTTACAGTGATAGCCTATTAATCAGACATAAAAGATTGCACTAGTAAATGGCAGTAATAGGACAGTAATCAGTTGATAAGACTGTGATCAGTTACTATAATGACAGTAAAAATTTACTAAAAAGGCAGTAATAATAGGTCAATAAGACAGTAAACTTATAGTGATATTACAGTAATTGTGTATTACTTGGATGGTAATATGACTGTAGATGTAGTTAAATCAGTAGTTGTCAAAAAAAAAAAAAATCTTACTCTGTAAAATGGTTGGTAATATGAAATAAATCAGTTAGTTATATATTAGAGGTGGGTTAGTACAATGTATTAATAAAACAGTAATCAGCTACTAAAGTTACTGTCCATTCATGCTATATTACCGTCCATTGTTGGTTAGTGTCTATTACTGTCTATTACTGCCCATTGTTGGTTAATGCCTATTACTGTCTGCTGTATCCTGATAAACTATAAATGTAAGCATAATGCAATAATGTATAGAATGACAATACTCACACGCAACATCCCATATAACCTCCTTTTTGATTTATCCTTGCCAGAAACATCTGCTGCCTCGATCTCATTGATCAATTTCCCGCTAAAATACTTCACGCGGGGCGTCTCCTGAGCAGGTATGGAATGCAGGCACCAAAGATTGTCCAGGTAGTAAACCTACATATACATATAATACAAAAAAAATTATGTCTATTGACGAAACAAAAAAAATGGCACAATACTACAAACTTTACTGTAACAATCGTAGATAGTTACCAGCAAAAACACACTGCACCCCTGTATAGTATTCTGTATAGTATTCTTAGCCCTGTTTCTGTGCCATTGCCGGGAAGCATCCCTCAAATTCTCAACCAATGCCCGGCACCAGTTCATTTTACCGAAACTTTCAACATCCCGGACAATGCTAACAAGTTTTGGAGTGATGTAGAAGCTATTGGTGCAGAGTAGAAGCTTACTCAACAATACAAGCATAAAACATTGCAAAAAAAATTTGTCATCGCTTCCACGTCTAATCCCATCAATCAGCTTCTCCACGGAGAAAATTTTCTTCCCATAAACACCTAGACGGTCCGTAAAGATTGACATGTCAGTGTTATCGTCAGCAATAGGGACATCCATCGTTCCTTTCGGCAAGCCAAGCACACAATGCACGACATGGGCGTTGATTTCAAGTCTTTTCCCACTGCTAATGTTTATTTCCATTGTGTCTGGATTGATCCGATCCATAATCCACTGAATAAGATCCCTTGAACCAAATCTATCAATGTTGAAGTCCAGTATGCAACCAAACCCAATTTCGATCAGCTTCTTTCTTTGCATTTCATTTAGAGATCTTACTACATCATATATCCTATTTGGCTCAGACCTTATGATGATATAGTACTGCAAAAGGAAATAACTGCAATGTTAACAAAATATTATAAAACAAAAAACACTTTAGAACAAAACTTTCATGTGAAATTATAACTAATAAATAATTAAGATTAATCCATGAACACATGACAATTAATTTACCTTGGGCTTCTTCAGTTTAAGCTCCTCGGTATCCTGGAAGTCATCATCGTCATTTGAAGGATCATCGAACCCATCAACGGGACAACTTGGTGAATGTGGAGTATCCTCATTTTGCTGAAAACAGTAATGAAAACAACATGACAACTAAATGACAATAACTTGACAGTAACATTGCAGTAACTTTTGAGGGAGGAGTTGCCATGAATTGTACATGGTTTGAATAATAACTAGTAAGTCACACGACATTAACTGAATATAACATGGATAGTCATTGGACATGGTTTGAACAGTAACTAGTAACTCGTAAGTAACACGACATCAACTGCATATAACATGGACAATAAACAAGGCAGTGATATTATAACTAATAAATAATTAAGATTAATCCATGAACACATGACAATTAATTTACCATGGGCTTCTTCAGTTTAAGCTCCTCGGTATCCTGGAAGTCATCATCGTCATTTGAAGGATCATCGAACCCATCAACGGGACAACTTGGTGAATGTGGAGCATCCTCATTTTGCTGAAAACAGAAATGCAAACAACATGAAAACTAAATGACAATAACTTGACAGTAACATTGCAGTAACTTTTAAGGGAGGAGTCACCATGAATTGGACATGGTTTGAACAATAACTAGTAAGTCACACAGACATTAAATGAATATAACATGGACAGTCATTGGACATGGTTTGAACAGTAACTCGTAAGTAACACGACATCAACCGGATATAACATGGACAGTAAATATGGCAGTGATTTGATATAACATTGACAGTAACTTCTGAGGGAGGAGTCGCTGCCTTCAGCTCCAGTTGAGGCAGTTGATCTTTGGCCGACGGAGCATCAGAAACTTTCTTTGCCACAACTTCTTTTTCGGTCGAAACCTCTTGCACTTTAGCCTTAGACGACCTAGACATTGAAAAGTCAGTTAAGCATAAAGGGGGCTTGATCAACAAAGCAATATTAAAATTAAAAAGTATTTACCCGGCTGTTATTGAGAATTGAATTCCCATGTTATATCTGAAGGATACCATCCCAGTACAACCTTCAAAGATGACCTCCTTCTTGCCAGTATCAGTCATTTGAAATTTAAGTTCACGAACTGGTCGACATGGGCTTTTCTTCTTTGAGATGGTCGATTCTTTGACCACCTTAACCTTCGTCTTTTCCAAAGACTTAGGTGTGGCTTTTTCCGTCACAGCAGCCTTCACTCGTATGCTCTCTGTAGGCTCACTCGAAGGCAACCCTGGTACCTCCTGGGGCGCAGGCATTGTGTCCAAAGACGGCGATGGTGTGGTAGAAGCTTGTTTTGACCAGAATTTTTCCTGGTCACGGAGGCTTAGCAACCCCCTCTTCTTTTGGCTTTTCTCCACAGGAGTAGCCTCTGGCGAACTTGCCTTCCCCTTTCTTTTTGTGCTCTCCTTCTCAGGAAGAGCCTTTCCCGTCCTCAAAGCCTGTTAAGACAAAGGGCAATTTAGTCAGTTAAAATAACGAACACCTTACGGTTGGCCAATCAAGGAAGCACCAACAGGAAATAGGCATGGAGCAAACACAAAAGCTTTAGAACAACAAAACAAAGGATAAGAAAAGGCAAGAAAGCAAAGACGAAAAGGAATGCTGTAAACTGCGATGGACGGGCATACGGCGTACCCAAAGCCGGACCGACGCTGCCGCAACAAACGCAGGCAGGGGCCCCAGCCACGACACAGGCGGCGGCAAAGATGGAGACAACGACGTCGGCAACCCTTACCGACGAACGGCGCGGAATCGAACACAAACACAGCGCAGGAAGGAGGAAGGGGAAGCAGCATGGGCGGATCTAAACGACGGACCAGCACCGCGAAGCAAGCGACGAGCATAAAGAGAGAGATGCAACTTGCAAGACACGCGGTGCAAGGCAATTCGTCACCTCGTTGACGGCTGTGAACAGCGACGACGGTTTGCGTACGGCGGAGACACGCGTCGGCAATCGACGCACACGAAACGGGAGGATGGCACAGAACGGCGACGGCCAACAAACGGACACAACCTCGCGGACGGCCGCGAGCGGAGACAGCCACGAGCGGGCCAGATCGCACGTACCAGAGATCGGACGGACGACAGAAGAAGGCAACTGCGCCGAGGAAACGGGGACAACACGCGCTGTTGCAGCACCGGAGGAGCCGCTGACGGCGTGGATGGGGAAAGTGGGATGTTGAATAAAGTGAAATGTTGAACAAAGTGGAAAGACGAACCCTCAAAAAAAAAAAAAAAAAAAACTTTTTAACGACAGGCGGAAACCGAGAGGAAGATTTTTTCTTTTTTTTTCAAGGATTTTTATATTTATTTTAATATTCTGGAACACTGATTAAACACTTGTATGTGGGCCCGGGTCCTACCAATATAAGCATTGTGTGGTGACTTTGGAATTAATTACCATTCTTAGAGAAACTGTTGTTCAATCTACACAAGCACTAGGGGTGGCCAAATTTAAACTAAACCGAAAAAATCGAACCGAACTGAGAATAGCGGTTTTTTGTATTTGATATCTGGTTCGGTAGGTCAGATTAGCTATATCCGGTATTCGGTTCGGTTCGGTAAAAAACTGAAAAATTCAGGAAAAACCGATTTGCCATGCACTATTTTCTTTCCTTCCCTAGCAGACCCTAACTGGCTAACTTAATCCCCCTCCGCTCCTCCTCCCTCTCCCTGTGCCGCCTCTCCGCTGCCTCCTCCGACCTCCTCCGCCTCCCCCTCCGGCTCCCAGTCCAACTATCCAAGATCCACCGCCTCCCCCGTGTCGCCTCCCACTCCTCCCAGTCCCAGATCGGCCACCTTCTCCGGCCTCCGCCGCCTCCCCCGTGCCGCCGCCTCCTCTGCCCTACGCAGCCTCCTCCTCCGGCCTCGGCTGCCTCAAGCTCCCCGTGTTGCCTCCTCCATGCGGCTGCCGCCTCCTCGAGCTCCCATGCCACCGCCTCTCCTCCGGCGGTCCGGCCTCTGCCGCCTCCTCCGGCCTCCACCACCCTCCAGGCTCCAGCCCTCCTCCCGTGAGGCAGACCCCCAGGCCGGCCGCCTTTTGACTCTTTTTAAATTATGAGGTTTGCTTAGCCTAGCCTGATTGCTATTAGTATAACCATTGCTGTTAGGATTTCCTATAATGATTTCCATTGTCTAATGGTTTAAGGTCAGTCTGGTCTTGATACTAAAAACAATTTAACAAAATTTCTTTGAACTCCTGTCAGATTGTTTATAGAAATTGTTGCTTTGTAAGTTATGTTTCTAATGACTATGTTGATGTATTAATATGTTCATTTTCACTGGACTATGTGCTTACATGCTTATGCACTTCTATCTTCAAGTTACTGTATTGTTTACCCTGAAAGTGTGCTGACGAGGTTGTAAAAATTCAGATCTGTGGATTTTTCTTCTGTAAACATCAAATGGAACGAATTGGTTAGCTTATGGTGTTAGTGAGTTGTGGCACTTGGCTGCAACCTTTACTACTACAGATTTCTATTGGCTTCATATATCAACCAGAGTTACAAGACGATCTTTTTACCATCATGACATGTTGATCAAATATTGGAAAATGCATGTAGAGTTTCAAGCACCATAATCTACTATTCACTCCATTATGTGGATTCTAGTTTCTCTTGGATTTCTATGTACAGTGAATGCAACTTCAGTTAGCCATTAGAAGAAGTTTCCATTGGGTGACTGTGGCTGTAGTTTATATTGTTGATCACTTCAAACCTTCAAAATCATAAAGCAAAAAAAAGAGTCAAAGATGTTAGGTAGGCTCGCGATAATTTGGTAAATTTGATATTTACTGAAACTGCACTGATTTTTTGGTATTTACCGAAACCGAACCGAATTTTTTTTGGTAAATATGGTATGTTATGTATAATACCGAAATTTAAAAAATACCAAAAAAAACCGAACCAAAAAAATCAAAAAAACCGAATGCTCACCCCTAACAAACACACCCTTCTGGATTTATTTTTTTTATAAATAACCTAAAAAAACTAACGACAAGCCGCTTGTCAAGTGCTGGGAACGCGACAAGAGGCTTGTCGAGTTCCCAGCACTCGATAAGCTCTATGGCTCCTGTAATGACTCGGTTGTAGTTGTATCAGTTCAAAATTAGTCGTATCAGTACTAGACCTAGTCATGGTTGTATTATTACTAAACTTGATCGTGGTCGTATCTAGTACACAAATTGGTCCTATCAGTAGTGAAATTGGTCGTGGTCGTATCAGTTCAAAAGTGGTTGTATCAGAACCAAGTCGTTACATGAGTTAGAGGGTTTGTCGAGTGCTGGGCACTCAACAAGCCAATTTTCACCCCCGCAACGTGACACGTCACTTGTCAAGTCTCCAATACTCGACACGCTGACGTGGTAGGTTATTTTTGTAAAATACGGCAAATCTAGGTCATTTTTGCAATTAGTTTTTTTTCTGTGAGTTATGTGTAAAAAAATTCCTATTTCTATGAGCATCACATCTGACCTAACTTGTGTTTTTGCTATGATCATCTCCAATGAGTAATTAAACCAGACAATTATAGGTAGATTTAGTGTAACTTTAGAATTATATATATAGCTTAAAAAAAATGTATGTTACATTTGAGATTTCTCAAACCCCTTACTAAGTCGAAACTGCAGCAAGAACAAAACGGAGGCCTAGATCCCTCCTGGGTAACTAGGGTCTGGAGGCCTAGAGATTCCTCGGGTGTACATTGAAACGGAGGCCTAGGTCTCTCCTAGAGAATCGGGGCCTAGAGGCCTGGAGATCTCCCTAGGTGACCCTTGGCCCAGAATCACTTCTCTAGATTTGGCCCAAAGGCTTGGAGATTTCCCACAATCTCTCTGCAGATAAGAGTCAAAACCACTATCTCTAGATTTGGCGCTTGAATCGTAACTGCCTTGTGGTTACTCAGCGACATCCCGATATCTTAGGAGAATTAATCGGCTATGAGCAGTTTTAAGTAAGGAACAAGACAAAGGAGAGGGAGAGACAAAAAAAAAGAGATAGAAAGATACTATCAAGGTTTTTCCTTGCGAGTGCACCCCGGCAGCGAACGTCCCTAGACTTCCTTGAACGAAGGGTCGCGAGACGCCAGGAGCGTGGATGAAGGTGAAACAAGTAAAGGCCTAAAGTGATCGTTAAGCGGATCGCTCAAAGCCTACAACAAAGAAAACAACGATATTGATACAGATTTAGGACCGTGGGGGGGGGCCCTTACTCCTGTCGATGTGCCCCCAACTAGGGTGATGAGGACACGTATGCCCGATCTTCTGGTGAGAAGGATAACTTCGATTAAGGCGCGTGACGATCTTGATGATTCGGCTACCAACCAACAAGCGACTGGAAACCCGGCGATCGCTAAACCACCACGACGAAGCGTTATCAACCGTGCCAAGACACGATCGACCTGATCACGAGGATCTATTCCTACAGGCAACTGAAGAATAAGCAAGAACAAACATAGGCAATCTGAAATTGCGAATTGTATTAAACACAAACAAGTTGGGGTTCAGAACTCGGTCCTGTTGGTCTTGCCGACACAAGAGGAGACGAGGTAGTTTCACACCGTGGAAAACTAAACTAAACAAAACCCAAGGAAGAAGAAGGGGGATGGCGGCCATATATAGCAAGGATATGGAGGCTAGGGTACGGACGTTGGCCAAAGCATCCACACCCACACAACCCTAGGGATACACGGGCCTACGGTCCAAGGTGGAGGTGGCGCAGCACCCGATAGGTTCTATCCGCAGATTGTTTTGTCGATTGAGGACGATATAAAAGGAATTTGACTATGGGCCCAAGCCCATTGGAAAGGTCTCGTCGTGGGATTCTCCGTGAAGTACTTATTTCCCCAAACGGACTCCATTCATGGCCTGGGCATCCGTTTGAAGTTGGACTGCTGATGGATGGCCGAGCTGGCCTCGTGGACGAGTTGGGCTTGATGTGTCGTGGTTTGCTCCGTATTAGATGTGGCTCGCTGACCCTCCAGTGTAGACGGTTTGAATGGTTTGGCACATGGATTCATGCCAACTCATCGCTCTCCTTGATCTTCCGACAATGTAGTGAGAGTAGCAAAAGTAGCGCAAGAAGTGAGAGGCGCCGTGTTCATGTGCGTGCTGGCGATGTCCTCATTATCCTCCCCTTCTTGAATTGGAGTCGTCCTCGACTCTATCACATTCGCCTGCAAAATGTTAGTAACAACAAGAGGCAAAGCAATAGACAAAGCAATAGGAGGAGTAGTCAAATCAGTGCAACTAGGAGTATCATCCTCATGTAAAACAGGTTTAGTAGCTAGTAAAACAACACCCTTCAATCTAATTTCAGATTTCTTAGAACTTGGTTCTTTCTTCTTTGGTGGATGCAATTCTTTAGCTACACTTTGATCACACTCTGATTTACCCTGTTTAGCTTTGCTACCACAGTTTTCAGCAATTCAGCAGGAGTCATGGGAGCTAATATAATTTTCTTGCCTTTGAACATGAAAGCATAATGATTAGTTCTACCATGATTAACAGCATCTCTATCATATATCCAAGGTCTACCCAACAAAAGAGAGGATACTTTCATAGGTACAACATCGCAATCAACATAATCATGATACGAACTGATAGAGAAAGGCATTCGCACAACTTGTGTTACCTTCAACTTACCACAAGAGTTAAACCATTCAAGATGATATGTAGTTGGATGTGGAGTGGTGGTCAAGCCAAGCTTCTCGATCATGTCCTTGCTAGAAAGATTGTTGCAACTTCTGCTGTCAATAATGACTTGCACCGAGCGCTCATTCACGATGAATTTGGTTTGGAACAAGTTATGGCGTTGATTTTGCTCAGCGCGCTCAGGTTGTGCACTAAGTACATGCTGGGAAACAAGGGTCATGTATTTCTCCGACATTTCAGTGGTCAAGCATTCGACATCTTCTTCATTCTCACCTTCTTCTCTCACATTGAGAGCACACTAACTAGGACAATTATACATCGTATGTCCAAAACCTTTGCAGCGAAAACAGTGCAAGTGACAGTGGAGCGCCCTATAGAAGCCACTGACAAAGAACTTTTCGCAGGGGCTTGCACTGTGGCTGATTTGCTTGCATCTAGAGCATGTGACGGTGTAGAAGAAGGGGCAGCCGGTGGAGGTGTACGATCGGAGGTATAGGATGGCGCCTTTGCAGTCCCGTGGGTCAGTCGTGATGAAGGAGAGCCTCCAAAGTCGCCTCGCGTCCTGGAATGGCGTCCCTATACTTCCCTTTCAGCTTTACAAGCAAGATGGAACAAACGAGTGATAGAGTAATCTTTGTAATCTAGAATGTTCTGGATCTCCCGGTTAAGTCCTCCAAGAATCTAGCCATCTTAGCATCATTATTTTCTTCTAAGCCACAATGAAATAAACCAATTTGTAGCTCCTGATAATATTCCTCTATAGAGTTACTGCCTTGGTTCAAACGTTGCAACTTATTAAGCAAATCACGAGCATAGTACGAAGGAACAAACCTAGTGCGCATCATTCTTTTCAAAGTATCCCAAGTTGCAGGCACATTATTGTAATTTTTACGTCTCATGCCACCAAATAGATGCAAAATCAGTAAATTCACTAGTAGCAATCCTAACCTTTTTGTTTTCAAGGAAAGCATAGCAAGAAAATTTCTGATCTACCGCTAATTCCCATTCAAGATACGCATCAGGGTCATACCTACCAGCATAAGGAGGCATTGAGAACTTGAGTTTAGCAAGTGAGTCATCATGTACCGCTCGTGGTGCTCTTCCCATACCTTATCGATTGTGGCGAAGTCGACAATGATCACGATTATTGTGCACATTGAAGCCGTCATCCGTCTCCGAATCAACAATGTAGTCGTTCTCTTCTTGTTCCACCTCATCTGCCCAAGAGCGAGCAGTAGGTGGAGGCTGGCGAGTGGGATTGTCATCTCATCGGGGTGCACCAGCAGCTGCTGGGGCAGCAAGAGATGCAACGGCGGCCGCAGGAGCAGCAAGTGGGGCCAACCTCTCAAGGTGCTCTATTCGTGTGATGAGGTTGGCGATGCTCCGCTCGATTCGCTCCATTCTATGTTCACTTCCTTGAGCAAGCTTGGTGAGGTTTGCATCGATGCCTCGCAACGTGGCTTGCTGATCCTCTACATACGTCATGAACTCCTTTCTTAGAACATACTCGTTTGCCTCCGATCCTGTCATCGTTAATAGTAGACAAGAGAAAACACAAAGTATATACTCTTCCTTTCGACTACTAGGATGTGGAATTGGAAAAGTCACACACGCTCAAGCCTATTTACCTTGCTCTTACAAGTTCTTACCACGCAAGCAGGCAGTGCGATCGGTGGCTGGTTCATGATAACTTGAGCTCACGTGGTGGTAAAGCGATAGCAAGGTTCCGTACCTGTCTGGTTAGTAGAAAAGTGGAGCTTGGATAGACTATTATATGTGTAATAACAATTCAAGATGAATAATGCAAGATTGAAAATTATTCTAAAGTAATAGTCAATGTGCTGGAACTAGCCTAGATTCAAACCTGACTCAAACAAGCAACTAGCAACACAAAGGACTAGAACCAAAAGATGCACCATAGAAAATTTTCCTCTTTTGCTACACACATTTTTTTCTCTTACGTTTTTTTTGTGCGGCTCTTTTTTTTTGCACTTGCCTTTTTCTTACTTCTTTTCTTTTTTTATGAATAGTGCGGCTTTTGTTGCACTTTGCCTTTTTCTTTTTGGCTACACAACTAAGACAGAAACATTGTTTAGCAATTTCGGTCTGCAAGAACTCCGAATTAGAGGATCTGGTCAACACAAAAGTTGTAGAGGATCGTTTTATCTTTCCAACAAGTATAAGAACGACAAAAACTGTGTTGGAAATCAAAATATACGACAATTTTACCGAAACTGTCTTAGATTGAGCAATTTGAATCCGAATTGGACTAGAGTTTGAAGATTATCCCAACTAACTTTGCCCAAATTTTAGCATGATGAAAATGGCCGAATTTGAAGATTACCCCAACTAACTTTTTGTGGGATTTCTCGCAAAAATTCCAGAAAGTATAAATTTATCCCAATCCGAGTTCGGATGAAAGAATTATAATGGAAATATTGAAACAGATCTATTAGATTCAAACTCTACACCATCGACATTAACGGCCCAATATCTCATAGATGGAAGCTGAATATGACTTCAACCTCAACAGAAAAGTTGTAGATCATGATCTGATGTTTCCAGCAAGTACAAGAATGTGAAAATCTGAGTTCATATGAAGAAGATATGATGAAAACAACGAACTGGACAGCGGCATATTAGAATTGGACGCGACGACGAGGAGATCGACATGGAATTCGACTCTGCGACGAGATGCAAGACTAAAACTAGACCAAGACTAAAACTAAAAACCAACACTCGACAACGATGGATGAAAATTCAAAGATGCAAGCTGACAAGAACGATGCAAGGCTAAGGACGATGGTTTGGACAGCGGAAAATAAATCTTTTTGTAGGGCTATTTTCTGGAGTCTAGGTATGAAATCAATCACTAAACTAAGATAGATAAATTCTCACCAGTCAACCGGAAGCTCTAATACCAACTGATGAGGACACGTATGCCCAATCTTCTGGTGAGAAGGATAACTTCGATTAAGGCGTGTGACGACCTAGACGATCCGGCTACCAACCATCAAGCGACTGAAAAACCGGTGATCGCTAAACCACCACGACGAAGTGTTATCAGCCGTGCCAAGACACGATCAACCTGATCATGAGGATCTATTCCTACAGACAATCGAAGAACAAGCAAGAACAAAGATAGGCAATCTAAAATTGCGAATTGTATTAAACACAAACGAGTTGGGGTTCAGAACTCGGTCCTATTGGTCTTGTCTACACAAGAGGAGACGAGGTAGTTTCACACCATGGAAAACTAAACTAAACAAAATCCAAGGAAGAAGAAGGGGGATGGCGGCCATATATAGCAAGGATATGGCGGCCAGGGTATGGACGTTGGCCAAAGCACCCACGTCCACGCAACCCTAGGGATACACGGGCCTACAGCCCAAGGTGGAGGTGGTGTAGCACCTGGCAGGTTCTGTCCGCGGATTGTTTCGTCAATTGCGGATGATCCAGAAGGAATTTGGCATGGGCCCAAGTCCATTTGAAAGGTCTTGTCGTGAGCTTCTCCGTGAAGTACTTATTTGCCCCAAACGGACTCCGTACATGGCCTGGGCATCTGTTTGAAGTTGGACTGTTGTTGGATGGCCGAGCTGGCGTCGCAGACGAGTTGGGCTTGATCTTGGGCTAGGCTGGATGCGTCGTGGTTTGCTCCATATTGGATGTGGCTTGCTGACCCTCCAGTGTAGATGGTTTGAATGGTTCGACACATGGATTCATGCCAACTCGTCGTCCTCCTTGATCTTCTAATGATGTAATGAAGGTAGCGAAAGTAGTGCAAGAAGTGAGAGGCGCCGTATTCATGTGCATGCTGGTGATGTCCTCATCATAGGGAGTCAGTCAAGATCAAACCTTAGGTAAAGGTCGACCCAAGGCACACCAAGTTTGCTCTTACACTAGAAAATGGAAATAGTTACATGGATTATTACACGCGTTGTTCCTGAGGACGTTGTTAGCGACTAAACCTAGTGGTGATTCTAAGTGTTGATCGAAGTCCTTGAGACCCTGAGATCAACGCTTGGCAGCGAGTACTAATGGTTGCAGAGAGCTCTTGTATGTGGATGTGTGTGTAAGTGTTGGAATGCATGTGTCTTGAGATGTTATAAACGAGGGATGGTGGGGCTAGGATGCCAATTAAAGGGGGGTTGAATAGGAAGCTTTAAAAACTTTTCAACTAAAACAATTTTTGCAAGATATGAAGGAAAACCGAGTTTTCACAAAAGGGTCTAAAACTATCTATGATCAAGTTGCATTCAACAAGATAGAAAATGAAATACAATATGCAACAAGAGTAAGCGGAAGAAAATAAGTCAAGGTAAATATAAAGTGTGCAAGAGGAAAACCAAGTGACAACCATTTTTACTGAGGCCTCAGAGGCTCATCCGGTCTCCCCTACTCTTTGTTGAAGCGTTCACGCGTGAACCTCGCTTCTATATCCACAAAGAATATCTCCACTTGGGTTGCTCCTTCTCCACTCCGGATAGACGAGCACCAATGCTTTTCACAAGTCTTTGTCGGCCTCTCCGACAAACTCCAATGGAGAGACCACAACTCTCCTCCAAGGACTGTCTAGGCGATGATGATCGTCAAAAGTAATAAGTCGTACACCTTCACTTGATTAAATCAAGCACTAGAAGTTCAAATGATGCAAAAGAATGCCCATACTCTAGCACTAGCTTGCACAATTAATGATGGGTGATGTGCACTAAGTACTCTTAGCCTCTCAGAAACACACTAAGTCAAGCAATTGAGGCTAATCTTTTTATGAATATAATTTGTACGCTCAAAGACACAATAATCTAACTAGGGATATGAAATGAGGTGCCAAAGATCATCTCTCAATGAGTAAGAAAAGTATATATAACCTCCTGATCTGGGAGGATCTCAGGTCGAGTTTGAAACGGATTCACGGCCACGAAAAGGTTTGTGACCTTGGGAAGGATTTGAACTCTGGTCAGAATTGTAATTCGATCCGAATATGTATAACTAAACTTATCTGTTTAGGGTTAGTTAGCTATATGAGTCTAATACGTTTAGGTTATTGAGTCTGATACGTACTCATACGATTGGACTATAAATATCTTGTAATAGGTCTAGTTTAGATCATCGAATATTATTATAGTCTTGGATCATATATTCAGCTTATAGTTCCTTCGATGTAGACAAGTGTGTTTAACGTTCGACGGGTAAAACCCTCTTTGAAATAAAGAGTTGTGCAATTACCTTGAGCTGTATTTTCGATCAATCTTTGGGTTTCGGTATTTCTGAGTAAGATCCTGTTATTCCGCATATTAGTATCTGGGCGAGTCTAGTGCGAAAACTAAGGCTAGGTCTCAAATGGATCAAGTTGGTATCAGAATAACTTTCCTGTCCTATGGATGGTGAAGACTCGCCAGGGTTACAAAACCTCATGCAAAATTTCAGGTGATCAATTGACGGTTCCTATAGCTGCGTCTTCGATAAACTAACCTAGCCGAACAAGTAGCTAAGCTCTCCACCGACATGAAAATCGTGCTTGCTTGGATTAAGCAGCAGGCCATGATTGTACCTCCTGAAGTAGGGAAGGTTATGGGTGTGAAGACTGGTGAAGACTTGTGTAGGGCAGACGAAGATGAAGATGAAGGCGACCACAAGACCGACAACCTCGCCAACACCTCCTTAGCTTTCAAATCTTTTAAGGTCGATGCTAAGATTGATATACCCATATATGATGGGGTGATCGATGCTGAGGCACTGGATTCTTGGATCAACCAGCTTGAGACCTATTTTGACTTGAAAGGGTTTAGTAGTGCTCAAAAGTTGAAGTTCGCAGCTTCGAAGATAAAGGACCACGCCAAGACTTGGTGGAAGACCCTTGCCGCCAGTGGTGAAGCTGACGACCTTGCATGGGGTCAATTTAAGCGAGTCCTACGACAAGAATTCTACCCGATGAGTTATCTCGAGGAGAGATGAGATCGGTGGAATAAGCTGTATTAGCGCCACGACCAATCTGTCCAGGACTACACGACGGAGTTTCGGAGACAAGCAATGGTCCTTGGCATCTCACTTTTCGACACCCATACGTTTAAAAAATACACATTTGGACTTCAGAAGATAATCAGTGCTGAGCTAAGCCTGTTCAGAGTTCAAGACATCTCAACCACGAGCACGACTGCTTTGGCGATTGAGAAGAAGAATAAGACCTGCAACAACAAGAACGTGAGAGAGATTTTAACCACGATGAGCTCTGGAGAGGGTACCCATGATATGGGTAATACTTGTGAGTATTGTCATGTTGCTGGGCACACAAAGGAGATGTGTTATAAACTTCATCCTGAACTGCGACCATAAAGAACAAAGAGGGATGAACCAAGCGCATGAACAACTATGGTTACTTCTATTCCACTCGCGGAGGAAATCATCCTGTTGGATTCAGTTGAAAAGGCGGACGTGACCTTGTCTTTAATGGTAATGCTGAAGGAGAAAGGTTCAGGTTCATCAATTGACCATAACCCGACAGAGGAATTGTTCACTGTTAACATACAGGTGAAGCACAAGGTGGTCACAACCATCTTCAACCCCGGAAGCCAAAAGAATTTGGTCTCCGTCGGGCTGGTTTGACAACTTGATTTGCAGACGACTGATCATCCTCAAGCATATCCTTTGGGATGGTTCACTTTCGACGTGAATCAGCAAATCAAGAGTCAGTGTACTCTAAAGTTTGCAATATCTTCTCGTTACATCGATGAGATTCAATGCGACGTCATCCCCATCGATATTTGCCAAGTGATTTTTGGAAGTCTGTTCTTGTATGATCGTGACATTCATTGCCACCGAAGAGCTCAAGAGTACGACCTCACAAAGGATGGGACGAAGTTTATCATCAGAAAAAATGACCACGTCGACATCAAGAACTTGTTGACAGCAAATCAGGCAAAACAGATTGTCAATGCATGCTCAAAGTGTATGCTGAGCGTGATGCGTCCAGTTAAATAGGAGGATTGTGCTTCATCGAGTATGGAAAGTGGTGGTTGTTTGGCGAGCTTGTCGGAAGAAAACAGCACGGTATTCACAGAGGTACATAGTCGATCACCACAACGACTAGTTGAAAATGACATGCAACTTGTCTCTACGGCACCACTGTTCAAACTTTGCAATCCTAGCTTTAGGATCGGTGATGGTATCAACCTCGACAAGGGGAAGACTATCTGCGAGTGACCAAGGCCACAATCCATGATGGAGGTGCCAAGTTCCATGAGCGCCTATGCGTACATTCGATCAAACGATTGTAGCATTGCTCATCGTGTGTTCGTTCCAAGGCTCCCAGTCATTCTCTACATCTTCACAGTTGGTCACCAACGGGAGTTGGCTCCTTCTCAATAGGGGAGTCATGATCCGAGAGGATCTCAGGTTGAGTTCGAAACTGATTCGCGACCACGAAAAGGTTTGCGACTTTGGAAAGATTTGCGACCTTGGGAAGGATTCGAACTCTGGTCAAAATTGTAATTCGATCCGAATATGTATAACTAAGCTTATTTGTTTAGGGTTAGTTAGTTATATGAATCTAATATGTTTAGGTTATTGAGTCTGATACGTACTCATACGATTGGACTATAAATACCTTGTAATAGGTCTAGTTTAGATCATCGAATATTATTACAGCATTGGATCATATATCCAGCTTATAGTTCTTTCGACATAGGCAAGTGTGTCTAACATTCAACGGGTAAAGTCCTCTTTGAAATAAAGAGTTGTGTAATTACTTTGAGCTGTGTTTTCGATCAACCTTTGGGTTTCGGTATTTCCGAGTAAGATCTCGTTATTCTGCATATTAGTATCTGGGCGAGCCTAGTGTGAAAACCAAGGCTAGGTTGACCAGTTGCCGACGTCAAAAGCCTCGAGATGGAGGATGAAGAATCTATTACAACTCTCAAGGCTTTTGAGCGATTGCTTCACAACCTTTATACAATCTCCCCCTTTTTGATGATTGATGGAGGAAGCTCGCTCGACCTGTTGTTCGCCAAAGCTTTTGACGAGATGCAAATACCTCGTTCCAAGATTAAACTAGTGGCCCACCCATTTTTTGGGATTATTCCTGGCTCCACGATGATGCCCATCGGGCAAATAATTTTACCCGTAACACTAGGAGAGTCAAAGAATTTTCGAACGGAATTAATTACTACTTTTGATGTGATTGATTTTGATTTGGCTTACAATGCCATCTTTGGCAGGCCATCACTCGCCAAGTTTATGGCAGCGACACACTATGCCTACCAATGTGTCAAGTTACTAGGGCCAAAAGGCGTTATCAAAGTTAGAGGCAGTCAACATACGGCTCTAACCTATGATCGCATTTCTATGGAGCTGGTCGACTAGTTACCCCTACGGGATATCAAGTTGGTGACCAACGAACCTGATGCAATCTAGACAACTTCGCGACCAGATGAGAAACTAAAGCAGGTTCCCCTGTTCCCGAACGACTCGACCATGAATGTTTGGATCGGATCATCACTGGATGCAAAATAGGAACTCGCGCTCATTACTTTCCTCTGAGCTAATGCAGATGTGTTTGTGTGGAAACCATCCGACATGCCTGGAGTTCCAAGGGAAGTGATCGAGCATAGGCTAGCTATTTGGCCTAGACAACGACCAATAAAGCAAATGCTCCGACACTTTGCTCCTGATCGTCAAAAAGCCATCCGTGTGGAGTTCCTAAACTCCAGGAAGCTAATTTCATCCGTGAGGTTAACTGTCCCGGATGACTCGCAAACCCGGTCATGGTCCTCAAGTCCAATGGTAAGTGGCGCATGTGCGTCGCTTACACCAGTCTCAATATTGCCTACTCGAAGGATGACTTCCCCTTCCCCGCATCGATCAGTTGGTCGATTCCACAACGGGTTGTGAATAGGGCTGGAAACGAGCCGAGCTCGAGTGAGCCTAGGCAGTCTCAGCTTGGGCTCAATAGTGCACTGGGCTCGGCTTAAGCTCGGCTCAAAATATTAATGAGCTTAGAACCAGGCTCGAGCTTGGCTCGATAAAGCTTGATTAAGCTCGATAGAGCTCGATTAGGCTCTATAGAGCTCGATTAATAGGAGTTTTGTAGTGGCAACATATCACAGAATCACATCACAAGGACGTTATTTTAAAGGCGATAATTTGCTCGATCATGGTGCACTACTACAGAAATACTGTTCACTATCGATTCAAAATCAAATCTACTATCCGTTCTCTTACCGCTAGTGATCGGCACGATAGAAGAAACGTTGCACAACCCTATCGGTTAAAAACCGATAGTAAAATACCTTCACCTCCAACATTTAGTAATCGCTATCGACAATTCTACTATCAGCTCAATGATACCAACCGATAGTGATGTTATATTTCTTGTAACGGTTATTCACTAGAAACCGATAGTGATGTATAAGTTTTTTCTATTGGTTAAAACTCGACACATTTAGTACCATAACTTTCTTCTATCGGTTGTAGGATATGAACCGATAGTATTACAAAGGATCATTAACACATACAGTGATACAGTGATACACTAATACAGCAGATTTAATTTATTGACAAATACACTAATACAAAGATATACACATGCATTGGACAGATTGAATTTATTCACATATTGAGTTTATTCACAAATACACCAATGAATTTATTCACATATTGAGTTTATTCACAAATACACCAATGAATTTACACACATACACCAATCAACACATTCAATATATATTACACAAGTCATTTACGATGGATCATTGATAGCCACTTCTTCCATCACATATTGAGCCCAAATTGTTCACAGCTCCTTCAATTGAGGCAACTCATATTGCTCTTTCAACATGACGCTCTGCATGCGTGTATGAAGTTAGGAACGTACGAGACATCCAATGTTTGACTTTAAGTCAGGAAAAATGGTTACCTTAGGGAATTGGGCAAAGTTTCTCCTGATCAGGTCATACATAAATCTCATGACACAGAAGCCACATTCCCACGATTGTGGCTGCTGATGACACTGGGATAATTACATATGCAAAGACATAAACCCACATTAACTCGAAAGAACTAATTAAACTTAAATTAAAAGACTCATCATGAGTAGTTCCATCCGTATTAATTACCTCATATTCTTTCCAAGAAATTGTTGTGCCCTTCGACGCGTCATGCCTCCCTCCAACAGTAACATAATTTTTGAAAGCCCTGTATTTAATTTAGCATTGCCGGTTAATATGTTATCATTAATAAGCTAGTCAGAGAAAAATTTAAAACAGCTGTGTTACTTACGCGTCTATGTGCCACGTGAGGGTGAAAACATACGCCACCCTGTCGCTCATCGAATCGAGGTAATAGACCTCATTCATCCATGGGCAAATGACGGCGAGGACCCAGTGGCCCCTACATTGCATATATAAGTGAACCGATTCATACATATGTTAGGCGTAACATACAAGAATGAGTTAAATTATTAGGAAATGCACTAACCTTTGGTGGTACGGCACAAGAATGAACTTTCGGTCCTACTGCGCTAGTAGTGCCCTTGATATGTATTCCTCCGCATGTGCTTGGTCGTGCTCTAGCATCGTGAGGCTTATTTTGTCTGGGTCAAGGAAACCCACCTTGTCACATGCCCTCATCGACGCCAGCCTATACATGCACCTGGATGCAAAGTAGACATTAGTAAGTAGTGCATACAAAGTGATTAGATTTATGAAATGAACTGTGATAACTTCAGACAACAGCAAACTCACAGGACTCCAGTCCGTATGATGGACATATCAAGCTCTCGCCAATTGAGGAGGTCGAACAAATCCTCGTGGGCCACCGATATGCTCCCGGCCTCACGATGAAAATGACTTGGCCTAAAGTGAACCAAGAAGTTGATGTGGAGCCTAGACCAGGTCAGGTACCACTCGTGGAGACTTCTGGTTATTTGATCCATATTGCGCAGAAGGTACTCCGACACGAGTGGGAACCCATTCTTGAACGTACCCGACTGGCTTTGTTTGGCCTTGTCTTTGGCCTTGCCCTTGCCTTTGGGCAAGGAGCGAGTGTATACCTTCGAAGGTTGGGGCGCGGTGCCGTCGGCCTCATTTGATGGCGAAGGGTTTGAGGCCGTCGGAGGAGGCATGGGGGCCGAAGGAGCTCGGTCATGCGTTGTGCCAGGGGTGGTGTCCTCAGGAAGTGAGCTGATATCCATCGTCCACTTTAAGTACGAACATATAAGTTAGATTTTGCAAATTGAGTATATTAACTGAGTTGTAAGCTAGAATGGCTAGGGTTTACCTCCTGTAGTCTAACACCCTTCTTGGGCCACTGTATGTACGAGCCCAATGCCTCGCCAATTGTCCGCATTTCGTCCGTTGGGACGGGCAACGGAAAAGAGCTGTAGCTCGGGAGGGCCATGTCCACCCTTACCTTTGCGAATCTAGGCTCCAGAGGTGCACAGTGGATCCGGACATCCTCCCAAGACTGATATACGACCCCGTTTGCAGCCACTACAGGTTTGTCGCCTATGTTGATCAATAGGCTACAGCTCTCCGGCTTCTGCAATTTGCAACAATTATAACAGGTTAGCGAAACAATTCTAACGTAATGGGAGTGGCATCAACCGAACTGCATATATAGCTCAAGAGTTGCAATACCTCAATCAGGTCCACCGGATCCACGTGAACCTTCGAGCCGCAACTACTCGGACTGGCAGCGTCGACCTCGGCAGCTGGATCTAAGCCCTTGGACTGCACAACTCGGCTGAGGCGTTCATACTTCTCGTTCATTTGAGCGAACATGTCCGCGAATTGTGCAGTCACATCTGACCGTATCTTCTGAGACAGCTCCAATTCCCTTTCCTTCCAACTGCGAGCCTTCTTCGCCTTTTGCCCGGGCTCCGAGAAGCCTTCCTTCCATGGCACCACACTCCCCACGGTTCGCGTCCGCCCTGGATGCTCCTTGTTCCCTAGAGCCCGGGTAAGGATGTAGTTCTCCCTATGAGGAGTGAACAATCCCTCTGTCGCCTCCTTCAAGTAAGAGATCTGTTACATTCAAAGCTCTCCATTGTGAGGAAAAAATATATACAAACTTGTGCGCACACTAGTGATCATAGTTTTTTCTACCACACTTTATGATTCCAACCAGGAAGTTAGCCAACTTACGAGTCGCTGCACGACCTCGACGTCCCTGGGGTTTGGGAACTCCACAGTCCCCGTGGTCGACACGGTCCCTCTGGCCAGCCACCAGCGCTTGCATTGCGGATTGCGGATCTCGGAGAGTTGTAGGTCAGGGGAGTCGACGAAATTCGATGCCTCGTCTTCAGCCTTCTTCCACTGCTCCTCCTTCCCCGTATAGCCGTGAGAGCCGAGCCGTTGCGGGTGGTCGTTCCTCCTTTGGATTGCCTTGTTCTTCTCGCTAAGGGCCTTCGTACCAGAAACAAGAAAATTAATGCACCGCTGGTTACTGCATACAATGGTGTAACCAAGCAAAGGAACCAGGCATATCTTGAACTCAGGGGCCCCCTTCTGTTGGGTGAATTGCTCCCATACCTCCTCTGTTATGAAGGGGTACTTTTCGTATGGAGATTTGCTTTTAGCGAGGAAGGTACTGATGAGGACGCTCTTGAAGGTTTTCCACGTGTTGTTCATGTCCTTCAAGCAAGCTATCTTGGGACCATCGTCGGGGATGTTCCACTTGGCCTGTTTCAAATGGTGCATATAAGCAGGACTTACCTAATCTCTGGGATAAACCAAGGGAATGTGATTACTCAAGAGTTCAGTGATTTTGATTAATTTTACCTTCACTTACGCCCACAGCCTATCCCTCTCGTCGGTCTTAACGTCCTTCCAGCTCTGGACGGTGATCTTCACCCTTTCCTTCGCCAACAAACAACATAGGCAGCGTACTGGCCGGCGTTCTTCTCAATTGGTCTCCCGAACTGGTTGAACTCACATGAAAGATCCGTGCGTTTGCCCAAACGGCACAACATCATCACGCCTCGCATCTTCCTCTTACGCTGGGACAAGGCAACGTCATCTACGTTCGCCCTTGCTGAATCACTACTATCAGCCGAGGAAGATGCCGACATGGCTTTATCTAAAATTCCATGAACAAACCATCAATTGATATGAAGAAAGGTACATGACAAAGTTCATAACTAAAATGGAATGGCAATGATGAACCACCTCTTTTTGTTAAAATGTCAAATTTTCATTCAAAAGGCCAAAAATCATCAATTCCTATCAACATGGTTTTCAAAATAGATTTAAACTGGATTTGTAAACTCAATTTGCAAAGGGTTGTCAAACTGATACCTTCTTGCTTAACATAAAGATCATTTGATAACTCTTGAGTGTAAAATTAATCCTATTTGGAAAAAATTTTCAGAAAAATATATTTCATGCAATGAAAATCATTTCTTTAAATTTTCATTTCAAATGTATTTAATTTGAGAAATAGTTGATTCTTTTCATAAATGAAATATGAGCACTGCAAAATTCAGACTTTTCAATGTACTATCGGTTGACAATAACAAACCTATATGACATACTATATTTCCTATCGGTTTTCCAATTAAAACCAATAGTACTCAAGTTTGTATTCAGGAAAATATATAAGATTAGCAGTGCAAACTATGCTAGTCTCTCTGCAGGAACATAAAGTCTGTTAAAATTTAAATGAACCAAAATTTCAGATGAAAATTAGAAAATAGGAAATAATTAACAGAAAATTCAGTTTATGGTATTTACTATCGGTTCTAAAGAAGAAACCGATAGTGGAGACATTGTACGGCAAATTGCTAGTGATTTTCATCAAGTCTGTAATTCTCACAGCTATCAAGTTTGTAATTCATGCACTTTTCCTCTAGTTTTATATTTGTAATCCATTGAACCACATATGAACTATTGCATATAAATTTAAGCAATTGAAGCGAGCGGTTTGGTCAAGAACACTTACAGTCGTTCGTGGAGTGGCCGGAGGCGGTGGCGCGATGCAGTGGCCGAAGGCGGTGGCGCGATGCAGTGGCCGGAGGTGGTGGAGAACCCAATTGCGATCGGCAATGGTGGCGCAGAGGAGTGAAAAAGCGAATGTCAGGGAGGCTAGGGTTTTCCGCGCGCGAGTATTTGGTATGTGATCAGTTGCACTGGAGGGAAAATCGTGCGAGGTTAACCTAATATATGAATCTTTACTATCTGTTCATAATCACCAAACCGATAGTAAATACAATGGAAGTTAGGGTTTGGAGTGTTGGCATTGTTCACTATCGGTTTTATGATTACTAGCCGATAGTAAATTAAGAACAGGGTCTCATAACATAAAATGAATCACTATCAGTTATGAACTATAAACCGATAGAAGAGTTTAATTTCATATCGGTTTGGAAATTGAAACCGATAGTAGAATACAATGTTATTGACCCTAAAAGATTTCCCTGAGAACAATTACAGATGATCTCAGTACATCATTTTGCACTTGTAAAGACACCGGAACCCCATGCAAATGACTTCCAATAATTTTGAAATAAATTAACAGTACAGACCAATCATGGAATGAAAATTTGCAGTTTTCATATTGATTTGTGAAAAGAATCAATTATTGCTCAAATCAACTCCAATTGAAATGAAAATTTACAAAAATGATTTTCATTGCATGAAATATATTTTTCTGAAAAAAATTTTCAAATAGGATTTTACAATCAAGAGTTATGTTTAAATGACCTTTATTGCATTGTATTTCACTATCGGTTTTATGATTATTAACCGATAGTAAATTAGTCCATTGTACAAGAGCAAACCAAAATGTAGAATAGGGTCTCATAACACAATATGAAATACTATCGGTTATGAACAATAAACCGATAGTAGAGATTAATTTCATATCGGTTTGGAAATTGAAACTGATAGTAGAATACAGTGTATATACTCCAATTGAAATGAAAATTTGCAAAAATGATTCTCAATGCATCACGTATGTTTTCCCAAAGAATTTTTGAAAAATGATTTGAAGAATTCTTCGATTAAAGATCCAAGTAATATACGTCACTTACATATTGCAAATTAGTCAAGAATGGTTGTCCACCCATAATCCTTCTTCGTGGTCGTCTCGCAGGTAACTTGTTTCGTCAATATCTTCGGTAAGGACAGATTGAAGAATTCCATCTAAAAATGGAGGTAGTTCGTTGAACCGATCATACTCTTCTTCATCCACAACGTCTTTGACCCCAACAATACGTCTCTTACTGTGAAGGACAACGTGCAACTTTGGGTTGGCCAGGTCAACGATGTAGAACACCTGTGTGGCTTGCTCAGCAAGTATAAATGGATCATCTTGGTGTGCGACTCTACTGAGATCGACGAGAGTAAACCCATAATTGTCGACTTTAACACCTCGAGGGATTTCGACCCATTGGCATCGAAATAGAGGAATCTTAAGTAATACATAATCGAGCTCCCATATTTCCTCAATAACACCGTAATATGAGTCGAGTGCCCTTACTGCCCTGGCATCCTCCGAAATAGCAAGTAGTGTCACTCCACTACATTGCATAGTACTCTTCTCGTTCTGAGTTCTTGTGTAAAATGAATAACCGTTGATGTCATACCCCTGCCAAGTCCCTAAAGTAAATCTAGGCCCTCTGGCCAACCATGTAACAACTTCATCTACGTCGCCCTCAGAAGCTTGCAGGACTCTATTTTCGATCCACCAGCAAACTTCCTGTTATGTTCTCTGGTGACCCAAATCTCTGGCTTCGAAGGATTTTGTTTCTGTAACATTTCCTTGTGCTCATGTATGTATGGCTCCACCCCCGTCATGTGCTGTAAGACCCAAAAATGGGCTTTTGCATACAGATCACTAGAGGGGACGACTGCTTTAAATCCAATCGTTCCAATGCCTTGAACAAACATGCAAATCCCATGATTATACCGCGATGCACCGCATCTTGGATAAACATGCAAATCCTCGTACTCGTTATGGTACAGAACGCAATCATTTGGACATGCATGTATTCTTTCGATTTCCATTTCCAACGGACACAATAGTTTTTTGGCCTGGTAAACCGATCTTGGCAACTCATTTCCCTCTGGAAGCATGTCCGCTAACAGATCTAATAGCGCCGTGAAACTCTTATCGCTCCAACCGTTGCTTGCCTTCAAGTTATATAATCTCAACACAGAAGACAACTTTTTAAATTTTGCACATCCGGGGAACAAAGGCTTCTCAGAATCAACAATTAATTTCTCAAATTTAGCTAAATCGTTTTCGCTGTAATCTTCTTCTACATCACGTAACATTTCATCTAAATTGTCGTCATCTACATGGACTTCCGAATGAACATTACCAATGTTCTGATCATGATCATCATTACTGCAATCCACTTCCGGGTGCTGCTGAGTGGTAGCGGTGCTCGTTTCCTCAAGATATTCACCATGCCATATCCAACGGGTATAGCGTGCGTTAAAACCACGACGAATCAAATGACTCCTAATCTGATCAGAGTTGCCGAACCTTTTTAAGTCCATACAATCTATACAAGGACAATGCATATCTTTCTCTCCCTTCTTCGCCTTTTCTTGCTAAGCAAATTTAATAAACCCACTCACACCCTCCAAATACTCAATAGTAGTACGTTTTATTCCATACATTCAATATTCTCGGTCCATCTACAATTATTTCACAAAATTGACAAATTGAAATAAATAATTAATGACTCAGGCATGCATGCATGAAACATCATCAATTAGCTAGGCCATATGTACGTATAGCTGCTTAATTACATTAAATGGATATGTATGAAACCCTAATTAACTTGATGCATTAATTGGAAGAACCAGCTAGCTAGCTGCTTAATTTCAGCAAGCTATAGCTAGCTAGCCAACCTAGCCTTCTAGCTAGTTTGGAGCTACATGTATCTAGTTTAATGAATTGCAAGTAGAGAGAGAGGGAGAGTGTGAAAGAGTGATCGAGAGAGAGAGAGAGAGATGTGATGAGAAGATGACAAAACCGAGGGGGATCGAATTATCAACTTCTCAGCTAGCTTCTCCAGATCACTCTAGCTTGGAGTGTGGATGCACGTACGGTAGAAATGAACCGAGGATGCAGAGCGCAGAGCAGGGGTCGAGATAAGTAGTACAATTTTACTATCGGTTCAAAAAACACAACCGATAGTAAACTAAGGTCCCCACTATCATGACCATTAGTTTATATGACGTCATTTTACTATCGGTTTGTTTTATATAACCGATAGTAAAATTTACTTTATTATATCGGTTGGTACAGTAGTAATCGATAGTAAAAATTCCGTAATTTCACTATCAGTTACCAAAGACAAACCGATAGTAAAATTTACTCTATTATATCGGTTGGTACAGTACGAACCGATAGTATAAAGTCCGTAATTTCACTATTAGTTACGAAAGACAAACCGATAGTACTATTTCATATATTATATTGGTTGGTACAGTAATGACCGATAGTAAAAAATGTTTGCATTTTACTAACGGTGTACCAGTATATAACCGATAGTAAAAAGCCTCTTCTCCACCGCTGTCGTCCTATTCTATCGGATTTTTCCCAGATTGCTTATAATCATTAGAAGATATGGGTTAGTGGATTGCATTTCTGTAGTAGTGGTGTTTTCTTTGGTGAAGCATGGAAACACAAACACTCATCTCTAACTATAATACAAAATCATATTTTTGATTAGACAGTCACCGTTGCTTTTGGAAAAGAGTGAGATAGAGAGAGAGAGAGAGCCAAGTTCCATCTTCCATGGATGAATGGACGATACAACAGTCAAATAGTTCAATAGTTCCTCACTACTCCCCCGTGTCGCCGCCGTCGAGAACCCATGCCCCATGCCGCCGCTCCCCCACACCGCCGCTCCCTTGCGCCGCTGAGAACCCACTCCGCCGCCGTCACTCCCTCGCGCCGCTGAGAACCCACGCCACTGTCGTCGCTCCCCCATGCCGTCAAGAACCCATGTCGCCACTCCGCCGTGAGAGATCTAGTGCCTAGTGGTGCGGCCATTCAAGTTGTGGAGGATTTGAGTAAGGGCTAGGGTTGGGGATTGGGGAATGGGCAAATGGGCGATGGCTGGCCGAATGGGGGTGATGGTAATGGAGCCTGGAGTCTGGAGATGTGAAGCTCGTGCGTCATGGTCTCGTGGGCTCATGGTTGCAGCCAGGCCCAGCCCATCGCACTCACAGCAGAGGGCTAGAGCTGGCCAGAGGCCCATTAAAAGTGTAAGTAGGTATTGGTAATTGGTAAATGGTAATTCGAGCTTTAACGAGCCGAGCTTGAGCGAGCTTGGGAAGGCTCAGGCTCGGCTCAAATTCTCACTCGAGCTTCACCTCAGGCTCGAGCTCAGCTCGTTAAGTGGTCGAGTCGATCTCGAATTGAGCCGGTCTTCGATCTGATCCCGAATAGCTCGTGAGCTTCGATCTTTTTGTCCAGCCCTAGTTTTGAACTGATGAGTTTCCTGGATGCTTACTCAGGTTACTATCAAATTGGCATGACAGAAGTAGATGAAGAAAAAATTGTCTTCGTCACACTCTTTGGCACATACTGTTACGTCAGAATGCCATTCGAGCTCAAGAACGCTGGTTCCACATACCAGCGCTTGATGCAGAAGACCTTTCTATCTCAGCTAAGGCGTAATTTAGAAGCTTATGCGGACGATCTGGTTGTAAAGAGCTTACAAAGCTCTAATCATGTAAATGATCTCACTGAGACTTTATGTAATTTGAATAAACATGGAATCAAATTGAATCCCAAAAAGTGCTATTTTGGAGTTTCATCTGGCAAAATTTTGGGTTTTCTTGTTTGTTCACAAGGCATTGAAGTTAATCCTGACAAAATACGGACCATTGAGCAAAGGCAATCTCCTTTCTCAACGAAGGACGTCCAAAGCCTAACTGGTCAAATGGCGGCCCTAAGCCGTTTCATATTACGGTTAGGCGAACGTGGTTTATCTTTCTTTGAGGTACTACGAAAACACAATGGTTTCCAGTGGTCGGATGAGGCCGAAAAAGCTTTTCAGGAAATCAAAGCATATTTATCAAGTGCTCCAGTGTTGGTCTCCCCACATGTGGGGGAACCATTACTCATTTACTTAGATGCGACCCCATGCGCGATCAGTGCAGTGCTGGTCGCAGAACGGGAAGGCGTGCAACGACCAGTCTACTACGTAGGTGAAGTTCTCAATGGACCAAAGGAGCATTACCTCGAAGTCCAAAAACTACTTTATGCCCTCTTAATGGCTTCTCGAAAGCTGCAACATTGCTTTCAGGCACACAAGATCTCCATGCCATCGTCTTTTCCCTTAGGGGACATACTCCATAACCCGGAAGCAACTAGTCAAGTCACGAAATGGACAGTCGAACTAGCAGCATTCGACCTGCACTTCATTGCTCGTGTGACAATCAAATATCAACTTCTTGCTGATTTTGTGGTCGAATGGACTAATCTCGACGCACTTCCGCAAGAACCGACATATTTGTCCACAAACGACCTCTGGACGATGTACTTCGATTGTTCTTGCGGGTTTTCAAACTCAGGGGTTTGAGTGGTCTTAATCATGCTCCAGGGCGATCAACTCCAGTATGTCATACAACTCCACTTTGTTGCGACTAACAACGTAGTAGAGTATGAAGGTCTTCTAGCTGGGCTTCAAGCAGCCAAATCCCTTGGAGTCTATCAGCTAGTGGTGAGGGGAGACTCAGCTAATCAGAAACTAGGTAAACAATGAGTACAACACCTCCAATGAGACAATGGCTCATTAAGTATGTCTTTATGATTTTAAATGTTGTCAAAGCATACATTTGCATTTTTTATATATCTGTTTGCAGGTTATCTAATACATCAAAGAATTCCTATTTCCATTTTCAAAATGAATATTTACAATGAGGAGGAAAACTTTAAGTAAGCTTGAGGTTTTTTAATAGTTTTTCAACTATGGGCTTAACCTCAGCTATGGTCACATTCATCTGATCTTCATTCTCAAAAATGACATATTCCGCCACTGAGTTCAGATCTAAGTTCGGACCATGGCGATGTCTGAGCCTGCATAAGATAGAAGAAGCAGCGATACCAACGTCGGTCTTGACTGTTTCCTTATACCTCTTTGCAAACTTTGGGATATTATTGACCAGAGAATCAACTTGAGCTGTGACCAAGGTGATATGAACACGCCGATGAAGGACACGTTCACGGAGGGTGGCGCGATCTTCACGACGTAGAACCTGGATAACTAGTATCTGAAGATACCTGGATAACTAGTATGATCTGACGAAACGAGATAGCCAACCATTTGCAGAGTAAGGACCTGCGTATCAATGAATTTGCCCAACCACAGTTTGAATTACCTAGCCATATGGCCTCGCACGGAGTTGGCGCACAGATAGGGTCATCATGAAGATCGTTCAAGCAATTCCGAAAGAAATCACAAGAACAAAGGATGAAGAGATTCAACTCTTAACTAAAACTAAGGCTTCAATCTGAAATTTCAATATCAATGTCTTATATCTTGTATCTTGTATATTAAAAACTATGACCATGCCTCTTTTTTATAGAGGGTGGTATGTATAAAAGATAGAATAATTAAACTAGAATTCTAATCTGAATCTAATTCAAAACGGAATAAAAATTCTAACAAACTACAAAATATAAAAGAAGTTCAGAATAAATCTTCTTCGAGTTGGATTCGGATTCGAATGAGACTTTTTTCTTGTGTACAATCGTTACTCTTTTTGGTCTCTTGGTTGCATACGATGTTGAAATTTAATGATTCTTAATGAGTTGGAAAGCTCTTTCGAATACCTTTCCAACAAATACTCACAAAATCAAATTGGATATTTTTTCTGAGAATGGTACTTGGTTGAAGTTGGAATGTCGTTTGGTCGACAGACTGCATGCCAAGCAAAATTCTTTTGGTTGTAGCGGTTGCAATTTTTGATGGAATCGAGTGATCTTGGGCTCGTTGGAAAGCTTAGAAAATCCTCTTTCCACTCAATAGGTGTACGACCAGATTCAATGAAGTTATTTGGCCCATATGTGGCTATGTTCTTTCTGTTATGCTCTCCCTCTCTATTCCTGATGAATGTTAAACAAGAGCTATTAGGTAGCAGCATATTCTCATCATACTTTAATTCTTTAAAGAACAAAGTCACCTGTTGATGTATTTGTTTGGCCTTCACTCGAGTGATCGGTCCTTTATATTCCTCGGGTCGAGCTCTAATGCTACTTGTGCTAGTGATGTCCTCATCACAAGGCACAAGACTCTTCGAGAGATATGCTATCCTTTTCAGGATCAATAGTTTTTGCTTTGATGGAGTCCACGACTTCTTTTAACTTCTCAAGAGTGGCCTTTTCAATAATACTACAGTTGTTGATGATTTTTTCCAAATCACTTTTCTCATCTTGAGAAAGCTTTGCAGTATTTTTGGTTTTTTCCGTAGCCGCTCTTATAGTATCAATGATCCTTTGAACTTATCAAGATTGTGCCCTCACCTGATAAATTTTTCTTCAAAGGAATTCGTTTCTTCTGTCAATTTGGAGTTTAATTCTTTTTGACCTAAAGAAGCAAAATAAATTTAATTAGTTCATGACAGATTACAAATGCACTGGAAAATGCTGCAAAAGTGGACTTACAATTCAAGTCGACTTGCATTCTTTCTTGGAGAGCAGCATATGCACTTTTATTTTCCTCCAAGGATGACAAATCTTCAGCAAGAGTTTTGTTGTTTTCCTCTAAAGCTTTTGTTGTAGCTGTCTCCTTCTCGGAGTGTTCGTTAGCAACCTCCTATGATAAAGCAGAGTTTTTCCTGCGAAAACAAAGAAGTTTCATTCTAATTTATAGAAGAATGAAATTAGAGCAAGATACTCACTGTTCTAATTGGTTGCATTTTGCTTGCGTGACCTTAAATTGTTCTATTAGCAAGTTCACCAAGGTCGAGTGCCGAGTAGAGTTCTACAAGAAAATAAAACATCTGAAGATATTGCTCAGAGAAAATAATAAAATATACTTGGTAAAGATCTTATCTACCTCAATTAGATCTTCAAGAGAGAATTCAGATCCCCAGTCATCTTGCACCTGTTCACTTATTAAATGCAATTCAGGAACAGGGTGCAAAAGACCAGCAACTTGATTCACTAGTTCTATTTCTTTCTCCCTTTGATCAGGGGAAGGGATGTTCTTTTCGACCAGAGGGGAAGCAGAAGTTCTTGCTTGTTCGCTTGTCCCCGCAGTCAAGGTCGCAGCCGCGACATTAGTTCCTCATCATTGACAGGTTTCGAATGAATATCTAGAATTACCTCGTCAATGATAGTTTCAGCAACATCAGTTGGAATAGTAGTACTTAGAATTTCAGGTATAGCTATCATTTCAACTACTGAAGCTATGTTCCCCTCTGCAATAGTTGTTTCAACATCTGGTATTGAAACAGATCCTGTAGGGGTTGGACTCAACCTGAACATTCATTATGATTGTATAGGTTATAAATAGCTAAGAATGTATTCAAATATAGCTAGAGAGGTAATTATCTGTTACTTGAAATTGAGTCCCATGGATGTCATTGCCTCACTACCATGAGAAAATAGCGAGCTGAACATCTTCTTAGATGTTTTCTTCAGCGGTTCTGTAGATCTTCTTTTTCATAGGATGAGGGGGATCTCATCTTCCTCCTCCTCGCTTCCTTCTCCTGTACGATTGATGGATAATTTCCAATTGTACCAGGAGAAAGGTGTAGGCTCAATAATTTTACCATTTTGGCCGCTAATCTAGGTTTAACGGCCTTGGACGAAGTTGCCTTTGCAGCCTTTTTAGGATTGCTGGGGGCTGCAATCTTCACCATGGATGATTGATCTTTCCCTTTGGAAGGAGTTCTTTTTAGTTTCTTACCTGGAGGACCCCAGAAGTCCCAACATCATCCATGGTCCTCTTCGTTCCAGTTGTTTGGCCTAAGAGCAACTATTCACATCGAAATGCATTTCTTCGATTATTATTCAAAAGAGAAAACATATACACGTTTGCCGGAAGAGATCTTACCTTTCGTCGTTCTTGTAGTAATTTGTCGCTACCACAGACTAGACTTTGCGGTCTTGGCGCGTTCATTTCACCTTCTGTGGTCGGATTAAAAAGCTTTAAGAGAGCATTTGTTCTCCTGTCGACCTCAGAAGTAGGTAAACCTATTTGGAAAATATAATAAGCACATCTAGATTGAAGACAATTTTACAATCTGTAAGAAAAGACTTTACCTTGATCATAGTCCAAGGTCCCATCTTGCATAGAGAGCACCTCCCAAGCAGGGTGCACCCTTTTCTTCAATGGACTGATTTGGTTCTTGATGAAATCCCGAATCACATCTCGAGCTGTTAAGCCTTCCTGTGCTAGACATTGGATTGTGTAGGCTTGTTTTTGTAGCTCTTCATCAAGATCAGGGGTAGAATCCTTTTCGTTGCTTTTCTCTAGCTGACCGTTCTCGAACCAGAGACTGCTTTCCTCAGGAGCAGTGCAGTAAAACCATCACTGACTCCATCCATGGATAGAATCGCACAGAGGAACAACAGGATAATCTCTTTTCTCCCTTAGACAAAAGTAAACACATCCAGCAACATTTGCGCTCTTGGACTACACCAGAAATTAAAACCGCCGAAAAGGAGCAATGCTTGGCAAAACCCCAACAAAAGCCTCGCACAAATGCTGAAATATGGACACACTCAACATGGAGTTGGGATGAAGGTGATATGCACACACCTCACCCTAAGATGCGTGCATGTATTTTGGTCCCAATCTTCCGTCGTAGGAGAAATCTGTGGATAAATATGAGTTGTGACCTTGACGAAAGGGCGGCTAACCACGATCAAACACGTGACCAAAAACCTCACAATCGCTAAACCACTCATCAATTGGTTATCAACCGAGCAAACCTTGGTTGACCTGTTCACGAAGAACAAATCAAGCAAATCAATAAAGAAAATCAAGAGCAACAGCGAAAGGATAACACTCAATAATCTGAATTATGAGTTGAACATTGAGACTCCGAATTATACAAGTCGGCAAAGGCACGAGCATACAATATGTATACACTAGTACAGAAAAGCTTTCTTCTATTGGTAAAAAACAACCTTTTACTATCAGTTTTTGTACCGATAGAGATAGACACGATAGAACAAGCCAGAACATTTTCTATCGGTAAATAACCGATAGAAGAACTTAACTATTCTATCGGCATATTATGAGTGTACCGATAGAAAACCCGTCGTAGTCTGACGTTTAGCGGCAGGGGAAGTACTACTATTCTAACGGTTAATTACAAGTTTACCGACAGAAAAAAGCTTAGTACTCTCTCGGTTGAAAATGAGATTACCGATAGAAAAAAGCTTAGTACTCTCTCGGTTGTGTATGAGTTCACCGGCAGGAAAAATCACACTCTTCTAACGGTTAATTTCAAGTTTACCGATAGAAAAAACTATAGTAGTCTCTTGGTTGTGGATGAGTTTACCGGCAGAAAAAGTCACACTATTCTGACGGTTAATTTCTAGTTTACCGATAGAAAAAGTGGTAGTAGTCTCTCGGTTGTGTGTGAGTTCACCGGTAGAAAAAACGACAGTAGTCTCTCGGTTGTGGATGAGTTTACCGATAGAAAAGTGGTAGTAGTCTGTCGGTTGTGAATGAATTTACCGATAGAACATTCACCTATACAGTACGTTATTTACATTCACAATACAGTACATTCACATATATAGTACAGATGAAATGCATTATAGATTGGATACACAATACAGTACAGATGCAAAGAAGGGTAAATTCACAGAACAGATTGACACATTAGACAGTTATTCACATATATATGGACAAATACAAATTGCAATCCAATGTGGACATTTATTGACATATATATTTATTCACATGTATATAAACAGTCTATGCACAGAGTACACGAAAAAGAGAAAATTGTCATGGCGGATGGTTGGGCGCAACTTCCTCCATGACATATTGAGCCCAGATTTGTCGAAGATCTCTAATTTTTGCATTTTCGTATTGGTCTTTCGACATGGCGATCTGCAAGCATGTGTGAATACTGAGTAACTAACTTCCTAATTTAGAACATGACACCCAATTTTCAAATTTGAGTTAGCTATCGATGCTTACCTGGGGGAATTGGGCAAAGTTTGTCTGCACTAGGTCGTACATGTAGCGCAGCACATAAAACCCGCATTCCCACGATTGTGGCTGCTGATGGCACTGAGATAATTGCATATGCGAAGACATGTTAGCTATTGTTTCCATAAACTAATTAAGCATAAACAAAAAGTCTCGTGAGTACCTCATATTCTTTCCAAGCTAGTAGGGAGCCCTGCGGTGCGGCATGCCTCCCTCCAGCGGACACATATTTATCAAAAGCCCTGCATTTCAGTTAGTATTGCCGGTTAATGTATTATCATTAGCTAGTGAAGTCAAAATTTAAATCAAACATATAAGTTACTTACGCCTCCATATTCCCCTTGACCACATATTCGATCGATAATCTGTCACACATCGAATCGAGGTAGTACACCTCGTTCCTCGGCGGACAGATCACGATGAGGATCCAGTGGCCCCTGCATTGTACGTAAAAGAGGACCGCTAGCTCAAAGTATATCTCAGGTATAACATACAAGATTGAGTTAAATTAGTACGAAATGCACTAACCTTTGGTGGTACGGCATCAGAATGAACTCCCTGTCCTGCTGCGCCATCAGCGCCTTGGATATGTACTGCTCAGCGTGCGCGGCGTCGTGCTCTAGCATCGTGAGGCTTATTTTCTCTGGGTCAAGGAAACCCACCTTGTCACACGCAGCCTCCGATGCTAGCCTGTACATGCACCTGCATGCAAAGGACGACATTAGTATTGCACAGAAAGTTACTACATTTCAAATGAACTACAAAAATGTAGAGTAAGCAAATAGAGTTAGAAAATAGCAATACATAGCATCAGCAAACTCACAGGACTCCAGTCCGTATGATGGACATATCGAGCTCCCGCCAGTTGTAGAGGTCGAACAGATCCTCGTGTGCCACGGATATACTCCCGGGCTCACGGTGGAACTGCCCAGGCCTGTAGGGAACTAAGAAGTTCAGATTGCGCCGAGCTCGGTGTAGGTACCACTCGTGGAGGTCTCTGGTTGATCGATCCAATTTGCGCAAAGCTGCCTCCGACATGAGTGGGAACCCGTTCCTGAACCTCTCCGGCTGTCCCTGTCGCCCTTTTCCCTTGCCTTTGCCCTTGCCTTTTGCCGGGGACTGAGCGCGTACCTTCGAAGGCAAGGGCGAGGTGATGGCGGCTTTCTTCTGAGGTGAAGGCGTGGATGCACTGGGTGGGGTCGAGGCCGTCTTTGATGTGTCCAGGGTCGCACGAGATCAGGCCTCATGCCCCGAGTTGGGGGCGCAGTCCCCTGGTAGCCTGGCGGCATGCCACTTCAATTAATGAGCATATATGTTAGATTTTGCAAGTTGAGTGTACTGAGTAGGATGTAATCTAAAATGTGTAGGATTTACCGGTTGTATTAGAAGACACTTCTTGGGCCACTGTACGTAGGAGCCCACTGCCTCAGTAAGTGTCTGCAGTTCCTCTGTTGGGACTGCCAACGGAGAATCGTTGTAGCCCGGCATGGCCATGTCCACCTGTACCTTTGCAAACCCCAACAGCAGAGGTACGCAGTGGACCCAGACATCCGGCCCAGACGGATATACGAAGCCGTGTCCAACCACTTCCTGCCTGTCGCCTAGGTGATTCAATAGGATGCAACCCTCCGGCTTCTGCAAATTTGTAAATATTAAAACAGGTTAGCGAAACAATTCTAACAGAATGGGAGTGGCATCAACTTAAGTGCACAGATGAAGGCTTGCAGTACCTCAAGTAGATCCACTGGATCCGCGAGGACCTTCGAAGCGCAACTGCTTATCCGACCCCGCGGGGTACCGTCGCCCTGGGGATCCGCATCTGCACTTTTGGCCAACAATGCATCTCTCAACCGTGCAAACTCTTCCCTCATTTGTGCTACCTCAGACTACACCTCAGCCCGTATCTCCGCCTGTACCTCAGCCCATATCTTATCGGAGAGCTCCGCTTCCTTTTCCTTCCAGGAGCGGGCCTTCTTCCTCGGTGGAGCCGGATCTGCGAAACCGGCCTTCCACGACACAATGGCTCCCACGGCCCGTGTCCGCCCGGGATGCTCCTTATTTCCTAGAGCCCGGGTGAGGATGTCCTTCTCCCTCTGTGGGGTAAACAATCCCTCCACTGCCTCCTTCTCAAAAGAGATCTGTTACATTTAAAGGTACCTTGTGAGACAAATTGCCTTATATACACTTGTGCGCACATAGTTTACGAGGTTAGCCAACTTACCATTCGCCTCACAACGTCGACGTCCCTAGGGGTTGCGAACTGCACAGACCCCGTGGATTACATGGACCCCCTCCCCCTCCACCATCGCTTGCACCTCTCATCCCGGATCTCGGAGAGCGGCAACTCAGGGGTGTCGATGACAGGATTTTGCTCGTCTTCCTTCTTCCACTGCTCCTCCTTCCCCACATAGCCCGGGGATCTGAGCCGATGTGGGTGGTCATTCCTCTTCTGAATCGCCCTATTCTTCTCGTTAAGGGCCTTGAACTCCTCAGTCCCCTTTTGCTTGGTGAATTCCTCCCATACCTCCTCCGATATGAAGGGGTACTTCTCGCAAGGAGATTTCCCCGCAGCGAGGAAGTTACTGACGAGTCAGCTCTTAAAGGTTTTCCATGTTCCGTTCATATCCTTCAAGCAGGCCGTCCTAGGTGTATCGTCGGGGATGTTCCACTTAGCCTGTTTTCAAAAAATGCATACAATTAATCACGAGTTAGTTAAACTTTAGTATAAGCCAAGAGAATGTGATTACGAAAGAGTTCAGCGATTTCAGTTAATTTAACCTTCACTTCCACCCACAACCTATCCCTCTCGTCTGCCGTCACGTCCTTCCAGCTCTGGACGGTGATCTTCACCCTTGCATACAGGTAATGCATTCTTTCCAATCGGCCTCCCAAATTGGTTGAACTCATAAGAAAGATCCGTGCGCTTGGCCAAACGGCCCAACGTCGTCGCGCCTCGCCCCACCCTCTTGCGCTGGGATGTAACAGCTGCATCTTCAGTTACGTTGGGGTTGGCCCTAGTTGAACCACTAGTACCATCCGATGAAGACGACGACATGTCTTTCCCTACAAAACCATCAATAAACCATCAAAAATTTAATGGAAACACAAACCAAATCATTTTACAAAGAAAAAGGACCTATTTTAAATATTTTTTCCATCGGTAAACACAAAAGCTACCATGCAATACAAGATAAGATTCTATTTCTCAGCGTTTTCGTCTACACATTTTCATATAGGAAGCAGGCAACATATGGCAATTAATTCTTCTTGGAGTTCCATAACTCAGCTCAGGACTGGAGACTAATTAGGGCTGCAAAAGGGATGTCTGAAGAAAATAATACTAAAAGAAATACATGCATAAATTACTTCCTGAACTGTTCAGAAATATTTTCTATCAGTAAACACTTGAGCTGCCGATAGACCATAACAATTTTTCTATCGGCAAACACGTGAGATATCGATAGAACATAACAATGTTCTCTATATATGAAATTTTGTTGATAAGACACTATTCACTGTCATCACATAACATTCTCCATGATTTTCTATACTAATATTCATGGGCCAGCATTATTATTTCACACGTAAATATGCACACAAGCATCTAAGTGCCACTGTGCATAATCTGACAAACCTAATGCTAATGGAATATAAAGATATTGAAGTAGCACAGAAAGTAGGTCACAACCAAAAAAGGAATAATATGGTTTATAGCACCCTCTCTTGGTTATCTTTAGCATTACCTGTATGCAAGTCATCAGGACTTCATCACATCTATTAGTTTGGGAAAAGTCATATATGTATATGCATTTGAAACATATACATCGAAGACCCATCCACATTGCCATATATTCATACCAAGTGAGTAAAAATTCCCAACCAAACTAGTACATTACATGCCTCATGTCCTTCCAGATCCAAAGTTTTAATACTTGTTCCGAAATATTTTCTATCGGTAAACACAAGAGCTGCCGATAGAGCAGATAAATTGTTTCTATCGGCAAATACAGGAGATACCGACAGAATATGTGTAAGAACAACTCCAACATATAATGTGCATTACATGGCAGTTGGATACAATTGATCACACATACAGCAGTATAGATAAGTTAAAATCTCAAAATAGGTTCATTACAGCACTGGAACATATTATGTCAACCCTAATTTAAATCAACATTTTCTGCGGAATGTACATAATCCAACACAATAGGGAACCCTAGTGTAATTGCAAAACTTGAAGAATTAGTATGTACAAAACACTAGGATCAAATAAGGAAGATGCTGGAAATAGAACGACAAATTAGGGTATTTACGGCGATCAGTTGTGGTGATGGAGAGGCGGTGTAGAACGCAGCGGCGGCTGGCGAAGGACGAAAATAAGAACCGGTGGCAGTGGCGAACCAGTGTCCAGCCGGCGATCATCGTGTGGGAGAGAGGAGGTGAGTGGTCACGGCGGAGGTTGTGGTTTTCTTCGCTCTCGAAGAGACGCAGTGCTCTAAGTTGGAACTGTTTGACTGGAGGGAAACTCAAGGGCCTTGTACGAGTAATAAAGGAGTGGATGACCTTTTCTATCGGTACAACAAAATACTACCGATAGAAAAAGTAAATTTCCCAGAAAAATTTTTGAAGTAGTGGATTCCTTTTTTCTATCGGTATAAACAATAAAATCCCGTGAGACCAATTTTCCCCAGAAATTTTTTTAATTAAGTTCCTGAGATTATAGTATTGGGTGCCATTTTTCTATCGGCTAAAACAACAAAATACCGTCAGAAAATGAAAAGGTACACACAATTTAACATCAAATAGACCGTGCTTGAAAACTGCAGAATGATAAAGAAAGAGGGAAGATAGCCGAAAAATTGGAAAATTGACATAAAAAGAAATTGTTCATTCATTGTTGTTTTATCACTTATAAAAAAAATAAAACCCAAAATGCTAGGTCAAGGGGTGGTCTTAGCCCTGGCTGCATGTAGAATAGAGTCAGTTTGACTTGCAGCCATGACGCAGGACTCCTCTAGCGACAAGTTGTCCCTAGGATCAACTACTACCGCGTCGAGAAGGCCTGCGACCTCCCTCAGCTTCGCTATGGTATCCTTCATAGTCAAACCGCAGCCAGCGATGGTAATATCTGTGGCTTGCTTCTCCTCGCGAAGACGCCTCGTCATCGCCCTGGAATTGTCACCAGCCGTCTTCATGCGCTGAATGCACCGGAGGAGATCGTCCAGTTCAAGCCGTAGCTGAGTGTGCTTGTCCGTAAGGAGCTTGTGCTCCTCTTGGAGGGCCCTCAGGTCGGCCTTCACTTTGCCAGTGTCTTCCACGGCTCCCATTCCCTGTGCAAATCAACAGGTCAAGAATGTACTGAACATGGATTAACAATACAAGGGTAAACCCAGGATATTTAGAGTTCTTACCGGGGAGGGCGTGGCTGACGATCCCATGGAGGTTGCCATTGTGAAAGAGAAGATGTGGAGTCGAAGCGTTCGAGAATTAGAAAAACAACAAAATACCGCGACGCATGGCGAGGTACTTATAGAATTTCCAAGGCGACGCATGGCGACACAGTTGAGAATTCAAAGCGCCAGAGTATTTTTCTATCGGTACAAACAACAAAAAATCGTCAGACAACAAAATACCGTGAACTAACGAATTTATTCTGACGGTAAAATATAATAATACCGATAGAATTAGTAAATTTTTCGCAGCGAAACTTTTGAAATGCCTGAGACACATTAAAGTAGTGGATGTCCTTTTCTATCGGTAGAAATAACAAAATACCGTCAGACAAATTGATTTTTGGAGAGCTTAATTTGAAGAAGCAAGAGGCTGCAATGAGATTTTTGCAAGTGCTATTTGTAGGGAAGAATTAAGTACTTACAGGATAAAGGTACTGTACATGTTAGAACTCATGCTGTGGAGTAAAATTGAGATATATTAATGCTGTGAACTAGCTTATCATTGAGTTCTAAAGAAAAATGTACTGCCTGATGTATTAATGATAAGTTCCTCACCTTGCTGCAGAACTTGTGGGCTGTTTGCTTGGCATTTATCCCTTAAATAGAAATTAATCATCAATGGTTCTCAACCCATAATCCTTCTTCGTGGTCATCTCGCAGATACGTTGTTTCGTCGATATCTTCAGTAGGGATAGATTGAATGTCCTCTAAAAATGGAGGTATTTCATCGAATTGGTTATATTCCTTTTCGTCGACAACATCTTCGACCCCAACAATACGTCTCTTGCTGTGGAGGACAACATGCAAGTTTGGATTGGCCGGATCAACGATGTAGAATACCTGTGTGGCTTGCTTTGCAAGTATGAATGGATCATCTTGGTGTCCGACTCTACCAAGATTGACGAGAGTAAAGCCGTAACTGTCAACTTGAACACCTCGATTTCCTCTTCTTACGGTACGTGTGATGCACCGGAAGAAACCTGCGGTGACCCATGTACACTGTTTTTCGGCAGTTTTGCATCCACATGCTCTCAGTTTCATCTAGGCAAATAGGGCAAGCCTTGGCTCCTTTCGTACTATACCCCGACAAATTGCCGTAGGCCGAAAAATCATTTATGGTGCAAAATATCAGGGCTCGCAAGATGAAATTCTCTTTCTTGTATGCATCCATACCTGCACCCCCTCGTTCCACAATCTCTGTAAGTCCTCGATTAAAGGCGCTAGAAACACGTCAATATCATTTCCGGGTTGTCTGGGTCCTGAGATTAGTAACGCCATCATGATGTACTTGCGCTTCATGCATAACCAAGGAGGAAGATTGTAGATGCATAAAAGAACCGGCCAACTGCTGTGCCGACTGCTCATATTACCATGTGGGTTCATACCATCTGTACTCAGCCCGAACCTTATATTCCTAAGTTCGCCGCCAAACTCATCAAATGTTCTGTTGATGTTTCTCCATTGAATAGAATCAGCTGGGTGTCTCAGTTTTCCGTCTTGTTTCCAGGCTTCAACATGCCAATGCAAGTGCTTCGCGACTTTCGGATTTGCAAACAGCCGCTTCAATCTAGGTATCACAGGCAAGTACCACACAGTTTTCGCCGGAGGTCCTTTCTTTACCTCGTGACGTTCACTGTCAATCCGGTCTCTACGCGTATACCTCGATGCGCCGCATCTTGGACAAACATGCAAACTGGAGTACTCGTTACGGTACAACACACAATCATTTGGGCATGCGTGTATTCTTTCGATTTCCATTCCCAACGGACACAACAGTTTTTTGGCTTGGTAAGTAGATCTTGGCAACTCATTTCCCTCTGGAAGCATGTCCGCTAGAAGATCTAATAGTGCCGTGAAACTCTTATCACTCCAACCGTTGCCTACCTTCAAGTTATATAATCTCAGCACAGAAGACAGTTTTGTAAATGTTGCACATCCAGGGAACAGAGGCTTCCCAGAGTCAGCAATCAGTTTCTCAAATTCACAGAAGTCGTTTTCGTTGTAATCTTCCTCTACATCACGTAACATCTCATCTAGATTGTCATCATCATCATCATCATCTACGTGCACATCGGAATGAACATTATCACAATTCAGATGATCATCGATATTATTGCAATCCATATCCGAGTCCTGCTGATTGGTAGTAGTGGTGCTTGTTTCCTCAAGATCTTCGCCATGCCATATCCAACGGGTGTATCGCGCATTAAAACCACGACGAATCAAATGACTCTTAGTTTGATCAAAATTGTTAAACCTCTTCAAGTTCATACAATCTGTACAAGGACAGAGCATATTTTTCTCTCCCTTCCTCTCCTTTTGTTGCTCAACAAATTTAATAAACTCATTCACACCATCCAAATATTCAAGAGTAGTACGTTTTATTCCATACATCCAATATTTCCTGTCCATCTATAATTAACAAAATTTAATGAGTCAGCCATGCATGAAACCTGCCCGATTAAGTTATGTATATGTACATGTACAGCCTTTTACAACAGATGTGTTGAACCCTAGCCTGACGAAATTAACACTAATTAACCTAGCTAACTACACAATACAAGCTAGTTAGCTCCTAAAACATGACGCATTTCCAGCTACCTAGCTCCCAAGCTTAGAGCTACAAACTTGGAACTACACAATACAGCTAGCTTGCAAGTAGAGAGGGATGGAGACCTAGAGGGAGAGAGAGATAAGTGTCGACAATTAAGCATACCTTAAAGAGAGGGGCGCAATCAACTTCCCTCCAGCTTGCGCTGATCACCCTAGCAGTGTAGCTGCGAGCGTGGAACTTTCATCACAAACAGAGGGACACAGAGTGCAACAGAACAAATTAAAGAGCAGCTCAGCAATGGTTGTGTGGGGTTTTCCTTATAATGGAGCTTTTTCTAACGGTAAATACATGAAATAACCGTTAGACTAACTAAGGTAATTTGCCTCTCACATATTCTATCGGTAAAAACACACATATACCGTTAGAGAATGTACATTACTGAGCAAGTACAGGCCTTATTTTATTGGTAAATATGTGTATTTACCGTTAGATGATGCATGGCTGAGCAAATATATGGGTTTTCTATCGGTAAATATGTGCATTGACCGTTAGATGATGCATGACACAGCATGTACATGAGTTTTTCTATCGGTAAATATGTGTATTAACCGTTAGATGATGCATGACACACGAACATGAGTTTTTCTATCGGTAGATATGTGTATTTTCCGTTAGATGATGCATGATTGAGCAAATATATGTGTTTTCTATCGGTAAATATGTGTATTTACTGTTAGAGGAGGTACTTGTACCAAACACACATGACACCAGTTCTCACATCCAAGGAATCATATCAATGCAACATCAAACAGATCTTACATCAAACAGATCTTAACTGTAAGATAAAGCAATATTTCAAGAAATGCTAATTTGTGGATTAACTAGGAGACACAAAAATACTTTTCTTAGGTACTTGGGACTTCATCTTGCCAAAGAAATTACACATGCCAGTTCACAAATTCAGGTACAAACATACACATACCAGTTCACCAATACAAATTCAGGTACATGTCTGAAACAGCAGTACAAATACACACCTACCTACCAATACAATTAAATACACAAATACTCCCTACACATTCAAGTTCATGTCCCAATTAGCAATACATGATACACAAATATACAACAATATACAAATACAACAATTCACACATTCGATGTATATTAGAAAAATCACGTCTGAAATTAACAACAGATCACGACGAGGACCCAGTGGCCTGTACATTTTACATAAAAGAGAACCTTTGCAGGTTGCGACAATGCAATTACCGACTACAAGTTAGACCTGATACATCACAAATCCATTCATCCAAAACAGCAAATGTCTGAACCACATTGGACTTAACCATAGGAGTTCAGTTCGAAGACGCCCGAGGAGCTGGAACTGCCGTCGACTTACATCTGTACGTATTGGTGATTTCCTCAGACTCAAACTCGATCAACTCAACTCAACTCAACTCAACTCCATTAACAAAAAGAACCTACCTTGCAAGATGTTGTTCTGTGTAGTGATGGTGTAGAATGGCTGTGCAAATAACAACAATTCTTCTTCTCCAAGCAGGTAAGCATCTGGCCACAAGCTAGTGCATGCAAAAAAATGTAAGATGCTTTCTATAGGTCCTGATTTGAGAAATACGCCGGGCTTAAGGATCTTCTCGACCGAGCCAACCAAGATCTCGCCCTTCACGTCCTTCTAGCTCTCGACGGTGATCTTCACCGTTTCTTTCGCCAACAAGCCAACATAGGCAGCGTACTGCGATGAAGAACCGTGAAATACGTTGCCCCTCATGAGCATCATCCAAGGACATGCACATATCATAATCATATTGAAAAGAAGACACATCAAAATGAAGGATACAAAAAAAGCAGAATAATTGCCATAATCGGTTTAGAATAATCTAACAATATTGCCAAAATTTTACGTACCTTGCTTGGGATGCCGAAGTCTAGAGGGCGTCGATGGAGGTGCGGAGGTGCAGCGGTCGCCTATAGAGGTGCGCCGGTCGTCCATGGAGCTTACGGGTTAGGACTACGAGCCCCAGATGAACTGTGAGAATGAAAGAGACATACCCGTGTATTTATCGTACTAGATAAGTTCTATCGGTACAAAAACCGCATACTGTTAGTCATTTTAGATATATTCTAACGGTATACAAAAAAATTACCGATAGAATAAAAACATCTGTAGAAGGCGAATGGTTCTATCGGCACAATACATATTACCGGTAGGAATTTTTGTACATACTCTGTCGGTATATACGTACATTGCCGATAGAATAAAAATATTTGTAGAAGGCGAACAGTTCTAAAATATTTTTGCTATATTCTAACGGTATAAACATTCATTACCGATAGAATAAAACTATTTGAAGACGAACAGTTCTAAACAATTTTCGATATATTCTAACGGTACAAGAATCCATTACCGATAGAATAAAAATATTTGTAGAAGGCGAACGGTTCTATCGGCACACTACATATTGCCGATAGGAATTTTTGAGATATTCTGTCGGTAGACGCATATAGTACCGATAGAATAAGTCTAGTTGTAGAAGTCGACCAGTCCTATCGATGCACAACATTCTCCTATCAGTACTTATGCATCTGTTCTAACGGCAAATATGTTCATCACCGCTAGAGTAAATCATAGTGCTTCTTCTATCGGTAAGTTTCTTACAAACCGATAGGAAAAATACACCCGTTGGCCTTTTATGACCGCGAGGCACATTTTCTATCGGTTTTCTACTAAATGGCTAATAGCCGATAGAATATAGGGGTTAGTAGACTGTATTTCTGTACTAGTGATATCAACGAAGTCTACTAAAAACTAAGACCATGCCTTCTCTTTTATAGAGAATGGTGTCTACAAAGATAGAAAGTTTAAAACCAGAATTCTAAACTAATTTGAAACAAAATAGAATCCTAACAAACTATAAAAAGAAAATCCTGAGCTACTTTTCACGGATCCGAACAGGACTCGTCCCCCTCGTGCACTTGCCATTGTTTTGGATATCCTAGTTGTATAGATATCAGAATTTGATGATTCTTGATGCGTTGGAAAGCTCTTTCGATTACCTTTCCAACAAGTACTTACACAACCTATTTGGACATCTGTGCTGAAATTGATGCTTGATTGAAGTTGCTGGACAGTCAAACTTGATCAGCAAACTGGATGATCCTCAGGTTGCGACCATGTGTCTTCAGGCTTGATCAGCTGCGAGCTTGAGCAATGTTGCGACCTTGAGCCTTTCTGATCATGTGCAGAGTTCTTCTGATCAATAAGGTCGACGTAACCGTTGGTCGAAGTTGCTAGAAAAGTGTTCATTCTTCCTTGGCTATGAATTGGATTAGACCTCCTTCACATGTAACAACAAGCAAAGAGCAATCATTAGGCAATATCATTTGTTCTGTAATTAAATAATTAATTTTCCCAAGAAACGAATTCACCTGTTGTCCAAGGCGACGCGCATGTGCTCGAGTTAAAACATGTGGATATGTGGTCGCGATGTCCTCATCATACTCTCCTTCTTGAAAAAGAGTCATCCTCGACTCTTGCCCATCGTTCTTACCCAGGTATGGAGATAAATCAGCAACATTAAATGTATCACTCACTCCATAGGCCTCAGGTAGCTCCAATTGGTAAGCATTATCATTGATCTTGGCAAGAATCTTGAATGGATCATCACGTCGCGGCATTAGTTTGGACTTGCGCTATTCTGGAAAACGATCATGACGCAAATGCAACAAACTGGATCTCCCTCTTTGAACACAACTTCCTTTCTGCCTTTATCCGCATGCTTCTTATATTGAAGTTGCATCTTCTTAATATTGGATTTGGTCGTCTCATGTATCTTCCGAATCATCTTAGCACGCTGTTCGGCATCAAGATTACCTCTTTCGGAAAGCGGTAAAGGTAACAAATCAATTGGCGCAGTAGGTTTAAATCCATAGACGACCTCGAATGGACAAAACTTGATAATAGAGTGCACAACACAGTTGTAAGCGAATTCAATGTGTGGCAGACACTCCTCCCAAAGCTTCAAATTTTGCTTCAGAACTACTCGTAGCATGGTACCAAGTGTTCGGTTGATGACCTCGGTCTGGCCATCAGTCTGGGGATGGAAAGTCGTTGAAAACAACAGTTTCGTTCCAAGCTTCCCCCAAAGCGTCCTCCAAAAGTGACTCAAAAATTTGGTATCACGATCAGAAACAATTGTCTTCGGCACTCCATGGAGATGAACAACCTCGCTGAAAAATAAATTAGCAATGTGGGTAACATCATTGCTCTTATGACATGGTATAAAATGCGCCATTTTAGAAAACCTATCAACGACAACAAAGATACTATCCCTCCCCTTCTTAGTCCTTGGCAATCCCAACACAAAATCCATAGAAATATCCTCTGAAGGTACTATCGGAATAGGAAGAGGCATATATAATCACTACTACAGAAATGAAATCCACTAACCCATATCTTCTAACGGTTATAAGCAATCTGGGAAAAATCCGATAGAATAGGACGACAGTGGCGGAGAAGAGGCTTTTTACTATCGATTAGACACTGGTACACTGTTAGTGAAATGCAAACATTTTTTACTATCGGTCATTACTGTATCAACCGATATAATAGATGAAATAGTACTATCGGTTTTTCATTCGTAACTGATAGTAAAATTACGGACTTTATACTATCGGTTCGTACTGTACCAACCGATATAATATATGAAATAGTACTATCAGTTTTTCTTTCGTAACTGATAGTGAAATTACGGACTTTTTACTATCGGTTACTACTGTACAAACCGATATAATAGAGTACAGTTTACTATCAGTTATATCAAACAAACCGATAGTAAAATGACGTTATATAAACTAATTGTTATGACAGTGGGGACCTTATTTTACTATCGGTTTGTGTTTTTGAACCGATAGTAAAATTGTACAACTTAATTAGGTCGACCTCTGCTCTGCGCTCTGCATGTTGGAATCATTTCTACCGTATGTGCATCCAGGCTCCAAGCTAGAGTGATCTAGAGAAGCTAGCTGAGAGGTTGATAATTCCATCCCCCTCGGTATTGTCATCTTCTCATCACCTCTCTCTCTCGATCACTCTTTTAGACTCTCCCTCTCTCTCTCTACTTGCAATTCATTAAACTAGATACATGTAACTCCAAACTAGCTAGAAGGCTAGGTTGGCTAGCTAGCTATAGCTTGCTGAAGTTAAGCAGCTAGCTAGCTGGCTCTTCCAATTAATGCATCAAGTTAATTAGGGTTTCATATATACATATCCATTTAATGTAATTAAGCAGCTGTACACACATATGGCCTAGCTAATTGATGATGTTTCATGCATATATGCATGCCCTGAGTCATTAATTATTTATTTCAATTTGTCAATTTTGTGAAATAATTGTAGATAGACCGATAATATTGGATGTATGGAATAAAACGTACAACTGTTGAGTATTTGGAGGGTGTGAATGGGTTTATTAAATTTGCTGAGCAAGAAAAGGCGAAGAAGGGAGAGAAAGATATGCATTGTCCTTGTATAGATTGTATGAACTTAAAAAGGTTTGGCAACTCCGATCAGATTAGGAGTCATTTGATTCGTCGTGGTTTTAACGCACGCTATACCCGTTGGATATGACATGGTGAAGATCTTGAGGAAACGAGCACCGCTACCACTCAGCAGCACTCAGAAGTGAATTGCAGTAATGATGATCATGAGCAGAACATTGGTAATGTTCATTCGGAAGTCCATGTAGATGACGACAATTTAGATGAAATGTTACGTGATGTAGAAGAAGATTACAGCGAAAATGATTTAGCTAAATTTTAGAAATTAATTGTTGATTCTGAGAAGCCTTTGTTCCCTGGATGTGCAAAATTTACAAAGTTGTCTTCTGTGTTGAGATTATATAACTTGAAGGCAAGCAACGGTTGGAGCGATAAGAGTTTCACGGCGCTATTGGATCTGTTAGCGGACATGCTTCCAGAGGGAAATGAGTTGCCAAGATCAGTTTATGAAGCCAAAAAACTATTGTGTCCGTTGGGAATGGAAATCGAAAGAATACATGCATGTCCAAATGATTGTGTTCTGTACCGTAACGAGTACGAGGATTTGCATGTTTGTCCAAGATGCGGTGCATCGCGGTATAATCATGGGGACATAATTTATCACAATGGATGTGATGAGGTAAAGAAAGGGCCTCCGGCCAAAACTGTGTGGTATTTGCCTGTGATTCCTAGATTGAAACGGCTGTTTGCAAATCCAAAAGATGTGAAGTACATGCGTTGGCATGTTGAAGGTCGGAAACAAGACGGAAAACTAAGACATCCAGCTGATTCTATTCAATGGAGAAACATTAACAGAACATTCGTTGAGTTTGGCGGCGAAGTGAGGAATATAAGGTTTGGGCTGAGTACGGATGGTATGAATCCACACGGAAATATGAGCAGTCAACATAGCACTTGGTCGGTTCTTTTATGCATCTACAATCTTCCTCCTTGGTTATGTATGAAGCGCAAGTACATCATGATGTCGTTACTAATTTCAGGACCCAGACAACCCGGGAATGATATTGACGTGTTTCTATCACCGTTAGTCGAGGACTTACATAAATTGTGGAGAGAAGGGGTGTGGGTGTGGGATGCACATAAGCGAGAGAATTTCATGTTGCGGGCCATGATATTTTGCACCATAAATGATTTCCCGGCCTATGGAAATTTGTCGGGGTATAGTGCGAAAGGAGGCAAGGCTTGTCCTATTTGCCTGGATGAAACTGAAAGCATGTGGTTATTGAACTGCAGAAAAACAGTGTACATGGGTCACCGCAGATTCCTTCTGATGCATCCGCCTACCGTAAGAAGAGGAAGTCATTCAATGGGAAGCCTGAGAAAGGATCAGCCCCAGTGTTTGTGACTGGTAAGGAGCTTTACTTGCGCGTAAAGGACATCAAAGTTGAGTTCAATAAATGTTCTAAACCTCTAGGAAAAAATATTTGGAAGAAGAGATCGATTCTTTGGGATCTGCCATATTGGGAGCACTTACAAGTTCGACATTGCATTGATGTCATGCACGTAGAGAAAAATGTTTGTGACAGTTTGATTGGTTTGTTGTTGAACATTCCAGGAAAGACGAAAGATGGCATCAACGTTCGCCGTGACATGCTCGACATGGGCATAAGAACTGAGCTTGCACCGTTGGAGAAGGAAAAGCGGACATACCCCCCCCGGCCTGCTATACTTTGTCAAAAAGAGAAAAAACAGAACTCTATCAGTGCCTACATGGTGTCAAAGTTCCATGCGGGTATTCTGCGAACTTGAAAAAACTTGTGTCCATGAAAGACTTGAAACTGGTTGGTATGAAGTCCCATGATTGTCATGTACTGATGTCACAAATGCTTCCCATTGCTATCAGAGGCATTCTCCCAGTCAAAGTCAGAGAGACAATTACAAAGCTATGTTATTTCTTCAACACAATATCTGGCAAGGTACGTAAGCGTGTACTCCTAGCAAGTTAATTAGCTCCATTCGTGGAACTTGTCAGATTTTTTGGATCTGAATATTTGCTGCAACTGTGTCCTTGCAGCTAATTGATCTGGATGGACTGGTCGATTTGCAACGCGATGTGACTATAACTCTTTGTCAGCTGGAGATGTATTTCCCTCCATCTTTTTTTGATGTTATGGTCCATCTAATTGTTCACCTTGTCAGAGAAATTAAGTTTTGTGGACCCGTGTTCCTACACTACATGTATCCATTTGAGAGATTTATGGGTATCTTGAAGGGATATGTAAGGAATCGACATTGGCCTGAGGGCAGTATCATTGAAGGTTTTGCCGCCGAGGAGGTGATCGAATTTTGCACCAACTATATGACCGGGGTTGACCCAATTGGCGTTCCTACGTCCCGGCATGAGGGCAGGCTTCAGGGCATTGGAATGATTGGATTTAAAGCAGTCGTCCCCTCTAGTGATCTGTATGCAAAAGCCCATTTTTGGGTCTTACAGCACATGACGGGGGTGGAGCCATACATACACGAGCACAAGGAAATATTACGAAAACAGAATCCTTCAGAGCCAGAGATTTGGGTCACCAGAGAACATAACAGGAAGTTTGTTGGGTGGATCGAAAATAGAGTCCTGCAAACTTCTGAGGGCGACGTAGATGAAGTTGTTACATGGTTGGCCAGAGGGCCTAGATTTACTGTATGGACTTGGCAGGGGTATGACATCAACGGCTATTCATTTTACACAAAAACTCAGGACGAGAAGAGTACTATGCAATATAGTGGAGTGACACTACTTGCTATTTCGGAGGATGCCAGGGCAGTAAGGGCACTCGACTCATATTACGGTGTTATTGAGGAAATATGGGAGCTCGATTATGTATTACTTAAGATTCCTTTGTTTCGATGCCAATGGGTCGAAATCCCTCGAGGTGTTAAAGTCGACAATTATGGGTTTACTCTCATCGATCTCAGTAGAGTCGCACACCAAGATGATCCATTTATACTTGCTGAGCAAGCCACACAAGTGTTCTACATCGTTGACCTGGCCAACCCAAAGTTGCACATTGTCCTTCACAGTAAGAGACGTATTGTTGGGGTCGAAGACGTTGTGGATGAAGAAGAGTATGATCAGTTCGACGAACTACCTCCATTTTTAAATGGAATTCTTCAATCTGTCCCTACCGAAGATATTGACGAAACAAGTTACCTGCGAGCCGACCACGAAAAAGGATTATGGGTGGACAACCATTCTTGACTAATTTGTAATATGTAAGTGACGTATATTACTTGGATCTTTAATCGAAGAATTCTTCAAATCATTTTTCAAAAATTCTTTGGGAAAACATACGTGATGCATTGAGAATCATTTATGCAAATTTTCATTTCAATTGGAGTATATACTTGATTTGAGCAATAATTGATTCTTTTCACAAATCAATATGAAAATTGCAAATTTTCATTCCATGATTGGTCTTTATTGTTAATTTATTTCAAAATTATTGGAAGTCATTTGCATGGGGTTTCAGGTGTTTGTACAAGTGCAAAATGATGTACTGAGACCCATCTGTAATTGTTCTCAGGAAAACCCTTTAGGTCAATAACACTGTATTCTACTATCGGTTTCAATTTTCAAACCGATATGAAATTAATCTCTACTATCGGTTTATTGTTCATAACCGATAGTATTTCATTTTGTGTTATGAGACCCTGTTCTACATTTTGGTTGCTCTTGTACAGTGGATTAATTTACTATCAGTTAATAATCATAAAACCGATAGTGAAATACAATGCAAAATGATGTACTGAGATCATCTGTAATTGTTCTAAGGGAAATCCTTTAGGGTCAATAACATTGTATTTTACTATCGGTTTCAACTTCCAAACCGATATGAAATTAAACTCTACTATCGGTTTATTGTTCATAACCGATAGTGATTTATATTGTGTTATGAGCCCCTGTTCTTAATTTACTATCGGTTAGTAATAATAAAACTGATAGTGAACAATGCCAACACTCCAAACCCTAACTTACATTGTATTTACTATCGGTTTGGTGGTTATGAACCGATAGTAAAGATTCATATATTAGGTTTAACCTCGCACGATTTTCCCTCCAGTGCAACTGATCACATTCCAAATACTAGCGCACGAAAACCCTAGCCTCCCCGACGTTCGCATTTTCGCTCCTCTGCGCCACCATTGCCGATCGCAATTAGGTTCTCTACCGCCTCCGGCCACTGCATCGCGCCACCTCCTCCGGCCACTCCACGAACGACTGTAAGTGTTCTTGACCAAACCGCTCGCGTCAATTGCTTAAATTTATATGCAATAGTTCATATGTGGTTCAATGGATTACAAATATAAAACTAGAGTAAAATTCATGAACTACAAACTTGATAGCTATGAGAATTACAGACTTGATGAAAATCACTAGCAATTTGTAATACAGGGTAGTCCACTATCGGTTTCTTATTTAGAACCGATAGTAAAGACCATAATCTGAATTAAGACTAACATAGTTAATTACTATCGGTTTTAATTGTCAAACCGATAGGAAATAGAGTATGTCATATCGGTTTGTTATTGTCAACCGATAGTACATTGACTGATGCCATCAAGCTTGGCAAGGAAAGTCAGAAAAATAGTTATGAATATACTGATTCTGAACTAAAATATGTCGAAAATTGAAAGGAATATCTCAAATCACGAGTAAAGATACAGAGTGATATCAATCTAATAAACCAACTGGGTCCATATACATTGGAATGTATCTTAGTATATGTGCTAGGTATGCTATGTAATAACCCACAGAATGAGAGAGATCATATGGTTTGTATTGCTACAATGATAGACAAACTGGATACTACTATCAGAAGTCATGTGGAAATTACGATTCATCGTAATAATATATATATATATTGAGTCAGAAGAGGAAGTTGAGTCTGAAATGGTAGTTGAGTCTAAAATGGAATCTAATGACTCTTCTTTAGAAACTTCTGATAAGAGTAAGAAATATTCTTCAAAGTCATCAGATAATCATAAGTCTTCAAAGAGTAATAAAAAGGAAGTATCAAATATTAAGTATAATATAGAAGTAGGCCTATTTGAATTCTTTTTAGATAAGGGAGTTGTTAAAGTGCAGAATGAGAATGTTGAAGAACATACAGGCCATATTATGATTAAGACTAAAGGAAGCACAACTATTGCTCAAATCAAATACATTTGAAATCAAAATTTAAAGAAATGATTTTCATTGCATGAAATATATTTTTCTGATGAAATTTTCCAAATAGGATTAATTTTACAATCAAGAGTTATCGAATGACCTTTATGTTAAGCAAGAAGGTATTAGTTCGACAACCCTTTGCAAATTGAGTTTACAAATCTACTTTAAATCTATTTTGAAGACCATGTTGATAGGAATTTATGATTTTTGGCCTTTTGAATGAAAATTTGACATTTTAACAAAAAGAGGTGGTTCATCATTGCCATTCCATTTTAATTATGAACTTTGTCATGTACCTTTCTTCATATCAATTGATGGTCTGTTCATGGAATTTTAGGTAAAGCCATCTCGGCATCTTCCTCGGCTGATAGTAGTGATTCGGCGAGGGCGAACGTAGATGGCGCTGCCTCGTCCCAGCGCAAGAGGAAGGTGCGAGGCGCGACGATGTTGGGCCGTTTGGCCAAACGCGCGGATCTTTCATGTGAGTTCAACCAGTTCGGGAGACCGATCGGGAAGAACGCCGGCCACTATGCTGCCTATGTTGGCTTGTTGGCGAAGGAAAGGGTGAAGATCACTGTCCAGAGCTAGAAGGATGTTAAGGCCGACGAGAGGGATAGGCTGTGGGCGGAAGTGAAGGTAAAATTAATCAAAATCACTGAACTCTTGAGTAATCACATTCCCTTGGTTTATCCCAGAGATTAGGTAAGTCCTGCTTATATGCACTATTTGAAACAGGCCAAGTGGAACATCCCCGACGATGGTCCCAAGATAGCTTGCTTGAAGGACATGAACAACACGTGGAAAACCTTCAAGAGCGTCCTCGTCAGTACCTTCCTCGCTAAAGGAAAATCTTCATGCGAGAAGTACCCCTTCATAACGGAGGAGGTATGGGAGCAATTCACCCAACAGAAGGGGACTCCTGAGTTCAAGATATGTATGGTTCCTTTGCTAGGTTACACCATTGTATGCAGTAACCAGCGGTGCATTAATTTTCTTGTTTCTGGTACGAAGGCCCTCAGCGAGAAGAACAAGGCAATCCAGAGGAGGAACGACCACCCACACCGGCTCGGCTCTCGCGGCTATGCGGGGAAGGAGGAGCAGTGGAAGAAGGCTGAAGACGAGGCGTCGAATTTCGTCGACTCCCCTGACCTACCACTCTCCGAGATCCGTAATCCGCGATGCAAGCGCTGGTGGTTGGTCAGAGGGACCGTGTCGACCACGGGGACTGTGGAGTTCCCAAACCCCAGGGACGTCAACGTCGTGCAGCTACTCGTAAGTTGGTTAACTTCCTGGTTGGAATCATAGTGTGGTAGAAAAAACTATGATCACTAGTGTGCGCACAAGTTTGTATATATTTTTTCCTCACAATGGAGAGCTTTGAATGTAACAGATCTCTTGCTCGAAGGAGGCGACCGAGGGATTGTTCACTCCCCATAGGGAGAACGACATCCTTACCCGGGCTCTAGGGAACAAGGAGCATCCAGGGCGGACGTGAACCGTGGGGGGTGTGGTGCCATGGAAGGAAGGTTTCTCGGAGCTCGGGCAAAAGGCGAAGAAGGCTGGCAGCTGGAAGGAAAGGGAAGTGGAGCTATCTCAGAAGATACGGGCAGATGTGACTGCACAGTTTGCGGACATGTTCCTCAAATGAACGAGAAGTATGAACACGTCAGCCGAGTTGTGCAGTCCACGGGTTTAGATCCAGCTGTCGAGGTCGATGTTGCCAGGCCGAGTAGTTGCGGCTCGAAGGTTAATGTGGATCCGGTGGACCTGATTGAGGTATTGCAACTCTTGATCTATATATGCAGTTCGGTTGATGCCACTCCCGTTACGTTAGAACTGTTTCACTAACCTGTTATAATTGTTGCAAATTGCAGAAGCCGGAGAGCTGTAGCCTATTGATCAACATAGGCGAAAAAACTGTAGTGGTTGCAAACGGGGTCATATACCAGTCTTGGGAGGATGTTCGGATCCACTGTGTACCTCTGGAGCTTGGATTCGCAAAGGTACAAGTGGACATGGCCCTCCCGGGCTACAGCTCTTTTCCGTTGCCCGTCCCAACAGACGAAATGCGGACAATTGGCGAGGCATTGGGCTCATACATACAGTGGCCCAAGAAGGGTGTTAGACTACAGGAGGTAAACCCTAGCCATTCTAGCTTACAACTCAGTTAATATACTCAATTTGCAAAATCTAACTTATGCGTTCGTACTTAAAGTAGACGATGGATACTAGCTCACTTCCTGAGGACACCACCCCCGCCACAACGCATGACCGAGCTCCTTCGGCCCCCATGCCTCCTCCGACGGCCTCAAACCCTTCGCCATCAAATGAGGCCGGCGGCACCGCACCCCAACCTTCGAAGGTATACACTCGCTCCCCGCCCAAAGGCAAGGGCAAGGCCAAAGGCAAGGCCAAACAAAGCCAGCCGGGTACGTTCGAGAACGGGTCCCCACTCGTGTCGGAGTACCTTCTGCGCAATATGGATCAAATAACCAGAAGTCTCCACGAGTGGTACCTGACCCGGTCTAGGCGCCACATCAACTTCTTGGTTCACTTCAGGCCAGGTCATTTTCACCGTGAAGCCGGGAGCATATCGGTGGCCCACGAGGATTTGTTCGACCTCCTCAACTGGCGGGAGCTTGATATGTCCATCATACAGACTGGAGTCCTGTGAGTTTATTGTTGTCTGAAGTTATCACAGTTCGTTTCATAAATCTAATCACTTTTTGTATGCACTACTTACTAATGTCTACTTTGCATCCAGGTGCATGTATAGGCTGGCGTCGATGAGGGCATGTGACAAGGTGGGTTTCCTCGACCCAGAGAAAATAAGCCTCATGATGCTAGAGCACGACCAAGCACATGCGGAGGAATATATATCAAGGGCACTACTAGCGCAGCAGGACTGAGAGTTCATCCTTGCGCCGTACCACCAAAGGTTAGTGTATTTCCTACTAATTTAACTCATTCTTGTATGTTACGCCTAACATATGTATGAAATGGTTCTCTTATATATGCAATGTAGGGGCCACTGGGTTCTCGCCGTCATTTGCCTATGGATGAATGAGGTCTATTACCTCGATTCGATGAGCGACAAGGTGGCACATGTTTTCACCCTCACATAGCACATAGACGCGTAAGTAACATAGTTGTTTTAAATTTTTCTCTGACTAGCTAATTAATGTTAACATATTAACCGGCAATACTAAATTAAATACAGGGCTTTCAAAAATTATGTTAGTACTAGAGGGAGGCATGACGCGTCGAAGGGCACAACAATTTTTTGGAAAGAATATGAGGTAATTAATACGGATGGAAGTACTCATGATGAGTCTTTTAATTTAAGCTTAATTAGTTCTTTCGAGTTAATGTGGGTTTATGTCTTTGCATATGCAATTATCCCAGTGCCAGCACCAGCCACAATCATGGGAATGTGGCTTCTATGTCATGAGATTCATGTATGACCTGATCAGGAGAAACTTTGCCCAATTCCCTAAGGTAATCATTTTTCCTGACTCAAAGTCGAACATTAATTGGATGTGACGTATGTTCCTAACTTCATACACGCATATATGCAAAGCGCCATGTTGAAAGAGCAATATGAGTTGCCTCAATTGAAGGAGTTGCGAACAATTTGGGCTCAATATGTCATGGAAGAAGTGGCTATCAACGATCGATTGTAACTAACTTGTGTAATATATATTGAATGTGTTGATTGTTGTATTTGTGAATAAACTCAATATGTGAATAGATTCATTGATGTATTTGTGAATAAACTCGATCAATATGTGAATAAATTCAATCTGTCCAATGCATGTGTATATTACTGTATTAGTGTATTTGTGAACAAATTCAATATGTGAATATTGGTGTATTTGTAAATATTGGTGTATTTGTAAATATTGTTGTATTTGTGAATGATCCAATGTATCTCTGTATTGCTGTATGTATATGTGAAAGATTCTAGTACTAACCGTGTCGAGTACATAACCGATAGGAAAAACTACACAGTACTATCGGTTATATACTACAACCGATAGAATAAATATTACAGTACTATCGGTTCATATACTAAAATCGATAGAATAAAGTTTCCAGTACTAACTGTGTCTACACAATACTATCAATTTAGATTCCAGCCGATAGAAAAAACCTACACAATACTATCAGTTTAGATCCGAACCGATAGAAGAAATAGTCGTTAGCGATTAGTGAACGTTGGGAATGTAGATGTTTTACTAACGGTTTTCAACCGATAGAAGTGTGCTATGTTTCTACTATCATGCCAATCACTATCGGTAAGAGAACCGATAGTAGAGTGGATTTTTAACCGATAGTGAAAAGCATTTTTGTAGTAGTGAATCCATGGGGGTTTAATCGAGACTTAGCTGTTTGACAAGTAGTGCATCGTTGTACGTAGCGCTTGACATCTCGCCTCATCTTTGGCCAGTAGAAGTGGGTGGCCAAAACATCTTTGGTTTTGCGTATCCCGAAATGTCCCATCAGTCCTTCGCCATGAGCCTCCTGTAACAACAAAAGAAGAACAGAACTCGCGGGAACACACAGCTTGTTAGCTCTAAACAAATAACCATCATTTAGTACATATCGAGCACAACATCTTCCTTCTTTACAATTAATGTAAATGTCTTTGAAATCCAAATCAGTTGAATATAATTCTTTCAAACTTTCTAACCCAAGAATTTTGCAATCAAGTTGGGACAATAAGATGTAACGTCTAGACAATGCATCAATGACCAAATTTTCTTTACCTTTCTTATATTTGATAACATACGGAAATGATTCAATAAATTCAATCCACTTAGCATGTCTACGATTCAACTTACTTTGGCTATGAATGTGCTTCAATGCTTCATGATCTGAATGTATGACAAATTCTTTTGGCCAGAGGTAATGTTGCCATGTTTCTAACACTCTAACCAAAGCATACAGTTCTTTATCGTAAGTTGAATAGTTCAAAGTTGGACCACTAAGCTTCTCACAAAAATAAGCAATGGGTTTTCTATCTTGCATGAGAACACCTCCAATTCCAATACCACTAGGATCACATTCTATTTCAAATGTTTTATTAAAATCAAGAAGTTGTAGAAGTGGTGCATTGGTTAACTTATCTTTGAGCGTGTTGAAAGCGTCCTCTCACGCCTGTTCCCACTTGAAGGGCATGTTCTTCTATGTCAGCGTATTGAGTGGGGCGGCGATTGTGCTAAAAATCTTGTACGAACCGGCGGTAGAAACTAGCAAGTCCATGAAAACTCCGCACTTGTGTGACTGTTGTAGGTGTAGGCCATGCTCAAATTGCTTGCACCTTTTGTTCATCCACCTCAATGCCCTGTGCTGTCACAACAAAACCAAGAAACACGACTTGATCCGTGCAGAAGGTGCACTTCTCAAGATTAGCAAACAAACGTGCCTCTCTCAAGACAGCAAAAACCTGCCGTAAATGCCCCAAAATGATCATCAAAAGTCTTGTTGTAGATCAAGATGTCATCAAAGTAAACCACCACGAAGTGTCCGATAAAAGCACGCAACACTTCATTCATTAAGCGCATAAATGTACTAGGTGCATTAGTAAGACCAAGTGGCATGACCAACCATTCATATAACCCAAATTTATTCTTAAATGTAGTTTTCCATTCATCACCTAGTTTCATTCTAATTTGGTGGTAACCACTACGCAAATCGACTTTAGAAAAGATGGTCAAACCACTCAATTTGTCAAGCATATCATCTAACCGAGGAATCGGATGACGATAACGAACAGTGATATTGTTAATAGCTCGACAATCTATACACATACTCCATGACCCATCCTTTTTAGGCACAAGTAAAATAGGAACAGCACAAGGACTTAAGCTTTCACGTACGTACCCTTTGTCGAGCAGCTCTTGTACCTGGAGCTGAATTTCTTTGGTCTCTTCTGGATTGGTGCGATATGGAGGTCGATTGGGCAAGGGTACCCCTAGAATGAGGTCGATTTGATGCTCTATCCCTCGTAATGGTGGTAGTCCTGCAGGTATCTCGTTTGGAAAAATGTCCTCAAATTCCTGTAGTAAAGAAACAACCGAAACATGCAAAGTAGAGGGTAAAGCATTAGTAGAAAAGAGAGCGTCTTTGCACACAAGCACAAAGCACTCTTGGGGATGGGTTTCAAACTCTCGCATCTCACGTTTGGTGGCTAACAGAACTTGTCCCTTAAGCTGAACCTCTCTTTTCTTTTCACTCATTTCTTTCTTTTCTCTCAATTTGGTTTGGTGGCTCTCACTACCCGATTTGTGGCTCTCACTCATCTCTCTTTTTTTTCTCTCACGCTCAGCCCTATCTAAATCATCTTGGAGAATTTCATCCAAAGACATTGGAACTAGCGAAACCTTCTTGTTGTTGTGCACAAAAGAGTACTTATTGGAACGCCCATGATGTGTAGTATCCTTGTCGTATTGCCATGATCGTCCAAGTAGTAATGCACAAGCTTGCATCGGTACCACATCACAGTCTAGAAAATCAGAATAGGAACCTAAAGAGAAGTGGACACGTACCATCACGGTCACCTTCAACTTGCCACATGAATTGAACCATTGAATGTAGTATGGCTGTGGGTGTGTTCGTGTGGACAAACCGAGCTTTGCGACCATTTCAAAACTGGCAATGTTGTTGCAGCTTCCTCCGTCAATAATGACCTTGCATGAGCGCTGCATGATCACAAACTTTGATTGAAATAAATTGTGGTGCTGCCCCTGCTCTACCTTTTCCATCTGAGAGCTAAGAACATGACGAACAATAAGGCTAGTATGACCAGCATCAAAGGTGATCTCCTCTGCCCAACATGTCTTGTTGCTCTTCGTGGTCGGATCCTTCTTCGACATCACTAGCCGATGTGTACTCTCCGTTACCCCGGACGATGAGGGCACGCTGATTTGGGCAATCACACATGTAATGCCCCTTCCCTTTGCATTTGAAGCACTCTATCTCCCTTGTTCGTCCTGTAGAAACGACCGATGATGAACTTTTGGTGGGGACCATAGTGGTTGTCTTGGAATCGGCAACCTTGGATGTTGAAGTAGTAGGGTGGCTCACGGATTGCACTCGACCAGTGGAGTAGTAGCTCCGCCTGTCGGTGTCGCACTCTTTTGCTGTGACATAGTGCTCTTCCAAGGCGTGGTCGCACTAGGGTAGCTTCGACCAGTTTTGTTGTAGCTTGGACGTTTCCCTTGTACTTGCTTCTCAGCTTGGCATGCGTAATGAAACAGTTGATCCAAAGAGGTGTAAGTCTGAAAATCAAGGATGTCTTGTATCTCACGATTCAATACACCCAAGAATCTGGCCATCTTTGCATTTTCCTCCTCTTGCACATTAGCTCAAAGCATGCCTACTTGTAGCTCTTGATAATAGTCTTCCACAAATTTGCTACCTTGGTTCAATCTCTGAATTCTATTAAGCAAATCTCTCTCAAAATAAGCAGGTACGAATCTGGACCTCATCAAGCGCTTCAACTCAGCCCAAGTGTGAGGAACTCGATCTCTTTGGCGGACTTGACTCCACCAAATAGAAGCATAATCAACAAACTCACTGGTGGCGGCGCATACTCGGCGATCTTCTGGATAAAGATGACAACTGAACTTTTGTTCGACGAGCAGCTCCCAATCGAGATATGCTTCTGGCTTAAACTTCCCATCAAAGCTGGGGACAGTAAACTTGATCTTTCCCAAAGCGTCATTGTAACAGCCCAAAATTCCATTCTTAAAACCTCCCTTTCTCAGATTTTCCCTTCCGGTCTAAATCTTCTGAAATTCTGTTTAATTATCTTCTTATTCCGATCAGCGAAATTCTTTCACCTGTTCAATCCTAAATCATCCACCCAATATTTTTCTCATGCATGCATATTTTTAAGTTCATGGCATCATGATTTTACGCATCAAACAAATCATTTTTCCACATGAAATAATGATTTTCCTATTTGGAAATTGCATAAAGGAATATATTTAATTTAAAGTAATGCATTAAAAATTCTGTAAAAAGTTTTAAAATATTTTATTTGCACAAGTAACCAGGTTCCACAACTTCCCATGCACCGGAATTTTGCATTTCAGCCCTCCTATTTTCAGAAATTTCCAAACAAGCCCCTAGAATTGACAAAAACACTATTTTATGTAAAATACCACCTCTACCCCCAACCATCTTGCAGCAAGTACAGTGTAAAGACCTGTTTACCCTAGCTGGATGCATTACATGTCAGCATGTCATTGTTATACCTCGTTTTCTCCCCAATGCCACTCTTTAAAGGTCTTGGCATGGCTGAAAACCCACTCAAACCAGCATATTTTCACAAGTCCTTCTGTAGAGTGGTAGAGAAAACACTTAGACACGCAGAGCATTCAAGAGTTTTGCATTTGATTTTCACATAAAATATCAAAGGGGGTGATTTCTGCTCTTCTGCCGCTAGTTTGGCCGCACTCTAGCACTGCCGCCGTCACCTCGTCATCGTTTCCCTCGCTGCAGCCGTCGTTTGCTTGTCTGAGCTTTGTCCATCAGGTGTGCCTCCTCACTCCCTTCCTTTTTATCTTCTGGAGCTCGGCGAAATGGTCGCCGGAGCTCCCTCCACCGGTGCTTCTTGTTTTTCCTGCCGCCGGCCATCTTGGGTTTCTCATTGTTCCGGCCATTTTCTCTCCAATCAGGCCATGCCATCGTTCTCCCCTCGTTTCCAACAGCTCACCCACCAAATCCTAGCTCAAATCGTGCACCGCCGCCCGAGAACCGCCGCCGGCGAGCTCGTCTTCCTCGCGGCCGGCCGTGCGCCACCTTCTCCATTTCCGGCCACCAAACTCCGCCATTGTTGTGTTTTCTTCCTCCCCTAGTGTTCCTCCTCCGATCCCCACACTTCTCTGGCCTCCCCGCCCCCGCCGTGCATGCACCCGTGGCTGTGTCCGTGCGCGCCACCTCGCCTTGAAGCTCGCCGTAGAAGCCTCCTCCGGCCGTACCACCTTGCCCTTTTGCACTCCCCTTGCCGTGACTCCTCCACCCCTCAAGTCTTAGCTCCGGCCGACGTCTGGATCGTCGCCGGTGAACTCTTGGCCGTGGCCATGTCCTGTGTCGGCCAACTGACACTGCTACAGTGTTGTACACTTTTCCGAATGTCAGCCGCAGCGACATGCCTTGTCGTTCTCTGTCTTCTGGACCTCCGATTGAAAATCCATTCGCGTCGTTTTGTTCATTTCACCGTTTTCCTTTCAAATGTGTTCTCTGATCCTTGATCCACTGTCCAGATTTCTGTTTCACTGTTTTGAACTCCGTCGTTCCTTCCCTCGATTTTGTCGATTTTTTCACAGAAGTCTCCGATCGAAGATCTGTCTTCACCATCAGATTCGCCTCGACTCAAATCTTCCAGATCTGAAATTTTTCTTCAGATCCGAGTCCCGGATCTTGTTTTCACCTTTTTCCAGATCCGATTTTACCCAATTTACCCTAAAATTCCGCCAAAAATGGTTTTTCTCCGTCCGACCTCCAAATCCAGATCCGTCTGAACCACCCTACCACAAATTGCTCCTGCCACATATTCTCCTTCAGCCACCACCTCAGATTCTAATCCTAAAACCTTGATCCGCCGTTTTCAAAAGCTCTCGTTTTTCAGCCTTTTTCAGATCCAACTCCGAGGCTGTTTTGCCTAGACTTATAAGGTTTTAGATTTTGCATTTGTTAGTCTCATACTTGTGCATTTTGTTTGATCGGTGCTCTTTTCGTGTTTAGAAGCCGCTCGTCCGGAAGCCGAGGAGCAGCCGATCGAGGACGTCGCTGAAGATCTTATCGCGGGAATTCAAGGCAAGTCACCACCACCTTGATCATATTGATCCCATGTTTTCAAGTTAGCTAAGTATTTTGTTTTGCAAATATTGTGCATGTTATTTAAGCAAATTGAGTATGTTGGAATATACCTGTTTAGCTATTACCCTAAATTGAAAAGCCATTCTTGATTCTCAAGCCTTGTATAATATTCTTGATGCCCTAGGTTAATGTTAAAGTATAATAGCAGTAATATGAGTTATCTACATGAGCAAGCAAAATGGTTTTCCAGAACTAAAAATGCCTTTTTAAAATGTCTATCCTAGAGAGGAGAGGTGTGTTAGTCGGAACATGGAAAATGCTGTGATGCTTATGATGATGATGTGCTAACATGATAATGTTGGAAACATGAAATGTTGTGAATTGTGAAAAATGTGATTAGGGAAACTCCTCTCTAGAATAGCTTAAGGACCAACCAATTTGTGCTAAACATCTAGTAGCATGTTATCGTACCTCCACAAGCCTGGTATGGGACAGGCGCGACCAAGTATCCTTGCCGAACTATTGCCCTAGCTCTGTATAGAGTCTCTAACCTAAATAATAATGTGCACTAATACTGTTCACTGGTCAGGGAGGGAAGATCCCTCTTGGCCCACTTACACTGATGGTTGGGACGAGCCCAACCGATTCGTCTGAGCGAAAGATCGTGCAACTGATGTGGTTCCAGGGCACGAGTGCTGGATGTGGTTTCCCAGCACAAACCCCTCGTGTGTCCGCTCACTATTGGTAGAGAGGGTCTCCCACCGCGGCCCAATACTGAGTGAGGGGTAGGGTGAAGGTATGAGAGGGAAGATCCCTACAATGCTTCACAACTGTATTAGGAACCCCACCCGGAGGTGGAATTCCTGGGCCACTGATCGGTGGTGAACCTTTTACGGGGTAGAGCTAGTATAATGGCAAGGCAGGGTGAAAAGCGTGTTATTCTCAACTCAGTGGCGCGCTTAAAGCAGCGTGATCGAACCTGGCATAGGAGACTCATATGCTTAAAGTAGCGTGTTGGGCAAAAGGCCTATGCTCGTGGTCAACAGTGGTAGTTGAGAAGTCTTGTGGGTAAAGCGGTACCCCTCTGCAGAGTTTAAAATGTATTTAAATACTCCGTGCTCCCGGATTTTGGAGTGTGTTATGGTCAATGGGTTTTATCCATGTTGTGAGGCACAAGTAGTTTTTATGAACTGTTTTATCAACTGCTTTAAATTCTGCACTCTTGAACTGTTATATATATATATGGTAAGTTTTCAAAGAATGTTTTGAATGCTTTTCATGACTATCAACTGTTAGGTGATGAAAAAGGTTTGGAAAAGAACCTCAATCATTTCCTTGAATTCCCTATCATGTTATATATACTTGCATTTGTTAAGTGGTGATTTGCTGAGTACCCTGTACTCACCCGTGACTGAATTGTTCCATCAGAAGTTGAAGAGCCAATCGACTTGGGTTCACATGAGTGTGAGCCTGAGCCTTATGAAGACTTCTTCGAGTATGATCCGAGCTTCTAGGCGTCGCGTACCCCGGTCGAGCGACTGTGGGCAAAGATTAGCGTTCCGCTCCTTCCGCGTTTTGTTGAAAAAAACTGAACCGTTATTTTGTACCTCGTTGTGTTACTATTGTAAGGCCCTAGTGCCGTTATCTGTGAACCTTGTAATATTTTGTGGATTATTATGTATTGTGCTAGTGGTTGTGATATTCATTTCTGGTTCGCAACTAACTCCTGGGAAGTTGCGACAGGGGAGCGTTGTTCCGTACTGTGGTGTTCGGTATGGGGCGGGGTTCCCCACAGTCATCTCTTCAGCCGTCATGGCGGTGATGTGCATACTCCCCCATACCTCGATAGTTTCGTGCAAGTCGTTGTTGATCTGGATCCAAAATGACTTCCTCATTATCAGCCATGTAATGATCATATCTCTCTTCATTGGCGGCTTCCTAGAATGCAGCGTTCAAGTTCACCCTTGGTTGACGTGGAACGGCCGCGGCACCATGATTATTGGCTTCGATTGGACCTCGAGGGAATCGAGGTGGTGCGTGTTGTCGTGGCGGCGTCCGCTCAACTTGCTCAAGTCGAAGGTCCATCTCGTCAAGACGATTCTCCAAGCAGGTCAAATGAGGAACAATCTATTCATTCAGCATCCGCTCGAAGTGACCCAACAGTGCTTGAGATCGCGGGGACGATGGGAGCACTGGTGGTCGATCCATGCTTTCGTCAATATCAGGATCACTTTCATGCAACGAACCTCGTGAACCCTTTGATCCTGCCATGGTTAGTGAAAACAAGAAACACGAAAATTTCTTACCAACTACTGAATATATGTGGCACTCTCAACCTCACCAACCTTACCAATTGAAGCTCTTACCCCTCTTTATGTTTGTGACCAGCTAGGTCATGATAACCAGAAAAGGAGATAATTACAACGATTGCAATGTGAGGTACGCGCGGACCAATGGTGAATATGTGGAGTTGTAGGTAGGGAAATATTATGTGTATCAAAGGAAAACAATCAGTTATCTCAGAAATTGCGAAATTGAATAATAGTTCATACGAGTACTAGTCCTAATTGCTGATCAAACAATGAAAGGGTTGGCTTCTAGCAACAGGCTATAGTACTTCACAATATTTTCCTTTTTCTTTGCTTTGACTGAATGCTCTCTTCTCTTTTTTTTGACACTTTTTTTTAAACTCTATTGCCTCCTTTTTGGTATGTTTGTTTTAGGATTTACGGCAAGATGCAAACTATTAAACTCAGTAGCAAAGACTCAATCTAACTTTGGATTTTCGGCCAACAAGATTATGACCAGCATCTAGACACGACTCAATGGAACGAAAACTCAATTAAGAAAATTGAAAATAACAGATTGACAGCAACAACGGGCTAGGAAATTTTTTATTTTTGTCTGGTAATTTTCTGGACTCTAGGTAAAAACATTCAAACAACTAAACTAGGGATAAATGAATTTCTATCAGCAACGTGAGTTCTGATACCAACTGATATGCACACGCCTCGCCTTAATATGCGTGCATGTAGTTTGGTCCTGATCTTCCATCGTAGGAGAAATCTGTGGATAAATGCGAGTTGTGACCTTGACGAAGGGGTGGCTAACCATGATCAAACACGTGACCAGAAACCTCACAATCGCTAAACCACTCCTCAATTGGTTATCAAACAAGCAAAGCTTGGTTGACCTGTTCACGAAGAACAACTCAAGAAAATCAATAAAGAAAATCAAGAGCAATAGCGGAAGGATAACACTCAATAATCTGAATTATGAGTTGAACATTGAGACTCCAAATTATACAAGTCGGCAAAGGCATGAGCATACAATATGTATATCAACGAAGTCTACCAAAAACTAAGATCATGCCTTCTCTTTTATAGAGAATGGTGTCTACAAAGATAGAAAGTTTAAAACCAGAATTCTAAACTAATTTGAAACAAAATAGAATCCTAATAAACTATAAAAAGAAAATCCCGAGCTACTTTTCACGGATCCGAACAGGACTCATCCCCCTCGTGCACTTGCCATTGTTTTGGATATCCTGGTTGCATACGATATCAGAATTTGATGATTCTTGATGCGTTGGAAAGCTCTTTCGATTACCTTTCCAACAAGAGCTTATACAACCTATTTGGACATCTGTGTTGAAATTGGTGCATGATTGAATTTACTGAAAAGTCAAGCTTGATCAACAAATTGGATGATCCTTAGGTTGCGACCATGTGTCTTCAGGCTTGATCGGCTGCGACCATGAGCAGTGTTGTGACCTTGAGCAATGCTGCGATCTTGAGCCTTTCTGATCATGTGCAGAGTTCTTTTGATCAATAAGGTCAACGTAACTATTGGTCGAAGTTGCCAGAAAAGTGTTCATTCTTCCTTGGCTATGAATTGGTTTAATAACTTCGTCCAAACCTCCTTCACATGTAACAACAAGCAAAGAGCAATCATTAGGCAATATCATTTGTTCTGTAATTTAATAATTAATTTGCCCAAGAAATGAATTCACCTGTTGTCCAAGGCGATGCGCATGTCCTCGAGTTAAAACATGTGGATATGTGGTCGTGATGTCCTCATCAGAAGGTTTACCAGCTCTAGCCCAAAGTGATTGAGAACGCTGAGAAAGAATTCACTTTCTGGAAGACGAAACCCGCAGCGTAAAAAATCTTCAAAGAGCGCCAATTCGTTTTCTTTCACAACTGGTGTTTCTTCTTTCTCGGTCGGGCGACATAGAATCAATTGCCTCAAAGGTAACATTTCTTCCTTCTCCAAAATCTCTAGACTCTCATTATCATCAAAGGTGGATTGGTTCCAAGATGCCATTTGATCAAGATTGAAGAAAAAGGGGTTTTTGGAAGAAGAGGGTTTTTTACGGCGTAGGGCGGCGAAGTTTGCAAGAAGAGGGTTTTTTGAGACTTTGGAAACCGTAAGTTGCTCTTGCACCCGTCGTTGGCATTAAATGTTTCCCATGATGGATCTGATGGGTGCACCCAAAGTCCTTCTTGGGACCTGTTGGAATCTGAAAACAAAAACAAATATTTTTTGAAATCCGAAAAATCTTTTCATTTCGAATTCGGGGGCTAGATGTCAATCACTCATACTATAGCCAGGAATTCTATGGTCTCGATTTTTTATCACAGCGACCATGGTTATAGTTATACTACCTGTGAATATTATGGTCGCAGAGGTATCTACCTATAATCATTTTTGATGGCAGAGATAGAAATTGGATATTGAAGAAATGATTATAGATTATGCAAAATCATAAACTTATCCATTAAAGCTTTTAGTATAAAGGAAATGATTTTATTTCTTACAATCCTTACACAAAAAAGGGATACAAGAGACCAACAAGTCAACCTGCTCCAAAAGCAAAATTCAAAGTTCCCCAAGGGACAAGTTATCGTTGGTAGGATTAACAGTAGCTACCCCAAGAGAATCAGTGACGTTCCTTAATTTTTCGACGTCGTCTTTTATTGTGAGACTATAGTTAGCCCTTATGGCATCAGAGATATCTTTCTGTTCTCGGACAAGATCCCTCTCCATGCGAGCCAACCTTGTAGCCTCATGAGCCCTATTACAATTCTCCTGCAGGCGATCTACGACTTTGAAGGTAGTCTCGAGGTCGAGTCCTCACCTAATGGACCTCTCCTTGATCTTTTCTTTTTCTTCTTGGAGAGTTCTGCATAAAGCAGTCTTTTCTTTCAAAAGAACTTGGATTTTAGCAAGTTGTTCGCTGAGAACTCACAATGCCTTGTCCTCCTATACATAGACAAAATGTTTAATTCAGGTTGCATACAAGAAGAATTAAAAAAGAAAAAGATACTTACCTTGGAGGCAGATGCTGATTGGACCACCGAAGGGTTTGGTACAAGAATAGTACCATATGCCCTGCATATTCAATTAAAGTTTGAGTTATTCCTAATTAAGCAACTTAGTCAGAGAGATAATCAATAAATACCTCAACTTTGATTCAGAAGGATATCCTACAGTTGAACACTGTAGGTTGTCAACCTCTTTCCTTCTGTCATAATCACTTTCTTCAGAAGGGGATGACACCAGGGTTTGAGAAGCAGTGGCTGCTAACTCCTCGTACCTCATTAGTTTCTTCAATGAGGATCTACTAGATGATCCAATATCATCACCAGTTCGCTTTTTCAAGGTAGTTGAACCCTCAAGTACCTAGAGAATTCCAAAATGTATTAATTTGGGAAACTTTTTACTCAAAAAGAAAAAATTTATGCAGTTCCTTCGAAAGAGAGTTACCTTTTGGAATGCCTACGCAACAACATCATCATCTATTGCAATTCTTCTTCGTCACTCTCAATAACTTGTTTCGAGTTTTGGTTCGCCATTAGAACAAGAACAGAGAGGGAAGAAAGTTAGAAGATGAAAAGAAGTTTTAAGACTTAACAAGTGAAAGCTTGGAAATCCCAGAACGTAAAAGTTAAGTATTTATAGGATCCAGAAGTGATGGTTTGTGTCCTCAAAACTCGAGTTCTTAAAACACACATTAAAGTTTTGTCTCGAGTTATAGCCAAAAACTCCATTATGACCTATCAAAATCGCACCCAAAGTTCTTTTTGGGAAATGAAGCGGCACACGGAGGGAAAAAGAAATGTCTTTTTTGCTACGGGAGAAGGTGAAATGTCGGGATATTTATATTTAAAAGATAATTGAATTTAAAATGACAAAGTATGTCACTTGTTATTTCAAATTCGGGGGCTAGTTGACGAGGATTATAACCCGAATTCGTCACCTTTGCCACTCTACAATAACAAGAGTCATAGAACGAGATTTACCTCTCTATGGTCTCAGGAACCCGAGAGAGAGAATTGAATAGTCCAAGATATTCTGGACATAACCCATTCCATGGTCTTATTCTATGATGTCGCGGGATCTGTGACCTATAGATATTCGCAATACCAAAGTCGTAGAGACCATGGATATGGAGATATTTTCCTGTAATCACCCAGGTCGTGGTGCACACAGAGATAACCATGTATTGTCATAGTAAATACGCGAACTTGGTATACTAAAGAGATAAAATATTTAAACGACTATATGATTAGATTCCTTCAATCATAAATGGTGGTTGAGCCTGTTTTATCATTATCGCCATCTTAGATATTTTAACTCTTTAAGTTTATAGTAACCGTCAAGAAGATGAAGGCGTAATCATAAATGGGCGTAATTACACATTATGGCCAGCGCACGTCTGCCTCTCAGCAACCCTTTTTATTCCATAACCGACGACTGGCAACGATATATAAAAGGAGGATCACCGGGAGACATCAGGGGGGGCAAGAGATTCAAGAGAGAACACTTTAGAACTAGCAATAGTAGATTTACCTTGACTGTAAGCTAAAGAGTACAAGATAGTTCTTAGTTTATCAAAGAACTTCCTTGATTCTCTTCTTGTAATCCACATTTTACATAGTGAAATCCCAACAGGACGTAGGGCTATTACTCACCATCAAAGGGCCTGAACCTGTATAAATTCCTTTCTTCCTCTGGCATAGATACTGTAATTTACCTGAGCTTCACCTTAGATTGGCTTCACATTCTTTTCTAACATTCACGTTAGTTCGACTAAGGACAAGAGTCCATATTGTCGACACAAGACATCGCACACTGGCTTCGAGGTCTGGGCTTCAGCAATTATTTCCGGCGCAGGGCACTACATACCTCCTCGACCAACGGCATGATAGGGGCACCCACATCCGCGGTCACGGGTGCCGCTGCGACCTCCACTCCATCGACGGGTTTGATACATAGTGTATCCGCAACCACCTCGTCAATGACGTCGAGCAACGACACATCGCCAATAGTCGCAGTGGCCTCTGGCGTAGCCGCTGGTTCTGCTGTGGTGCCGCTCATGGCAGGAACACCTACCGCGGTAGTATCTTCTCCCTCGACCATGGCAGGTTCTATTTCACTCACCAGAGTATATGCGGCCATGGTCAAAGGAGTCATGTACATTTCATGTACAATTGGTAAAACTATTCCTAACTATGCAATGCGACTTAGCTAGAGAGTAACTATTCACCTGGTGCCAAGCCCCAGAAGATTTCGGGAGCTTGAATCCCCCCTTTGGAGTGACAACAGCGAGGAAAGTGCTTTGAGCATGGGTTTCCTCGGTGGCTCTACTAACTTTCTTCTTCGAGGGATAAGGGGAGTCTCGTCATTCTCCTCCTCATTTCCTTCTCCCTATACAAGCAAGAAGTGATTCCCCATTGCATTAATTGGGGTATAAGGGCTACGAAGATTTACTGTTGCCGCCTTCAAGCCGGTCACAGTTGCTTTGGACGAAGCCGCGCCAGTAGCAGTTACCACTTTCGCCTTGTTGGGAGCTAGAGCCTTGGGTTGTTTGGACTTCGGGGTCCTCTTTGCCTTCTTTGAGGAACCACCGGAAGGACCTTCACCACCCAGGGGCCTCTTCGTCCCCACCATTTGGCCCTCGACCAACTACACAAATTGACATGTTTATTGGTTAGACTTACCTCAACAGCACGACTTGTCCAGTTTGTCAGACAAAGCATACCTTTCGGCGCGCCTGTACAGCCTCACCGGCGCCACCAACAAGGCTCTTCGGCCTCAATGCGCTTGGGTCACCTTCCTCAGTTGGGTTAAAAGCCTTCAATAGGTAGCTGGCTCTTACCGCGACATCAGAAGTGGCCAACTCTGGACAACGCTACATGTTAACCAATACAACCAAATGACCTGCCAACATACCAAGGTTGCCATCTTTGGTAGCGTCTTCCACTACCCTGATCTCCCACGCGAGGTGATCCCTCTTCTTTAACAGACTGATCTAATTTTCACAAAATCAAGGATCACATCCCGAGCAGTCAAGTCCGCATTTATGAGGCACCTCAGTACCTGGGCTTGCTTCTTTTGCTCTTCGTTAAAGGCAGGGGCAATTTCTTTCTCCTTGCTCTTCTCTGGCCACCGATCTGCGAACCATAGATGACTTTCCTCCGGCGCGGTGCAGTAGAACCACCTATGGTACCACTTATGCACCGAATCGTGCAGTGGAAAGAGGAGAAAGTCTTTCTTCTCCCATAGGCGAAAGTAAACGCAACCCAATGTGGCTGTGCCCTTAGACATCACCAAGAAGTAGTATTGGCGGAACAGTGCCACACTGGGAAAAACCCCCAAAAATGCCTCACACAAATGCTGGAAAGTGGCGAGGATCAACACAGAGTCAGCATTCAGATTCACCAGCCCCAAATTGAAATAGGCGAGAACCTCCCGCAAAAAATCACTCTGCGGAAGACGAAAGCCGCAGCGTAAGAAGTCCTCGAACATCACCAGTTCTCCCTCCCGCACTTCAGAACTCTCTTCGTTCTCCCCAGCAGGCCGCCATGGAATCAATGACCTGGAGGGTAGATAACCCTCAGCTTCCAATGCAAGCAAACTCTGCTCCGATCGATGGCTAGACCTTGTCCAACACGCCATCAGGATGGGGTTTTGGTGGGGAACGGTGATGGCTGCGACTTACGGCTCAAACAGGAACTTTGCAAAGGGTTGGAGATTGCGTTGAGACTTTGGTGACAACTTAGGATGAAGAGTTTAAAACCCACTTCCCTCGGGTCCTTCACCATGGTTCACGCTGCGTGACAGAAAGTGTTTTTCGCATTAAATGCACATCAAAACAAACCTGACACGCGCACTCCCGGCGAGCGTTCAATGGGAAGTCGAACCGAAAAGACGCCTTTTCAAAAGCCGAAACACCTTTTTTCAATAAAAAAACGCCTTTTTCAGTCAAAAGAAAGCCTTTTCACTTCAATTTTGGGGGCTTGCAGGTAAAGTTGCGACTCTCATGATCGCGTGTGATTGCGCTGCGACTATCATTCTGTGATCGCGATAGTCATTCTGTGATCGCACACAGTGCGCATACCTTTCTAAGGTCGCCAAGAGCCAATGAAAGACATAAGATAGACGTCTAAGAAAATACTGGACGTAATTCATCAACATAAAGTGAAAAATTGACATGAGAAAAAAAATTTTCCATTAATATTTTTCTTCATTATTTACAAAAACAAAAAATACAAGGGCCATACTAAGGATTGGCCTTAGTCCTAGTTGCATCTAAAATAAAGTCAGCTTGACTTGTAACCAGGACGTAGGACTCCTCCAGTGACAAGTTGTCCTTCTTAGGGTTAACTACATATGCCTCAAGGAGCCCCGTGACCTCCCTCAGTTTGGCGAGGTATCCTTCATGGTGAGACCACAGCCGACGATAGTTAAGTCCGCGCATGCTTCTCTTCGCACACAAGCTGCTCCTTTTGTCAAGCCAGCCTCGCGGTCTCCTGTCCTGGTCAAAACTTGCCTTCAAACGCTCGACGCGCTTGAAGAATTCATCAATTCAAGCCCCCGCAAGGTGTACTTCTCCCCAGGAGTTTGTGCTCCTCCTGGAGGGCCTGCAGCTCAGCCTTGACCTTGTCCAGCTCTTCCCCAGATTCAAAACTCTGCACAAGACTATCAACTTACACCGAGGTGAGAATGAATTAACTGAAATGAGTTCAAAAATTGGGAGTTCTTACCAAGGAGGACAAGGGCGAAGTGGTTGTAGTTGTAGGATCAAGGATGCCGACTAGGGGGGTGAATAGGAGGCTTTAAAACTTTTCAATTAAAAACAAACGTTACAAAGAGAAGAATCAAAAGCAATTTAATGTATTGAAATAAAGAGATAGAGAGAACGAACACAACGATTTTTACCGAGGTCTCGGAAACTCGCCCAATCTCCCCTAATCCTCGTTGAAGCACTCAAGTAAATTGAGTCTTGCTTCAATATCCACAAAGGATATTATCCACTATTGGTTGCTCCTTATTCACTCCGGAAAGGCGAGCACCGATGCCTTTACAACCTTGCCGAGTCTCTCCAACAATCTTCGAACGGAGAGATCAACGGCCACGCCTCCGAACCGTCTAGGTGAGGGCGCTCACCAAGAGTAACAGGCAGCAAGGTCTTCTCTAGACCTCTAACAATCACCGAGAAACTAATAGGATGCAAATGATGCGAACAGAAAGCACTCGGTGGATCTGAAAATCACTCGACTTGATCAAAAGATCAAGATTTTGTATAAGAAACTAAAGCTCAAGAATGTGTATGAGAGGAGGCTGCTTGTTCTATAAAACACATGCCCAAAGCCCCTATTTATAGACTCAAGTCTCAAAAGAGACGTTGGAGCTAGGGCTGAAAATCAGCAGCTCAAACTGACAGTCAGTTCACCAAACTGACAGTCAGTTACATACACAACGGCAGACAAAATTTACGAATAAAAAATAGCTAGCCGTTTGTGGTCGTATATGAAAACTTGAAACTCCAAACTGACAGTCAGTTCGACCAAAATATCGACCAGATCAAATAGAAACTCAGATAAAACCAGCTGAGGTCGAAATGCAAACTAACAATCAGCATGGGCATACTGACAGTCATTTTAGTACAAAAAAATTTGGCTCAAAAAACAACCTCTCTGGACAATTGTCAATTAACACAAATTGACATTCAAACTGACAGTTAGCATAAACAAAAATAGTTATAACTTTAAATCCATAAGTCTAAATTGAGAGTTCAATAACTCGTTCGAAAGATAATTTTAAGGGATACATTTTTTACAACAGAAACAAAAGCCAGATCTGCCTAGATCTTTCTAGAAAATCGAAAAACTCTTCTACTATAAAAAACTAAACTGAAAAACCAAATAACTGATAGTCTGATAAAAAAATCCATAACTTTTGATCCAGAAATCTAAATTGAGATTTTAATAGCTCGTTTGAAAGATAATTTAAAGAGTTACATTTTTGTCAACAGAATAAAAAGCCAGATCTGCCTAGATCTTTCTAGAAAAAGCAAAAACTCTTCTACTATCAAAAACACAACTGAAAATCCAAATCTTTCAAACCAAATTCAAATCAAATCCAACCGAAAAGAAATGCAATGCAATGACCTAAGTTTCTCGGTTCATGTTGGAAATGTAGAGAGGACTTTGCAACCCCTCTTTATAGTACGGTTAAATCTAAGCAACAAAGTCCTTAACCGATCAACCTCTAAACACCGAGATCGGTAAAAAATAAAATCTTAGATTACCTTAGGTCCTTTGCATCTTCATGTTTGCGTTTCATCTTTGCCCTTTTGTACCTTGTGCTTCTATTTAATGTCGGGTTCATCTTGATCATCTTGCGTGTTTTCCCGAACAAACTCTGTATCAAAAATCTCAGAAGCACAGTTAGTCTGAAACACTTTATTTTCATTAATCATCAAAATTAGGATTAGGCATAAAGGCCTAGATGCAACAGCAGTGGGGCCAACAGCCTCCTCATCCTCCGTCGAGAAAGGAGAAGAAGACGAAGCTTGTTTGGCCATGGGCTGCACCGGAGCCACAGTTACAGAGGATGGCTGGGATGAAGCCTGATATGCAGCTAGCTCATCAAGCTGCATTGGCCTCTTCAATGAAGACCCCCCAGATGAGCCAAGATCATCACCACCACGTTTCCTTGAGGTAGTTGAGCCATCAAGCGGCTACATAAGGCAAAAGGCCTTATGAAAACTACGCTTCAAGGAGAAGCTTGCACCAATCTACGAAGAGAGGATTACCTCTTGAGACGGAGGCGCAACGTTGGTTCCTCACGCTCCCAAAGCCTCGACATTCTCTTCTCCAATCTCTTCACCGATCTGATTCGGAGACGCCATTGGCACAGAGGAATAAAAAGATGAAAGGTTTGAGACTTAGAGAAATTTGTGAAGAAGTTAAAAATTCCACACCAATAGAATGGCTATTTGTAGACTCACTCAGGTGACAATTCAGCTTCTCGGCCTTGGGCATGGGGTGAAAATCTCGAAATCCTCTCTAGTTCCTGCAGCTCGTTCCCTGAGAAATATCAAAGCTATCACTAGTGTAACACAATGTGGGAACTCGATGTGACGAAACACTGTTAAGAATTCAAAGCGACACACCATTAAAGTGGGCCTTTGTCACTTCAAATTCGGGGGCTAGCTAATGAGGATTGTTAGCCATTTTTAGGCCTTCATGGTTGCGAAAGCACCACATGGTCGCACATGACTGTGGCCGCGGCCCTCCCTATGGTCGCCAAAGGCCAGAAGGAAGAACGTTGGGTAATCCAAGGGCATTTTGGATATAACTCAAAAATCGTATTCATTTGCACAAAATCAAGACATTTGTTATCTTAAAACCTATGTTTTATGTTGTATCCAAGAACAGTATGGTCGCAGAGATAGTCCCTACGACCATCCTCTCTCATTGATACAAGAACTAATCTTAGCACCGTGGTCGCAGTACTACGCGATCACCCCTTGAACATTACCCCATCATGATCCTTTTGGTTATTCCCGAGATAATCATAAGTCCCTAACAAGGTAATCATTGAAGGAGGTTAAGACAATAAGGCGGTTCCATGACAATTGAGTCAAGATTGCCAAACCACCATGTACCCATGATCTACGACAACTACCGCTCCCACGACCTCACAGCTACTACTTCGGGGCGGTTAGAGATCGTGGGGCGCGCCTTCAGGAGAACAACCGATGACCTCTTCGGTAAGTATAAGAAGGCCTTCGAGGGAAGGATTAAGGGGACGGATCGACAGCAGAGAGAAGATTAGGCTTAGAAAAGATAGGGTTAGCTAGCTACACTTTGTAACCACCTCTTTGTAACTCTTTTTCCACATAGTCACTTACACAGGAGGTAGGGCTATTACCCAGCTTAAAGAGGGCCCGAACCTGGATAATTTTGCTCCCTGTGTCTTTAGATTCATAGACATCTTGAACGTCTTGGGAATTTGTCTGATTGGCCTCATACCTTCTAACTCCCTTTCTTGCATAAGATCGACAAAGGGACCCAGAATTCCAATCGTCGACAACTGGTCGAAAGTACACATTCGAGCGGTGCACTAGTCGAACATCTGAGCTCGAGCACTCATGTGAAGCATCAATGCAGTTTAAATATGACCATGACCAGATTTAGTATACGTACGATGTGTTTGAACTGCTACGACCATGACTAGCTACAAATATTGATACGACCAGTTTACTTACTGGATACGACCACGCCCAGGTCTAGTGCTGATATGCTAACGACTAGTTTGAGTTGATACGACCACTACTAGTTTCAATACTGAGACAACCAGTTTGTGTATTAGATATGATTACGACCATGTCTAGTACCTATACAACCAGTTTGAACTGATTCGACCATGACCAGTTTCAATTTTTGATAAGACCAGTTTATGCAGATACGACCAAGTCTAGTTTTCAGATCTTAGTTCCAATTTAACAATCTAGACTTGTTTTCTCGCAATGCAAGAGGTGAATAAGCACTAGTACAATATGATATGAATGCATTTAAGCTTCCACACTAGATCGACTCAAGCTACTAGTTTCTGACTCCTCTTTATAGTACGGTCAAACTAGTAAAAAGAATCCAATCAACTTAGTCAATCTCCAAGCACTGAGACTGATAAAATCCTAAGAAAATGATCCTTAATCATTGATTTTACCTTCGGTGAAGCTTGACCTCACTCAAAGTGGCTCATATCAACATCATTCTTCATACGCCCTTGCTTGCTTTCATCTTGCAATCCATTTTGAGACTACAACACATATACTCATTAAACCATGTTAGTCTCATAGTTAGATTGTCACCAAAATAATTAGCACAAGTTTGATGCAATGATGATGCAAACACAAATGACTAATATGATGAGTTCCCCCTCAACATATGCATCGATATGAAACCACAACAAAGGAGATATCAACTTCAATTCCAAGATAAGGAAACTCCAAAGTAAGGGTTTAACAAATAACAATTCAAATACTTCTACTAAATCAAAATTTATCTAAATTGTTATTAATCACCAAAACCTAGATGCAACAGGGCCCACACGTGAAGAGCCTCTCCAAGAGTCTCTCTTTCTAATGGCTTGACTCTTTGGGAGGCTCTTCGGTGGGTTTGTCATCGAGAAATAATTTAAAAATGCTATTAAATAACTCAGCAAAAAAAAATAGAACTCAAACGCAAGAAAAAAAATCAGATTACAGAGTTTGGCTGGTGGGACACAACATTCGCGGGACCCACTGTTAGTAACTGCGGTATGAGTGAGCTGCGTGGGCAATGAATACGAGGAAATGAAATGTTTTGTTGTGGGCCCCACCAACCTCACCTCAACACCGATAAAAAAACTACACCAATAACTGACAAATGGGCCTGCATAATATGGCCCCATAAGTCAGAGAGTGAGGGCGGAATGAATCGTGTGAACACAGGATGCGAGGCTCACCAGCAACGCGTAGGTGGTGGGCCCCACCATCTTCACCTCGTTATTCCCCATTCACCACAACCCTGTCTCTGACGTGTGGGCCCTACCATTGTTGGTACTAATTGTCAGTAAGTGGGTGTTGCGTGAAAATTTACGTGCGGGAAACAAAACATTCTGGCGTGTTTCAGTCGTGGGTCCCACCGTCCTCGCCTCGTGAATCATAGATATTATCCCACCCATTCAATGACATGCAGGCCCATGAGATTATGATTTGTTTGAGACTTAGCCTTAGTTTTCGCACTAGGCTCGCCCAGATTCTAATATATAGAATAATGAGATCTTACCGGAGTTGCCGAAACCCAAAGGTTGATCGAAAACACAATTCAAAAGATAGCACGCTCTTTATTTCAAAGAGGGATCTTTACATGTCGAACGTTAGGACGCACTCGCCTACATCGATCAATGAACTATAAGTGTCTAAGACTTAAATAAGTTCTATGACTCTTCGATGATCTAAACTAGAACTATTACAAAATATTTATAGTCCAATCGTATGTATATATATGTATGTATGTATATAACTATATATATATATATACATACATACATATATATATCTATATACATACATACATATATATATGACCCAGAATACAATTCTGACCAGAGATCGAATCCTTTCTAAGGTCACGCTCCTTTTCATGGTCGCGAACCCTTTCTAAACTCGACTTGTGATCCACCCGGATCATAACTCCCCTGTTGAGAAGGAGACAACTCCCATTGCGACCTATGACCAAAACTAGAGATGTGGAAATTGAGTTTGACCATCTTCTCAGGTGTACAACTTTGTTGCACATGCTCGTTGACCCTTCCATCTAATTCGAAAAGACTCTCGTATACCGCTACGAGTGGTCGTCACCTTCTTCTCCAAGATCACATCGTCAGGTAGAGGTTTTCGTTAATAGACCAAGTCTTCAACAAATGAAACTATGGTATTTGGCTCGTCATCCAGCATTGAAGGCTCGAAGAGTTTGAGGTGTTCAACATTGAGAACCGATTAAATATCCATGTATGGAGGTAACTCGAGCTGACAAGCATTAGTACCAACTCTCTGCAAAATCCAAAAAGGACCATAATGAATTGGTTTTAACTTTTTACCTTCACCTTTAAGTCTCTCCTTACTTAAATGTAGCCATATCATATCACCTTCATAAAATTGAGCATTAACTCGGTGCCGATCATGTCGCACCTTGTACTTGAGTTGAGCTTTTAGCAAGTTCTATTCAACCTCACCATGGAGCCATTGAATACCTTCCAGGAATTTTTGTGCTTGATTCTGATCAGATGCTTCCTTGTTGTTCTGTGTTGAGGTAGGGATCACAATTTCCATGTTGAATGGACCCTGTGGTAGAAATTCCAAACTGACCTCAAAAGACGACTTTCCAGTCGAACCATGCACTTCTCGTTTAAAAGCAAACTACAGATATGGTATGCTTTCATCCCAGGTCTTCAGATACTTAGAATTAAAGCCCCTCAAGAGATGAACGATTATTCGATTTACCACCTCTGTTTGACCATTGGTTTGAGGATGAAAAGCAGTACTCCTCTTTAGTTTTGTGTCCATCATCGTCCAGAGTGAACTCCAAAAGTGACTAAGGAACCGAGTATCACGATCAGACACAATAGAAGTCGGCAGTCCAAAATGTGTCCAAACGTGCTAAAAGAATATATACCTGAGCGGCTTCTTCTCCCATGATAGTCTTTTGGCAAGGTACGAGAATAATCATTTTGGAGAACTGATCAACGACCACAGAGACATAGTCATTGCCACATCGGGTCTTAGAAAATCCTCTCAAGAAATCCATGGATATGCTTTTACATAGTCGCGATGGAACTGGCAAAGGAGTGTACAAACCTAATTTTTTGGTTTGCCGGTTTCGAGATGCTACAGAGACCACAACCTCGAATAAAACTACCCACATCTTTCTGTATTTGCGGCCAGAACACATGTTGATGAAGATTTTGCAAAGTCTTCATAACCCCAAAGTATCCAGCAACCTTCGATGTATGCGCTTCTTACAGCCATTGAATTCAAGGTGCTCCACGAGGTATACAAAGCAAATTGCCTTTGTACAAGAGTCATTCTCAACGAACGAACTCCATAGGTTTTTCCCTGTTTCGAGCTTAGCCAGTGCTGATCAAAAATCAGAATCTTCACTGTACATTATGGCATAGTCATCATGACATGAGGGCTCGATCTACATGAATGCTAATAAGCAGAGGGTCGTAACTGGTGGTCACAACAACATGAAGGGCCAGTTTATTGTGTACGCCCTTCTTGTACTTAATCACAAGATTAAACTACTGCAGATTTGACATCCACTTCATATGTCGAGTTTGCTGTAGCTTCGATTGCGTTTGCAAATATTGCAAAGGCTGGTGGTTGGTGTGGACAACAGTCTCTTTACACAAAAGGTAGCACCGCCAATGTTTTACGGCCTGATGCAGTGCACACAACTCTTCTCGAATGTTGACTTGATGATACCCTGACTTTAGATCCAATTTCGAGAAGACAGCAGCATGCTTCAATTGGTCTAGCGGGTCGTCAATACAAGGAAAAAGGGTATCAGTTTTTTATGGTGATCTTGTTCAGTGCTCAGTAGTCGATGCACATAAGTCAAGTCCCATCTTTCTTTGGCACCAACACCACAGGAGATCCACAAGGTGAACTACTTGGTTCGATTACACCATCTCTTAATAATTCACCAAGCTATCTTTTGATCTCTTCATTCTCCAATACTAAGTTGTGATACATACTCAGATTGGGAAGTATCGCATCAGACACAAGTTGAATTTCGTGCTCGACTGGACGTTTCGGTGGCCGACCCTGGGTACTCTTGAATAGATCACTGTATTTCTCTAGTAGTCCCGACAAATGACCAAAATCTTCTTGGCACGCCAATGACAACGCTGCTCGAGCACTATCACTTTGACCAACTGGTTAAATCATAACAAGCATGTATTTATGATTTGCATTAACGATTCGTTTGGCCTGATTTGTGGTAATCAAGTTCGAAGTGTTGATGTGGACGTCTTTATTGATCACGAACTTAACTTCGTCTTTAGTGAGCTCATACTCTTGCGCTCGCAGATGGAAGTGAGTGTCACGATCATATAGATACGGACTCCCAAAGATCACCTGACAAATATCGATAGGAACAACGTTGCATTGGACCTCATCGATATATCGAGCAGAGATCGCAAACTTCAACACACACTGACTCGTAATCTGTTGGTTCACATCGGATGTAAACCAACCCAACGGATACGGTCATGGGTGTGTGGTCGTCTTCAAACTAAGTCGCCGAACCAGTCCAGCGAAAACTAAATTCTTCTGACATCCGGGATTGAATATTGCTGTGACCACTTTGTGCTTCACTTGGATGTTGATAGTGAACAAGTCCTCCGTTGAGTGATGGTGTTCAAGTGAATCTGACCCTTTCTCCTTCGGCATTTCCATCAGAGACAAAGTCGTATCCGCCTCATCGACCGAAGTTACTCGGACAACTCCTTCTTCATGTGGAGCCGTAGTAGCTGTAGCTGTTCTTTTCCTTGGTCTATTATTCTTTGGTCAAAACTCAGGACGAAGCTTAGAACACTTATCCTTTGTATGTCCAGCAACGTGATAATGATCACAGGAGATGCTCGTACTAGACTTCAGAGTGCTCTTCTTCGAACCCAATTTTCCCTTTGACGAGGTCAAATTCTCTTTTGTGTTCTTGTCGTTGCGGGATTTGTTTTTCTTCTCGATCACCATAGTAGTTGTGCTCGCGGTCGTGATATCTTGGACACCAAACAGGCTTAACTCAACACTGATTGATTTCTGAAGTCTAGACGTGTATTTCTGGAATACCTGAGGATCAGATAACGAGATGCCAATGACCATTGCTTGTCTCCGGAACTCCGTAGTATAGTCCTGGACAGCTTTGTCGCGCTGTTGGTACAATCGGTGCCAACGATCCCATCTCATCCTAAGATGTAAATTTTATTTAAAATAACAAAATAATAGTCTTTTGTCAAACACTTTCAGAACTCTGGTTTTTAGTATATGTCGAACTAGAGTTATATCATATATGACTTCAGTTTCTCTGTGATAGAAGTCAAACCCAAAGCTTGACCAAACTAAGTCTTAAACATCAATTCTTTAAAACTACCACTTAATTTTTTTTTGGAACTATCATTTAACTTGGAAATCAATGATTCAGAGGGATCAATAATATATTTTTTTTAGCATATCATGTCAATCATATAAGTCTTTAGACTCTTAATTGGACAAGTTAAATGTCAAATGGGTTTCTACTTTCAGTTTGGTGAGAAATTGGACAAGCAGGAAGAAAATCTCACTAATTGTGTGCCTTAATTTGAATTTTTTATGTTTTTTGGAAAAATAATTTTCACCCCTATTCCCATATTTGTCAATTTTCTTGGTAGATCTATGTTTTTTTCCATTTAAGTACTTATATTTGTTTGCAGGTTGTAATTATGCCTTTGTGTCATACACTTTCCTTTTTATAATTTAAGACTATTTTTATTTTTTATATTTCAAAATATAAACCTTAATATAATTCCAATATATTATTTAGTACATGTTTTACTCCTTTATCCTCTATGGTATCCTCTCATGCCTCCACTAATATTTTTTCCACACACATCCAAACTTTATATAATAGAGGCATCATTAGTTTATTATGATTATTTTCTCTCATTCAATACTCTTAATTCACATGTGAATAAGAAGGAAACTTATATTATGAATCAAAAGAAGTATTTCAACAATGAATGAATGACTATATAGAATGATGTTTTTGCTTGCTTACATGAACAATAACATGGTGTGATGGGCCAATACTTACCCTATCAAATTGTATTTTGCTAGTCAAATTTTGTAGTTAGCTGAGATTATTATTAAAATTAACCTAGTAATTTCAAATCACTTTGGAGAGAGAAATTTTTGCAGTAAGCAATTACTCCTTTCTAAATAGGAAGTATTTGTTAACCCTCCCTCCCCCGTCTATTTGTGTTCTTGTTCATAAACTCATTTCAGATTCAAATCCGTATTAAATTAGTAATGATACTAGCTGATTCTTGTAGTAAGCCATATAATAAGGAAAGGCTACAACGATTTTAAGGTCTTTGGCATTTACTATGGACAAGCGTTGGATGAGTGCGGCTAGGTAGAAAACAAACATTCAGTCACTAAATCAAATACAAAGCTACTTTATGTGAATCTTTTGATTGAAACTAATGATAATTAAATGTAGGTACTCAACTGAATATAACCAAGGCGTAAAGGGCTTCATAGAGTTTGCTTTTGCATATTCTGCAAAAGCAAATGAAATTCTCTGCCCTTGTAGAAAATGTGTGAATTTTGTTTGGAGAGAAACTGAAGTTGTTTATGAACACTTGATTTGTGATGGGTTTTTAGAAGGATACACCTAGTGGGTATTTCATGGTGTACAAACATCATGGCACAAGACGCCTATGAAATCTAATATAGAAAATTTTCCTAATATGGACAGTGAGCCACAGCTAGATGAGATCACAAAATTGATCCATGACATAGGATGTGGATACCAAGAAGTTGGTGATGTAGGTGGTGATGGTTCTAATTCAGAGGATCAAAATGAAGATGCTGAGGCATTCTATAGGTTAGCAACTGATGCTAGTCAAGAGCTATACCCTGGGTGCAAATTTAGAAAGCTACAATTTATTGTGAGGCTCCTTCACACAAAATTCCTAGGTGGATGGAGTAACAGTAGTTTTGATTTGTTATTAGACTTACTGAAAGAAGCATTTCCAAAGAATGCCACAATGCCAAAAAACTTCCATGATGCAAAGAAGATGGTGAGAAGTCTCAGGTTGGGTTATAAGAATTGATGCATGTGAATATGACTATGTATTGTTTTGGAAAGAGCATGCAAATATAGACTCATGCCCAAAATGTGGAACTTCCAAATGGAAGATAGAAAAGAAGAGCCCTGATGGGAAGCAAATGCACAAAATTCCTAGAAAGGTTCTTCGATATTTTCCACTTAAAAAGAGGCTCAAGAGACTGTATATGTTATCAAAGATAGCAGCTGACATGGGATGGCATAGTGAAGGGCGCACTAGAGATGGGTTGATACGCCATCCAGCTGATTCTCCCGCTTGGAAGGATTTTGACCATAGGTATCCAGACTTCAGTTCTGACTATCGCAATATTAGGCTATGTTTGGAAACAAATGGCTTCAATCCTTTTCGAAGCCTAAGTTCATTGCATAGCATATGGCCTGTTGTCTTGATTCCATACAACCTTCCACCATGGATGTGTATGAAGCAACCAAATTTTATCCTCTCACTGCTTATTCCTGGTCCTAAAGCTCCTGGATATGATATTGATGTCTACCTTCAACCTTTGATCGATGATTTGTTAGAGATGTGGCATGGTGTCAAAACTCATGATGCATCATCTGGTCAATGGTTTCAATTGCGTGCCGCCTTGTTCTGGACTGTTACTAATTATCCAGGATATGGATATGTATCTGAACAAGTTACTTCTGGTGAGGTTGGATGCGTTGTTTGCCATGCAAATACTTGCTCACTTCATCTTAAAAATGGTAAAAAAAATTGCTTCATGGGACATCGTCGATTCTTGCATTCTTTTCATGAATTTAGAAATGATAGTAAGTCATTGATGGCACCAAAGAGTATAGGGAAGCCCCAGTTTCTCTTTCTGGGTATGATGTTATAGAACAAACAAAAGATGTAAAAATGATTTTGGGAAGGACCCAACAGGGAAAAGACCATCCTGAAAGTGTAAAGGCAAGGATGGTGAACCAAAAGCTATTTGGAAAAAACAACCAATATGGGTGCAATTGCCCTATTGGAAGGATATTTTGTTGCGGCATAATCTTGATGTGATGCATATTGAGAAAAATGTTTGTGACAATATAATTAACACACTTTTGGATATTGATGGCAAATCAAAAGACAACCTGAACACTTGTTTGGACCTCCAACTATTAGGTATCAAGAAGGATCTGCATCCTGTCTCAGTAGGGGACAAGTACTATTTACCTCCCGCATCATACTCATTGAGTTCTGCAGAGAAAAGAATGTTTTGTGAAGTATTAAAAGGAGTTAAATTTTCGGATGGATATGCAGCTGATATACGAAGTCGTGTAAATGTTCATGATAAGAAGATAGTTGGGTTAAAAAGTCATGACAGTCATATTCTTTTAGAACACTTGCTTCCATTAGTTGTTAGAAGGATACTACCAGAAAATGTTAGCATTGCATTGATTCGTGTAAGCAACTTCTTCAAGAAAATATTTTCTCCTATAATTAATGTAACTGATATGGAGAGATTAGAGTCTGAAATTTCTGAAACCTTATGCCTTCTTGAAAAAATATTTCCGCCATCATTTTTTGATGTTATGGTTCATTTAATGGTCCATCTTCCTACTGAGGCAAGGATTGCTGGCACAGTCCAATACCGTAATATGTATCCCATAGAAAGGTATATTAAGTCCATAGTAGAAGGCTCAATTTCATTAGACTGTTATTAAAATTTTCATTAATTAATTATTTCAAAACTTTTATAGATTTTTGATGAGGTTGAAGAGCTATGTTCGAACTAGAAGTCACCCAAAAGGATCAATTGCGGAAGGTTATGTATTTGATGAGAGTATGACATTTTGCTCTCGTTATTTGCATGGTTGTGAGACTAGATTTAATCGGCCGGATCGAAATGATGATGCACAATTCAATACCTTGTCAAGCAGTACCACATACTTGAACAACATAGGTCGCGGTTTGACTGGCAAGTACACTATTACGTTGGACCATAAAACATGGATTCAAGCTCACAGATATGTCTTATTTAATTATGAGAATATTGAGCCATATTTGATGTATATTCTCTAGATAATTTTTTATTAAATTTTATTAAATTAGTTCAAATATATATTTTATAATATCTTACATTCAAAAAATATTTGCAGAAAACATTTGGGGTATTTTTCATCTATTAGTCATCAAAGGATTCATGAGAGAGAGCATATACATCATGCAACATTTCATGAGTGGTTTAGATTGCATGTAAGTTCATAAACAACAATGTTAGCTAAATACATATTACAATGTTTTTGTATTAACCATATAAATAAATTTTTCTAGGTGAATGAGTTACTATCAAATGGGGAAGATGTAGGAGAAGAGATTCAGATACTAGCAAGTGAGTCTTTTATGGTCACAACAAAATATAACAGTTATTCAATAAATGGATATAATTTTCATACAATATCTTATGATGAGGGCAGATCAGTTCAGAGTAGTGGGGTAGCTATTGTTGCAAAAACTTGTAGTTTTTCTAGCTCAAAGGATCAAAATCCACAAACAGGAGATATAACATACTATGGTGTCATAACTGAGATACTTGAGTTAGATTATCATTGAAAGGGTAACGTTGTTCTCTTCAAATGTGATTGGGTTGATGTTCTTAAAAAGGACAAATGGGTTAAGAAAGATAGATTTGGGATTACGATAGTGAACTTCAAGCATTTAATTAATATGGAGGACAAATTATCAGATGAGCCATATATTTTAGCATCACAAGCTACTCAAGTCTATTATGTTGAGGATCCTGATGGGAAAGGGTGCCCGATCTTCTGACAGGTATGGTAAGTCGATTGGTGGAGAACTCGACGTTGACGATCTGGCTTTTGATCTAGAACCGATCCAAAACCTGCAACCGCTACACCACGGCTCCTTTGGTTATCAACCACGCGCACGCACGGATTGACCTCGCCACGAAGGCTTGTTCCTACTGCAAATCGAGAACACAAGCAAGAACGAAGAAGAAGCAACTAAATTGCGAATTGTATTAAGCTCACGAGTTGGGATTTCACAAACCGAGTTCAACGAAACTGCAATGGCAGAATAATCTAAGCAAAATCCAAATCTAAACAATGATGGCTCCTGAGTATATGAAGAGGCGGCATGGCTAGAGTTTCACACGCCCTACTAGGGAATACATGGGCCGAAGGCCCGAAAGAAGGTGTCGCAGCACCGACTTGGCCGAATCAGAATCTGTTGAAACTTGTTTTGTTAATTGCCAGCGATCCAGAAGGAATTTGATGTGGGGCCAGATCCATTGGAAATTTCTCATTGTCGGCTTCTCCGTGGACTATAAGAACGTCCCAATCAGACTTCGTATGAGGGAGTTATGGTCGTTTGAAGGCAGGCTGCTCCTGGATGGCCGAATCGGACTCCAACTCAAATCCGTCTTGGACTCCAACTCGACTTGGGCTCCTTTCTGATCCTCTCCATGGTTCCTAAGTACAATATTATTACCATTATGTAGTAAACCATTCTCAAAACCACACATATATAAACTTAGGAACGAGTTCACCTGGCAATGCAACAATCGGGCTCGACCGCGCGTTATTGATCCTTGTGTAACAAGCGGAGGATTATGGTTGGTGCGTGTATCCGAAGGAGTGATGTCCTCATCATCCTCCCCCTCCGGAAGTGGAGCCGTCCTTGGCTCAAGATCTTCTTCCTCTCCCAAGTACGGCTTGAAATCTGAAATGTTAAATGTGGGACTAATCGCAAAATCTACAGGTAACTCAAGCTTATATGCATTATCATTAATCTTCTCAAGTATTTTAAAAGGACCATCAGCTCGAGCCATTAGTTTAGACTTTTGTAGTTCTGGAAACCTATCTTTTCTCAAGTGTAACTAACGAGGATTATCACCTGAGCTAGTTCAAAATAACACACATCTGGTTCAAGACAGAATCGAGTTAGACGTGTGTCTATGAGTCCGTTGCTATGGTCTCGGATGACCTGAAGAGCACGGACACAAAGACAATTTATGATCGCATCCCTTGCGTGATCATGAGGCCGTAGTCAGTGCGTGGTCAGAAGGCTGCAGGCAGTGTGCGGTCAGAGAGTCGCCGGATATGCGCGACTAGGCTAACTAAGGGATGTTTTTATCTGGACAAACATATCCATTGGGCCACAATAACTTCTTCCACGTACAAAAACAACTGCCAGGAGGTTAACATGTGCGGTTATCCCTTGATTGCACGTGTTAAGCCTGCGTGGAAGTTAAGTGCAGTTATCAAAACTGCATCCTAGCAACCGTCCAAGGCCGTTTCGCATTGCTGCCCTTATGTCCAGTATAAAGAGGTGGTAGAATGCACGATGCAAGGGGGCGGTTAAGTTGACAAGCACTCCCAGAAGTCAACATAACTTGAAGACTTAGACATGGTTAGATAGACAATAATATAGAAAAGATCTTCGCCTATGATCATCTTTTCTTCCCTTTTGTAAACATCTTTTTCCTACATAGTGAAATCATAACAGGACGTAGGGCTATTACTCCCACCATCGAGGGCCCGAACCTGTATAAATTCTTCTGTGGCCCTACAGATATTACTTATCATACCTCCTCGGTGGAACATCCTGAAAGGTCTCACAACCCATAAATCTGCGTAAGATCGACTGAGGACCCCGAGTCCAAATCGTCGATAGTAACCAAACTAAATCACCCGATTCAAGTTTTACTTCTTTCCTACCTTGACTGCTTGCAATCCTATACTTTTCATTCATTCGCTCTATGTTTTTCTTAGTTGTTTCATGCAGTTTGAGTACAAATTCAGCACACTTTTTAGCATCAAAATTCATTCTCTCATATGTAGGCAAAGGCAAAAGATCAATTGGAGCACGAGGGTTAAAACCATACACTACCTGAAAAAGGACTTACCTTGGTGGTGGAGTGTACTGATCTGTTCTAAGCAAACTCAATGTGTGGTAAACACTCTTCCCACATCTTCAAATTCTTCTTTAGAACAGCCTGCAACATGGTGGAAAATGTGCGGTTGAAAACCTCCGTTTGTCCATCTGTTTGGGGATGACATGTAGTAGAAAACAACAGCTTCGTACCCAATTTATGCCACAAGATTCTCCAAAAATGACTCAAAAACTTCACATCACGATTTGAAACAATAGTGTTTGGCACTCCATGTATGCGTACAATCTCACGGAAAAACAATTCAGCAATATGTGTACCATCATCACTCTTATGACAAGGTATGAAATGTGCCATTTTAGAAAAACGATCCACAACCACAAAAATACTATCCCTCCCCCTCGTGGTCCTAGGCAATCCTAAAACAAAGTCCATCGAAATGTCCTCCCAAGGAGCGCAAGGAACAGGAAGAGGCATATAAAGACCATGTGGATTTAAGTGAGACTTAGCTTTGTTGCAAGTAGTGCAGCGTGACACGTAGTGTTCGACGTCACGTCTCACCTTGGGCCAAAAGAAGTGAGTGGACAACACATCTTCAGTTTTCTTCACTCCAAAACGACCCATCAAACCACCTCCATGTGCTTCCTGCAAAATTAAAAGGCGAACGGAGCTAGCTAGAACGCATAGCTTGTTAGCACGATAAAGCAATCCATCATTCAGCACATATTTATTCCATGTTCTCCCTTCCTTACAATTTTCAAAAGCTTCTTTAAAATCCAAATCATTGGCATATAACTCTTAATTTGATCGTTTCTAGACCAAAAATCTTGTGATCTAGTTGTGACAACATGGTATAATGCCTAGACAAAGCATCAACAATAAAATTTTCTTTTCCCTTCTTATGTTTAATGACATATGGAAATGACTCTATGAATTCAACCCATTTAGCATTTCGTTTATTCAGTTTGCCTTGACTTCTAATGTGTTTCAAACATTCATGATCGGAGTGAATAACAAATTCCTGAGGCCAAAGATAATGTTGCCAAGTTTCCAAAACTCGCACTAAAGCATACAATTCCTTATCATAAGTGGAGTAATTCATAGATGGCCCATTAAACTTCTCACTAAAGTAGGCAACAGGCTTACCTTCTTGCAGCAACACTCCTCCTATTCCAATTCCGCTAGCATCACATTTTATTTCAAAAGTCTTACCAAAATCTGGAAGTTGGAGTAGAGGTGCATGTGTAAGCTTCTCCTTAAATGTGTTGAAAGCTTGTTCTTGTGCTGGCCCCCATTGGAAATGAACGCCCTTCTTTGTCAACTCATTTAGTGGGGCGGCAATGGTGCTGAAATCTTTCACAAAGCGTCGATAGAAACCTGCAAGACCGTGAAAACTACGCACCGGGGTGACCATCTCAGGGGTCGGCTAGCTCTTGATAGCTTCAATTTTTGTTTCATCCACCTCGATTCCCTGTGGAGTAACAACATATCCAACAATAGAAACTCGATCCGTGCAAAAGGTGCACTTCTCAAGATTACCAAACAAGTGCGCATCTCTCAAAGCGTTAAAAACAGCACGCAAATGCTCAACATGTGCATCCAAAGACTTGCTATAGATCAAGATATCATCAAAGTAAACCACCACAAATTTTCCAATGAAAGCACGTAAAACCTCGTTCATCAAACACATGAAAGTGCTCGGAGCATTAGTTAAACTAAAAGGCATTACTAACCACTCATAAAGCCCGAACTTAGTTTTAAATGCAGTTTTCCATTCATCTCCCAATTTCATTCTTATTTGGTGGTATCCACTACGCAAGTCAACCTTTGTGAAAATAATAGAACCACTTAACTCGTCAAGCATGTCGTCTAACCTAGAAATAAGATGACAATACCTTATTGTAATATTGTTAATGGCTCTACAGTCTACACACATACGCCAACTACCATCTTTCTTTGGAACCAAAAGCACAGGAACAGTGCAAGGACTAAGTCTTTCTCGTACATACCCGCGGTCCAAAAGCTCTTGGACTTGTCGCTGAATTTCCTTTATCTCCTCTGGATTTGTCCTATATGCAGCACAGTTTGGTAATGATGCTCCCGGAATCAAGTCGATTTGGTGCTCAATACCTCTAATTGGTGGCAACCCCGGGGGTATCTCAGCGGGAAAAACATCCTCATACTCCTGCAAAAGGTTAGTGATAGGAGGGGGCAAAGTGCTAGATACATCATCAAGTGAAAACAAAGCATCTTTGCATATCAAAGCATAGCACATCACATCATTCTCTTCAATTTCAGTAAGGTTAGATTTGGTTGCAAGGAGAACTCCACTCTTCAACTTAATTTCAGCGGCCTTAGAGCTAGATGGTGCAACATTTTTCGCTATTTGTTTACTTTCAGATTTCAAAGCATTCTCCTTTTTCTCATTTTCAGTTCTTTCTCTATCAAAGTGCACAATTTCAGAAGGTGTCATAGGAAGTAAAGTAATTTTCTTTCCTTTGTGCACAAAAGTATATTTGTTACTTCTACCATGATAAGTTGCATCAGTATCATATAATGAAAAATTGTAGTCTTGGAGTTTGTATTACCTTTACTTTACCGCTGTTGTTGAACCACTGAACATGGTATGGATGGGGATGTGCACGTGTGGTCAAGCCAAGCTTCTTGACCAGATCTAAACTCACCAAATTATTGTAGCTCCCACCATCAATTATGGTTCTAACACATCGGTCCTTGACAATGAGGAACATCTGAAACAAATTGTGGCATTGGGCTCTCTCTGCTTGCTCCATTTGTGTGCTCAATACTCGCTGCACAATAAAGGTCCGGTAGTTATCCGTCGCTGCTGTGCCTAAAGTTTCCTCATCATCGTCGTCCGCATCATGTTCAAACTCATCATCACCTACATGGTTAGCTGCAAGAACTAATTCATCTTCCACATTACTTGCACTAATGTATCCACCATCCTTAGTAGCAATGTATGCGTGCTGATTTGGGCAATCCTTCATGACATGTCCCATGCCCTTGCAGCGGTGGCACACAATCCCTGTCGTGCAACCCGTGGAAGCAACCGATGAAGAACTATTTGCTGGCGCCTGCACATTAGAAGTTTTGCTCACCTCAAAAGATCGTGGAGGTGGAGGTGGTGCTGTTGATCGTGTCCTATTTGTTGAAGGTGCAGCAGACCGAAAAGAAGAAGATGGGGCTGGTTTGGCTTGCCTTGCGTCGGCCTTGATGCGGAGGTACCACCAAAATTGCTTCTTATCCTTGGTTGTCCGTGTCATCCCTGCAATTCTTTTTCTGCCAACATAGCAAGCTGGAACAAAATATTGATATTATTATAATCTTTGTAATCAATAATGTCCTGAATTTCACGTCGTAAACCCCATAAAAATGAGCCATCTTTTCCACCTGAGCCTCCACTACTCCACAACGCAATATGCCTATTTGCAGCTCTTGGTAGTATTCCTCTACAGATTTATTCCCCTGATTCAAGCGTTGTAATTTCTTAAGTAAATCACGTTTATAAGAAGGAGGAACAAATCTATTCCACATAGCTTGCTTCAAGCTATCCCAAGTATCAGGCTCTACCCAAAGGTTCACTATTTCGTTCCACCAAATGATAGAAAAAACTTTAAACTCATTGGTTGCTTGCCTAACTCTATGAATTTCGGGAACCAGATGGGAATTAAATTTTTGTTCAACAGTCATCTCCCAATCTAAGTAAGCGTCTGCATCATATACACCAGAAAAGGATGGGATGGAAAATTTTACCTTAGCAAACGGATCGTCATTCCCACGAAAATAGTTACCTTCCATGCCGTGTTGATTGTGATGCACTCGTTGCTGTTGGCGAATATCATGGGCAGCACGGCGCATGGTAGCCGTGTTGCGGGGCTCAATTTGTACAGCAACCTCCGTGTTGGCGTCTTCAACTTCAACTTCATGGGAGGCAGCTTGCTCCTCTTCTTCTTCATCTCCATGAGGTGGACGTTGCTGCTCCATATTGTCCAACCTGGTAGCAAGGTCGGAGATGCGCCGGTCCATCCTCTCAAATGCAGTCTGGTTCTCACGGTTGGTTTGAGCCATGTCATCAATCTTCTTATCGAGTTTTGCACTGATGTCAGCCAACATCTTGCCGATTTCATCTTCCTCTTCTGCAGCTTGAGCTCTTGTTTGCGGTCCTGCATGGTTAGTAGTAGAAAACAGAAGACAACACAGAAGTATTATCCCTATGACTACTAGGTGGTGGCAAGTGGGGCTCTCACAAAGCGTCTTGCCACGCTCTTACAAGGCTCTTACCAAAGCAGTGGATGGCACAACCGGCAAGATGGTGACACCGTAGGTAGCGTGGGCACAGCGATTACAAGTACGAACCTGAACTGATCAAAAGGAAGTGTAGCTCGGATGGCACAATATGGTAGCAAGGATTAGCAAAATTCGAAGACAGATTAGCAAAGCTGAATAAGTATCAGAAGTACTAGTCACAGTTGCTGGCCTATACGTGCACGTAGAGCTAGTTCAAATCAATAGGTTATGGAACAAGTGCTGAGAACTGATAATAGCAGATGCAAAATAGAAGTTCAAATCACCTTCTTTTCCTTTTTCTTCCTATTGCTTCTCTTTTTCTCACTCTTTTTCTGTTGTCTTACACACTAATTTAAGCAATGGTGTTGGAAACTCACACTTCTAGAAGCACCAAAAACGGATATGTGAAGGTGAAGCAATGGTGAAAACGGCAACAAAAACTTTAGAGGCCTGAAACAGCACCTTCCAAGCCGATTTTGGGCTCAAACATTTTTCTGAACCTAACAATGTTGGGGAGAATCAGATGTAACCTTTTCAGTAGATGTCCGCAGATATAAAGAACGTCCAAAACAGAGTCCGTATGGGAAAGTTATGGCCATTTTACTGGAGACGGGTAAAATCATTCGCGGAAAAAGGAATTGATCTCTGTTTTGGATATGTTATGTGATCTCGGCTTGTGGCAGAGGTGTGGTGAATTTGGTAGTGGATAGGAGGGGCCAATATGGGCTCGATGTGGCTAGGTTTAGGTTTGCAAAAAAATGACGACAATGATGGCAACAAGATGGAAACTAGGGCACGGATGAACGAACACGACTCTAAACCAGCAACAAGACACTGACCACGGACACAAACTCAACAACGCAAAACTGAAAACAAAATTGCAAAGGCACGAAGTGGTTTGGACAGCTGAATGTCTATGAACCCTAACTTTTTTTAAGGCTTTTTCTGGACTCTAGGTGATGGAACAATGATAAACGGATGGATACAAGGAATACCTGACGGGCAACCCTAGCTCTGATACCACTTGATGGGAAACGGTGCCCGATCTTCTGACAGGTATGGTAAGTCGATTGGTGGAGAACTCGACGTTGACGATCCGGCTTTCGATCTAGAACCGATCCAAAACCTGCAACCGCTACACCACGGCTCCTTTGGTTATCAACCACGTGCATGCACGGATTGACCTCGCCACAAAGGCTTGTTCCTGTTGCAAATCGAGAACACAAACAAGAACGAAGAAGAAGCAACTGAATTGTGAATTGTATTAAGCTCACGAGTTGGGATTTCACAAACCGAGTTCGGCGAAACTGCAATGGCAGAATAATCTAAGAAAAATCCAAATCTAAACAGTGATAGCTACTGAGTATATGAAGAGGTGGCGTGGCTAGGGTTTCTCACACCCTACAAGGGAATACATGGGCCAAAGGCCTGAAACAAGGTGTCGCAGCACTGACTTGGCCGAATCTGAATCTGGTTGAAATTTGTTTTGTTAATTTCCGACGATCTAGATGTGGAGCTAGATCTATTGGAAAGATCTCGTCGTGGGCTTCTCCGTGGACTATAAGAACGTCCTAATCGGATTTGTATGAGGGAGTTATGATTATTTGAAGGCAGACTGCTCCTGGATGGCTGAACTGGACTCCAACTCGAATCCGTCTTAGACTCCAACTTGACTTGGGCTCCTTGCTGGTCCTCGCTGGTCCTCTCCATGGTTCCTAAGTACAATATTATCACCATTAGATAATAAACCATTCTCAAAACCATATATATATATATATATATATATATATATATATAAACTTAGGAACGAGTTCACCTAGCAATGCAACAATCGAGCTCGGCCGCGCGTTATTGGTCCTTGTGTAACAAGTGGAGGATTATGGTTGGTGCGTGTATTCGAAGGAGTGATGTCCTCATTAGATCCTATCTATAAAGACTGGAAAGCTGTCATTAAGTCAAGGCCACGAGACCTCTATGACATGTCTGCGGAGGAAGAAATTGAAAATACAGTGATAACTGACAAAGTTAGCAAAATCTCTGACTTGAATGTTGGTTCTGAAATAAATCTTCCAGATGGCAACAATAATTGTGTTAGAACAAACATTGATGGTATACTTGTTGAGAAATCTCCACCTCAAATGGGGAAGTAAGATGCTATTCATTGAATGTGTTGTTTATGTCTATGTTCTTTTATTTTTTCGTCTAATATTGTAAAATTTTATTGTAGCCAAAAAGATGCAAAACGAAAGAGGAAGAAATAATGGAGCTATGCGGAATGAGTATGAAGAGTTACGGAAAAACAAACATTGAAATAAACAATGAGGTATTGAGAGCATTGCGCTTGCCTATTCGACATCCTGGAAATGAAATGAGGGAAAATGTCTTGAGACCATCTACAAGAACTAAAAAAGTTATATGTTTTACTTGATGTGTTGCTAATTTTTGTTTCTAAGAACTATTTTGTAATTATCTCTCAATATGATGCATGCTGATTATGTCATAGTACACCAATGATCAGCCTGTAGTTTTCCATCAAAAACCATCACAACGTCAAAGGCATATCACTAGCAATGAACGTATTGAAAATGAAGATCCTGATGACATTTCTATGGAAGAATAACAACTTGGTGGTAATGAATATGAAACATTGAATATAGGTATATTTAAGTATAGTTTTGCATTATTTTGCTCTCTTTTTTATATTATTGGTTATTATTTTCAATTGCATATTTGTGTAGAGCAAACTCATCTAGATCAAAAAAAGAAAAGGAAGGGATGAGGACCCACTACCAAGCATGACATATGGAAGAGAAGGAATGAACCAAAAATTCATGTTGACCATAATATGAATAATCAACCCATTGGTCATCAAGCTTCACCATTAACCAACTATATTTCTACAATAGTGAGATCAGGAATACCACTTGTCTATAAATACTGGAATGAAATTGATGCAGATAAAAAGGAATCTGTTTGGGCTACTGTAAAGGTAAATTTGTATACTACTAAAAATAAGAACTCTAAATTAATTTACTCTCATTTCAGTCTTACATGTATATTTTAATAGAACTAAGATATGCTTCAATAGCTCCTCTTACTATACATAGCACTGACTAATTTTCCTTCTAATTAAGGGTGAAAATATATATATGGAGCTTTGCAATTTATTATTAGATGTGTCATTCTAATATGAAGAGAGAGTTTGATTCTATTTTTGTTTTTTTACTTGCATTTTGAATTTTACTTCATAAATTGGATAACATTCCTTTATAGTTATTTAAAATCATCAAAAATAGTAACTAGTGACAAGTTTTGTAGACTCATGATCTATGTATTCCATAGACATGTATAGTACAACAATATATAATCATTGACAACTTGATAATTTTATAGGAATTTTTTGATGTTCATGATGACCTTGAGGATTGGGTTTTACAAAAAGCAGTAGTGAAATGGATGGATTTCAAATGTGAAATAAAGAGGAATTATTTTGACGAAACAAAAACTGTGAGGAACTTTTTTCTATGAAGATTGATTCTAGAGTACCTAAAACAGATTGGATGTGGCTTATAGAGCATTGGAGAGCTCTGAAAAGTCAGGTAAAACTTCTTTATAAATGATTCTTAATTACAAATTAAATATATTTTATGCAATTAATTATATTCTCATGTTATAGGCTCTAAGTTAAATTGGAAAAGCAAATAGTGCAAAAATGACAATGACACATACTGCTGGAAGCAAGAGTCTTGCTCAGATTGCACATGATATGGTATTAAATTTCTTAATATTTATTTTTACTTTCTTTAGATAACTAATTGTCAATATTAATGGAAGTGTAGTCCAAAGCACTAGGTTATATGCTCGCTAGACATGAAGTTTTTATCAAAGCACATACCCATAAAAATGGAGTTTCAGAAAAAGGAGCTGAAGACATAATTGTAAGTGTCATTGAAGGGTTACATGTATTTATAATCAACTATCAAATGTAAACATATATATATAAATATGGGCTTTATCTAATTTTCAGAAAACAATTGTGGAGACATGTGCCAACAAGTTAGAACTAGCTAAAAAAACCATAACAGAAGGAGATCTATTTTACCATGTCTTTGGAAAAGAAAACACTCACGTGTACGTGCTATTGGTTTGGGCCCTACTCCTCAAGACTTAAAGATGCTGGAGGTACAAAAGTATTCATCCACTAAGTTTCAACTAGCTAATGCAGCAAGGATAAGACTTCAAAATCAGAATAATCTTTTGATAGAGAGACTAGATAAAATGGAGAGTGAGAGTGTGGGCAACAAAGAGCAATTGACACGAATGGAAAAAGAAATTGAAGAATTGAAGCAAATGCTTGCTTCACAAGCTAGGAAAAATATAGATAATGATTACAATCATATATCTAAGGGTCGTGTGCAGGTGATTTTTTTATATGTGTTCTTTATAATATTTAAGCAATAATATACATATGATTATATACTAAATTGCTCAAATGTTGTGTACTAATTGCTATAGGACACGGGATATGAATGTGATGGTTGTTCTATGAGTCATGTGCAGCTGAAAATAGGGTTCCACGAAGCGTAAGTTTACATTTTATTATTTTACCTCAAAGTTACACCTAACCTAACAATATTTAGACTATCAACTTATCCATAATTTTTGTATAGATGATGCAAAGGAGAGTTGGTAAGACACATGATGTACCACGCTATAGGCATGAGGAGGTAATAGTTGCAAGTTAATTATACTCTACTGAATTTGGATGCTCATTATTGAGGTAACCATTGAGCTTATATGCAATTCTATTTAATCTTTAGGGAGGAAAGAAAGTTATTTTGATTTCTTTTATGAGGCCATATGTTCCTGTTGCTAAGGGTACGCTTCAAAGGGCATCTCGAAGTGTAATAGTTGGTGGCACACCTCTTGGGCTTGAGTGTTGTGAGGTGGTTGTGAACTATGTGTTGAAAAGAGATGCTCCATTGTTACGTCCATATGGGAATGTTAGAAAAATGTCTGATGCCCTTGGAGGATCAATTGCATGGCCATGTGAAAAAGTAATTTATTCTATCTATTATAATCACTCTTATTTACTTACTAATACCATCCAAGTAAACAAATTATAAACTTTTACTTGTAAATCCAAGATGATACTACAATAGGTGGTGGTTCATCTCGTGTTCTAGGTATATATAATTCTAACATGTTATTTACCTGGTTATTTACTATTTTTTCATTTGCCTTGTTTTGTTATTAATAAAACAATGCTTACAGGTAAAAGGGACAAGAGAATTAGTTGAAACTAACTGGAAATACTTAATACTTTTATAAAGGTGAGGTGTTATCAACACAATCCACATGTTATTCATTTTCTAAATTTTAATTTTATGTTAATTGTGCCTTGAACTAGTAGCTCACTTTCATATGATTAATTTCTTTTATCAAGTGTATGCAAGTCATGTCAACTAGCACAATTTCTCATTCGCATAAGCAATAACTTGTACTTGTTATACAACAATCGACCAACCATCTTTTATTATAATTATCATATGTTCTATATGTTACTTAAAGCAAAAGTTATTGATTTGTATATATTTATCTCAAGGCTATTGTAATCTATATCTTTTCTTATGCAGGTGGTTAACAGTAATGTGTTAAAAGCATATGAAGTGATGAAGATATTTTACGTCATAAGAAGAGTTTGAAACTGGAATATTTTACTTTTGATAGTTATAGTTGGAACAAAATATATAAAGTTAGGAATATTATATATGGGCATACATTTGGTGTAAAGAATTCATAAGTGATATTTTTCTCGCAATTATTTCAGAGATTCTATATCTATTTTGGTTGGTTTTTTCAATTGAATAATTTGTGACCATTACGAATCTTATCAATGGCTATGTAAAGCAAAGAATTCAATATAATGTATAATTGTTCCATTTAACCATTTTTGATAATTTTTTTGCAAAATGTGATGCGATTTCTGTTAGGATAGTGCATATTATAGTTTTAGTTATAATATTGTTGCCTAATTACTAAAAAAATATATATATTTAAAATTAATTATTGACACAATTTCCAGCGGTAAATTTACTACAAATAATTCACATTTTTAAATTTGAAAGCCTAAATTCTCAACGATAGATCAGTTGGTGATAATTTATTTCAAATAGTTGTACAGCTTGGAATAATGTATTACAAGTAGATATACAGGTGGAAAAAGTTCAAAATTTTCAAGCGACCTACAGTTGGGAATACTCTTTGACACCGGATCTACAGCTGGGAAAAAAATATTTCAAATAGTTATACAGCTTGGAATAATATGTTACAAGTGGACATACAGGTGAGAAAAGTTCAAACTTTCCAAGCGACCTACAGCTGGGAATACTCTTTGCCACCGGACCTACAGCTGAGAAAAATATTCCAAATAGTTATATAGCTTGGAATAATATATTACAAGTGGACATACAGGTGGGAAAAGTTCAAACTTTCCAAGCGACCTACAATTGGGAATACTCTTTGCCACCAGACCTACTGCTGGGAAAAAATATTCGAAATAGTTATACAGCTTGGAATAATATATTACAAGTGGACATACAGGTGAGAAAAGTTCAAACTTTCCAACCGACCTACAGCTGGGATACTCTTTGCCACCGGACCTACAGCTGGGAAAAATATTCTAAATAGTTATACGGCTTGGAATAATATATTACTAGTGGACATACAAGTGGGAAAAGTTCAAACTTTCCAAGCGACCTACAATTGGGAATACTCTTTGCCACCGGACCTACAGCTAAGAAAAAATATTTTAAATAGTTATACAGCTTGGAATAATATATTACAAGTAGACATACATGTGATAAAAGTTCAAACTTTCCAAGCAGTCTACAGCTGGGAATACTTTTTGCCACTGGACCTACAGCTGGGAAAACATATTCCAAATAGTTATACAGCTTGAAATAATATATTACAAGTGGACATAAAGGTGGGAAAAGTTCAAACTTTCCAAGCAGTCTACAAGCTGGGAATACTCTTTGCCATTGAACTTACAACTAGGAAAAAATTACAGCTGGGAAAAACTTTTTGCAGCACCTTTCGCCGAGCTGTAGCAAACCTTATTCCCAGCAGCTAAAGTGCTGGGAATACTAGCTTTTGCCAGCTGCTCTACTGCTAGCATTGAAGTGCTATATTATAGTGACACCCGCGACCGTATCCACTGGGTTGGTTTACATCCGATGTTGAAGTTTGCGATCTGGGCTTGATATATCGATAAGGTCCAATGCGACGTTGTCCCTATCAATATTTGTTAGGTGATCTTCGGGAGTCCGTTCTTATATGATCGAGATGCCCACTTCCATCGACGAGCGCAAGAGTACGAGCTCACTAAAAATGGAGTTAAATTCGTGATTAGTAGAGACGTCCACATCAACACTTCAAACATAATTACCGCAAATCAGGCCAAACGAATCGTTAATGCGTGTCATAAATACGTGCTGCTTATGATTCGACCAGTTGGTCACAGTGATAGTACTCGAGCAGCGTTGTTGTTGGTGTTCCGAGAAGATTCCGGTCGTTTGTCGGGACTGCTGGAGAAATACAATGATCTGTTCGAGAGTACCCAGGGTCGTCCGCCAAAATGTCCAGTCTTAGCACAAAATTCAACTCATGTCCGATGCAACACTTCCCAATTTGAGTATGTGTCGCAACTAAGTATTGGAGAATGAAGAGATCAAAAGATAGCTTGGTGAATTGTTAAGAGATGGTGTAATCCAACCAAGTAGTTTACCTTGTGGATCTCCTGTGGTGTTAGTGCCAAAGAAAAATGGTAGCATATGTGCATCGACTACCGAGCACTGAACAAGATCACCATCAAGAACTGGTACCCCCTTTCTTGTATTGACGACCTGTTAGACCAATTAAAGAATGATGTTGTCTTCCCGAAATTGGATCTAAAGTCAGGGTATCATCAAGTCAGCATCCAATAGGAGGATACTTGGAAAACCGCATTCAAAATGCGACAAGGTATGTTCGAATGGCTGGTCATGCCGTTTGGCCTTTGCAACGCCCTGGCAACTTTCATACGTCTTGTGAATGACGTATTGCGATAGTTCATCGACGACTTTTTGATCATTTACCTCGACGATATACTGGTCTATAGTCATTCGTGGGACGAGCACCTCATTCATGTCAAAAAGGTGTTCGAACAGCTTCGGCAACATCGACTTCACCTCAACCATAAGAAGTGCGAGTTTGGCCAACAAACTCTACTATACCTGGGATTCGTGGTAGGCAACGGTGCGTTGCAAATCGACCCGGATAAGGTAAAAGTGATTCACGAGTGGCCGCAACCGCGAACAGTTACGGAAGTGCATTGTTTTGCAGGAAGGTCGACCAGTAGCATATCACTCTAAGTTATTTCAGGGAGCTCAGAAGAACTATCCTACTTATTATAAGGAGTTTTGTGCACTACATCAGGCCGTAAAACATTGTTGGTTCTACCTTTTAGGTAAAGAAACCATTGTACACACTGACCACCAACCTTTGTAATATTTGCAAATGCAATCAAAGCTACAGCAAGCTCGACATGTGAAGTGAATGTCGTATCTGTAGTAGTTTAATCTGGTGATTAAGTACAAGAAGGGCGTACACAATAAACTGGTCAACATGTTGTCGCGACCATCAGTTACGACCCTCTGCTTATCAGCGTTCATGCAACTCGAGCCCTCATGTCATAATGACTATGCCACTATGTACCATGAAGGTCCTGATTTTCGATCAACACTGGCTGAGCTCGAAACAGGGAAATGTACGGTGTTCATTCGTCGAGAAGGACTCTTGTACAAAGGCAATTTGCTTTGTATACCTCATGGAGTACCTCTAATTCAATGGCTGCGAGAAGCGCATACATCGAAGGTTGCTGGACACTTTGAGGTTACAAAGACTTTGCAAAATCTTCACCGACATGTGTTCTAGTTGCGTATGCAGCAAAATTTGGCTAGTTTTATTCAAGGTTGTGGTCTCTGCAGGATTTTGAAGTCGGCAAATAGAAAATTGGGTTTGTACACTCTTTTGCCAGTTCCATCACGACCATGGGAGAGCATATCCATGGATTTCTTGGGAGGATTACCTAAGACCCGACGTGGCAACAACTATCTCTTTGTGGTCGTTGATCGGTTCTCCAAAATGATAATTCTCATACCTTGTCGAAAGATTATCACAGGAGAAGAAGCAACTCGGGTATTCTTTCAGCACGTTTGGACACATTTTGGACTATCGACCTCTATTGTGTTTGATCGTGATCCCTGGTTCCTTAGTCACTTTTGACGATCACTCTGGATGATGGACACAAAGCTAAAGAGGAGTACTGCTTTTCAACCTCAAACTGATGGTAAAATCGAGGTGGTAAATCAAATAGTTGTTCATCTCTTGAGAGGATATAACTCTAAGAATCCGAAGACCTGGGATGAAAGCATATCGTACCTGTAGTTTTCTTTTAATCGAGCGGTGCATGATTCGACTGGAAAGTCACCTTTTGAGGTTTGTTTGGGATTTTTACCACAGAGTTCATTCGACATGGAGTTTGTGATCCCTACCTCAACACATAACAGCAAGGAAACATCTGATCAGGATCGAGCACAAAGGTTCCTGGCAGGTGTCGACGATTCGAACTCGGAGTCCTCAGCCGAACTTATGCAAAATTTGTAATGGTGAGACCTTTCAAGGTGACCCTCCGGGAAGGTATGTAGAACAATGGTGAACAAGAGCACGGAGAGATTTATACAGGTTCGGGCCCTCGATGGTAGGAGTAATAGCCCTACGTCCTGTTAGGATTTCACTATAGGTAATAAAAGGTTACAGAAATAGCAGAAAAACTCCTTCACAGGCGAAGGATTTTTCCTATGTAAACGTACAGAATAAAGCCAGGGAGGCTTATAGAAACTATCTAATTTGGGCCGTAGACTTGGCTGTTTTTCGTAGTTGAGATGTGTTAAATCTCACTTGTATCAGGAGTCTTGTTCTTCCAAATGGATTGGATGATCCCCCTTTGTCTCGGACCTCTATGCCACCCTTTTATACTGGTCGAAAGGGTGCCATATGAAGAAACTGCATCAAACGGCTGGATGCGGTTTTTGGAGAACTGCTGTTAACTTCCACGGAGGTTATTAACACGTGTTAATCACGAATAACCGCATATATTAACCTCTGACGGTTGATCTTCAATGTGGAGGAATCCTCGGGATGCTTGGAATATCCTGTTATATGGATAACCGAATGAACTCCAAGCACCCTGGTCAAGAATGTTCTGACCGCGGAATGTGGGTTGACCGCGCAACATCCCGGATATCCAGTTCGCGTATAGCATACGAACTTCTGACCGCGCAAAACTGTCGGCCTGATCGCACGAAGCCCGCGATCTGATCGCGTAAAGCTTGCGACCTCATGGCGATGCCCCTCAGAATAGCTTGAGTTCGCATTGCCAGATACATGTCCGGTTCGAACCTGTCTTGAACCAAAAGTTTATTAGAAGTGACCCGGGTGTCAATCCTCGTCAGCTAGCCCCCAAATTCGAAGAAAACGAAGAGACGTGTTTATTTCAAATTTTAAGACCATGCATTGGATTTTTAACCCGACTCTTCAATTTTTCCACTTAGTGGCGCACTAAGTGAAAAACGGTTGGTTTCCCAAGACGGGTTCTGACATTATGTGAGTGGCGCACTGTTTTTATCTCGAGGTAAAATTGTAAATGCTTTGACGAAACCCGAGGCGTCTGGAATGCAAACCGTCACCCTGGCGGCTATAAATACCAGGCTCCTGGACTTGTAAAACTTCACAATTTCTCCCCATGCCTAAGTCCTTTTCTTGTCATCCTGCCTTCTTCCTTTTCACATACTCCTCCTGATGACAGATCACAACATCATCGAGATTGAGAGTGATGAAGAGGAAGTTGTCGAACAAGGGCCTCAAACAATTGAAGACCTGTCTCCCTTAAGGAAGAAGCCCGAGGTTGACGAAGGATCTTCCAGTGGAACAAAGGTGAAGAACGTAGCAAGTCTCTTTCTTCCTTCAGTTCCTTTGACTCTCCCCGTTCATGCATCTCGGCAAGTTAGGCCTTTAACCTTGGAGAGGAATTCTTCTCAACTCTCTCCTTTTCCCTCCAATTCTCCCATCCTTTTGGGTGATCGATATTCTGGTCGGCAAGCGGTGACTATCTCTCGATCAGATGATTGCCATATTGGTTTGGCGAAGCAATCATCTGGTGGGAAGGTTGCACTTCCACCATCTGATGATCCTCTTCCCAAGATGGGTATATCAACGGGTCATGCACTGGGACAGGTAATAATTCTTCTCCCCTTTTGCTGATAATTATAGTTAGTATGACTAACTTTTGCAAAATGCAGGAGGTTGGAGGCTCCAGCGATCAGCCTTCTGCTGCTCCATCTCTTCCTTCCGGACAGACTCTTCTGGAGGAGAAGAATGCCCTGGAGAAGAAGACCGAGGAGATGGCCTCGAAGATTCTGCATCTAGCAGAATGTCTTGATCGATCCCGGGAAGAGGCGCTCCATTTCCGTCTAGAGAGGGATCACGCTCAACAACAGCGAGAACTCTCTGACTTGATTAGGGACAAGAGTGCGTCTGTTGTTAGGGATGATGTAGATAGACTTAGGGTAGTTGCTAGTTCCCTGGGGGTTGCCAGTGTAGATCCTGCTGACAACGACATGTCCCTTGGGGAACTTTGTAAACTTCTTTCGGAGCAAGTCGACGTTTTGATCGACTGTATCCCTTTTGTATGTAAAGAATGTAAGAAATAAAAGTTTCTTATTTCTCATGAATATTCTTCACATCTTCTGTGCGAAAATATGGCCATAAACTTTATGTTCGCGACCACTCATACACAGGAAACTTTAGTTCTGCGATCAAAATCATGCTTCCAAAAGCATCGCGACCTGCCCTGATACCGCGATCAGTTTTAGGGCCGCGGTCAGAACTGAATTGCGACCAGAGTTGGAACTCGGTCAGACTGTCACTCCGATTAGAATCGAAGTTTAGTCTAAAACATGGTTTCGATCAAACCATAACCCAATTAAACATATACTAGTACGTTAAAAATTGAGTTGCAAAGCATTTCCATAAAAAAGTTCAAAGCATACAAAGGAAAAACGTCTTCTGAAAAATACTGAAAATTTTTCAGTCCTTTTGCACTTTCAGTTTCCGAAACAAAGAAGTCTTTTTGTTTCAGATCCGATGCCTGAACACTTTATCGGGTCCGCCAGAGGCAGTATCCATTATGGGAAATGAATAAAACATTCAATGGAACGTTTGAAATGAAACGTTTACTCACATTAATGCGCCGCCTTGGGTCTATAAAAAGAACAGATGTCTTCTCAAAGAAGCCACACAGCCAAAAACCCTCATTGTTCCCGCCGCACAAAACCCTCATTTTCTTCAGCCTTCGTCTTCCCAAAATCGCCAACTTTTCCTTTGATTCTCCACCAAAAATGGCATCCTGGAGCCGATCCATTCACCACTCCGAGGAGAGCCTAGTGGCGTTGGAGAAGGAGGAGATCCTTCCTCCGCAGTTGCTCATCAATTGGCGGCCCACGGAGAAGGACCAAGAAACCCCAACCGTCCAAGAGGGCGAGCTGGTGGTTTTTGAGGAGTACTTGCGCTGCGGGTTCCGATTCCCTGAGAGTCGGTTCCTCAAAGATGTCCTTGAGCATTATGGGTGGGAATTGATTAACCTCCACCCCAACGCGATGCTGATCCTTGCAGTGTTCCAGCATCTCTGTGAGGCATTCGTCGGAGTGTATCCCAGCGTGGATCTTTTCCGGTGATTCTACTTCTCGGCGTGGTCGAAGAGTACCAACGCCGCCGGATGCATCTACTTCCGGCTGAGGGATAAAAAGGAGTATCCCTCCCCACCCCTGCGAGACTCTAGCACGGGTGGCACCAAAGGTGGTTTTACTGCTCTCCACCATCCGAGAGCAGCCTGTGGTTTGAAAACTCGCGACCAGAGAAGTCGAGCGAGTTGGATGCTCCCCCGGCGATGAATTCGGAGCTCTTGAAGCATGCCGAGGTGATCCTTCACTTGGTCAATCAAGGGTTGATAGCTCGAGATGTCATCCGAGACTTTGTGAAGAATCGGGTGAGTCCTCTGCGCGAAAGGGCTCATCCGGCATGGGAGATTAGGTCCATGGCGGACAGCACCTTGGACTACAGTAAAGGTATTTATTTCCTTGGCGTTGAGCTTTGCCATTCTTGAATTGCGCAAATTCTGACTCGAATTTGGGAACAGTCCTGCCTTTATCTGAAATTGAGAGGCGGACCAACTCCCTCCTTAGGGCTACAATGCCGATGTAGAGGGCCCTAAGGGATCACCTCGCCCACAGAGCCTGATTCACGCCGGCGACGACCTTAAACAGGAGCGTCGAAAGGTACATTCTCTATCTGGCCTCCGTTTTTCAGGTCTTATACATGTCCAGCGCTAAACAATTCCATCGGAAATGTGAATCAGCTCCTAGGAAGGTTCGTCGAGACGACTTTCCCGAGTGAGAACGTCGGCTCTCTTGGGAAGCCAACAGTGAAGAATGTGAAGAAGGTCTCCCAAAGACCCAGGACAAAGAGTCCTGCCCCCAAGAAGGCCAGGCCAAATCCCGGAGAGGGGTCTTCACGGAGCATTCCTCCTGCCGCAAGAAAGACGGCGGTAAGATATCACATCCCTTCTGTTTTACCAGGCGCAGATTGGAATCACTTCTTCGTCGTACAGGGAGAGGGGAGCGAGGAGGAAGAGGATGATGTTCCTCTGGTCATTCGAAGGAGGAAGATCGCGGACCTCCCATCCGGCGATGCTCCAAACTGCCCCGCAGAGACCACTGCTACCGAAGAGGTAGCCGTGGCAGATCCTGCAACCGCGGAAAATCTTGGGATCGCGGATGACCTCCCAGTTCCTGAAGCTCCCGAGGCTTCAGGGTTGATTGTCTCCGTTTCCCTAGTCGAAAGGTCGACCTCGGTAAGGATTCCTTACGGTCATACTTTCTTCAATTCCTTCTGTATATTTTGACAAGTCAATGATTATACAGGGAGAAGAGCTTCTCCCCGCGACTACCGCGAGTCCTAGGGAGGAAAATGCTCCACCTTTGCAGACAGAGGTGGAGGTGGTTGAGCAAGATCCTGCGGCGGTTACACATGAGGTACCGGCTACAGGATCACAGGAGACAGCGAGATCCTTGGATGGGTCGTCGCCAATGGGATCAACTGCCCAGGTAACGATCCTTCTTGTCAGCCTTTATCTTTCCCTTGAAAAAAAAATGTTCATAGGGGAAGACATACAGGGAAGGGGGCCCTTGTTTTCCAAGCGTAAGATTAGGGCGGACGATACTCGTCCCCGCGCTCAAGAAGAACCTTCTCAGAAATCCCAAAAGCTAATGGGATTTCAATTAAGGTAAGAACCTTCATCCTGGTTGTATTAGAAATGATGGTCACGAATCGTTACCATTTAATTGTTCTTTTCCTCCATCAGTCGGAAAGAAATAGCACCCAGTCCTCCAACCACTTCGGGAAGGGTTGAAGTCACTGCTGATGCAGGAGCCCCCAGTGAGGAGCGCTCCACCCCCTCGGCCCAGGAAGTCGTCCGAGTCACGAGGGGAGAAACAGATACGAGGACCCAGTCGCAGTCGCTGGCGACTGGAAGCAATACTCAGCAGGCACTTCCTCCTACTGTCCCTGCTGTAAGCACTTCTGGGCCTTCGACAAATCTTCCAATTAGTCCGGAAGATGCCTCTTTGCAGAAATTCATGAAGGTATGACGAATCCCTTTCTGAATGTCCTGAATTACACATAGGACACTTTTCACTCCCTTTTTTGCATCACAGGAATTATCCCGGATGATGGCCCAGTCACGTGCCACGGCGGCGAGCATGGTGACCATACAAAGAGAACGAGACAGCTTGCGCAAGTAAGGATCATCATTCTTCAATTTATAGATGTATAAATTGGTTTCGACCATTCCTTCTGTTTTATTACAGGAAGGTGGCATTGCAGGACAAGGAAATGGCCACAATGAAGCTCCATTCGCTCTCAGTGATGAGGAACCAAGAGATCGAAAATAACAGACTACGGTCGCAACTTGCTGGTAAGTCACCTCCTGAGCTAGGAAGACTTGTCTTAGCAATATGCGAGTAACCTTTTCCCTTGTTGCAGCGCAAGCAGGTCAAATAAAACAGCTCAGTGCGGATAATAAACTCCTCCAGGATTCTATCGAAGCCTCCACAAGGGCGATTGGAAAGCTGAGCCGTTCAGTCTTCGAAAAGCTGAAGGCGGTGGCTCATCTTCTGAAGGCTGATGTGGTCGAAACCACTCGAGACGATCTCAGCCAAGAAGACTGGGCTACCCTAGTTATAGCTCAAGCAGAGTCACTTCTCGAGTATCTCCCTGAGGATACACAACGAAGAGAAGAGGTGATCAGAACCAGAGTTCAGTCAGCCGCTTCTGCTATCCTAAGCCGGATCGACTCCACTATGGCTCAGATGCAGATCTGAATCTACTGGTGGGACCGGTTGAGATCGAGAGTGAAGAGCTGCTCGATGCCGTCATGGAGGAGGTCAAGCCCTTTGTAGACAGGCTCCTGACTGAGCTGGGGATCGAATGATCCTTATTTTTGTATCCAAACAATTGTGTATAATGCAATGTATGTAAAAAACCATTTTTGAAAGAAAGTACATATTTTGCAATTTTATATTATGAGTTCCATACTATAAGCACATCCCCCCAGCCCCCGCCTCTGCTTATGAATACTGAAGCCTTAGTGTTATAAGCAGAGGAGAAAACATAAGCGTAACGACCAGGGGTGTGCGTTTTAAACCAACGATCAGGATCAATGTAACGTCTAATCTTATTGCGAACTGGTAGCCACTCAGATGACCAAGGACTTGCCAGATAGCCCCGTATGCGCTGAGAAACGGCTTATTTAGGAGTGACTTATCTGGAAGTGGTCATGAGATCGACCAGCGAATCCGATTAGATTGTTGTAATGATCTGACCGCCGGCGGTCAGCCCCAGGTCGAATGCATATGATACGGGCTTAAAGAGAAAAACTCATTGTATGAAAGAAAAACATATTTTATTTTATGAAAAGATGCTAATTGAACAGGAAAAAAGGGATTGGAATACTTACACGTATAACTTGCGAAGTTGATCGATGTTCTAAGTATTGGACAAAATCCGACCATCCTCCATAGCTAACCGCGCCGATCCTGTTCGCGGTACTGAGACAACAGTATAAGGGCCTTCCCATTTTGGAGAGAATTTGTTGCGATTAGACTGGTCTTGAATTTTTCGTAAAACCAAGTCACCCACGTTGAGATCACGTGGTCACACCTTTTTACTGTGATACCTGCGTAAAGCCTGCAAGTATGCCACGGATTTAATCAGGGTGCGATCACGCCTTTCTTCTAAGAGGATGAGATCTTGCGCCCGTTGTTCGGACTGATTAACCTGTTCGAATTGATCTGTCCGAACAGAACCAATACTTACTTCCATAGGCAATACAGCCTCGGCCCCATAGACCAAATGGAAGGGCGTCTCACCGATGGCTCAACTAGAAGTAGTCCATAATGCCCATAGAACGGTATAGAGCTCATCTGCCCAAGCCCCCGAGCGGGTCTTGAGGCGATCAAAGACGCGCTTTTTAATGCCTTGCAGTATTTGCACATTGGCTCGTTCTACGGCTCCATTGCTTTGTGGATGTGCCACAGAAGCAAAGCACACCTTGGTCCCAACCTGATCGCAGTAGTCCAGGAAAAGACCGCTGGCGAACTGAGAACCATTGTCTGTGATGAGACGGTTTGGAACACCAAATCGTGCCACAATGTTCTTATGGAAGAACTTTTGTGCGGCTGATGCGGTAATGTTTCGTACTGGTTCGGCCTCAATCCACTTTGTAAATGTGTCAATGGCTACGAACAAAAACTTGTACCCATTGACCGCTTGTGGCATAGGACCGACTATATCCATCCCCCAGACCGCGAATGGCCATGCGAGAGGAATGGTTTGCAACGCATAGGCAGGTTGATGAACTTGTCTTGCGTGGAACTGACACTGGGGACACGTCTTGACCATCTGTTTGGCATCATCAAGTGCCGAAGGCCAGTAGAATCCTTGTCGAAAAGCCTTTCCGACCAGTGTCCGATATGACGCGTGCGCACCGCATACACCGTCATGTATTTCTTTCAAGAGGGATTTTCCTTCCTCCTGAGATATACAACGCATGAATACTCCTTGAGTACCCTTTCTGTACCGAATCCCATCTATGAGTTTGTACAGACGCGCTTTTTGAATTAACCGATCACTTTCGGTTTCGTCCTCGGGTAGGGTCCCATGTTCAAGATAGACCCTCAATGGATGAGTCCAATCTTGTTCCTGACCGAGGTTGGTAACGAAGGCTATTACCGGATCATCCTCGACCGAAATCATGATCGAAGGACGGTCCAAGTGTTCAATGAACACTCCTGCCGGAGCGGATGAGTGTGAGGACCCAATTTTGGATAATCGGTCTGCAAGAATATTGTCCTTTCGTGGGATGTATTGGACTTCGAAATGACTGAAGTGTTTTTCCAATCTCCTCACTTCCCCCAGGTAATGAGCCATTGTCTCATCGGAGGTGCTGTACTCCTTGTTTACCTGGTTTACGACCAGTTGTGAGTCTCCCCTCACCACTAATCGACGGACTCCGAGGAATTTTGCTGCCCGGAGCCCTGCAAGAAGACCTTCATACTCTGCTGTATTGTTAGTCACAACAAAGTGTAGTTGAATGACATACTTAAGCTGTTCGCCCTGGGGCGTAACTAAGACTACTCCAGCCCCCGAGTGTTGAAAACTACGGGAGCCGTCAAAGTACATTGTCCAGTAATCGGGGCACTCCAGTTCCTCTGCCAACTGCACGGGTGACTCAGGGTTGGTCCATTCGACCACAAAGTCGGCCAAAACCTGAGACTTAACCGCCGTGCGGGGCGTGAAATGAATCTCGAAGGCACCGAGTTCGACCGCCCATTTGGCGATTCGACCAGATTTCTCTGGGTTTCGGACAATATCCCCCAAAGGAAAAGAGGAGGGTACTGTGATCTTGTGTGCTTGAAAGTAATGTCGTAGCTTACGGGAAGCCATCAGTAGCGCGTAAAGTATCTTCTGGACCTCTGGGTAGCGCTCCTTAGGACCATGAAGTACCTCGCTCACATAGTAGACGGGTCTATGTATTCCTTCCCTATCTGCGATCAGAACAGCGCTGACCGCGTGCGGTGTGGCCGCCAGGTAAAGAAGCAGTGGTTCTCCTTTGTCGGGAGACACCAATACTGGCGGACTGGATAGATATGTTTTTACCTCCTGAAATGCTTTTTCGGCCTCATCTGACCATGTAAAATTATGATGCTTCCGCAAGGCTTTGAAGAAAGGCAATCCCCTTTCGCCTAGTCGTGATATAAAATGACTTAAAGCCGCCATGCGACCAGCCAGGCATTGAACATCCTTCATGGTTGAGGGCGATCTCATTTGTTCAATAGCCCTGATTTTCTCAGGATTAACTTCAATGCCCCTGGAACACACAAGAAAACCAAGGAGTTTTCCTGAGGAAACCCCGAAAGAACATTTCTCCGGGTTTAATTTTATTCCAAGCGATTCAAATTACAGAAGGTTTCAGCGAGATTGTCCAAATGAGACAATCTCTTGGTACTTTTTACAACCAAATCGTCTACATATGCTTCGAGATTACGCCCTATCTGGGAAAGAAAGGTCTTTTGCATCAAGCGCTGGTACGTGGAACCTGCGTTCTTGAGACCGAACGACATTCTGACGTAGCAGTATGTGCCGAACGGGGTGATGAAGGCAGTCTTCTCTTCATCGTCTTCTGCCATGCTAATTTGATGATATCCTAAGTAAGCGTCCAGAAAACTCATCAGTTCGCAACCCGCAGTCGAGTCGACCAGCTGGTCGATGCAGGGAAGGGGAAGTCGTCCTTCGGGCAGGCAGCGTTGAGGCTAGTGTAGTCGACGCACATGCGCCACTTGCCATTTGACTTGCGGACCATGACCGGATTGGCGAGCCATTCCGGGTGACCCACTTCACGGATAAGCCCGGCCTGTAGGAGTTTGTCCAACTCCTCTCGGATGGCTTCCTGTCGGTCAGCAGCAAAACGCCTGAGCTTTTGCTTTATTGGTCGTTGTCCAAGTCGAATTGCTAACCTATGCTCAATTACTTTCCTTGGGACACCGGGCATGTCGGACGGTTTCCACGCAAACACGTCTGCGTTAGCCCGGAGGAAAGCAACGAGGTCGAGTTCCTATTTGTCATCCAGGGCTGATCCGACCCGAATTGTCTTGGATGGATCATCTGGGTATAAAGGAACTTGTTTGAGTTTTTCATCCGGTCGAGGAGCAGCCTTCATCGCATCGGCGGCGACGGTGGCGACCTGAGCGTCCCGGAGGGGAAGTTGATCGACCATCTCCAAAGATAGCCGGTCGCACGTGAGTGCCACGTTGCGACTGCCTCGGACCGAGATGACACCTTTGGGGCCAAGCAATTTCCCGCACTGATAAGCATAGTGCGTTGCCATCATGAACTTAGCAAGAGTCGGCCTGCCAAAGATTGCATTATAAGCTGAGTCACAATCGATTACATCAAAAGTAACCAATTCTGTCTGGAAGTTGTCTGGTTCTCCCAGAGTGACCGGGAGGACCACTTGTCCCAATGGCATCATGGAGGGGCCTGAGATTATCCCATAAAACGGATGGATTATGGGCTTGATCTTCGAACGAGGAATTTGCATCTCGTCGAGTGCCTTGACCAATAAAAGATCAAGGGAACTTCCCCCGTCAATCAGGACCCTTTCCACTCTCGCGTTACTGATGATTGGGGTAATGACCAGAGGTAGCCTCAATGGTCGGGTTAGCCCCACAGGACAGTCAGCGCGATTGAACGTCAAAGGCATATCCAACCAACGGGGGTATTGAGGTTCACCAATGGATGTCTCCGTTTGGTTAACCTCTCGGTAGAAGGCTTTAAACTGCCTTTTGGAAACGAAAGAGGAAGAACCCCCGAAAATGACATTAACATGATTTTGAGGTACCTGGTAAGCCATTTCTTCGTCTCTGTCGACGTCTCTAATCCCGTACGCCTGCTCTTTAGGCGGTAAGGTTGGCATTGGCCCAACTCCTTGGTAGAAATCGTCCAATTGTTTCAACCAACTCCTGCAGTTTTTGAGGTCGTGGCCTGCGGAGTTGTGGAGTGGACACCACTTCTTGCCCTCCTGCGGATTAGTGGATTTTTCTGGCTGGTCGGAATCCCGACCACCAGAGGCAGTTTTACTTTTAAATGAAGACTTATTACCTTTGGTCGAAGGTGGCTTCTCTGCAACTGCGACCTCGCGGTACTGTCCAAAGCGGTTCCTCTTCGACTTCTTTGACTTCCCACCCAGTGAAGACTCCGGCTTTTTGCTTGAATCTTCTTTCCTGGCGTCCTTGAAGCCTGGTTGGGGTGGTAGGTCCCCCTTGTCGACCATTCGGTTCCATTCGACCGCTTCGGCTGCATCGGAATATCGATCGGCCATGTCGAACAGATCGGCCACTGATCGAGGAGGGTGGATAAGCAAGTCCTCAGTGAATCTCCGGTATCGAACGGCATGCTTAAATGCTTTGATTACGGAGCCATCAGATATGTTCGGGATGGTATTCCTCACCCCGACAGACCTCTTGACAAACTGCCGAAGTGTTTTGGTTGAAGTTTGCTGCAGCCGATGCAGGTCGTCCTCCTTACCCGGCTTTTGGTAACAATTTTGGAAATTGCTGAGGATGGCATCGCATAGCATTTCCCAATTGTAGATGGAACCCTCGGGCTGATTAAACAGCCAGGTTCTAGCTGGTCCTGCGAGGACTGTAGGCAGGTAGTTGGCCATGACTTTGTCATCGCCTCCTGCCGCTTGGATGGCAGTAATATAGATCTGAAGGAACTCGGATGGGTTCTGAGTTCCATCAAACCTCTCAATGGCCCCTGGTCGAAACTTATCGGGCCAAACGACTGCTCGTAGGCCAAGCAAAAAGGCTTTACAACCAACGTAAGGACCGTGAATCGCCCTGTGACTCTCGGTTGGGTCTCGAGCGACCTCACGCAATGGCGAGGTTACTCGTGGTCCCAAACGAGAGTGAACAGGAACTCGATCCCTACTACGAGAATCCTGCATTTGCCGGTATTTGTCCTGTCGGGACGGTACGGGCGGCGGGTAACTCCGCCGGCCGGAACCAGAATGAGGACCATCTCGCTCACGGGAATGCGTTACCGAGCGGGAGGAGGCCGTTGGGGTCGCCTCGGACGCGACCTCATCCAGTCTCTCCGCCAGGATCCTAAAAAAGTCCGGTTTCTGCGCATCCGTGACCGTAGGAGGAAAATTACGCATGACTTCCGCGATAGATCGCAGTCGACCATGGGTACTTCTCCTAGGGGCACCAGGTGTTATTGTTTCTTCGTCCACTGGGAAACGCTCCAGTGGCAAAGAAGGGGTCTGGTCACGTTTGCGACCACGCGACCGTCGAGAAGAACTCGGAGCAGCATCGTAACGAGCCTGCGCATCTTGAAGAGCCTCTAGGGCAGTTCTGCGTAGTTCGTTGTTTTGTTGCTCGAGATCTTGATCCTCCTTCTGTTTGCGATCTTGTTCTTCCCTGGCAGCCTGTTGATCGGGAGTTTCTTCCGACAGCGCAGCAAACTGCCTAGGGAGAGAGGTTGCCGATGGGGAAAACATCTCAGTTTGTTCCGAGTCGGACTCAAAATCAAAGAGACGGTGAAGGTTATCAGGGTCGAACCTTCCTGGGCTAATTTCCGGGTCATCATCATATTTTCCCTCAGCGGGGTCGTATGAGGGGCCGGATTCATCGCCTAGCACATTAAGAACCTCCGTGGGTTCTGACCTTGCGCCAGTTGCTCCCTGGTCGATTGACATGACCTGGAGAGACGATTCAACCTGTGGAAGATTCTGGCCTTCGACCTCCTCCATCGGGACAGGATCGCTTGGAGAAGGCATGGGTATATGGGCATAATCCTCGAGATCAAAATCGTTCTCGGAATCATATGCTCCAGCCATGTTTCAGTGAACCGCCGGATTTCAATTAGGACGCCTTGAGAAAGGCCCCACGGTGGGCGCCAGCTGTCGACGATTCGGACTCGGAGTCCTCAGCAGAACTTATGCAAAATTTGTAATGGTGAGACCTTTCAAGGTGACCCTCCGGGAAGGTATGTAGAACAATGGTGAACAAGAGCACAGAGAGATTTATACAGGTTCGGGCCCTCGATGGTAGGAGTAATAGCCCTACGTCCTGTTAGGATTTCACTATAGGTAATAAAAGGTTACAGAAATAGCAGAAAAACTCCTTCACAGGCGAAGGATTTTTCCTATGTAAACGTACAGAATAAAGCCAAGAAGGCTTATAGAAACTATCTAATTTGGGCCGTAGACTTGGCTGTTTTTCGTAGTTGAGATGTGTTAAATCTCACTTGTATCAGGAGTCTTGTTCTTCCAAATGGATTGGATGATCCCCCTTTGTCTCGGACCTCTATGCCACCCTTTTATACTGGTCGAAAGGGTGCCATATGAAGAAACTGCATCAAACGGTTGGATGCGGTTTTTGGAGAACTGCTGTTAACTTCCACGGAGGTTATTAACACGTGTTAATCACGAATAACCGCATATATTAACCTCTGACGGTTGATCTTCAATGTGGAGGAATCCTCGGGATGCTTGGAATATCCTGTTATATGGATAACCGAATGAACTCCAAGCACCCTGGTCAAGAATGTTCTGACCGCGGAATGTGGGTTGACCGAGCAACATCCCGGATATCCAGTTCGCGTATAGCATACGAACTTCTGACCGCGCAAAACTGTCGGCCTGATCGCACGAAGCCCACGACCTGATCGCGTAAAGCTTGCGACCTCATGGCGATGCCCCTCAGAATAGCTTGAGTTCGCATTGCCAGATACATGTCTGGTTCGAACCTATCTTGAACCAAAAGTTTATTAGAAGTGACCCGGGTGTCAATCCTCGTCAGCAGGTATTCAACAACTCCATCGTGAGGTTGAACAGAATTTGCTGAAAGCTCAACTCAAGTACAAGGGCTGACATGATCGGCACCAAGTTGATGCTCAATTCCAAGAAGGTGATATGGTATGGCTACATTTGAGTAAGGAGAGACTTAAAGTTGAAGGTAAAAAGCTAAAACCAATTCGTTATGATCATTTTCGGATTTTACAAAAAGTTGGTAATAATGCTTGTCAACTCAAGTTATCTCCATACATGGATATTTACTTGGTTGTCAATGTTGAGCACCTCAAACTCTTTGAGCCTTGTATGCTGGATGATGAGTCAGATACCATCGTACCATCTGTTAAAAACTTGGTCTATCAACGAGAAGAACCTCTACCTGACAACATTATCTTGGAGAAGAAGGTGACGACTGCCCGCAGCGGTACACTAGAGTCTTTTCGAATTGGACAGAAAGGTCAACGAGCACGTGCGGTAAAGTGGTACACCCGAGAAGATAGTCAAGTTCAATTTTCACATCTCCAGTTTTGATCACATGGTCGCAATGGGAGTTGGCTCCTTCCCAACAGGGGAGTCATGATCCGGGAGGATCTTCAGGTTTCTCAAGACGAGTTCGTAAGGGCTTCACGACCATGACCTAATCGAGTTCGGAAAGGTTTCGCAACCTTAGAAGGTTTCACGACCTCAATTCGATCTCTGGTCGGAATTGTAATCCGATCAATATACATATAACTAAGCCTTATGTATTCAAGTTTAGTTAGTTGTCTGAGTCTAATACGTTTAGGTTATTGAGTTTGATACATACTCATACGATTGGACTATAAATACTTTGTAATAGGTCTAGTTTAGATAATCGAATACTATCGAAGAGTCATAAAACTTATTTAAGTATTAGACACTTATAGTTCATTGGTCGACGTAGGCGAGTGCGTCCTAACGTTCAATGTGTAAAGATCCCTCTTTGAAATAAAGAGCGTGCTATCTTTTGAACTGTGTTTTGATCAACCTTTGGGTATCGATAATTCCGAGTAAGATCCCATTATTTCGCATATTAGAATCTGGGCGAGCCTAGTGCGAAAATGAAGGCTAGGTCTCAAACAGATCAGAACAAATGCCCTTCGCCGAGTTGAGTTTGTGCGCGAAGCAGCTCGAACTTAACTTGGCGAAACCGACTATTGCATCTTGGTTGCAATGCTTGAAACCAGCGTCAAGCAACAAAATCTACAGGTAATTAACTTACAAATGCTTTGGTCGAAGATGAGGTGGTTGGAGAAGCTTTAGTCGACGCTTGATGTGATCAAAATTAGTGGCCGAAGAGGTTGTGGTCAACACTTGTGTGTATCTTTAATCATCTGCGAAGCCATGCAACAATTAAAGACATGCAACTCTACTGTGTCTATCTAGCTGCCACGGAGCCAACCAGCAAGAGGAATTGGTAGCTTCATCAAAATGATCCACTGCCATCAGTCATCCTAAGTCATGGCAAGGGATCATGCCACAACCTAAGGCGTTTTATCAACTTTACTGAGTCCGTCTTGCAACTATGGAGCCTACTAGTAGAGTTGAAGGGTTTCACAGATCCACATGAACCGCACTAGCACGCTTCACTGCTCCCATCCTTCCTATGTCATGGCGAAGGATCATGCCACAACCTAAGGCCTTTTATCAACTTAACTGCGTCCATCTAACCACCACGGAGCCAACCAACGGAGTTGAAGGGTTTCACAGATCCACCTGAACTGCACTAGCATGCTTCACTACTCCCATCAATGGTCACATTGCAACTTTGTTTGGTCAAGGCGTCACATAGCCATCTTCAGACCTAACTTTGGTGATGATAACCTGTATATCAAATAAAGGCAAACAACCTCTTTCTTTGGAGTGTTCGGGTAAATCCTTCCCATCATAAAGAGTATCAAATAAAGGAATAAGACATTTTTTTAAAGAATTAGGGTAAGACTTTCCCATAAAGAATCATCGAAGAAAAGAAAGAAACCTTTCTTTGGAACTTTGGGATAAAATCATCAAAGAAAGGAAAGAGATTTATTTCTTTGGAACATTGGGCTAACACCTTCCTAAATTGAAGAGCATATCAATAAAAGGAAAAAAAAACATCTTTCTTCGGAGTTTTGGGGTAAAACCCTCCCATCATAAAGAGCATTAAAGAAAAGGATAAAACATCTTTTTTTAGAGAATTGGGATAAAACCTCCCCAAAAGGATTAAAGAAAGGAATAAAACATATTTGTTTAAAACATTGGGGTAATACCATCAAAGAAAGAAAAGAAAATTTTTCTTTGGAACATTGGGGTAAAATGAAGAGCATATCAAAGAAAGGAAAGCAACATCTTTCTTTGGAGTTTTGGGGGTAAAACCCTCCCATCATAAAGAGCATTAAAGAAAGGGATAAAACATCTTTCTTCAAAAATTGGAGTAAAACCTTCCCAGAAGGGTATCAAAGAAAAGAATTACACCTCTTTTGACGAAGATTATTACCCAAGTTAATTGCTTATGCCTTTCTGTGGTCGCAAGAGACCATAGAGAGAGATCCAAGTTATCTATTTATGTCTTTCCATGGTCGAAGGATACCAGGGAGAGAGATCATGAGCTAGTCCAAGATTTTCCTTAAAACATTGGGAAAACCATCCCAAAAATAACTTGTTTTGAAATGATTAAAGAAAGGAAAAGAAACATCTTTCTTTAAAACGTTGGGGCAAAAACCTTCCCAAAATAAAAGACTTTGACTTTAAAGAAAGGCAAAAGACGTCTTTCTTTAAAATGTTGGGGCAAAATCTTCCCATAAAGAATCATCAAAGAAAAGAAAGCAATCTCTTTCTTTGGAGTGTTGGGGTAAAACCTTCCCAAAATAAAAAATATCAAAGAAAGGAAAGAAACATCTTTCTTTGGAGTGTTGGGGTAAAACCTTCCCAAAATAAAAGGATTTTGTTTTGGAAATGATCATTAAAGAAAGGAAAAAAGGCATCCTTCTTTAACAAATTGGAGTAAAACCTTTTCAATTAAAATAAAAGGAGTAAAATAACTTTTATTTTGAAATATCGACTTTTCCTTCAACATCAAGCTATGGACATTATCTCAAGGTAGAGCTTCTGAAGGATTCACAATTCCGAAGACATCGAATGTCCATGATGAACTTTATTTACAACTTCATTCGCTCGTGATGATGTGTATGTGGCATAGTGCTTCGGTAAAAGTCACCAAAGGTAGTAAGAACCTCTTCAAGTCTTTCTTTTCTACTAGAGAACACCAAGACTTCATACACCTTGCACTGCCTTCATTGAATCAGGATTCATAGGTATGGCTGATTTGACTTGAATAGTTGGAAGGTTTGTAGGGAGAAAGGATTGCTAGAATTTTGCCTTACTTTTGCCAGGGATGGTGGATGGCTTTCTTTGTTGCTTTGTTGGAGGATTTCTTGAATATGCTCCTTTGGATTTCTTCGAAGCTTCTTTGGAGTTTGCCTCTTGAGGGTTGCTTCTTCACTTTGAAACTTTGATTGGTGCATGCTTCTTTACTTTGAGACTTCGAAAGTAGCCAATCCACATCTTGCAGTGACTAAATAAACCTCGTAGGCTTCATCATTTTTTAAAGGACCCTTGTTAACGCCTCACACAGGAGTGGCAAGTGGATGCACATTGCACTACGACTTGTGCCGAGTCAAGTAGCCCTTTCCTGCTCTACATATAATAATTTCTCCAAGGGTTTGGTGTCTCTATGGATCTGAAAAAAGGCATTGGATAGCAAAGTACATGGTGAACTGGTTGCTTTAGATAGGATCTGAATTAGCATCCTACTATCCTTGGTTACACATACTTTACACTTGCTATGTGCTTTGTGTAGAGGTCATTCCATTGCAGATAAAGCCAAGTTGATTCATCCTTTACACAGTACATGAATCCTTTAGCCACAAAACCTGAGACGATTGACTTGACAAAACCAGAGAAAGCCTTTCAATGTTGGGTATTGACACCCATAAAAGAAAACACATTTTTGAAAAGTTCTTTTTAACAAAAAAATAACTTAATCAAAAGCAAAGGGCTGAAACAAAGAGAAGAAGGGGTGAGGAAAGAGAAGAAAGGGGTGAAAAGACCATGCTATTGGCATGATCACGCAAAGTATTTTTTCAAAAACGTGCCAATGATGGGAGGCATTGGGTGGTTCCCTTATTGATCAATGATGTGTTTGGTTCAAAAACGTGCCAATGATGGTATGCACCACCATCATAAGTTTGCTCGATGGCGTACAGTCCTTCCCATTTAGGCTCAAACTTTCCTTTGGCTTTGATTGTGACAATAATGGGGCGTCGAAAAACAAGTATGGTTCGCCCTTCCTAAAGACACACGGATTGACAAGCTTGTCATATGCTCGTACCATGTTTTGATGGTACAACTCGATGTCTTGAAGTGCGTGAAGACGATTTACCTCAAAAATATCTAGCTCTTGAAAATGAAGCCGAATCTGTTCATCATGTGAGAGTTCTTCTTGAAAAGCGATTCTTAATGAGGGAATCTCAACCTCTAATGGCAACACGACTTCATTCCCAAACACTAAAGAATAGGGTGTTGCCTCTGTTGGAGTGTGCACTGTGACACGATAAGCCCATAGCGCCTTGAAAAGACACTCATGCCAATCTCTTCGGTATCTTCCAAGTCTTCTTCAAGATCGTGCCCAATGTCTTGTTGAAGGTTTCAATTAATCCATTGGCTTGAGGATATTACTCAATAGAATAATTCCACTGGATCTTGTATTTCATGGCAAAGTTGTAGATCTTTTGTGACTTGAAGGCTTTTCCACTGTCGGAGATGATGTGATGAGGTATTTGTGATGCCTCAAAATTTTTGACTAAGAATCCAAATTAGGAAAAAAAAAATTTGGAATGAGATCCAAATTTAGAAGAAATGAAGAGATTTTGGAAGAAAGGAAAGTGAACATGTTTATATGGATACTAAGAATTGGAATGTAATTTGAAAAAGTTGATCCCATGAGGCTATAAATAAGAGGGATTTCAACCATTGTGAACACAAGAAATTCGGGACGAACCTAGTGAGAGGAAGAGAAGCCATCATCTGCCGGAGTTGAGCCGAGCAGCCACCACGATCTTCTCCTTCCTGAAGGTGTGTATGTTGTGTTTTCCTCCCTTGAGGAATTTGAGGGTTAGATTAGTTTTAAGGACCAAAGATCTTTTTTAATTATTTTATTTGCAATTTAGTCCCTGGAGTGGTTTCTTATTAGTTTCTAGACTTTCGATCTGTAGTTTGAGGCATAGATCTGATCCATAGATTGCTAGCAAGCCTTGAAACCTTAGATTGAAGTCTTGCGTAATTTTTATTTAATTATTTAGTAGTTATTTGTGATGAGGATTATTACCAGGGCTAGTCATTTATTTATTGAATATATCATATTTAAGATATTTTGGATATGATATATGAATTCGTGCACTAGCAGCTATTATGGTCACAGAAGCAGCTTCCTATGAACTAGAAGGTCGCAGGCGCAACACTAGCCTATGGTCGCAGAACGTGCGCGACCATAAGGTCACAGAATGTGCGCAATCATAAGGTCGCAAGAGTCATTTAACCTAAGGGGTAATTGAGTCTTCCAATTACAATTCTAGGGTAACTCCCTTTCCCACCAGTGAAGACAACCATCGAGAAGTTATGAAGTGCAGCTATCTAAAACTGCATAATAGCAACCGGCAAGGATAGGAAGATGTAGTTTTAGCAATCGTCCAACTTCCTGGAACTGCTTCATGTTGGCATCCTTTGGATCAGTATAAAAGACGATGAAGAAGGGAAAGGGGGAAAGAAAAAAGGAAAACGAAGACAGCTTGAATGATTCAAGTAATAGAAAATAGACAGAAGCATTTAGGGAGATTGTCAGTCCTTGTAACAATCTCTTCTTCTCTGTAATTATTCATACATATAGTGAAAACACCATAGGACGTAGGGTTATTACTTAATCCTTTGAGGGCCCAAACTTGTATAACTTTGTGTGCCTCCAGTTCATACTTACCTTAACTTACCTAGTGAACGCCTTGAAGGGTTTCCACTTCCTACCTTACAAATTTTCATAAGATCGACTAAGGACCCTGAGTCTCAATCGTCGACAGCTGGCGCCCACCATGGGGCCTTTCTCAAGGTGTTTCTTCCATTAGGAGTTCTGGTAAGTCATGTCTGGAGCATACGATTCTGAGAACGATTTCGATCTTGATGACTACGCTCAGATTTAGATGCCCTCGCCCAACGACCCCGTTCCTATGGAAGAGGCGACAAGGACGTCCATGAATCACATCCCAAGGGTGCGTCTTCTCCAACTCTGGTCATGTCTGTCGACTAAGAGACAGAGAAGATGGAAATTTCCCCTCAGATAAATCCACCACATCAGAGGCTGAGTACGTGCCACAACATATCGTCTCAAAAGATGTGGAGGATGATAATCTTGAGTTTAGTCCTAGAAAGTTTGCTCCAGACAATCTCAAATCCCTTTTTGATTTCGAATCTGATTCGGAACAAGGAGGAATGTTTTCCCCGTCTGCAACCTCGGTTCCTCGAGAATTTGCTGTGCTTTCGGAGGAAACTCCTGAGCAGCGAATTGCTAGGGAGGAATAGGAGCACATACAGAAGGAGGCTCAGGACTGTGAACAGCGAGAAAACAAGGTTTGTAAGGCCACCAAGGAAGCCTTGCGCCTTGTGCAATCTCACCAAGATGCCATTGTTCGAGATCCCACTCCTAGTACTTCTCGTCATCCGCATGGTTGTAGGCGTGACCAGACTCCATTGATCTTTTGCCCCAGAGTATCCCCTGGCGGTTGAGTAGACAATAACTCCTATGGCATCAGAAGGAGCACACAGGACCAAATTCGTGTTATCACAGATACATTGCGCAATCCTCCTCCTAATTTGGGAGATGTGGATAAAACAACCTTCGCCAGAGTCCTTTCGGATACGCTTGATGAAGTCGCATCCAAAGCCACTCCAACGGCGTCATCCCGTTCCATGATTCGTTCCCATGAGCGCGATTATTCTTATTCCTGCCATGGGAGGCACAATCGATTGCCAGCAATGCCAATTCGGCATAACAAAGCCAGGCGAGTTGGAAGCTCTCGCGATCGTAATCGCGTACCAAATCATTCTCGCCTAGGACCACGAGGTGTATCTCCTCAAGGTAATGTCTCCCGCGACCATATGGAATGTCGCGATGATAGACATTTCCGCAGTTCCTATGTAGGTTGTAAGGCTTTCTCGCCAGGGCTCCGAGCGGTAGTCTGGCCAGATAAGTTTAAACCTGGTACGATTGAATGATTCAATGGAACTCAAAATCCATCAGAATTTCTTCAGATCTACATCACTGCCATTCAAGCGGTAGGTGAAGATGACCGGGTGATGGCAAACTACTTGCCAACGATTCTTGAAGGACCAGCAAGGACCTAGTTGTTTAATCAACCAGAAGGGTCAATCTACAATTGAGAAATGTTGTGTGATGCAATACTCAACAATTTTCAAAATTGTTATCAGAAGCTTGGCAAGGAAGATGATCTTCATCGCTTGCGCTAGACTTCCACTGAAACTCTTCGGTAGTTTGTCAAGAGATTTGTTGGAGTGAGAAATACCATTCCTAACATTTCTTATAGTTATGTTATCAGGGCATTTAAACATGTGGTTCGATATCAGAGATTCACCGAAGATTTACTCATCCATCCACCTCGAACAGTAGCCGATCTCTTCAACATGGCTGATCATTAGTCTGACGTGGCTGAGGCCGTGGAATGGAATAGAATGGTGGACAAAGGGAATTTGCCGTCTCAACCAGATCTCAAGGACGACAAGAAGGATGATTCTAGCAAGAAACCGGAGTCATCATCAAGCGGGAAATCTAAGAAGCCCAAGAAGAATCGGTCTAGACAATACCAAGATATCGACTTTGCTGACAACCCACCGTTAGGAAAAGGTAATAAGTTTTCATTTAAAAATAAAACTCCTTCTGGTGGTCACGGCAATGACCATTTGGGAAAACAAGCTAACCCGCAGGGAAATAAGAAGTGGTGTCCATTGCACAATTCCTCTGGGCATGATCTCAAGAATTATCACAACTGGTTGAAGCGTTTGGAAGACTTCTATCAAGGAACTGGACCCATGCCGACTATATCAGAGCACGATCAAGCCTGCGAGGTTAGAGACGCTGATGGAGATGAAGCAATGTCTTATCAGGTACCCCAAAATCATGTCAATATCATTTTTGGTGGTTCTTCTTCTTATTCTTCTAAGCGTCAATTTAAAACTTTTTACCATGAGGTAAATAAAGTTGAAGCTCCCCTTGGGGAGCCTCAATATCCTCGTTGGTTGGAAACTCCCTTAACCTTCGACCGGGACGATTGTCCCAAAGGGCTCACACGACCATTGCGACTTCCTTTGGTCCCTACTTCAATAATTAGCAATGCTACGGTCGAAAGGGTTTTGATCGACAGGGGTAGTTCTTTGGACCTATTATTGGTCAAAACACTTGACGAGATGCAAATTCCTCACTTAAAGATTAAACCCATAATTCATTCATTTTATGGTATAATTCCTGGTCCCTCAATGATACCGATTGGACAAATTGTATTACTGGTAACATTGGGAGAACCAGACAATTTTCGAACAGAATTAATTACATTTGACGTAATTGATTGTGATTTGGCATATAATTCTATTTTTGGCAGGCCTACACTTGCTAAATTCATGGCAGCGGCGCATTACACTTGATCCATTTGAGACCTAGCCTTGGTTTTTGCACTAGGCTCGTCTAGATACTAATATGCGGAATAACGGGATCTTACTCAGAAATACCGAAACCCAAAGGTTGATTGAAAATATAGCTCAAGTTAATTGCACAATTCTTTATTTCAAATAGGACTTTACACGTCGAATGTTAGACACACTTGCCTACGTCGAAGGAACTATAAGCTGGATATATGATCCAAGGCTGTAATAATATTCGATGATCTAAACTAGACCTATTACAAGGTACTTATAGTCCAATCATATGAGTACGTATCAGACTTAGTAACCTAAACGTATTAGACTTATGTAACTAACTAACCCTAAACAGCTAAGCTTAGTTATATATATTCAGATCGGATTACAATTCCAAATAGAGAACAAATTCCTTTCCAAGGTCATGAACCAAACCATGGTCATGAAACCTTTTCGAACATGGTTAAGGTCGCGAAGCCGTATGCGACTCGATCTGAAGATCCTCCCAGATCATGACTTCCTTGTTGAGAAGGAGCCAACCTCTGTTGCGATCTCTTGATCAAACTGGAGATGTGGAAATTGGGCTTGTCCATGTTCTCTGGTGTACCACTTTGCCGCACGTACTCATTGACCTGTCCGACAGATTCGAAAAGTCTCCTTTGTGCCACTGCGGCTGCTAGTCACCTTCTTCTCCAGAATCACATCTTCGCGTAGAGGTTCATCTCATTGATAGACCAAGTCTTCAACAGATGGTACTATGGTATCTAGCTCATCATCTAGCATTGAAGGCTCAAAGAGTTTGAGATGCTCAACATCAACAACCAAGTAAATATCCATGTATGGAGGTAACTCGAGCTGATAGGCATTATTACCCACTTTCCGCAAAATCCGAAAAGGACCATAATGAATGGGTTTGAGTTTCTTACCTTCACCTTTAAGTCTCTACTTACTCAGATGTAACCATACCATATCACCTTCTTCAAATTTAGCATCAACTCAGTGCCGATCATGTAGCACCTTGTATTTGAGTTGAGCTCGCAGCAAGTTTTGTTCAACCTCACGACGGAGCCGTTGAATACCTTCCAGAAACTTTTGTGCTCGATCCTGATCAGATGCTTCCTTGCTGTTCTATGCTGAGGTAGGGATCACGAACTCCGTGTTGAATGGACTCGGCGGTAAAAATCCCAAACAGACCTCAAACAATGATTTTCCAATCGAACCATGCACTGCTCAATTAAAAGCAAACTGTAGGTACGGTATGATTTCATCCCAAGTCTTCGGGTGCTTCGAGTTATATCCTCTCAAGAGATGAACGACTGTGCGATTTACCACCTCAGTTTGACCATCAGTATGCGGATGAAAGGCAGTACTCCTCTTTAGCTTGGTGTCCATCATCGTCCAGAGCAATCGCCAAAAGTGACTAAGGAATCGGGTATTGCGATCAGAAAAAATAGAAGTCGGCAGTCTGAAGTGTGTCCAAATGTGTTGAAAGAATACTCATACTACTTCTCCCGTGATAGTCTTTCGACAAGGTATAAGAATAATCATTTTGGAGAACCGATCAACGACCACGAATATATAGTCGTTGCCACGTCAGGTCTTAGGCAATCCTCCCAAGAAATCCATGGATATACTCTCCCACGGTCGCGATGGAACTGGCAAAGGAGTGTACAAACCTAATTTTCAGTTTGCCGGTTTCGAGATGCTACAGAGACCACAGCCTCAAACAAAACTAGCCACATCCTACTACATACGCGACCAGAACACATGTTGGTAAAGATTTTGCAACGTCTTTGTAACCCCAAAGTGACCAGCTACCTTCGATGTATGTGCTTCTCGCAACCATTGAATTCGAGGTGCTCCACAAGGTATGCAAAGTAAATTTCCCTTGTACAGGAGTCCTTGACGAACGAACTCCGTAGATTTTCCTGTTTTGAGCTCAGTCATTGTTGTTTGAAAATCAGGGTCTTCACTGTACATAGTGACATAGTCATCATGACATGAGGGCTCGATCTACATGAACGCTGATAAGCAAAGGGTCGTAACTGGCGGTCGCGACAACATGTCCACCAATTTTTTGTGTACGCCCTTCTTGTACTTAATCACTAGATTAAACTACTGCATATACGACATCCACTTCATGTGTCGAGCTTGCTCTAGCTTGGACTGAGTTTGCAAATATTGCAAGGGTTGATGGTCGGTGTGGACAACAGTCTCTTTACCCAAGAGATAACACCGCCAATGCTTTACGGCCTGATGCAGTGCACACAACTCTTTGTCATAAGTTGGATAGTTCTTTTGAGCTCTCTGGAATAACTCAGAATGATAGGCCACTAGTCGACCCTCTTGCATGAGCACAGTGTCCATTGCATAACCTGAGGCATTGGTTTCTAGCTCGAATGGTTTCTGTAGATTCGGCAAAGCTAACAGAGGCACCTCGTTGATCTTTCTCTTCAGCAAGAGAAACATGTCCTCATGTTTCCCGGTCCACTTGAACTTTTGACCAATCCTGGTTAATGCCTGCAATGCAGAAGCCACAAGCGAGAATTGTTGGATGAACTTCCAAAGGTATTGGCATGCTCCCAAAAAACTGTGCACACCGTAATTGTTCGCAGTCACGGGCACTCATGAATCACTTTTACTTTATCCAGGTCGATTTGCAATGTACCGTTGCCGACCATGAATCCTAGGTAAAGTAGAGTTTGGTGGCCAAACTCGCACTTCTTACGGTTGAGGCGAAGTCGGTGTTGCCGCAGCTGTTCGAACACCTTTTCGACATGAATGAGGTGCTCATCCCACGAACGACTATAAACCATTATGTCGTCTAGGTAAACGATCACAAAGTCATCGATGAACTGTCTCAATACGTCATTCATACGATGCATGAAAGTTGCCGGGGTGTTGCAGAGACCAAACGGCATGACCAACCATTCGAACAGATCTTGTCGTGTTTTGAACGCTGTCTTCCAAGCATCCTCCTCTCAGATGCTGATTTGATGATATCCTGACTTAAGATCTAATTTGGAGAAGACAACAGCATGCTTCAATTGGTCTAGCAGATCGTCAATACGAGGAAGGGAGTACCGGTTCTTGATGGTGATCTTGTTCAGTGCTCGGTAGTTGATGGACATACGTCAAGTCCCATCTTTCTTTGGCACTAATACCACAGGAGATCCACAAGGTGAACTACTTGGTTGAATGAAACCATCGTTCAACAGCTCACCAAGTTGTCTCTTGATCTCTTCATTCTCCAATACTGAGTTGCGATACATACTCAGATTGGGCAATGTCATATCGGACACAAGCTGAATTTTGTGCTCGACTAGACGTTTTGGTGGATGACCCTGGGTACTCTTGAACAGATCACTGTATTTCTCCAGCAGTCCCAACAAATGACTAGAATCCTCTCTGCACGCCAACGACAACGCTGGTCGAGTACCCTCACCTTGACCAATAGGTCGAATCATGACAAGCATGTACTTGTGACATGCATTAACAATTCGTTTGGCTTGATTTGCGGTAATCAAGTTCGAAGTGTTGACGTGGATATCTCTACTGATCACGAACTTAACTCCGTCTTTGGTGAGGTCATACTCTTGCGCACGCTGATGGAAGTGAGCGTCTCGATCATACAGATATGGACCCCCAAAGATCACCTGAAAAATATCGATAGGGACAACATCGCATTACACCTCGTCGATATATCATGCAGAGATTGCAAACTTTAGCACACATTGACTCGTAATCTGTTGGTTCATGTTGGATGTACACCAACCCAGCGGATATGTTCGTGGCTGTGTGGTTGTCTTCAAACCAAGACGCCGAACCAGTCCAGCGGAGACCAGATTCTTCTGACTTCCGGGATCAAATATCGCTGCGACCACTTCGTGCTTCACCTGGATGTTGATGGTGAACAAGTCCTCTGTTGGGTGATGATCGTTCAGTGGATCCGAACCCTTCTGTTGTGCTCACGGTGAACAAGTCCTATGTTGTGCTCATGGTCGCGATGTCTTGGACGCCGAACAGACTTAGCTCAGTACTAATCGATTTCTGAAGTCCAGATGTGTATTTCTGAAATACCTGAGGATCGGATAGCTATATGCTGATGACCATTGCTTGTCTCCGGAACTCCGTAGTATAGTCTTGGACGGTCTGGTCACGCCGTTGGTACAATCTTTGCCAACGTTCCCATCTCTCCTCAAGGTAACCCATTGGATAGAATTCTTGTCGCAAGAGTCATTTAAATTGCCTCCACACAAGATCGTCAGCTTCACCACTGGCGACAAGGGTCTTCCACCAAGTCTTGGTGTGTTCCTTCATCTTCAAAGGTGCACACTTCACATTTTGAGCGCTACTGAACTCTTTCAAGTCAAAGTAGGTTTCAAGATGATCGATCCAAGAATCCAGCTTCTCGACATCGATCACCCCATCATATATGGGTATTTCAATCTTAGCGTCGACCTTGAAAGATCCGACAGCTAAGGAGGTGTTGGTGAGGTCGTCGGTCTTATGATCACCTTCGTCTTCATCTTCGTCTTCCCTGTGCAAGTCTCCACCAGTCTTCACACCCATAACCTTCCCTACTTTAGGAGGTACAATCATGGCCTGCTGCTTAATCCAAGCAAGCACGGTTTCCATGTCGGTAGAGAGCTTAGCCACTTGTTCGGCTAGGTTAGCTTGAACGAAGGTATCGTCAAACATTGTCGGAGACGCAGTTGTAGAAACCGTCAATTGATCGCCTGGAGTTTCACTGAAGGTTTTCTAACCCTGGCGAGTCTTCACCATCCACAGGATAAGAAAGTTGATATGATACCAACTTGATCCGTTTGAGACCTAGCCTTAGTTTTCGCACTAGACTTGCCTAGATACTAATATGTAGAATAACTGGATCTTACTCAGATATACCGAAACCCAAAGGTTGATTGAAAACACAGCTCAATTTAATTGCATAACTCTTTATTCCAAACAGGGCTTTACACGTCGAACGTTAGACACACTTGCCTACGTCGAAGGAACTATAAACTGGATATATGATCTGTTGGGGCAAATCCCGTACCCCCGGGCAGTCTTCGAAGTGAGCTCCCGAGTGCCCTTGGTCCGTCGTGCGGAGAAGGTCCCGAGCGGGTCCTGGGCCTCTGGGCCCTGGGTCCCGTGGGGTCTCCGGAGAGCCTCGGTCCTTCGTGCGAAGAAGATCCCTGGTGGGTCCTTGGGCCTTCGGGCCCCGGGTCCTATGGGGTCTCTGGAGTGCCTCGGGCCTTCGTGCGAAGAAGGTCCCCAGTAGGTCCCTGGGCCTCCGGGCCCCGGGTCCCAGAGACCCCCCGAGCTCCCTCGGTCCTTCGTGCGGAGAAGGTCCCGGCGGGTCCTGGGCTTCCGGACCCCAGGTCCCGCGGGGTCTCTAGAGCGCCTCGGTCCTTCGTGCGGAGATGGTCTCCGGCGTATCCCGGGGCCTCCAGGCCCCGGGCCCCAGGGACTTCCTGAGCCCCTCGGCCCATTGTGTGGAGAAGATCCCCAGCGGGTCCAGGGGCCTCTGGGCCCCGGGTCCTGGGAACTTCCAAAGCCCCTCGGCCCATTATGCCGAGAAGGTCTTTGGTGGGTCCCGGGGCCTCCAGACCCCGGGTCCCGGGGACTTTCGGAGCCCCTCGACCCATTGTGCGGAGAAGGTCCCGGCGGATCTCGGGGCCTCTGGGCCCCGGATCCCGGGAACTTCTGGAGCCCCTCGACCCATTGTGCGGAGAAGGTCCTTGGCGGGTCCCGGGGCCTCTAGGCCCTGGATCCCGGGGGACTTCCGTAACCCTTCAGCCTATCATACGGAGATGGTCCCTGGCGGGTCCCGGGGCCTCCGGGCCCCAGGTCCCACGCAACTTCCGGAGCCCCTCGGCCCTTCGTGCAGAGAAGGTCCCAGTGGGTCCCTGGGCCGTCGGGCCCTGGTCCGGCGGGCTCTCCAGAGAGTCTCGGGCCTTCATGCGGAGATGTTCCCCGGCGGGTCCCTGGGACTCCGGGCCCCGGGTCCCTCAGGAACCAACGAGGACACTTGTCAAGTATCCAAGCCCTTCGGCCGGTGAAATGACGCCAGCACCCCTCGATCCAACGGCCGTAGCTAGGGCTTTTTGGTCTTTTGTGTGTTTTGGGGCCTATAAATACCCCCTTGTACCTCATTTGTAAAGAGACTCCAATTCATTTTCAACACACTCAAACAATAGGCTCCCTTGGAGACCTCTCTCCACGAGAGAGCTCCTCCCCAGCAGACTTGCGTCTGGAGGGTGCCGACAGGACTAGGGCCCCCACCGGGACCCGAACCTGTATAAAAATCACTGTGTCAATTGCTGCATTGCCCGGCGGGAGGTGACCGGTCACTCGGTCAGCTCGCGCCGCTGTTCACGTGTCAAGTCTCTCCGTGAAATCTTCCGGTGGTATATTTTATACCACGACAGTTGGTGCCGTCCATGGGGAGTCGTGACGAATCGCCATGGCTCCCCCAAGAATGAGGGCTCGCGCCCTCCCCGGTGACGCCAGTCCCAGTGACCCGGTGCCACCCGTCCGGGACACAACCGTCCCGGTGCTTCCGCCCGGAGGCGGCCAGACCCAAGTACCGCCTCCCACCTTTCCTATTAATTTTGTTGGTTCAACCTCCAGGTCAATCCCGGTGACCGTGGCTGCCTCGGCGGGGACTAGTCTCCCCCCGATGGTACACCCGGCTCCCCGGGACACCTTGCTCGAAGCTTTGGTCGAAGGCCAATTCCGTGCCCAGCGCACCTTGGAGGAGTTGTTGCACGCATTAGCGCGGCCTCCAGCTCCCATCTATTCGCCCTCATTCCCATTTATGGGGTCGCCGCCTCCGTTTTTCGTGGGACACCCGGTGGCCTTCCTGGCGCCTGGCATGTTCACTGCGCCGGGAGCTTTCCCCGCGCCGGGGGCTGACCCTGCGCCGGGAGCTCTCCCCGCGCCCGCACCGGGAGCTTTCCCCGCGCTGGGAGCTGTCCCCGAGCCGAAGACTTACCCTACACCGAGGGTTGACCCTACGCCGGGAGCTCTCCCCGCTCCCGCGCCGAGAGCTTTCCCCGCGCCGAGGACTTACCCCTCGCTGGGAGCTGTCCCCGTGCCGGAGACTTACCCTGCACCAGGAGCTGTCCCCGCGCCGGGGCCTGACCCCGCGCCAGTGGCTCTCCTTGGCTCTGCGCCGCGGATGGTTGCCAGTGCGTTCGGAGCGGCTCCTGGGCCAGCGGTTTCCACCACGCTCGGGATGGCCCCGAAGACATGCCCGATGCCGGGCCTTGCCCGCGTGCCAGCGGCGTTAGCTGACGCGCATCAGCTCCCTCCTCCCCTAGGGCCGCCCCCGAGGGCTCCCCCGGTGGATCAAACCCGACTAACTCGGGAGGGGGTGGAGAGCATGCGTGCCGTGAAACCTAGTGAAGCTCCCTCTCGACGCAGGCCGGGGACACGCCGCTAGACCAGTCGGGGAGGGAGACCAGTCGACGAAGCCACCGCCACCTCTGGGGGACACCTGGAGGTTCACGAAGCTAGCTCCAACCCTGAGGAGAAGAGGCGCTACCACCATCCGGGCGGACCATTGGGGCCTCTCCCCGACTCCGATAACGAGCGCGTCTCCCTTGCAAGGGGGGACAACGATTGGGAACCTTCCTGGGGAGTTGAGGGGGCCAACCAGCCCTTGTGCCGCCGGCTCCGACGCGTCCGATGGCCAAAGCCATATCGCCCGCCCCGCATCGAGCACTACAATGGTGAGGCCGATCCTTATGAATTTGTGCAGGTGTACTCCACAGCCATCTCAGCGGCCGGGGGGGACGAGACGGTGCAATGCAACGTCTTCCCCCTCTACCTCACTGGGATCGCCCGCTCATGGTTTTACAACCTGAGGGCCGGTTCCATCAAGTCCTTCGTGCAGCTCAAGCATGAGTTTTGTGCGAACTTCCAGGGGAACTATGTGCGTCCCCTGGACTCGTCGTAGCTCTACACCGTATGGCAGAAGATGGGGGAGACCATCCGAAGCTTCTTCAAGCGCTTTGCTTAGGTCAAGAGCAAGGTGGCACACATCCCCGACTCCACAGTCATCGAGGCGTGCAAGAGCGGGATCCTCCCCGGGGAGCTCCATCGGAGGCTCTCCCGGAGCTGCCCCTCCTCCGCCGACAAGCTCTTCAACGTACTTGAAAAGTATGCAAGGGCAGAGGAGGACGACCTCTGGAAAGAAGACCAAGGGGTCCCCCCCCCCCCCCGCAAAGAGGGGGGACTCACCCCTCAAACGTCTCAAGGAGGGACATCACAGCGAGTCGATGTCTCGGGATGTCTTCATTCTTGAAGACGGAGGCGGCTCTCGCAAAGTCAATCGGGGCGGCTGCCCCTCCCCAAATCAAAAGGGGGGGAGGCCAGCCCTCCCGTGCTCGGGACAATCCCGCGCTGGGAAGCAACGAGGTGGGGCCGACTTATGGTGCGCCTTCCACCAGTCCACTTCCCATGCCACTCGAGAATGTAACGCGCTTCATCAACACTTCGCGGCATTCCTCGAGCAACATGAGCAGGGGGGAGAGACTTACCTTGCCCCATCAGTCAGTACAGGTGGCCCCAGGATACCGGAAGCTAGCCCAAGAAAGGGGCCCAACTGACGTTCCCCCTTTCCAAAACTCACAGGGACATGTCTCATGACTTGGGGGGATCCTGTCCGTGAGCCCCGCGCTGGACCCTCGAGGCGAGACCCTCCCCGAGAGGATGCCCTCCCAACGAGGATGCCCTCACTTAGAGGATGCCCTCACTTAGAGGATGCCCTCCCAGCGAGGATGCCCTCACTTAGAGGATGCCCTCCCCGCGAGGATGCCCTCACTTAGAGGATGCCCTCTCCACGGGGATGTCTGCACTTGGCCTCCGGGCCTCCCCCTCACCCTCTCGCGCTTCGCAGGGGGGAGGCGTTGTATCAATTTAGTCGTTCCCGTATTAATCTTCTCTTGCAGGGTGTATTTTCTTCACCGCCTCCAAGGCTGTGCCCTCCCAGCGAGGATGCCCTCACTTAGAGGATGCCCTCCCTACGAGGATGCCCTCCCAGCGAGGATGATCTTCCAGGGTGTTGGGAGAAATCTCCGCCCAACAGATCTTGGTGACCTGTGTCCCGGGCGCCGCCACCACTCCAGTGATAAGCGCCCCGAGGGCAGGTGTCCCTGTGCCCCGGGCGCCGTCACTGTCTCCCGGTGAGAGGCATCCCGGTGACAAGCATTCTCGCTTGTCGGACGCCGCCACCATCCCAATATCGCAGGGTCTTTCCCCGTGCTGGGGGCTCACTCCGCGGCAGGAGCCTTCCTTGCGCCAGGGCTTCCCCCCGCGCCAGGGGTTGACCCCACACCATGGATGGTTCTCCCAACAAGGATACCCTCCCCGCGAGGATGCCCTTAAGAGGATGCCCTCCCCGGAGGATGCCCCTCAGAGGATGCCCTTGAATGAGGGTCACGGGCTCCTGCTTAGACCAAGTCCCGAAGGCGGCAGCCCTGCTCCCCTAGGGTAGCTTACAATCCCCCTCGTGGATTGAGGGTGTAAGCAGCAACCCAGTTCCCAAAAACCACGGTAACGAGTCACTTTGAGGGGTGAGTTCCCCCCTCTAATACTCCAAAAGTCCCAACAACGGGAGCCTCGCTCCCTGGGCGGCTTACGATAACCCCTTGCGGACTGAGGGGGTAAGCGGCAACCCAGTTTCTTAACTATGGTAACGAGTCATCTGACGGAATAGTCCCCCCTCAAATACTCCAGAGCCCATCATGGTGCTCACTCTCCTCCAGGGGCACATTTTCGAACCCAAAATTTCTTTACTGGCTCCACATTCTCACGGTGACTAGGGGAATTTTTGATCGGGTCTCGGAACTTTTTGACCAGGAAACTCTTCGCCGGCCCGGCCCCCCGTTCTCACGGCGACTGGAGCAATTTTCTACGCGCTATCCGAGTACGACTGCATCTCTCTCCCGGGTGGACTTTGTCCCGGGAGGAGGATTTTCTCAACCGCCCCGCCCAGATGTGGTAACATCCTCTCCCAGTGGACTTTGTTTCGGGGGAAGGTTTTCTCCCCCGAGTGTACCTTGTCCCGAGGGAAGGATCTCTCTCTCCCGGGTGGACTTTGTCCCGGGAGAACATTTTTCCCGTCCGGGGGCTCCGCGCTACCTGGGTGCGGTAACATCCTGTCCCGGTGGACTTTGTCCCGGGGGAAGGTTTTCTCCCCCGAGTGTACCTCGTCCCGAGGGAAGGATCTCTCTCCCGGGTGGACTTTGTCCCGGGAGAACTTTTTCCCGTCCGGGGGCTCTGCGCTACCAGGGTGTGGTAACATTCTTTCCACTGGGGACTTTGTTCCGAGAGAAAGTTTTATCCCGTCCGGGGGCTCCGCGCCATCCGGACACGGCTACGTTCTCTCCCGGGTGGACTTTGTCCCGGGAGGAGAATTTTCTCAACCGCGCCGCCCAGACATGGTAATGTTCTCTCCCGGTGGGACTTTGTCCCGGGGGAAGGCTTCGCCTGTCCCAGGCGCCACCTTTTTGCCCGGGGACCAGAGCCCCGGTGACCTCGTCCCGGGCGCAGCCTTTCGCCCGGGGACAAGGGCCCTGGCTCCCTCGTGCCGGGCGCCGCCGTTTGCCTGGGGACTAGGGCCCCGGTGACCTCGTCCCGGGCGCTGGCTTTTCCCAGGGACCAAGGCCTCGGCCCCCTCATCCCAGGCGCCGTCATCTGCCCGGGGACCAGAGCCCCGGTGACCTTGTCCCGAGCGTCGCCTTTCGCCCGGGGACAAGGGCCCCGGCTCCCTCATCCCGAGCGCCGCCTTTTGCCCGGGGACCAGGGCCCCGGCTTCCTCGTTCCGGGTGCCGCCATTTGCCTAGGGACCAGGGCCCCAGGAGAGGTTTTCTTCCGTTCTAGGGCTCTAAGCCCCCTGGGGGTTGTTTTCTCTTCCTCACGGCGACTTACATCCAAAGTTCAGATCCTTCCGCCCAGAGATCCCCGGTCCCTCGGAAGCGAAAGGGTTCTATCGCAGCACTGTGTGGGAAAATTACCCCGGAGACCTCAGTGTCATCAGGGGAAGGGTTTTACACATACCCTCCGGGGCCACGACATGTCCCCGATGGCCTGGGGGACTCCTGTTGGGGCAAATCCCGTACCCCCGGGCAGTCTTCAAAGTGAGCTCCCGAGTGCCCTTGGTCCTTCGTATGGAGAAGGTCCCGGGTGGGTCCTGGGCCTCTGGGCTCAGGGTCCCGCAGGGTTTCCGGAGCGCCTCGATCCTTTGTGCGAAGAAGATCCCCGGCGGGTCCCTGGGCCTCTGGGCCCTGGGTCCTGTGGGGTCTCCAGAGTGCCTCGAGCCTTCGCGCGGAGAAGGTCCCCGATGGGTCCCTGGGCCTCTGGGCCCCGGGTCCCAGGGACCTTCCGAGCTCCCTCAGTCCTTCGTGCGGAGAAGGTCCCGGCGGGTCCTGGGCCTCCAGGCCCCGGGTCCCGGAAACTTTCAGAGCCCCCGGCCCATTGTGTGGAGAAGGTCCCCGGCGGGTCCCAGGGCCTCCGGGCCCTGGGTCCCGAGAACTTCCTGAGCCCCTCGGCCCATTGTGCGGAGAAGGTCCCAGCGGGTCCCCGGGGCCTCTGAGCCCTGGGTCCCGGGAACTTTCAGAGCCCCTCAGCCCATTGTGTGAAGAAGGTCCCTGGCGGGTCCCAGGGCCTCCAGGCCCCGGGTCCCGGGAACTTCCGGAGCCCCTTGGCCCCTTGTGCGGAGAAGGTCCCAGCGGGTCCCGGGGCCTCCGGGCCTCAGGTTCGGGAACTTTCGGAGCCCCTCGGCCCATTGTGCGGAGAAGGTCCTCGGCGGGTCCCGGGGCCTCTGGACCCGAGTCCCGGGAGACTTCCGGAGCCCCTCGGCCTATCGTGCGGAGATGGTCCCTGACGGGTCCCTGGGCCTCTGGGACCCGGGAACTTCTGGAGCCCTGCGACCCCTCGTGGTGAGAAGGTGCCCGGTGGATCCCAGGGCCTTCGGGCCCTGGGTCCCAAGCAACTTCCGGAGCCCCTCGGCTCTTCGTGCGGAGAAGGTCCCGGTGGGTCTCTGGGCCGTCGGGCCCCGGATCCCGCGGGCTCTCCGGAGAGTCTCGGCCCTTCGTGCGGAGATGTTCCCCAGCGGGTCCCTAGGCCTCCAGGCCACGGGTCCCTCAGGAACCAACAAGGACACTTGTCAAGCATCCAAGCCCTTCGGCCGGTGAAATGACACCAGCGCCCCTCGATCCAACGGCCGTAGCTAGGACTTTTTGGTCTTTTGTATGTTTTGGGGCCTAAAAATACCCCCTTGTACCTCATTTGTAAAGAGACTCCAATTCATTTTCAACACACTCAAACAATGGGCTCCCTTGGAGACCTCTCTCCCCAAGAGAGCTCCTCCCCAGCGGACTCACGTCCGGAGGGTGCCGACAGGACTAGGGCCCCCACCGGGACCCGAACCTGTATAAAAATCGCTGTGTCAATAGCTGGTTGCCCGGTGGGAGGTGACCGGTCACTCGGTCAGCTCGCGCCGCTGTTCACGTGTCAAGTCTCTCCGTGAAATCTGCCGGTGGTATATTTTATACCACGACATGATTCAAGGCTGTAATAATATTCGATGATCTAAACTAGACCTATTACAAGGTATTTATAGTCCAATCGTATGAGTACGTATCAGACTCAGTAACCTAAACGTATTAGACTGATATAACTAACTAACCCTAAACAGATAAGCTTAGTTATATATATTCATATCAGATTACAATTTCGAACAGAGAACGAAATCCTTTCGAAGGTTGCGAACCAAACCATGGTCGCAAAACCTTTCCAACACGGTTAAGGTCGCGAAGCTGTATGCGACTCGACCTAAAGATCCTCTCGGATCATTTAATTGCACAACTCTTTATTTCAAAGAGGACTTTACACGTCGAACGTTAGACATACTTGCTTACGTCGAAGGAACTATAAGCTAGATATATGATCCAAGGCTGTAATAATATTCGATGATCTAAACTAGACCTATTACAAGGTATTTATAGTCCAATCGTATGTGTACGTATCAGACTCAGTAACCTAAACGTATTAGACTCATATAACTAACTAACCTTAAACAAATAAGCTTAGTTATATATATTCGGATCGGATTACAATTCCAAACAGAGAACGAATTCCTTTCCAAGGTCGCGAACCAAACCATGGTCGCGAAACCTTTCCGAACACGGTTAAGGTCACGAAGCCGTATGCGACTCGACCTGAAGATCCTCCCAGATCAACGCTTATCAATGCATCAAGCTACCAGGCCCAAAAGGCGTGATTTCAATCTGAGGTAGCCGGAACACGGCTCCTACTTGTGATCGATTATATCTGGAGTTGGTTGATCAGCTTCCCCTTCGAGATGTTCAAGTTGCAACTACAGCACCAGATGTGATCAAAGTAGCCCCGCGACCAGATAAAAATTGAAGTTGGTTCCATTGTACCCAGATGATCTGTCTAGAACTATTCGGATTGGATCAGGTTTGGATGACAAATAGGATATAGAGCTCATTACTTTCCTCTGGGCTAATGTAGATGTGTTTGCGTGGAAACCATCTGACATACCTGGAGTCCCAAGGGAAGTGATTGAGCGCAGGCTAGCTATTTGGCCTGGACAGTGACCAATAAAGCAAAAGCTGAGACGCTTTGCTGTTGACCGACAAGGAGCCATCCGGTCGGAGTTATATAAACTCCAGAAAGCAGGATTTATTCATGAAGTCGATCATCCTAAGTGGCTTGCGAACTCAGTCATGGTCCTAAAGTCAATGGTAAGTGGCGCATATGCGTCGATTACACGAGCCTAAACAGTGCCTGTCTGAAGGATGATTTTCCCCTTCCCCGTATTGATCAGTTGGTTGATTCTACTGCAGGTTGTGAACTTATGAGTTTCTTGGATGCTTACTCAGGATATCATCAAATTAGCATGGCAGAAGAAGATGAAGAGAAAACTGTCTTCATCACACCATTTGGCACTTACTGCTACGTCAGAATGACATTTGGTCTCAAGAATGCTGGTTCCATGTACCAGCGCTTGATGCAAAAGACTTTTTTATCCCAATTAGGGCTTAACTTGGAAGCTTATGTAGATGACTTGGTTGTAAAAAGCTTTAAAAGTTCTAGTCGCATAGATGATCTTGCTGAAACTTTTTGTAATTTGAATAAGCATGGAATAAAGTTGAATCATAAAAAATGCTCTTTTGGAGTCTCTTCTGGTAAACTTTTGGGTTTCCTTGTTTGTTTGAGAGGAATTGAGGTTAATCCTGAGAAATTAGGGCCATTGAGCAAATGAGATCTCCTTCGACCATAAAGGATGTCCAGAGCCTAACAGGTCGCATGGCGGTCTTAAGACGCTTCATATCGTAGTTAGGCAAGCGAGGATTACCTTTCTTTAAGGTTCTCCGTAAGCACAATGGCTTTACCTGGTCAGATGAAACCGAAAAAGCCTTTCAAGAGATAAAGCATACTTATCTAGTGCACTAGTACTGGTTTCCCTAGCATCGGGAGAACCTTTACTTCTTTACATGGCAGCTACCCCTCATGCCGTTAGTGCAGTTCTGGTCACGAAAAGAGAGGGTGTACAACAACCAGTCTATTATGTAAATGAAGTACTTCATAGACCAAAGGAGTGTTACCCTAAAGTCTAGAAACTACTTTACGCTCTTTTGATGGCTTCTCGAAAGCTTCGACATTACTTTCAAGCACATAAGATTATTGTGCTTCGTCCTTTCCATTGGGAGATATTATCCGTAATCTGGAAATATTTGATCGCATTGAGAATGGGAAGTGGAACTTGGAGCATTTGACATCTATTTCACTCCTCGTGTCGTAGTTAAGTCTCAAATTCTTTCAGATTTTGTGGTTGAGTGGACTAATCCCGACCCTCCTATGCGAGAATCTGTAGATTTACAATGCACCGACCATTGGACAATGTATTTTGATGATTCTCGTAGTTTTCAACACTCGGGGGCTAGAGTGGTCTTAATTACACCTCAGGGTGACCAACTCAAGTATGTCATACAACTACACTTTGTTGCGACTAACAACGCAGTAGTAGAGTATGAAGATCTTCTTGCTGGGCTTAGAGCAGCCAAATTCCTTGGAGTCCGTCAATTAGTGGTGAAAGGAGACTCACAACTAGTCGTAAACAAGGTAAACAAGGAGTACAGCACCTTCAATGAGACAATGGCTCATTACCTAGAAGAAGTGAGGCAATTAGAAAAACACTTCAGTCATTTCAAAGTCCAATTTGTTCCGCGAAAGGATAATATACTCGCAGACCAATTATAAAAAATTGGGTCCTCATGTACATCCGCTCTGGCAGGAGTGTTCGTTGAACACTTACGATACCCCTCGATCACGACTTTGGTCGAGGATGATCAGGTGATGGTTCATGTCGCCGACCTTGGGAATGAAGAGGATTGGACCCTTCCATTGCAGATCTATCTTGAACATGGGACCTTGCCCGAGGATGAAACCGAAAGTGAACAGTTAATACGAAAGGTACATCTATATAAAATAATTAATGGAGTTTTGTATAGAAATAGTACTCAAGGAGTATTCATGCGCTGTATATCTCAAGAAGAAGGTAAGTCCCTCTTGAAAGAAATTCACGGTGGTGTATGTGGTGCGCATGCATCTTACCGGACGATGGTTGGAAAAGCTTTCTGATAAGGTTATTATTGGCCTTCGGCACTTAATGATGCCATGCAATTAGTCAAAACATGCCCATAGTGTCAATTTCATGCATGGCAAGTCCATCAGCCTGCATATGCCTTACAAACTATTCCTCTAACTTGGCCGTTCGTGGTTTGGGGAATAGATATAGGTCCTATGCCCCAAGCAGTTAATGGATATAAGTTCTTGTTCGTAGACATTGACACGTTTACTAAGTGGATTGAAGCTGAACCAGTCTACACTATAACCGTTGCTGTGGCGAAGAAATTCTTTCATAAGAATATTGTAACATGATTTGGTGTTCCAAGTCATCTTATTACATACAACGGGTCCCAATTCGTTAGTGGTCTCTTTACGATGACATCGGGACCAAAGTGTGTTTTGCATTTGTGGCTCATCCACAGAGCAATGGTGCCATTGAACGTACCTACGGGCAGATATTACAAGGCATCAAGAAACGGGGTTTTCGATCGCCTTAAGTCACGCTCGGGGGCTTGGGTAGATGAACTCTACTCCGTTTCTATGGGCACTACGCACTACAAACAGCGGGCTATGGGTGAGACACCTTTCCAATTGGTATATAGTGCTGAGGCTGTCTTACCTATGGAAATTCGTATTGGCTCTATTCGTGTAGATCAATTCGATCATTTTGATCAACATGAACAACGTGCCCAAGACATTACCCTCCTTGAGGAGAAACGTGATCGGGTGTTGATTAAGTCTGCAGCATATTTCCAAGCTTTGTGTAAATACCACAGTAAACAGGTGCGACCTCATAGTCTTCACGTGGGTGACCTGGTTTTACGAAAAATCCAAAATCGGTCCAATTGCAACAAATTCTCCTCTCAGTGGGAAGGCCCTTATACTATGATCTCAGTGCCGCGACCAGGGATCAGCCCAATTAGTAATGGAAGATGGTCGGATCTTATCCAATACATGGAATATAGATCAGTTGCGCAAGTTTTACGTGTAAGTTATTTCATTTCCATTTCCCTTTCCAATTAGCATGATTTTGTTAAATAACCATATTGTACTTTTTTGCTTTATATTATGGTTTTATTCATGACCTTTGTCCTCTCTTTGTCAAGCTACACTCGGGGGCTGGTCATAAGTAACCATCTTATTATAATGACCAACGTGGATTCACTGACCGATCTCATGGTCACATCTAGATAAGACTCCCTAAATAAGGCGTTTCTAGTATGTCTCTAATCATTCGAGTGGCTGTCAGTTCGTAATAAACTTTGGAATCTGTATTAAGATGTGTATTTGCGATATCAGATGATCATATCTATTTGAGACATTTCTTTCTAAACCGTTTCTTAATGTATAAGAAACTCACTAGGTATTTCTTGATTATCTTTAAGCCATATGGTTTTCTATATTCTGAGATTATGATACAATAGCTTCAATATGTATAATCTCAAGGGGGGCTAGGGGAATATGGCTGTAATGTTGAGGCGAAAGTAAGTATGTTTTTCAGAAAATACACGCATCTGCATATTAGAATAATATGCGTGCAAGTACATAACTTTGAATAGATCAAAAGAGCTGTGTATTTATCATTGTCTACTTTACAAAGGTAAAAACAACAAAAGGAAGGAAAGTACATTAGGCCAAATTAAGTTCTTTCATGAGCTTTTCGATCAAAGGCCTGACTTCATCCATGATAGCATTTAGCTGAACCCCGCTCTCAAATATGGCATCTTCTGCCACTGGTTTCAGATTGAGATTTGGGCCATGGAAATGCCTAAGTTTGCACAAAATGGCAGAGGCTACAAATTCAACATTGGTCTTAAGTGCCTCCTTCTGCCTATTCATGTCCTCAGGAATATATTCGAGGAGGGATTCAGACTGAGCCGCGACCAACTTACAAGATTCACTAAGGCTTAAGGTTTCCTTTTGAGGATCAATTATATCTGCCTTTAGTAAATCCGCAACCATCTTCATCTTCTTGAAGGCTTCTGACTGAATACTGCTCTAGTCTGAGATTGTCTTCTTTAAGGCTTTTCTTTCTTCGCAGACAATTTCAGTAGTCTTTTTGAATGATTCAATGGTTGCATGTTGGTTCTGGATGGTCACGAGAAGCTTCCTGACTTGAGCCTCAATCTGGACACACTTCTGCTCGAAGTCATTTCTCTCCTAGCTAAGGCTCTCTATCTATCCCTCTTGTGCTACATGAACAAGGTAAGGGGATTACAAAGGTTCATGTAAGGAAATAACATCTTTAAAAAGTGAACTTACAGGCAAGCTTTTTCTGGGCCTCATTGAGTTCTTTCTTTAGAGACGAAAGCTCTATGGCCGCCGTCTCTTCCTGACCTTGTCGGTCAGCCATGCTCTTTGTCAGCGAAGAGTTTTCCCTGCAATCATATATGTAAATATGATCCTTGGAAGAGACCCAGGTCAATGCAAGCCATGTTTTAAGTACTTACTCTTTGAGATGGTTGATCTCCTCTTGTACGACCTTGACTTGATCTACTAAAGTTTTCGATGTGGTCGTCACCTGAGATAGGCCCTGAAACAAAGAAAAATTTACGGTTTGAACTTGGAAATTCCCATGGGTCTATCTCAAAAATAAGATGAAGATCTTTTTACTGACATCTAAGAATTGGCTGAGTATTTTCCCGAGAAGTTCAGGCTTGTTAGTAGCCTGAACCTTGGGAGACATTCTTTCCGCAACCGAGGGGAGGGGTAGATGTTGTTTCCTGCGACGGTACCCCCATGGTTAAATTGGCAAATGTAGATTCAATCCTTTTGGATTGGATATCTGCAATAATCTCCTCAACAATGGTCTGAGGATCATCCTTAGCCATTGTCTTCGTGTCAGCTGCCCCTGTGACTTCCATCGCGGGTGATTTGCTTGCTGGAGGTGGAGTCGATAGGGCAACAGGCACAGAGTCTCTGAAAAGAAAAGCATTAACAATTTGCAAAGTTGATGGATCAAGCTTTGTGGAAATCAGAAGTTAAAGCAAGTGTCTTATCCTGATCCAAAGTCCCATAAGGCTTTGGGGGGTCAACGCTGTACTTCTAGGAGACAGAAGTGAAGCCAGTGATTTTATTGCGACATCATCGAAGTCTGTCCTGGTTTTTCTTTTCTTGAACAGGGCAGTATTCTCCTCTTCCTGCAAGATCAAAGAGTTGATTCATATTCATCACATTGCAAACTTTGCGAAGTATGATTTTCTTACTGCAACAGTTCCTTCTGCATTTGCAGGGGGTGTCACCAGGTCTGGGCTTGTTGCAATTATGGCCGCAGGGTTCTCTGCGACCATAGATGTAGAAATTATGGTCTTAGCACTGGTAACCTCCTTGGTTGCCACGAGGTCTTCTACGACCATAGGATCTGCCCTCACAATAGCTGTCTCTGCTATTGAGGTGGATGCATTTGGGATCTTGGGGGATGATGGCACATCTGAAATGGATATCTCCAGAGGATTTATTGCTCTTTTCCTTCGGAGGATTAGAGGAACATCATCTTCCTCAGCCTCGCTCTCCTCACCCTATACAGTCAAGAAGTGACTCCTGCTCGTGCATGGAACAAAAGGGGGAGAGAGAACCTTACCGCAGTAGTTGTTGGTTTGGTTTTCTTTGCTGAAGATGAAGCACTACCCAAGGTCTTCATCTTCTTAGGTTTGTTGGTGGGACTGCATCCTTGGCTTTAGAAGAGAGAATTTTCACTCTCTTCGATGGTGCCCTCCCAGAAGGACCAGCATGGTCAACAGGACGCTTTCTCCTGATAATTTGCCCCTCCAGCAGCTGCATCATTTAATGATTTGTGATTTGGTGATTAGTATCAACAGGTATCCATGAGCAAGTCTTCCAAAAGAAGTTTTACCTTTTGACATTCTTGTCTCAAATTCTGGGAAAACAGGGGTGTGACAACACGCATGCATTAATGATTGCATCCTTTACCGATTACAAGGATATGCATGTTTGTCCGATGTGCGGCGCATCCTGCTATAAGTGTAAGGACCGAACCGACGACGGCGACTACACTGAGATAAGCAAGGACCTCCTGCTAAGGTGTTGTGGTATTTGCCCGTCATTCTCCCCTTGCAGCATTTGTTTGCAAACCGTAAAGAGGCAAAATTATTGCGTAGGCACTCGAAAGACAGAAGAAGAAGGATGGAAAGCTGAGACACCCCACTGATTCTTCGCCATGGAGAAACATCGACAGGGAATTTGTTAACTTTGGAGCGGAATTGAGGAATATAAGGTTCGGGTTGAGTACCGATAGAATTAATCCTTTTGGTAACATGAGCAGTCGGCATAGCACTTGGCCGGTTCTTTTGTGTATCTACAACCTTCCTCCTTGGTTGTGTATGAAGCGCAAGTAATCATGATGTCTCTACTTATCTCATGACCAAAACAACCCGGAAACGATATTGATGTGTACCTAGAACCATTGATAGAGGATCTGCTAACAATGTGGAACGAAGGGGTGCAGGTATGGGACGCATACAAACGAGAGACCTTCATCCTATGTGCTATGATATTCTGCACCATCAACAATTTCCCTGCCCTTGGAAATTTGTCGGGCCGTAGTACGAAAGGCGCCAAAGCTTGTCCCCACTACGAAGATGAGACTGAGAGCGTGTGGCTGAAGAATTGTAGGAAAACAGTGTACATGCGTCACCGTAGGTTTCTTCCAAAGAATGACGCGTATCGTAAGAGGAAGAGGGAATTTGACGGCCACAAGGAAGATGGTTCAGCCCCGAAGCCTATGCACGGGAAAGAAGTTTACTCACAGGTGAAGGACATAGACGTTGTGTTTGGAAAGGGCCGTAAATTGAAACCCCTAACGACGAACACTTGGAAGAAGAGATCGATATTTTGGACTTACCGTATTGGGACCATTAGAGGTTCTTCATTACATTGATATCATGCATGTAGAGAAGAATGTTTGCGACAGTTTAATTGGCCTATTGCTGAACATTCCGGGGAAGACAAAAGATGGCGTCAATGTGTGGCGTGACATGATCGAAATGAAAATCAGGCCCGAGCTAGCACCGAGAGAGGATGAGAAAGGCCGTATATACCTCCCCCTACATGCTACACTTTGTGCAAGGCTGAGAGGATAGAACTTTGTAAGTGTCTCTATGGTGTTAAAGTTCCATCAGGTTACTCCACAAATATGAAAAGCTTGTATCCATGAACAATTTGAAATTGCTTGGTATGAAGTCCCACGATTGTCATGTGTTGATGAAACAAATGCTTCCTGTTGCCATCCGGAGTATTCTGCCACATAAGATCAGAGAGATGATCACGAGGCTGTGTTATTTCTTCGATGCAATTCTTGCAAGGTCATTGATCCGTCATTTTTTGATATCACGGTCCATCTCACTGTCCACCTTGTCAGAGAAATCAAGATAAGTGGACCCCTGTTCCTATGTTATATGTATCCATTCAAGAGGTACATGGGTGTACTTAAGGCCTACGTGAGCAATCGCTCTCAGCCCGAGGGTAGCATTGTCGAAGGTTATGCAGCGGAAGAGGTTGTTGAGTTCTGCGTCGATTACATGGCCGAGGTAGAAGCAATAGGAGTTCCTGTGTCTCGTCACGAGGGGAGGCTTGATGGCGTTGGGACTGTTGGATAGAGAGTAATCACTCCTGATTTGATATGTACTCAAAAAATCATTTTTGGGACTTGCAACACATGACGGAGGTGTCTCCGTACATCGATGAGCACAAGGAGAAGCTACGACAAGAAAATCCTCGCCGAATCGAGGTTTGGATCACGAGAGAACATAACAGTCGATTCAACGCATGGATAAAAGTGCGAATCACCGGGGAGTCTGCAAGTGAGAACCTTAAATGGTTGGCAAAAGGGCCCATGTTTACTGTACAGACATGGTAGGGATACGACATCAATGAGTACACATTTTACACGAAAGCTCAAGATCGAAAGAGCACTGTGCAAAATAGTGGAGTGAGCGTAGCAGCTTTACATGAGGAGTTCAGCGAGACAGGCCCAACAAGGGTAGTATGTGGATTGAACTCGTACTACAGGTTCATAGAAGAAATTTGGGAGCTCAATTATGTACTATTCAAGATTCTCCTGTTTCGATGCCGATGGGTCCAAATCCCACAAGGTGTGAAGGTTGACAGTTATGGTTTCACTTATGTGGATCTCGATCGAGTTGCTTATAAAGATAAGCCTTTCATACTTGCAAAGCAAGCCATTTAGATCATTTATGTCATTGACCCGACCAATAAGAAGTGGCATGTCGTCCTTCATGGCAAGAGAACGATTGTTGGAGTTGAAAATGTCGTAGATGAGGAGGAATACAATCAATTTGATGAGATGCCTCCATTTGGAGATGGCGTACAAGTCGATACTGAAGACACCGATGAAACCAATTACGTGCGTATGGATCACCAAAAAGGGTTATACTTTAAAGGTAATCAACCGTCCTTAGTACTACATCTGTTTCCATCGGTATAGCTATATATCCTCTAATTCTCGTCTTTGCAGGGCCGCGACAAGTGGAAAGTTGAGGATAACGTGGTTGTGTATGTGGAAATTGTCGGTCAAAGTCCCCATTTATATGTAACATTTATTTGAGCATGCTCCACATTGTAACCTATTTTCAGAGCATTTGGACTCCATTTGAAATATCTGAATGTTCATTTAAAACAAGTTTTCGAGCATTCAGAGTTACAGAGCTACAGAGTTTCTGATTGTAAAACTCTACATCATTGCGTAGAAGACGTTCAGAGTTCAGGTTGGCAGACGGTTCAGAGTTCACAACCGACTGTGATATATTAACAATATAGACGGTTTTGAGTTAAAAACCATCTGTAAAACCCGCCTGACGTTCTAACACAAACAGTTCTGAAATCAGAACCATCTGTGATAATTTCACAGATGTTTCTAATGTAAAAACCATCTGTGATAATCTCTAGAGATTATCACAGACGGTTCTGAAGTCAAAACTGTCTATGATAATCTCTCTAGAGATTATCACTAGAGAGACTATCACAGACGGTTCTTATGTGAAAACCATCTGTGATGTTAAAATATCACAGACGGTTGTGAAGTCTAAACCGTCTGTGATAATCTCTCTACATGGTACATAGTTCAAGGCGGGCTTTGTCCTGCTCATTTCCACACTTCGCGACTGTTCACTTGCCCTAGCTCTCTCCACCCCTCGCACTGTCCGATGCGATCACCTCATCGCCTCCCCACCGTCCGACGCGACCACCTCCATCACCTCCCCACCGTCCGGCGCGATCACCCTCCATCGCCTTTCCACCATCAGGCGCGATCACCTCCATCTCCCTCCCACTTTTCGGCGCGATCACCTCCGTCGCCTCCCCACCGTTTCTGCCATTCTTGGTCAATTATAAGTATATGGGTTTTGTTATAGAATTATTAGTTTCAGATTTACTTAAACTGTTCTCTTTCACTTATGTTAGGAACTGATATGTCTGGTGACAAAATGAACTAGTCGGGGAGTTAGAATGACCTCGCTGGCGATGAGACGCCTGGGCCGGAGGTCGCCGCATCCACCATGTCCCAATTGCAGAAGAGAAAGGCGCGAGGCCGGACGACATGCACGCGTCTCGACAAGCGGGAAAAGCAGCACGTACAGTTCGACAACAACGGTGTGCCGGAAGCTCCGAACAAACTTGTCGGTCAGTACCGCTCACTATGCAGCAAAGTGGCAAGGGAGTGGGTGCCCATTACCACCTCCGACTGGGGGTCAAGTGCCCCAAGAGTGCAAGGATGCGCTGTGGGAAGAAGTGCAGGGCGGCGTTTCACATTCCCGAGAATCGCCAGTTCACCGTCCGCTGGACGACACTGATGTCAATAAACAAGGCATGGAGGAACTTCAAGAGCCATCTTGTCAGGCACTATGTGAAGGAGTCGAAGACCCCCTTCAATGACTACCCTTTCGTGACTCCCAAGGCATGGCAGCAGTTCGTGGAGATGAAGGGCACGCCTGAGTTCCAGGAACTTAGTGCGAAGGACAAGGCTAACCAGGCCAAAAATACCCACCCACACAGACTAAGCACCGGTGGGTATGTGGGGAAGAAGGGGTTGTGGAGCAAGCAGGATGAGGAGGCTTCCCAGTCTTCGGCCACCAGTCCTTATGCGGTGAAATTCAATATGTTAATGCACACTGTTTGTAGGAATCCACCTCCTGCAAGCTTATGGTGCTGGCCGGTCTCTTCCGATCGAGGCTGGCCGTGGGATGGAGCAACCATGCACGGCGAGGGCCACAATCCACGGTGTCCCTCTATTTGAGGGTTTTGCATGGGTCCAGGGGACAGTATCTCCGACCATTGCAAGGGATTTCCTTTGGACAAACCGCCGAATGACGAGATCACCACTCTCGGGGATGCGGTGCATGTTGCATCTAGGCGTTTATGCTTAACCTATTTTGATAATTAATGAAATAAGTGTTTCAGACTAATGGTGTTTTTGAGATATTTTGATACATAACCTAGTTGGAAAGACGCACAAGAAGATCAAAGTGAACCCAACGTAAAAGAGAAAAAGCACAAGTCTCAAGGAATCAAGACGAAACAAAAATCGCAAGACTAAAGGTGCAAAGGACCTGAGGTAAGATTTGTTTTTATTTTTACCGATCTCGGCCGTTGACCTCTTCTGTTCGGAGATCGTTGAAGAGGCTCGGCGTGATTGTAAAAGGAATCGGTGCTCGCCTTTCCGGACTGAACAAGGAGCAACCATTAGTAATATCCTTCGTGGATATTGAAGCAAAACTCATTCTTTTGAGTGCTTCAACGAGGATTAGGGGAGACCGGGCGAGTCTCCGAGACCTCGGGAAAAATCTTGTGTTTGTCTTCTACTCTCTTTTATTTTGCAATATATATATATATATATATATATATATATATATATATATATATATATATATATTCATTTGTTCTTTCTTTGCAAAAAGTTATTTTTAAATTTGAAGTTTTTAAAGCCCCCTATTCACCCCCTCTAGTCCGCATCCTTGATCCTACAGTGCACACGTTCGTGCAATGGCCCAAGAAGGACATCGTCCTAGATGAGGTAATTCCCCCACCAGTTTCATAATTCTTATTGTAATAATAGCCCTCGGAGTTAGTGACTATTACTATACGTAGATTCTTACATCACAGACGGACACCGACACTCGGCCTACTAGCCAGCCGACCCTTCCGAGAAGCCAACCAACGGGTCCGATGACGAAACTGAGTCCGACTAAGAGGCAACCGATTAAGAAGTTGGCTAGTAGGGGAAAAGCAAAGAAGAGCACGGCAAAGGAGAGTGAGAAGAGTGCGCCACTAGCTCTCATGCCATTCGCTCTGGGGATGCCCATGGCCTCCGATGCCGCAATTACTAGCATGGGGTTAGCATGCCAGAGCCTGCATGGATGGTACATGCAGAGGACAAACAAGACCAGGACGCAACGTTCGACGCACATCATGGTCAAATACACCGTGGTAGAGTTCTATAACGACGTCGGGCCCTACCCAGTGACCTTCGAAGACCTACACAATTTACTCAACAAAGACGCGCTCGACGTGTTAATCCTACGGTCTTGGGTGCTGTAAGTGTCGACGATTCAGACTCGGAGTCCTCAGCCGAACTTATGCAAATTTGTAATGGTGAGACCTTTCAAGATGACCCTCCGGGAAGGTATGTAGAAAAATGGTGAATGGGAGCACAGAGAGATTTATACAGGTTCGGGCCCTCGATGGTGG